>CATIUR010000004.1:75227121-76481764 GCA_949592205.1 Helichrysum umbraculigerum
AAAATTCTGTCCAGATTAGGGTTTATGTTCAAATTCAATTCCTCGTATATCAGCACGTCTAAATCGCTTATATGATCACAAAAACTTATTCCCATAATTTTTATACTAGTTTTACAAACCCCCCAAAGGATCACGATGATGGGATACCAATGGAATGATCCGAAAGAAACGATAATAAAAGTAAAACTTACAAAAGAATCGAATTCGGTTTAGAAATCTATCGATAGATCAAAGCCTCTACACAAATCTTTCACTTAACCCTCGCCTAGAAACTGTAAAATAATGAATCATGAGTCCCTAATCATGTTTCACATAAAGAACCATAGAGTATAGATGATTACAATACCGAAAACTTACCAATGAACGCGATAACGAGTGTTTTCGGTTGTTAGATTGAAAGAAAGGATCAAAACTTGAGTTCTTGGGGTTTGATTTTCGTATTTAGGGTTTGAGAGTATTTTATTTTGACTGAAATTCGTAATATGGGGTTTACAACTCGTTTTTAGGGTTAAAATACGTTTATATATGTGTCTGGACCAACTTAGAATCGCGTCGCGACCAGTGTAGAATCGCGTCTTGAAAGAGTACAAATCTCGTCGCTAAATAGTGTGAATCGCGTCGCTAAATATGCCAAATCGCGCCTCTATTTATGCCAAATCGCGCCTATATTTGAGCTTAAATTTCAGCCCACGTTTCTTTTACGTTTTGCTTCATAACTTCTTCGTTACACGTCCGTTTTCGATGATTCTTTTTGCGTTGGATTCGTTTTTCAAAAATGAAGACTTTGATGTAATAAAATCTTTGAAATTAGTCTTTTCACAAAAAAATAACTTTTTACGGCTTGAACTACAATAATGGTTTGGTGACAGTTGTCGCATCAAAGCGGTAGCTAGATCAAGATCTCTGCATGTCACTTTGATCTGCAACATGTGTCGCACCCCGTCGTGCCAGAATTATAGCGGGGCATGACTAATCCTAATGACAACGAAGATTACATCGAACGACCACTATATGAGTCGTTTTGAATAAATACATTTCGAATAATACATATTTCAACTTCACCAATATACAAGAATAGTTATACAAGAACCACGAATTATAAAACCCCTTGTTTTCCCTCTCAAAAAAGGCAATTTTTTAGACTGATTCTGATCTAATTCCGACTTTCATCCATCCTAATCTGGCCTTAAATCTGTAATTCGTTGATGCTCTATCCTATTCTCTGATTTCTTCATTGATTAGGTTGATCATCTAAGCGATTTTTAGGGTTTTGTGGCTAGTTTTGGTGTTTGAGTTTAATCGGCAATTAGGGTTTACTTTTAATCGCTTTTTATTATTGTTCTTGATCTGGGTTTGTGATATTACAATATAGATCCGATTCAGACTTTCAGGAGTGCTGCTTAACCTATATTGCGATTTAGGGTTTAACGTAATTCGTTTTATTAGGGTTTTCTGCCATTTCTTGGGGTTTGTTTCTTCTTAGATTGCGATCCAGATTCTGATATTCTCGTGGTCAATTGTGATTGATTGCAATTGTGATCTTAACCCTAATCTGTTTCTGGTTTACTCTATTTTATATTAGGGCTGCCGTTTGGCACCTATTTTGCTGAGGGTTTATCTGGATTCGTTTTTTAGGGTTTCTTTAATCGTTTTATGTGTAGACTTGGGCAGCAAGAATCGTTTTTGCTTGATTTACTTTGCTGAATGTTAAGCTGATCAGATTGCTGCATAGCTGGATTGATTTGGTGCTTCGATTAGTGAATATTTACTTGCTGATCGTACTGGTTTACATCTTGTTACTACTTGCTGAACGTTATTAGAAATATCTTGTTGTTACTTGCCAATTAGTTGCTGGTAAAATTTTGCTCAGATTATTGGACATCACAGTGTGGGATTGGTTTACTTTGGTTATTTGATTTGCTGTAAATTGGAACCAATATAGCAGGTTTGAGGGTCGTTTGGTAGTTGGTTTTCTAATGATGCGGGTAGAGAGAGATGGCGTTTCTAATGCACCTAAAACTAGTCTTGGTTCTAGATCTGTCAGAATGATTAATGGTAAGTTGGTTGGAGCTGATGGTCTTCCTGTTCCGTCTTCCTATTGTGGAGACGAGCATGAATCTAGTTCTTGTGATACTACGCCACACAAGCCTTCATATGCAAGTGTGGTGAATGAGAAAGCATGTAATCAGCCATCTACTATCGATAAGAAGGTAAACTTCCGTGTGCTTGAAGTGGAACAGCCTCCTAATGATATGACAGATGTTCACATTCCCGTGTCTTCGGTTTTGGAGGCAAATGCTAGGTTTGAGAACACTTTATATGGATATTTTCTGGGTAAACGAGTTACTTTTCCTGTTGTTGAGCATTATGCTTTGAATGCTTGGAAGAAATATGGTATTACTAAAGTGATGATGAATGCAAAGGGTTTCTTTTTCTTCAAGTTTAATTCTGCAACAGGTTTGGAGGGGGTTTTGGAGAATGGTCCTTGGTTCATTCGGAAGGTGCCAATTGGTTATACTGGATGTATTATTTATTTGTTCATCTGAGCTATTTTTAGTTATTGTATATGGCATGTCATATATACAGAGAGGTTAGCCGTTGCTAGCTAGTTTTTCCTGTTGGATTGGTAGTGGTTGTGTCTTGTTATGTAGTGTCTTGTGCCTATGTAACGGGCTGAGATGTGGGAGTCACCCACATCCTTTGTACTTAACAGTTTATTTTGGAGTAATATATTTGCCGGGTGTAAACCCTTTACCCAAAAAAAAAAAAAAAGGTGCCAATTGTGTTAAAGAAGTGGTCTTCTACTGCTAGCTTATTGAAAGAGGATCTTGTCTCAATTCCAATATGGGTTAAGCTTCATGGGGTTCCAATAGCTGCGTTCACTGAGGATGGTTTGAGTGCTATTACTACTAAATTAGGCACTCCTCTAATGCTTGATTCTTATACCAGCTCTATGTGTTTTAACTCATGGGGTCGGTTGGATTTTGCTCGTGCCCTAATTGACATTAGGGCTGATCGGGGTCCCAAAGATACTTTGATAATTTCTGTTCCGTTTGTGGATACAGGGTATTCTCTTCATACGGTTCGAGTGGAATATGAGTGGAAGCCCCCTCGTTGTAATGTTTGTAAGGTTTTTGGGCATGTGGAGGATCAATGTCCAAAGCGTGTTCCTATTGTCTCGGAAAAACAAGGTGATGTGAATGTTGGTAAAGGGGCTGAGGTGAAGAACAAAAAAGATTCAGAAGGTTTCCAAGCCCCGAGAAAACCTTTCCGTGGCCTTGTGGTTGGTAACCCAAAGAAAGTGGCGGTAGCACCTTCTAAACAGACGTTTATTCCTAAAAAGAAGCCAAAGGAGGTAGGCAAGACTACTATATCTAATTCTTTTGAGGCTCTGAATAAGTTGGATTCTACAATGGATAATACGGCTACTTCTAGTGAACCGTTGGCTAATCAGCAGGAGGATCGTGGAAAGAAGGTGGCTTCTACAGATGGTAACACTGATAATAATTCCAGTTTGTATTCTCGTTGGAAAAACACTTATGGAGCTCATGTTTCGGATGATTTTTTGGCTGGTGAGGATGCTGAAGATGATGAAGATGATATCCTAGATGATGCTGACAACGAGATGGCTGATTACATGAATCTTCATGATAGGAAACTGAATAAGAAGAAATGAGTTTGTGGTTTTGATGTTTGATGTTTGTTGAGTCAAATATGGTCTATGTTTGATTTATGTTTGAGTAAATAGTGAGTAGTGGTTGTGTCTTGTAATGTAGTCTTTCTGCCTATGTAACGGGCTGTGGTGTGGGATTCACTCACACCCATTGTACTTAAACGCTTTTTGGGAATATATTTGTCGGGTAAAATTTTACCCTTTACCCAAAAAAGAATAGTTATACAACTAAATCTCTTGAAAATATCTTCGCTATATGAGTGACTCCATGAGTGACACCTCTACGGCTATGCTAATACAACAAGTCCTTAGTTACCTGAGAATAACATGCCAAAATGGATCAACATAAAGTTAGTGAGCTCATAGGTTTGGACAGATTTAGATAGTTATTACAAAACATGCAATATAATGAAAAGTTTAGTGACTATTGCATCTACCCGCAATATCATGAAAAGTATTGTAATCGGTAACATGAACCACAAGATTTAGATAGTTATTGCATGAATGTAAAATAAAGTAATACTATTGCCATGAGCTCATGCATTCAAAACCTTAATATGTTGTAGTTGGTGCCTCTTGTAAGTGTCTAATCCAAAACACTTAATGTTCTCAAATGATTATGCATCCGTTTGACTACCAGTCAAGTTAGCACGACTAACCCGGACAGGGGTGTCAACCCAATAGATCTATTCACAACATTCGCGTTTAAGTCCATAACTAACGAATCATGATTTTTTTTTGTGGGGGTAAAGGGTAAAATTTTACCCGGCAAATATATTCCCAAACTCATTGAAGTACAATTGACATGAGCGTACATCCCATGCCCTCAGCCCGTTACATAGGCGATTAGACTCAACCTATACAACTAAGCAAAACAAACTGCTAACCGCAGAACACAACACAGCTGCAACGCAGCACATAACCAATAACCATCCTGCTAAACGCAGTTACAATTACATTTAAAATAAATAATCTAAATGTAAACACCAGGTTCATAGAACCACTTCTATGGTGATCGGCTCAGTCTTCAGTAATCTTCGTATCTTGACTCATGATAGGAAACACCAATATCCAAGCTGTAGCACGCAGCAATCACAATGCGTTGAGCTAACTTGCCCTACCAACACGTCCCAATGACCATTGGCAAAAGGTCCAAGCCAACTCCCATAAGTTGTATACACCTACCTGCCCTACCAATTTCGGCAATGGCAAAAGGTCCAGGTATACCCACAGGCAACATCCAAATAGTGGAACCCTAACCGGAGAGAGAAACCACCAGCAACCCCCAAAGCAAGGCAACTTTTAAGCTGCAAAACAGGCTAAAATCAGCCCCAAATCCACCCATCGACTTAAATAGCTTGATCCCAAATGAATCATAATATCCAAGTCGCACCATCCTCAACCTCAAATACAAACCATCAATGGAGGTTGATATGAGACGCATCACAGGGACACGAACCAATCAACACAAACACTCCAATGAACTATCCAAGAACAACCAGCTCCACCCCCCCCCCCCCCCCCCCCCCCACCCCGTTCAACGACTCTCAAACCCAACAACTCTTCCAATAGAAAACCATTAACCTGAAACCAGATTCCCAAATCCTAATTGGCCATCAAGAAGCCACAAACCACATTCTGAATGAACATCATGAAATCTAATCAGGTTTTATCACAATCACACCAAGAACAAAGGAAACCCAAAACCGAATTAGGATAGAAATCCTAACCCAATTAAAGATTAGCAATCATTTATAATGTTATTAACCATGTAATCACAAACCAGATTAGGAAAGATATAATGGCGATTAAAAAATAAACCCTAAAAACCGATCAGATCCATTCCAAAACGGCCAAACCCTAAAAAAGAATTTCGGCTAGATTAGTTTGTATTAGAATCGGCTTAAGGTCATACGAGAAACCCTGAATCGCCCCTTTGTATGTTGGATAGGAGATGATAACGAATCAGTCCCTTTCAACCAGATCTGAACAAAACGAAATAAACCCTAATTCGATTAAACCACAAGAACAAAAATCGCCTAACAAAAACCCTAAACAATTGCTAATGAGCCGTTCAAGAGATTAACACCAAAAGGAATTAAATGATGAACAAGTTAATTAGTAAATCAATTAACATGCGGCTTGCGGATGCCATCGATATTTATGTTTTTCGTATTAAAAGTAGAAATAAAATCCGAATCAGAAGAAGAACCAGATCGACTATCATTACCTTCACTTTGGACCTTCGGATCAGATACAGATGAAGGAGACGAACCAGAAACAGATCGCGAAGATTTCTTTTTCTTCTTCTTACTTGCCGAATTAGTCATCTCTCAAGAAAGATAAAACAAAACCCTAAAAAAACCACAAGAACGATGCTACAAAACACATGAACAAATGCGCAAACGATTGAACCCAAGACCTGTATAAACCCTAAACGATTTTTGAAAAAACTTAAACCCTAAAAGCCGAAACCCTAGATCAGAATCTGATTTCTATGCCTATTAGTGAAGTTCGTATCATCGATGGAGGGACACAAAAGTGTTTCAAAGACAATAACAGATTCAATAATAAGCAAGGGAATCAAAATCAGCTAGAGAAATCGATTAAGGGTAAGAACACATGAAGAAGAAAAAAATCGCCTAGGGAGAGAGAGAAATCGATTATGTTTTGTTTTTCTCTTTTTTGCAAGTTGTGATGGGCACAAATCATTAGAGTGACCAAAAAGTTTGCAGGCATCACATCTAGGAGGCTTCCACTCATATTCAACCCGGACATTTTCCTTAGTATAACCCAACCCATCCATCTTTGGAATAGCAACAACTATAACATCTTTTAAAACCTGATCAGAAGCAATCTCAATCAAAGCTCTAGCAAAGCTATTTCTACCCCATGATTCCTTACACATAGTAGTAGTAAATGAGTCCAATCTCATGGGAGTGCCAAGCATAGTTGCAATCATGCTCAAACCATCACCTGTAAAAGCAGCCATCGGAACATCATGTAATTTAACCCACACAGGGTGACCTTAGTAAGATCTTCCTTAGTTAAGCTTATATTAGGCGCCCATTGGTTAAGAATTATTGGGATGGTGCGAATCATCCATGGACCATTCTCAAGAACATTATTCATACCTTTAGCAGTGGAGAACTTAAAGAAAAAGAACCCCCTAGCATTCATCATCACCTTTTGAAGACCATATTTTGACCAAGCATTCCGCACATAATTTTCCACAACCGGAAACGCAATGCGCTTACCAATGAAATAGCCATACAACGTATGCAAAAACCTGTTATGAACTTCCTCAACTGAAGATAAAGGGATCGTAACATCAGCTTCACTAACAGAATGATCAGACTTTAAGGACCGAAAATTAACCATGTTAATCCCTGATTTTTCAGCATTCACAACATTCAAAATACGTTGATTTATCACCATCTCCAAGTTGACTAGCCTTCTGATCATTAAGTTTAACATGTTCTTCCCCGATAGGAATCTGATCCAAAACCTTTTTCAACTTATCAAGTTCGTCTACCTTCAAATTCTTAAAAGATCCAGCTGGAATAGCGTGATTACTATTCTGTAAATTGTCCGTATCATTCTCCTTTAGGACCTCATTATTCGATACACTAGATGGTTTCTTCAAAATCGATTTGACACGAGGCTGTTGAACATTAGCCTTATTACTTTTCTCTTTAACCCCTCTCCCCGGACTCAAGAAATCCTTCTCCATGCTACATGTAAATCGCCACCACAAACAATTCCACAAACCCTAATTGTAAACAAAAGTCTAAATTTGTGTATCGTCCTAAAGTGGATGCCAATAAAGAGAAATCGAAGCCAAAGGAGGCTACAAATGTTAGTACATCCAACTCATTTTCTGCTTTAAGTGGGAATGCCTTAAAAACGGATGACGTCCTTCAAGTAGTTGATACATCAAAGGTTGCTGGAAAGGCTGTTTGTGAACAAAAGGAATCTGATTCAAAAGTAGATAAAAATATGGAGGACTCGGAAAGTGATATTGAAGACGTATATGATGAGACCGCCCAATTTATGGCCTATGGTTCTAGATCAGGAGGTGGTGGCGATGCTAGCCATCTTGAGTACCTTGAGGATGATGATTTCTATGGGGATTTTGATGATCAAGTTTTTGACTTACCAGAAGAGCAAGCTGCTTTCTGCAAGGCTTTTCACATTAATCCCCGTGGGCAGCTCAAAAGATAGTTTATGTTTGATGGGGTCGAGTCAAATGTAATGGTCTTTTGTTTTATGGTTTTTGTTTGATTCGTTTGTTTTTGAGTCAAATGTTGGTAGTGGACGTGTCTTCGTTATGTAGTCTTTTACCTATATAACGGGCTGAGATGTGGGACTCACTCACATCCTTTGTACTTAATTGTTTTTTGGAGTAATATATTTACCGGGTAAACTTTACCCTTTACCCAAAAAAAAAGAATAACAACTAAGGGTAATTGAGTCTTAGAGCTCCTTTCATCGTTCCCCCATGTGCGGGTGGGGTCTCGGGATTGGTGCCCATGTGAATGCGAGAATGAAGAAACACCAAGTTTGGTACTGACCCAACTCTACTCTCAAGACTACTTGCCGAGGTAGTCGGGCTAAGTTTTCATTCCCACACGGCATCTTCGAGATTCTTGTGACTTTCAGCCTCGGTTTGAAGAATCGAAATCCTTGTTTTCCTTGAGTTCGGTCAATAGCGAAATATACGTAACAGTCGTACCATTTGTCTCCCTTTTAGATTTAAGCTTCTCCTCCTATAGATTCGGGTGTCGGTATGTGAATTAGTGAAGTATCTTTTGATATAGAATTGTAAGATGATGAAGCAACGTTTACAACGTCCTTCTTATTTGAAATGACTAAGATGGATGATCGACATTAGCTATAGCTAGTTTCACGGAATTGTATGCACACATAACTTCCTAATTCATGTTCTATATGTGGGTTCCTTATTTATAGTCTAGGCCAATCCACTTAGATCTCTATAAACAATAGCTCTGATACCAATCTGTCATACACCGTCTAAAGCGGAAACAACGGGGTACAACCATGATAGGATCATAACACGTCATTATAAAGGATTCTATATGAAATATAAAGTTCAATGTGTCGTGATGTCATTAACATGAATAACGGTTCATGCCATGCATACATTTCAACAATGAATCAAAGTCTTACAAAATAATCGTACTCAACAATGTTAAGACAAAACATGCCTTCACAATAACCATAATGTATCGTGAATCTTGAATAACACTTGTGGGTAAAGGGTTTTCACCCGGCAAATATATTACTCCAAAATAAACGTTTAAGTACAAAGGATGTGAGTGAGTCTCACACCTCAGCCCGTTACATAGGCAAATGACACTACATAACAGACACAACCACTTCCAAACCAAACAGGAACAACAAGCTAGCTATGGCTAATCTCTCTGTATATGGCATACCATATACAAATAAATAACAAAGCTCGAAAAATAAACAAATAATAGATCCAATATAGAATGAACGAGCAGTCAATCAGCAAAACTCCAAAAGAAGCCATAAACACGCGATCAGAACAAACACCAAGCATCCAAGGTTAAACCCGGTTCGGAATCTTCCATCGCTCCAAAGCTCGTATAGCTTGAAACGAGGGTTTGAATTTGAAGGAAACCAATTTCAGACGAATCTCCGAAATAATAGCATCAGCAAGCTTGATACTCGAGCGTCTTCCTTTGGCAAAGAGACGAAAATTCCGCTCCTGCCAAATAAAATAAATCGTAGCAGCCAACAATAAGCGGGCAATCACATGATCTACATTCTTCGACGAAGAAGCGGAGAGAAAGAACGGAAGCTCATCTGCCAGCTTATCAGAAAGAATCGGAATGTCAGCATAGCTAACAACCCTAAACCACACCTGCGAAGAAAAAACACATTCAAAGAAAAGATGAGAGTGCGAATCAGGGCATGATCCACATAAGAAGCACCGAAGCAGGTTCTCCTTTAAAAACCAGCCACATATTAAAAGCATGCCGAGGGATACACTGAGGAAACCAGATAAAAGAAGCCCACACCACAGTAGAGCTCCGCAACCGAATGGAATCCCATACATCCCGCACCCGAAAATCAGAAAAACTACCATCACTATCACGCCATAAAAGCTTATCAGGCTGTGAGGAAAGAGTGGGAACCAAAATCTGAGAAAAAATAGGATATCTTTGAAGCCACACATTCGACCACCTCCAAACAGCACCATCAAGAAGATCAGCAACTGAATCAGTAACTGAAAAACCCTGACGCGTAATATCCCGGTGACAAGAAAAAACACGAGCAATAGGACATTGGCCACACCAAGTGTCGTACCAAACAGAAGCAGTCCTCCCATCACCAATTTTATACCAACAAAACGGACGAATCAGATCCTGAATGTGAAGCAAACTCCGCCATCCCCAACTCATGCTTTTTTGAGAAGAAACATCCCAAAAGCTTCGATTATACAACTTATAGGCATACACCCATCTGACCCAAATGGAATCCTTCCTAGTAAGAATACTCCAAATATGTTTGGTCATCAAAGAGATATTCCACTCACGCAGACGACGAATACCCAGACCACCTTCCTTCCTTGGCAAGCATAAGTCCTCCCAAGCAACTTTCGCTTTACCAGATTTCATAGGCCCTTGGCACCAAAGAAAGCCTCTCTTCAGCTTCTCTAACTCAGAAATAATCGACTGAGGAAGAATAACATAGTCGCCCAATATCCATGAAGAGAAGATAAAACAGAAGTAATGAGTTGGATACGTCCCGCAAACGATAACGATTTATTCTTCCAATTGCCAATCCGATTCTGAACCTTCTCCACCAAGCCTTTACAATCAGTCTTAAGAAGCCTCGTAGAGATGAGGGGAACCCCAAGATACCTAACCGGTAAGACACCTTCTTCAAAAGGCATAATACTAAGAATGCGCTGCCTTACATTCACGAGAACATTACAAAAAAAGGCAGTACTCTTCGGCATACTAGGGATTAAACCAGAAACCTCTTTGAACTCATTAAGGGCTGCATGTAACACCTTAACCGAGTTCAGATCACCATGAGCAAAAAGAAAGAGGTCATCTGCAAAACGAAGATTAACCAAACCAAGTTTATCACACTTAGTATGGTACTTAAACATCTGAGACTCATCCACCTTCTTATGAATAATTAAAGTCAGCACCTCCATAACCAAAGTAAAAAGATAGGGAGATAATGGATTCCCTTGTCTCAACCCTCTCTTTCCTTGAAAGTACCCATGAATGCCTCCATTAATACTCAAAGAAAAAGAAGTGTTAGAAACACAAGTCATAACCAAATCGACCATAACAGGGTGAAAACCAAACCCATGTAAGATAGTCCGAAGAAATCTCCAATCCACCGTGTCATATGCCTTTTAAATGTCAATCTTAAAAGTACACCGGGAAGCTCCATGATTAAGATGATAACGCCACATAAGTTCCTGAGTCAAAAGAATATTATCCGAAATACTCCTCCCAGGAATAAAGGCAGACTGATTATCACTAACAATGGTCATCAATCCATCCTTAATCCTGTTCGTAAGCAGCTTGCTAACACACTTATACAAAACATTACATAAGGAAATAGGACGGAAATCATTAATCCTTGAAGGGGTAGCAACCTTCGGGATTAGAGCAATAACTGTATGATTAATCTCTTTTAGAATCTTACCATTAGAGACAAAATCATGAACAGCAAGAAAAACATCATTACCAACAATATCCCACGACCTCTTAAAGAATGCAGCAGAGTAACCATCAGGGCCCGGGGATTTAGAATCGCCAATAGAAAACATGGCCACCCTAACCTCTTCCATAGTAACGGGACGGATCATCCAATAAGCCTGAGAGGACGAAAGTTTCCGAGAAAATAACCCTGAATCATCCAAGAGTCTAGAATCACCCACACACCCCAAAAAATTCCGATAATGGTCCACAAAAGCTAAAGGCACCGAACCACCCACATGCACAACATTAAGCACATCATGCACCCGATCAATCCGACCCCTATTAGTCTTTTCCTTCACAACATTATGAAAATACTTGGAGTTACAATCCCCAACCCGAAGCCATTCAATCTTTGCTTTCTGCTTCAAAAATCTTTCCTCATCAATAACCGCCGCATTGAAAGCACTAAGATAAGAACATTCCTCGTCTCTTAACTCAATCGAGTCCGGATTAGCATCTAAGGCTTTTTGAACCTCATCCAACTCAGCACGGAGGGTAGTAACCCGCTTATGAATATGACCCTGAGTCCTCATCAAAGCAGCAAGCGGCTTTTCCAACCGCTTCAACCGCCTAGTAATCTGAAACATGGCACAAACCACAATAGGCTCATTCCAAGCCTCCTGAACTAACCCCTTAAATTCAGGTTTATAAGCAAGCAAATTATAAAACCGAAAAGACTTAACCCGAGGTTTCTGCACCATCGGGAGGTTGAGCACCGAAGGAGAATGATCAGAGATCCGATAGGGCTGAAAAATAGCAGTAGCTGCTGGAAGAATACCCAAGAACTCACCATTACACATGATTCGATCAATTTTCCTCAAAATACCAGATTCTGCTTGTGGCCTCTGATTCCAGGTAAAATGCATGCCCGTAGCATTCACATCCACAACCCCAATATCCTCTACACACTCCCGGAATTCCCGCATAGATATAGACTGACTAGAAGAGCCAGAAGAAGTATCTTCCAAATTAAGAATTGCATTAAAGTCACCCAATAAAGTCCAAGGAGCATTACAAACAAACCGGTTATGTAATCTAAGAGATTCCCATAACTCACGTCTATGAATATAAGAATTACCCGCATACACAAAGGAGCAGTAAAAAGAATTATTACTATCACGAACAAACACCTGACAATGCAAAACCTGGTCCGTGAACGAAAGAACCATAAGGTCCACCCGTTCAGGATCCCATCCAAGAATAATACGAGAACCACTAGCACTCCTAGAAGCATTAGAAGTCCAACTCCAACTTCTAAAAACTCTTGAACAGATTCGCTCAAGGTTAGAGATATGAACGTGGGACTCCAAAATGGCACAAATATACAACTTATTTTCACGAACAACCTGTTGAACCTCATTCTGTTTTGGGACACGGTTCAGGCCCCTTATATTCCAAGATGCTAAACTAACCATGAGGAACATCCAAACCGGGAGTGCTTGCCCCCTTAGAAATAAATACATCATTCGGCAGATTCATAAAATCAGCCGACTCATCATACACATTTTCCATATCCGACTCCGAATCCTCCATATAAGTAGTACTACCATAAGCAACCCCTTTAGAATTTAAGGGTTGATTTTGGTCATCCATTTTATTCTTACCACGCAAATCCTCCTCACTATCAACAACATTAAGAGCTCCAAAACGATTATCCAAACTGATAGGATTAGCATCCCCCTTAACCGTATTAAAAAACCGAGGCTGATTACTAGTACTTGGAACCTGAGCAGAAGCATTCATTGGATTTTTAACCCTATAAATCACCTTGGGTTTTGGTTTTTGCAAAACAAACCCATCACCTGACTTTGGTCCCTGCTTTACAGGTCCAAGAGCAAACTTCTTAGGAGCAACAAAATCAGAATTATTTGGTTTTCGCCCATCAACCCTAACCACGTTCTTTGGACATTCATCATCCTTATGACCAAAGATATTACACGTACTACATCTAGGCGGACGCCATTCATACTCAACCCTAACCGAGTATAAATTATTACCATTACCTTCAAGTTTAGGTATAGCCACCGAAACAGATTCCTTCAAAGCAACCCCCGAATCAACCTCGACCATCGCACGAGCAAAATTTGGACGACCCTATGAATCAGTACACATTGTACTAGTATATGAATCAAGCATAATTGGATTCCCAACCTTAGTAGCAATGGCACTCAACCCTTCCTCATTAAAAGCAAGAACCGGAATATTATGCAATTTAATCCAAACGGGGACTTTAGATAAATCCTCCTTAGCTAAGTCCTCATCCGCAGACCATTTCTTCAACATAATAGGAACCAATCTAATCATCCAAGGTCCCCCTTCAAGAACCTCATTCATACCATGTTCCGAGGAAAATTTAAAGAAAAAGAACCCATTAGAGTTCATCATGACTTTTTCAATACCAAATTTCCGCCAGACATTCATAACATAATTCTGTACCATAGGAAACGCCAACCTTTTACCTATAAAGTATCCATACAAAGTATTGGAGTACTTTTTACTCGCTTCCAGAACCGTGGCCAAAGGGATCACTACATCCACATCACTACTACTAGAGGATTCCAGATTTAGCACCCGAAAATTAACCTTCTTACGTGCAACACGTTCCACAACCTGAGCATAAGAATTACCTCCCGCACCGGCCTGTTTTTTACCCGGTTGTTGAACAACATTTGTAACTGCTGCAAGCCTATCAAGACCACGCATAGAACCATTTAACAATGTATTATGACCATCAGAAGTAGACATGCCAGTAGTCGATTCAGGAATGGAGACAGGAACCTTTGGTATTGGAGTAATCTCCACCTGCTCGTCGACCAAAGCAACACCCACATCTACCTTCTGATGTTGCGAATCAGCTCCATTACCATCCAACTTACTATCATCCATAGAAGTATATAATTCAGGGATTTTAGGGGCATTTATCCCAACCTGATTTACACCTTCATCAACCCCAATTGGAACACCATCAGGCCGGACAGCAGCTTCCGTGGTGTCACCACCCCGATCCAAAGAATCATCATGAACTTCAAACGCTGAATGCAAAGAACCACTTCTATCTATCTGCGTATCATAGATGGGCTGACCAGTGGTAGTTTGAACCGGACCAGAAGGGTTTTGAGAAACCGTGCTTCGAAACGAAGCATCAACATTACGACTAGAATCCATGATATTCGGGTTTCGTAGCCGTTCAAGACGAGCACCAATGGTATCAAAATCAGAAACAGTAACCTGCTTATATTTACCCTGCAAATCCACCATGCCGGCAACATCTATCTTCGAAGCAGGAAGTGAAACCCTAGCCGCATCCCCCATGTCAACTTCCTACGCATTAATATTTAATCTCCCATGTGAACGCAACACATCAGCCGTACGTCTAGCCTTCATATTAGTCATCTGATCATGAACATTAATGGAAGAAGGAATGGAATCAGAAAGCGGATTATAAAAACCGGAAACCGGATTAGGGTTTAAACCCGTCACCGGTAAACCAGCCGTAAATAAACCCTCATGAACAGGTACGGCATGCGTGGCCTGTGCAGCATCTGAATGTGATGAAGAAACATCACTCTCACGATCACCTTCACTCTTTAAACCACCCTTCGTCGGACCACCAGACCTAGCTTCCTTCTTTTTCTTTTTCTTATTCGCCGATCCTGCCATCACTCTAAAACACGAAAACGAAGACCAAAAGAAACCACACGAATGAATCTATTGTATAATTGGAACACGAGAACACCAGAAATCCAATCAGAAAACGCGTACAGTGAACAGATTTAGCTCACGATTAAAGCTTCATGAATAAAAACCCTAATCGTCTACAGAGGGACTTGCCATTTCCTACATCTTGAATAACACTTAATGCAACCCTAAAGGTCCACTAAGTTATCTTGCTCTCAGCTTTAACTCCACTAGTATGACTTGAAAAGTTATGCTCAAAAACGTCAACAAATAGGTTGGTGAGTTTCGTAGGTTTGAAACAACACACAAAAATAAACTTTTGCTGTGATAATAAGCTGTTTAAGACAATGTAATGAAAATGCACACATAAGTGAATTAATGTAACCGATATGTCTCAAAGTACTGTCAACACTCCACGAAGAAGTATGACCAAAAGAAATCCTGTGAATGCAGTAGCTACTCAATATGGCTTTAATGTATACATAACGTATAACATTAGGTACTTACTCTCGAAAGAGTAAGGCCTTATGAAATAATGTCTTCAATGTATACAAAGCATATACATTAGATACTTACTCCCGAATGAGTAAGGCCTTATGATGAAAAATGAATCCAATAACCAAATGCACATAACTTCACATAGTGTCACACATTTCAAGCATATGTCCAAAAGAGAAATAGATACGTTTCACAGCATGAAAACAATTGATAAAAACACGATCATACTTTTCCCCCAATTTGAAAACATGTAAATGAAAATGGGGCCACGAAAACTCACCTTGATTAGTCAAAGCAATTATCGTTCCCAAAATGATCCACCAAAAAGAATGTTAATCTACAAATTAATACGTATAGGTTACAATCTAGACAAGGTTATTCCCTTCCATTGTATCCCACGTTTATGTCCAATTCACCCCTTTCATGTTTTCTCACAATCATGTCTCAAATATCACTTCTAGTATAAGCTCTCATATATAAAATAGTTGTAGCTGACACTCTATCTTGCATTACAATTTCTGTCCAGAATTTTATGCCACTTTAACAATTTTAAATCATGACTAAACAAAATTATTAGACTCTATAAATTTTACCACTAACTCTTTTATGGATCAAGATCTTACAGTAATCTTCCCAAAATTTATTTTGATGGTTAACTATTTTTAAAAATTCTTCCAAGTGGACTGCACAAAATGAAGACATTTTCTGACATCACAAAACTTATATAAAAATTAAAATACTTAAAGACTTCAAAAATTACAATATTTTTACAGAAATTAGTTAACACTTTGAAGTTACTCTAGGAAAATTTTCAAAGCCAAATTCAATTCACAACATACGTATTCAAAATCCACAACACAACTAAAAATGTAACCCGAAAACACAGATGTGACCCCTCATCTTATAAAATCAATTTGACCGACTTAAACTTAATATTTTGACACGAAACCAACACCATTTGTAATTAGACTTCTTTTACTTAGTTTTACACTCAAATTTCATCTAATAACATCGTATCATGACCAAGTTATGGCTTCCCAAACCGGACACAAAATTCTGTCCAGATTAGGGTTTATGTTCAAATTCAATTCCTCGTATATCAGCACGTCTAAATCGCTTATATGATCACAAAAACTTATTCCCATAATTTTTATACTAGTTTTACAAACCCCCAAAGGATCACGATGATGGGATACCAATGGAATGATCCGAAAGAAACGATAATAAAAGTAAAACTAACAAAAGAATCGAATTCGGTTTAGAAATCTATCGATAGATCAAAGCCTCTACACAAATCTTTCACTTAACCCTCGCCTAGAAACTGTAAAATAATGAATCATGAGTCCCTAATCATGTTTCACATAAAGAACCATAGAGTATAGATGATTACAATACCGAAAACTTACCGATGAACGCGATAACGAGTGTTTTCGGTTGTTAGATTGAAAGAAAGGATCAAAACTTGAGTTCTTGGGGTTTGATTTTCGTATTTAGGGTTTGAGAGGATTTTATTTCGACTGAAATTCGTAATATGGGGTTTACAACTTGTTTTTAGGGTTAAAATACGTTTATATATGTGTCTGGACCAACTCAGAATCGCGTCGCGACCAGTGTAGAATCGCGTCTTGAAAGAGTACAAATCGCGTCGCTAAATAGTGTGAATCGCGTCGCTAAATATGCCAAATCGCGCCTCTATTTATGCCAAATCGCGCCTATATTTGAGCTTAAATTTCTGCCCACGTTTCGTTTACGTTTTGCTTCATAACTTCTTCGTTACACGTCCGTTTTCGATGATTCTTTTTGCGTTGGATTCGTTTTTCAAAAATGAAGACTTTGATGTAATAAAATCTTTGAAATTAGTCTTTTTACAAAAAAATAACTTTTTACGGCTTGAACTACAATAATGGTTTGGTGACAGTTGTCGCATCAAAGCGGTAGCTAGATCAAGATCTCTGCATGTCACTTTGATCTGCAACATGTGTCGCACCCCGTCGTGCCAGAATTATAGCGGGGCATGACTAATCCTAATGACAACGAAGATTACATCGAACGACCACTATATGAGTCGTTTTGAATAAATACATTTCGAATAATACATATTTCAACTTCACCAATATACAAGAATAGTTATACAAGAACCACGAATGATAAAACCCCTTGTTTTCCCTCTCAAAAAAGGCGATTTTTTTAGACTGATTCTGATCTAATTCCGACTTTCATCCATCCTAATCTGGCCTTAAATCTGTAATTCGTTGATGCTCTATCCTATTCTCTGATTTCTTCATTGATTAGGTTGATCATCTAAGCGATTTTTAGGGTTTTGTGGCTAGTTTTGGTGTTTGAGTTAGGGGTGTTATTCGGACGGATTGTTCGGATTTCGGATTATTCGGATCGGATTAATCGGATTTTAGACAATCTCAAGTTCATCCTTAATCCAATCCAAATAAGAAACGGATTAATCGGATATGGATTAAGTGGTTCGGATTAATTTTCGGATTAAACAGTTTCATCCGAATAAGATCAAGTTGAACGTGTGATATCGAGTAAGACTATCATATGGCCAAGGAAGATCCTACAAAGATTCCAGTGTGGGTAAAACTACATAATGTACCTTTGCTTGCTTTTAATGAAGTTGGCCTGAGTGGAATTGCGACTAAGCTTGGGAAACCACTTCAGTTGGACTCATATACAAGTGCAATGTGTATGGAATCATGGGGGCGTCCAAGTTTTGCTAGGGCTATGATTGAAGTGGATGCTCGGAAGGACCTAATTGAGACTGTCACGGTGGGTGTTCCTAAACTTGATGGTATGGGTAAAAACATTTATGTTGTAAGGGTTGAATATGAATGGCGTCCTCCTAGGTGTAGTGCTTGTCAGACATTTGGTCACAAGGATGCTGAGTGTCCAAAGAACATCAATCAGAATGAAGGTAAACGAGCTGTTAATAATAACTATGGGGGTAATAAGCAATCTGGGAAACCTTCTGATGGTTTTATCATGCCGAAACAGAAGGCAAAACTTGTGTATCGAGCTAAAACGATTGTTAATCCTAAACCTGTTCAGAAAGATACTATGGGAAAACAGGTTGCTTTGGGAAATCGATTTGGGGTACTTAGTTCAGAATCTAAAGAAGATGGCCAAAGTTCGAAAGGGGATACGGGTAAAGCAGGTACTAATACTAGACGTCAGGGTAAAGATCATATGGTTGATGATTCTGATGATGAGGTGGAAAATATCTATGATGAGACGGCAGATTTTGTGGTTAAGGATACTAATATTCCTTATGTTTCTGAGGGGGCAAGCACTCCCGGTATTGATGTTCCTCATGTTTAGTCTTGCCTCTTGGAACATAAGGGGTTTGAATCGCGCCCCTAAGAAAAATGAGGTTCGTGAAGTAATGCAGGAAAATAACTTGAGTTTATGTGGTATTCTTGAGTCGCATGTGGATGTGTCTAATCTACAAAATGTTTGTAAGGATGTTTTTCGTAGATGGGAATGGACTTCTAATGGTCATGTGTGTAGTAAGGGGTCTCGGATTATTTTGGGATGGAATCCTGATGTAGTAGATGTAATGGTTATTGCGTCCACTAATCAGGTTATGCATATTCAGGTGATTGTGAAAGCTGATCATAAAGCTTTCTTTTGCTCGTTCATTTATGCTGATAACAAATATATTTGTCGTAGGGAATTATGGCGTAATCTCGGTTTGCATAAATTGTTCGTTAGGGGTAAATCTTGGGTTCTTTTGGGGGACTTTAATGTTGCTTTGAATATAGAAGATCATTACTTGGGGGCTAAATGTGATACGGCTATGATTGATTTTAAAGATTGCATTGAAAACTTGGAAGTAATGGATGTCAATAGTACGGGTCTTCATTTTACTTGGAATCAAAAACCTAGAGGAAATGGAGGTACTTTGAAGAAAATTGATAGAGTGATGAGTAATATGGTTTTCATGGACGAATTTCAAGGATCATATGCTTTGTTTCAGCCTTATCGTATATCTGATCATTCTCCATGTGTGTTGAAGATACCAAAATTGTCTCATTCGAAGCCCAAAATGTTTAGACTATCAAACTTTTTGGTGTACAAAGAGGGGTTTTCTGATTTGGTTAAAAATATATGGATGCAAGACGTGGAAGGTCATAACATGTTTAGACTTATCAAACGTATGAAATGCCTAAGGAAACCAGTACGGAAGCTTCTGTTTAGTCAGGGTAATATCCATACGAAAGTTGTTAAACTTCGTAAGGACTTGGATGAGGCCCAAATTGCATTGGATATGGACCCTTTAAATATGGTTCTTCGGGAGGAACATGCCTGTTATTTAAATGCATATCATGAGGCGTTGGTGGATGAAGAACGTTTCTTAAAACAAAAGGCAAAGATTGAATGGCTTCGAGTTGGAGATACAAATTCTGCCTACTTTCATAATTCTGTGAAAAGTAGGCAACATAGAAGTCGGATATCGAGGATTGTTGACCGTTTGGGGACTGATTTTGAAGGTGATCAGGTGTCGGCTGTTCTGGTTGATCATTACCAGAATTTTTTAGGTGTGGAGGGCTGTTCGTCTCGCATGCCGAATTTGGAGTTATTCACCAAGCGGTTAGAGCCTTCTGTTGCGGAGTTTATGATTCGTGATGTTACCTATGAAGAGGTGAAAGAAGCTATGTTTTCTATTGGGGATGATAAATCTCCGGGTCCTGATGGGTATACATCTTTATTTTTCAAAAAGACATGGGATATTGTGGGTAATGATGTCTATAAGGCGGTTCAGGATTTTTTTGTGAATGGGAAATTACTTCGGGAGATTAATCACACGATTATTGCTTTAGTGCCAAAGGTCTTAACTCCGACTCGGGTTAATGATTATCGTCCAATATCCTGTTGTAATGTGGTGTATAAGTGCATAAGTAAGCTGATTTCTAATCGAATAAAAGATGGGTTAGGAAGTATTGTGAGTATCAACCAATCAGCGTTTATTCCTGGAAGGAAGATCTCGGATAATATCCTTCTGACTCAAGAGCTCATGCACAATTATCATAATCAGAGAGGCCCCCCTAGATGTGCCTTTAAAGTGGACATTCAAAAGGCGTATGATACTGTTGATTGGCGATTTCTAAGGGCGGCTTTGATAGGGTTCGGTTTCCATCAAATTATGGTAGACAGAATCATGACTTGTGTCACGAGTACCTCTTTCTCTATTAATGTGAATGGAAATCTTCACGGTTTTTTTATGGGCAAAAGGGGCTTACGTCAAGGGGACCATTTGTCTCCATATTTATTCACATTAGTCATGGAGGTTCTTACTTTGATATTACAGCGGAAGGTTGAAGAGGTGCCTGGGTTCAGGTTCCATAATAAGTGTGACGAACAAAGGATAATTAATCTTTGTTTTGCAGATGATCTGTTTCTGTTTGCTCGGGGAGATGTTGTTTCATCAAGTCTTCTAATGGAAGGCTTAAATATATTTAAGGATATGTCAGGTCTTACGCCAAGCCTTCCGAAGAGCACTGCTTATTTTTGTAATGTGTTGCCAAGTATTAAACAGGCTATCTTGACTTCTATGCCATTTGAGGAAGGTAAATTGCCTGTTAAATATCTTGGAGTTCCTCTTATTTCCTCAAATTTGTTATATAAAGATTGCAAGGTTCTTGTGGAAAAGGTTAGGAACAGGATTGGTGATTGGAAGAACAAAGCTCTATCTTTTGTTGACCGTCTGCAGTTAATTATTTCGGTCCTCTCTTCAATGCATGTGTATTGGGCATCTGTTTTTATATTGCCTAGTCGTATTATTTCTGAGATTGAGCAGCTTCTTAGAGGATTTTTATGGTGTCAAGGGGATATGCAAAGAGGAAAAGCTAAGGTGGCATGGGAGTCTGTGTGTCTTCCTAAATCTGAAGGTGGGTTAGGGATTAGGCGACTGGAGTCTTTTAACACAGCTTTGATGGTGTCTCATGTGTGGAGTATCTTAACATGTAGGGAATCGTTGTGGGTCAAATGGATTCACTCATATAAACTGAAGGGAAGTCGTTTTTGGGATGTTCCTCTTCGGCCTGGTGTGAGCTGGGGTTGGAGAAAACTGCTCCAAATTCGAGATATTGTGAGACCTTTTATATATTGCCGAATTGGTAATGGTAAATTGACTAATATATGGTTTGATAATTGGTGCCCACAGAGTCCTATTATGAATCACTTGTCCCCTCGTAGTATCACTCGAGCTGGTTTCTCTTTAACTGATAAAGTGGCTGACTTGATTGTAGATGGTATGTGGAGATGGCCCTCTAATTGGTATGATCTTTATCCTATTCTTAATCAGGTAGTATGCCCATCTCTTTGTTTAAATCACCATGATCAGTTTAATTGGCGTGACTTATCTGGTGCTACCAAGGAGTTCTCGGTTTCTGTTGCATGGAATGCTATTCGGGAACGGTCTAGTATCGTTAGTTGGACCAATTTTGTATGGTTCTCTCATTGTATCCCGAGGCATGCTTTTCATGTATGGTTAATCATGCGCAAGAAGTTGAAAACGCAAGATATGCTTAGGCAATGGGATGTTGGTACTTCTACTGACTTAAACCTGCTTAAGTGTGTTTTGTGTAATGTCCAACAGGATTCTCATTCTCATCTTTTCTTTGAATGTTCATTTTCGTCAAAGGTGTGGAAGATGGTGTCAGTTTTTGCGGGTTTCAATTCCATTTCTGATAAATGGGATGATATTGTTGATTATTTTCAGCCGTTTTCTGCTAAGAGGAAGGCAAGAAGTATTATTGGGCGGTTACTTGTGGCTGCCGTGTCCTACTTCATTTGGCAAGAAAGGAATAACCGTGTCTTCAAGAAGGGTAGCCGGTCTCCTAATCAGCTCATGGATGTTATTATTGCCACTGTTCGGTTAAAGCTGGTCACGTTCAAGTTCAAGTCCTCGGATAAGATTGCTCATTTGCTGGATGTGTGGAAGATTCCTCAATCCTGTATGACTAATGGATAAGAGTTGTCTATTGATTATTGGTTGTCCTTTTGTTTTATATTGGCTATGTTTTATGTTTATTCATATTGGTTTATGTATATGGCATGTCATATACATATAGATTAGCTTTCCTAGTTGGTTGGTTGTTTCGAGGTTGATGTGAAACCCATTCACATCGTTTTGTACTTAATTGATATTAATAAAATTTCACCGGGGTAAAACCCTTTACCCAAAAAAAAAAAAAAAAATCGAGTAAGACTAAATTTACGTTTAATAAAACAAGTACATAAACAAACATAAGATAAGATGAAACGATATATCATATTATAACATCCAAATTCCAATTCCAACTTCTAACATACAATTTGAACCAAAACATATTCATAGTTCCAAAATTAAATACACATCCAATCAATCTAATCCAAAAGAGGAGTCCCAAAATAACCAAAAAGTATTAAATCTTCTTTTCTTAAGTTTATAGCATCCAAAATGTCAGACCTCCGTTCTTCAAAATCCGAAAAATAGTAGCTCTTTATGTGTTTATATATTACACAAAGTAGTAAAGTACAATATGTAATAACAATTAAAAATGAAAGTTTATACTTGTTACTTGCAAATTTATCTCCAATTTTGACTAGAAGTACCAATATCTTCCAATTCTACATAAATATCTAATATATTATATTTGTGATTAATTTTTAATTTCTTATATGGTAACATTAATATCTAATATATTATTAAAAAATATTATTTAATTATTTGATTCTTATTCGGATTATACGGATATATCCAAACAGTTTAATTTTGATCCTTAATCCTATCCGTGTATCCATTTAAGTAATCCATAATCCGTTTAAGCAATCCGTAATCCATATAATCCTGTCCATTTAACCTAAATCGGATTGGATCGGATGAATTATTCGGATTCCGGATAAAAGTGACACCCCTAGTTTGACTTTAATCGGCAATTAGGGTTTACTTTTAATCGCTTTTTATTATTGTTCTTGATCTGGGTTTGAGATATTACAATATAGATCCGATTAAGACTTTCAGGAGTGCTGCTTAACCTATATTGCGATTTAGGGTTTAACGTAATTCGTTTTATTAGGGTTTTCTGCCATTTCTTGGGGTTTGTTTCTTCTTAGATTGCGATCCAGATTCTGATATTCTCGTGGTCAATTGTGATTGATTGCAATTGTGATCTTAACCCTAATCTGTTTCTGGTTTACTCTATTTTATATTAGGGCTGCCGTTTGGCACCTATTTTGCTGAGGGTTTATCTGGATTCGTTTTTTAGGGTTTCTTTAATCGTTTTATGTGTAGACTTGGGCAGCAAGAATCGTTTTTACTTGATTTACTTTGCTGAATGTTAAGCTGATCAGATTGCTGCATAGCTGGATTGATTTGGTGCTTCGATTAGTGAATATTTAGTTGCTGATCGTACTGGTTTACATCTTGTTATTACTTGCTGAACGTTATTAGAAATATCTTGTTGTTACTTGCCGATTTGTTGCTGGTAAAATTTTGCTCAGATTATCGGACATCACGGTGTGGGATTGGTTTACTTTGGTTATTTGATTTGCTGTAAATTGGAACCAATATAGCAGGTTTGAGGGTCGTTTGGTAGTTGGTTTTCTAATGACGCGGGTAGAGAGATATGGCGTTTCTAATGCACCTAAAACTAGTCTTGGTTCTAGATCTGTCAGAATGATTAATGGTAAGTTGGTTGGAGCTGATGGTCTTCCTGTTCCGTCTTCCTATTGTGGAGACGAGCATGAATCTAGTTCTTGTGATACTACGCCACACAAGCCTTCATATGCAAGTGTGGTGAATGAGAAAGCATGTAATCAGCCGTCTACTATCGATAAGAAGGTAAACTTCCGTGTGCTTGAAGTGGAACAGCCTCCTAATGATACGACAAATGTTCACATTCCCGTGTCTTCGGTTTTGGAGGCAAATGCTAGGTTTGAGAACACTTTATATGGATATTTTCTGGGTAAACGAGTTACTTTTCCTGTTGTTGAGCATTATGCTTTGAATGCTTGGAAGAAATATGGTATTACTAAAGTGATGATGAATGCAAAGGGTTTCTTTTTCTTCAAGTTTAATTCTGCAATAGGTTTGGAGGGGGTTTTGGAGAATGGTCCTTGGTTCATTCGGAAGGTGCCAATTGGTTATACTGGATGTATTATTTATTTGTTCATCTGAGCTATTTTTAGTTATTGTATATGGCATGTCATATATACAGAGAGGTTAGCCGTTGCTAGCTAGTTTTCCTGTTGGATTGGTAGTGGTTGTGTCTTGTTATGTAGTGTCTTGTGCCTATGTAACGGGCTGAGATGTGGGAGTCACCCACATCCTTTGTACTTAACAATTTATTTTGGAGTAATATATTTGCCGGGTGTAAACCCTTTACCCAAAAAAAAAAAAAAAAAAGGTGCCAATTGTGTTAAAGAAGTGGTCTTCTACTGCTAGCTTATTGAAAGAGGATCTTGTCTCAATTCCAATATGGGTTAAGCTTCATGGGGTTCCAATAGCTGCGTTCACTGAGGATGGTTTGAGTGCTATTGCTACTAAATTAGGCACTCCTCTAATGCTTGATTCTTATACCAGCTCTATGTGTTTTAACTCATGGGGTCGGTTGGATTTTGCTCGTGCCCTAATTGACATTAGGGCTGATCGGGTTCCCAAAGATACTTTGATAATTTCTGTTCCGTTTGTGGAAGGTACATGGTATTCTCTTCATACGGTTCGAGTGGAATATGAGTGGAAGCCCCCTCGTTGTAATGTTTGTAAGGTTTTTGGGCATGTGGAGGATCAATGTCCAAAGCGTGTTCCTATTGTCTCGGAAAAACAAGGTGATGTGAATGTTGGTAAAGGGGCTGAGGTGAAGAACAAAAAAGATTCAGAAGGTTTCCAAGCCCCGAGAAAACCTTTCCGTGGCCTTGTGGTTGGTAACCCAAAGAAAGTGGCGGTAGCACCTTCTAAACAGACGTTTGTTCCTAAAAAGAAGCCAAAGGAGGTAGGTAAGACTACTATATCTAATTCTTTTTAGGCTCTGAATAAGTTGGATTCTACGATGGATAATACGGCTACTTCTAGTGAACCGTTGGCTAATCAGCAGGAGGATCATGGAAAGAAGGTGGCTTCTACAGATGGTAACACTGATAATAATTCCAGTTTGTATTCTCGTTGGAAAAACACTTATGGAGCTCATGTTTCGGATGATTTTTTGGCTGGTGAGGATGCTGAAGATGATGAAGATGATATCCTAGATGATGCTGACAACGAGATGGCTGATTACATGAATCTTCATGATAGGAAACTGAATAAGAAGAAATGAGTTTGTGGTTTTGATGTTTGATGTTTGTTGAGTCAAATATGGTCTATGTTTGATTTATGTTTGAGTAAATAGTGAGTAGTGGTTGTGTCTTGTAATGTAGTCTTTCTGCCTATGTAACGGGCTGTGGTGTGGGATTCACTCACACCCATTGTACTTAAACGCTTTTTGGGAATATATTTGTCGGGTAAAATTTTACCCTTTACCCAAAAAAGAATAGTTATACAACTAAATCTCTTGAAAATGTCTTCGCTATATGAGTGACTCCATGAGTGACACCTCTACGGCTATGCTAATACAACAAGTCCTTAGTTACCTGAGAATAACATGCCAAAACGGGTCAACATAAAGTTAGTGAGCTCATAGGTTTGGACAGATTTAGATAGTTATTACAAAACATGCAATATAATGAAAAGTTTAGTGACTATTGCATCTACCCGCAATATCATGAAAAGTATTGTAATCGGTAACATGAACCACAAGATTTAGATAATTATTGCATGAATGTAAAATAAAGTAATACTATTGCCATGAGCTCATGCATTCAAAACCTTAACATGTTGTAGTTGGTGCCTCTTGTAAGTGTCTAATCTAAAACACTTAATGTTCTCAAATAATGCATCCGTTTGACTACCAGTCAAGTTAGCACGACTAACCCGGACAGGGGTGTCAACCCAATAGATATATTCACAACATTCGCGTTTAAGTCCATAACTAACGAATCATGATTTTTTTTTTGGGGGGTAAAGGGTAAAATTTTACCCGGCAAATATATTCCCAAACTCATTGAAGTACAATTGACATGAGCGTACATCCCATGCCCTCAGCCCGTTACATAGGCGATTAGACTCAACCTATACAACTAAGCAAAACAAACTGCTAACCGCAGAACACAACACAGCTGCAACGCAGCACATAACCAATAACCATCCTGCTAAACGCAGTTACAATTACATTTAAAATAAATAATCTAAATGTAAACACCAGGTTCATAGAACCACTTCTATGGTGATCGGCTCAGTCTTCAGTAATCTTCGTATCTTGACTCATGATAGGAAACACCAATATCCAAGCTGCAGCACGCAGCAATCACAATGCGTTGAGCTAACTTGCCCTACCAACACGTCCCAATGACCATTGGCAAAAGGTCCAAGCCAACTCCCATAAGTTGTATACACCTGCCCTATCAATTTCGGCAATGGCAAAAGGTCCAGGTATACCCACAGGCAACATCCAAATAGTGGAACCCTAACCGGAGAGAGAAACCACCAGCAACCCCCAAAGCAAGGCAACTTTTAAGCTGCAAAACAGGCTAAAATCAGCCCCAAATCCACCCATCGACTTAAATAGCTTGATCCCAAATGAATCATAATATCCAAGTCGCACCATCCTCAACCTCAAATACAAACCATCAATGGAGGTTGATATGAGACGCATCACAGGGACACGAACCAATCAACACAAACACTCAAATGAACTATCCAAGAACAACCAGCTCCACCCCCCCCCCCCCACCCCCCACCCCGTTCAACGACTCTCAAACCCAACACCTCTTCCAACAGAAAACCATTAACCTAAAACCAGATTCCCAAATCCTAATCGGCCATCAAGAAGCCACAAACCACATTCTGAATGAACATCATGAAATCTAATCAGGTTTTATCACAATCACACCAAGAACAAAGGAAACCCAAAACCGAATTAGGATAGAAATCCTAACCCAATTAAAGATTAGCAATCATTTATAATGTTATTAACCATGTAATCACAAACCAGATTAGGAAAGATATAATGGCGATTAAAAAATAAACCCTAAAAACCGATCAGATCCATTCCAAAACGGCCAAACCCTAAAAAAGAATTTCGGCTAGATTAGTTTGTATTAGAATCGGCTTAAGGTCATACGAGAAACCCTAAATCGCCCCTTTGTATGTTGGATAGGAGATGATAACGAATCAGTCTCTTTCAACCAGATCTGAACAAAACGAAATAAACCCTAATTCGATTAAACCACAAGAACAAAAATCGCCTAACAAAAACCCTAAACAATTGCTAATGAGCCGTTCAAGAGATTAACACCAAAAGGAATTAATTGATGAACAAGTTAATCAGCAAATCAATTAAGATTATTGAATAGATTTCATGAAAAAGGGCAAAAACGAATTAGGATATTGGTTAGGGAAAAATTGCCCAACTTGAGAGAGAACGTGGGTGTCCTTAGTGGATTAATATGTTACTCATGAAATATGTATATTTTTTTCATGTACTTGTGTTCATAAAAGTATGAGCATGTATTCTCACCCCAAAGTAGTTCAAAACAAGTAAAAGTGGGGCCATGAGACTCACCTAGTGAATCGTGCGTGTGCTAGCATTTTAAAAACGATTGCGTGTTTAGCCAAAATAGCCTCCTAGCACCCTAAACGCAAAAGATCATTCGTATAAGTAGATGGCTAACTGCTCATCTATGCTAATTGTTCACTCAACTAGTAAGTTTATGTGTATAACATTTTCAAAAATGTGTACGACCCGTTGGTGTTGTTTTTGTATTAATATTTCTCAAAAACATTATTATTCTCGTTTTGTTCTTGTACTTATGTTTCTTGAGAACATAACCATCTCGTAAAAAAGTATACGTTAAATGATTATAAGTTGTCACATATGGTTTGCGTTAGAGTTTCATAGTTAAACTCTTAAAATACTCTTAATTCCATGTTCCTTTTACTTAAAAGATTCTGTCCCATTTTTGACCTTCCGTGTGACGTTATTTTGACTAGTCAAACTTTAGTGTTTTGTTATGAAATTTTTACCACACATTCATACATGTCTTAGGTTCATTAAAAAGTAAGTTTCGTAATTTTTGGCCAAGTATAAGGTGTTCAAAATAATTTATGTAGACACCAAGGTCCAGCAGCTATATTTTCCAAATAGTCGTCGGAATAGTCATTCATTGACAAGTTATACTCATCCTCACGAAATGAGAAAATAAAAATTTTAAAGCTAACAGAAAATGTGATAATTAGGAAAAAAATACATGCTTTTTGGAGTTGTGGATAAAAAGTTATAACCTTGCAAAGTAAGGTCCAGATCTGACTCCAGAAAACAGATTTGACACTTGGTCTCATAAAATCGATTTGGCGTATCAAAACCTGTCCAAAATGCATGAGACCACTTGGGTTTGAAAGCTAACAAACATCTTAAAGTAACTTTTGGCTTAAGAATCACTCATTTTGTTCATGTAAATCTCAAGTTATCATGTCGTGATTTTCGTTTTCAGTCCAGTTTCTGTTTTAAGTTCACAAGTTTATGTAGTGGTTTAAACTTTATAAATCATGATTTTGAGCATGTTTTGAATTAATATTTTAAGTGAGTGAACCACTAGCATAAATAATACATGAAGTTCATGAGATCAAGAAGTGATTTCTTACAATGTTCTTGGATTGGAAGATGAAGAAAGAAAGGAAAACTTGCTTCCACCTTTGATTCTAGCTTGTTCTTGATGAAGAAGTTGAAGATGATGATAGATGAAGATGATGAAGATGGTTGAAGATGATGGAGAGAGAGAGAGAGAGAGAGAGAGAGAGAGAGAGAGAGAGAGAGAGAGAGAGAGAGAGATGGAGTGTATTCTTAGTTGAGTGTAAGAATGAAGAGGAGGAGTGGGGTGGGGAGGTTGACAAAACAGGCCAAGAAGGGGGGTGGGGGGTGGGGGCATGGTGTTGTGTTGTGTCTTCTTGTCCCCTCAATTAGCTTAAACCTCTAGATATTTTGGTCATTAGTGGTAGTTGTTGATTAATTAAGGTTAACTAGATGAATTAAGAACAAATTAAGGTAGTTTAGTATGTTAGAAATAAAAATTACTAAATTTAATAGATTTCGTTTATTAACGATAGTTCGTTTTGTTTTAAATCGCATTATCGAATTGTTGTCGCGTTTAGTTGAAATCGCGTTCGTTTGATTTCAATTTCTCCGTAGCGTTATGGTATATCCTAGCATAATAATAATAAACAAATAACTATTAAAATAGTTGCGAGTTATTTATAAAAGTTTTATCACCAACGTTCGTAGTTGTCGGAATCGTCCGATAGTTTTGCGTAATTCTAAATAATTACGTATGTGAAATGCATCAAGTATTTAGCCTAAATACATACTAATTACAAGTAACGACGTTTTAATTAGAGGTAAATGTTAACCTAAATTTGTCGGTTGTCACATTCTCCCCTTGTTAAAAGAATTTCGTCCCTAAATTTAGCTCGTGGTCTCGGTTGGAGTGGGATCTGAGAAGAGGTGGGGGTATTTTGATGTATTTGTTCTTCTCGTTCCCATGTGAATTCAGGACCTCTTCTTGAATTCCATCGGACCTTAATTATAGGGATACGACTATGTTTCAACCTCTTAATTTCTCGGTCCATGATTTCTACCGGTTCCTCAATGAAATGAAGCTTGTCATCATTTTGAATCTCGTAGAGTGGGATAATAAGCGTTTCGTTGGAAAGACACTTCTTCAAGTTGCATACGTGAAGAGTGTCGTGGATACCACTCAGTTCTTCAGACCAATCCTTGCTAGGATTTCGAAAGGTCCTATGTATCGTGGGTTTAATTTTCCCCGTATTCTGAATCGAGCTATCCCCTTCTAGGGCGATACCTTGAGTAGGACTTTGTCACCTACTTGAAATTCAAGGGGTTTACGGCGGCTATCAGCATAACTTTTCTGTCAGTCTCGTGCCACATTTAATCGATTAAGTACTTGAGATATCTTGTCCATTGTTTTTTGAACACTCTCAGGGCCGGAAATTTGTCTGTCACCCGACTCTACCCAACAGAGTGGTGATCGGCACTTGCGTCCATACAACGCTTCAAATGGTGCCACTTAAATTCTGGAATGGTAACTTGTCGCACCCCCAAAACACGTGGCAGCGGAAACATGAGGTGTCACGGGGGCGCCGACCAAATTAAATATCACAACACAAGATTACAACAAACGACCTCTATATGAGACGTTTTAATAAAAAGTTACATTACCATAATTTCAAATGTTTACAATAAGTCTGGAGTTCGCATAAACCGCTAAGAGATTTCTAATACATAACTGATTATACAAAATACAGCTAAATGCAATCTAATCTCTTGAAATTTGAAAACAATGCGACTCGAGCTAGGCTTTCCATAAGCTTCCTACTGCGGCGGGTTACCTGAGAAATACATACTAAAAGGGTCAACATAAAGTTGGTGAGTTCATAGGTTTGTAAACAATCGTTTAGTTATGATCCACAAGATTTCAAGTTGTATCATTCGCAAATGACAGTTAAAAGTATCGTTAGCCAACGATAAGTAAAAGTATTGCAAAATGCAATATAAGTATACCATTTACATGAGTCTCATAGTCAAACTTAACGTTGTTTGCCTCCGGTAAGTGTACTAATCCGAATACACCTCTAAATCACAAGTAATACTGCGCCCGTGGGTTGGCTAGCGCGACTAGCCCGGACGAGGTTTGTCAAACCCTGATGGTACCACCCAATAATACTCACGCACAAATTTTAATGACTATGATGGGTAGAGGACTTTAGTGGATTATTCAGGTCTCATGCAATCCGTATAAAAAGTTGTTATAGTACTTGTGATCATAAAAGCAGTGGTGTTGTAAATGTATCGTTAACAAACGATGAGTAAATGAGTTGCAAGTGTATCGTTAACAAACGATAAGTAAATTTGTTGCAAGTGTAACGTTAACAAACGATAAGTAAATATGTTGCAAGTGTATCGTTAACAAACGATAAGTAAATATGTTGCAAGTGTATCATTAACAAACGATAAGTAAATATGTTGCAAGTGTATCGTTAACAAACGATAAGTAAATATGTTGTAAGTGTATCGTTAACAAACGATAAGTAAATATGTTATTGCACGAATGCAAAAATGAGTATAAAACAGTTGTAGTATGTATTCTCCCCCAAAAGTAGTTGTAAAACAGTAAAAAGGAGGGGCTATGAAACTCACCAGAGTTAAGCAGGTAGCAAGCAATAATCAAATAGCAAGCAAAGTCCAAAGCGCAACCTTCTAACGTCCTAAGCGTATAAGGTTGTGTAAGTAGATGTCTCATAAGACAATCTAGAGTGATTGTATAAGTGGGGGTCAATGTCCACTTAAGCCAATCGTGTAGGTGGAGGGTTAATGTCCACCTAGAGCTAGTTCATCAACTAGTATGTCCAAATAAGTTGTTCAAGTTTGTTTATCAAAAACGTGTACGACCCGTTGGTGAAAGTTTGTAATAATAATCTTAAACCATTATTATTATGTATTGTTCCTTTGTATACTATTCAAGTATATGTTTCATGAGCTATAACGTTGCATTGTATAAGTATTAACGTTACTTGAAGTTTAACACTTAGTGAGAAAACTAGTTTTTAAGGATTCTGTTTCATGCGACACTTCATGCGTCACTTGCTAGTTAGGGGCGGCACTTAGGAAGTGCCGCATAAAATGCGTTTTCAGATTTACATAGCGTCACTTAAGAAGTGTCGGATACGGGCGTCACTAAGGCATGGCGGCACTAAGGGTAAGTGCCGCTAATATAATAGTTCAGTCACTTCAGGCGTCACTTAGGTAGTGTCGTACATAAGCATTTTCAGATAATAAGGGCGTCACTATGGGAGTGTCGTTAAAAATAAAGTAGCGTCACTACAAGCGTCACTTGCCAAGTGTCGCTAGGATTCCGGTGATCATGCGTCACTTAAGTCTGTTTGGATTTTGCTAAGTCAAAAACGTGGTCAACTATGACGGTTTGACCCGAACCTTTTACTCAAGTCATATTCCAGTAAATAAAGGTTATAAAAGTTATTATTTCATATTGTAGTCGTTTCGAGATGTCGGTTTCAAGTTTACACCTTAAACTTCAAGATTTAATGTTTTCGGTTTATGTCGGGTCATTACGCCAACTGATTTCACCTATCTATAGTCCAAATCAAACTTCCAAATTTTTACCAACTGATTTACTAAGTGTCTTGACTAACATATCAAATTTTCAGCTTCTGACAAGTCCATTAACATAGTTAAATAAAGCCGCGTAACGACCGAACACATTTTATCGAAAGACTTCTAGGTCAGTCTCATAAATCGGCTCGTAGAGAAAAATGAGAGCGTTTCTGGAGAAAGTGTAAAACACGAAAGTTGTAGATCTTTCCGATACGCAAATTTTGAAAAAAAAATCAACCTCTAAATCTTAACAGATGATTTTATACGAATATTTTCGTGAACTGTCGATTTTTAGGCAGATTCATGCATGTTCATGTGTTTGCTTTAAAAACGATTTTTAACAACAAGTTTGGACATATTAGTGATAGATGAGATATAAAATAAGTAAATAAACAAAATGTAAGTAAATCAAATGAAGAGGGTTAGTGATTCTCACAACAAAATGATGAAGAACAAGTGTAGATGAAGATGATGAAAATGATTTCTTGGGTTTTCCTTCCTTGGATGATGATGATGGCGATTTTTGTGGTGGTGATTGTGATGGTTTTTGAGCTGAGAAAAAGGGCTAAGTTCTTGAGTTGGGTGAGGGAGAGAAATTTGTGATGGAAGTGTTGAGTGGAGTGAAGTGTGTGGGAGTTGTGAAAGACAAAAGTGCAAGTAAGCTAGTGGAATATCATCATGAGCTTGCATGGAGTATTAGAGGGCAAGAGGAGGGGTGGCACATGGGGTGGCCGGCCCCCATGTGGTCCCACAAGGGGTATTTTGGTCATTTTACATTTCTAGCTTAAATCGTTGCGTTTTTCGTTCGTTTACCCGATTGTTTAAACGTTTATTTATACGTTGAATGTTTTATGCGCGTTTTTAAGTGACGACATAAATTTCGATATTTTTGATTGAGACGTTTATTAAAATACTTAAAAACATTTATAAAAATGTTCCGTTAATTCGTCGGCCTCGATTTGCGTGTTTGTTCTACGGCGGTTTAATCGCGTAACGTTATTTCGAGTCGTTTAGATTAACGATATAATTTGGATAAATTTCCATTGAAGTATTATTTAAAATACTTAATTTATGTTGCCAAATTAATTATTGACGTTTATTTGGTCGCTGAATTAAATTCTTGCGTTTTCTTTGCATTTGAGACGTTTTAACCAAAACGCCTAAGTTTTTCGAGTATTATTTTAACCAAATAATAGATAATGATAAATAACTTCTAAAAATAGATTAAAGTTATTTATAGAAATGTTTTCACCAACGTCGTATTTAAACTGTGTCGGACTCCATCCGATAATAAAATGTACGATTTAAACAAATCGTAAATGTGTGCAAATATAATAACATATATTAATACACATAATGATACACATAATTCACCCTAATTACATGTATTAGCACAATGATTAGGAACTAACACTAGCCCTAATTGGTCGGGTGTCACATTCTCCCCCTGTTAGGAGAATTTCGTCCCGAAATTAGCTTGTTGTCGTGGTCTGAGAGGCATCTAAGAATAGATGTGGGTATTTCAGTCGCATTTGGTCTTCCCGTTCCCAAGTGAATTCAGGGCCGCGCCTAGAATTCCACCGGACTTTAACGATGGGAATACGACTCTGTTTCAAGCGTTTGACCTCACGGTCCATGATTTCTATCGGTTCCTCTACAAAGTGGAGTTTATCGTCGATATGGATTTCGTCGAGAGGAATAACAAGTGTCTCATCAGACAGACATTTCTTCAAGTTAGAAATGTGAAAAGTGTTGTGCACGCTACTGAGTTGTGGTGGTAGCTGCAGTCGATATGCCACCGGACCAATTCTTTCAAGAATTTCAAAAGGTCCGATGTACCTAGGGTTTAGTTTGCCGCGTTTACCAAAACGAATGACACCTTTCCAAGGTGATACTTTCAAGAGTACTCGGTCCCCAACCTGGAATTCGAGTGGTTTGCGTCTTACGTCAGCGTAACTCTTCTGACGATCACGTGCGGCTTTCAGCCGGTTTTTAATGGTCACGATTTTCTCGGTCGTTTCATGGATGATTTCAGGACCAGTGAGTTGGCTATCGCCGATTTCGGTCCAACAAATGGGTGATCGGCACTTTCTACCATAAAGTGCCTCGAAGGGTGCAGCACCAATGCTGGTGTGGTAACTGTTGTTGTAGGAGAACTCACACAAAGGTAGGTGGTTTTCCCAAGAGTTTCCGAAGTCAATAACGCATGCTCGCAGCATGTCTTCTAAAGTTTGGATGGTTCGTTCACTTTGACCATCGGTTTGTGGGTGATAAGCGGTACTCATATCCAGACGAGTACCGAGAGCTTTCTGAAGTGTTTGCCAAAATCGAGAGGTGAAGCGGCTATCTCTATCGGAGATGATCGAGATGGGTATGCCGTGTCGTGCCACAACCTCTTTGATATAGATGCGAGCCAATCGCTCCATCTTGTCGGTTTCTTTGATGGCTAGGAAATGGGCAGATTTCGTGAGACGATCAACGATCACCCAAATGGTATCGCAACCGCTCGGTGTTTTCGGTAGTTTGGTAATGAAGTCCATGGTTATGTTTTCCCATTTCCATTGAGGTATCTCGGGTTGTTGAAGTAACCCAGAAGGTTTCTGGTACTCGGCCTTAACCTTGGCACAGGTTAGACACTTGCTAACATACGTGGCTATGTCGGCTTTCATGTTGGGCCACCAATACCGTTGTTTGACGTCATGATACATCTTGTCAGAACCAGGGTGTATGGAATATCGGGATTTGTGAGATTCATCCATTACCAAATCTCGTAGGTTTCCAAAGTTTGGTAACCAGATTCGGTTAGAGAAGTGTCTGGTTCCGTCGGGTTTGATTTCGAATTGTTTTTCCATGCCTCGCAAGGCCTCACTTTTGATGTTTTTCTCGTTGAGTGCTTCGAGTTGAGTGGAATGAATTTGAGCAATAAGATCGTTGTGGATGGTTAAACCAAGGGCTCGAACTCGAAGGGGTTTCACTCGTTCTTTTCTGCTTAGGGCATCGGCAACAACGTTAGCCTTACCCGGGTGGTATCGGATTTCGCAGTCGTAGTCGCTAAGCAACTCGACCCAGTGACGTTGTCTCATGTTTAGGTCCTTCTGATCAAAGATATGTTGAAGGCTTTTGTGGTCGGTAAAGATTGTACATTTGGTACCATACAGGTAATGTCTCCATATTTTGAGCGTAAAGACAACGGCTCCTAATTCGAGATCGTGAGTGGTATAGTTTTTCTCATGGATTTTCAGTTGCCGAGAGGCATAAGCGATGACTTTATCACGTTGCATTAACACACAACCTAGTCCTTGATGTGAGGCGTCGCAGTAAACTACGAAATCATCTGTGCCTTCGGGTAAGGACAGGATTGGTGCACTGCAGAGTTTCTGTTTAAGGAGTTGGAAAGCCGACTCCTGTTTGTCGGTCCAATCGAATTTCTTATCTTTCTGGGTCAAGGAGGTTAATGGTTGAGCAATTCGGGAAAAGTTCTCTATGAATCGCCGGTAATATCCAGCGAGACCTAAGAATTGTCGGACCTCGGTTGGAGTAGTTGGTGCTTTCCAGCACTTGATGGCCTCGATTTTTGCTGGATCAACACGTATCCCTTGGCTGTCAACGACATGCCCTAGGAACTGTACTGTTCGCATCCAGAACTCACACTTGGAGTACTTGGCGTATAGCTCCTCGTGTTTGAGTAATTCCAAGATAGTTTTCAGGTGTTGGCCATGTTCTGTTTCGTTGCGAGAGTAGATTAGAATGTCGTCAATGAAGACGATGACAAACTTATCCAGGTAAGGTTTGCACACCCGATTCATAAGATCCATGAATACAGCCGGTGCGTTGGTTAAACCAAAAGGCATCACTTGGAATTCGTAATGCCCGTAGCGGGTTCGGAATGCGGTTTTTGGGATGTCGGCGTCTCGAACGCGGAGTTGGTGATAACCAGACCGAAGGTCGATCTTTGAATAAAAGCTTGAACCTTGAAGTTGGTCAAATAAGTCATCGATTCTAGGAAGTGGGTATCGGTTTTTGATAGTAAGTTTGTTCAGTTCACGGTAATCGATACACATTCTGAAGGATTTGTCCTTCTTTTTAACGAAAAGGACCGGAGCTCCCCAAGGTGAGGAACTTGGTCGAATGAATCCCTTGTCCAGGAGTTCCTGTAATTGAGTGGACAACTCCTGCAACTCGGATGGGGCTAATCTGTATGGGGCTCGTGCCACGGGTGCAGCACCGGGCACAAGGTCGATTTGGAATTCGACTTGTCTAGGCGGGGGAAGGCCTGGCAAGTCTTCGGGAAAGACTTCAGGAAAGTCTCGTACAATGGGTACATCTTCAAGTCGCTTTTCAGCCGACTTCTTTTCGGTTACGTGAGCAAGGATTGCCGGGTACCCTTTCCTCAGGTACTTTTGGGTTTTCATACAAGAGATGATGTTTAAGTTTCGCCTACCAGTCTCCCCCTGTATGATCAAGGTTCCACCGGTAGCGAGAGGTATACGCACAATCTTTTCGAAACAAACAATTTCAGCATGATGCTTGGACAACCAGTCCATGCCTACGATGACATCAAAGCTCCCGATTTCAACAGGGATGAGGTTTATGGGGAAAATTTCGTTGGCTAGGTTTAGAGTGCAATTAGGTATCACACTATCGGCCTCTATCAGTTTGCCATTTGCTAATTCTACTGTGAACTTAGATTCTAAGGCAGTGGGAGTAATGTTGAGTAACGGACAAAACTCATCAGATATGAAACTTTTATCAGCACCAGTATCGAATAAAACTGAAACGGTCAGATCGTTGAGGAGAAACATACCCGTAACAACGTTGGGATCTTGACGGGCCTCTCCAGCATTGAGTACAAAAGCTCGACCGCGAGGGTTGTTGTTGTTATTGTTGTTCCTGTTGTTGTTGTTGTTTCGTTTCGGGCAATTATTCCTGAAATGTCTGGTGTCACCGCACTCAAAACAGGCTTTTGGTGCGTTAGGGTTGGTATTTGGGTTGGGGGTTCTGCAATCTTTAGCTAGATGTCCCTGTCGTTTGCACTTGGTACAGGTACAGGGGCCTTCGTGGTGTAGAGTACACTTGGAACAGTAAGGTTTGTTCCCAACGTACCCTTTCTTGTCCCCCGACCCTGAACCGGAGGTGTAGGCTTTAACAGTCTCGGCCTTCTTGGTTTGCTGTTGCTGCTGATTGTTGTTATTTCCGGACCATTTTCTTTTGTTATCCCCGGTGGTTTTCACTGTGGGTGTCCCACGGCGAACAATTTGAGCCATGAGCTCGTGTGCCATTCGGACAGCACTTTGGATGGTTCCGGGTTTGGAAGATATGACATTGCCTTGGATGGAATCAGGTAGCCCCCAAATGTATCTTTCGATACGTTTGGATTCAGGGTCCACCATGGATGGACAAAGGAGAGCAAGCTGGTGAAATCTGGTTGTGTAGCTAGTAATGTCGTTTCCTTGAACTGTGAGGTTCCAGAATTCATGTTCGAGCTGTTGGAGTTGCTCGCGTGGACAGTATTCTTCCCTCAGCAAGTTTTTGAGTTCATCCCAAGACATTTGATAGGCAGTATCAATACCATGGGTTTGGGCGTATGAGTTCCAGAAAGTGAGTGCACCCTCAGCTAGAGTGTAGGTAGAGAATTTGACTTTGTTCTCTTCTTGGCAGTTGCATATGCGGAAAACGGACTCCATTTTCTCAATCCATCGCAAGAGACCGACGGCTCCTTCGGTTCCTTTGAAATGGAGAGGTTTACAATTCATGAAATCTTTGTGGGTGCAGGGCTTTGGCACAGGTGGGTTGTTGCCTGCACCTCCTGGATTTCCTTGGTTTGGATTGGGATTGTTCCTGGTAGCTTCTAGGGCTGCTTGAACCCTTTGATTGACGAGTCTTTCGATATCAGCGGGGCTCATTTGACGTTTTGGTGCCATGATTCTAAAAGAAAGAAAATAAGAGGCACATAAGATTTCAGGGAGTAAGATTTTTAAAGTCTTTGCAGGCGTACACAAGAAAATAAAACAAGTATGTATAACAAGATATTCAATAACACAAGGAAGCAAATTTTCATAATCAACTTGAGGCGCAAGATAAGCGATTACAGAATTTAGAAAGTTTACAAGATATGCCGGGAATTGTTACTTCCGGACTTAATACGAGAGTTTACAAAAGACAACGTAAGATAGATAGTTGGGCACATCCCGCCACAACAGGTTACTCGATAGAGATTTAATGAGTCCTAACGCAAGTTTATTCGTCCCATTAGTGTGACAAGTCGGTCCACGGTTCCTGCAAGTCTGCCAGCTTGTCTGGTGCTATCCTCAGCCAAGGTTAGTCGTTGCTCTAGCACTCGGGTGTACTCTTCTGCTTCTCGTGAACGTTGTTCACATTCTTCTAACCTTGCTTGAAGAAGGTCGACTGCGCCTCTATCGTCAATGACGTGTTGGTGCATCATTTCCAGAGTATTTGTCATGTTTTCTTGGTCTTGAAACAGTTGTGCAATGCGGTCATGTGATTGGCGCAGCCAGTACATTTGCACTATGTGTTGCTCTCGTTCCAGGCTTTCAAGTCTTGTCTCGTGGCGGTGAAGTATGGCGGTTAATACGGGTACGGTGTGGTGTGTTGGTTCTTGGGTATAGGGAGAGATGTCCATGGGATCATCGAAAACCTCCATGTTTTCCTCAGATCTCCAAGTATTGAGAGTTGTGGGTAGCCAGTCCCATCTACGGGGGTATGCGGAATGGCGTGTGGTATTATCGATGGAGTTTGAGTAAGGGTTGGCTCGAGATGATCTGGTACTCCTTGGGCGAGTACGTAACACTCGGGCTTCGCCAGTGATGTAGTAAAGTCGTTCAGGAGAGTTTGGTGTTGAAGACATAGTAACGATTCCTTCAGTAGCGGTTCGTGTTTGGGCTTCGTTCTCAGAGTTGGGAGACGTAGCGGTGGGAGTGGTTGCCATTTTCTGTGGCAAGGAGTTTTAGTATACGTAAGGTTAAGGTTATATATAAATACAATAACCTAGCACATAAGCACGTATAAGGTTGGTCCCGTTCTATCCTCGGTCAAAGCCTTCTAATGCATTCCCATCCACCATAACCATTTCAGGTCTTGCATCGATTCTTGTTTAATTGTACATAGTTGATCAAGCTATGTTAAATTAAATTCAAATGATGCAATTGCTGAACCAGTCATAACAAATGAGGAATACTAACCTAACGGTTATAGTCTAGGTCACTAATGCAATCCTAGTTCGCTATAACCTTAGGCTCTGATACCAATCTGTCGCACCCCCAAAACACGTGGCAGCGGAAACATGAGGTGTCACGGGGGCGCCGACCAAATTAAATATCACAACACAAGATTACAACAAACGACCTCTATATGAGACGTTTTAATAAAAAGTTACATTACCATAATTTCAAATGTTTACAATAAGTCTGGAGTTCGCATAAACCGCTAAGAGATTTCTAATACATAACTGATTATACAAAATACAGCTAAATGCAATCTAATCTCTTGAAATTTGAAAACAATGCGACTCGAGCTAGGCTTTCCATAAGCTTCCTACTGCGGCGGGTTACCTGAGAAATACATACTAAAAGGGTCAACATAAAGTTGGTGAGTTCATAGGTTTGTAAACAATCGTTTAGTTATGATCCACAAGATTTCAAGTTGTATCATTCGCAAATGACAGTTAAAAGTATCGTTAGCCAACGATAAGTAAAAGTATTGCAAAATGCAATATAAGTATACCATTTACATGAGTCTCATAGTCAAACTTAACGTTGTTTGCCTCCGGTAAGTGTACTAATCCGAATACACCTCTAAATCACAAGTAATACTGCGCCCGTGGGTTGGCTAGCGCGACTAGCCCGGACGAGGTTTGTCAAACCCTGATGGTACCACCCAATAATACTCACGCACAAATTTTAATGACTATGATGGGTAGAGGACTTTAGTGGATTATTCAGGTCTCATGCAATCCGTATAAAAAGTTGTTATAGTACTTATGATCATAAAAGCAGTGGTGTTGTAAATGTATCGTTAACAAACGATGAGTAAATGAGTTGCAAGTGTATCGTTAACAAACGATAAGTAAATTTGTTGCAAGTGTATCGTTAACAAACGATAAGTAAATATGTTGCAAGTGTATCGTTAACAAACGATAAGTAAATATGTTGCAAGTGTATCGTTAACAAACGATAAGTAAATATGTTGCAAGTGTATCGTTAACAAACGATAAGTAAATATGTTGTAAGTGTATCGTTAACAAACGATAAGTAAATATGTTATTGCACGAATGCAAAAATGAGTATAAAACAGTTGTAGTATGTATTCTCCCCCAAAAGTAGTTGTAAAACAGTAAAAAGGAGGGGCTATGAAACTCACCAGAGTTAAGCAGGTAGCAAGCAATAATCAAATAGCAAGCAAAGTCCAAAGCGCAACCTTCTAACGTCCTAAGCGTATAAGGTTGTGTAAGTAGATGTCTCATAAGACAATCTAGAGTGATTGTATAAGTGGGGGTCAATGTCCACTTAAGCCAATCGTGTAGGTGGAGGGTTAATGTCCACCTAGAGCTAGTTCATCAACTAGTATGTCCAAATAAGTTGTTCAAGTTTGTTTATCAAAAACGTGTACGACCCGTTGGTGAAAGTTTGTAATAATAATCTTAAACCATTATTATTATGTATTGTTCCTTTGTATACTATTCAAGTATATGTTTCATGAGCTATAACGTTGCATTGTATAAGTATTAACGTTACTTGAAGTTTAACACTTAGTGAGAAAACTAGTTTTTAAGGATTCTGTTTCATGCGACACTTCATGCGTCACTTGCTAGTTAGGGGCGGCACTTAGGAAGTGCCGCATAAAATGCGTTTTCAGATTTACATAGCGTCACTTAAGAAGTGTCGGATACGGGCGTCACTAAGGCATGGCGGCACTAAGGGTAAGTGCCGCTAATATAATAGTTCAGTCACTTCAGGCGTCACTTAGGTAGTGTCGTACATAAGCATTTTCAGATAATAAGGGCGTCACTATGGGAGTGTCGTTAAAAATAAAGTAGCGTCACTACAAGCGTCACTTGCCAAGTGTCGCTAGGATTCCAGTGATCATGCGTCACTTAAGTCTGTTTGGATTTTGCTAAGTCAAAAACGTGGTCAACTATGACGGTTTGACCCGAACCTTTTACTCAAGTCATATTCCAGTAAATAAAGGTTATAAAAGTTATTATTTCATATTGTAGTCGTTTCGAGATGTCGGTTTCAAGTTTACACCTTAAACTTCAAGATTTAATGTTTTCGGTTTATGTCGGGTCATTACGCCAACTGATTTCACCTATCTATAGTCCAAATCAAACTTCCAAATTTTTACCAACTGATTTACTAAGTGTCTTGACTAACATATCAAATTTTCAGCTTCTGACAAGTCCATTAACATAGTTAAATAAAGCCGCGTAACGACCGAACACATTTTATCGAAAGACTTCTAGGTCAGTCTCATAAATCGGCTCGTAGAGAAAAATGAGAGCGTTTCTGGAGAAAGTGTAAAACACGAAAGTTGTAGATCTTTCCGATACGCAAATTTTAAAAAAAAAATCAACCTCTAAATCTTAACAGATGATTTTATACGAATATTTTCGTGAACTGTCGATTTTTAGGCAGATTCATGCATGTTCATTTGTTTGCTTTAAAAACGATTTTTAACAACAAGTTTGGACATATTAGTGATAGATGAGATATAAAATAAGTAAATAAACAAAATGTAAGTAAATCAAATGAAGAGGGTTAGTGATTCTCACAACAAAATGATGAAGAACAAGTGTAGATGAAGATGATGAAAATGATTTCTTGGGTTTTCCTTCCTTGGATGATGATGATGGCGATTTTTGTGGTGGTGATTGTGATGGTTTTTGAGCTGAGAAAAAGGGCTAAGTTCTTGAGTTGGGTGAGGGAGAGAAATTTGTGATGGAAGTGTTGAGTGGAGTGAAGTGTGTGGGAGTTGTGAAAGACAAAAGTGCAAGTAAGCTAGTGGAATATCATCATGAGCTTGCATGGAGTATTAGAGGGCAAGAGGAGGGGTGGCACATGGGGTGGCCGGCCCCCATGTGGTCCCACAAGGGGTATTTTGGTCATTTTACATTTCTAGCTTAAATCGTTGCGTTTTTCGTTCGTTTACCCGATTGTTTAAACGTTTATTTATACGTTGAATGTTTTATGCGCGTTTTTAAGTGACGACATAAATTTCGATATTTTTGATTGAGACGTTTATTAAAATACTTAAAAACATTTATAAAAATGTTCCGTTAATTCGTCGGCCTCGATTTGCGTGTTTGTTCTACGGCGGTTTAATCGCGTAACGTTATTTCGAGTCGTTTAGATTAACGATATAATTTGGATAAATTTCCATTGAAGTATTATTTAAAATACTTAATTTATGTTGCCAAATTAATTATTGACGTTTATTTGGTCGCTGAATTAAATTCTTGCGTTTTCTTTGCATTTGAGACGTTTTAACCAAAACGCCTAAGTTTTTCGAGTATTATTTTAACCAAATAATAGATAATGATAAATAACTTCTAAAAATAGATTAAAGTTATTTATAGAAATGTTTTCACCAACGTCGTATTTAAACTGTGTCGGACTCCATCCGATAATAAAATGTACGATTTAAACAAATCGTAAATGTGTGCAAATATAATAACATATATTAATACACATAATGATACACATAATTCACCCTAATTACATGTATTAGCACAATGATTAGGAACTAACACTAGCCCTAATTGGTCGGGTGTCACATTCTCCCCCTGTTAGGAGAATTTCGTCCCGAAATTAGCTTGTTGTCGTGGTCTGAGAGGCATCTAAGAATAGATGTGGGTATTTCAGTCGCATTTGGTCTTCCCGTTCCCAAGTGAATTCAGGGCCGCGCCTAGAATTCCACCGGACTTTAACGATGGGAATACGACTCTGTTTCAAGCGTTTGACCTCACGGTCCATGATTTCTATCGGTTCCTCTACAAAGTGGAGTTTATCGTCGATATGGATTTCGTCGAGAGGAATAACAAGTGTCTCATCAGACAGACATTTCTTCAAGTTAGAAATGTGGAAAGTGTTGTGCACGCTACTGAGTTGTGGTGGTAGCTGCAGTCGATATGCCACCGGACCAATTCTTTCAAGAATTTCAAAAGGTCCGATGTACCTAGGGTTTAGTTTGCCGCGTTTACCAAAACGAATGACACCTTTCCAAGGTGATACTTTCAAGAGTACTCGGTCCCCAACCTGGAATTCGAGTGGTTTGCGTCTTACGTCAGCGTAACTCTTCTGACGATCACGTGCGGCTTTCAGCCGGTTTTTAATGGTCACGATTTTCTCGGTCGTTTCATGGATGATTTCAGGACCAGTGAGTTGGCTATCGCCGATTTCGGTCCAACAAATGGGTGATCGGCACTTTCTACCATAAAGTGCCTCGAAGGGTGCAGCACCAATGCTGGTGTGGTAACTGTTGTTGTAGGAGAACTCACACAAAGGTAGGTGGTTTTCCCAAGAGTTTCCGAAGTCAATAACGCATGCTCGCAGCATGTCTTCTAAAGTTTGGATGGTTCGTTCACTTTGACCATCGGTTTGTGGGTGATAAGCGGTACTCATATCCAGACGAGTACCGAGAGCTTTCTGAAGTGTTTGCCAAAATCGAGAGGTGAAGCGGCTATCTCTATCGGAGATGATCGAGATGGGTATGCCGTGTCGTGCCACAACCTCTTTGATATAGATGCGAGCCAATCGCTCCATCTTGTCGGTTTCTTTGATGGCTAGGAAATGGGCAGATTTCGTGAGACGATCAACGATCACCCAAATGGTATCGCAACCGCTCGGTGTTTTCGGTAGTTTGGTAATGAAGTCCATGGTTATGTTTTCCCATTTCCATTGAGGTATCTCGGGTTGTTGAAGTAACCCAGAAGGTTTCTGGTACTCGGCCTTAACCTTGGCACAGGTTAGACACTTGCTAACATACGTGGCTATGTCGGCTTTCATGTTGGGCCACCAATACCGTTGTTTGACGTCATGATACATCTTGTCAGAACCAGGGTGTATGGAATATCGGGATTTGTGAGATTCATCCATCACCAAATCTCGTAGGTTTCCAAAGTTTGGTAACCAGATTCGGTTAGAGAAGTGTCTGGTTCCGTCGGGTTTGATTTCGAATTGTTTTTCCATGCCTCGCAAGGCCTCACTTTTGATGTTTTTCTCGTTGAGTGCTTCGAGTTGAGTGGAATGAATTTGAGCAATAAGATCGTTGTGGATGGTTAAACCAAGGGCTCGAACTCGAAGGGGTTTCACTCGTTCTTTTCTGCTTAGGGCATCGGCAACAACGTTAGCCTTACCCGGGTGGTATCGGATTTCGCAGTCGTAGTCGCTAAGCAACTCGACCCAGTGACGTTGTCTCATGTTTAGGTCCTTCTGATCAAAGATATGTTGAAGGCTTTTGTGGTCGGTAAAGATTGTACATTTGGTACCATACAGGTAATGTCTCCATATTTTGAGCGTAAAGACAACGGCTCCTAATTCGAGATCGTGAGTGGTATAGTTTTTCTCATGGATTTTCAGTTGCCGAGAGGCATAAGCGATGACTTTATCACGTTGCATTAACACACAACCTAGTCCTTGATGTGAGGCGTCGCAGTAAACTACGAAATCATCTGTGCCTTCGGGTAAGGACAGGATTGGTGCACTGCAGAGTTTCTGTTTAAGGAGTTGGAAAGCCGACTCCTGTTTGTCGGTCCAATCGAATTTCTTATCTTTCTGGGTCAAGGAGGTTAATGGTTGAGCAATTCGGGAAAAGTTCTCTATGAATCGCCGGTAATATCCAGCGAGACCTAAGAATTGTCGGACCTCGGTTGGAGTAGTTGGTGCTTTCCAGCACTTGATGGCCTCGATTTTTGCTGGATCAACACGTATCCCTTGGCTGTCAACGACATGCCCTAGGAACTGTACTGTTCGCATCCAGAACTCACACTTGGAGTACTTGGCGTATAGCTCCTCGTGTTTGAGTAATTCCAAGATAGTTTTCAGGTGTTGGCCATGTTCTGTTTCGTTGCGAGAGTAGATTAGAATGTCGTCAATGAAGACGATGACAAACTTATCCAGGTAAGGTTTGCACACCCGATTCATAAGATCCATGAATACAGCCGGTGCGTTGGTTAAACCAAAAGGCATCACTTGGAATTCGTAATGCCCGTAGCGGGTTCGGAATGCGGTTTTTGGGATGTCGGCGTCTCGAACGCGGAGTTGGTGATAACCAGACCGAAGGTCGATCTTTGAATAAAAGCTTGAACCTTGAAGTTGGTCAAATAAGTCATCGATTCTAGGAAGTGGGTATCGGTTTTTGATAGTAAGTTTGTTCAGTTCACGGTAATCGATACACATTCTGAAGGATTTGTCCTTCTTTTTAACGAAAAGGACCGGAGCTCCCCAAGGTGAGGAACTTGGTCGAATGAATCCCTTGTCCAGGAGTTCCTGTAATTGAGTGGACAACTCCTGCAACTCGGATGGGGCTAATCTGTATGGGGCTCGTGCCACGGGTGCAGCACCGGGCACAAGGTCGATTTGGAATTCGACTTGTCTAGGCGGGGGAAGGCCTGGCAAGTCTTCGGGAAAGACTTCAGGAAAGTCTCGTACAATGGGTACATCTTCAAGTCGCTTTTCAGCCGACTTCTTTTCGGTTACGTGAGCAAGGATTGCCGGGTACCCTTTCCTCAGGTACTTTTGGGTTTTCATACAAGAGATGATGTTTAAGTTTCGCCTACCAGTCTCCCCCTGTATGATCAAGGTTCCACCGGTAGCGAGAGGTATACGCACAATCTTTTCGAAACAAACAATTTCAGCATGATGCTTGGACAACCAGTCCATGCCTACGATGACATCAAAGCTCCCGATTTCAACAGGGATGAGGTTTATGGGGAAAATTTCGTTGGCTAGGTTTAGAGTGCAATTAGGTATCACACTATCGGCCTCTATCAGTTTGCCATTTGCTAATTCTACTGTGAACTTAGATTCTAAGGCAGTGGGAGTAATGTTGAGTAACGGACAAAACTCATCAGATATGAAACTTTTATCAGCACCAGTATCGAATAAAACTGAAACGGTCAGATCGTTGAGGAGAAACATACCCGTAACAACGTTGGGATCTTGACGGGCCTCTCCAGCATTGAGTACAAAAGCTCGACCGCGAGGGTTGTTGTTGTTATTGTTGTTCCTGTTGTTGTTGTTGTTTCGTTTCGGGCAATTATTCCTGAAATGTCTGGTGTCACCGCACTCAAAACAGGCTTTTGGTGCGTTGGGGTTGGTATTTGGGTTGGGGGTTCTGCAATCTTTAGCTAGATGTCCCTGTCGTTTGCACTTGGTACAGGTACAGGGGCCTTCGTGGTGTAGAGTACACTTGGAACAGTAAGGTTTGTTCCCAACGTACCCTTTCTTGTCCCCCGACCCTGAACCGGAGGTGTAGGCTTTAACAGTCTCGGCCTTCTTGGTTTGCTGTTGCTGCTGATTGTTGTTATTTCCGGACCATTTTCTTTTGTTATCCCCGGTGGTTTTCACTGTGGGTGTCCCACGGCGAACAATTTGAGCCATGAGCTCGTGTGCCATTCGGACAGCACTTTGGATGGTTCCGGGTTTGGAAGATATGACATTGCCTTGGATGGAATCAGGTAGCCCCCAAATGTATCTTTCGATACGTTTGGATTCAGGGTCCACCATGGATGGACAAAGGAGAGCAAGCTGGTGAAATCTGGTTGTGTAGCTAGTAATGTCGTTTCCTTGAACTGTGAGGTTCCAGAATTCATGTTCGAGCTGTTGGAGTTGCTCGCGTGGACAGTATTCTTCCCTCAGCAAGTTTTTGAGTTCATCCCAAGACATTTGATAGGCAGTATCAATACCATGGGTTTGGGCGTATGAGTTCCAGAAAGTGAGTGCACCCTCAGCTAGAGTGTAGGTAGAGAATTTGACTTTGTTCTCTTCTTGGCAGTTGCATATGCGGAAAACGGACTCCATTTTCTCAATCCATCGCAAGAGACCGACGGCTCCTTCGGTTCCTTTGAAATGGAGAGGTTTACAATTCATGAAATCTTTGTGGGTGCAGGGCTTTGGCACAGGTGGGTTGTTGCCTGCACCTCCTGGATTTCCTTGGTTTGGATTGGGATTGTTCCTGGTAGCTTCTAGGGCTGCTTGAACCCTTTGATTGACGAGTCTTTCGATATCAGCGGGGCTCATTTGACGTTTTGGTGCCATGATTCTAAAAGAAAGAAAATAAGAGGCACATAAGATTTCAGGGAGTAAGATTTTTAAAGTCTTTGCAGGCGTACACAAGAAAATAAAACAAGTATGTATAACAAGATATTCAATAACACAAGGAAGCAAATTTTCATAATCAACTTGAGGCGCAAGATAAGCGATTACAGAATTTAGAAAGTTTACAAGATATGCCGGGAATTGTTACTTCCGGACTTAATACGAGAGTTTACAAAAGACAACGTAAGATAGATAGTTGGGCACATCCCGCCACAACAGGTTACTCGATAGAGATTTAATGAGTCCTAACGCAAGTTTATTCGTCCCATTAGTGTGACAAGTCGGTCCACGGTTCCTGCAAGTCTGCCAGCTTGTCTGGTGCTATCCTCAGCCAAGGTTAGTCGTTGCTCTAGCACTCGGGTGTACTCTTCTGCTTCTCGTGAACGTTGTTCACATTCTTCTAACCTTGCTTGAAGAAGGTCGACTGCGCCTCTATCGTCAATGACGTGTTGGTGCATCATTTCCAGAGTATTTGTCATGTTTTCTTGGTCTTGAAACAGTTGTGCAATGCGGTCATGTGATTGGCGCAGCCAGTACATTTGCACTATGTGTTGCTCTCGTTCCAGGCTTTCAAGTCTTGTCTCGTGGCGGTGAAGTCTGGCGGTTAATACGGGTACGGTGTGGTGTGTTGGTTCTTGGGTATAGGGAGAGATGTCCATGGGATCATCGAAAACCTCCATGTTTTCCTCAGATCTCCAAGTATTGAGAGTTGTGGGTAGCCAGTCCCATCTACGGGGGTATGCGGAATGGCGTGTGGTATTATCGATGGAGTTTGAGTAAGGGTTGGCTCGAGATGATCTGGTACTCCTTGGGCGAGTACGTAACACTCGGGCTTCGCCAGTGATGTAGTAAAGTCGTTCAGGAGAGTTTGGTGTTGAAGACATAGTAACGATTCCTTCAGTAGCGGTTCGTGTTTGGGCTTCGTTCTCAGAGTTGGGAGACGTAGCGGTGGGAGTGGTTGCCATTTTCTGTGGCAAGGAGTTTTAGTATACGTAAGGTTAAGGTTATATATAAATACAATAACCTAGCACATAAGCACGTATAAGGTTGGTCCCGTTCTATCCTCGGTCAAAGCCTTCTAATGCATTCCCATCCACCATAACCATTTCAGGTCTTGCATCGATTCTTGTTTAATTGTACATAGTTGATCAAGCTATGTTAAATTAAATTCAAATGATGCAATTGCTGAACCAGTCATAACAAATGAGGAATACTAACCTAACGGTTATAGTCTAGGTCACTAATGCAATCCTAGTTCGCTATAACCTTAGGCTCTGATACCAATCTGTCGCACCCCCAAAACACGTGGCAGCGGAAACATGAGGTGTCACGGGGGCGCCGACCAAATTAAATATCACAACACAAGATTACAACAAACGACCTCTATATGAGACGTTTTAATAAAAAGTTACATTACCATAATTTCAAATGTTTACAATAAGTCTGGAGTTCGCATAAACCGCTAAGAGATTTCTAATACATAACTGATTATACAAAATACAGCTAAATGCAATCTAATCTCTTGAAATTTGAAAACAATGCGACTCGAGCTAGGCTTTCCATAAGCTTCCTACTGCGGCGGGTTACCTGAGAAATACATACTAAAAGGGTCAACATAAAGTTGGTGAGTTCATAGGTTTGTAAACAATCGTTTAGTTATGATCCACAAGATTTCAAGTTGTATCATTCGCAAATGACAGTTAAAAGTATCGTTAGCCAACGATAAGTAAAAGTATTGCAAAATGCAATATAAGTATACCATTTACATGAGTCTCATAGTCAAACTTAACGTTGTTTGCCTCCGGTAAGTGTACTAATCCGAATACACCTCTAAATCACAAGTAATACTGCGCCCGTGGGTTGGCTAGCGCGACTAGCCCGGACGAGGTTTGTCAAACCCTGATGGTACCACCCAATAATACTCACGCACAAATTTTAATGACTATGATGGGTAGAGGACTTTAGTGGATTATTCAGGTCTCATGCAATCCGTATAAAAAGTTGTTATAGTACTTATGATCATAAAAGCAGTGGTGTTGTAAATGTATCGTTAACAAACGATGAGTAAATGAGTTGCAAGTGTATCGTTAACAAACGATAAGTAAATTTGTTGCAAGTGTATCGTTAACAAACGATAAGTAAATATGTTGCAAGTGTATCGTTAACAAACGATAAGTAAATATGTTGCAAGTGTATCGTTAACAAACGATAAGTAAATATGTTGCAAGTGTATCGTTAACAAACGATAAGTAAATATGTTGTAAGTGTATCGTTAACAAACGATAAGTAAATATGTTATTGCACGAATGCAAAAATGAGTATAAAACAGTTGTAGTATGTATTCTCCCCCAAAAGTAGTTGTAAAACAGTAAAAAGGAGGGGCTATGAAACTCACCAGAGTTAAGCAGGTAGCAAGCAATAATCAAATAGCAAGCAAAGTCCAAAGCGCAACCTTCTAACGTCCTAAGCGTATAAGGTTGTGTAAGTAGATGTCTCATAAGACAATCTAGAGTGATTGTATAAGTGGGGGTCAATGTCCACTTAAGCCAATCGTGTAGGTGGAGGGTTAATGTCCACCTAGAGCTAGTTCATCAACTAGTATGTCCAAATAAGTTGTTCAAGTTTGTTTATCAAAAACGTGTACGACCCGTTGGTGAAAGTTTGTAATAATAATCTTAAACCATTATTATTATGTATTGTTCCTTTGTATACTATTCAAGTATATGTTTCATGAGCTATAACGTTGCATTGTATAAGTATTAACGTTACTTGAAGTTTAACACTTAGTGAGAAAACTAGTTTTTAAGGATTCTGTTTCATGTGACACTTCATGCGTCACTTGCTAGTTAGGGGCGGCACTTAGGAAGTGCCGCATAAAATGCGTTTTCAGATTTACATAGCGTCACTTAAGAAGTGTCGGATACGGGCGTCACTAAGGCATGGCGGCACTAAGGGTAAGTGCCGCTAATATAATAGTTCAGTCACTTCATGCGTCACTTAGGTAGTGTCGTACATAAGCATTTTCAGATAATAAGGGCGTCACTATGGGAGTGTCGTTAAAAATAAAGTAGCGTCACTACAAGCGTCACTTGCCAAGTGTCGCTAGGATTCCAGTGATCATGCGTCACTTAAGTCTGTTTGGATTTTGCTAAGTCAAAAACGTGGTCAACTATGACGGTTTGACCCGAACCTTTTACTCAAGTCATATTCCAGTAAATAAAGGTTATAAAAGTTATTATTTCATATTGTAGTCGTTTCGAGATGTCGGTTTCAAGTTTACACCTTAAACTTCAAGATTTAATGTTTTCGGTTTATGTCGGGTCATTACGCCAACTGATTTCACCTATCTATAGTCCAAATCAAACTTCCAAATTTTTACCAACTGATTTACTAAGTGTCTTGACTAACATATCAAAATTTCAGCTTCTGACAAGTCCATTAACATAGTTAAATAAAGCCGCGTAACGACCGAACACATTTTATCGAAAGACTTCTAGGTCAGTCTCATAAATCGGCTCGTAGAGAAAAATGAGAGCGTTTCTGGAGAAAGTGTAAAACACGAAAGTTGTAGATCTTTTCGATACGCAAATTTTAAAAAAAAATTCAACCTCTAAATCTTAACAGATGATTTTATACGAATATTTTCGTGAACTGTCGATTTTTAGGCAGATTCATGCATGTTCATGTGTTTGCTTTAAAAACGATTTTTAACAACAAGTTTGGACATATTAGTGATAGATGAGCTATAAAATAAGTAAATAAACAAAATGTAAGTAAATCAAATGAAGAGGGTTAGTGATTCTCACAACAAAATGATGAAGAACAAGTGTAGATGAAGATGATGAAAATGATTTCTTGGGTTTTCCTTCCTTGGATGATGATGATGGCGATTTTTGTGGTGGTGATTGTGATGGTTTTTGAGCTGAGAAAAAGGGCTAAGTTCTTGAGTTGGGTGAGGGAGAGAAATTTGTGATGGAAGTGTTGAGTGGAGTGAAGTGTGTGGGAGTTGTGAAAGACAAAAGTGCAAGTAAGCTAGTGGAATATCATCATGAGCTTGCATGGAGTATTAGAGGGCAAGAGGAGGGGTGGCACATGGGGTGGCCGGCCCCCATGTGGTCCCACAAGGGGTATTTTGGTCATTTTACATTTCTAGCTTAAATCGTTGCGTTTTTCGTTCGTTTACCCGATTGTTTAAACGTTTATTTATACGTTGAATGTTTTATGCGCGTTTTTAAGTGACGACATAAATTTCGATATTTTTGATTGAGACGTTTATTAAAATACTTAAAAACATTTATAAAAATGTTCCGTTAATTCGTCGGCCTCGATTTGCGTGTTTGTTCTACGGCGGTTTAATCGCGTAACGTTATTTCGAGTCGTTTAGATTAACGATATAATTTGGATAAATTTCCATTGAAGTATTATTTAAAATACTTAATTTATGTTGCCAAATTAATTATTGACGTTTATTTGGTCGCTGAATTAAATTCTTGCGTTTTCTTTGTATTTGAGACGTTTTAACCAAAACGCCTAAGTTTTTCGAGTATTATTTTAACCAAATAATAGATAATGATAAATAACTTCTAAAAATAGATTAAAGTTATTTATAGAAATGTTTTCACCAACGTCGTATTTAAACTGTGTCGGACTCCATCCGATAATAAAATGTACGATTTAAACAAATCGTAAATGTGTGCAAATATAATAACATATATTAATACACATAATGATACACATAATTCACCCTAATTACATGTATTAGCACAATGATTAGGAACTAACACTAGCCCTAATTGGTCGGGTGTCACATAACTGTTGTTGTATGAAAACTCGCATAGGGGCAAATGATTTTCCCAGCCTTTACCGAAGTCAAATACGCAAGCTCGTAGCATGTCTTTCAGTATTTGGATGGTTCTTTCACATTGACCATCGGTCTGAGGATGGTAAGCCGTACTCATATCCAAACGAGTACCTAAGGCTTTCTGTATTGATTGCCAAAACCTAGAGGTGCAACGGCTATCTCTATCCATGATAATCGAGATGGGTACGCCGTGTTTTCTCACAACCTCCTTCAGGTAAATACGGGTTAAACGTTCCATCTTATCAGTTTCTTTGATTGCTAGGAAATGGAAAGAGTTTGTGAGACGGTCGACAATTACTCAAATCGTGTCGCAACCGCTTGGCGTTCTTGGCAACTTAGTAGTAAAGTCCATTGTTATCTGCTCCCATTTCCATTGTGGTATTTCTTGTTGTTGTAACAATCCTGATGGTTTCTGGTACTCGGCCTTCACCTTAGAACACGTTAAGAACTTGCTAACGTAGGTGGCTATGTCAGCCTTCATGTTGGGTCACTCTAATACAACTACTTGATGCCGTGATACATCTTATCAGCTCCTGGATGTATAGAGTATCTAGATTTGTGTGCTTCATCCATCACCAAATCTCTTAGGTTTCCAAAACTCGGTAACCATATTCTGTTTGAGTAGTATTGGAATCCATTAGACTTGATCTCGAACTATTTGTCCATGCCTCTTATACTTCATTCTTCACGTTTTCCTCTTTGAGTGCCTCGAGTTGAGCATTATGAATTTGAGTAGTAAGGTTATTATGTATAGTCATACCCAAGGCTCGAACTCGAAGTGGTTTCGCATCGTTCCTTTCGGCTTAAGGCGTCAGCAACCACGTTCGTCTTGCCAGGGTGATAACGAATCTCATCATCGTAGTCACTAAGTAACTCAACCCATCGGCATTGCCTCATATTCAAGTCCTTCTAATCGAATATATGTTGAAGGCTCTTATGATCGGTGAATAAGGTACACTCCGTACTGTCTCCAAATCTTGAGTGCAAACACTACGGCTCCTAACTCCAAGTCGTGAGTTGTATAATTCTTCTAGTGAATTTTTAGTTGTTGTGAGGCGTAAGGGGTGACTTTCTCCTTTTGCATTACTATACTACCAAGTCCTTGATGTGATGAGTCGTAGTAAACCACGAAATTATCGTTGCCTTCCCGTAGGGACAATATTGGTGCACTACAAAGTTTTTGTTTTAGCAGTTAGAAAGCTGTCTCTTGTTTGTCGGTCCAATCAAACTTCTTTTCCTTCTGAGTTAGTGTGGTCAAAGGTTGTGCTATCTTGGAAAAGTCTTTGATGAATCGCCGATAGTATCCGGCGAGGCCTAAGAATTGGCGTACTTCTGTGGGTGTTCTAGGTGCTTCCCTACACTTGATAGCTTCGATCTTTGCTGGATCGACATGTATTCCCTGACTATCAATGACATGTCCTAGGAACAGTACTGTTCGAATCCAGAACTCACTCTTAGAGAATTTTGCATACAACTCCTCTTTCTTGAGTAGTTCCAAGATAGTTTTCAGACGATGTTCATGCTTCTCCTCATTACGAGAGTAAATCAAAATGTCATCGATGAAAATGATAACCAATTTGTCCAAATATGGCTTGCACACACGATCCATGAAGTCCATGAATACCGCTGATGCGTTAGTCAAGAAGTCACTTGAAACTCGTAATGTCCGTAACGATTCCTGAATGTTGTTTTTGGAATATCCTCGTCTCGAACTCTTAGTTGATGATAACCCAATCGTAGGTCGATCTTTGAATAAAAACTCGACCCTTGAAGTTGGTCGAGCAAGTCATCAATCCTTGGAAGTGGATATCGATTCCTCAAGGTCAACTTGTTTAGTTCTCGGTAATCAATACACATCATGAAAGATCCATCCTTCTTCTTCACGAACAAGTCCGGGGCTCCCCAAGGTGAGGAACTTGGTTAGATAAATCCTTTCTCCAGAAGTTCTTGCAACTAAGTTATTTACCGGGTAAGTTTACCCTTTACCTAAAAAAAAAAAAAAAAAAAAGTTCTTGCAACTAAGCAGATAACTCCTACATCTCCGAGGGGCTAATATATACGGGGCTCGTGCCACGGGTGCTGCACCAGGCACCAAATCGATTTGAAATTCAACTTGTCTAGCCGGTGGAGGCCAGACAAATCTTTAGGAAAATCCCACGCAATTGGCACATCTTCAAGCCGCTTCTCCTCCGACTTCTTCTCTGATACATGTGCCAGGATTTCTTGGTACCTTTTCCTTAGATACTTTTGAGTCTTCATACACGATATGATGTTCAACATTGTTCTACCCTTCTCCCCTTGTATTATCAAGGTTCCACTAGCAACAAGGGGAATACGAACAATTTTCTCGTAACACACGATTTCGGCGTGATTCTTGGATAACCAATCCATGCCAGCGATAACATCAAAACTTCTAATTTCAACGGGTACTAACTCTGTAAAAGTTCGTTCACTAAATTCAATGTACAACCTCGAATTATACTATCATTTTCAAAAATAAGATCACGGTTCCATAAATACGAGGATAAGTTTTATATATACTAAACGCATCATACAAAATTTTGAGACGTTGGTTACAAAATCGATCAAGGTTTTCTGTTTTTCTACGTATCGATACATTTTCTTATATATATCCGAGATACTTTCTACCTCTAATCTATTCTAGATTTAGGTCATGGGGATAATAACGTGCTTCTAGCATGTCTCTATATCGTAAAGACTTAGGGTATATCAAATTATCTTTTGTTGATTGTCGGCACTTCCGCTTGATCCATAACTTAGTCCTTTGTTTTAGATTAGTAGCTACTTTCTTCCAAAAGCGAATCTTATCCTTGATTTGTACGGGAATACACCATTTTGCAATCCTCAGTTCTTGTTCAAAGGTCTTATACCTAACCTTGAGTTCCCAATTCCGGGCATCTAATTCTTCCGCCTGATCTCTTAATCTTTCGTATTATTCAATACCAATAATTATTCCGAGATCTTGATTCTCGTTCTCCTCCATTACGATTTCTTCCACTGGGGCTATCCTTTCGTTGAGGTATATGTACTGAATCTATTCCTCACGGATTAGGTCATCGTCTGACACGTAATTGCCAATAGTGGGAGTTGCCATCTTCTACGAGATAGCGTTCTATTAAATTAGTGAAATTGTAAAAAGAGGGCTTAGTTCCTAAATGTATATAAATTCCTAGCATGCGAAAGTACTAAGCACACTTAGAGGAATTTTGCTGGCCAAGTGAGTTCTATGTTGCACACTATTCCTATAACTACTTCTGTTCTTGCATCGCTTCTCCTTTAATTGTACATAGTTGATCAGACTATGTTAAATTAAATTCGAATGATATGATGCAATACCTGAACTAGTCACACTTAAAAGGAATACCAACTTAATAGTCGTCCGATTCTGGTGGGTAAAGGGATGTCATCAGTCCCTTAACAGTGAAAAACGAGTCTCGACTCTCGTCTCCAGAATCGGATGATATGATAATAAATGAGGCTGCCATTTTCTGTGGCAAGTGGTAATATCATATAAGGTTTTCCTATGAATGGCATGTATGAATGTGATGTGATTTCTTACGTGGAATGTTTGTCATGTAACTGTTATAGTCTAGGACTACTAATGCAACCTAGTTCGCTATAACCTTGGCTCTGATACCGATTTGTCGCACCCCGTCATGGCGGAATCACGGTGGAGCATGACTAATCCGAATCACAATGAAGATTACATCGAACGACCTCTATATGAGTCATTTTGAATAATACATATTTCAACTTCACCAATATACAAGAATAGTTATACAACTAAATCTCTTGAAAATACCTTTGCTATATGAGTGACTCCATGAGTGACGCCTCTACGGCTATGCTAATACAACAAGTCCTTAGTTACCTGAGAATAACATGCTAAAATGGGTCAACATAAAGTTGGTGAGCTCATAGGTTTGGACAAATTTAGATAGTTATTGCGAAACACGCAATAAAATGTAAAGTTTAGTGACTATTTCATCTACCCGCAATATCAGGAAAAGTATTGTAATCGGTAACATAAACCACACGATTTAGATAGTTATTGCACGAATGCAAAATAAATTAATACTATTGCCATGAGCTCATGCATTCGAAACCTTAACATGTTGTAGTTGGTGCCTCTTATAAGTGCCTAATCCAAAACACTTAATGTCCTCAAATGATTATGCGTCCGTTTGACTACCAGTCAAGTTAGCACGACTAACCCGGACGGGGGTGTCAACCCAATAGATCTATTCACAACATTTGCGTTTAAGTCCATAACTAACGAATCATGATATGAGAGGCCTTAGTGGATTAATATGTTACTCATGCAATACGCGTATGTTTTTCATATACTTGTGTTCATAAAAGTATGAGCATGTATTCTCACCCCAAAGTAGTTCAAAACAAGTAAAAATGGGGCCATGAGACTCACCTAGTGAATCTCGCGTGTGCTAGCGTTTTAAAAGCGAGTGCCTGTTTACCCAAAAAAGCCTCCTAGCACCCTAAACTCATAAGGTCATTCGTATAAGTAGACGGCTAACTGCTCATCTATGCTAGTTGTTCTCTCAACTAGTAAGTTTATGTGTATAACGTTTTCAAAAATAACGTTGGTGATTTTTTGTTGTAATATTTCTCGAAAACATTATTATTCTCGTTTCATTTCATACCTCGTACTTATGTTTTCTTGAGAACATAACCATCTAGTTAAAAAGTATACGTTAAATGATTATAAGTTGTCACATATGGTTTGCATTAGAGTTTTATAGTTAAACTCTTAAAATACTCTTAATTCCATGTTCCTGTTCCTTAACAGATTCTGTCCCATTTTTTACCTTTCGCGTGATGTTATTTTGACTAGTCAAACTTTAGTATTTTGTTATGAAATTTTCACCACACGTTCATACATGTCTTAGGTTCATTAAAAAGTAAGGTTCATAATTTTTGGCCAAGTATAAGGTGTTCAAAATAATATATGTAGACACAAAGGTCCAGCAGCTATATTTTCCGGACAGTCGTCGGAAAAGTCATTCGTTGACCAAGTTATACTCATCCTCACGAAATAAGAAAATACAACTTATAAATCTAACAGGAGATGTGATCTTTAGGAAAAAAATTTATGCTTTTTGGACTTGTAGATAAAAGTTATAACGATACAAATTAAGGTCCTGATCTGACTCTAGAAAACATATTTGACACTTGTTCTCATAGAATCGATTTGGGGTATCAAAACCTGTCCAAAATGCGTGAGACCACTTGGGTTTGAAAGCTAACAAACATCTTAAAGTAACTTTTGACCTAAGAATCACTCGTTTTGGTCTTGTAAATCTCAAGTTATCATGTTGTGATTTTCTTCTTCAGTTTCTGTTTAAGTTCACAAGTTTATGTAGTGGTTTAAACTTAATAAATCATGATTTTGAGCATGTTTTGAGTTAAGATTTTAAGTGAGTGAACCTCTAGCATAAATAATACATGAAATTCATGAAATCAAGAAGTGATTTCTTACAAAGTTCTTGTATTGGAAGATGAAGAAAGAAAAGAAAACATGCATCCACCTTTGATCCTAGCTTGTTCTTGATTAAGAAGGTGAAGATGATTGAGAGAGAGAGAGAGAGAGAGAGAGAGAGAGAGAGAGAGAGAGAGAGAGAGAGAGAGAGAGAGAGAGAGAGAGAGAGAGAGAGAGAGAGATGGAGTGTATTCTTGGTTGAGTGTAAGAATGAAGATGAAGAGGGGGGGGTGGGGGTTAACATAACCGGCCAAGAAGGGGAGGGAGGGGGAGGCATGGTGTTGTGTCTTCTTGTCCCCTCAATTAGCTTAAACCTCCAGATATTTTGGTCATTAGTGGAAATTGTTGATTAATAAGAGTGAAGTAGGTGAATTAAGGACAAATTAAGGTAGTTTAGTATGTTAGAAATATAAAATTACTAAATTTCATAGTATTCGTTTATTAACGATAGTTCGTTTTGTTTTAAATCGCATTATCGAATTGTTGTCGCGTTTAGTTGAAATCACGTTCGTTTGATTACAATTTTTTTTGGGTAAAGGGTTTTACCCCGGTGAATTTTATTATATAAAAGTTAAGTACAAAACGATGTGAATGAGTTCCACATCAACCTCGAAACAACCAAAAATTGGAACGATCTGACAGAGGATAGACATGTCTCCCTTCAGGAAGGAAGCTAGGCATGTGAAGGGGACATGTCTATCTTCTTTTGACCGCTTCAAGACCGTTTGATTTCAATTTCTCCGTAGTGTTATGCTATATCCTAGCATAATAATAATAAACAAATAACTATTAAAATAGTTGCGAGTTATTTATAAAAGTTTTATCACCAACGTTCGTAGTTGTCGGAATCGTCCGATAGTTTTGCGTAATTCTAAATAATTACGTATGTGAAATGCGTCAAGTATTTAGCCTAAATACATACTAAATACAAGTAATGACGTTTTGATTAGAGGTAAACGTTAATCTAAATTTGTCGGTTATCACAACATGTGAGCTAGTACACTTGGGTTCCAAGGATATACCTTCCCAATCAGAAAATATCTAACTCCACCTTCCTTGTGATTATTCATATGTACTTCACGATTTTCAAAGCACTGCCAGAGAGTAACAGGAGAATACCTCTTTCTGAATATTGATATCTTAGCATTTGGCTCATACATTTGCTGCATATATTCATACATCATCTTGTTCTCATCATAATCTTTTTGTTCAGCATATTTTCTCACTGCTACCTCCCACATTCGATCTAAATCAGTTCTGCTACAAACCCTGACCATTTGAAATAATGTTCTATACATCTCTTCATATCCTCCAGCTCTAATCACCTTATACCACTTTTTTTTTTCATTTCCTTCAACCTGATACCAATCAATTATTGGATATTCAACATCCAAAGGTGTATACTCAGATGTATCTATAATAACCATTTTTCTCAATCTGTCCATATCCATCTCCTCTTCCTTTTCACCATCAGCAGTAGATGGCACCTCAGTAGAACTAAGGATGAAACGGATGAAATACTTAGATCATTCATTACTAAGATAGAAAATCAAACTAATCAGAAAGTTAAAATCATTAGGAGTGATAATGGAACATAATTTGAAAATCATGAGATGGATAATTTCTGTGAAACTAAAGTTATTGAAAGATAGTTTAGTGCTCCTAGAACTCCACAACAAAATGGAGTAGCTGAGAGGAGAAATAGGATGCTAATTGAGGCTGCTAGGAGTATGTTAGCAGATGCTAAATTGCCAATGACTTTCTGGGCAGAAGCAGTTAGCACTAGTTGTTAATTCAGAACAAGGTGTTAGTAGTCAAGCCTCATAACAAGACACCTTATGACTTGTTCTTTACAAGAAAATCACTGGTTAGCTTTTTAAAACCATTTGGATGTCATGTTACTATCTTAAATACCAGAGATCGCTTAGGCAAATTTGAGAGCAAAGTAGATAAGGGTTTCTTTGTTGGATACTCTACACAAAGTAAAGCATACATAGTATTTAATCAAAGAACTAGGATTGTAGAGGAAATTATGAATACCAAATGTTGTGGGAAAAGGTCCAGATTGGTTGTTTGATGTTGATGCTCTAACTCAATCATTTAAATATATGTATGAGCAATCAATTGCAGGTACAGGTTAACATGTTGAAGCCGAAAAGAAGAAGAAAAGCTCACCTGAGTATGTTCAATTTCCAATTTGGAAACCTGATCCACAAGAAGTATTTCAAACAACTTCACAAGATCAATCACAGAGCTCAGAACCAACCACAACAACTCAGGATGGAAATGGTGGTAATAATGATGAAAATACATCACCAGATCCTGATATGCTTCCATTAGATGAAGATCAAGGTCCATCAAGCTTAACTTTGTCGCACCCCCAAATTATGATGCGGAAGCGATTCGGGTCGGGGCGCGACTAATCAATAATCAAGCACACAGGTATACAATGAACGACTCTATATGCGTCATTTTACAAAATACATTGATATTATAAAAGTTTTACACTGTTATAATATAGTTTACAAAAGCTCTTGAGCCAAATGATAGAGATTCTATGGCATAACTAAATTATACAAAATATAGTAATGCATGATAATCTCTTGATGTCTGTATGCGACTCGAGCTATAGGCATCCTGAGTAAGCAGACCTACTGCTGCTGAGAACCTGAGAATACACGCTAAAATGGTCAGCTAAAAGCTGGTGAGCTCACAGGTTTAATGATAAAGTGTAATGTATGAACCGCAAGATTTAAGTATGAATATTTGTAATTAAACAAATAAGTAATTGATAAATGATGTATATAACTGCCATGAGCACATAGTCTGAGCTTAACTGAGGTGTCAGGATCACAATTAAGTGCCTGAGCGAGGGTGCCTCTATGCGTATGCCTAATCAACATACGTATGAACAAATAATAATGCGTCCGTTTTGACCAGTCAGTGCTTGCTGACTCGGACGGGGATTGTCAGTCCCATATGGTACCATACACTAACATTCACGCTACAAAGTATTACCAAACTATGCTTGAGGACTTAGATTGATTAGTGAAAACAACTCATGTAGCATACAGGGATGTTTTGTACTTGTGTTCACATGTAAAAGCAAATTGAGCATGTATCTCACCCCTAAGTAAAAGCATTTAAAAAAAAGGGGATATGAGACTCACCTGAGTCTGATGAGATGCTCTCAAGGACAATGATGGTTTACAAGAGAAATGATATCGTCTCCAACGACTGAAACCTGTTGGGCGTCCTAAACGCGCAAGGTTTTAATGATTAGATGTCTCAACAGACCATCTATGCTAGTTGTCCATCAAGTATTTATGTCCAAATACTTTGGTTGTTGGTTATGTTTGAGCTTTGAAAACATGTATGGCCCGTTGGTGATAGTTTGTAATAATAATTCAAAAGTATTATTATTATATGAGTCATCGTTGTGTTGTATACTTATAGATTTGCTTGTGTATACTTATCCGAAAGTATATATGCATTAGTATCCAAAAGTTGGGGTTCGAAAGTGTAAAACTCCAAAGTTTGTGGTCAAAAATACAATTTATATGAAAGTCAAAAAAAGTCAACTAGCTGGTCAACTCGCTGGTCAAAGCTGGTCAACTCGCTGGTCAAAGCTGATGGTCAAAGCTGGTCAAAGCTGATCACAAGGGAGTTGGTTGCTGAAGGGTTCAGCGACTTAGGAGTTTGGTCGCTGAAAGGTTGCTGGTTAGAAGGGAGTTGGTCGCTGATGGCATCAGTGACTTAGAGGTTTGGTCACTGAAGGGGTCACTGACTTAAGGGGTTAGTCGCTGATGGGGTCAGTGACCAAAAGTTGTGTCACTAAAGGGTCAGTGACTTAAGAGGTTATTCCACCAGATTTTACTCATTTTAGTCCACTCGTTTTGACTAGTTCTAATCCGAATCAGGCTCTACCAAAAATTACACATGTTCCCCTATGGGTCTAGTGTAAATCTGCACTTTATGGTAATTTTATAAGTTCATCTCGATATTTAATAAATTTCGCGAAGGAACCGAACTCAGTTTTCGAACAAGTGCAGACCAGTCTCAAAGATCAGTTTATACAAAAAAATACGTACAGATCTGGAAAAAGTGAAAAACACGAAAGTTGTAGCTCTTTTCAATACGCAACTTTTAAAAAAAAATTCGTTGTCTAACTCATCTTAGAACTCAAGTTATGGTCGGTTTTGTAAGCTGACTTTTTGAAGGCAGAATCTGTCCCTTTTAAATGTTTATGAAAAACGTGTTTTGGCTTTGGATTTGGACATAATCTTGTTAATGGAGCTATAAAACATGTAAATAAACATCATGTAAGTAATTCTAGTGAGAGAGTGAGGTTCCTTACTATGAAAGTGATGAGGAGATGAAGAAGTGAAGTCAAATGCTCGTTTTCTTCAATTTCCGATGTGGCGGTCGATGGCGGTTTATGGTGGATGTATAGTGGACTTGTGGTGGGGTTAGGAGGATGTGGGGATGGCTTTTGACTGACCCCTACTCTTTCTAGTGAGAGAGAGTAGAGAGAAGATGGAGGTGATTTAAGAAATGAAATGAAAAGGAATGGATATATGGTTTTATGGTTTAATAATTAACCAAACAAGATCCGCTTTTTCAAGTCAAAAAGGGGGAGAGGCAAGTTGTTAAAACTTGTCTCCAATTATTGGTATTATTCCCGTATTCGTTTACCCGATCGTTTAAACGTATAATTAGATTTTATACGTAATACGTACGTTTTTAGTTAACAAATAAACTTTCGATATTTTGAGTTGAACTATTTTATCAAAATACTTATTAATGAGTTATAAAAATATATCTCTAGTTTGTTTCGATTATCGGACGCGTTTTATGTATTTTTGGTCACGTAGACGTTATTTATACGATACTAAATACTTCTGAAATATTATCAAAATAATATTTATTAACAAATTTGTTTATTAAATAATTTCATATTATTTAATAAAATAGGTTCACCAACGTCCATATAAATGATTTGGAATCCGTCCAAAAATGATAAAATACACGATTTAAACATATCGTGTTCATACATATATATAATCCCATATATATAATGATACGTACAATTAGCCTAATCTTAGGACTAATTACACATATTAACAAAATGATTAGGACCTAATAACTAGTCCTAATTTGACGGGTGTCACATTCTCCCCTTGTTAAGAGAATTTCGTCCCGAAATTCAGCTCGAAGTCGACGTGTGAGTGGAGTATGAAAATAGATGTGGATATTTGAGTCGCATCTGGTCTTCCCGTTCCCAGGTGAATTCCGGACCACGCCGCGAATTCCACTGAACTCTGACGATAGGGATACGACTTTGCTTAAGCTGTTTGACCTCACGGTCCATGATCTCCACTGGTGTCTCGACAAAATGAAGTTTGTCATCGATTCGAATTTCATCAAGAGGAATAATGAGTGTCTCATCAGACAGGCATTTCTTCAGATTAGAAATGTGAAATGTGGGATGCACGCTACTGAGCTCTGGAGGTAGCTGCAATCGATATGCGACTGGACCAATCATTTCAAGGATCTCAAAAGGTCCGATGTATCTAGGGTTTAACTTCCCACGTTTGCCGAATCGGATGACACCTTTCCAAGGTGATACTTTGAGCAACACTCGATCTCCAACCTGGAACTCGAGATGCTTGCGTCTCACGTCAGCATAACTCTTCTGACGGTCATGTGCGGCCTTCAGCCGTTGTTGTATACCAACGATCTTCTCGGTGGTTTCATGAATGATTTCAGGACCAGTCAGTTGGCTGTCTCCAACTTCGGTCCAACAGATAGGCGACCGGCACTTACGACCGTACAGTGCCTCGAAAGGAGCAGCTCCAATACTGGTGTGGTAGCTGTTGTTGTACGAGAATTCACACAATGGCAAGTGATGTTCCCAATTTGCACCGAAGTCAATTACGCAGGCACGTAACATATCTTCCAGTGTTTGAATAGTCCTTTCACTTTGGCCATCGGTTTGAGGATGATACGCAGTACTCATGTCCAGACAAGTACCTAGCGATTTCTGTAATGATCTCCAAAACTGAGAAGTGAAACGACTATCTCTGTCGGAGATAATCGAGACAGGAACGCCGTGTCTTGTTATGATCTCCTTCATATAGACTCGCGTGAGACGTTCCATTTTGTCAGTTTCCTTGATGGCGATGAAATGAGCTGATTTGGTGAGCCGGTCCACGATCACCCAAATGGTGTCGCAACCGCTAGCTGTTCTTGGGAGTTTAGTGATGAAATCCATAGCGATTTGCTCCCATTTCCATTCAGGAATGTCCGGTTGCTGTATCAGACCGATAGGCTTCTGATATTCAGCTTTGACTTTTGAACATGTGAGGCACTTGCTGACATACGTGGCAATCTCTGCTTTCATGTTTGACCACCAGTATGATCCCTTGATGCCATGATACATCTTGTCAGATCCAGGATGTATAGAATATTTGGACTTGTGAGCTTCATCCATCACTAAGTCTCGAAGATTTCCGAACTTGGGTAACCAGATCCGGTTTGCGAAGTATTTGACCCCATTGGGTTTGATTTCGAACTGATTCTCCATATTTCGCAAGGCCTCATCTTTGATGTTTTCAGGTTTCAATGCTTCGAGTTGAGCAGCGAGAATTTGAATGATTAGATCATTATGGATGGTTATACTAAGGGCTCGGACTCGAAGTGGTTTTGTGTGCTCTTTTCGACTTAGGGCATCGGCAACTACATTTGCTTTGCCCGGATGGTACTTAATCTCGCAGTCATAATCGGTGAGTAACTCGACCCAGCGTCGTTGCCTCATGTTAAGATCCTTCTGATCAAATATGTGCTGGAGACTCTTATGATCGGTGAAGATGGTACATTTTGTGCCATACAGATAGTGTCTCCAGATTTTGAGTGCGAACACTACGGCTCCTAATTCGAGATCATGAGTTGTGTAGTTCTTCTCGTGAACTTTGAGTTGTCGGGAGGCGTAGGCTATAACCTTGTCTCGTTGCATCAACACACAACCAAGACCTTGGTGTGAGGCATCGCAGTATACCACGAAGTCTTCGTTGCCTTCGGGTAATGATAGAATTGGTGCACTGCAAAGCTTTTGCTTCAATAGCTGAAATGCTGACTCTTGTTTATCAGTCCAATCGAACTTCTTTTCCTTCTGAGTCAGTGTTGTAAGAGGTTGGGCTATTTTGGAGAAATTTTCAATGAAGCGCCGATAATAACCAGCCAGTCCTAAGAATTGGCGTACTTCGGTCGGCGTCGGCGATGCTTGCCAGCACTTGATAGCCTTGATTTTTGATGGATCTACGTGAATTCCTTGACTATCAATCACATGACCAAGGAATTGAACGGTTTGCATCCAGAAGTCACACTTGGAGAATTTAGCATATAACTCTTCGTGTCTGAGAAGTTCTAGGATGAATTTGAGATGCTGCGCGTGTTCCTGCTCACTGCGCGAGTAAATAAGAATGTCATCGATGAAGACAATGACAAACTTGTCGAGATATGGTTTACACACTCGGTTCATGAGATCCATGAATACAGCCGGTGCGTTTGTCAAACCAAATGGCATCACTTGGAACTCGTAATGTCCATAGCGAGTTCGGAAAGCAGTATTTGGGATGGCGATGTCACGAACTCGTAACTGATGATAACCTGATCTTAGATCAATCTTCGAGTAGAAACTTGACCCTTGAAGTTGGTCGAATAGGTCATCAATACGAGGAAGTGGGTAACGGTTCTTGATGGTCAATTTGTTCAACTCTCTATAGTCGATACACATCCTAAATGAACCGTCCTTCTTTTTCAAAAACAGTACCGGAGCTCCCCATGGTGAAGAACTCTGTCTAATGAATCCCTTATCCAGAAGTTCCTGCAACTGAGTAGACAACTCCTGAAGTTCTGAAGGGGCTAAACGATACGGTGCTCGTGCAACAGGTGCTGCCCCGGGCACGAGATCGATCGAGAACTCAACTTGTCTCGGTGGCGGAAGACCAGGTAAGTCTTCTGGAAAGACTTCTGGAAAGTCTCTAACAATGGGCACATCCTCAAGTCGCTTCTTTTCCGACTTTTTCTCCATGACATGAGCGAGGATTGCCTGATAACCCTTTCCCGAATACTTTCGGGTTTTCATGCAGGAAATGATATTCACTCTCGTCCTACCGGTCTCCCCTTGTACGACTAAAGTACTACCGGTGACAAGAGGAATGCAGACGATTTTGTCATAGCAGACAATTTCAGCTCGGTGCTTGGATAGCCAATCCATACCAACAATGACATCGAAACTTCCAATCTCAACAGGTATAAGGTCAATAGGGAAGATTTCATCAGATAGATTTAAAGTGCAATTAGGTATTAAACTGTCGGTCTCTATGAGTTTACCATTAGCTAACTCTACAATGTACTTAGCATCTAAAGCAATAGGGCAATGTTAAGTAATGGACTAAACTCATCAGATATGAAGCTCCTATCAGCACCAGTATCAAACAGAACAGAAGCAGTAAGATTGTTGAGAAGAAACGTACCCGAAACCATATTCTGGTCCTGACGGGCCTCTCCTGAGTTCAGAACAAAGGCTCTTCCCTTCGCCGTGTTGCTACCCTTGTTCTTCAGCTTCGGGCATTCATTCCTAAAGTGCCCGGTATCTCCACACTCATAGCAGGATTTTGGCTGGCCGGTGGTGGTGTTGGTATTGGCATTGGTAGACCTACAGTCTTTAGTCAAATGTCCATACCTTTGACATTTTCCACAAGGAGTACCGCAGGGACCATCATGATGTCGGTGGCACTTTGAACAATAGGGCTTATTCCCAGTGTAACCCTTGTTGAAACCAGAACCAGTGTTGGGGGTCTTATCAGACTCAGACCTCTTGGACGATGATTGATTTTGAGTGGGGTTTCCAGACCACTTTCTTTTGTTGTTGTTGCCAGAAGATGGAACAGATGTCCCACGGCTGACGACCATGGCCATAAGTTCGTGTGCAATCCCGATAGCACTTTCAAGGGTGGTTGGTCGAGCTGAGGCGACATTCCCCTGGATATTTTCCGGGAGGCCGCAGATGTATTTCTTGATACTTTTTCCCTCCGTATCAACCAAACCTGGGCACAACAGAGCGAATTGCTGGAACTTGGTGGTGTACCCAGCAATATCATTCCCCTGTACCGCCAGCTGCCAGAACTCTACTTCCAGCCGGTGTAGTTCTTCCTCGCGACAGTACTTCTCCTTCAGCTTTTTCTTTAATTCGGGCCAAGGAAGTTGGTTTGCGATCTCGACACCAATAGAGTTTGCGTGGGTGTTCCACCACGTGAGTGCACCTTCTTGAAATGTGTAGGCAGCAAACTTGACCTTGCTGTCTTCCGCGCAGTTACAGAGAGAGAAGACAGATTCCATTCGTTCTATCCATCGGATCAGGCCAATGGCACCTTCCGTGCCCTTGAAATACAATGGTTTGCAGCTGAGAAAATCCTTGTAGGAACAAGGTTTGATAATAGGGGGAGGAGTGGTATTGACCGTATCATCAGTCCTTCGAGAGTCTCGAGCAGCCAAGGCTTCAGCTACAGCTCGGGTAACCGCTGCATTGAGTTCAGCTTGACTGTAACCCTTCCTCTTTGGCGGCATGATTCTGACGAAGGTAAAGAGAATGGATGAGTTGTTTGTACCAAATCATGATATATCACATATGTACATATATATTTATGGGGTAATATACAGCAGCACAAGTGATAATCACAATTGACAGACAACGGAGTTGAATACAAGTTGCGAGTTTTCGAGGGAATTGGATAAGGCTTAATTTATGGAAACCTATAAGTCCTTCTAACTATAGGTTTTGCTTGAGATTCCGAGGAATAAAGATGATGAAAGGAATACGAATTTATATCCTCCGCGAGAGCGTGTAACGATATAGCGAAGCGTGTGGTAATTTGTGATGTGCGTATAAATGATTAGACGGTAGTAGTTATACACGTCGTCTTCGGTGGTGTGAGTGTTAATGTGTATATTATCGTGTGAGATATATATATTCGAGATATATAATAGCTTAGAAACTAATACGCAAGTAGGGCTTAATCACATATCTTTAATATATAATAGCCTACAAAGTAGTACGTAAGTGAGGCCTATATATGTATATACGCCTATATCACATAATAGCCTATTGTGTCTAGCACAAATCCAGTATAAGTCTCGGTTTCTCTCATGGTCAGAGTCAACTAATGCATTCCTGTTCAACATAACCCCTTTCAGATTTTACATCATATTCATTTAATTGTACATAGTTAGCTACGCTATGTTAAATTAAACCCGTATGGTATAATCACTGAACCAGTTATATCTAATAAGGAATACTGCCTAACGGTCATAGTCTAGGCCCACTAAATGTAACCTAGTTCACTATAACCTTAGGCTCTGATACCAATCTGTCGCACCCCCAAATTATGATGCGGAAGCGATTCGGGTCGGGGCGCGACTAATCAATAATCAAGCACACAAGGTATACAATGAACGACTCTATATGCGTCGTTTTACAAAATACATTGATATTATAAAAGTTTTACACTGTTATAATATAGTTTACAAAAGCTCTTGAGCCAAATGATAGAGATTCTATGGCATAACTAAATTATACAAAATATAGTAATGCATGATAATCTCTTGATGTCTGTATGCGACTCGAGCTATAGGCATCCTGAGTAAGCAGACCTACTGCTGCTGAGAACCTGAGAATACACGCTAAAATGGTCAGCTAAAAGCTGGTGAGCTCACAGGTTTAATGATAAAGTGTAATGTATGAACCGCAAGATTTAAGTATGAATATTTGTAATTAAACAAATAAGTAATTGATAAATGATGTATATAACTGCCATGAGCACATAGTCTGAGCTTAACTGAGGTGTCAGGATCACAATTAAGTGCCTGAGCGAGGGTGCCTCTATGCGTATGCCTAATCAACATACGTATGAACAAATGATAATGCGTATGTTTTGACCAGTCAGTGCTTGCTGACCCGGACGGGGATTGTCAGTCCCATATGGTACCATACACTAACATTCACGCTACAAAGTATTACCAAACTATGCTAGAGGACTTAGATTGATTAGTGAAAACAACTCATGTAGCATACAGCGATGTTTTGTACTTGTGTTTACATGTAAAAGCAAATTGAGCATGTATCTCACCCCTAAGTAAAAGCATTTAAAAAAAGGGGCTATGAGACTCACCTGAGTCTGATGAGATGCTCTCAAGCACAATGATGGTTTACAAGAGAAATGATATCGTCTCCAACGACTGAAACCTGCTGGGCGTCCTAAACGCGCAAGGTTTTAATGATTAGATGTCTCAACAGACCATCTATGCTAGTTGTCCATCAACTAGTTATGTCCAAATACTTTGGTTGTTGGTTATGTTTGAGCTTTGAAAACATGTATGGCCCGTTGGTGATAGTTTGTAATAATAATTCAAAAGTATTATTATTATATGAGTCATCGTTGTGTTGTATACTTATAGATTTGCTTGTGTATACTTATCCGAAAGTATATATGCATTTGTATTCAAAAGTTGGGGTTCGAAAGTGTAAAATTCCAAAGTTTGTGGTCAAAAATACAATTTATATGAAAGTCAAAAAAAGTCAACTCGCTGGTCAAAGCTGGTCAAAGTTGGTCAAAGCTGGTCAACATGCTGGTCAAAGCTGATGGTCAAAGCTGATCACAAGGGAGTTGGTTGCTGAAGGGTTCAGCGACTTAGGAGTTTGGTCGCTGAAAGGTTGCTGGTTAGAAGGGAGTTGGTCGTTGATTGCATCAGTGACTTAGAGGTTTGGTCACTGAAGGGGTCACTGACTTAAGGGGTTAGTCGCTGATGGGGTCAGTGACCAAAAGTTGTGTCACTAAAGGGTCAGTGACTTAAGAGGTTATTCCACCAGATTTTACTCATTTTAGTCCACTCGTTTTGACTAGTTCTAATCCGAATCAGGCTCTACCAAAAATTACACATGTTCCCTTATGGGTCTAGTGTAAATCTGCACTTTATGGTAATTTTATAAGTTCATCTCGATATTTAATAAATTTCACGAAGGAACCGAACTCAGTTTTCGAACAAGTGCAGACCAGTCTCAAAGATCAGTTTATACAAAAAAATACGTACAGATCTGGAAAAAGTGTAAAACACGAAAGTTGTAGCTCTTTTCAATACGCAACTTTTAAAAAAAAAATTCGTTGTCTAACTCATCCTAGAACTCAAGTTATGGTCGGTTTTGTAAGCTGACTTTTTGAAGGCAGAATCTGTCCCTTTTAAATGTTTATGAAAAACGTGTTTTGGCTTTGGATTTGGACATAATCTTGTTAATGGAGCTATAAAACATGTAAATAAACATCATGTAAGTAATTCTAGTGAGAGAGTGAGGTTCCTTACTATGAAAGTGATGAGGAGATGAAGAAGTGAAGTCAAATGCTCGTTTTCTTCAATTTCCGACGTGGCGGTCGATGGCGGTTTGTGGTGGATGTATAGTGGACTTGTGGTGGCATTAGGGAGGATGTGGGGGTGGCTTTTGACTGACCCTTACTCTTTCTAGTGAGAGAGAGTAGAGAGAGGATGGAGGTGATTTAAGAAATGAAATGAAAAGGAATGGATATATGGTTTTATGGTTTAATAATTCACCAAACAAGATCCATGATTTATGGATCTTGTTTGGCCAGCTTTTTCAAGTCAAAAAGGGGGAGAGGCAAGTTGTTAAAACTTGTCTCCAATTATTGGTATTATACCCGTATTCGTTTACCCGATCGTTTAAACGTATAATTAGATTTTATACGTAATACGTACGTTTTTAGTTAACAAATAAACTTTCGATATTTTGAGTTGAACTATTTTATCAAAATACTTATTAATGAGTTATAAAAATATATCTCTGGTTTGTTTCGATTATCGGACGCGTTTTATGTATTTTTGGTCGCGTAGACGTTATTTATACGATACTAAATACTTCTGAAATATTATCAAAATAATATTTATTAACAAATTTGTTTATTAAATAATTTCATATTATTTAATAAAATAGGTTCACCAACGTCCATATAAATGATTTGGAATCCGTCCAAAAATGATAAAATACACGATTTAAACATATCGTGTTCGTATATATATAATCCCATATATATAATGATACGTACAATTAGCCTAATCTTAGAACTAATTACACATATTAACAAAATGATTAGGACCTAATAACTAGTCCTAATTTGACGGGTGTCACAAACTTGACAGAAGCAAGTATTTTGATGGATCAGAATGAAACAAATATGGAGTCTGGGATACCAATGACATCTACATCACATTACCAAGTTCGTAGGGATCATCCATTAGAAAATGTGATCGGTGACATTGAATCTGATGTTCAAACCAGAATGCAGACAAGAAACAATGAAGAAGATATCAATACTTCTTTATTTGTTTGCTTTTTATCTCAGATGGAGCCCAAGAAGGTTGTGGAAGCTTTGAAAGATCCAAGTTGGATTGAAGCAATGCAAAAGGAGCTATTTCAATTTAAGATTTAAGATGTTTAATGGATCTTCTAAAAGGAAAAGGGGCAATTGGTACAAAGTGGGTATACAGAAATAAGAAAGATGAAAGGGGTATTGTGATCAAGAACAAGGCAAGATTGGTTGCACAAGGGTATACACAGGAAGAAGGAATTGATTATGATGAGGTGTTTCCTCTTGTTGCAAAAATTGAAGCTATCAGATTGTTCTTGGCATATTCTTCATTTAAGGGTTTCAAGGTATACCATATGAATGTTAAGAGTGCATTTTTGTATGACACTAGTGAGGAAGAGGTGTATGTATGCCAACCACCAGGATTTGAAGATCCGAAGCATCCAAATAAAGTGTACAGATTGGATAAGGAACTTTATGGATTACATCAAGCTCCAAGAGCATGGTATGAGACTTTATCTGTCTATTTGTTGGAGAATTGGTTCAAAAGAGGAGCTATAGACAAAACCTTGTTCATCAAAAGAATTAAGAATGATATCCTACTAATTCAAGTCTATGTAGATGATATTATTTTTGGTTCTACAAGGGATAGTCTTCGCAAAGAATTTGAATATCATATGCATCAGAAGTTCAAGATGAGCTCAATGGGAGAGTTTACTTTCTTTTTGGGTTTACGAGTCAAACAACAGAAGGATGGGATCTTCATAAGTCAAGAAAAATATGTGAATGACATTCTAGAGAGGTTTAGGTACAAAGATGCTAAGACTGCTAGCACACCAATAGAGACACACAAGCCATTACATGCAGATCTTGAGGGGGGGGGGGGGGGATGTTGATGAACATTTATACAGATCTATGATAATCAAACCAGATATTGTGTTTGCTGTGTGTGTGTGTGTGCGCGCGCAAGATTTCAAGCTAATCCTAAGATGTCACATCTACATGCAGTCAAGAGAATTTTTAGATATCTAAAAGGTCAACCCAAATTGGACCTTTGGTATCCAAAAAGTTCTTCATTTGAATTGATTGTTTATGCTGATAGTGATTATGCACTAATTTGGATAGAAAGTCTACATCTGGAGGTTGTCAATTTCTGGGAGATAGGCTTATGTCATGGCAATGCAAAAAGCAGACCGCAATTTCAACATCTACATCTGGAGGTTGTCAATTTCTGGGAGATAGGCTTGTGCCATGGCAATGCAAAAAGCAAAATATGTAGTAGCATCAAGTTGATGTGCTCAAATTCTTTGGATTCAGAATCAGATGCTGGACTATGGTTTGACATTTTTAAATACTCCCATGTTTATTGATAATAACTCTGCTATCAGTATTATAAATAACCCAGTTAAACATTCAAAAACCAAGCACATTGAAATCAGATATCATTTTATAAGAGACTGCAATGAGAAAAGATTAATCCAACCCCCCCCCCCCCCCCCCCCCCCCCCCGACCTTTTTTGTAGATAGTTTTTTAAAGTTCATATTGATAATCAATTTGCAGATCTATTTACAAAGGCATTTGATGTACATTTATGGTTACAAGTATTGGTATGATTAATTCTTCATAAGCTTTTCTCATTATAACTGTTTTCTGTAAAACTTTTAAAAGTGCTTGCAAATGGGTTAATACTGATACACTAATTAATGCTGTTAGTATTTTTAATGCTGCTAGTTACTTTTAGTACTGCAAGTATTTATACTGCTAGGCATTTTTAATACTACCTTCATTAATTAGTACTGCTTGTATATTTGTACATTACTAGTACCGTTCTTGTGTTTCAAGTTAATGCTATGCAGATTATTAGTACTGGTAGAAGACTTTTAATGCTGCTACCTTTAAAGTTTAACGTTTATTTGTTTTCTTGTTGTTCAAAAAAAAATAAAAAATGATGTATCTTTTTGTAACTAAGTATTATTAATACTGCTAGCATTGTTTCTATCTTAGTTACTACTGCTAGTAGATATTAGTACTGCTTAGTATGGCTAATATAAGCTAAGTCTTTTAGTACTGCTTGTGTTAAGTAGATACTACCTTAGTCGGTTAGTACTGCTTATACAAGTTAGTACTGTTAGCTATGTTAGTCTGAGTTACAACTGTTAGAGATTGTGTAAGGTTAATGCTGCTAGCACACTTTTAGTACTTGTCGTATCATTTAGTACTGCTAGTGCATATTTCAACATTAATGCTGCTAGTTTTAAATTAGTACTCTTTGCACTTTTTAATACTGCCAGTGTTAATTTCTACTGTTTAAAATTAGGGGTTTAATACTGCTCTATAACTAACAGTATAATTTCACAAACACTTACACTTTTTCAAATTACACTTGCCAATCCTCTCTAAAGCGATTCAATCATTTGGAAATCAGTCAAATTTAACAATCAATGAATTCAATGGCTTCATCATCTTCTACATCTGTTACGCTACCTAGGGCGGATAAGTACAATATAATTGTGTATCTGCTCAAACCAAATGGGGCTTCTGATTTCTATCAGATTATTGATTTCTTGAGAGGAAGCAACTTGAAGTTTGCTCTTACTGTTAACCCCACCATCTATACATCACACTTAAACGACTTCTGGACTTCTGCAAAGAAGGAAGAAGTAGATGGGGTTACCACAATCATTGGCAAGGTTGCGGGAAAAGTTATAAAGGTTACAGAGGCATCTATCCGCACACATCTTCTTCTACAAGATGCTGATGGTATTGAATGCTTTCCTGATATATAGATTTATGAAAATCTTAGGTTGCTAGAGTATGAGGGGGAGTTAAATAAACTAACTTTTTATAAAGCATTGTTCTCCCCACAATGAAAATATTTAATCCATACCCTGCAACATAGTATATCTCAAAAAAGGACTTCATGGGATCAGTTTAGCAGTAATATTGCTTCTGCACTAATCTTATTGGCTAAGAACATGAAGTTCAATTTTTCAAAATTGATTTTTACTGGGATGTTGTACAACCTGGACCACACTAAAACAAAAAATTTTATGTATCCAAGGTTTTTACAACATATTTTTGATACTGAATTAAAAGATTTACCACGAAATGGTGAAAAATATGTACTCCTTTCTTATAAACAAAAACTTTTTGCCAATATGAGGAGAAAGGGTTCATTTTTTTCTGGGAAGGTCACTACCTTAACTGCACATATGATAAGTGCACCTTCCATAGTAGGTGAAGAAGTAGCCACACCCTCTACTTTCCAACCCACACCTGTTGTCCAAAAGTCAAAGAAAACTAGGGACCTCAAGACAACCACAAAGAAAGCCAAAAAGGCTAAATCATAGGCATCTGAATCTCCTTCTATTCCGATGTCTCAGCCAACTGTTGTTGAGAAGGTGGTCAATCAGGAGAAGAGAGACCATGTAGAAAGGGCTACCACTACTGCTTCTGCCCCACTGGGAGAACAGGATAGTGGTAATGGAACTAGGACCCAATCCATGGCAACATTAAATACAAAGGTGCCATTGGATACCTCTACTGCTGAGGTTCCAGTGGATACCACTGTATTTAGTGGTCCCAGGTGCCAAGAAATTACATTGGGGGCATCATCTCCTCAGACTAGGTCTGAGAGAGTTGCTTAATCTTTCGATGAACCACTAAAAGAGGTTAACACTTCTGGAAGTGGTGAGGATAGCTCTTTACTTACAGATTTGACAAATACATGTACCAGGTTATGTGAGGTGGTTGAATAGCAGGGTAAGGAATTGAAAAAATTGAGGTTGATGGTGAATAAGTTGATGAAGGAGAGGAATGAAAAGAAAGAAAGGGCTAAGAGTAGGTATGCAGGACAAAAAGACTTTACAAAGTAGGCACTTCACAAGTTGTTCTCTCCTCAAGCTCTTCTAGTTCAAGCTCATCAGATGAAGAGGATGCTTCAAAAGAGAAGGATGATAAATGGATGCTTACTGGAGCTCATTCTGCAACGGCTATTTATGAAGAGAAGGTTAGTAGATTGATTGCAGAGGATGAACAAAGAAAGGAATATGAAAAGATAAATGAATATGATCCTTTGTTTCAGTTTGGTGAAGGTAATGAGGTGGATAATGTTGAGAAGTTTGGAGAAGATACTTATGAGGAGGAAATAGGTGAAAGATCTGTGCTACAGACTGGTGATTTGGATGGTAATGAGCCTGCTGGTGCTATTTTCGATGATGTAAGTGCAGAGAAGTTGGGTAGCATCATTGGTGACATTGTAATGGATAATTTGAATGTAGATACTACTGCTGCTGCTGTTAATGATGCTAGGGATGCTATGAATGTTAATACTACTCCAGTTACTACTGCTAGTACTGGAGTTAGTACTGCTGGTAAGAATTCCACGGTTAATACTGCTAGGGCAATGGAGACTGAAATTGTTAATACTGCTGGGCTTAGTGAGCCAGTTAGTACTGCTCATGATGAAATGATAGCAGCAGAGGCTCTGGTGAATGTTTCTAATACTCCAACTCCTACTAAAACTGCTACACCTAGGGCAATTGGAGTTTCTTTCAGAGAGCCTGTTGTAGAGATTGTGAGGCCTAAGGCTCTGGATGAAGCCTTGAAAGAAAAGGAGAAGGCAAAGGCTAAGGGAAAATGTATATTGATTGAGCCTATAAAGCCTTTGAAGAAAAAGGATTTAGAAGCTTTGAGTGAAGCTGAGGCTATAAGGTTGAATGATGAATTGAATGAACTGATAAATGTAGAGATTGAGGAAGGAGTTGTGGTTCAGATGACCAGGCTGAACAAGAACAGTTTGATGCAGAATTGGTCAAGAAGCAGACTGAGGCTCAATGGGATGTATATTCTAAGGCTGAAAGACAAGAAAGTCTGGAGGATTTGGTGGTACAAAAAAGGAGAAAATTGGCTGCTGATAATTATGCAAAGCTTAAGGCAAAGCCAAAGACAAAAGCTCAACTCAAAGATATGTATGCCAAATACTTGAAGAAAACAAAAGGGCTTACATTAGAAGTTTTGAAAGCTTTAGATTTTGATGAGCTAAAGGCTATGTATGAAAGAGAACAGAAGTTTGTCGCTGATATTGAAGTATCTTCTACAATTGAAAAGCTGAAGGTGCAGAGGAAGAGCCTAATGGTACTAAGGGCAGAACTAATGAGCAGTTAATTACTTATGGAAGGAAAATAAAAAGTGCAACAAACACTTTTGATAAGATGGATAACAAACAGAGGGTTGATGAAACTGAGAAAGAGAATTAAGGATTCTCTCTCTAGAATGGCGATTTGGGTGATCTTTCCTGGTCTTCTAATCGTTTGATTTCTGGTTTAGCTTTCACGTTTGTTCTAAGAACATCTGTTCTTTGTGCTCCTCGTGTTTAATCATACTAGTTATTGTGGTTTCTATTAGGGTTTTGTAACGTTAATTAGAGATGACCAATTCGGCTAACAAAAAGAAAAAGAAGAAAACATCGTCGTCTTCTACTGGTGGCTCGTCGTCGGATTCTGATCCACCTCCTAAAGTAGAAGTTGGTGCATCCAATGATCTGCGCGTTGGAAACCCTAGTGCGACTGAAAAACTACCAAGTAGAGAAGAAAACCCTAATACGGCTAGGGTTTTTCACGTAGATCCGCATGTCTTGGAGAATAAGAAATAAGAAAACATGGGGGATTCATCTGCCTCTAAACCTGCTGGTTCGCTTCTTCATGAGATTGGAGCGCGCTTTGAACGACTTAGGAATCCTCAAGGTGTTCCTTCTAAACCTGTTTCTAAACAGGTTAGGATAACTTCTTTATCTGATAATGTTGAGCAGGTTATGGAGCCCGTCCAGAGTAAAATCCCTGCTTCGTCTTTAAACGTTTCGATAGAAGGTGATAAGCTTTCTTATCCACAAATGTATACTGACCTTCCTTCTGGCACGTCATTGGATGCACGCGCTCGTATAGAACCCATCTCTAGGGTTGCCGAGCAGGTTCATATCCCTGATCTTGGTAAAATCCCTTGCTCGGCTGGTATTAATCAGCATGCTTCGGACCATGCTTTTTCTATTTTTGGTGATCATATAGCTGGGCATATAATGTCTGATTATGCTGCTAAGCATAATTTGGATAGTGATAATGTTGGTTTGCAATTTCATAAGGTTGATGTAGGTACCGGTTTAGTCGACGAACAGGTGGAGTTATCTCCAAAAACACAGGTTCCTGTATCCATTCCTGATCTGGCTACCTGTATGTCAACTTATGATAGCTCTAAGGCAAATCCGGACATCAAAGGTGATGAAGCTTATGAAACTGATGTAAGTGAAGAGGATTTGGGTGACAATCAGAAAAGTATATTTAACATGGTGGGTAATATCCCTGGTGCTAATGATCTTGATAGACTAACTTCAGTAACTCACCCTGTAAATTCTTCCTTTTCTGGATTGGATCGGAATATTGCAGGTAAACATCCTGTCTCTAAGCAGGCTGGTCAAATTCATACGGCTACCAAATCTTATGCTTAAGTGGCAGAGTCTCATAAACATAAGGTTCGGTTCTGTTCATTAAATTTGGACCCGGCTCCTGGCATTGATGCAGATGTTGAAATTCCTTTGGAAACCGTAAAGGAGGCAAGTAAAAAATATGGCAATACTTTGTATGGATATTTCCTAGGTAAGAGATTGGCATTTCCCGTTGTTCAGAACTATGTTATGAATGCATGGAGGAAGTTTGGTATTGAAAGGGTTATGATGCATGCTAATGGATTCTTTTTCTTCAAATTTAATTCGGAGCACGGGATGAATCAGGTCATAGAAGGAGGTCCTTGGATGATTCGATTGGTTCCTATTATTTTAAGGAAGTGGACTGTGGACGCTGATCTAGCAAAAGAGGACTTATCTAAGGTACCGGTTTGGATTAAACTCCATAATATTCCTTTACTTGCTTTCAATGAGGTAGGGTTGAGTGCAATTGCAACAAAAGTTGGTACACCATTAATGTTGGATTCCTACACTAGTACTATGTGTACGGAATCATGGGGTAGACCAAATTTTGCTCGTGCTATGGTGGAAGTTGATTCGAAATTGGCTTTAAAAGAAAGTGTGGTGGTGGCTATTCCGAAGGTTGAAGGTAATGGTAAAACGCTTTATACGGTTCGTGTTGAGTACGAATGGAGGCCTCCTAGATGTAGTTTATGTAATATTTTTGGGCATAAAGACTCTGAATGCTCAAAAAATGTGGTAAAAGAGGTGAATATTAAAGAAAATAATGAGTTTGCTGCTCCTAAAAAGGTGGTTCGGGGTCCTTTAAAACAGGCTAAATTGAATAGTGGATTTGTTTTGAGGAATCAGCAACCGAAGATAGTTTATAAGGTAAAGGACCCGGGTCAATCATCCAAATCAAATAGTCAGAATTCTAAACCCCCTGATGTTTCAGTAAGTAATCGTTTTAGCGTTTAAAATTCTGAGTTTAATGATTTAAAAGAAGGGGAGTATGATCCTAATCAGTCGTGGATGAGTGGAAGTAAGGATAGAGGAAAAAGTACTATTGTTAATGATGAGGATGTCAGCGACGTTGAGGGTGATTTTAATGAAACGGCAAATTTTGTGGGAAACCCACAAGTTCCATTTTCTGAGGGGGCAAGCACTCCCGGTATAAATGGTACTAATGGTTAGTTTGGCATCTTGGAATATTAGGGGCATGAACCGAGCCCCTAAACAAAGTGAGGTTCAACAGGTAGTAAGGGAAAAAAATTTATGTATTTGCGCTGTCTTAGAATCACATGTTCATGTGTCAAAGTTGAATAATATATGTTCGAATATTTTTAGAAATTGGGATTGGATTTCTAATGCATCCCAATGGGTTGGTGGTACGAGGATTATTCTAGGATGGGATCCGAATATTGTGGACTTAATGTTTATTCATGCAACTAATCAGGTTATTCATTGTCAGATAGGCATTCGTTCGGATCATAAAGTTTTCTTGTGCTCATTTGTGTATGCGGAGAATGCTTATATGGACCGGAGGGATTTGTGGATTGAGTTGCGGAAATTCAGTCAGTTTGCAAATGGTAAACCATGGGTATTAATGGGAGATTTTAATGCTCCTCTTAATCTGGAAGATATTTCTACTGGTCCTTCTTGTAGTTCTATTGCAATGCGTGAGTTTAAAGAATGTGTGGAGGACATCGGAGTGATGGATCTTAATAGTTTGGGTTTTCACTACACGTGGAATCAAAAACCTAAAACTAATGATGGTATCTTAAGGAAGATCGACAGAGTTATGGGAAATGTGGAGATGAATTCCTTGTGGCCTGGTTTGGTGGCTGTATCTCAGCCCTATCGTATTTCAGATCATACCCCGGTGGTGTCCGATTGTATTGTTAAATCTCCGAAACCTTTCAAATTTTTTAATTTCTTAGCTCATAAGGCTGAGTTTTTTTAAAATTGTGGATGAATTGTGGAAGACTCCGGTGGCTGGTTACTTGATGTTTCGTATTACTAGCAGATTGAAGCTCTTAAAGAAACCTTTTCGTAAACTTATGAGAAGTCAGGGTAATCTTCATGAGCGGGTTTCTACGCTTCGTTTGGAATTAGATAGAGTACAAAAGGACCTTGATGGACAACCTGATTCTGCAGAGCTTCGTGAGGAGGCTGCTCATTATTTAAAGGCGTATAATATGGCTATTCTTGATGAGGAGAGGTATCTAAAACAAAAATCTAAGATTGATTGGTTGCGGGAAGGTGATAGTAATACAAAATATTTCCATAATGCCGTCAAAGAAAGGTTTAGTAGAAGTAGAATTAATGCTATTACCGATTCTCAGAATGTGTTGTGGGAAGGTGATCAAGTGCCGGGTGTCTTTGTGGATCATTTTCGCAATTTCTTAAGTCATCAAGGGCTGATCAACAATTGAATGATTCGGGGCTGTTTGTGAAGAAAATTCCAAGTATGAAGGCAAGTGCTATGATTAGAGAGGTGACTAAGGAAGAGGTTAAAGCCGCTATGTTTTCTATTGGGGACTATAAATCCCAGGGTTCGGATGGTTTTTCAGCAGGTTTTTATAAGAAGGCGTGGGAGATTGTAGGAAATGATGTCTTCTTGGCTGTTAGAGAATTTATGCAGAATGGTAAATTACTAAAGGAAGTTAATCATACTTTACTTGTATTAATTCCTAAAGTTCCAACATCATCATGTATTAATGATTTTCGCCCGATTTCTTTATATAATGTATTGTATAAATGTATTAGTAAAGTTCTTACTAATCGCATTAAGGATTCGTTGGGAGATATCATTAGTGAAAATCAGTCGGCTTTTGTTCCTGGAAGATCTATATCAGATAATATCCTATTGACTCAGGAATTAATGCGGGGATATCACCTCTCTAAAGGGGCTCCAAGATGTGCTTTTAAGGTGGACATTCAGAAGGCGTATGATACCGTCAACTGGTGCTTCCTTAGACGGATTTTATATGGATTTGGGTTTCACCCTCATATGGTTAAATTGATTATGGAATGTGTTTCTTCTGTATCTTTTTCTGTTAGTCTCCATGGTCAAGCTTATGGTTTCTTCAAAGGGGGAAGGGGTCTCCGTCAAGGGGATCCATTGTCCCCTTACCTATTTACCTTGGTTATGGAGGTGTTAACTCTCATTATCAGAAGAAGGGTCCAGGAGTCGGATGAATTTGATTATCATTTTCTTTGCGATAATCAAAGAATTGTAAACATTTGCTTCGCGGATGATTTATTCCTTTTTTGTAGAGGTAATGTGGAATCGGTGATGCTGATTTCTCAAGCTCTATCAGAATTTACTGAAGTTTCGGGTTTAGCCCCAAGTATTTAGAAAAGTATAGTTTTCTTTTGTAATGTCCCTATTTCTATACGTAACTCTATTCTTACTATCTTACCATTCTTGGAAGGTAAATTGCCAGTTCGTTATTTGGGAGTGCCGTTGATCTCAACGGGGCTTTTAATTCGTGACTGTAAACCTTTGGTTGAGAAAGTTCGGAATATAATTGGTAATTGGAAAAATAAGTGGCTTTCGTTGGCTGGCAGATTGCAACTAGTCTCCTTGGTTCTATCTTCTTTGCAGGGTTATTGGGCGGCTCTATTTATTCTTCCTGCTAGCGTTATTAAAGAGATTGAAGGGCTGATTAGAGGATTCCTTTGGTGTCAAGGGGATATGAAGCGTGGTAAAGCTAAGGTCTCTTGGAAGGTCGTTTGTCTTCCTAAATGTGAGGGTGGTTTGGGAATCAAGAGACTTGACATATGGAATAAAGCTCTTATGGCTAAACATGTATGGCATTTGTTGATCCATAAAGATTCTATGTGGGTTAGATGGATCTATTTTTATAAGATTCAGGATCGGAATTTCTAGGATGTCACGGCTACAGGAGATATGAGTTGGTGTTGGAGGAAGATTCTCAATCTTCGGGATCTTCTTCGGAAGCATATATGGTTTCGTATAGGTAATGGTAACTCTATTTCGGTGTGGTTTGATATTTGGGATCCTTTATGTCCTTTGATACATATTTTATCTCGTTACACCATTACTAGAGAATATAGAATTTCGGATTCGATAGCTGATGTGGTTGTAGGTGACTCGTGGAATTGGCCATCTTCTTGGATTTCTAGATTTCCAATTTTATCTCAGCTTCCCAATCCGGTGTTGGTTAATGAGTTAGATAAACTATTTTGGAAGTCAATTTCGGGAGACTTGGTGAATTTTAAAATTTTCCATGTTTGGGATTCTATTAGGCCAAGGGCTGATCCTGTTGGTTGGACGTCTGTTGTTTGGTTCCCTATGTGTATTCCTCGACATGCTATTCATCTGTGGTTAGTTTTAGGGGAGAAACTTAAAACACAAGATCGTTTGAGGCAATGGGATGTTGGTCCTAGTACTGACTTAAACCTGCTTCGATGCTCTCTATGTGATGTCCTCCCGGATTCTCATGCTCACCTGTTTTTTTAGTGTTCTTTCTCGTCGCAGGTGTGGTTGGAAGTTCTTCAGTTTGCTGGTTATAATTTTCAGGATATTCGGCTTGCGGATTGTATGGCTCGGATTTCACCATGCGCTACCAGGAAATGTATTAGGAGTGTTATCTTCAAGCTTCTTCTTGCTGCTTCTACGTATTTTATTTGGTATGAGAGAAATATCCGTTTGTTTGAAAAGCAGAGGAGATCCAAAAGTCAGGTGGTTTCGTCTATATTGGAAGTAGTCCGGTTGCGGCTTCATTCTTTCCATTTCAAGAGCTCAGATCAGGTGCAAAGGGTCATGGACACGTGGAAGCTTCCAAGTTCTCTTCTTAACTAGTTGATGGTGTTGATGCGAATTCAGTGGATTATTGCTTGGTTTTTGCTGTTTATTTAGTTGGTTTTGTTTGATTGGTTGTTTAATGGTTGTCATATACTAGGTATGTCTAGTATATGTGCCTAGTCTATATCTTAGTCTAGGCTTTGTTCTTGTAACGTTCTACCATTGATTAATAAAATTTGCCAGGGTATACCCTTTACCCAAAAAAAAAAAAAAAAACTGAGAAAGAGAAGGAAGTTGAGAAAGAAGCAGAAACAGAAAAGGATGTGCATGCTGATGTGCCATCTACTGCTAAGGAAAAGAAAGATGATGAGTTAGATATGGATAGGCTCAGAGAAATGGTTATTGTTGATACTGTAGAGTTTGTTCCCTTGGATGTTGAATATCCCATCATTGATTTTTATAAGTATATTGATCAAGATATGAAGAAGTGGTATAAGGTGATAAGAGCTGGAAACCATGCGGAATTGCATAGAACTTTCTATCACATGGTTAAAGTGTTTAACAGAGATAAGCTAGATCAGTTATGGGATGTGGCAAGAAGGAAGTACGCAAATGCATATAGACATGATGAAAACAGGTTTATCTATGATTACCTACATTTGATGTATGAGCCAAGTGTTGACATGGAGTATTTTCAGAAAATGGCATATGCTGTATCTATTTGGCATTGTTATGCTCATAATGGAGTACATTTTGTGAGTCAGAAAGATGGAGCTATAGGATACTTCTTTGTGGGAACAGAATATCCTTTCAACATGAGAATGGTCAAGGAAATGTTAAATCTGAAAGTGAAGTGTAGAGATGTTGATCTTGCTGCACATCTGATTTATGAAATGGATATATATTTGCAAAGAAGGGCGGAAGAATGTAAGGAATGAGGATGAAAGAAAAAAAGAAATGATCTCTAAAGCTAAAGAGTCAAAACTGAAGAAACTTAACGTTGTTTGGTGGACAGATTAAGTTTAGGGGGAGATTGTTGGGTTATAATTGTTCTAAGTCATTTCTACTGCTGCTCATATAAGATTACTACTGGTAGTTATGATTAATACTGTAACATCCCAATTTTTTTTTTTTTTTGGGTAAAGGGTTTTTACCCGGCAAATATATTACTCCAAAATAAACGTTTAAGTACAAAGGATGTGAGTGAATCCCACATCACAGCCCGTTACATAGGCAAAAGACACTACATAACAAGACACAACCACTTCCAAACCAACAGGAACAGCTAGCTAACGACAGCTAATCTCTCTGTATATGACATGCCATATACAGTAGATAACAAAGCCCGTAAAACAAATAAATAAGTAATACATCCAATATAAAATGAACGAGCAACCGATCAGCAAAACTGCATAAGAAACCATAAACAATCTAAGGAAACACAAGACAAGCAAACCAAGATTAAACCCGGTTTGAAATCTTCCATCGCTCCAAAGCTCGAGCAGCCCGAAACGAAGATCTGAATTTAAAGGAAGCCAACTTCAGACGAATCTCATAAGTGATAGCATCAGCCAGCTCCATATACGAACGTCTTCCTTTGGCAAAAAGGCGAAAATTGCGCTCTTGCCAAATAAAATATGTCGTAGCAGCCAACAATAAACGAGAAATCACATGATCTACATTCTTTGACGAAGAAGCAGAAATAAAAAATGGGAGCACGTCTTCCAGCTTATCAGAAACAATCGGAATATCAGCAAAGCTAACAACCCGAAACCAAACCTGCGAAGAAAAAGCACATTCAAAAAACAGATGTGAATGAGAATCCGGACATGATCCACATAAATAGCACCGAAGTAGGTTTAAGTCGACCGAAGGGCCAACATCCCATTGCCTCAGGTGATCTTGAGTCTTCAAATTTCCCTTAAAAACCAGCCACATATTGAAAGCATGCCGAGGAATACTCTGAGGGAACCAAACAACAGAAGCCCATGCCACATCAGGACATCGAAACCGAATGGAGTCCCAGACCACACTCACCCGGAAATCAGAAAAATTACCGTCACCCACACACCATAGGAGCTTATCAGGCTGTGAAGAAAGAGTTGGAACCGCTATCTGAGAAAAAATAGAGTACCTTTGGAGCCACACGTTCGGCCATCTCCAACCAGAACCATCAAGAAGGTCAGCAACTGAGTCACTAATAGAAAATCCCTAACGCGTGATATCACGGTGACAAGAAAAGACACGAGCAATAGGACACTGGTCACACCAAGTGTCGTACCAAACCGAAGCAGTCCTCCCATCACCAATCTGATACCAACAATAAAGCCGAATCACGTCTCGAATGTGAAGCAAATTCCTCCATCCCCAACTCATGCTCTTTTGGGTAGAGACATCCCAGAAACTACGATTACACAGCTTATAGGCATACACCCATCTAACCCAAATGGAATCCTTCTTAATCAAGAGACTCCAAATATGTTTCGACATCAAAGAAATATTCCACTCACGCAAACGACGCAATCCTAAGCCACCTTCTTGTCTTGGCAAGCATAAGTCCGCCCAAGCAACCTTTGCCTTACCAGACTTCATTGGCCCTTGACACCAGAGAAAGCCTCTCATAAGTTTCTCTAAATCAGAAATAATTGACTGAGGAAGAATGAACATAGTAGCCCAATACCCATGAAGAGAAGAAAGAACAGACATAATCAACTGGACCAGCCCCGCAAAGGACAAAGACTTATTCTTCCAATTACCTATCCGGTTTTGAACCTTCTCCACCAAGCGTTTACAATCAGTCTTAAACAACCTCGTAGAAATAAGGGGAACCCCTAGATACCTAACAGGAAAAACACCTTCCTCAAAAGGCATAATACTAAGAATACGCTGCCGCACATTCAAGGAACATTACAGAAAAAAGCAGTGCTCTTCGGGATACTAGGGACCAATCCAGACACCTCCTTGAACTCATTAAGGGCTGATTGTAACAACTTAACAGAATTCAAATCACCATGAGCAAAAAGAAAAAGATCATCAGCAAAGCACATATTAACCAAACCAAGCTTATCACATTTAGCATGGTACTTAAAAGCTTGAGATTCATCCACCCTCTTCCGAATAAGTAAAGTCAACCCCTGGAAACTTCATTTGTATTTTATGGATTTCTAAATCGTCGTAGGTTGAATCTGTTTGCTGTTATTATTTTAATCATTCCTTCTCCAATCGCAAATATTGATCTTGATTTGATTATTATATTCGTTTATATGTGACAGTCGGTTTGATCACATGCACATTATTTCTTGATTTAATCCTAGCCGACATACACTTTTTTATTGCCGACATCATCAGATCTTATTGATATATACATCATCACATGCGCATCATCATATCCACATTTATTGCCATTTTGGGTTTATTCTGTGATGTCATTTAAATCGATTAGAAATATTCATTATTGCTGATTTGATTGCTGATTATCTTGGTGGCCGATTGCTTGTTGCTTATGCAATAAGTTTATGCTGATTAGGGTTTTGTATTAAGACCAGATCTTGATATTGTTTGCATACATTAGGTCGATTGGTTGATTGGGGGTTATTACGTTGATCAGACTCGTATATTCTGGTCGGTTTTGGTCTGTTTGGCTAATTGGGATTTTCGTGATTGCATAGCGGTGTGTTGGCATACTTTTTGCAGGTTTGAGGGTCGGTCTTGCTTGTTGATTCATTGATGACAGGGGTTTCGAGAGATGGTATTCCAAATGTACCAAAAGTAAGTTTGGGTTCTAAATCAGTTAGAATGGTTGATGGTAAATTGGTTGGAGCTGATGGTCTTCCGGTTCCGTCTACTTATCAAGATGATGTTCATGATTCTAGTTCTTGTGAGGGTACTCCGGTTAAATCTTCAAATGCTAGTGTCGTGAATGGGGGACCAATTGTTCAGAAGGTTAACTTTAGGCTGCTTGAGACTCAACCTAGCTTGGAAAATGCAGATGTTCGGATTCCAATGTCCTCGGTTTTGAAGGCAAATGCGCGTTTTGAGAACACGTTGTATGGTTATTTTCTTGTTAAGAGAGTTGCGTTTCCTGCTGTAGAGAATTATGTTATGAATGCTTGGAAGAAATTTGGCATCACCAAAGCTATGATGAATGCGCAAGGTTTCTTCTTTTTTAAGTTTGATTCTGATACAGGGTTGGATGGGGTTTTGGAGAATGGTCCATGGTTTATTCAAAAAATTCCAATTGTATTAAAGAAGTGGTCTTCCACTGCTTCTTTGTTGAAGGAGGATTTAGTATATGTTCCGATTTGGGTTAAGTTCCACGGGGTTCCTATAGCTACCTTTACTGAGGACGGATTAAGTGTTATTGCTTCTAAGTTGGGTACCCCTCTTATGCTTGACTCGTATACCAGCTCTATGTGTGCCAACTCATGGGGTCGGTTAGATTTTGCTCGTGCCTTAAATGATGTTAGGGCTGATCGAGTTCCTAAGGATACTATGGTGGTTTCTGTCCCGTTTGTGGAAGGGTCTAGATATTCTCTTCATACGGTTCGTCTGGAATATGAATGGAAGCCTCCTCGATGTACTTCACACCCTGTTTAGACGGCCCACGAGTTGTCTTTTTAGGAATAATAAAATCAGAATTACTAGGTTTCCTAACATCATTCTGGACCACATTTTTTTGGACATTGATCATCCTTATGCCCAAAAATTTTACACGCACTACATCTAGGTGGTCGCCATTCATATTCAACCCTAACCGTATAAAGAGTTTTACCCTTACCATCAAGTTTAGGTATAGCCACCGAAACACTTTCCTTCAAAGCAGACCCTGAATCAACCTCAACCATACACCGAGCAAAATTTGGCCGCCCCCAGGAATCCGAACACATTGTACTAGTATATGAGTCAAGCATAAGCGGTGTCCCCACCTTAGTGGCAATACCACTCAACCCAACCTCATTAAAAGCAAGAAGAGGAACATTGTGAAGTATGAAATGGGTTCAATGTCCAGTTATGAAATCCTTGAAAAAAGAGGATAAATCGAAATATAGCTGCTACACCAAAACTTGGCGCAAAGAACCAACCAGACTGACCTAGTGGATAAATCAGGAATACAGAAACAAAAACGGCAATTGGACCAGAGAATGCGATTGCATTAGACAGGCACTTTTGATAAATCCTCCTTTTCCAAATCAGCATCAGAAGACCATTTTTTCAACATTATAGGGACTAATCGTATCATCCAAGGCCCCCCTTCCATAACTTCATTCATCCCTTGTTCCGTAGTAAACTTAAAGAAAAAGAAGCCATTAGAATTCATCATGACTTTTTCAATACCAAATTTACGCCACACATTCATTACATAGTTGTGTACCACAGGATAAGACAATCTTTTACCAATAAAGTACCCATACAAAGTATTGGAATACTTTTTGCTTGCCTCAATAACCGTTTCCAAGGGAATTTCCACATCCACATCGTTACTGCTAGAAGAAGCTAAGTTCATAGCCCGGAAATTGACCTTATTTCTCACACCCTGATCCACCACCATGGCATATGATTTATAACCAAGGGCGGGCTGTTTTGGACCCGGTTCTTGAACAACAACCATTACAGCCTCAAGTTTATCAATACCACGCATACCAACAGCTAGATTTGCATTTGAAACATCATAAGTCGATGTACTAGTAGCCAATTCAGGAATGGAGACAGGAACATGATGAGCTGGAGTAACCTCCACCTGCTCGTCGACCAAATCGGCACTAACAGCGACCTTATGATAATGCAAACTAGCATCACGATCATCCACCCCATTCGTAGCGCTAGAAACATGTACATCAGGGATTTTACAAGGTTCTTGAACCTCAACCTGAGGATCATGTACCGTAGCCTGAACATCGTGCCCCCTACTATCACCAAACGAATCATGTAAACCAGGGATTTTAGGGGAAGCAATCCCAACCTGCTCACCAACACTAGCATACGCAATGTCACTCCTTAAATCATCATGAATATGTGCAATATGACCTGAATATTAGGATGTAACAACAGAAGGATTACGTTCTGCCATCTTAGTGTCAACTACTCCAGATTTGACGTTACTAGAATCACCAGGAACCGTATTATATTCAGAAGACATAGACGAACTCGTTACAGCCTTTTTCAAACCATACGGGTCTTTTATTCTATCAAACCGAGCATCAAGCTTAGCAAATAACGAGTCAAAACTATCAGTATTAACCTGCGAGTCCAGGTGAGAATCACGGTCTTGCAAAATAGGATTACCATCCCTACGCAGCTTGTCTTCCTGCAAAACAGAAGTGAAAACCCTAGCCGCTTCACTATTTTGCGTAGCCGCACGATCATGCTGCAAATTAGGGTTTGCACCCACGTTTGGCCGTAACAAAACAGGAGGAAGATCAGCAGCATTCGTTGTAGATGAATAAGCACAATCGGAACCAGGTTTACCACGCAAACCAGAAACCGGATTAGGGTTAGCACCGGAAACCAGATTAGGGTTTGAATCCGCCACCTGAAAACCAGCAACTGGAAGACCCTCATTTAACGAATGTGTTGACTGCGCAGAATCAGATTCAGAACACGAAGAAGTACCACCACGCTCACCCTCACTTTTCGAACCATCACCCTTTACATTAGAATTCCGGCCAAACTTCTTTTTCTTTTTCTTGGTCACCGAACCTGTCATCTCTCTAAAACACGAAAACAAAAACCCAAAGAAACCCCAGGAACGAAGCTATTGCATAAATTAATCACGAGGAAAACAATAATCAAATCAAAATTTACGTAGGAGAAACAGATTAATCAATCGATTAAAGTTCCATGGAGAAAAACCCTAATCACTTGTTTAGAGAGAGAAAGCCATAAAACAACCAAGTTTTAGTAAGGTTCTTACTAATAGGATTAACATCCCAATTTTTAGACATATAACAAAATAATATATTGTGTACAATATTTAAGTTCTAAAGTGTCTTCTATATTCTTTTTAATAAAGAGGTAAAGTACATATTGTGACACCCGGCAATTTAGGCCATCATTTGTAACATCATTACATGTATTTAGTTATATGTTAGGCTAATTACTTGTAACATTTTGTATATTTAAGTATATACACGTACGTAATAAATTAATATTACGCGATTTGTTCGGATGGATTACGATGCACCCGGCCGTTGGTGAAACATTTTCATGTGTAACGTAAACCTTTTTTTATGCTAAAATAGTCGTTATTCACTTGGTATTATTATTATTATATAATAATATAAACGAAAAACTATTACGTTTGGTATAAAACGTAACGTACGCAAGAAAATGCGCGAATCGAGCCCGACACCCGAACGAAACCCAAAATATATTTTGGTAACTTGAAATAAGTGTTTTAAAGTATTTAGTCATTCCGAATATCACTTACATATTAAAAGTGTATACGAAAAATCAAACGTTAACTATTACGTTTATTTTTGGGTAAAGTGTTTTCACCCGGTGAATATATTACTCCAAAGAAACGTTTAAGTACAAAGGGTGTGAGTGACTCCCACACCACAGCCCGTTACTGTAACATCCTCTCCGATAGCCTGGTATTTTTCTATTTTATAATTTCGTATTTAATCGTTTTAAATAATTTAGCGATATAATTGTTTAATTGTGAAAGTTGGTGAAATAGGTCTTAGGACTTATTGTGGATTATAAAATGTTGCTTATATTAAAATATTGAAGTTGACGGTATAATAAAATAAATTTCTCGCAATTAATTTTAGGTTCCAGACAATAGATTTAGAGAGGGTATAAAATACCCACGTGATGTGGTCGGTTAAATAAAAGGGCCGACCCTTTTGAGGGTCACTTTACCAATTTCCATTTCATTTCATCTCTTTTCTTAGAACAAACAAATAAACCCTAACCTAAATCCTATAGTGAAATCATCAAACTAATAAGTGATTGGAGATTGTAATCTACTAGTATCATCATCATCTAGCTTGATCATCTTGTTCTTCCTTCTCTTTGTAAGTGATTTTAGTTTATGAACTCAATTTTAGAATAAGTGATGAAATTGATAATTTGAGATGATTCTTGAGTTTTAGATGGTAAATATTTGTGACATGTAATCATATGTGTGATTCTTAACTAGTTCTATGCATCAAAACCATAATTATGAGCTTTGATTTGGAAATGGTTGAAAACCTAATTGATTTCATAATTTTGGTGTAATCTTGAATCTTTAGATGTTATGGAAGTTGGTATATGTTAGATAAGTATTGTATGAAGTTGTTACAAGCTTGGAAATTGAGTTTGTTGCATAATTGGTTCGAAATTGAGATTTTGTTAGTTTTGGTTCGTGCATATTTCATTTCTGCTGCTGCTGTTCTTGATCTGGAAAAGAAGCCGGCGGCTTGCTATTGCTAGCCGGCGGTTTCTGCTTAATGTTAGGGAAGCCGGCGGCTTCAACACCAAGCCGGTGGCTTGATGCCTATAACCGATGGGTCAATGACCCGAACCGGCGGACGCTAGAGGCTTTAAAACTCAATAAAGTTCTGTTGATGAAAAACTTAATTCACCCGGCGGTTTAAGAGCCTGACCCGGCGGCTAGCCATGGGAAGCCGGCGGCTTCTGGCTGTTTCCAGGGCATTTTTCGTTTTTAGTTTTTAAAACCTTTCAAGAGTTAGTACATGTAATAAATTGATGTGTTATGATTATGTGTATGATTAGTAGTCGTTAATATAAGTGTTTAGAATAATGAGCTTCAAATGTGTCGAACTTTGTATAAGTTATATTTTGACGTTCACGATTACTAACTTATATTTGATGTTGAATCTCAGATCCTCCGAAAGATAACGTTGCTCAGAGAATCTGAGTCAGGGAAGACGAAGGTATTGGTGAGTGGATTCAAAACTCACCGTTTGGCTTAGTTGTAATCATTTGATTACAACGGGTAAACGTAGACTTGTTTATTGAGTTGATTAGTTGTTATTGTTGGTTATATGCCTATATGTGCTTTGTGTGGCCTTCGGGCATTGTTGTTAATGAGGTCAACAAGTTGATGAACTGTTGGTTGGGCTAGTGAGTGGTTGTGTGAATGGTACAGGGATGTTCTTAATTTGTTGTGTGTGCTGAACTGTACCTAAGTATGATAACCACTAGCTATCGGTCTCGTCCGTTATGGCCATACGGATATGTTTGGATAAGTGATCTTGGGGAGCCGCCCGGGTACTAAGGTTATCCCCGGATCCGCCGATCCTCATTAAGTTGTTGTTGATTGTTGTGTTTGCGAATATTTGTTGTGATTAGTTGGTTTAGCTAAGTTGAATGTTGGGTATTGGATTTACTCACTTAGCTATGTGCTAATCCCTCGTTGTTACTTCCTGCAGACTTTTGTTTTGTGCATGCGGGTGGGTAGCAGGAAGGTCAAACCTTGGAAGAATGGAATGTTTGATATTCAAGCTACTCTGATTATTTTGTAACAACTCGGTTTAGTTTATATAATACCCCGACATGCTAGTCTTTTGAACAAGTTTTAAATGTGAAGTGACTCAAACATCTAAACTGTATTTTGGTACTTTATTAGAATATGTAATCAAGTATTGCGATTTAATTACCTGCGCTTCCGTATTATCTTTAATATTATTATTAGTGAACGAGGGGTGTTATAAGTTGGTATCAGAGCATAGTTTTGGGAAAATTGTTCATTGTTGAATGATCAATCCCAAAACCGGAGCGTGATATATCAAACATTCTTGGGTATGGGATTAGTATTGGTTGATGGTAGTTAGTATTTAGATGCTAACGATTAACAAAAGTTCAAGTGTTGTGTTGAGTTTCAGAAATGGCAGATAACGAACCACCGACCACCATCCCCAACAATGCCTCCAGGATTGTCGCTCCTCAAATTGGGACTCATACCGAGCAACACGATCATAATGGTACTTCTCAGCCAACCGGACAACAATCTAACCGAGACGAGTATATTCATGAGATGGAAGACGAGTTAGTATTTCTTAGGGAATTCAAGAGGAAAGCTGAGGAAGCTGCGACTAGACAGTTATTTCAGCAAACCTCGGTCTTTGGTTCTGGTTCAACTTCTCAATCAGAAAAGAAGTGTTCGTACAAGACTTTTATGGCTAGTCGACCACCGGAATTTCAAGGAAGTAAAAATCCTACGGTAACGTTGAATTGGCTTAGGGATATGGAACGCAAGTTTGATGTGACTTGTTGTGATGAGGAATTGAAAGTCAAGTATGCGGTTCAATGTATGAAGGATGATGCCATGGTTTGGTGGGATTCCATTACCGGTCATTTCACTCAACAACAGAAAGAAGCTATTAGTTGGTCTCAGTTTCATCAAGTTGTTCTTAATCAATATTGTTCGGATTTTGATATTGCTAGGATTCGAAGAGAGTTTGTGAATCTTCGATTAAATGATGACATGACTATTGATGAACTGATTGCGCAGTTTACGGATAAGCTTAGGTTCGTGCAACAATGGGTTCCTGATGAGAAGACCCAGATAGAACAGTTTGTGGATGCTTTACCGGATAATTACCGTACGGTTGTGAGATTGGCTAAGGATTTATCGCATGCTTTTAACCTCGCGCGGTCTGCCGATAGTGATTTGAGAGGTTTGCGATTATGGCAAGGAAGGGATACAAGTTTCTCTAAGGCAAGAACTGAATCGTCGGGTAGGAATAAATCTAAGTGGCAAGGGAATCGGCAGGGTAGTAGGAAATTTGTTGGAAGAAGTAGTTCTTCGGGAAGTTATAATAGTTCCAACTGGTGTAGTTCGTGTAGGTCTCGGCATGATGGTCCGTGTACGGCTAAGACGAACAAATGTATGAAGTGTGGTGAATTGGGTCATGAGATAAAGAGTTGCCGTTATCCAAATTTTGTTTGTTGGACTTGTAAGAAAGAAGGGCATAGAGTTGGTCAATGTCCGGAGGCAAGGTCGACGGGGTCGGGTTCGGTCGGGAGTTCGGGATCTTCCGGTCAGAAAAGAAAGAACCCTCCTCCAGCAACTAGTAGGGCTTTTCAGATGACGGTTGATGAGGCAGTGCGTACTGAAGATGTTATCACGGGTACATTTCTTATAAACTCTGTACCTGCACGTGTATTGTTTGATTCGGGTGCTAATTGTACTTTCATTTCTGTGCAATTTTGTGATAAGTTGAAATTAGCCCCTACTGTGATAACAAAGCCTATAGAAGTAGAAATAGTTAGTGGTAAGTTAGTTCCTATTACCACCTCGGTGACTGGAGTTAATATTACTATTGATGATCATGTATTTCCTATTTCCTTCTTGTTGATGCCAATCCCTAGTTTCGATGTAATTATTGGTATGGATTGGCTGAGTCAGAATAAGGCTAGTATTGATTGTCATCGGAAGTTGGTTAGGATCCCAATCTCCGAAGGGTCATATGTTGTGGCTCGAGGAGAACGGGATGGTGTAGTTATTCCTTTGATTTCTTTGATGAAAGCTAGGAAGTCATTGTCAAAAGGTTGTGAGTCATACCTAGCCTATGTAGTCGATGCCAAATTAGAAAGGAAAACTGTTTCAGATGTTCCGGTTGTTTGTGATTACCCTGATGTGTTTCCCGATGAATTGCCTGGGTTACCACCAGTTAGGGAAGTAGAATACAGAATTGATCTTGTTCCGGGATCATCGCCAATTGCTAAAGCTCCCTATAGGTTAGCTCCTTCGGAGATCCGTGAAATGATGAATCAGATTCAGGAGTTGTTGGATAAAGGTTTCATCAGACCTAGTTCCTCGCCGTGGGGTGCACCAGTATTGTTTGTGAAAAAGAAAGATGGGTCATTGCGGATGTGTATTGATTATAGGGAATTGAATAAGAGGACTGTGAAGAACAAGTATCCATTGCCCAGAATAGATGATTTGTTTGACCAGTTACAGGGTTCTACAGTATACTCAAAAATTGATTTGAGGTCGGGTTATCATCAGGTCCGTGTTCGTGAACAAGATATACCTAAGACTGCTTTCCGAACTAGGTACGGGCATTATGAATTTCTAGTTATGCCTTTTGGTTTGACGAATGCTCCAGCTGTATTTATGGATTTGATGAACCGGGTGTGTCGACCATTCTTGGATAAATTTGTGATTGTTTTCATTGATGATATACTTATTTATTCGAAATCTGAAACCAAGCATGCCGCGCATTTGAGATTGGTTCTTGAAACATTGAGACGAGAACAGTTGTATGCAAAGTTTTCCAAATGTGAATTCTGGATTAGCAAAGTTCAGTTTTTGGGTCATATAATTTGTCGAGATGGTGTGAAAGTGGATCCATCAAAAGTTGCAGCTGTGATGAATTGGAATGCGCCGAAATCTGTTTCTGAGATAAGGAGTTTCCTTGGGTTGGCGGGATATTATCGGAAATTTATCAAAGATTTTTCTAAGATAGCCGGCCCGTTAACTAAACTAACCCGTAAAGATGAGAAGTATGTGTGGACTGATCAACAGGAGCAAGCTTTTCAGACATTGAAACAATTGTTGTGTCAGACACCGATTTTAGCATTACCAGAAGGTACTGATGATTTTGTGGTTTATTGCGACGCTTCATATTCGGGTTTGGGTTGTGTCTTAATGCAACGGGATAAAGTTATCGCTTATGCTTCTCGACAGTTGAAACCACATGAGAAGAACTATCCTACGCATGATTTAGAACTCGCAGCAGTTGTATTTGCCCTAAAACTTTGGAGACATTACTTATATGGGACTCGATGTGTTGTTTGTACCGATCACAAGAGTTTGCAGTATGTGTTCTCCCAGAAAGAATTGAACATGCGGCAGAGATGATGGTTGGAATTAATAAAAGATTATGATTGTGAAATTAGATACCATCCGGGCAAAGCTAATGTGGTCGCCGATGCTTTAAGTCGAAAGAATACTCCTGATCGAGCTTTCTATTTAAAAGTGAATGTTTCCTCGGATTTGATTGATCAAATTAAAGTTGTACAACTTGAAGCCTTGAAAGATCAGAATCTAAAATCTGAAATCATGTTAAAACGCAAAGACGAATTAGTTGATGATTCGAGGGGATTAAAGACTTATCAGTCTCGTGTTTGGATTCCTTCCATTGGTGGTATTCGGAATTTGATTTTGAATGAAGCTCATAGGTCACGAATGTCTATTCATCCTGGTAGTACCCGAATGTATAATGATTTGAAACCGTTGTATTGGTGGCCAACGATGAAAATCGACATTGCAAAGTTTGTGGGATCTTGTCATATTTGTGCTCAGGTCAAGGCGGAACATCAAAAGCCATATGGGTCGTTAAAACAGTTGGAAATACCCGAGTGGAAGTGGGATCATATAACCATGGATTTTGTGACTAAGCTACCGCGTACTGCTCGAGGCAATGATATGATTTGGGTTATAGTGGATCGATTGACAAAAAGCGCTCATTTTCTTGCTACGAGTGAGACAACATCGTTGACTAAACTTGCTCAATTGTATGTTAACGAGATCGTTTCCAGACATGGTATTCCCTTATCGATTGTGTCAGATAGAGATACTCGTTTTGCTTCTCGTTTTTGGCAAAGTCTACAACAAGAGTTAGGTACACGTGTAAACCTTAGCACAGCTTATCATCCTTAGACTGATGGGCAGTCAGAACGTACGATTCAGACTCTAGAGGATATGCTTCGTGCTTGCATTCTGGAATATGGAGGTTCATGGGATTCACATCTTCCATTGGTTGAATTTACTTACAACAATTCGTACCATTCTAGTATTGGGATGCCTCCGTATGAAATGTTGTATGGTCGTCGTTGTCGCACACCTACTTGTTGGTTAGAGGCAGGTGAGAAACAGTTTGCCGGGCCCGATATTGTTCAAATAACCGCTGATAAAGTAGCCATTGCACGTGAGAAGTTGAAAGCCGCAAGAGATAGACAGAAACAGTATGCGGATCCTAAAAGACGACCGGTTGTATTTTCCGAAGGTGAATTAGTGTATCTTAAAGTTTCTCCGTGGAAAGGTGTGATTAGATTCGGGAAACGTGGAAAGTTGGCGCCTAGGTACATTGGTCCATTCAAAATACGGCAAGTTGTAAATGATCAGTCAATGGCATTGGATCTTCCTCCAGAGCTCTCTGGTATTCATGACACGTTTAACGTATGTTACTTGAGAAAGTGTAATATCGAGGATCAGTCGCAAATTCTTCCGTTGAAAGATTTAAAGGTTGACCAAACTCAGAAATTGGTTGAAGAACCGGTTGAGATCCTTGATAGAAAGATTACCAAACTTAGGAAGAAACAAATTCCTATGGTACTAGTTAAATGGAGACATAGTTTAGGTTCCAACCTAACTTGGGAGACCGAGGAGTCGATGAAATCCAGATATCCTGGATTGGTTAATAGGGCTGAGATTTCGGGGACGAAATCTCCTTAAGGAGGGGAGATTTGTAACATTCTCTCCGATAGCCTGGTATTTTTCTATTTTATAATTTCGTATTTAATTGTTTTAAATAATTTTGCGATATAATTGTTTAATTGTGAAAGTTGGTGAAATAGGTCTTAGGACTTATTGTGGATTATAAAATGTTGCTTATATTAAAATATTGAAGTTGAAGGTATAATAAAATAAATTTCTCGCAATTGATTTTAGGTTCCAGACAATAGATTTAGAGAGGGTATAAAATACCCACGTGATGTGGTCGGTTAAATAAAAGGGCCGACCCTTTTGAGGGTCACTTTACCAATTTCCATTTCATTTCATCTCTTTTCTTAGAACAAACAAATAAACCCTAACCTAAATCCTATAGTGAAATCATCAAACTAATAAGTGATTGGAGATTGTAATCTACTAGTATCATCATCATCTAGCTTGATCATCTTGTTCTTCCTTCTCTTTGTAAGTGATTTTAGTTTATGAACTCAATTTTAGAATAAGTGATGAAATTGATAATTTGAGATGATTCTTGAGTTTTAGATGGTAAATATTTGTGACATGTAATCATATGTGTGATTCTTAACTAGTTCTATGCATCAAAACCATAATTATGAGCTTTGATTTGGAAATGGTTGAAAACCTAATTGATTTCATAATTTTGGTGTAATCTTGAATCTTTAGATGTTATGGAAGTTGGTATATGTTAGATAAGTATTGTATGAAGTTGTTACAAGCTTGGAAATTGAGTTTGTTGCATAATTGGTTCGAAATTGAGATTTTGTTAGCTTTGGTTCGTGCATATTTCATTTCTGCTGCTGCTGTTCTTGATCTGGAAAAGAAGCTGGCGGCTTGATGCCTATAACCGATGGGTCAATGACCCGAACCGGCGGACGCTAGAGGCTTTAAAACTCAATAAAGTTCTGTTGATGAAAAACTTAATTCACCCGGCGGTTTAAGAGCCTGACCCGGCGGCTAGCCATGGGAAGCCGGCGGCTTCCATGGTCAAGCCGGCGGCTTCTGGCTGTTTCCAGGGCATTTTTCGTTTTTAGTTTTTAAAACCTTTCAAGAGTTAGTACATGTAATAAATTGATGTGTTATGATTATGTGTATGATTAGTAGTCGTTAATATAAGTGTTTAGAATAATGAGCTTCAAATGTGTCGAACTTTGTATAAGTTATATTTTGACGTTCACGATTACTAACTTATATTTGATGTTGAATCTCAGATCCTCCGAAAGATAACGTTGCTCAGAGAATCTGAGTCAGGGAAGACGAAGGTATTGGTGAGTGGATTCAAAACTCACCGTTTGGCTTAGTTGTAATCATTTGATTACAACGGGTAAACGTAGACTTGTTTATTGAGTTGATTAGTTGTTATTGTTGGTTATATGCCTATATGTGCTTTGTGTGGCCTTCGGGCATTGTTGTTAATGAGGTCAACGAGTTGATGAACTGTTGGTTGGGCTAGTGAGTGGTTGTGTGAATGGTACAGGGATGTACTTCATTTGTTGTGTGTGCTGAACTGTACCTAAGTATGATAACCACTAGCTATCGGTCTCGTCCGTTATGGCCATACGGATATGTTTGGATAAGTGATCTTGGGGAGCCGCCCGGGTACTAAGGTTATCCCCGGATCCGCCGATCCTCATTAAGTTGTTGTTGATTGTTGTGTTTGCGAATATTTGTTGTGATTAGTTGGTTTAGCTAAGTTGAATGTTGGGTATTGGATTTACTCACTTAGCTATGTGCTAATCCCTCGTTGTTACTTCCTGCAGACTTTTGTTTTGTGCATGCGGGTGGGTAGCAGGAAGGTCAAACCTTGGAAGAATGGAATGTTTGATATTCAAGCTACTCTGATTATTTTGTAACAACTCGGTTTAGTTTATATAATACCCCGACATGCTAGTCTTTTGAACAAGTTTTAAATGTGAAGTGAAACAAACATCTAAACTGTATTTTGGTACTTTATTAGAATATGTAATCAAGTATTGCGATTTAATTACCTGCGCTTCCGTATTATCTTTAATATTATTATTGGTTGTTGTTAATGGATTGATCTGATCTTGTTACTCATTCTGATTCAAACCTTTTAGGGTTTGTTTATGCTTTTATGATCAGCTTGGTGTTTGGGTAGCTTTGCGCCATATTGCCTACGATCTGATCTTGTATCCAGATTAACTTTGAATTGTTGGTTGGTGTGGCTGGTTGTTTTGGGCCGTTTAGGGGTTCTTGGCCAATTAGGGTTTCTTGGCTAGTTGTGGTTGCCAGGAAGAAGGTGTTGGAGCTTACAACTCTATCCAGGATTTTGATTGTTGAATTGTTTGGTCATGGTGATAGGCTGGACGTTTTCTGTTCAGCTAGGGTTTTCTGTCTGATGGAGTTTTAGGGAGAGACAGTGGTGGTGGTGGGGGGAGGGGGGGTCCTGGTTGATCTTTGTTTGTTCATTGGAGCGTTTGTGTTGATTGTTCGCATCTCTTTGATGTGTTTCATATCAACCTCCATTGATGGAATGCATATTTGGTTTTTCAAGTATGTTGGTTCGGTTATCCTCGTTGTCACCGGCGATGACTAAGGTTAGGTGGATTTTCTTAGTGAGTTCCGATCAGGACTTGCTTTGGTTATACGGCTCAGGTATCTTTTTTTTTTTTTTTTTTTTTTTTTTTTGGGTAAAGGGTAAAAATTTACCCGGCAAATATATTCCCAAAAGCAATGAAGAACAATGGATGTGAGTGAGTCTCACGCCTCAGCCCGTTACATAGGCAAGACTACATAACAAGGATATAACCACTACTCACTATTTGACTCAACTAATCAAACAAACAAGACCATATTTGACTCAACATACATCAAAAAGAAAAACCACTAGACTCATTTTTTCTTATCCATTTTCCTATCATGCAGACTCATATAATCAGCCATCTCATTATCAGCGGAGTCAAGGACAACATCTTCATCATCTTCATCAGCCTCACCAGCCATGAAGTCATCAGCATAAGCGTCCTTCCAACGAGAAAACAAGCTAGTATTATTATCAATATTACTCTCACCAGAAAGCACCTTCTTCCCATGATCTTGCTTTGTATTACCCAACGGCTCACTAGAAGATACCACTTTCTTCCCACGATCACCCTTTCTATCCCCCTCCTTAACGGTAGGGGGATTACTATCCATATTAGAGTCAACCTGTTTAAGAGCATCAAAAGAATTAGATGTGGAAGTAGAAGCTCCCACAACTGTCTTCTTAGGAACATAGACTGGTTTAGTTTTAGCAATAGTCACTTTCTTTGGATTTCCAATAAACACACCACGAACAGGCTTCCTTGGGACTTGAAACCCTTGGTTGTCTTGCTGACTCTTTCCCTCATCCCCTACCTTATCAGCAGCATGTTTTTTCAAACTCTCATAAACCCGCTTCGGACACTGGTCATCATGTCCAAAAACAGAACAATATCCACAACGTGGAGGTTTCCACTGATATTCAACTCTGACCTTATGTAAAGAAGAGCTGTTACCATCCTCGCTAGGAATAACAATAATCAAGTTATCCTTAAAGTCCCGATCAGCTTTGATATCAATTAAAGCTCGAGCAAAATCTAATCGGCCCCAAGAATTCATACACATAGAGCTAGTATACGAATCCAGCATAATAGGAGTGCCTAGTTTAGTTGCTATAGCACTCAAACCATCAGAAGTAAAAGCTGTAATCGGAACATTATGCAACTTAACCCATATGGGAACCGATGTTAAATCTTCTTTCATTAAAGAGGTAGTAGACGACCACTTCTTTAAAACAATGGGGATATTCCTGATAAACCACGGTCCATTCTCCAACACTTGGTCTCTTCCATTAGCTGAATTAAATTTAAAGAAAAAGAAACTAGCAGCATTCATCATAACTTTCGTAAGACCAAATTTCTTCCATGTATTTGAAACATAATTCTCAACAACAGGAAAAGCAACCCGCTTACCAAGAAAGTAACCAAACAAAGTGTTTTCAAATCTGGCATTAGCCTCCCTTACCGATGATAGAGGGATCTGAACGTCCGCATTATCAACACTCGGCTGACCAGTATCAAGTGCACCTTCCTAGAACTTACATTATCAACCACAGAAGCATAGGGCTGATTAGCATCAGATTCAAGTAGCTCTGCATAAGTTCGTTTAGCAACATGTGGTCTATCTTCTCCTAGAGATGCATTCGCAGAATTAGGGTTTGTTCCTTGCATAGGAACACCATCAGCCGTGCACGAAGAAACATGCACACCGTAGGAGAAACCAGATGGATTCAACCCATCATTACCACCAACAGCTTGATCGCCATGCATGTGCGAACCAGAACCCTTAAGCGGATCAGCAGTAGGGTTTAAATGGGAGACCGGTTCAGTCACAGGATGAACATTAGCAAAAGGCGATGACGTTGCAACATGAACAGCAAGAGCATCATGTATACTGACATCCACGAATGAATCCTTACCAGGAACATGATCCGAATGCACAGGAACATCATCACCGCTGTCCACGCAAGTATTAACAAGAGTCGGATCATCATTCTTCCCTTGCGCAGAAAGAGAAACCCTAGCCGCAGAACCTTCATCCTCATTCGAAAAATTAGGGTTTGATACATTACCCACACTAGGATAAACAAAACCATCACCAAGCGATGTAAAAAGGTTTTCATCAATGCTAACATCTGATGTATGAACATAATTAACTGATGAATCAGAACCCTTTCCATCTTTCCTCTTCTTTTTCTTGTTGCTACTCCCTCCCATGTCGTTCAGATTAGATCACAAAAACCAGAAAACTACGAACCAAATAACCACAGAATAACCAATCTCAGGTATCTTTTTTACTATAGCTAGTATGGATGTGCTTGGATCTTTTGCCATTGCCGGTATTGGTAGGGCAAGCATATTCAGTCGAAGAGTTGTGCTTTTGAATCTGGACCTTTTGCCATCCGTGTTGTTGATAGGGCAGGTTGAAGTTTCGGCTTTAGATTAGGTGAGTTGGCTTGGACCTTTTGCCAATGGTCGTGAGACGTGTTGGTAGGGCAGGTTAGCTCCATGAAGTGTATTTGCTGCAATGCAGTTTGGATGTTGGTGTTTGTTCTCAAAGGTCAAGCTTCGAAGATTATTGAAGACTGAGACGATTACTGTGGAAGTGGTTCTTTGAACCTGGTTTCTTTTTACATTTAGAGTGGCTTATTTAAATGTAATTGGTTTTTTCTGCGTTTAGCAGGTTTAGTTGTTGGTCAGTTACTGCAGTTAGCAGTGTAGTTGTGCTGCGTTTAGCAGATTTGTTTGCTTTGTTACATTTGTTGAGTCAAATCGCCTATGTAACGGGCTGAGGGCATGGGATTCACCCATGCCAATTGTACTTCAATGATTTTGGGAATATATCTACCGGGTAACATTTTACCCTTTACCAAAAAAAAAACTGTTTAACCAAGGACCAAACCTGTAAAGAAAACATACATTTAAAGAAAAGATGGTTATGAGAATCCGGGACTAGGTTACACAAGGGACATCTAAGCAGGTTTAAGTTGGTCGAAGGACCAACATCCCATTGCTTTAAAGTGTCTTGTGTCTTCAACTTCCTTCGCATGACAAGCCAAATATGAAAAGCATGTCTTGGGATACAATGCGGAAACCAAACAATATGAGCCCATGGAACCTCAACATTACAATCACGAATAGTATCCCACGCCAGACTAACAGAAAACTCCCATTTATTGCCATTCCGATCACTCCATAGAAGCTTATCATTCCGATTTGTGTGAAAATCAGGCACATGAAGCTGAGTTAGAATGGGAAATAAATCATTCCACTCATTCGGCCATTTCCAACTTCCTTCATGAACCAAATCAGCAAGCTTATCCTTTATAGAAAATCCAGCATTGGTAATTCTCCTAGCCGAGATGAATTTAGTGAGAGGGCTAAAATTACACCACCTATCAAACCAAACATTAGTCAACAAACCGTTCCCTATTTGGGACCAAATAAAAGGCCGGATAATATCGCGGATGTGAATAAGCTTTCTCCAACCCCAACTCATAGCTCCCCGAGCTTTAACATCCCCAAAACTTTTCCCCTTCAACTTGTATGAATGTATCCACTTAACCCAAAGGGATTCCCTATGGGTAATGATACTCCAAATATGCGATGTCATAAGGGCATTGTTAAAAGTATCCAATCTCCGAATACCAAGGCCACCTTCTGATTTGGGAATACATACCGAATCCCAAGCAACTTTAGCCTTCCCCCTCTTCATATCTCCTTGACACCATAGAAAACCCCGCAAGAGATGCTATATCTTGAATAATACGGTCTGGGAGAATGAAAACCGAGGCCCAATACACATGTAAGGAAGAAAGGACCGATAGAATAAGTTGAACCCTTCCCGCAAACGAAAGACACTTATTCTTCCAATCACAAATTCGATTCTTTACCTTTTCAACCAACACCTTGCAATCCTTATACGATAACTTTGTTGAAATAAGGGGAACTCCAAGGTATTTAAGTGGCTACTCCCCTTCCTCAAAAGGCATAGAATCCAAGATAGAACGTTTAATAAAAGGCACAACATTGCAAAAGAAAGCTGTACTTTTTGGAATACTTGGAACAAGCCCCGACATGTTCTTAAAATCATGTAAACCATCCATAAGAACACGGGCTGAATTGGAATCCCCACGGGCAAACAAGAAAAGATCATCTGCAAAACAAAGATTAACAATCCTTTGCTCCTCACAATGCCTATGGAAACAAAAATGCTCCTCCTCTCGAATCTTACGCTGCAAAATCTGAGTTAAGTATTCCATAACCAATGTGAAAAGATAAGGGGACATTGGATCCCCTTGTCTAAGTCCCCGTTTTCCTTTAAAATAACCATGTAATACTCCATTGATACTAATAGAAAATGAAGCACTAGAAATACAAGTCATTATCCAAGACACCAATTTCGGATGAAACCCAAACCCGCCAAGAATAGTCGCAAGAAATTTCCAATCCACAGTATCATATGTGTCACCCCCCGTCTAAAGCGGAAACAACGGGGTACAACTGTGATAGGATCATAACACATCATTATAAAGAATTTTATATGAAATACAATATCCAATGTGTCATGATGCCAATAACATGATTAGAGGTTCATGTCGTGCATACATTTCAACAATGAATTCAAAATCTTACAAATAAACGTACACTACAATGTTAAGGCAAAACATGCCTTCACAAACAACCATGATGTACCACAAGTCTCGAATGACTCTCTTAATGCAACCCTAAAGGTCCACTAAGTTCTCTTGTCCTCTGCTTTAAGTCCACTAGTATAACCTGAAAAGATATGCTCAAAAACGTCAACATGAATGTTGGTAAGTTTCGTAGGTTTGAAACCAGACACCAGAAAAATAAACATTTTGCTGTGATGAAAGTAAGTTAGGACAATGCATATGAAAAGGTACACAAGTGATATAATATAACCAACCATCTCACAAAGCTATCATCACCCCACGAAGGAGTATGACCCAAACAACAACTCAAATGGCAGTAGCTACTCCAACAGTGGCTTTAATGCATACAAAAAGTACACATCATGTAATCACTCCTAAGGGAGCAATGCCTTGCAAACAAACGTGGCTTTAATGCATACAAAAGTACACATCAGATAATCACTCATAAGGGAGCAATGCCTTGTAAAATAAATCCAACAACCAAAGCACATAATCACAAAGTGTTACACATTTCAAGCATATGTCCAAAAATAGAAATAAACACGTTCACAGCATGAAAAACCGTTTATAAAACATGAGCATACTTTTTCCCCAATTTGAAAATAAGTAAATGAAAATGGGGCCACGAAAACTCACATTGAACACCAAAGTAAGTATCGCCCTTAAATGAATCCACCAAACAACTTTGCCAATCTACAAATGAATATATACGTATACGGGTTACAACCTAGACATATCTATGTCCTTCCATTATATCCCAAGTCCAAATCACCTCTTCTAAGTTTCCTCACAACCAAACCTCATGTGTATTTACAAAAATCAACCTATCGAGTAAAATCAGATTCTGTCCACAATTTTTATACCACTTTACGAATTTTTAAATATTACTTAATTAAATCATTTGACTCTACAATTTTAACTAGTGACATTTCAATGTGTTTAGAAGATCTTGTAATTTTTCCAGGTTCAATTACATTGATTTACTATTTTTAAAAATTCAACAAAATGAACTGCTCTAAACCGACGACACTTTCTGACTTCACAAAAGTTATAATTTATTTAAAATACTTAGAGACTTCAATTGGTTATAATATTTTTAAAGAGAATAGTTAACACCTTAAAGACACTTCAGTAAACATTTCAAGACCTAATCCTTAGTTTAAGGTGCGTTTCAAAAATTGACAACTTAACCGAAATCTGGAACCGAAAAACTCAAAAATAATACACAATCTTGTAAAATTGTTTTGACCAACTTATACTCCACATTTACCCATAAAACTTATGCTATTTGAAAGACGACTCAAAATACTTATGTTTAGACTCCTGTTTCATCAAAAATCATTGTGATATGACCAAGTTACAAGCTTCCCAAACCGAAACAAAAATCTGGACAGATTAGGGTTTTGAGTAATCAACCCTAACCATTCAAATAATCAATCCAAAACCGCAATCATAATCATATATCTCATTTCCAACAACTTATTAACTGATTTTATTAACATCCTAACAATATCATAACCCGGAATACAATGGAATCGAATCGAAAGAAAACCGACAATAACGAACAATCGAAATATGTTTAAATAGAAGATTCGGATAGAGAATTATACCAACTAACGAGTAATCGCACGATTTGTACCCTTAGAATCTGTAAATAACGAGAATATATACTCTTAGAATTCGTTTTTATAGATTGATCAAATGTATACAAGAATTTAGGATTGAAAGCTTACCAATGAAACGACTACGTGTGTTTTCGGTTGATAGAATGAAAGAATGGATCAAACTCTTGAGTTTTTGGGGTTTTACTTTCGTATTTTCGTCAGATAGGGGTTCAGGGTCAACTGAGAAATGATTTGTAGGGTTTACAACTCATTTTTAGGGTTAAAATACGTTTATATATGGGTCTGGGCCGACTTAGAATCGCGTCACGACCTATGTATAATCGCGTCACTAAAAGGGGTAAATCGCGTCGCGAAATTGGGTAAATCGCGCCGATAAAGGTGCCAAATCGCGCCTTCATTTAGGCCAAATCGCGCCTCGATTTATACTGAATTTCCGCCCAAGTTTCGTTTACGTTTTGCTTCATAACTTCTTCGTTACATGTCCGTTTTCGACGATTCTTTTTGCGTTGGATTCGTTTTTTCAAAAACGAAGACTTTGATGTAAAGAAATCATTGAAATTAGATTTTTGAAAAAAATGACTTTTTACGGCTTGAATTACGATAACGGTTTGGTGACGGTTGTCACAGTATCCCCCAGTTGAGAGAATTTCGTCCCGAAATTCAGTCGGAGCTATACTGTCAACACGATCACTGAATAAGTACGTAAAATTAAGCTTTGTACACTCTTTACATTTCGAAGTAAATTCAAATCCTCGCTAAGCGTTCGATCAAGCAATGACAAATTAAAACTTTTCGTGCTTTAACATTTTGACCTCTCAATCCATGGGTTCTACCGTTTTCTCTACCCAATGTTTTTTTTTGGGTAAAAGGGTATTACCCTGGCAAATATTATAAATGATATAACGTTACAAGTACAAAGTGGCAAGCCACAAAAGCTTAGACTGAAAAAACCTAAGCACATATACTTGACAGGCCAAGCATATGACAACCATTTTAACAACCAGAGAAATCAACTATCTTAAACATACAAACTACCAAGCAATAATCCACTGTAAACGCGTCAAAAACTAAGAAATCAGCCTTCTTTAATCAGAGATCTCGGAAGCTTCCAAATCTCCATCACCCTATTAACCCATCCAGAAGGCTTCTAAAAGAATAAAGCATGTACCGAATTACTTCAAGAATAGCAGTCAGCAACTGATCTTTAGATCGCCTCTTCTTCTGAAATAACCTAGAGTTCCGTTCATTCCAGATGAAGTAAGATGAGGCACCAAGGAGAAGCTTGAAAATAATAACTCTGATAGAATTCCGTGAAGAATTTGGTTGGATCCACTCGATACAATCCACCAGAGACGTACAATGGATGTTGTAACCTGCAAACTTCAAAACTTCAAGCCAAACCTGAGCATAAAAAGAACAATCAAAAAATAAATGAGAGTGAGAGTCCGGTTGGGTATCACAAAGAGGACACCGAAGCAGGTTTAAGTCGGTAGAAGAACCAACATCCCATTGCTTCAACCGGTCTTGAGTCTTCAATCGGCCACCTACAACCAGCCATAAATGAATAGTATGCCGCGGAATACATAAAGGAAACCAAACCACCGAAGCCCAACCAACTAGGTCAGCCCTTGGCCGAATGGTCTCCCAAACCGATTTGGTTTTAAAATCCACCAGAATACCATCAAAAGATCTCCAAACCAACGTATCAGGATGGTTAGCCAATTCCAGAACCGAAAGATGAGATAGAGATGGGAATCTTAGAAGCCAAGAGGGAGGCCAATTCCAAGAGTTTCCAACAATCACATCCACAATGGTATTGTTGAATTGAAAATCCCTGGAAATAGCATAACGAGATACAAGAGAAACCAAAGGGCATAAAGAATTCCAAGTGTCAAACCAGACCGAAATAGAGGTTCCATCACCAATACGAAACCAAAAATGTTTTCGAAGATCATTACGAAGTTGGAGAATCTTCCTCCAACACCAACTCATGTCACCTTTGGCCGTAATATCCCAAAAGTTTCGGTCCCGGAGCTTATGAATATAAATCCATCTAACCCACAAAGAGTCCTTGTGAGACAAAATATTCCAAATATGTTTAACCATAAGAGCCTTATTCCAAATATCAAGCCTTTTGACACCAAGACCACCTTCATATTTCGGTAGACAAACAAGCTTCCAAGAAACCTTAGCTTTACCTCGCTTCATCTCCCCTTGACACCAAAGGAAACCTCTAATGATTTTTTCAATTTCTTTAATGATGTTAACAGGGAGAATAAACAGAGCAGCCCAGTAACCCTGCAAAGATGATAACACCAAGGAAACAAGTTGTAATGTGCCAGCTAAGGATAACCACTTGTTTTTCCAATTACCAATTCGATTGTGAACTTTTTCAACCAATGGTATGCAATCCCTAGATAATAAACCTGTTGAAATTAAAGGAACACCTAGATAACGAACAGGGAGTTGTCCTTCCGAGAAAGGCATGATAGAAAGAATATCATTACGAACAGAAGAAGGCACATTACAGAAGAAGGCAGTACTCTTAGGAATACTTGGAACTAAACCTGATAATTCTGTGAATTCATTCAGCACCTGAGAAACAAGTTGAACCGAATTCACATTGCCTCTGCAAAACATAAATTCACCAACTCTTGCTGATCACAGTGCATGTGATAATCAAAATCTTCCGATTCAGTGATCCGTTTCCTGATTAATAAAGTGAGAATCTCCATAACTAGAGTAAATAAATAAGGAGATAATGGATCACCTTGACGAAGACCTCTTTCCCCTCTAAAAAAGCCATGTGAATGACCATTAATGGAAACAGAAAATGAGACAGAAGTAACACAAGCCATAATCAGCTTTATCATATGCGGATGAAAACCGAATCCATGTAAGATCTGCCTTAAGAAAGACCAATTAACCGTGTCATAGGCCTTTTGAATATCCACCTTGAAAGTACATCTAGGAGGCCCTTTACCAAGATGATATCCTCTCATTAATTCCTGGGCCAACAAAATATTATCCGAAATAGATCTACTTGGAACAAAAGCTGACTGATTTAAACTAATAACATCCCCCAAGCCATCTTTAATTCGATTAGTAAGAATTTTACTAATACACTTATAAAGCACATTACATAGAGAAATTGGGCGGAAATCGGTCACCCGAGAGGGAGTTGGAACCTTTGGGATCAAAACAATAGAAGTATGGTTTAGTTCTTGAAGGAGACAACCATTCACAAAGAAATCCCGAATAGCCAAATACACATCATTACCCACAATATCCCAGGACTTCTTATAAAAAGTAGCAGAAAATCCATCCGGTCTCGGGGATTTATTATCCCCAATAGAGAACATGGCTAATTTAACCTCCTCCTTAGTTACCCCACGAACTATACAATTAGCTTTCTCTATAGGAATCTTATTAACAAACAGCCCTTCAACATTAAGAGGCTGAACAATCCCAGATTGACCCAAGAAACTCGTTATGATCCACAAAAACGGATGGAACTTGATCTCCTTCATGAAGAGAATCCAGTGGATCAAGAACAACATTTATTCTATTTCTGCAAGCCTTCTCTTTAACAACATTATGAAAATATTTCGTATTGCTATCACCCTCTCTAAGCCAATCAATCTTCGACTTTTGCTTTAAATATCGCTCCTCATCCAGAGTGGCCTGATTAAAAGCCATTAAGTAATGCGAAGCTTCCTCCCTTAAATCAAAAGAGTCGGGATTGCCATCAAGCTCCTTTTGCACTCTGTCCACTCTACCCGAAGTTTAACAACTTTATTATGAAGATTTCCTTGATCCCTCATGAGTTTACGTAGAGGTTTCTTTAATAACTTCAACTTTCGAGTAACCCGAAACATATTATAACCAGCCACCTGAGTGTTTCAGATATCGCCTACAATCTTCGGAAAATCATCTTTATGAGCTAAGAAATTAAAAAACTTGAAAGGTTTAGAAAACCTTCCTACAGATGAAGATAGTTTCAACACCACAGGTGTATGATCTGATATACGGTATGGCTGAAATAAAGCAACTAAACCCGGCCACATCGTATTCATCTCTACATTTCCCATAGCTCTATCAATCTTTCTAAGAGTTCCATCATTACTTTTGGGTTTTTGATTCCAAGTATAATGAAATCCTGAACAATTAACATCAATAACACCAAAAGTCTCTACACATTCCTTAAATTCATGCATAGCAATAGACAGAAGGACCAGTAGAAATATCCTCTAGATTAAGAAGAGCATTAAAATCACCCATTAAAACCCATGGTCTACCATTAATAAATCTGCTATGCATACATAAATTAGACCACAACTCTCTTCTATGAATGTAATCATTTCCTGCATAAATAAAAGAGCAAAAGAAAACCTTTTTTTCTGACCGAATACCCATTTGACAGTGTATCACCTGATCGGAAGAGTGAATATACATTAAATCAACAATACCAGGATCCCACCCAATAATTATTCTAGTACCTCCCACACAATGGTTTGTGTTAGAAATCCAGTCCCAGTGGGAAAAGGTCTTCAAGAATTTTTTTTGTAAATTAGCCGAAAGAATATGGGATTCCAACACAGCACAAACACTTAGATTATTTTCTCTTACCACCTGTTGAACCTCACTTTGTTTAGGGACTCGGTTCATGCCCCTAATATTCCATGATACTAAACTAACCATTGGAAACATTATAACCGGGAGTGCTTGCCCCCACAGAAGAGAAAGAAACCATAGGATTACCCACATAAGCAAACTTTTCGTTGTCATCACCTTCAACATCACTGAAAACCTCCATACCATCAATAACATTAGTATCAACCGTTACACTTTTACCTTTATCCCGTTTTTCTCCTGATTTCAGCTTATCCGAATCCAAAGTGTCATCTATTACATGAGAGGATAAAGCAGAAAACCGATTCACAACATGAATTTGTTGCGATGATGAGCTAGGTTTATTAGACTTCGCCACTAACCCAGAGTCCTTAGGCTTATACACCATTTTTGGCTTCTGAGTGCGTAAAATAAATCCATCAGCAACCTTTCCTTGATTCACATTTCGAACAACCTTCTTAGGAGCCATAAATTCTTGAGAATTTACTTTCTTTGAAGCATCTTTTACCACATTCTTAGGACATTCTGAATCCTTATGGCCAAATATTTCACATAAACTACACCTCAGAGGTTTCCATTCATATTCAACCTTAACCGTATACAAAGTTTTTCCATTACCCTCAATCTGTGGAATTGAAACCACCACAGTATCCTTTAAAGGTTTCGCAGAATCAACTTCCACCATAGCTCTAGCAAAATTCGGTATACCCCATGCTTCCATACACATTGTACTAGTATAAGAGTCCAACATTAATGGGGTGCCAATCTTTGTAGCAATCCCACTCAGCCCAACCTCATTGAATGCAAGAAGTGGAACATTATGAAGCTTAATCCAAAACGGGTACCTTTGATAGGTCTTCTTTGGCTAAATTAGCATCCGAAGTCCATCTTCTAAGAATAATAGGGACCAAACGAATCATCCAAGGACCACCTTCAATGACCTGATTCATACCATATTCGGAATTAAATTTAAAGAAGAAAAAGCCATTAGCATGCATCATGACCCGTTCGATACCAAACTTCTTCCATGCATTCAAAACATAGTTTTGAACTACAGGAAACGCCAATCTTTTCCCTATAAAGTACCCATACAAAGTATTCACATATTTTTTACTGGCCTCTTTAACAACGTCCAAGGGAATTTCTAAGTCAGCATCAACTCCAGAAGGGGAATCAAGGGTTCAAACAGCGAAAATTAACCTTTCGATTAATATTCTGATGGGCAGCCTGAGCATATGACTTCGAACCACTAGCAAGGGGAGCAACCGACACCTGAATAGGGTTGGTAACAGCATGAAGTCGGTCCAGTCCTCTAGCAGCTTTATCATTAAACACATTGCTAATATTATCGTTAACAGAATAATGGGCTGCCTTCATGTCATCCATCTCTTCATCACTAACTTCAGTTTCATAAGCCTGATCATCATTAATATCAACTTTAAGATGCGATTCACCAGGGAATTTACCAGGTCCAAGAGACCCAACCTGCGAGTCACTAACATTAATATTTGTATTCGACATATCTTCAGAAACATGACTAACGAGAGCAACACGGTCGGATCCATCCAGCTTACGAACTGAGGACAACTTTTGACCCAAATCAGGGATTTTACCAAGGGGAATATCCTCAACCTGATTTACATCATCAGTCGTCACCTGCTGTACAGAAGCATTATCAATCTTATCGAGATGCTGATAATAATTAAGCGGATCAACATTCATACTAGCAATCGATGGGTGTACAGTACGTCTTGGAATCCTACTGATTAAGGGCTCGTAAACATTACTGGGAACATTACAAACATCCCCAAGATCATCTTTACTCAGGACATTAGAAACGCTAGGGTTACCGTCGGCACCATCATGAGAAACCAAACGAGTAGGCTCCGATACATGCACAGCAGAATTAGGGTTCACAAAAGCAGCCCCCTCGTCACCTAAAGATACCGGATCAGAATCAGATGAGTGATCCGACGCCGAACCAGAAACAGAAGATTTCGGACCAACAAACTTGCTCTTATTATTTTTCTTTTTCTTATTCTTACTTGCAGACGTCATTGTTCGAACACAAAAACCCAAGAAACCACAGAAAAAACCACATGAAACACACGTGAAACAGATTGAACGATGAAGAATAATCTAATAAAATACAGCAACTTAATCCGCAAGCAAACCATAAAGAAACCCTAAACGATTTAAACAGTAAAAATAAACCCTAAAATACGAATATCTAACCAGATTCTAACCCCTTGGCCTGTTATTGAAGTTCGTATCAAACATTAGAGGGACACGAAAGTGTATCAATGAAGATGACAGATTCAATAACAAGCTAGAAAATCAAAACCTGTTAGAAATCGATAGAGAAGAAAACCAGGTTGCCAAATCGTCCTCTCTACCCAATGTTATCTGTGATTACCTGTAAATTCCTTCTAGAAATATATGTAAGACCTTATCAGTCAACACTTTCTTAGATTTGAAACATGAAATACTTCATGAACAACACTTCACCTGTCGCACCCCCAAAACACGTGGCAGCGGAAACATGAGGTGTCATGGGGGCGCCGACCAAATCAAATATCACAACACAAGATTAAAGAAAACGACCTCTATATGAGACGTTTGAAAATATTACATACCATAAATTCAAATTGTTTACAACCGTTGTACAAAACATTGGAGTTCGTATAAAATGTGTAGATTACATAACTACAAACTATAGTAAAATGCAATCTAAATCCTTTGAGTTTGAAAGCAATGCGACTCGAGCTACGCTATCCATAAGCGTCCTACTACTGTGGGTTACCTGAGAAATACATACTAAAAAGGTCAACATAAAGTTGGTGAGTTCATAGAGTTGTTTAACAATTGTTTAAATGTTGGTATAAAACCTAATAGTATGAAACACGAGTTATGAAACACAAGATTTTAACAGTTGTATCATTCAACAATGATAAGTAATTGTATCGTTTAACAAACGATAAGTAAATGTGTTGAGTAAATGTATCGTTAACAAACGATAAATAAATATGTAGTTGCACGAATGCAAAAATATGTATACCATTTGCCATGAGCTCATAGTCCGAAGCTTAACAACGTGTGTCGTGCCTCTTTCGAGTACACGATCGTGGGTGCCCCAATGCAAGTGTCTAATCCGGTACACTCGTTACGAACAAATATTAATACGTCCGTTTGACAGGTTAGCGCGACTAACCCGGATGGGGATTGTCAGTCCCAAATAGATCTATTTACTAATATTCACGCTTTAGCAAAACTAACAAACTATGATGTGCAGGGCCTTTGTGGATTAGTGTGTTAACTCATGCAATCCGTATAGCGTTGTTTATGGTACTTGTGTTCATAAAAGCAGTTGTATAAAGCAAGAGTAATAAGCAGTTGTAGTATGTATTCTCCCCCAAAATAGTTATAAAACAGTAAAAAGAGGGGCTATGAAACTCACCTGAGTTTTAGCAATTAGTAAGCAAGCAATATCAAGTAGCAAGCAAGGTGTGATCCAATGTGTAGCCTTCTAACGTCCTAAACGTATAAGGTTGGGTATAAGTAGATGTCTCAAAAGACCATCTATAGCGATTGTATAAGTGGGGGTCAATGTCCACTTAAGCCAATCGTGTAGGTGGGGGGTTAATGTCCACCTAAGGCTAGTTCATCAACCAGTATGTCCAAATAAGTTGTTCAAGTTCGTTTATTAAAAACATGTACGACCCGTTGGTGAAAGTTTGTAATAATACTTAAACCATTATTATTATGTGTTGTTTCATTGTATACTATCCAAGTATATGTTTCGTGTGTTGCATATAGATTATTTTAGTTTGTATAAGCCTTAAACCGTAGGTCAAAGTTGGTCAACTCATTGGTCAAAGCTGGTCAAACCTGGGCAAACTGGTCAAACCTAGTCAAACCTGGTCAAACTGGTCAAACTGGTCAAACCTGGTCAAACCTGATTAAACTGGTCAAACCTGATCAAACTGGTCAAACCTGGTCAAACTGGTCAAGGTTGGTCAAACTAGTCAAACTTAGCATCACTAGCAAAATGTAGCAACACTAGTAATTGTGGCATCACTAGGTTAGTGTCTCTACTTGAGACTTAGGATATTTTCAGAAATTGTAGCATCACTAACAAAATGTAGCAACACTAGTAATTGTGGCATCACTTGGTTAGTGTCTCTACTTAGGATATTTTCAGAAATTGTAGCATCACTAACAAAATATAGCAACACTAGTAATTGTGACATCACTAGGTTAGTGTCTCTACTTGAGACTTATGATATTTTCTTCAAGTGTTCTAAGTGTCGGTTTCTAATTCGGGAAACTTTCTAAGTTTAGTTTTTGGTCCAAGTTACTAACTGTGACAACCGTAAAAATTAGGACTAGTTTTTAGTTCCTAATCATTTAGAAATACGTGTAATTAGTTCTATGTATTAGGCTAATTGTATGTATCATTACGTGTATTTTATAAATATACGCATTTAAACGATTAAGTTTAATCGTGCATTATTATATCGGCCGAACTCCGATACACTTTCATACGGACGTTGGTGAAACTTTTTAATAAATAACATAAATCTATTTGATAATTAAATAGTAGTTATTTACATTATATTATTATGTATTAATAATATACGAAACAATGTACGTTTTGTTTAAAACGTAACCGACACGAATAAAACGCGCGCGTCCGACGAACGAATAAAGTTCAAGATATGTGTTCATAACTCCAAATAAAGTATTTTGATTAAATACTTCAATCAAAAATATCGAGAATTAAATCGTTACTTAAAACACAAATGATAAACGTTTAACGTATATATAAACGTCGAAACGAACGGGTAAACGAACACGAAGCTTAACGCAAATTGGGGAACAAGAAAATAACACACCACACCCCATAAGGGACCCACTAGAACCAGCCACATGAGGGAGTATGGTGCTCCATACTCCTTGTTGTTGCTTCTTTAACAATAAGTCACCAAACACCCACCCTCAATCATTCATCAACTACCATCTCTCTCTCTCTACTCTCTCTCCCTCCCTTATCCACGTTTTTGATCAGCCACAAGACAACCACCATCATCCACCACAAGCCACCATACTCATCTCCATCATCCACCATCGGTTTTCGAAGATTGAAGCAAGGAAACGGAGCACGGAAGCAAACCGAGTAGCATTTCCCCATCTTCACCTTTAGATCATCATTTCTTGTAAGAACACATCCTTTTATCTCTCTAGAAATACTTGCTTATTGATATATAACATGCTTAGTAGCTCATCTAACAATAAAATGTCCAAAAACAAAGCTTAAAATACGTTTTTGTAACACATATATGTTAACAGCTTTTCTGACCAGAAAAATGACCTCACTAAAATGACTATAACTTGAGTTGTAGGATGAATCAACGCATGAACTTTATACCGAAATCTTCGTTTGAATGTCTTGTAAAAAAAGTTCTTCTATGGCCACCTCTGAAAATACACGGTTTTTAGTGTAGAGGCTAATCTTTGAGCCGAGGCCTGTTTTGAACCGAAACCGACCACTCCTCATGTTTATTTTGGTTAAAAATAGTAAATGAGCTTATAAAATCTCCATAAAGTGCAGATTTACACTAGATTCTTAGGAGAATAAGTGTGATTTTTGGTTAGACTTGAATCGGTCTAGAAGTTGGTTAAATAGAGTGTTCATCGAGTTAAAAATCTAGAAACTATAACCTTCGGCAGAAACTATAACCTTCGGCAGAAACTATAACCTTCGGCAGAAACTATAACCTTCGGCAGAAACTATAACCTTCGGCAGAAACTATAACCTTCGGCAGAAACCTTAACCTTCGGTATAAACTATTCGGCAGAAACCATAACTTTCGGCAGAAACCTATAACTAGCAGTTTTAACTATAACAATTTAAATACGATACAGCAATCAAAGTATAATGATAATAGATGAGATTATTATTACAAAAAAACTCACCAACGGGCCGTACACATCTTTCAAAAACTCAAATCTAATCAGTTAAACCAAATCATTTGGACATTACTAGTTGGATGAACAACTAGCATAGATGATATGATAAGACATCTAATCATTTTAAAACCTTGCGCGTTTAATACGCTCGGCAGGTTAAATATCTAATCATTATCAAAACCTTGCGCGTCTAAGACGCCCTGCAGGTTCAGTCGTTGTAACGACATCAAATCATTGTGAATCATTATAATTGTTGGCTAACAATTCATCAGACTCAGGTGAGTCTCATAGCCCCTATTTTAAATGATTTTACCTAGGGGTGAGATACATGCTCTGTTTTGTTTTACATGTGAACGCAAGTATCAAATTATCACGTATGCTGCATGAGTTGTTTTCATCTAATCAATCAAAGTCCTCTGAAGCATAGTTCTGTTAATATGATTTAGCGTGAATGTTAGTGTATGGTACCATATGGGATTAACAATCCCCGTCCGAGTTAGCAAGCACTAACCTGTCAAACGGACGCATTATCATTTGTTCAAACGTATGTTGATTAGGCATACGCATAGAGGCACCCTCGATCAGGCACTTGATAGTGATCCTGACCCCTCAGTTAAGCTCAGACTATGTGCTCATGTTAGTTGTATCAATCTTTACTTATTTGTTTAATTACAAATATTCATGTGATACCCATCAATCAATTATTTACATGCTTTGTAAATCGAATCATTAAATCTTGCGGTTCACAAATCATATATTATCATATCAAACCTGTGAGCTCACCAACTTTATAGCTGACCTTTTAGCATGTTATCTCAGGTACTCAGCAGTAAGTTGGACTGCCCATCAGGATACTGTAGCTCGAGTCGCATGCAATCATATAAACATCAAGAGATTTCCTTGCATTTCTATATTTTGCTAAAATTAGATATGTGTTAGAATCTCTCAAATATCTATGCGAACTCGTCTTTTGTAAAACATATGTAGACTTTTACGTTAATCAATGTATTTGTAAAACGACGCATGTAGTGGTCGTTCATTATGTATCTATGTGCTTTGTGTATTGATTAGTAACACCCAAAGTATGCTTCCGCGATTCATTAAATTTGGGGGTGTTACAGATTGGTATCAGAGCCTAAGGTTATAGTGAACTAGGTTGCATTAGTGGGCCTAGACTATGACCGTTAGGCAGTATTTGCTGTTAAGTGTGATTGGTTCAAGAGTTACGTCATACAAGTTTAATTTAACATAGCTTGATCAACTATGTACAATTAAATAAAGATGATGTAAGGCTTGAAATGGTTATGCTGGAATAGGAATACATTAGTTGACTCTGACCTCGAGAGAAACCGGGACTCATGGTTGTTTGTGCTAGACACTCATAAGACTATTATGTGATATAAGTATATATACATAGTTAGTCATCGATCAAGCACAGTACGCTAGTCTATTATATATTATATATATAGACACTCACATATTCAAACACTTTGTCATAGATATGGCAACACACACCCACCGAAACATCTTCTATTTCATCCCGCTCTCGACAACATCTCTTGTAATCACGAAACTCATAGGTAGCTAGGAGGACCACCGAGTCACTTCGAGCGAGACCTTACCCAACTCAAAACAATTCAAATAACCAGGCTAGTTAGCATGTAGTTGCTAGTCAGTAGAGATGGTTGTTCAACACCTCTTGATTGTTCTATAATGTTGATTGTCATATTGTGATGTTGTATATTACCGCATTTGTATATGTACATCTATGATAATCATCATTTATGGACAATCTCTCACGAACCTTATCCTTCTAATCTCAGGAAAATCATGCCGCCAAAGTCAAGAACTTACACTGATGCCCATATGGCATCTATCATCTCTCAGGCTGTGACTGAAGCCTTGGCGCGACATTCATCAGAGACCCTCGAAAGGAATAGTGGTACTGCCAATACCCCTCCCACTACCAAGCCTTGTTCCTACAAGGATTTCCAAAACTGCAAACCCCTGAGCTTTAAAGGAACTGAAGGAGCCATCGGCCTAATAAGATGGGTTGAGAAGATGGAATCCGTCTTTCGCATTAGCAAATGTGCGGAAGGGGATAGAGTTCAATTTTCCACATGCACCCTTGCTGACGGTGCCCTCACCTGGTGGAACTCGTATACCCAGTCTGTGGGTATAGATACCGCCTATCTACTTCCCTGGGAAGATCTGAAGAAAATGCTCACAGATGAGTATTGCCCATCTGAAGAACTCGAGAAGCTAGATGAGGAGTTCTGGCATCTTAAGGTTCAAGGAAACGACATTGTTGGTTATACCACTAGGTTTCAACAACTGGCAACCCTCCGCCCAGCCTTAGTAAGCACTGAGACCGACAAGGTCAAGAGGTATATTCGCGGTCTTCCGGAACCTGTCCGGGGGAACGTCGCTTCTTCCGGCAAAACCACCATTCAGGGAGCAATTCGTTTAGCTCATGAGCTCATGGCTATGCAAGAGAGCCAAGGAAACCCTGTCTCATCTTCTGGGAACAACAACAAGAGAAAATGGTCTGGGAATCAGAACCAGCAGACCTTCAAAAAGACTGAGACTGTCAAGAATGACACATCAGGTTCTGGGGAGAGAAAAGGGTACACTGGAAGTAAACCCTACTGTTCAAAGTGCAATCGTCATCATGATGGTCCTTGTAGTAACCCCTGTAACAACTGTAAGAAATATGGACATCTTACCAAAGACTGTCGAGCACCAGCAACCAACCTCACCACCAACACCAACACCAACAACAACCAACCCCGAGCATGCTATGAGTGTGGAAACACTGGACACTTCAGGAATGCGTGTCCAAAGTTGAAGAACAAAGGGAACAACAACAACAATGCTAGGGGCAGAGCTTTTGTGCTGAATGCTGGAGAGGCCCGTGAAGACCCTAATGTGGTCACGGGTATGTTTCTTCTCAACAATTTAACTGCTTCAATTTTGTTTGATACTGGTGCTGATAAGAGTTTTATATCTGAGGAATTTAGCCCACTATTAGATATTTCACCAGTTGCCTTAGAAGCTAAGTACACTGTAGAGTTAGCTAATGGCAAGTTGATCGAGGCCGATAGCGTAATACCAAATTGCACCCTAAACCTCGCAAATGAACTATTTCCCATAAACCTCATACCCATCGAGATTGGAAGTTTTGACATAGTAGTAGGCATGGATTGGCTATCCAAGCATCGAGCTGAAGTTGTATGTCATGACAAGATTATTCGTATTCCTCTCGTCACTGGTAGTACTTTGATCATACAAGGGGAGACCAGTGGGACGAGATTGAATATCATATCCTGCATGAAGACTCGCAAGTACCTTAGGAAAGGTTATCAGGCAATCCTCGCTCATGTTATTGAGAAAAAGTCGGAAGAGAAACGACTCGAGGATGTGCCCATCGTCAGAGACTTTCCAGAAGTCTTTCCTGAAGAATTACCTGGTCTTCCATCACCAAGGCAAGTTGAGTTCTCAATAGATCTTGTGCCTGGGGCAGCACCCGTGGCACGAGCACCATATCGTTTAGCCCCTTCAGAACTTCAGGAGTTGTCTACTCAGTTGCAAGAACTCCTGGATAAGGGATTCATTAGACCGAGTTCTTCACCATGGGGAGCTCCAGTACTGTTTGTGAAAAAGAAGGACGGTTCATTCAGGATGTGTATCGACTACAGAGAGTTGAACAAATTTACCATCAAGAACCGTTATCCACTTCCCCGTATTGATGACCTGTTCGACCAACTCCAAGGGTCAAGTGTTTTTTCAAAAATAGATCTATGATCGGGTTATCATCAGTTACGAGTTCGCGATGAAGATATTCCGAAAACCGCTTTTCGAACTCGCTATGGTCATTACGAGTTTCAGGTTATGGCCTTTGGTTTGACTAACGCACCGGCAGTATTCATGGATCTTATGAACCGTGTGTGCAAACCATATCTCGACAAGTTTGTCATTGTTTTCATCGATGACATTCTTATCTACTCACGCAACGAGCAAGAGCACGCGCATCATCTCAAAACCATTCTAGAACTTCTCAGACGCGAAGAATTATATGCTAAGTTCTCCAAGTGTGAATTCTGGATTCAGACCGTTCAATTCCTTGGTCATGTGATTGACAGTCAGGGAATTCATGTTGATCCCTCAAAGATCGCGGCTATCAAGTGCTGGCAAGCACCATCAACACCGACCGAAGTACGCCAATTCTTAGGACTGGCTGGTTACTATCGACGCTTCATTGAGAATTTCTCCAAAATAGCTCAACCTCTCACAATACTGACTCAGAAGGAAAAGAAGTTCGATTGGACTGATAAACAAGAGTCAGCATTTCAGCTATTGAAGCAAAAGCTTTGCAGTGCGCCCATCCTGTCGCTACCCGAAGGCAATGAAGACTTCGTGGTATACTGCGATGCCTCATACCAAGGTCTTGGTTGCGTGTTGATGCAACGAGACAAGGTTATTGCCTACGCCTCCCGACAACTCAAAGTTCACGAGAAGAACTACACAACCCATGATCTCGAATTAGGAGCCGTAGTGTTCACCCTCAAAATCTGGAGACATTATCTGTATGGCACGAAATGTACCATCTTCACTGATCATAAGAGCCTCCAGCACATATTTGATCAGAAGGATCTCAATATGAGGCAACGTCGTTGGGTCGAGTTACTCACCGACTATGACTGCGAAATCAAGTATCATCCGGGCAAGGCAAATGTAGTTGCCGACGCCTTAAGTCGAAAAGAGCGCACCAAACCTCTTCGAGTCCGAGCCCTCAGTATTATCATTCATAATAATCTAATCATTCAAATCCTCACTGCTCAACTCGAAGCATTGAAACCTGAAAACATCAAGGAAGAGGCCTTGCGAAATATGGAAAATCAATTTGAAACCAAACCCAATGGAGTCAAGTACTTCGCAAACCGAATCTGGTTACCCAAGTTTGGGAATCTTCGAGACTTTGTGATGGATGAAGCTCACAAGTCCAAATACTCTATACATCCTGGATCGGACAAGATGTATCATGGCATCAAGGGACTGTACTGGTGGCCGAACATGAAAGCAGAGATTGCCACGTACGTCAGCAAATGCCTCACATGTTCTAAGGTTAAAGCCGAATATCAGAAACCCTCCGGCTTGCTTCAGCAACCGGAAATCCCTCAATGGAAATGGGAGCAAATCTCCATGGATTTCATCACTAAACTCCCGAAAACATCAAGTGGTTGCGATACTATATGGGTAATAGTTGATCGTCTAACCAAATCTGCTCACTTCATTGCTATGAAGGAAACCGACAAAATGGAACGTCTCACGCGAATCTATTTGAAGGAGATCGTAACAAGGCACGGCGTTCCAATCTCAATTATCTCTGATAGAGACAGTCGATTCACATCTAACTTTTGGCAATCATTGCAAAAGTCATTGGGTACTCGTTTAGACATGAGTACAGCCTATCATCCACAAACCGATGGCCAAAGTGAAAGGACTATTCAAACACTGGAAGATATGTTACGCGCCTGCGTAATTGATTTCGGTGCAAATTGGGAGCATCATTTGCCATTGTGTGAATTCTCATACAACAACAGCTATCATACCAGCATTGGAGTTGCACCGTTCGAGGCACTGTACGGTCGTAAGTGCCGATCACCTATTTGTTGGACCGAAGTTGGAGACAGTCAACTCACTGGTCCTGAAATCATTCATGAAACCACCGAGAAGATCGTTGGTATCCAACAAAGGCTGAAGGCCGCACGTGATCGTCAGAAGAGTTATGCTGACGTGAGACGCAAGCATCTCGAGTTCCAGGTTGGGGATCGAGTATTGCTCAAAGTATCACCTTGGAAAGGTGTCATCCGTTTTGGTAAACGTGGGAAGTTAAACCCTAGATACATCTGACCTTTTGAGATCCTTGAAAGGATTGGTCCAGTCGCTTATCGATTGCAGCTACCTCCAGAGCTGAGTAGCGTGCATCCCACATTTCACATTTCTAATCTGAAGAAATGCCTGTCCGACGAGACACTCATCATCCCGCTCGAGGAAATTCAAATCGACGACAAACTTCATTTTGTCGAGACACCAGTGGAGGTCATGGACCGTGAGGTCAAACAGCTTAAGCAAAGTCGTATCCCAATTGTCAAGGTTCGGTGGAATTCGCGGCGTGGTCCGGAATTCACCTGGGAACGGGAAGACCAGATGCGACTCAAATATCCACATCTATTTTCAGACTCCACTCACACGCCAACTTCGAGTTAAATTTCGGGACGAAATTCTCTTAACAAGGGGAGAATGTGACAACCGTAAAAATTAGGACTAGTTTTTAGTTCCTAATCATTTAGAAATACGTGTAATTAGTTCTATGTATTAGGCTAATTGTATGTATCATTACGTGTATTTTATAAATATACGCATTTAAACGATTAAGTTTAATCGTGCATTATTATATCGGCCGAACTCCGATACACTTTCATACGGACGTTGGTGAAACTTTTTAATAAATAACATAAATCTATTTGATAATTAAATAGTAGTTATTTACATTATATTATTATGTATTAATAATATACGAAACAATGTACGTTTTGTTTAAAACGTAACCGACACGAATAAAACGCGCGCGTCCGACAAACGAATAAAGTTCAAGATATGTGTTCATAACTCCAAATAAAGTATTTTGATTAAATACTTCAATCAAAAATATCGAGAATTAAATCGTTACTTAAAACACAAACGATAAACGTTTAACGTATATATAAACGTCGAAACGAACGGGTAAACGAACACGAAGCTTAACGCAAATTGGGGAACAAGAAAATAACACACCACACCCCATAAGGGACCCACTAGAACCAGCCACATGAGGGAGTATGGTGCTCCATACTCCTTGTTGTTGCTTCTTTAACAATAAGTCACCAAACACCCACCCTCAATCATTCATCAACTACCATCTCTCTCTCTCTACTCTCTCTCCCTCCCTTATCCACGTTTTTGATCAGCCACAAGACAACCACCATCATCCACCACAAGCCACCATACTCATCTCCATCATCCACCATCGGTTTTCGAAGATTGAAGCAAGGAAACGGAGCACGGAAGCAAACCGAGTAGCATTTCCCCATCTTCACCTTTAGATCATCATTTCTTGTAAGAACACATCCTTTTATCTCTCTAGAAATACTTGCTTATTGATATATAACATGCTTAGTAGCTCATCTAACAATAAAATGTCCAAAAACAAAGCTTAAAATACGTTTTTGTAACACATATATGTTAACAGCTTTTCTGACCAGAAAAATGACCTCACTAAAACGACTATAACTTGAGTTGTAGGATGAATCAACGCATGAACTTTATACCGAAATCTTCGTGTGAATGTCTTGTAAAAAAAGTTCTTCTATGGCCACCTCTGAAAATACACGGTTTTTAGTGTAGAGGCTAATCTTTGAGCCGAGGCCTGTTTTGAACCGAAACCGACCACTCCTCATGTTTATTTTTGTTAAAAATAGTAAATGAGCTTATAAAATCTCCATAAAGTGCAGATTTACACTAGATTCTTAGGAGAATAAGTGAAATTTTTGGTTAGACTTGAATCGGTCTAGAAGTTGGTTAAATAGAGTGTTCATCGAGTTAAAAATCTAGAAACTATAACCTTCGGCAGAAACTATAACCTTCGGCAGAAACTATAACCTTCGGCAGAAACTATAACCTTCGGCAGAAACTATAACCTTCGGCAGAAACTATAACCTTCGGCAGAAACTATAACCTTCGGCAGAAACCTTAACCTTCGGTAGAAACTATTCGGCAGAAACCATAACTTTCGGCAGAAACCTATAACTAGCAGTTTTAACTATAACAATTTAAATACGATACAACAATCAAAGTATAATGATAATAGATGAGATTATTATTACAAAAAAACTCACCAACGGGCCGTACACATCTTTCAAAAACTCAAATCTAATCAGTTAAACCAAATCATTTGGACATTACTAGTTGGATGAACAACTAGCATAGATGATATGATAAGACATCTAATCATTTTAAAACCTTGCGCGTTTAATACGCCCGGCAGGTTCAATATCTAATCATTATCAAAACCTTGCGCGTCTAAGACGCCCTGCAGGTTCAGTCGTTGTAACGACATCAAATCATTGTGAATCATTATAATTGTTGGCTAACAATTCATCAGACTCAGGTGAGTCTCATAGCCCCTATTTTAAATGATTTTACCTAGGGGTGAGATACATGCTCTGTTTTGTTTTACATATGAACGCAAGTATCAAATTATCACGTATGCTGCATGAGTTGTTTTCATCTAATCAATCAAAGTCCTCTGAAGCATAGTTCTGTTAATATGATTTAGCGTGAATGTTAGTGTATGGTACCATATGGGATTGACAATCCCCGTCCGAGTTAGCAAGCACTAACCTGTCAAACGGACGCATTATCATTTGTTCAAACGTATGTTGATTAGGCATACGCATAGAGGCACCCTCGATCAGGCACTTGATAGTGATCCTGACCCCTCAGTTAAGCTCAGACTATGTGCTCATGTTAGTTGTATCAATCTTTACTTATTTGTTTAATTACAAATATTCATGTGATACCCATCAATCAATTATTTACATGCTTTGTAAATCGAATCATTAAATCTTGCGGTTCACAAATCATATATTATCATATCAAACCTGTGAGCTCACCAGCTTTATAGCTGACCTTTTAGCATGTTATCTCAGGTACTCAGCAGTAAGTTGGACTGCCCATCAGGATACTGTAGCTCGAGTCGCATGCAATCATATAAACATCAAGAGATTTCCTTGCATTTCTATATTTTGCTAAAATTAGATATGTGTTAGAATCTCTCAAATATCTATGCGAACTCGTCTTTTGTAAAACATATGTGGACTTTTACGTTGATCAATGTATTTGTAAAACGACGCATGTAGTGGTCGTTCATTATGTATCTATGTGCTTTGTGTATTGATTAGTAACACCCAAAGTATGCTTCCGCGATTCATTAAATTTGGGGGTGTTACACTAACTAAGTCACCCAAACCCATTTTTGTTACCACTTTCCAAAAATAGTAAGTTTTGTCGTTTTTAGAAACCGAGCCATTTTTGTTGACTTGGTCAAACCGACTCGGTTTGACCCGAAACTTTTACCCAACTCATATATCAGTTTATAGAGTCCAGATAATTTGTCGGTTCGTGTCGGCGTCGTTTCGAAGTGTCGGTTTTTAATACGCAACTTAAAACTTCAAAGTTTTCATATTTTCGACTTTTGTCGGTTTGGTTCGCCACTAGAAAACACTAACTCCTGGTCCAAATCAAACTTCACAATTTTTACCAACTAATCATTAAGGTATCTAGTTTCTATCATCAAAATTTCAGGATTTATCATGTCCATTTACATATTTAATTAAGCTCGCGAAAGTTCCGAACACATTTCTCGAAAACTAACAGGTCAGTCCTATAAATCGGCTCGTAGAGAAAAATGAGTACGTTTCTGGAAAAAGTGCAAAACATGAAAGTTGTAGATCTTTTCGATACGCAAATTTCAAAAAAAAAATGCATCGTCTAGTTCTTTGTATACGATTTTATACGAATATTTTTGTAAACTGACAATTTTTAGGCAGATTCATGCATGTTCAAGTTTGCTTTATAAAAACGATTTTTGCACTTCTTTTTGGACATATTCATATTAGATGAACATTATAACCTTAAAATCTGTAGTAAATAAGTACTATAAGTGAAGGGTTTGATGATTTATACCAAGATAATGATGGAGAAGCAAAAGGGAGTTGAAGATGATGATGTCTTGGTGCTAGCTTCCTTAGATGATGATGATGATGATGATGATGATGATGATGATGATGGCGATTTGTGGTGGTTTTGGGTGGTGGATATGGCTGAGTTCTTCTCAGATTTTTAGTGTGAGAAAGAGTATAGAGAGAGGTGAGAGCAACTAGTTGAGTGAAAGGGAAGAAATGAGGGTGTTGCATGTTAATCCAATGGCTAAGTCTTCAACTTGAAATGATTAGAATATGCATGGATTTTGGTTGGGGGTGGTGTGGGGTGGCCGGCCCCATGGTGGCCCCACCAAGGGTGTTTTGGTCATTTTCATTTCTAGCATAATTTGTTGCGTTTTACGTTCGTTTACTCGGTCGGTTCGGTGTTAAACGTTTAATATGCGTATTTAAGTAACGATTTAAAATTCAATATTTTCTCCTGAAGTATTTATTCTAAATACTTGAAAAACATTTTCAAAAATGTTCCGATAATTCGCCGACCTCAATTTGCGTGCATGTTTTACGAAAGTTTAATCGCGTAACGTTATTTTGAGTCGTTTAAATTGACGATATAATTTGGATAAATTTCCATTGAAGTATTATTTAAAATACTTAATTTTTTTTGTCAAATTAATTATTGACGTTTATTTGGTTGTCGAATTTTATTCGCCCGTTATTGTTGCGTTTGAGACGTTTTAATCAAAACGTCTATGTTTTTCGAGTATTATTTTAACAAAATAATAGATAATGATAAATAACTTCTAAAAATAGATTTAAGTTATTTATAGAAATGTTTTCACCAACGTCGTATTTTGTGTCGGAATCCGATTGTTTTGCGTAATTACAGTTAAACACATAATCACGTAATTGTGTGTTCAAATACATATGAAATTACAAATATTTAGCCTAATATAAACTAAATACAAGTAATTTAGAATTTCAAGTAGGTCTAACAATAACCCTAAATCGTCGGGTGTCACATCACCCTTGCGACAACTTCCAATCGATACATTATTGAACCCATACGTTCACAATTTAGAACGATCCAACAAACACATATGCTAATATTTCAAACTTCCCAAAATGTACGACACTTTCCCAAAGTAACACTTTAAACAATATATGATTCCCAACACAAAACTCTAACTGCTGTCGATGTTCGTTTGTGTAACTCATTAGCCTAACTCGTACTATTTCCAACCTCCCTTGATTTGAACGATCTTGTCAATAGCTTCATGGACTATTTCAATCCAATCAACTGACTTTAATCCAACTTCAGCCCACACTACGATGAATGACTCCTATACTCCTGAAGTACTTCAAATGGTGCACATTGAATACTAGAATGATTACTGTGTTGTATGAGAACTCAACTAGTGGTAAGTGAGTAACAAAACTTCTATCAAACCGATAACGTGCTCTAAGTATATTCTCCAATGTTGAATGGTTCGCATTACTCCGTCCATTAGTTCGAGGATGATAAACCGTCCTCATATCAAAACGTGTTTCAAAAGCTTTCCGTAACATTTGCCAAAATTGTAAAGTAAAGTAATCATCAAAATCAGATATAATTGATACATATACTCCATGCCTCGCCGTAATAGACCTGAGAGTCTCGGGTATCCCCCCAGGTCACGCATTGACTATTTGAATAATGTAGTTAATGATGTCCTTCTTCAATCCAGTCACCAATACAAATCCGTGATATTCTCACAAATTATAACATCAAGTCCACTTTGTTTTCCAACAATTTGTCAAATCCTCGCAACCTCACATTGTATATGAGTATTCCCTTAACGCTTCATCTTGTGCTTCGAACATATTATCCTTAATGCCAGAGTGTATCGTCATAATTTGATTTGCACTCACCTTGGCACACTCTTTCTTTCTACTCAAATCATCTGCAACAACTTCCGTCTTCCCCGGATAGTATCAAATTTCACAATTGTAACACTAAATAATTCAAGCTTCCTCATTTGTATCGTGTTCAACTTCTTTTGAACATATATGTGTTAAAATCTCTTATGATCGGTATGAATAGCGTTCTTCATTTCGTACAAGTAGTGTCTTCAACACATATGTACGAACATCACCGCTCCAAGTTCGAAATCGTAGGTAATATAGTAACGCTTATGTATCTTGAATTGTCGAGAGACGAATACGATTACATTTCCCATTTAATTATAGCACAACTCAGACCTCGGTCTGATGCATCACAATACACAACGAAATCCTCTGATCCGTCGGGAAGAGTCCGAGTTGATGCATTACACAAGACATCCTTCAATGTTTGAAATGGTTTTTCTCAGTTTCTATCCCAGACAAACTTCTTATATATATATATATATATATATATATATATATATATACACACACACACACACACACGTATATATGTGAGCAGTAGAGCGATCCTTGAAAAACTCCCGATAAAATGCCGATAATAACCTATGAATCCCAAATGCTTTACGAACCTTCACGATAGTTGTGGGACCTTCCATCCCTTTACAGCTTCTATTTTGCTAAAATTCACAAGAATTACTTCCTTGTTCACAACGTGCCCAAGCAAAACAAACATCCTGTAGTCAAATTTCGAACTCTGAATATATTGCATAGACCTTTTCTTTCAAAAGAAACTCCAGGATTAGTCTTAAAGGAAACATCATGCTCTTCCTCGATTTTTGAATAAATTAGAATGCCGCAAATGAAAAAGTATGATAAATTCGTCAAGATACGGTTTACATACGTGTTCGTTAAATACATGAATACTATTTTCGCATTAGTAAGTCTGAAAGGCGTAACGAGAAATTTGAAATGTTCGTAACGAGTATTAAACGCAGTCTTTGGTATATCTGATTCATGTACTATCAATTGATGATAACCAGAACGAAAATTGATTTTTGAAAACCACTGAACACCTTGAAGTTGATCAAACAAATCATCCATCCTTGGAAGAGGACAACGATTCTTGACCGTAAATTTGATAAGTTCACGATAATCAATGCACAAATGAAAAGAACCATCTTTCTTTTTGACGAATAAAACAGGTGCTCCCAAAGAAAAATGACTAGGGTGAATAAAACCCTTGTCTTGGAGCATCTCAAAGTGAATTAAATAACTCTTGCATTCAAATAGTATTAAGCAATTTGGAGCCTTTGCAACTGGGGTTGCTCCAAGAATAAGATCGATACAAAATTTTACGAGTCAAGAGGGATATAGTCCTTCTAAGTCTTCCGGGAAGACCTCGAGGGAATTGTCGATAACAGAATGTTGTTGAGGTTTTTTTTTTTTTAATTATTAGCCTTTACGCTCATGAGTTGTTGTTTTTTTGGGTAAAGGGCAAAAATTACCCGGTAAATATATTCCCAAAAGCATTTAAGTACAATGGATGTGAGTGAATCCCACATCTCATCCCGTTACATAGGCAAAAAGACTACATAACAAGGAAACAACCACTACACACTATCTGACTCAACATAAATCAAATAAATATCACACTTGACTCAACAGTAATCAAACAAAATCCAGAACTTATTTCTTCTTATCCATTTTCCTATCATGAAGACTCATGTAATCAGCCATCTCGTTATCTACAGGATCAAGAACGCCATCTTCATCATCTTCAATAGCCTCACCAGCCATAAAGTCATCAGAAACATGAGATCCATAAATGTCTTTCCAATGAGAATACAAACTGGAATTATTATCAGTGTTACCATCAGAAGAAGCCACCTTCTTCCCACGATCTTCCTGCTTACTATCCAACTGCTAACTTATAAAAGCCGTATTATCCAATGTAGAATCTAACTTATTCAGAGTCTCAAAGGAATTAGATGTTGTAGTCTTACCAATCTCCTTTGTCTTCTTTTTAGGAACAAACACCTGTTTAGCAGGTGCAACAGCCACTTTCTTTGGATTACCAACCACAAGGCCACGGAACGGTTTTCTCGGGGCTTGGAAACCTTCAGACTCTTTCTTGTTCTTCACCTCGGCCCCTTTAACAACGTTCAAATCACCTTGTTTTTCTGAGACAACAGGAACACGCTTTGGACATTGATCCTCCGCATGCCCAAATACCTTACAAGCATTACAACGAGGGGGCTTTCATTCATATTCCACGCGAACCTTATGTAGAGAATGCCCTGTACCTTCCACAAACGGGACAAAGATTACCAAAGTATCCTTAGGAACCCGATCAGCCCTAATATCAATCAGGGCACGAGCAAAATCCAACCGACCCCATGAGTTAAAACACATAGAGCTGGTATAAGTTTCAAGCATTAGAGGAGTACCCAATTTGGTAGCAATAGCACTCAAACCATCCTTAGTGAAAGCAGCTATTGGAACCCCATGAAGCTTAACCCATATTGGAATTGAAACAAGATCCTCTTTCAACAAGCTAGCTGTAGAAAACCACTTCTTTAACACAATTGGCACCTTTCGAATGAACCAAGGTCCATTTTCCAACACCCCCTCCAAACTTATTGCAGAATTAAACTTGAAGAAGAAGAATCCCTTGGAATTCATCATCACTTTATTAACACCGAATTTCTTCTAAGCATTCAAGACATAATGTTCAACAACAGGAAACGAAACCCTTTTACCAAGAAAATATTCAAAAAGTGTGTTCTCAAACCTAGTATTTGCCTCCAGAACCGAAGACATAGGAATGTGAACATCAGCCGTATCATTAAGGGGCTTTTCCACTTCCAGTGCACGGAAGTTTACCTTCCTATTACCTGTAACCGAAGTAATAGTAGGCTGATTACAAACTTCCTCGTTCACCACACTAGCATACGAAGGCTTTTGTGGTGTAGTATTATTCGAGCTAGATTCATCTCCACGATAAGTGGACGGAACAGGAAGTCCATCAGCTCCAACCAATTTTCCATTAACCATTCTAACTGATTTAGAACCAAGACTAACTTTGGGTGCATTAGGTATACCATCTCTTTACCCCCGTCATTAGAAACTCAACTACCACAAACGACCCTCAAAACAATTCCAAGCGTTTGTGCTTCAAGATCCAAATCGACCAAAATAAATAACCAACTTATGTCCTGATCAGCCCAAAAATTTAAATCCCAAGCAATCAATCGCTTACGAACAACCTGATAAGACTTAGTGAAATCGCAACCCTCAAATCAATTAATACAATAGATCAGCCGAAACAAATAGCATTAAAGAATCGATTAGATTGAAAAAGCAAACTGATCGAATTTTCGGAACCAATAAAACATTATATGATGGCAATAATTCTTTGAATATATGCACATGTGATGATGCGCATGTGATGATGTATATATCAATAAATCAGATGAGGTCGGCAATCAAAAGTATATGTCGGCTAGGATTAAAACGAGAATTAATGCGCATGTGATCAAACCGACTCAATCATATACAAGAATATAATAATCAAATCAAGATCAATATTTGCGATTGGAGAAGGATTGATTAAAATAATAACAGCAAACAGATTAAACCTAGGACGATTTAAGCAAGAGAATTGAAAAATTACGGCTGGAATGAAAGTCTCACAAATCGCCCTAGCTAGAGAGAAAACAAGGCTCATGAGTTGTTTCTTTTCGTCTTTGAAGTGTTCTATGAAAATCTCAGGTATTACACCACCACTTAAGTGGTATACGAAATACTTTCTCAAACATACAATTTCTACCTAAATTTCGTCAACTAATCCATCCCCACAACTACACCAAAACTTCCGAGTCCGAAGGGTAACAAGTCAATGCTAAAAGAGAAATCTTCTAGCACTAGAGTATACCCTTATGTAACGTCTTTTAGTCTCTATGCGCACTCATTAATAAAATTATTTCAAAGTCTCCTACTCAAGACAAGCCATTGAATTTCCTACTATGTTGATTGGTGCCACTTGACGAGCTGTCATCCGACATTCAATTGTAAAGCGACCTCTTAAGTTGCAGTTTGAATAAACACAACATGATGCAGATGTGTGATGATAGTAGTTACATCTTACTCACAGAAGATGTGAACCAATGTAACCCTCTCTTCATGTGCTAGTATCTACGAATTTCTTGAGTACCCTTTCGTCCTTGGTACTGTTTCTACATTCCCTGTCTTATTGGTCTCATCGAGTAACAATCCACCCAGCAGTATTGCGCCTTGGATGGTAGGAGGCTCAATCACTTCTACTGTTCTGCTAATTTTCAAAACAAAGTCGTTGATGTACATCTCAATTTTCTTAGCTTCAAGTGCCACGGAATGAGGTCTAATTTTTGTCAACTCATGAAATTGTCCGATATACGTCGCATGATTAACTCCCATCGTAGAGGAATTCCAAAACGTGTTCACTAACTTCTTCATTTCGTTATTGAAAGAATATTTCTCCTTAAATAGTGCCTTTATTTATTTTATTTTTATGTTTTATTATTATTATTATTTTATTTATTTTATTTATTTATTTATTTATTTATTTATTTTTCACGCCATCACCACTTCCATCATTTGAATCCTCGACTATTAATTCCGTTTTCTCCTTCAGTACCGCTAGCTCTACCATGATTCAATATGCTGTTACACACCTTGCATGACAATTTTTGAATATTAAGGCCCACCACTGTTGTGCAATGGTCGCAACAACATTGGAGTTCTTGCCTTCAATACCACAAATTCCTCTAGTTCAACCATCAGTTCAGTCACCACTATCACTTGTATGACCACCATCGAGTGCTTCTCCTCCACGAGCAAAATTTACGGGAAATGCGTCTTAGTAGTATGCTTGCAATAAATTTTCGAATTCATATGAGTTTAGAATAGATGAATACTTTGGAGTTTGTCAAGGCATAAATGCACAAGACTCATAACCCTAAGAATAATTCGGTAAGGAATATAATTGGGATTTTATTCCCATATGACACGAAGATAGCACATTGGACACGCAAATATGGTCAGATAAGCACACATATGTAAGAATACCTTTGCCAATTACGTCTGCAGCCATAATCGTAAAAGGTATCCTTTCATACATATACTTATCTTCCAAGTCTTTGTCTCACAATAAGCTTTGTATTTAAGGAAAACGATCAGATAGTTATAGAGTCCTAGGTAACATGTAACCGAACCACATAAAGAGTCGTAAGATGATGAAGAAACGCTTACAACGTCCTTCTTACTTGAAATGGTTAAGATGAATGATCGACACTAGCTATAACTAGCTTCACGGAATTGTATGCACACATAACTTCCTAATTCATGTTCTATATGAGGGTTCCTTATTTATAGTCTAGGCCAATCCACCTAAATCTCTATAACAATGGCTCTGATACCAATCTGTCACACCCCGTCTAAAGCGGAAACAACGGGGTACAACTGTGATAGGATCATAACACATCATTATAAAGAATTCTATATGAAATACAATATCCAATGTGTCATGATGCCAATAACATGATTAGCGGTTCATGTCGTGCATACATTTCAACAATGAATTCAAAATCTTACAAATAAACGTACACTACAATGTTAAGGCAAAACATGCCTTCACAAACAACCATGATGTACCACAAGTCTCGAATGACTCTCTTAATGCAATCCTAAAGGTCCACTAAGTTCTCTTGTCCTCTGCTTTAAGTCCACTAGTATAACCTGAAAAGATATGCTCAAAAACGTCAACACGAATGTTGGTGAGTTTCGTAGGTTTGAAACCAGACACTAGAAAAATAAACATTTTGCTGTGATGAAAGTAAGTTAGGACAATGCATATGAAAAGGTACACAAGTGATATAATATAACCAACCATCTCACAAAGCTGTCATCACCCCACGAAGGAGTATGACCCAAACAACAACTCAAATGGCAGTAGCTACTCCAACAGTGGCTTTAATGCATACAAAAAGTACACATCAGGTAATCACTTCTAAGGGAGCAATGCCTTGCAAACAAACGTGGTTTTAATGCATACAAAAGTACACATCAGGTAATCACTCCTAAGGGAGCAATGCCTTGTAAAATAAATCCAACAACCAAAGCACATAATCACAAAGTGTTACACATTTCAAGCATATGTCCAAAAATAGAAATAAACACGTTCACAGCATGAAAAACCGTTTATAAAACATGAGCATACTTTTCCCCAATTTGAAAATAAGTAATGAAAATGGGGCCACGAAAACTCACCTTGAACACCAAATTAAGTATCGCCCTTAAATGAATCCACCAAACAACTTTGCCAATCTACAAATGAATATATACGTATACGGGTTACAACCTAGACATATCTATGTCCTTCCATTGTATCCCAAGTCCAAATCACCTCTACTAAGTTTCCTCACAACCAAACCTCATGTGTCTTTACAAAAATCAACCTATCGAGTAAAATCAGATTATGTCCACAATTTTTATACCAATTTACAAATTTTTAAATATTACTTAATGAAATCATTTGACTCTACAATTTTAACTAGTGATATTTCAATGTGTTTAGAAGATGCTGTAATTTTTCCAGATTCAATTACATTGATTTACTATTTTTAAAAATTCACCAAAATGAACTGCTCTAAACCGATGACACTTTCTGACTTCACAAAAGTTATAATTTATTTAAAATACTTAGAGACTTCAATTGGTTATAATATTTTTACAGAGAATAGTTAACACCTTAAAGAAACTTCAGAAAAAATTTCAAGACCTAATCCTTAGTTTAAGGTGCGTTTCGAAAATCGACAACTTAACCAAAATCTGGAACCGAAAAACTTAGAAATGACACACAATCTTGTAAAATTGTTTTGACCAACTTATACTCCACATTTAACCATGAAACTGATGCTATTTGAAAGAAGACTCAAAATACTTATGTTTAGACTCCTGTTTCATCAAAAATCATTGTGATATGACCAAGTTACAAGCTTCCCAAACCGAAACAAAAATCTGGACAGATTAGGGTTTTGAGTAATCAACCCTAACCATTCATATAATCAATCCAAAACCGCAATCATAATCATATATCTCATTTCCAACAACTTATTAACTGATTTTATTAACATCCTAACAATATCATAACCCGGAATACAATGGAATCGAATCGAAAGAAAACCGACAATAACGAACAATCGAAATATGTTTAAATAGAAGATTCGGATAGAGAATTATACCAACTAACGAGTAATCGCACGATTTGTACCCTTAGAATCTGTAAATAAAGAGAATATATACTCTTAGAATTCGTTTTTATAGATTGATCAAACGTATACAAGAATTATAGGATTGAAAGCTTACCAATGAAACGACTACGTGTGTTTTCGGTTGATAGAATGAAAGAATGGATCAAACTCTTGAGTTTTTGGGGTTTTACTTTCGTATTTTCGTCTGATAGGGATTCAGAGTTGACTGAGAAATGATTTGTAGGGTTTACAACTCATTTTTAGGGTTAAAGTACGTTTATATATGGGTCTGGGCCGACTTAGAATCGCGTCGCGACCTATGTATAATCGCGTCACTAAAAGGGGTAAATCACGTCGCAAAATTGGGTAAATCGCGTCGCTAAAGGTGCCAAATCGCGCCTCCATTTAGGCCAAATCGCGCCTCGATTTATGCTGAATTTCAGCCAAAGTTTCGTTTACGTTTTGCTTCATAACTTCTTCGTTACACGTCCATTTTCGATGATTCTTTTTGCGTTGGATTCGTTTTTTCAAAAACGAAGACTTTGATGTAAAGAAATCATTGAAAATAGATTTTTGAAAAAATGACTTTTTAAGACTTGAATTACGATAACGGTTTGGTGACGGTTGTCACAGTATCCCCCAGTTGAGAGAATTTCGTCCCGAAATTCAGTCGGAGCTATACTGTCAACACGATCACTGAATAAGTACGTAAAATTAAGCTTTGTACACTCTTTACATTTCGAAGTAAATTCAAATCCTCGCTAAGCGTTCGATCAAGCAATGACAAATTAAAAATTTTCGTGCTTCAACATTTTGAATAACAACTTTGAAAGCACATCTAGGAGGACCACGAGATAGATAGTAATTATGCATTAGTTCTTGAGTAAGCAGAATATTATCAGCAATCTTCCTACCAGGAACAAAAGCTGATTGATTTATACTAACCACATCTCCCAAACCTTCTTTAATACGGTTAGCAATCAGCTTGTTAATGCACTTATAGATTACATTGCAACACGAAATTGGCCGATAATCGTTTATTCGAGAAGGAGTAGTAATCTTTGGCACAAGGGTAATAATCGTATGATTTATTTCTTGGAGAAGTTTACCATTATTAAAGAAGTCCCTAACCACCAAACATACATCATTGCCCACAATATCCCACACATTCTTAAAGAAAGATGAAGAAAACCCATCCGGACCCGGTGCTTGATTATCACCTATGGAAAAAAAGCGCAGATTTTATTTCCTCATTACTTATAGATCTAACCATATGATCATATTTCCTCCCGTCCAAGCGTTTAGAGAACAGCCCCATATCCGGGAGAATGGATGAACAACCCTCGACACCCAAACAGTTCTCATAATGTCTAACAAAAACATTTGGTACATCATTACCATCAAAAACAGCCCTGTGTTATCCGTAATCATTTCAATACGTGATCTATGTTGTCTCCCTTTAACCACTTTATGAAAATAAGCTGAATTAGTGTCACCAAGTTTCAACCAATCAACTTTCGCTTTCTGTTTGAGAAACCACTCCTCATCAAGAACCGCATACATTTCAAAACACGCGATGTACGTTTAAACGACTAACAAACGTTACACGAATTCGAGGAATGAAATCACGAGCCCGTGACCCACTTCGGGTCAGCTCCAGCTCAACCCAGTAGGCCCCAAAATCGGCCCAAGAGCCAAGACCCAAGCCCATATTTAAACCCTTATACTCCTTTCCTTTTTCCATTATTTCTCTCATTTCACCAACAACCCTCATCCTATCTCTATCTCTTTCCCTCTACCTTTCCAACAAGGAACACCCACAATAACACACTCAAAAACCTCCTCCAAGAGCTCTAAGCTACACCATCACCATCCCCTTGGTCATCCTCACCATTTGGCACACGAAAGAAGCAACGATACGCAAGACTGCAGCACCCTCTCGCATATCCTGCTCTAGATCGACATTTGTTGTAAGAAATCACTATCTTTTCGTTCATATTTCCTTGGATAACATATATAAACATGCTAGTGCTTCATATCTACTCACATGTGTCCAAGATCCACTCGAAAACCCTTTGTGTAAAGCTAAAAACAATTGGGTAAAAAATCAAAAATTTTAGCCGAAACCCTAGAATTCTCTCTCTAATTTGGCGATTTTTTTTTAGCAAACCTAAATCCATCTCAATCAATTTTCTGCTCTAAAATCATCAACGATTATTGATTCTTGCTGCTTATACTCAATTCTATCCCTAATTTCAAGTCTGATTACGTTCTATTAAGTGGTTTTTCTGATCATTGTGGGCCGTTTTTCATATTCTGATATTAGGGTTTCATATTGCGGCATTTATATCTGGTTTGATTGAATACGATCTAATCTTGTGATGTTTTATATCGTGTATGTGGTTAATTCGTTGATCATTGAACGGTTTTAAATACATAACTTGTATCCAGATTTACTTACATCGTTTTTAGTTGTGGTGGCCGGTTGTTCTTGGCCGATTAGGGTTTTTGTTTTCGATCTGGTTTGATTGCATTAAAATTCTGATCGTGTTATCTGATTGTTTGGGCTACACGCTTTGTTTATTCATACGATTTATGCTTGGGTTATTTGGGTTCTGTGGCCATTGTGTTCAAATCTGATCTATTTAGCCGATTAGGGTTTTGCTTCTGATCTGCTTGGCCGTTTTGTGTACACGTGCAACTGTGCTAGGGTTTATCAAGTCTGTGACATTACTTGTAGTGTTACAACTATTGCTGATTGCACTTGGTTGTTTGATTTGGACAGATTGTGTATTTGGTTTTCTGGTGTGATTTTCTGATAGGTTTTACTTGGAACTATTTTGAGGGTCATTTGTGGTAGTTGAGTTTCAAATGACGGGGGTTAAGAGAGATGGTATTCCAAATGTACCAAAAGTAAGTTTGGGTTCTAAATCAGTTAGAATGGTTGATGGTAAATTGGTTGGTGCTGATGGTCTTTCGGTTCCGTCTACTTATCAAGATGATGTTCATGATTCTAGTTCTTGTGAGGGTACTCCGGTTAAATCTTCATATGCTAGTGTCGTGAATGGGGGACCAACTGTCCAGAAGGTTAACTTTAGGCTGCTTGAGACTCAGCCTAGCTTGGAAAATGCCGATGTTCGGATTCCAATGTCCTCGGTTTTGAAGGCAAATGCGCATTTTGAGAACACGTTGTATGGCTATTTTCTTGGTAAGAGAGTTGCGTTTCCTGCTGTAGAGAATTATGTTATGAATGCTTGGAAGAAATTTGGCATCACCAAAGCTATGATGAATGCGCAAGGTTTCTTCTTTTTTAAGTTTGATTCTGATACAGGGTTGGATGGGGTTTTGGAGAATGGCCCATGGTTTATTCGAAAAATTCCAATTGTTTTAAAGAAGTGGTCTTCCACTGCTTCTTTGTTAAAGGAGGATTTAGTATCTGTTCCGATTTGGGTTAAGTTCCACGGGGTTCCTATAGCTGCCTTTACTGAGGATGGATTAAGTGCTATTGCTTTTAAGTTGGGTACCCCTCTTATGCTTGACTCGTATACCAGCTCTATGTGTGTCAACTCATGGGGTCGGTTAGATTTTGCTCGTGCCTTGATTGATGTTAGGGCTGATCGAGTTCCTAAGGATACTATGGTGGTTTCTGTTCCGTTTGTGGAAGGGTCTGGGTATTCTCTTCATACGGTTCGTCTTGAATACGAATGGAAGCCTCCTAGATGTAATGCTTGTACGGTTTTTGGGCATGCAGAGGATCAATGCCCCAAACGGGTCCCTGATGTATTGGACAAAAACAGTAATGAGAATGTTGGAAAAGGGTCTGAGATGAAGAAAAAGAAAGAGTCTGAAGGGTTTCAACCTCCGAGGAAACCTTTCAGGGGTTTAGTGGTCGGTAATCCAAAGAAAGTGGTCATTGCACCTACTAAACAGGTGTTTGTACCCAAAAAGAAGCTGAATAAGGCTGGTAAGACGACCATATCTAATCCTTTTGATGTACTAAATAAGTTAGATGATAAAGGGGAGAATATGGCTTCTTTAAGTGTGCAATTGGATAAAAAGAAGGAGGATCTAGCTTCTCCTGATGGCACTACTAATACTAGTTCAACAACAAAAGTGGATAAAATTATGGAGGACTCGGAGAGTGACGTGGAGGAGGTTTTTAATGAGACTTCCTAATATATGGCATCTGGGTTAGGCTCAGGAGGAGGTGGTTACCCTAGTAACCTTGAGTATTTTGATGATAATGAGTCTTATGGCGGGTATGGGGATAATGTTTATGATTTAACTGAAGAACAGGAAGCTTTCTGCAAGGCTTTCGATATTAATCTCCGCAGACAGATTCGAAGATAGTTTATATTTGAAGTGATTAAGTCAAATGTAATGGTTGTTTAAAATTAGTTTTGTTTGTTTTTTGTTTGTCTTTGTTTTGAGTCAAATGTTGGTTAGTGGTTGTGTCTTGTTATGTAGTCATTTTGCCTATGTAACGGGCTGAGATGTGGGATTCACTCACATCCATTGTTCTTAAATGTTTTGGGAATATATTTACTGGGTAAGAATTTTACCCTTTACCCAAAAAAAAAAAAAATACCGTTGGGTAAAACCTTTAACCACTGGACAATAAATTTAGATCGATTTAGATCCATGATAACTAACTCATTTCTCAACCAAATCGAGTGATTCTTGAGCCAAAAATCAAGTTCAAGATGTCTAGTTTCTAGATCACTAAGCCTCTGTAACACCCGCCAAATTAGGACTAGTTAATAGGTCCTAATCATTTTATAATACATATAATTAGTGCCAAGTTAGGCTAATTACGTGTATTGTTATATATATGCATTTACACGATCAGATTTAATCGTGTCATTTTATATCGGCCGAATTCCGATACAAATTTATACGGACGTTGGTGAAACTTTTATTAAATAATATGGAATTATTTAATAACATTACTTATTACTTTATATTATGGTTATAATATAACAAACATATACGTTTTGCTTAAAACGTAACCGAATGCGACGAAAACGCGTGAAACGCGCCCGACGAATGAAATTTATAAAAATTATATTTTTATAACTCATTTTCAAGTATTTTGATGAAATACTTCAAGTAAAATCAACGCGATTACGCACAATCATTAATAACGTTTAAAAACGTTACACGATTTAAATAAAAGTACAATTCGCTACCGACACTTAGACGAAAGCCCAAATATTATTTTGGACATTAAAACATATCATTTTGAGCAAAAACTATCATCTAAAAATACCAAGTATCAAACCGTTACCGAATTATATTATATATAACGTATAACATCTAAATATACGTTTAAACGACCGGGGAAACGACCACCGCACGGAGTGCAAATTTGAGGAAACAAATTTTAGACAAACTCACACCCATGGGGGCCCCACCCAATTGAAATTCAGCCCCCATATTCCTCCCCAAATTTTAGGATCTTGTTGTTTACTTTATTGACTTCAAAAACCTTTTCATTTTGTATATGGTATGCCATATACAGAGAGATTAGCCGTAGCTAGCTTGTTGTTCCTGTTTGGTTTGGAAGTGGTTGTGTCTGTTATGTAGTGTCATTTGCCTATGTAACGGGCTGAGGTGTGAGACTCTTTCACATCCTTTGTACTTAAACGTTTATTTGGAGTAATATATTTGCCGGGAGAAAACCCTTTACCCAAAAAAAAAAAAAAAAAAAAAAAAAAAAAAACCTTTTCATTTTCTCCATTTCACCATTTATCATCCATTCTCATTTTCTTCTACTCTCACTCTCGGCTCTCTCTCACTCTATATCATCTCCATCATCAACACCATAATCTATCTCAAAAACTTGGAGCAAAATCGAAAGAAAGCAAAGGAAACAAAGAAAGGAGCAAAACCGAGCAAACCGTCTCCATCTTCTCTCTAGATCACGATTTTCCTTTGTAAGCACCCACATTTCTTTGCTAGATTTACTTGTATTTCATAGATCTACATGCTAACATATTCATACAACAATATAATGTCCAAATATAAGCTCAAAAACGTTTTTATGAACACATATCAAAAAGTGTATAATCTGCCCAAAAATTTCGTCTCACCAAATCATGTATATCTCGAGTTCTAGACAGAATTAGAAGGTGTATCTTATACCAAAATCTTCGTATGGATGTCCTCTACAAAAAGTTCTTCTATTGCCTGACTTGAAAACCCACGGATTTTTGTGTAGGAACCGATTTATGGACTGAGGTTGTTTTTAGACCAAATCTGACCACCCTCCATTCTTATTTTTGTTTAAAATAGTAAATGGACTTATAAAATTATCATAAAATGCGGAAATGAACTAGACACTTGGAGGAACCTCTGTGATTTTTGGTTAGACTTGAATCGGAGTAGAAATGGGTCAAATCGAGAACTTAATCGAGTACAAAATCTGGAAAACATAAGTACTAAGGGCTGTTTTGGTAATTTTGAAAAAGTGACACTTCGAGAGCATTTTTCTAAAACTCATTTAACATATTTAAGACTTCCCTAAAAGTCTTGAATCAAACCGAACACGTCTGACCGGGTATACGAAAATGAACACTTAAACAAAATCGGAAATCACACCTGTCCGACAATACCTCATTGTCGCATGAACAGTGTCCGACAATACCTCATTGTCGCATGAACTGTGTCCGACAATACCCCATTGTCGCATACCTTATTGTCGGAATCGATTATCGGATAATTGAGTATTTTCTCGATTGTCGCATGAAACCACATTGTCGCAATAACTAACACTTTCGTACTTGAAACCGTCTCATAATCGCTATTGTCTCATGAATAGTAATTCCCGATAATCGCTATTGTCTCATTAATAGTAAATTGCTATTGTCTCATGAATAGTAACTCCCGATAATTGCTATTGTCTCATGAATAGTACCTTCGTGATTGTTTCATAAATAGTGTCCAACACTAACTTTGCATAACCGACTTTCCAACAGAAAATATCACGATATACTTGATTTAACGTCAATGACAAAAATACAATATTTGGAATAACTCGGAAACATATGATACATATACTTTTATAAGTATACAACGAGACAAACATAATAATAATGCTTTTAATAATCATTATTACAAAACACACCAACGGGCCGTACATGTTTTCAAAACACAAACAAACAACGAAATCATTTGGACATTACTAGTTGAATGAACAACTAGCATGGACGGTCTCTTGAGATGTCTACTTATACTAATAACCTTGCGCGTTTTGAACACCCGGCAGGTTATAGTCTTCGGACACCTCATTTTACAACATCACCTTTCCTTCACTACAAATCATCAGACTCAGGTGAGTCTCATAGCCCCTCATTTTAATGTTTTGAACCCAGGGGTGGGAATACATGCTCAGTTTTATTTACATGTGAACACGAGTACAAAACTCGCTATATTCTGCATGAGCTGTTTACTAATCATTTAAAAGCCCTCCATCGATCATAGTTTGGTTAATACTTTTGTAGCGTGAATGTTAGTGTATGGTACCATATAGGATTGACAATCCTCGTCTGGGTTAGCAAGCACTAACTGGTCAAACGGACGCATTAGCATTTGTTCATGTGTGTGTAGATTAGGCACTCGCGGGGAGGCACCCTCGATCAGGCACTTGATTGTGATCCCGACATCTCAGTTAAGCTCAGACTATGACCTCATGGCAGAAATATACATATTTATTTGATTGATTTCAAATCATTATACTTAAATCTCGTGGTTCATACATATATGTTTATTCATACAAACATGTGAGCTCACCAGCTTTTAGCTGACCTTTTAGCATGTATTCTCAGGTACTCAGCAGCAGTAGATCTGCTCAGGATTATTAGCTCGAGTCGCATACAGACACCAAGATACCCCCCTACAATTCTACATTTTGAAAAATTAGATATGCCTAGGATCTCTCACATTTGGCTTACGAGCTTTTGTAAATACTACAACTCTGTAAAACTTTTACATTATATTGATGTAACTTGTAAATGACGCATATAGAGTCGTTCATTATATCTTATGTGCTGTGATTATTGATTAGTCGTGCCCCGAACCGATTCACTTCCGCAACCCGAATTTGGGGGTGCGACAGCCTCATATTTTTCTGAGTTGAATTTCTATGTTAAAACGAATTTAAGAAAGTACATGTACTTCCTGCATGTTCTTACCAGAATTTTGGTCAAATTGATTTGAAACTATCTTCATATCCACGAACTTCTAGGACACAAGACCAGTTGGAAAAGCTTTTTTTTAGTAAACTTTAATTTTCATGAAGATACCTTCCCCTGAAAATGTATAGAATTTAAGTTATAAACCGAACAATGAACCTATGTCGCGAATATGACCTGCTGGACACAACCACAAACTTTAATTATTTAACCAACTTAACTCTCACTAAAAATCATTGAAAACTTATGTAAAATAGTTAAGGGACATGGGGGAATAACATATATTTTTTCTTGGATTTTATCTCGGCCATTTACTTAGCTAAAACGAGACCCGAACGTGACTAAAAATCATAATAAACATAACTTATGATTTTATAACGAGTACAAAAACGACAATTGTGGACATCCACATAACATGAAACTTATTTTCCTAAAGTATAATGACATTTTAAGTATCGTGTAAAAATTTCGGCTCAAACCGAGCACGTTTCACCACGTTCCCAAAAACGAAGACACAATCAGACCTTTGTGTCGCTTTTGGCCAAAGCCGCTGCGACACAAGCCTTTATGTCGCAAAGCTCTTTTGTCGCATACTACGACACAAGCCACTATGTCACATACAAATCGGAAACCCTAACCTGTGACACAGACTCTTGCGTCACACACAACCTGATTTTCACGCTAAGCGACACTATCATTATGTCGCACTTGTACTTGAAACTCATACCCTGCGACACAGACCTCTGTGTTGCAACACCTCTTATTGTCGCATCTTGTGTCGCTAAACAGTCTGTTTGGAAACATGAAATTTCACTAAGTCTCGAATTCAAGCAACAACTACTAAATGACATACAATACTATGCGTACACATACTACATATACTTTATAAGTATACAAAGTAATGAAACTTAATAATAATGTCTTCGGGAATTATTATTACATATCAAACTTCACCAACGGGCCGCGAACGTTTTTAATTAAACAAACGAATAAATACTTGGACATAACTAGTTGAGTGGACAACTAGCATGGATGGTCTCTCAAGACATCCACTTACTTACAACCTCATGTGCTTAGGGCATTAGAAGGTTGCGGGTTCGGAGAACCTACTGCTTGATATTACTTTTGGATACTCGTTTATTTATATAAACGTAGCTTTCAAAGACTCAGGTGAGTCTTACAGCCCCACTTTTACTGTTTTTCTACTATGGGGTGAGATAGAATGCTTAACTGCTTTTACATGAACACAAGTGCTGAATTACTTACTTTTTATACGGGCTTGCATGAGTTACTTACTAATCCACTGAAGTCCCACCATCATAGTTTCGTTAGTTATGGACTTAAGCGCGAATATTAGTTAATGGATCCATTAGGGACTGACCCTCCCCGCCCGGGGTAGTAGCGCTACCACGAACCATTATGTATAAACGGGCGACTTTTATTTGTTTCGTACGAGTGTTTGGATTAGGCACTCGCAGGGGCACTATACTGTACTTGGTTGTACATTACTTACTTGCGGGTTAAGCTTCGACTATGAGCTCAAGCCAACGGTATATACATACATACTTACTATTTGCTTGGTTGCAAATACATGATTTTGCATGCGTGCAATGATGATAAAATCTTGTGTTAAAACTGCTTACTTACTTACAAACCTGTAAGATTCACCAACATTAATGTTGACCCTTTTTAGTATGTATTCTCAGGTACACGTACGGAGTAAGTTTACTCCAGGCTACATTAGCTAGAGTCGCATGATTTCTACACTGCATTTTCAGAGATTCTTTGGCATTATTTTTTGTAAAAATTGTTATGTAATAGAATCTCCCGTTCTATACGCGGACTCTAGGAATTTATACTTTTGTACCGAAAACATTATGTTTTCAAACTCTTATATATATGGAAATGTAACTATTTTTCAAACGTCTCATTTAGAGGTCGTTTGCTATATCTTTGTGCTGTGATTACTTGATTAGTCGCACCCCAACTCGAATTGCTTCCGCTGTACGAATTTGGGTGTGCGACAGATTGGTATCAGAGCCTAAGGTTATAGCGAACTAGGTTGCATTAGTGGGCCTAGACTATGACCGTTAGGCTAGTATTCCTTATTAGGCATGACTGGTTCAGGAATTTCATCATTCGACTTTAATTTAACATAGCCTGATCAACTATGTACAATTAAAGGAGGATCGATGCAAGGTCTGAAATGGTTATGTTAAACGAGGGTGCATTAGTGGACTCTGACTACGGACTAAACTTCTTATGTGCAATACTTAGGCTATTATATGATATATGTATGTGTGTGTGTGTGTGTGTGTATGTGTGTGTGTGTGTATATATATATATATATATATATATATATATATATAGGCCTCAGTCGCTAATGCTCTTGCCATAGAAATGGCAGACACTCCTATCGTAGCATCAACCGATTTAGAAAACGGAACCAAAACTTGTTTGTACTAGTAACATTAGGCTTTTATGCGCTGCAAAGGCCTTACCTACTAATATTCTCGCCACAGAATATGACAACCCCTTCCTCTGTATCGTCACCTAAAGTAGAGATACCTACGGTACCCGTATACCCACATGTACTAAACAATGACGACTCGTCTGAATACAAAACTATTGCACCGCTTTAAGGTGAACCCTAATAAAATGAAAAGTGCGCTTAGCACTAGGAAATCAACGTACTTTCAGGGACTAAGCCCCTTTTTCTACAATTTCTATAGAACTCCTTCTCTTGAAAGATGGAAAGCTCCATGCTGGACGATTACCCGTCAGATAACGACCAAATTCGTGAGGAACAGATTCAGTACGCCTACCTCGATGGAGAGATAGCACCGGTGGGGGAAATCATAATGGAGGAAAACGAGGATCTAGATTTCGGAGTAATTGGAATCGAGGAATACGAGAGAATGAGAGATTAGGCAGAGGATTTAGATGGACGAAATTGGGAACTCAAGGTTAAGTGCAGGACCTACGAGCAAGAGTTGAGAATCTTAAAAAGATCTGTTCCCGTACGAATCAAGGATAAGATCTGCTACTGGAAGAAAGTAGCTACTAACCTGAAACGAAGGACTAAAACATGGATCAAACGAATATGCAAGCAACCAACAAAGGATACTGTGATCCACCCTGCGCCCCTACGGTACAGAGATATGCTCGAAGCATGTTATTACCCTCACGACCTGAACCTAGAATAGATTAGAAGTAGAGGGACGTCCTCGAACAACAGAAAACATAATCAGAGTTAGCTCGACGATGACTAGAACCATTTTGTTGAAACTTACGAAGGACATAATTGTGCCTGCCTCACGTTGTACTAAGAACCTCTACCCGATGGGTATATAAGAATCCCATCACATTTTGTATAAAACTTATGTATTCGTCCGGATGAAACGATGCCCGGCGCGTTTGGTAAACGATGAATTAAATATATTATCTATACTTCGCCTTGGATGATTATGAACTTTACCCTCTTGCGCTGAAATAATCGTTGTACTGCGATGCCACATGTTACATTTTTTTTAACACGCCTGTGATAGCCTTGCTTCTCACATAAGGATCTCATTCATTCTTTTATTTTCATTTCATTTAAGGATACACTGCTATGAGAATAGATTAAATACCACGGAATTAGAATATCACGAAAAACACGTTTTAGATAAAATGCACCTGGCACGGGGTCGGGTTGCACAACTCTATGAGAATCAGCAGGATCTTAGCGAAACCAAAGATACAACCCATCTTCAGATAATGGAGACCAGAGACAAAGTCGCTGCCTCACGACTAAGACTAGTGTGCAAAATAAAACTCCCTTGAAACCAATAAAATTCCTCTAAGCATGAACAATATGTGGGAAAAATAGTTTTCATTAAATTTTCGTCAGATGTTTTCCACGGACCTTTCGCAAACGTAAATCCTTCAACAGATTCTCACCAGACATTTACTCCAAACTTTCCACAACTTCTAATTTTCAACGGATTTTGTTAAACAGAATCTGCAACGTGTTGTCAATGACAAGAGTTTCCGACATATTTTGATTGACCCCAAGCTTTCAACGGATTTTTATCAACTCAAGTTTTCAACAGAATTACGTCAGCAGGGATCTAAAAAAAAAAATTTCTCCACAAAACGTTTTATGAAATTTTCAAAATCCATAAATTGTTAACAAGGTTACCGAAATTTCGATGACATTTTTAGCCAAATGAAAACCCTATAATCAAACACCGTTTTCAAATGAAATATTGGTAAAGGAAATTTTAAGATAAGAAGGTGGATATGTTGTTTGCAACTAAAAGTTTAGGTACGATATACTAGTAGGGATTAAGATTCTCATGATGGATAGTTTAATATTAGGTTTAACAGTACGTGAATAGCAACACGCAATCTTGCCAAGTCAGATCGTTTTGGTTCTTATGAGCACAAACTATATCATTAGTGATAGAAGTGACAACATTAACTTGATAGGAAAAGTTACCGGCAGCCTTGTTGAGACTTGAGACAGTTACGATTACCCTCGCATATTAGAAATTAAAATACCTTGGGGACTAAACTCTCTTTCCTTTACAATATCACCGTTTTAATAAAACGTTATCCCGTAGGAAATGACAAGTCCCACTATAGAAAACTACGTGAGATGACGACCTATTTTGTAAGAAACCGAAGACATACCCTTACATACTTACTTCGGACAACGATAACGACTTATACCTTAGAACACCTGCGGGTCTTCTAACGATTTACATACTGGAAATGCGTTCCAACGGTTTATATTGGATGTAATCCAACGATTTACTCACATTCACACAACTTATGGTTGGGATGTTATCCGCCATACTTTTTACGAAACTTATTACTTGATCACGTTTGATCACTATTTTGATATGTCCGACAGACGATTTACTCATAACGCAAAACACATCATTTAATCATGACTTGTTCACTATTCGACTTGTTTTGTCAACAAATTCCTCATACGCTTTGTTTGATCATGATTGATCACTACGTGATTTGACTACTATTCGAACAACGGAATAGTCATGAATTGACTACTTTTTTAAACAACAAAACGGTCATGAATTGACCACTTTTAATCGCGACTTAGACGCTGAGTATATCGTAGGATTAACAAATTGATTTGGACTGGTAAGCACAATTCGAAAATTTCATTTCGAAATTTGCAGATAAAACAAAACTCCCTAGAACTGATAACCATCGAGATCGAAATTTCTCCTTCTCCCTTCCTTTCCCGATATTATCTAAAAATCCCGTCAAAAATCGTTGTTACGAGAAAACTTGTTCGTATTCCTCCAGTTCCGGTAGAACTCCAGTCTAACAAGGGGAGGAAGGCGAAACAAAGTTGAACATCGAACCGTGCAGAAAGTACACGAAAAGAACTACACCACCCACGAATCTAGAAATCAGGAACCAGAGTGTTTGCCTTCTAGATTTAGAAAAACTACCTATACGGTTACCTAGACGGTACGAGATACACAATAATTATCGTTCATAAGGATCTCCAACCCATATTCGACCGGAAGGACTCAAATACGAGACAATGCCGATGGGTCGAATTACTTACCGATTACGACTGCGAAATCCGCTATCATCCTGGCAAGGCTAATGTTGTTGCCGACGCCTTAAGCCGAAAAGAACGAGTGAAACTCCTTCGAGTTCGAGCCCTTAGTATGATTATTCACAACAACCTCGGTACTCAAATTCTCACCTCTCAACTCGAAGCACTCAAAGATGAAAACGTGAAAAGTGAGGCCTTGCGAGGCATGGATAAACAGTTTGAAACCAAACCTGACGGGGCTAGATACTTCTCAAACCGAATATGGCTGCCAAATTTTGGACACCTGCGAGACTTGGTGATGGATGAAGCTCACAAGTCTAGATATTCTATACATCGTTGAACTGACAAGATGTATCACGGCATCAAGAAATTATATTGGTGGCCCAACATGAAAGCTGACATAGCTACTTACGTTAGCAAGTGCCTGACTTGCTCAAAGGTCAAAGCCGAATACCAGAAACCCTTGGGATTGCTATAACAACCCGAGATACCTCAATGGAAATGGGAGCATATTTCCATGGATTTCATTACTAAGTTACCGCAAACACCGAGCGGTTACGATACTATTTGGGTGATCATAGATCGTCTCACCAAATCTGCTCATTTCCTGCTGATTAAGGAAACCGACAAGATGGAACGTCTAACACGAATCTACCTGAAAGAGGTTGTATCTAGACACAGTGTACCCATCTCGATTATCTCTGATAGAGATAGCCGTTTTACCTCTCGCTTATGGCAAACCTTACAGAAATCTCTCGGTACTCGTTTAGATATGAGTACAGCTTATCACCCATAGACATCGGCCAAAGCGAACGAACTATACAGATACTGGAGGATATGCTACGAGCCTGCGTTGTTAACCTCGGTAACTCTTGGGAGAATCACTTACCGTTGTGCGAGTTTTCGTACAATAACAGTTATCATACCAGCATTAAGGCTGCACCATTTGAGGCACTTTACGGACGTAAGTGCCGATCACCTGTTTGTTGGACTGAGGTGGGAGATAGCCAACTCACCGGTCAAGAAATCATTCATGAAACGACTAAGAAAATCGTAAGTATTCAAAACCGGCTGAAAGCCACACGTGATCATCAGAAAAGTTATGCTAACGTGAGACGCAAACACCTCGAATTTCAAGTCGGGGATCATGTACTTTTGAAAGTGTCACCTTGGAAAGGTGTCATTCATTTTGATAAACGCGGGAAATTAAACCCCAGATATATCGGACCATTCGAAATCCTGGAAAGGATTGGTCCAGTGGCATATCGCCCACAGTTACCTTCTGAAAATAGCAGCGTGCATAGCACATTTCACATTTCTAATCTTAAGAAATGTCCGTCTGATGAGACACTGATTATACCGCTCGACGAAATCCATATCGATGACAAACTTCATTTCGTCGAGGAATCTGTTGAAATCATGGACCGAGAGGTCAAACGCTTGAAACAGAGTCGCATTCCCATCATTAAGGTCCGGTGGAATTCGAGACGAGGTCCTGAATTCACATGGGAACAAGAAGATCAGATACGCGAGAAATACCCACACCAACCGAGACCTCGGACTAATTTCGGGATGAAATTTCTTTAACAAGGGGAGAATGTGACACCCGGAAATTTAGGCCATCATTTGTGACATCATTACATGTATTTAGTTCTATGTTAGGATAATTACTTGTAACATTTTGTATATTTAAGTATATACACGTACGTAATAAATTAATATTACGCGATTTGTTCGGATGGATTCCGACACACCCGGCCGTTGGTGAAACATTTTCATGAGTAACGTAAACCTATTTTTATGCTAAAATAGTCGTTATTCACTTGGTATTATTATTATATAATAATATAAATGAAAAACTATTATGTTTGGTATAAAACGTAACATACGCGAGAAAACGCGCGAATCGAGCCCGACACTTGTACAAAACCCAAAATATATTTTGGTAACTTGAAATTAGTGTTTTAAAGTATTTAGTCATTCCGAATATCACTTACATATTAAAAGTGTACACGAAAAATCAAACGTTAACTATTACGTTTCAAAACACGCGATGTACGTTTAAACGACTAACAAACGTTACACGAATTCGAGGAATGAAATCATGAGCCCGTGACCCACTTCGGGTCAGCTCCAACTCGACCTAGCAGGCCCCAAAATCGGCCCAAGAGCCAAGACCCAAGCCCATATTTAAACCCTTATACTCCTTTCCTTTTTCCATTATTTCTCTCATTTCACCAACAACCCTCATCCTATCTCTATCTCTTTCCCTCTGCCTTTCCAGCAGAGAACATCCACAATAACACACTCAAAAACCTCCTCCAAGAGCTCTAAGCTACACCATCATCATCCCGTTGGTCATCCTCACCGTTTGGCACACGAAAGAAGCAACGATACGCAAGACAGCAGCACCCTCTCGCATATCCAGCTCTAGATCGACTTTTGTTGTAATAAATCACTATGTTTTCATTCATATTTCCTTGGATAACATATATAAACATGCTAGTGCTTCATATCTACTCACTTGTGTCCAAGATCCACACGAAACCCTTTGTATAAAGCTAAAAATCGTTGGGTAAAACCTTTAACCACTGGACAATATATTTAGATCGAATTAGATCCGTGATAACTAACTCATTTCTCAACCAAATCAAGTGATTCTTGAGCCAAAAATCAAGTTCAAGATGTCTAGCTAAAACGAGTGATTCTCACTAAAAATCATTGAAAATTATGTAAAATAGTTAAGACATGGGGGAATAACATATATTTTTTCTTGGATTTTATCTCGGCCATTTACTTAGCTAAAACGAGACCCGAACGTGACTAAAAATCATAAAAACATAACTTATGGGCTGATTTTATAACGAGTATTAAAACGACAATTGCGGACATCCACATAACATGAAACTTATTTTCCTAAAATATATTGATATTTTAAGTATCGTGTAAAAGTTTTGGCTCAAACCGAGCACGTTTCATCACGTTCCCGAAAACGAAGACACAATCAGACCTTTGTGTCGCTTTTGGCCCAAAGCCGCTACGACACAAGCCTTTATGTCGCAAAGCTCTCTATTGTCGCATACTGCGACACAAGCCACTATGTCGCATACAAATCGGAAACCCTAACCTGCGATACAGACTCTTGCGTCGCACACAACCTGATTTTCACGCTTAGCGACACTATCATAATGTCGCACTTGTACTCGAAACTCATATCCTGCGACACAGACCTATGTGTTGCAACACCTCTTATTGTCGCATCTTGTGTCGCATCTTGTGTCGCTAAACAGTCTGTTTGGAAACATGAAATTTCACTAAGTTTCGAATTCAAGCAACAACTACTAAACGACATACAATACTATGCGTACACATAATACATATACTTTATAAGTATACAAAGTAATGAAACTTAATAATAATGTCTTCGGGAATTATTATTACATATCAAACTTCACCAACGGGCCGCAAACGTTTTTAATTAAACAAACGAATAAATACTTGGACATAACTAGTTGAGTGGACAACTAGCATGGATGGTCTCTTGAGACATCCACTTACTTAAAACCTTATGTGCTTAGGGCATTAGAAGGTTGCGGGTTCGGAGAACCTACTGCTTGATATTGTTGGGATATGACCACGTATTAAATAAATGCATGTTCGGAAAGTATTTAAGCCTACGGGGTCACACGTATTGACACTTATGCTCAATATAATTGGTTAATATGTATGTGAGATATATTAATTAATACATTCACAAATAAATGTTATTAAAGGTTAATTGTACATTTAAATATTAAAAGAAGATTCTGGAAACCAGATCCAACCGGCGGTTGGAACCTGATATGGAAGGCGGTGGATCACGCGGATCTGAAAATGGATACTTGGGTCAAAAGCCAACCCAACCGGCCGTTGGGAAGCTCAATCGGCGGTTGGAGGTCGGTTTCAGCAAGTATAAATAGAGCTCAAATCTCAGCCTTAAACCATATGATTTCTTGGAAGCTTAATTCGATCTTAGGGTTAAGATTGCGATTTAAAGTGCGACTTAGGAGCTAGAAAGCTAGGGTTTGAAGGTTTTCAACCCTAACGAAGATCGGTTCTTGTGTGGTTTGACCAAAGAAGAAAAGCACAAGGGTTGTGAGTGTTGTGAACGGCGTACTAGCATACATATTGAGTTGCTGTCATGTGTGCGATCGTAGAGAGGTTTTACTTTAAACCTTAATAGTTTTATTGAAGCTCTGCTAAAAGGTACATGCTTCTTTTCTTAACTAATTATATATACGTGCTTATTCGCTTCCGCAATTGTGTGACAATTTGATTATCAGTATGCTATACTCTAACAGTGGTATTAGAGCCACACGTATGTGTTATAATTAGTTAGATCTGTTAAACATTAAATTTGGTGGGGTTAAGTTGTCTAATTCGATTAATAGCAAAGAAAATAGTTTTGGTTGTACTGAGATTAAAGTCGAATAACAAAGAAGGTTAGAATTTCGTTCCAACCGGCGGTTGGATGTTCAAACCGGCGGTTGGCCGACGAAACTAGGGTTTTACTGTCGCGATAAAGGAATAACGAATTACGAGTCCAACTGGCGGTTGGGATGACCAGCCGGCGGTTGGAACTAGAAACCCTAATTTTGGTTAAATTATTAAAACTTTTAAAATCCCATCAGAAATTTAATGTTTAACGAAAATAATAACATAGTTAATGTAAATTGATTGTTATTATTAATGTGCCTTTTAATTAGCAAAGAAGGGGTATCCATGAAATTCATACATAATTTGTCGTAGATATCACTTTGATATTAATTGTTAATAGTGTTACTTGTTTAAATTGTTTAATTGAGAAGGTGTCCCTAGTTGGCCATGTTTCAAATGTTGCATGAAAATTGATTGTTAATTGATTAGTAGTTTATTATTTTGCTTATTATTGTAACTTGTGAAGCAAAATGGTTTTATGAAAAATAAACTGACTAATAACTATGAAATTAGATTTATTATTTCCTTGCAAATCATATTGTTAAATCAGGTTGGGCTCGCATACCGTAATTTTCTCCCACGACGAGATTTGCAAGTTAATAATTTGTTTTTAACTACGACTAGGAGCTTGTATAAGAAAGGTATCTTCGGCTTGGGGTCTAAGACGACGGGTTGGATAAAACGATGTAAAGATCCTAGCCCCTCCTCTGGCCTCTTCATGGCCTCTCTTGTACATGGCCGAAAAGGTTTAAAACATGTTGAATCGTCAATTTTAATAAAAGTGCAATCTCTAATTTAATATGAATATTAAATTGGACATCTTGACGCACGTTAATAAGTACATTAACTGAAGAAAACTTTATTAAAATTTATGATACGAAGATGTGTGCATGCTTCTTCGTACATAATTTGATACATTTTATCAAATAATTACCCATTTAAATTAAGTCATATGCCGTCCAATTGGTAGGAACACTTGTACTTGCTTTTTGCTCTGCGTGAGGCGTAGGTGAATTATATCCAAGGTAAATTACCACTCATCGTGAGACGGTGGTGGACTATTTATAGTTCTTAATAGGACGACTTAAAACGAGTTAAGCGATGAGATCCTTAAGCCCGTGGCATAAGATGGGATGCAACATGCTTAATAACACTTACTGCTTGATCACTAAGTGTAATTCAAGTCCCATAATTCCTAGGAATTGCACTAGTAATGCAATTATTGATCGTCACTTACCTTTTGAATACATCATTGCTGGCAGATCAACTGATGTGATGGTGGTATGTCAAGTAGGATCCTAGCCTTAAGAAAATTAATTGTTATATATATATATATATATATATATATATATATATATATATATATATATATATATATATATATATATATATATATATATATATATATATATATATATATATATATATAAACATCTGGGTATTCAATTTTCTATAAGGATTTATTATCGAAAATACTAAATTTGAACTTTCATCTAGTTGTTGATGGCAAATCCTGCACCGAACTTGAATTATTCGGCTTTCAGGCAAATGCTAGAATGAGAAAAACTTTCTAGAAGTAATATCAATGATTGGTTTTGTCAACTAAGGATTGTCCTTCGTGTTGAAAGGAAAACTGAGGTCATTGAATAGCCGAAGGGACCTGCTCCTAATACTGCTACTGGTCCTGTTGAGGAATTAGCAACATGAAATGCTCTTTATGATCGTCATAATGAAGTTGCTTGTTTGATACTCAGCAGCATGACTCCCGAACTTCAAAACCAATTTGAAAATCATATTCCACTTGATATGATTATAGAGCTGAAATCGGCTACTCCACAAATCCTTGCGATTAAGAGTGGAAAGCTCCAGAAAGATAAGAAACCATAAACTAAGGGAAATCTAAGAGGAATGTCAACGGAAAGCAAGGTGATTTTGTCCCTAATCCTAAGCAAAGCCCTCCAGCTATGAAAGAGCATCTGGTTAAGAATGAGGCATGTCACCACTATGGGACATTGGAAGAGGAATTGTCTTGCCTATCTTGCTGAGTTGATGAATAAGAAGAAGAAGCTAGCCGACTCGATCGGACCTTCAAGTATCTTCACGATAGAATTATATTCTTTCTCAAAATCAAATTCATGGGTATATGACACTGGTTGTGGTACTCACATTTGTAATACTTTATAGGGATTTAGTGGAAAGAAGAAACTGAAACATGAGGCACTTCACTTGTACAATAGTGTACGTGAAGCAGTAGAAGCCATTAGAAGTTTTGACTTAGTTCTGCCTTCGGGCTTAATTATTGTATTAGACAATTGTCATTATGCACCTACTATAACTAGAGGTGTTGTTTCAGTTTCACTTTTGAAAGATAATGGATTTATCAATGTTTTTAATGATTATGGTATTTTAGTTTCTAAGAATGATGTTCATTATTTTAATGTTATTCCTAGTGATGGTATTTATGAAATTGATATGCATAATCATGGTTCAAAAGTTAATTCTATGTATTCTGTTAGCAATAAAAGAGCCAAGCTTAACTTGGACTCTACCTATCTTTGTCATTGTCGTCTCGCACACATAGGAAAGAAACGCATTGAAAGGCTTCAACGTGAAGGGCTTTTAAAATCAAACGATGATGGATCCTTTGACAAATGCGTATTTTGTGTTTCTGGCAAGATGACAAAGAAACCCTTTCTGCATTAAACGCAAAGGGCTAAAGATCTACTTGGAATCATACATACGGATGTTTGTGGTCCATTTAGACATGTGTCAAGACAAGGTGCTAGCTACTTCATCACTTTTACTGATGATTTCAGTCGTTATGGTTATGTTTACTTGCTTAAACATAAACATGAAGTCTTTGAAATATTTAAAGTGTTAACAAATGAAGTAGAAAATCAACTCGGTAAGACCATCAAAATCCTTCGTTCGGATCGAGGTGGTGAATACTTAAGCCATGAGTTTAAGGATTATCTAGAAGCGTGTGGAATTGTCCAACAGCTTACTCCTTCATACACACAACAACATAATGGAGTATCGGAGAGGAGGAATCGAACCCTGTTAGACATGGTGAGATCCATGATGAACCTTACAACTCTCGCATAATTATTTTGGGATTAAGCTCTAGAATCTGCTGTACGTATTTTGAATATGGTTCCAACCAAGAAGGTGGATAAGACACTATATGAATTATAGCATGGAAAAGTCCCTAATTTGTCTTACTTAAAGGTCTAGGGATGTGATGCGCATGTGAAGCGGGATACGCCTGACAAACTCGAGCAATGATCTATTAAGTGCATCTTTGTAGGATACCCAAAGGAAACAATAGGTTACTACTTCTACATTCTTTCTGAAAACACTGTTAAAGTTGCTGGATATGCTAAGGTCTTTGAGAAGAGTCTTATAGCTCAAGAAAACAGTGGGAGGGTAGTAGAACTTGATGAGACTCAAGAGGAAGATGCATCACCTTCTACTAACACTAGAGAACATCAACTTGGGGGGGGGGGGGGGGGGGGGGGAAGTATTCAAAGTGGTGAACCTCAAGTCGATGTTGTTCCAATTCGTAGATTCGCAAGGATAAAAAGTGCTTAAGAGAAATTGTGTCTAAATGTAGAATCTGAAGAGTACTAGTTGGGGGATCTTAATGAACCTCCTAATTTCAAAGATGCATTATCAGATCCAGAATCTAAAAGATGGCTTGAAGCTGCGAATGTGAAAATGAAATCCATGAAAGATAATCAAGTCTGGCGCTTGGTGGATCGTCCACCCAATGCTAAAATCGTTGGCTGCAAATGGCTCTTTAAAAAGGAGACTGGCATGGATGGGAATGTACACACCTATAAAGCTCGTCTCGTAGCGAAGGGTTATACTCAAATCTACGGAGTTGACTATGATGAAACCTTCTCTCCGGTAGTGGACATAAGGGCTATTAGGATTCTCTTAGCCATAGCTGCGTACTATGACTATGAGATTTGGCAAATGAATGTCAAGACTGCCTTCTTGAATGGTTACTTAGACGAGGATGTCTATATGGTTCAACCTGAAGGTTTCATTGATCCATAATATCCCAGCAAAGTATGCAAGCTTCAAAGGTCCATTTATGGACTAAAGCAAGCATCAAGAAGCTGGAACAAGAGGTTTGATGAGGAAATCAAAAAGTTTGGATTTACTCAAAACCCTGATGAGCCATGTGTATATCAAAAGGCTAGTGGGAGTAATGTTACTTTCCTTGTCTTATATGTTGATGACATATTGATCATAGGAAATCACATTCCAATGTTACAAGATGTAAAATCCTACATTGGAAGGTGATTCGCTATGAAAAACTTGGGAGAAGCAGCATTTATTCTTGGAATCAAAATCTATAGAGATAGGGCAAAGCGGTTAATTGGACTAAGTCAAAGTGCTTATATTGATAAGATCTTAAAAAATTTAAGATGGAGAATTCTTACCAATGTTAGAAAGACTTTACTTAAATAGTAAATAGTGTGCTTCTACACCTGAGGAGGTGGAGCGTATGCAAAGGGTTCCTTACGCTGTGGCAATTGGATCCATAATGTATGCGGTTAGATGCACAAGACCTGATGTGGCGTTCGCACAGAACATAGCCAGCCGTTTTCAATAGAATCCAGGTGAAAGTCACTGGGTGAAAGTCACTGGATTGTTGTGAAAAATATTCTTAAGTACCTGAGGGCTACTAAAGATATGTTCCTTGTTTATGGTGGAAATCCTGAAGCAGAGCTCAAAGTGACTGGATACTGTAATGCTGGATTTCAAACCGATAGAGATGATATGAAATCTCAGACAGGATACGTCTTCCTCTTGAATAGAGGCGCAGTGGATTGGAAAAGCAAGAAGCAATCGACGACTACCATGTCTGCAACAACATCAGAGTACATAGCATCTTCGGAAGCTGCGATGGAAGCTGTCTGGATTAGAAAATTTATTTCTGGGCTTGACGTGGTACCCACAAATAAAAATCCCATGGAGTTAAACTGCGATAACTCAGGAGCAATTATCATTGCCAATGAACCTGGAGTTCAGAAAGGGGCCAGACACTATCCTAGAAGATATCACTATGTTCGAGAGCAAATCGAATTTGGTGAAATCAATCTACTCAAAGTTCACTACATGCCTAAGGCTTTACGAAGGCTTTACCTAAGGGAAAGCTTAATCAACTCAAAGGTCCATTATTATCTGTGTGAACTTTGAGATTGGTGAAATCAATCAGCTGATCCGTTTACGAAGGCTTTACCTAAGGGAAAGCTTAATCAACATGCCGAGGGCATTGGACTTCGTTTTGCTAGTTATTTCATGTAACTCTGTGTTTTAGTATTTGGATAAAGGATGTAAAACAATTATTATGCAATAAATGAATTAAAGTACCTGGTATGTTTGTTTTCATTTAATAATTAATTGTATCCTATATTTGCATGTTTAAATCCTTGAATAATTCTTAAATTATTCTAAAATGTCCATTATCGATTAACTATGTGGGAACATAGTTAAACTAAGATAAATCTGAGTGATTGGTATGGATTGTCCCTCCAAACTCACATGGTATTCATGAGATGCATATCGGACTACCCCAACTAACAAGTTATCACTTTATGGATAGGCGTCATTAAGTGAAACTTGTAAATGGTTGCTTTACTTATCCTTAGACTTGAGATGCAAGTAGGTCTTGCATGTATGTATTGCATCTTCTTGATTTGGTTCTAGCTATCCTGAATAAGATAGTAATAAAGGGCTATTTTCAGAAGTGTAGTAAAATACATTACTGACACGTGTAGTCAAGATAGGATTTGTTCCTTCAACTAGCTGTTGAAGAATGATACCACTGGGCCCCTCATTAGAATTAATTAAGATGTTTATATGGCTGTACCCAAATGAATTCTAGATGTGTCTCGATTGATTTGGTAATCTTGATCGATTAAAGGAATGAGAAACATAATCGTTAATTTATGGGATGACATTGATCCATATCCATCTATTAACAAGGTATCTTAAACAAAGGGATAGTAAAGACTGGAATCATTTTACTTTAAGAAACTATATTATACTTTAAGAAACTATAATATATTTTAAGAAACTATACTTTAACATTTCTGGGAGCATTGGCGTGTTGCTAGACGCTTACCAATGTTATTGCTTTTATTAATGACATGCTCAAGTGAGAGCTGTTGGGATATGACCACGTAATAAATAAATGCATGTCCGGAAAGTGTTTTTTTTTTTTGGGTAAAGGGTAAAATTTACCCGGTAAATATATTACTCCAAAAACGTTTAAGTACAAAGGATATGAGTGAATCTCATATCACAGCCCGTTACATAGGCAAACTACATAGCAAGGACACAACCTCTACCTACATTTGACCCAACACAAGAACCAAATGAAAACCAAAACAAAACCATAAGACAACCAGAAAATTGACTCAAACATAACAAGAACAAGTTATTTTTCCCAAATCTTCCCAGTAAGGTTGATATCAAAAGCCTTGCAAAACTTCGCTTGTTCTTCAGTCAAATCGTATACTTGATCAAAATAGTCATCATAAACATCATCATCATCATAGTATTCCAGACTACTAGTACCACCACCACCACCACTTCCAGATCCCAATCCAGAAGCCATATAATAGGAGGTCTCATTATAGACCTCTTCAACATCACTTTCCGAGTCTTCCAATATATTACCCACATTAGAACCCGTTACCTTGTTTCCTTGAACAGCCTTTTTATCCCCCTTGTTAATATTACCTTGTTGAAGAGAATCATCCTTTTTAGCTTTTTCCTCATCCTTTCCACAACAAGCATTACCATCCTCATTCTCACTTAAAGCAGAAAAAGAATTATAGGTACTTACATATGTATCCACCTTTGCATTTGGTTTTTCTTTATTAGTGACCACTTTAGGACGATACACAAATTTTGATTTTTGCTTACCTAAAGAGACTCCTTGAACCTTCCGTGTATTCTGCCCCACATTGTTTCCATTTCCACCCTTTCTAATGACTTCAACGAACCCATCATCCATAGACTTCATATTCTGCTTTGGTACTTGCTTAGGACATTGATCATTAGAATGACCAAAGATTTTGCACTCATTACATCTAGGAGGCTTCCACTCATATTCAACTCGAATAGTCTCCATAGTATAATCCTTTCCATCCAAAGTAGGAATAGCAACAACAACTTTTTCTGATAATTCCTTATCAGAACCAATATCAATTAAAGCTCTACCGTAGATATTCCTTCCCCATGATTCTACACACATGGTACTTGTGTAAGAATCAAGCATCATAGGATTACCAAGGATTGAAGCAATCATGCTTAACCCATCACCTGTATAAGCAACCATTGGAACATCGTGTAGCTTGACCCAAATAGGTACTCTAGTAAGATCTTCTTTCGTAACACTAACACTCGGCACCCATTTGTTAAGAATGATTGGGACAGTACGAATCGTCCAAGGACCATTAGCTAACACATTCTCCATACCTTCTGTTGATGAAAACTTAAAGAAGAAAATTCCTGTAGCATTCATCATAACCTTTTGAAAACCAAACTTCGACCAAGCATTACGTACATAATTTTCCACAACCGGGAACGCTATCCTCTTACCCATGAAATAACCAAACAAGGTATTCTGGAATCTGCTATTAACTTCTTGAACCGAAGAAATCGGAATAACAGTATCAGCACCATCGATAGAAACATCAGATTGCAAGGAACGAAAGTTAACCTTGCTTTTTTGAAGACTCGAGTTCAGAATACTCGAGTAAGATGCTTTTTGCTCAGATGCGGGCTGAGTAGTTCCAACGTTAGAGCCACTAGATTTCATGTCATCCGTAATCGGTTTCTGCCCCTTTGATTTTTCAAGAGCTTCCAATTCATCAACATTCAACTTTGAAACGTCGAAACCTGTTGAACACGGATTACTTCCCTTGTTTTTTAAATCATCTATCTTATCCTTAGTCACATGCGATGGCTTTTTCAAAATCGATTTCACCGTAGGCTGTTTTTTAACAGCCTCATCATCTTTTTTCTCTTTCACCCCTCTCCCCGAACTCAGAAACCCTCTTTCCATTACTTACATTCACGAACTAATAGACTGTAACCCTAAAACCATAGACCGTAGCCACCAAACCAGAAAAAACCTGAACCACAACCCTAAATTGGCCAAAATAACAATGTAATCCTGCACGAACTAGATGACCACAAAAATACCAAAGCAATCTGATCGGATCAATTAATAATGTAACCAGCAGGCACAAGAACGATCAGAACCAAACATATACTGAACTTAAAAGCCCTAATCGATTAAACCCTAATTCGCAGCAACCATAAAATGAGTTGTAACAAAATCGGCCAGAATCAATAAGGTTTCAATGGAGTAAATCGTGTAAAGATCCACGCAAATCAGAATCTCAAACCGTGATCAGCAAGAAAACGAATTAAATGGTATCTTTTATAGCCGTACTCGAATAAACCCTAATTCCAGATTTCAACCCTAACAACGATCATAGAAACATTGAAACAGGTTGTAGTCACGAAGATTAGGATTGATTGAATGAAAGACGGCCAAAGAACAAGATTAAACTAGGACGATTTAGGCAGAAAATTCATATTTTGAAGAAACCCTAAAATCGCCAAACGGGGTCACACATATTAACACTTATGCTCAATATAATTGGTTAATATATATGTGAGATATATTAATTAATACGTTCACTAATAAACGTTATTAAAGGTTAATTGTACGTTTAAATATTAAAAGAAGATTCTGGAAACCAGATCCAACCGGCGGTTGGATGTTCCAACCGGCGGTTGGAACCTGATATGGAAGGCGGTGGATATGATCACGCGGATCTGAAAACGGATACTTGGGTCAAAAGCCAACCCAACCGGCGGTTGGGAAGCTCAATCGGCGGTTGGAGGTCGGTTTCAGCAAGTATAAATAGAGCTCAAATCTCAGCCTTAAAGCATACGATTTCTTGAAAGCTTAATTCGATCTTAGGGTTAAGATTGCGAATTAAAGTGTGACTTAGGAGCTAGAAAGCTAGGGTTTGAAGGTTTTCAACCCTAACAAAGATCGGTTCTTGTGTGGTTTGACCAAAGAAGAAAAGCACAATGGTTGTGAGTGTTGTGAACGGCGTACTAGCATACCTATTGAGTTGCTGTCGTGTGTGAGATCGTAGAGAGGTTTTACTTTAAACCTTAATAGTTTTATTGAAGCTCTGCTAAAAGGTACATGATTCTTTTCTTAATTAATTATATATACGTGCTTATTCGCTTTCGCAATTGTGTGACAATTTGATTATCTGTATTCTATACTCTAACAGATATTACTTTCGGATACTCGTTTATTTATATAAACGTAGCTTGCAAAGACTCACGTGAGTCTTACAGCCCCACTTTTACTGTTTTTCTACTATGGGGTGAGATACAATGCTTGACTGTTTTTACATGAACACAAGTGCTGAATTACTTAGTTTTTATACGGGATTGCATGAGTTACTTACTAATCCACTGAAGTCCCTCCATCATAGTTTCATTAGTTATGGACTTAAGCGCGAATATTAGTTAATGGATCCATTAGGGACTGACCCTCCCCGCCCGGGGTAGTAGCGCTACACGAACCGTTCTATATAAATGGGCAACTTTTATTTGTTTCGTACGAGTGTTTGGATTAGGCACTCGCGGGGGCACTATACTGTACTTGGTTGTACATTACTTACTTGCGCGTTAAGATTTGACTATGAGCTCATGGCAACGGTATATACATACATACTTACTATTTGCTTTTTTTTTTTGGGTAAAGGGTATACCGTGGCAAATTTTATTAATCAATGGTAGAACGTTACAAGAACAAACCTAGACTAAGATATAGACTAGGCACATATACTAGACATACCTAGTATATGACAACCATTAAACTACCAATCAAACAAAACCAACTAAATAAACAGCAAAAACCAAGCAATAATCCACTGAATTCGCATCAACACCATCAACTAGTTAAGAAGAGAACTTGGAAGCTTCCACGTGTCCATGACCCTTTGCACCTGATCTGAGCTCTTGAAACGGAAAGAATGAAGCCGCAACCGGACTACTTCCAATATAGATGAAACCACCTGACTTTTGGATCTCCTCTGCTTTTCAAACAAACGGATATTTCTCTCATACCAAATAAAATACGTAGAAGCAGCAAGAAGAAGCTTGAAGATAACACTCCTAATACATTTCCTGGTAGCGCATGGTGAAATCCGAGCCATACAATCCGCAAGCTGAATATCCTGAAAATTATAACCAGCAAACTGAAGAACTTCCAACCACACCTGCGACGAGAAAGAACACTCAAAAAACAGGTGAGCATGAGAATCCGGGAGGACATCACATAGAGAGCATCGAAGCAGGTTTAAGTCAGTACTAGGACCAACATCCCATTGCCTCAAACGATTGTGTTTTAAGTTTCTCCCCTAAAACTAACCACAGATGAATAACATGTCGAGGAATACACATAGGGAACCAAACAACAGACGTCCAACCAACAGGATCAGCCCTTGGCCTAATAGAATCCCAAACATGCCAAATTTTAAAATTCACCAAGTCTCCCGAAATTGACCTCCAAAATAGTTTATCCGACTCATTAACCAACACCAGATTGGGAAGCTGAGATAAAATTGGAAATCTAGAAATCCAAGAAGATGGCCAATTCCACGAGTCACCTACAACCACATCAGCTATCGAATCCGAAATTCTATATTCTCTAGTAATGGTGTAACGAGATAAAATCTGTATTAAAGGACATAAAGGATCCCAAATATCAAACCACACCGAAATAGAGTTACCATTACCTATACGAAACCATATATGCTTCCGAAGAAGATCCCGAAGATTGAGAATCTTCCTCCAACACCAACTCATATCTCCTGTAGCCATGACATCCCAGAAATTCCGATCCCGAATCTTATAAAAATAGATCCATCTAACCCACATAGAATCTTTATGGATCAACAAATGCCATACATGTTTAGCCATAAGAGCTTTATTCCATATGTCAAGTCTCTTGATTCCCAAACCACCCTCACATTTAGGAAGACAAACGACCTTCCAAGAGACCTTAGCTTTACCACGCTTCATATCCCTTTGACACCAAAGGAATCCTCTAATCAGCCCTTCAATCTCTTTAATAACGCTAGCAGGAAGAATAAATAGAGCCGCCCAATAACCCTGCAAAGAAGATAGAACCGAGGAGACTAGTTGCAATCTGCCAGCCAACGAAAACCACTTATTTTTCCAATTACCAATTCTATTCCGAACTTTCTCAACCAAAGGTTTACAGTCACGAATTAAAAGCCCCGTTGAGATCAACGGCACTCCCAACTAACGAACTGACAATTTACCTTCCAAGAATGGCAAGATAGTAAGAATAGTGTTACGTATAGAAATAGGGACATTACAAAAGAAAACCATACTTTTCGGAATACTTGGGGCTAAACCCGAAACTTCAGTAAATTCTGATAGAGCTTGAGAAATCAGCATCACTGATTCCACATTACCTCTACAAAAAAGGAATAAATCATCCGCGAAGCAAATGTTCACAATTCTTTGATTATCGCAAAGAAAATGATAATCAAATTCATCCGACTCCTGGACCCTTCTTCTGATAATGAGAGTTAACACCTCCATAACCATGGTAAATAGGTAATGGGACAACGGATCCCCTTGACGGAGACCCCTTTCCCCTTTGAAGAAACCATAAGCTTGACCATGGAGACTAACAGAAAAAGATACAGAAGAAACACATTCCATAATCAATTTAACCATATGAGGGTGAAACCCAAATCCATATAAAATCCGTCTAAGGAAGCACCAGTTGACGGTATCATACGCCTTCTGAATGTCCACCTTAAAAGCACATCTTGGAGCCCCTTTAGAGAGGTGATATCCCCGCATTAATTCCTGAGTCAATAGGATATTATCTGATATAGATCTTCCAGGAACAAAAGCCGACTGATTTTCACTAATGATATCTCCCAACGAATCCTTAATGCGATTAGTAAGAACTTCACTAATACATTTATACAATACATTACATAAAGAAATCGGGCGAAAATCATTAATACATGATGGTGTTGGAACTTTAGGAATTAATACAAGTAAAGTATGATTAACTTCCTTTAGTAATTTACCATTCTGCATAAATTCTCTAACAGACAAGAAGACATCATTCCTACAATCTCCCACGCCTTCTTATAAAAACCTGCTGAAAAACCATCCGAACCCGGGGATTTATAGTCCCCAATAGAAAACATAGCGGCTTTAACCTCTTTCTTAGTCACCTCTCTAATCATAGCACTTGCCTTCATACTTGGAATTTTCTTCACAAACAGCCCCGAATCATTCAATTGTTGATCAGCCCCTTGATGACTTAAGAAATTGCGAAAATGATCCACAAAGACACTCGGCACTTGATCACCTTCCCACAACACATTCTGAGAATCGGTAATAGCATTAATTCTACTTCTACTAACCCTTTCTTTGACGGCATTATCGAAATATTTTGTATTACTATCACTTTCCCTCAACCAATCAATCTTAGATTTTTGTTTTAGATACCTCTCCTCATCAAGAATAGCCATATTATACGCCTTTAAATAATGAGCAGCCTCCTCACGAAGCTCTGCAGAATCAGGTTGTCCATCAAGGTCCTTTTGTACTCTATCTAATTCCAAACGAAGCGTAGAAACCCGCTCATGAAGATTACCCTGACTTCTCATAAGTTTACGAAAAGGTTTCTTTAAGAGCTTCAATAATACGAAACATCAAGTAACCATCCACCGGAGTCTTCCACAATTCATCCACTATTTTAAAAAACTCAGCCTTATGAGCTAAGAAATTAAAAAATTTGAAAGGTTTTGGAGATTTAACAATACAATCGGACAGCCTCAAAACCACCGGGGTATGATCTGAAATACGATAGGGCTGAAATACAGCCACCAAACCAGGCCACAAGGAATTCATCTCCACATTTCCCATAACTCTGTCGATCTTCCTTAAGATACCATCATTAGTTTTAGGTTTTTGATTCCACGTGTAGTGAAAACCCAAACTATTAAGATCCATCACTCCGATGTCCTCCACACATTCTTTAAACTCACGCATTGCAATAGAACTACAAGAAGGACCAGTAGAAATATCTTCCAGATTAAGAGGAGCATTAAAATCTCCCATTAATACCCATGGTTTACCATTTGCAAACTGACTGAATTTCCGCAACTCAATCCACAAATCCCTCCGATCCATATAAGCATTCTCCGCATAAACAAATGAGCACAAGAAAACTTTATGATCCGAACGAATGCCTATCTGACAATGAATAACCTGATTAGTTGCATGAATAAACATTAAGTCCACAATATTCGGATCCCATCCTAGAATAATCCTCGTACCACCAACACATTGGGACGCATTAGAAATCCAATCCCAATTTCTAAAAATATTCGAACATATATTATTCAACTTTGACACATGAATATGTGATTCTAAGACAGCGCAAATACATAAATTATTTTCCCTTACTACCTGTTGAACCTCACTTTGTTTAGGGGCTCGGTTCATGCCCCTAATATTCCAAGATGCCAAACTAACCATTAGTACCATTTATACCGGGAGTGCTTGCCCCCTCAGAAAATGGAACTTGTGGGTTTCCCACAAAATTTGCCGTTTCATTAAAATCACCCTCAACGTCGCTGACATCCTCATCATTAACAATAGTACTTTTTCCTCTATCCTTACTTCCACTCATCCGCGACTGATTAGGATCATACTCCCCTTCTTTTAAATCATTAAACTCAGAATTTAAAACGCTAAAACGATTACTTACTGAAACATCAGGGGGTTTAGAATTCTGACTATTTGATTTGGATGATTGACCCGGGTCCTTTACCTTATAAACTATCTTCGGTTGCTGATTCCTTAAAACAAATCCACCATTCAATTTAGCCTATTTTAAAGGACCCCGAACCACCTTTTTAGGAGCAGCAAACTCATTATTTTCTTTAATATTCACCTCTTTTACCACATTTTTTGGGCATTCAGAGTCCTTATGCCCAAAAATATTACATAAACTACATCTAGGAGGCCTCCATTCGTACTCAACACGAACCGTATAAAGCGTTTTATACCTTCAACCTTCGGAATAGCCACCACCACACTTTCTTTTAAAGCCAATTTCGAATCAACTTCCACCATAGCACGAGCAAAATTTGGTCTACCCCATGAAATCGTACACATAGTACTAGTGTAGGAATCCAACATTAATGGTGTACCAACTTTTGTTGCAATTGCACTCAACCCTACCTCATTGAAAGCAAGTAAAGGAATATTATGGAGTTTAATCCAAACCGGTACCGTAGATAAGTCCTCTTTTGCTAGATCAGCGTCCACAGTCCACTTCCTTAAAATAATAGGAACCAATCGAATCATCCAAGGACCTCCTTCTATGACCTGATTCATCCCGTGCTCCGAATTGAATTTGAAGAAAAAGAATCCATTAGCATGCATCATAACCCTTTCAATACCAAACTTCCTCCATGCATTCATAACGTAGTTCTGAACAACGGGAAATGCCAATCTCTTACATAGGAAATATCCATACAAAGTATTGCCATATTTTTTACTTGCCTCCTTTACGGTTTCCAAAGGAATTTCAACATCTGCATCAATGCTAGGAGCCGGGTCCAAATTTAATGAACAGAACCGAACCTTATGTTTATGAGACTCTGCCACTTAAGCATAAGATTTGGTAGCCGTATGAATTTGACCAGCCTGCTTAGAGACAGGATGTTTACCTGCAATATTCCGATCCAATCCAGAAAAGGAAGAATTTACAGGGTGAGTTACTAAAGTTAGTCTATCAAGACCATTAGCACCAAGGATATTACCCACCATGTTAAATATACTTTTCTGATTGTCACCCAAATCCTCTTCACTTACATCAGTTTCATAAGCTTCATCACCTTTGATGTCCGGATTTACCTTAGAGCTATCATAAGTTGACGTACAGGTAGCCAGATCAGGAGTGGATACAGGAACCTATGTTTTTGGAGATAACTCCACCTGTTCGTCGACTAAACCGGTACCTACATCAACCTTATGAAATTGCAAACCAACATTATCACTATCCAAATTATGCTTAGCAGCATAATCAGACATTATATGCCCAGCTATATGATCACCAAAAACAGAAAAAGCATGGTCCGAAGCATGCTGATTAATACCAGCCGAGCAAGGGATTTTACAAAGATCAGGGATCTGAACCTGCTCGGCAACCCTAGAGATGGGTTCTATACGAGCGCGTGCATCCAATGACGCACCAGAAGGAAGGTCAGTATACATTTGTGGATAAGAAAGCTTATCACCTTCTATCGAAACGTTTAAAGACGAAGCAGGGATTTTCCTCTGGACGGGCTCCATAACCTGCTCAACATTATCAGATAAAGAAGTTATCCTAACCTGTTTAGAAACAGGTTTAGAAGGAACACCTTGAGGATTCCTAAGTCGTTCAAAGCGCGCTCCAATCTCATGAAGAAGCGAACCAGCAGGTTGAGAGGCAGATGAATCCCCCATGTTTTCAGATTTCTTATTCTCTAAGACATGCGGATCTACGTGAAAAACCCTAGCCGTATCAGGGTCTTCTCTACTTGGTAGTTTTTCAGTCGCACTAGGGTTTCCAACGCGCAGATCATTGGACGCACCAACTTCTACTTTAGGAGGTGGATCACAATCCGACGAATAGCCACCAGTAGAAGACGGCGATGTTTTCTTCTTTTTCTTTTTGTTAGCCGAATTGGTCATCTCTCTAATTAACGATACAAAACCCTAATAGAAACCACAATAACTAGTATGATTAAACACGAGGAGCACAAAGAACAGATTTTCTTAGAACAAACGTGAAAGCTAAACCAGAAATCAAACGATTAGAAGACCAGGAAAGATCACCCAAATCGCCATTCTAGAGAGAGAATCCTTAATAATCAAGATCACCCACTATTTGCTTGGTTGCAAATACGTGATTTCGCATACGTGCAACGATGATAAAATCTTGTGTTCAAACTGCTTACTTACTTACAAACCTGTAAGATTCACCAACATTCGTGTTGACCCTTTTTTGTATGTATTCTCAGGTACACGTATGGAGTAGGTTTACTCCAGGCTACATTATCTAGAGTCGCATGATTTCTATACTACGTTTTCGGAGATTCTTTGGCATTAATTTTTGTAAACTTGTTATGTAATGGAATCTCCCATTCTATATGCGGACTCTAGGAATTTATACTTTTGTACCGAAAACATTGTTTTCAAACTCTTATATATATATATGGAAATGTAACTCTTTTTCAAACGTTTCATTTAGAGGTCGTTTGCTGTATCTTTGTGTTGTGATTACTTGATTAGTCGCGCCCCGACCCGAATTGCTTCCACTGTACGAATTTGGGGGTGCGACACATACAATTGTTCACATTGTACATATCGTTCAAGCTTAATATTTATTTCCATATTATGACCAATATAGATTAATTAAGTAAATTTAATTTCCTCCACATTATTATTACGTGGATGAAAAGAGCAGATGTCGCCGTAAGCTTTGGCCAACTAATTAAGGCTATACTAACAGTAGACTTGATGACTAAACCTATTCATTACTTAAGATCATGCCAACAAATAAATTTAGAAAACTAAAGATGGCATATTATATATGGTTTAGAGAACGATGAGCAAGTATAATTGCTTTATAAATAAAACACTCATTTTCACTTTTGCCAAACACTTGGTCACTCAATATCTATAAACGTTTTAAGAGATGAGAAAATAGTAGCTTATGGTACAAGTGATTAAAGCTAGTTGTACAAGCACAAGAAACATGGATGAATCTTTTGTTCAAATGCCGTTATCTCGAAACCTCAATGTGAGTATCCGTGTTGTTTACGAAAACTGAGATATATGCTACGTACATGCATATACAAACAAGCTTGTTGTACTGCATAAGAAATATCAGGTCGGGTGAAGGTGAGGTACTGTAAAGCCCCAACGAGACTGCGGTATAAAGAAGGATCTTCAACTGGTGGACCTGTCGAGCTAAGCTTACAGTCAGTGTCAACAGGAGTACTGCAAGGTTTGCAATTAGTCATATGAGCACGATCAAAAATCTCAAGGGCATACTTTTGCTGAGATAGAAACATGCCCATTTTTGTGCGATGAACCGAGATACCTAAGAAGTAGTGAAGGGGCCCAAAATCTGTCATAGCAAATTCTGAACTCAAAGAGGTGATGATACGGCGAACTAGACTATCATAAGATCCGGTGAGAACAATGTCATCAACATAAAGTAATAAATAAGCCAAATTGGATCCATGACAATAAACAAACAAAGATGAGTCACACTTGCTTTGACGATAACCTAAAGTAGAGGCATATGATGCAAAACGGTGATACCAAGCCCGAGGTGCTTGTTTTAGGCCATATAGAGATTTCTGCAGATGGCATACATAATTCGGATGATGAGGATCTATAAATCCCGGAGGCTGATGCATATAAACCGTTTCTGTCACACCCCGCTAAAGCGGAAACACGAGGTGTAACAGTACCGGGTAACAATGCACAAGATATAGAAGTAACACCATACATAATTTAGTGAAAGTATTACAAGTTACTACAAGTTCAACCCGTAGTTTCAAAAGAGATTACATCAAGTTCATAAAAGTTTCTAAAAGATAGTCATAGTTCAAAATAAAGCAAACGCATGTGAGAATGCATATCCATGCAATGGTACTCCTAGAATGCACCTTACTATCGTTCACCTGAAAAGCATGATAAAACAAAAGGGTCAACTATGGCCATAGTTGGTGAGTTCACAGGTTTAATGTTACAAATAAATGAACTAAAAGCTTTGTTCATAAATGACATGAGTAAAAATGATTGGTTGTAATAGTTGCGAACATGAAAGGTAGTATACGGGAGTGTTAATGCAATTGAGGCCACTACTAAACCGATTCAACCGACACATGCCCCAAGCTCCATGTTCTATCGGTAACATGAGTAATGGTGATACTATGCACTCACGACCAGTGTGAGTGAGGAGTGGTCTCCCCCTAAATAGCGCTATCCATAAATATCAACGGCTCGTCTGGCTCTCGGACGAGTTAATAAGTAGTGTAAACTGTATTTCCGGGGACTTTAGCACGATAGTACTCAAGCATAACAATAGTATACACCAATTCCCATAAATAGTATAGCAAAAGTTCAACAAGTTCATAAAGAGTACAACCAATTTAATTATAGTTCGAGATCATGCTTTTCACCCCAAAATAATAAACAAGTAAAAAGGGGCTGTGAAAACTCACTGTTGAGCGTAAGTGTAAACCGATGGATGTAATACGTGTGCTTGTCGAATACGACTCCTATCCAAGTCCTATGAACACGAGGTTTCTAGTTAGATTCTAGGTAAGTTGGTTTGTTAAGATTGCTTAGTTAAGTATTTAGATTACCAAGTGCCAATATAAGTAGTTTTTGCTTTGTAGTTTATTAACGTCCAATATCACGTTTGATTACTAATTGAATACATAAGCATACAACATTCTTAAATTGTCGAATTTCTTTATACAAGTCATATAATGTCGCATGATTGTTAGTGTCCAAATTTCATAGTGTTTTGAGTGTTGGAACTTTGGTTCTTCACAATTTATGATTAACAATACACAATCCGATAATTACATCATAAGACACCCAAACCCTTTTTATTATCGTTCTTACCAAAAATAGTAAGTTTAACGTTTTTATCCAAAACTGAGGCCCGTTTTTGTTGACTTGGTCAAACCTTCTTGGTTTGACCCGAGACTTTTACTAAAACCTTAAATATATTCAAATGTCATAAAAACGCAGTCCTTACACTTTTAGTAAGTCAACAAGTGTCGGTTTTTATGTTATACCATAAACAGTCCACACATTACATTTTCCAGATTTTACATCCACTTGTCGGATTTTTCTAAAAATTTATTTTCCGAAATAGAATATGGGAAAAATCAAAGGTAATCCCCAAGGTATTATAAAGTTCCAGTAATTTTTGTAGGGTTCTTAGAAAGGTCTAAGTATTTTATAAAATTTCGTTTTCCTCTGAAGTCCAAAAACTGACCAATCTGGACACATGCAAGAAGATATAATTACTGAGAAAAATACACAAGGATTCATAAAAAGTGGTAAACATAACAAATGTAAATAATGAAATTTGTAAACTTTTGGCGCTGGTTTCAAGTGATTTGGAGCTGTGTAGCTCAAGATATGGTCAAAACCATAAGACTAAATTACTGACTTTTCTGATCAGATTATACATGCATTCATACAAAAATTATTTAAAATAGCAAACCAGCTCCAAACATGATGAAACTAGTGGGGTTAGAAAGATAATTTCTTGAACTTTATTTTAGACTATAAAAACGTCCATTTTCATGAAGAAATGATTTTTATAAAAATCGTGGAAGTGACAACAACATTCTAGACAGATTATGCATGATGCATTTTCTTGAGTTTTAAGTTTTGAAAAATATTTATATAAACATTTTTGAATATGAATCCTTGAGTGAACTTTAAATATATGTTATAAGAGTAATAATATGAAGAGAAATTTCCTTACAAAGGTGTTTTGATGAAAGAATGGCAGAATTGTAGTGAGGAGTTCTTGTGGCCTTGAATTCTTGAAAAAGCTTTGCAAAGAGATGGAGAATTAGGTGGTGGTTCTTGGTGGTCAAGTGGTGGATTATGGTGGTTGTTCAAGGGGCTGCAATATCAGAGTTTTAGAGAGAGAAGGAAGGGTTAGAGAGAAGGAGGAGAGAATGGAGGTGAAAGAGTGTTGGTAAATGAACTTTTGCATGTGTGTTGAGTGCAATGTTTTAAAACCCGGGTTTTTAGTTGACCCGGAAAAGTGTTAATTTCTGGTCGGACCGGTCGGACCGGTTGGGCCGGAAGGTCGGACCGGAGTTAATAATAGTATACAGTAGTAGTATTTAGTGACTTTTTATATTTTTTTATAATTAAAAATATAATTATTAATTATATCATGTATAATAATTATAATCCATAGAATAATAAAGGGTAATGACACATCGATTCCCTTGTTATTCTTTGAATATACATCAATATAATAATTATATAATTCATAGAGTAATAAATAGTGATGACACATCAGTCAAAAATTCCCTCATTATTCTTGAAATACAAAATTAATCAATATTCCCTAATTATAAATGATTAAATGTACATAGAAATTGTAAAAAAAGAAAAAAAAAAAAAAAAAAAAAAAAAACAAACATGAAACCCGGGTCAATGCACCGGTCCGGGTCCCGGTCCAACCCGGTCCGACCGGCCGGGTCAACCGGGTCGTTGACTAGTCAACATTTTGAAAAACCCGGTTTTTTTTCGCCCGGAAATCTTTAAAAATGCGGTCCGACCGGTCCGACCGGGCCGGTCGAACCGGGTCTTAAAACACTGGTTGAGTGGGTTTGGGAAAGTAAAAGAGAATCTCATAATGGGGGGGGCATGGAGTCCGGTTTTGTGGGGCCCATATGGGTGGTAAATGATTAAATTTTTTGTCTTCCAAGTTTACGTTACGTATTGTGTTCGTTTACCCGTTATTTTTGCTAAAACGTTAAATCGCGTAACGTTATTTTATGTCGTTTAAATAAACGATATGTTTTGGATAATTTTTTTTTTCATTGAAGTATTGTTAAATACTTTATTTTGAGTTGTCAAAATATTTATTGACTTTCGTTTCGCTGCCGAATGCGATTCGCGCATTTTTGTTTTGTTCGAGACGTTTTAGCCAAAACGCCTAAGTTTTTCGTGTATTATTTAGATAAAATAATAATATATGATGAATAACTTCTAAAAATATATTTAAGTTATTTATAGAAATGTTTTCACTAGTGTTCGTGTTTAGTCGGATACCGTCCGATTGAATTTACTTATCGAGTCATCGAAATTTCGTTTTTTTTATTTTTTATTTTTTATTTGTGATTCAATGAGGATTTTGTGAGGGCATAAAGGAGTAGATTTTTCTTTGTTTTATTAGGCACTTAGTAACCTAATTTGACATGTATAAGGGTATTAAAGTTCATTAAGCAGTCTCTAAGACGTTCTACGACTTCAGTAAGCCTAAGAAGTCATAACCTTGGATTTGAGTGCGGGAATGATGTGAGATTTTTTTGACGGTTGTCACATTATCCCACCGTTGAAATGAATTTCGTCCCGAAATTCAACTGGTCCTATTGGGTGATGAAGCACTCGAGAATAGGTGCGGGTACTTTGTCTAATTAAATCTTCCTGTTCCTATGTGAACTCTGGTCCATGTTTAGAATTTCAGTGAGCCTTAACTAAGGGAATCTTGTAGCGTCTCAACTGTTTGGTACCTCTATTAAGGATTTCTGTTGGTACTTCACTAAAAGAAAGTAGTCGATCATCGATTCAAATCTCTTCTAAAGGCAAGGTCTAAGAGTTGTCAACTAGACACTTCTTAAGGTTTGAGACATGAAATATGTCATGAACGTCACCCAACTCTTTGGTCAATTCTATTTTGTAAGCCATCGGGCCTATTTGTTTCAAGATTTTGTATGGTCCGATATAAGCATGGGCTTAGCTTGCCTTTCTTGACAAAACGTACAAGTCCTTTCCAAGGTGATACTCTCAGGAACACTCTATCACCTGTTTGGAATTCTAGTGGCTTTCTGCGATTGTCAATGTAGCTTTTATGTCTACTTTGGGTTGCCTTGAGTCATTCTCTTATAGTTGTGATTTTGTCCATAGCTTCATGAATGATGTCTGGCCTTGTCCAGTGCTTCTCACCGACTTCGTCCTAACACAACGGTGATCGGCATTTCTGTCTATACCAGGCCTCAAATGTTGCACACTTGATGCTAGTGTGGTAATTGTTGTTGTAAGAGAACTCTATTAGGGGTAAGTGTACATCCCAACTTCCTCCGAAGTCTAGTACACCGACTCGTAGCATATCATCTAAGGTTTCAATTATTCGCTCACTTGCCCGTCTGTTTGAGGGTGATAAGTTGTACTCAGGTTTAGTTGGGTATCCAACACCTTCTGTATTGATAGCCAAAACCATGATGTATAATGACAATCTCTGTCGTAGATAATGGGCACTCCGTGACGCGACACGATTTCTTCAATATAGCTTTGAGCAAGTCTCTCCATTATGTAATCCTCTCAGATAGGTAGAAAATGCACGGATCTTGTCAGTTGGTCAACGATAACTCAAATGAAGTCGTGAGCTTTGTAAGTTCGAGGTGGCTTAGTGACGAAGTCCATTGTTATCTGTTCCCGTTTCTATTGGGGTATTTTGGGTTGTTGTAATGACCCTGACGACTTTTGGTACTTAATTTCGCAATCATAATCGTTAAGTAACTCCATCCACCTTCTTTGCCTCATGTAGAGCATCTTCTGTTCGAGTATGTCCTAGAGACTCTTATGATCGGTAAACACAGTACATCTGGAACCGTATAGGTAATATCTCCAGATCTTAAGTGAAAAGACCACTGCTCCTAGTTCCAAGTTATGCGTAGTACAGTTCACCTCATTTTTCTTGAGCTGCCTAGAAGCATTCGTAATTACTTTATTCTTCTGCATCAGAACACAGCCAAATCCCAAGTGTGACGCATCACTATATACCACAATGTGTTCCTTTGGGCAATGATAGGATTGGCGCAATTGCACAGTTTCTCCTTCAGCATTAGGGATGCCTTCTCCTCTTCAATATCCCAAACTTATTCCCTAATCTTTTGGGTCAGTTCTGTCAAGGGCTTGGCGATCTTTGAGAAATTTTCTATGAACCTTTTGTAGTATCCAGCCAATCCTAGAAATTGACGGATCTTCGTAGGAGTCGCCGGGACTTCCCATTTTTCAATCGCCTCGATTTTAGATGGATCCACATGGATCCCTTCTATGTTCACTATGTGACCGAGGAAGTGTACTTCTCTGTTCCAAAACTCTTACTTAGAGAATTTGGAGTACAACTTCTCTTCCTTGAGTGGTTGCAACACTTGTCCTAAATGTTGCTCGTGATTTTCTTTACTAAGCGAGTAGACTAGTATGTCATCGATAAAATCACAAACTTATCCCAGTATGCTTTGCAGACTCTGTTCATTAAGTTCATGAATGCCGCAGGAGCATTGGTTAGGCCGAAGGGCATAAGCATAAACTCATAATGCCCGTATCGTGTTTGGAACACCGTTTTGGGTATATCTTCTTTGTGAATCCATAATTGGTGATAATATGACCGTAGGTCGAGTTTGGAGAAGTAGGAGGCGTCTTGCAGCTGATCGAATAGATCATCGGTTCGAGGGAGTGGTACTTATTCTTAATTGTTAATTTGTTCAGTTCTCTATAATCAATGCACATTCATGAGGATCCGTCCTTTTTTTTTTTTTTTTTTTTTTTTTTTTTTTTTTTTTTTTACCAAATAGGATCGGAGCTCCCCAGGGTGAGGAACTTGGTCGAATGAATCCCTTGTCAAAGAGTTCCTGTAAATGGGATGGACAACTCCTGCAACTCGAAAGGGGATATTCTGTACGGGGCTCGTGCCACGGGTGCAGCTCCGGGCACAAAATCGATTTGGAATTTGACTTGTCTAGGCAGGGGAAGGCCAGGCAAGTCTTCGGGGAAAGACTTCCGGAAAATTCTACATAAAGGGGTACGTCCTCAAGTCGGTTCTCCTCCGGCTTCTACTCGGTTACGGGTGTGAGGATTACCTGGTACTCTTTTCTTAGGTATTTTCGGGTTTTTATAAAGGAAACAATGTTCAAGCTCAGCTTACCGTCTCTCCTTGTAGGATCAAAGTTCTACCGGTAACGAGGGGAATACAAATGATTTTCTCAAAACAAGTAATTTCGACACGATGCTTGGATAACCAATCCATGCCTACTATGATATCAATGCTTTCGATTTCGACGGTTATAGAGTCTATGGGGAAAAGTTCGTTGCAAGTACCTCTTGCATTAGAAATTAGTTGGAAATCAAATCATTGATTTAAAAAGTAGACATAACAATGTCTAAGTCATGTTTAAAAGCAGTCAATTCATGACCGTTTCGTTGTTCAAATCGTAGTCAAAAACGTTATAGAGTAGTCATTTACAAAGTAGTCTAATCGTGACTAAAGAGTTGTTAAAACAGTTGGTAAACTTGTTTGTAAATCAGTTGCAGTAGGTATAAATAGTAATAAAACCTTGACCAAATGATATATTTTATATAAATGAGTTTATATACTTATGAATTTTGAAAGTTTTACAAAATATTTCGTGAATAGGTTGTTGTAAAATCTTGTTGAAAATTTTACGATGAAATCTGTTTGAAATCTTATAGTCCGTTTGAAAAGTTTGAGACAATTAAAACACGTTGAAAACTCTTGTCACTGACAAATCGTTTGAAAATTCAATTTAATGTATCCGTCCGAAAAGATTGAAGTTGTGAAAATTTTGATTAAATGTCTGATGAAAATCCATTGAAGGCTTGAGTCGATAAAATACGTTCAAAGTCATGGTCATTGAAAAGTGTTGAAAGTTATGTTTTATCAAAAACTTGTTGAAAGATTTATGTTTGTGAAAAATCCATGGAAAATGTCGAATGAAGATTTGGTTGAAACCTTTTCCAACACATTGTACATGTTTAGTGGTATTTCTACTAATCTTAAGTGAGTTCTATTTTGCACACTAGTTTTAATCGCAAGGCATCGACTTTACCTTTGGTCTCCATCACCTGGAGATGGGTAGTTTCTATGGTTTCGCTAAGATCTTGCTGATCTTCATAGGATCTGTGCAACTTGGCCTTGTGCAAGGTACACCTAGCCTAAACGGGTTTCGTGTTGTTCTAACTCCATAGTGTCTATTCTATTCTCATGGCGGCGTAGCCTAGCAGCTAGTACCAGGATGGTATGGTGAGCGATTTCATGTGTGTATAGAGAGATTCGCATGTAGAAATCTTCTTCGTCCTTTGTAGGAGTGTGTATTCCTTCTTCAGTTCTCCAAGTCTCAAGAGTTGCGGGTAATCAATTCCATTGACTGATATCTGACCGACAACGGGTCCTAGTGGGTGGAGTATCAGTAGTAGTATAGATAGTGTAAGGTCAAGTTCAAGGTGGTCTGTCAGTCCTTCTAGTCGTGTATAACACACGTGATTCATATGTCTACGATCAGTGTGGGAAGATGATGTGTAGTTTCCAATCTATAGATCTTTAAGGTTCGATTCACTAGTTAAATGTGCGGAATACTGTTTAACGAGTTTATGTATGCGAAATCAAGTGCCATTTAATACAAACAAGAGTAGTAAAACTATTGCTCTATAATTAATCAAAAACGATTACAGAATCACATAATATTGCTCAAGCACACACAGAACGAACAGTCATAAATCAAGACACAACCACTGTATACATACAATAGCTATAGCAGCACCCCAAGTGTTGCTATCCTGTACTTAGTGTCTCTTTACAAAGACCACAAGATTTGACTAACACCTTAAACAAGCTACTTTGACATTATGCACTAATATGTTAACCTTGAAATGATAAGACTAAAATGGAGGTATACTTAGTTACTAACAGTGCTACATAGATGCCTACGATATGTAATGCACACATGCAAAATTTGCTTTTCAAAGATTTGAACAGAAAAGAAATTTTGATCATAATCCTTGTATACCCACTCCATGTCTCGCATAATCTTGCCTAAATTAAACATAGGTGATCAGGCTATGTCTAATTGAGGTCTAATAATGCAACACACGGGTTAGCTACACTAGTGATATGCCCGGTTTAGTTAAACTGGTAATATTTTCGGTGTTTTAAGAAAATATTATTTAAAAAAAATGTTGGTTATAGTTGGGGTTTTTGTTTGAAAAACCGGCATTCTCTATAACCTTTGGCTCTGATACCAAACATGTCACACCCCGCTAAAGCGGAAACACGAGGTGTAACAGTACCGGGTAACAATGCACAAGATATAGAAGTAACACCATACATAATTTAGTGAAAGTATTACAAGTTACTACAAGTTCAACCCGTAGTTTCAAAAGAGATTACATCAAGTTCATAAAAGTTTCTAAAAGATAGTCATAGTTCAAAATAAAGCAAACGCATGTGAGAATGCATATCCATGCAATGGTACTCCTAGAATGCACCTTACTATCGTTCACCTGAAAAGCATGATAAAACAAAAGGGTCAACTATGGCCATAGTTGGTGAGTTCACAGGTTTAATGTTACAAATAAATGAACTAAAAGCTTTGTTCATAAATGACATGAGTAAAAATGATTGGTTGTAATAGTTGCGAACATGAAAGGTAGTATACGGGAGTGTTAATGCAATTGAGGCCACTACTAAACCGATTCAACCGACACATGCCCCAAGCTCCATGTTCTATCGGTAACATGAGTAATGGTGATACTATGCACTCACGACCAGTGTGAGTGAGGAGTGGTCTCCCCCTAAATAGCGCTATCCATAAATATCAACGGCTCGTCTGGCTCTCGGACGAGTTAATAAGTAGTGTAAACTGTATTTCCGGGGACTTTAGCACGATAGTACTCAAGCATAACAATAGTATACACCAATTCCCATAAATAGTATAGCAAAAGTTCAACAAGTTCATAAAGAGTACAACCAATTTAATTATAGTTCGAGATCATGCTTTTCACCCCAAAATAATAAACAAGTAAAAAGGGGCTGTGAAAACTCACTGTTGAGCGTAAGTGTAAACCGATGGATGTAATACGTGTGCTTGTCGAATACGACTCCTATCCAAGTCCTATGAACACGAGGTTTCTAGTAAGTTGGTTTGTTAAGATTGCTTAGTTAAGTATTTAGATTACCAAGTGCCAATATAAGTAGTTTTTGCTTTGTAGTTTATTAACGTCCAATATCACGTTTGATTACTAATTGAATACATAAGCATACAACATTCTTAAATTGTCGAATTTCTTTATACAAGTCATATAATGTCGCATGATTGTTAGTGTCCAAATTTCATAGTGTTTTGAGTGTTGGAACTTTGGTTCTTCACAATTTATGATTAACAATACACAATCCGATAATTACATCATAAGACACCCAAACCCTTTTTATTATCGTTCTTACCAAAAATAGTAAGTTTAACGTTTTTATCCAAAACTGAGGCCCGTTTTTGTTGACTTGGTCAAACCTTCTTGGTTTGACCCGAGACTTTTACTAAAACCTTAAATATATTCAAATGTCATAAAAACGCAGTCCTTACACTTTTAGTAAGTCAACAAGTGTCGGTTTTTATGTTATACCATAAACAGTCCACACATTACATTTTCCAGATTTTACATCCACTTGTCGGATTTTTCTAAAAATTTATTTTCCGAAATAGAATATGGGAAAAATCAAAGGTAATCCCCAAGGTATTATAAAGTTCCAGTAATTTTTGTAGGGTTCTTAGAAAGGTCTAAGTATTTTATAAAATTTCGTTTTCCTCTGAGGTCCAAAAACTGACCAATCTGGACACATGCAAGAAGATATAATTACTGAGAAAAATACACAAGGATTCATAAAAAGTGGTAAACATAACAAATGTAAATAATGAAATTTGTAAACTTTTGGCGCTGGTTTCAAGTGATTTGGAGCTGTGTAGCTCAAGATATGGTCAAAACCATAAGACTAAATTACTGACTTTTCTGATCAGATTATACATGCATTCATACAAAAATTATTTAAAATAGCAAACGAGCTCCAAACATGATGAAACTAGTGGGGTTAGAAAGATAATTTCTTGAACTTTATTTTAGACTATAAAAACGTCCATTTTCATGAAGAAATGATTTTTATAAAAATCGTGGAAATGACAACAACATTCTAGACAGATTATGCATGATGCATTTTCTTGAGTTTTAAGTTTTGAAAAATATTTATATAAACATTTTTGAATATGAATCCTTGAGTGAACTTTAAATATATGTTATAAGAGTAATAATATGAAGAGAAATTTCCTTACAAAGGTGTTTTGATGAAAGAATGGCAGAATTGTAGTGAGGAGTTCTTGTGGCCTTGAATTCTTGAAAAAGCTTTGCAAAGAGATGGAGAATTAGGTGGTGGTTCTTGGTGGTCAAGTGGTGGATTATGGTGGTTGTTCAAGGGGCTGCAATATCAGAGTTTTAGAGAGAGAAGGAAGGGTTAGAGAGAAGGAGGAGAGAATGGAGGTGAAAGAGTGTTGGTAAATGAACTTTTGCATGTGTGTTGAGTGGGTTTGGGAAAGTAAAAGAGAATCTCATAATGGGGGGGGCATGGAGTCCGGTTTTGTGGGGCCCATATGGGTGGTAAATGATTAAATTTTTTGTCTTCCAAGTTTACGTTACGTATTGTGTTCGTTTACCCGTTATTTTTGCTAAAACGTTAAATCGCGTAACGTTATTTTATGTCGTTTAAATAAACGATATGTTTTGGATAAATTTTTTTTTCATTGAAGTATTGTTAAATACTTTATTTTGAGTTGTCAAAATATTTATTGACTTTCGTTTCGCTGCCGAATGCGATTCGCGCATTTTTGTTTTGTTCGAGACGTTTTAGCCAAAACGCCTAAGTTTTTCGTGTATTATTTAGATAAAATAATAATATATGATGAATAACTTCTAAAAATATATTTAAGTTATTTATAGAAATGTTTTCACTAGTGTTCGTGTTTAGTCGGATACCGTCCGATTGAATTTACTTATCGAGTCATCGAAATTTCGTTTTTTTTATTTTTTATTTTTTATTTGTGATTCAATGAGGATTTTGTGAGGGCATAAAGGAGTAGATTTTTCTTTGTTTTATTAGGCACTTAGTAACCTAATTTGACATGTATAAGGGTATTAAAGTTCATTAAGCAGTCTCTAAGACGTTCTACGACTTCAGTAAGCCTAAGAAGTCATAACCTTGGATTTGAGTGCGGGAATGATGTGAGATTTTTTTGACGGTTGTCACAGTTTCCTATAATAAACCATGTAGAAAAGCATTCTGAACATCCAACTGGTGAATAGGCCAAGACCTAGATAGGCCAAGGCTTAGGACTGTCCGGATGGTGGCCGGTTTAACAACCGGACTAAAAGTCTCATCACAATCAAAGCCAGGTCGTTGGCTCTTCCCATTTGCTACCAACCGGGCTTTGTAGCGATCAAGAGAGCCATCAACACGCAATTTGTGTTTATATAACCACATTGAACGGACCACATTAACCCCTGGTGGTCGAGGAACAAATACCCAACTCCCATTTTTAATAAGAGCACTATATTCAGTCTGCATAGCTGCATGCCAGAAGGTGGCTTGTGGTGATTGCGGTGTGGTAGGAGTGGTAGGAGGTGGAGAGGTAGTTGGTGTGACTGATGATGGAGGAGATGGAGTTTGAGTCGAATGATTTGATGCCCCCGTAGTTGAGGCAGTGTACTGTAGAAACTGTCGAGAGATCGGGGAGGGATCACAAGAAGTGTCAAGAAACTCATAAGAAGGAGCTCTCGTAGGAGTGAATGAAGCAAATAGAAAGGAGGACTCGTCAAAGGTGAGATGTCGAGAAAGTACGATTTTCTTGGTGTTGAGATCAAGGCAACGATATCTGCGGTGGTTAGCTGGATAACCAAGAAATATGCATCGAGTGATACGTGGAGCTAGTTTGTGTGACGGGAAAATGAATGGATGATAAAGACATCCAAAAGTACGCAAATGAGTATATGATGTTGGTTTTTGAAATAGTTTGGTTAAAGGGATTGAGTTTTGAATAGAGGTGGAGGGAAGGATGTTAAGTAGATAAATTGCCATATGTAATGCTTCGACCCAATACTCGGGTGGAAGGTGAGCCTGAAAAAGGAGGGTGTGAACCATATTATTAATGGTACGAATCATGCGCTCAGATTTGCCATTTTGTTGTGAGGTGTGAGGACAAGAGAATCGAAACTGTATGCCATTAGTGGCAAAGAGATCATGCATGGAGGCATTATCAAATTCTCCACCGTGATCACACTGGAAAGCATGAATCTCACGCTTAAATTGAGTGTGGACATATGCTTGAAAGTGTTGGAATTTAGAAAAGACATCAGATTTGCGATGTAATGGATAAACCCAAAGAAAGAGAGAGAAATGATCGAGGAACAAGACATAGTACTTAATGCCACTAATAATAGGGATAGGAGATGTCCATATATCATAATGGATGATATCAAAGGGAGATTCAACTACAGACTCAGAATGATAGAACGTAAGCTTTACTTGTTTGCCTAGTTGACACGAACGACATACAATGTGGGTTTTGTCTTTACGGTATGAGATGAGATTATTAGACAAAAGCGATTTCAATACGGTATCACCGGGGTGACCGAGACGTTGATGCCAGAGAGATTGACTTTGAGTGAGGAGGGCAGAAGCGAAAACGTTGTGTGTAGACACCGAGTAAAGATCACCAGTACCATCACATCTTAAAAGGACTTGTCGGGTTTTTAAGTCTTTTATAGAAAAACCTTTAGGATCAAATTCTATTGAGCACTTGTTATCAGTGCTAAATTTACAAACAGAAATAAGATTTTTAATAATATTGGGTGTAACAAGGACATTTGAAAGGCGTAAAGGACGATAAGGATTGGATAGATGAGCAAGACCCATTTGGGTAATAGGTATAACGGATCCATCACCAACTATAACATACTGATTAGTACTATTATTAAAAAGGGATCTAACATTACCTGGATTTGAATTGAGATGTGTGGTTGCACCGGTATCCATATACCACATCGGATGATGAGATCGAGAAAATAGTGCCGCTGGTTGTTGAGGCGGTTGAGAGGGCCATGAAGTTGCCCACGGATTACATGGTGGTTGTGCTAGTCGATTGGGCCATGAATTGTACGGATGTGAACGAATAAATGAGGATGTCATCTTTAGTGATTTTTTTCTTCAAAAGAATATGTAGTTGCTGATCTTTTGTTTGATAGCAATTTAATAATCAAGAAAATGAACCTCCAAAAAATATTATGCAATGGAGAACACAAAAAGCGGCAGTAAGAAGAACACGTGTCTACTGGCTAGAGATATGACGGCTTGATTTCTTCTTCCTTTTTTTCCGATTGTAGATCTGGCTTGGAGAATTATGAGAGACGAAGAGAAAGATAATCAGAATTTGAAGAATTAACGACGAAGAAGAAAATGATAATTTTGGTTTAGGTTTAAACCCGCTCTGATACCATAAAAATGTTTGTATTTTCATATTCCATTACGTAAAAACATTACAACTATAAATAGGAGAGAAAACACTAAAACCCTAAGCCCAATTTCTTAACGGGCTTAACACGGGCCAAGCCTACTATGCTATTGTTGCCTCACACACCGGTCGTTGAAATTTCTAATGGTGATGCGAGGTAACAGTGGGTTTTAAATTTATAAGGCTGGGGCCTAGGGTTACTATTATGCTAATCAAGGGGCTAGCAAAGGACAAGTATGACCTAGGATCGTTCTTCAAAGCGTGACAAATTGAAACTAGGGAATTTAGAAACTTTTATGTATTTAGCTAGGGATAAGAGAGTTGGTTTTGGTTTTGGGTTTTCTAAACTAAACTAAACTAAACTAAAAAGTGGAGGTTACTTCGGGCATTCAGCGATTAAAGCGATTGTCTACTATGAAGTGGTTTAGGAGTTATTAAATAGGGAGTTCTAATGGGGATAAGTTCGTAAGTTAATGTGAGCTATTGCGACAATCCTCCTATCGGGCAAACGCGGAGGTGTCCACAATCAGGCAAATAGAATGTCACGTGGGTTGCATAATATATTAAAGCATACACCGAAAGTTCTCTCAAATGTATGCCCATATTATCCGACAGTTAATCTCGAATCCTATTCCCCAATCTCGGTCGTCAAAGATGTCTGAATCATGGCATAGTTTGTTGAATAAACAATCTTATAAACGGGTTTTACCCTCGCCGGTACGAATTATCAACATTACTCAGGTATGCAAGAAAACAGGGATGATTTATACTACAGATGGAAACCTAAGTAATACGTTTGTTATTCGATTCATAATATAACTACCTTCGGTCGTTCTTGACTTCCATACGTTTGTACTCCGCCGTAAGCGTTTCCAGTACTATTTCGAAGAACAGTCGAATAGGGGCCGTCATATTATTTCTCGATAATTAAGGCCGTTTGTATTTCACTATTACGATTACCTAAGTCAACAATCAAACAAGAACATGCAATAAGACGATCAAGACAATAGTTCAATGTAAGCATGCAAAAGTATTATTTAAGTCGAGGATATTCCGAAAGTTGTCTCAAAAATATCGTCTATATGAATTTAATTTAATCTACCTCTATTCCCATGTTCCGTGTCTCTTAGATCCTATTTTGGTCTAGAGAACACTGGCCATGCCGAGCTCAATGATTCAATCTAACATAGTATAATTAAGTGACCTATACCCTATGAGTTAGCTACGTTCATTTTTGGATAAGGTTTTAGTCACAACATGAGTTGGGCAGATAAACGATAAAGATTTAATTCCTACATCTATTTGTAATATAAGCCATCCGCAGTCTCATAACATACAACATAATTACATATTTAAAACTTCCTAAATGACTATCATAGCAGACAATTGAGTTATCTAATTAATCATGGTAATTCTAGCATACATATTTAAATTTATAAAATAAAGAACAAACATATTTAAATATGATAGATAGATTAGAACTTGGAAAGGTGTACAATAACTCGTAGCTAAAATGTGTCCCGGAGCACCTCCGTACAAATCTTCCTTAGTTAATATTAGCTATTCTAATTAATTAAACTAGCTTAAAGGAAGAACTACAACTAATTTTTACAAGAATGAATAAGATGAGGATGGTGTATTTTGTGTGTTTCCAAGGTGTGTCTTGCAAATGAACCATAGGCTCCTATTTATAGGTGAAATCCAGTGCATTTTAGCAACTTGGGGCACACGTTAGCAAAAGGTGGAAAAGTGGCTAGCACATGTACCCTAAAGCGCGTAAAGGTCTAGCACGTGTACCCTAAAGTTGCATAAAGTGCTAGCACGTGTACCAAGCGAGCACGGGCAAGGACGAAAAAGCACCAAATGGACAGGGGGAGGCAGCCGGCGGCGGTGGCCTGGTGACCGGCGGTGGCTGGCAGGCTGCCGTCCCGGTTCGCTGTCTTTTGCTCGTTTCTTGAATCGCGCGTATCTTCTTCGTTATGCGCCCGTTTTCGTCGATTCTTTTTACGTTTGATTCGTTTGAATCTTCCGGTGTACGTAGAATCTTCGTTCTTCATCCATTTTTGTTGATTCTTCTTCTGTTAGATTCATAATTTGAAAACGAACAACTTGGATAAGATGGATCTTAGTGATGGGTGCTTTGTCTCTAAATCTTGTTTCGAATGCCTTGAATCTTCAACTGTGTGTGGAATCTTCGTTTTTCGTCCATTTTGCTTGATTTTTCTCGTGCAACTTCATTTTGATCTTCTTGGCAAAGTTTCATTGATTTGCGCATTATTTAAGTCCATATGCCAAGTATTGTTCCAGAATGAGAGAGATATCAGTGGTAAAAACATGACTTTTTACACGATATCAAGTATCCCACACTTAGAGTTTTGCTTGTCCTCAAGAAAATCTTCAGTAAAACTGTTGTGAAAATCTGGAAGGGTGTCTTCGTATCCTGGAGAACTTTGATTCCTGCAGGCTGGGTAAACAGATTTCAACGGGGTTTTAACTTTTGTTGTCTTTCCACACTGGTTCTAACAAGCTCTCTTTTCAATCTTCGTGATGTAAGATATACATGACTCGGGTCCTCACAGGTGGTCACTCAATTCATTCAAGTGTATCGGGTTTCCTAACTTCTAATTCACTCATGGGCCAGTCATGTAGCTCTTTTGTCATCATAAGCTTGGTCAAGAATGAAATCTGCAATACTTAAATGGGGACAGTGCTAATTATCCCTAAACATTTGTAAGAGGGTAGAGATGGTGTATGGAAGAAGGGTTTTGTAAGTGGTTTAGTCGGGGGTTTGGATACAGCCTAAGAGTTTGTCTGTGATGACTTATCTTTGACGTTTTAGCGATACCTCTTTTGTATTTTTCTCTCTTTGAGACCTTCTTTTCGTAGCTTTTTCTTTCACGTCTTCTTTTTTGAAGAACCTTTCCCTTGGCTTTAGATGATCCTTGGGTTTTTTTGTTCTTTGGTTTCTTCTGGCAGTTTTGTTTAAGCTTTCCTTCGGAATCCTTTTTGTGGATGATATTTTTATCCTTCGGGGATTCCTTCTAAGAATGTGTTTCTTACAGTAATTCTTCTGACAGAACAGAAACTTAGGCTATGGCCAAAAGATGTAAAGGAAGGATTGGTTTTGAAGTGAGTTTTTAAAAACGAAAAGGCTAAGGCTCAACAGGTTTTCTAATTGGACTTCAATGCTGAAAGTGGGCATTGGCAGGGTCAGGCTTAAAAATGGGGGTTTTACGAGAGGGTTTCATGTCAAGATCTTCTAATTGCACCTTCGTCACGTATGACGCCCATTTTTGTAGTTTCAGAATGTCGCACACCCCCCCCCCCCCCCCGAAACACGTGGCAGCGGAAAGCAGGAGGTGTCACGGGGGGGCGCCGACCAAATCAAATATCACAACACAAAGATTAAAGCAAACGACCTCTATATGAGATGTTTGAAAACGTTACATTCATAAATAAAAGTTCACATAAGATTCTAAAATTCACAAACATAGTCTAGAGATTTATAATACATAATCGATGATACAAAATGTCGTAATGCAATTTAAATCTCCTGTTTGAAAATATGCGACTTGAGCTATGCTTTCCAAAAGCATCCTACTGTCCTGTTTCCTGTGGGGTAGTCCTACTGCGTCTGTAAACCTGAGAATACATACTAAAAGGGTCAACATAAAGTTGGTGAGTTCATAGGTTTAATCTGTAAAGGAATCATGTAAACACGAGGTTTTCTGTTTGTAAAATAGAGTTTTGTAAAACAGAGTTTATGTGTTAAGTCAAGTTCTGCGTAATAAAGTTATGTAAAAACAGTTTTTGTGTGAAATCAAGTTCTGCATAACAAAGTTCTGTAAAACAGAGTTTCTGTGTGAAATCAAATTCTGCATAACAAAGTTTCTGTATAATAAAGATTCTGTATACTATAGTATTGTATACTATAGTCCTGTTTAGTATTGCCATGAGCTCATGTATTCGAAGCTTTAACAAATTCTGCTGCCTCTATTTGTCTAATCCGGGACACATCCTGATTCAAATAATTATGCGCCCGTGGGTTAGCTGGAGCGACCAGCTCGGACGGGATTGTCAATCCCAATAGTACTATTCACAATTATTCGCGCTTTATGAAATTAATGAACCATGAAATTGAGGACTTATTAGTGAATTAGTTCTGCTACTCATGCAATAAGTATATGTTCTGTGTCTGTTTCTGTTTCTGTTTCTGTTTCTGTTTCTTGCAATCATAAGTAAAAATCTGAAAAGTTTATGTTTCTGTTTCAAACAATCATAAGTAAAATCTGAAAAGTTTCTGTGTGTATGTATTCTCACCCCAAAACAGTTCAAAAACAAGTAAAAAGGGGGCTATGAAACTCACCTGAGTTCTAACAAATAGTAAGCAAGCAATATCAAATAGCAAGCAAAGTGTGATCCAATGTGCAACCTTCTAACGTCCTAAACGTATAAGGTTGTATGAGTAGATGTCTTGAAAGGATCATCTATGTAACTGGAGGGTTAATGTCCACTTATAGCTAGCTCATTCAACTAGTATGTCCAAATAAGTTGTTCAAGTTCGTTTATCAAAAACGTGTATGACCCGTTGGTGAAAGTTTGTAATAATAATTCATTTAGACATTATTATCAAGTTTGTTTTGTTGTATACTATTCAGTAGTACAAATCGTGTGTTGCAAATAGATTATTTTAGTTTGTATAAGCCTTAAACCGTAGGTCAAAGTTGGTCAACTCGTTGGTCAAACCTGGTCAAACTTGGTAAAACTGGTCAAACCTGGTCAACTGGTCAAACCTGGTCAAACTGGTCAAAGCGGTCAAACATGGTCAAACCTGGTTAAGGTTGGTCAAACTATGAGTAACTTCGCAATTTATGAGTCACTTATAGAGTCACTTCTGATTTATGAGTCACTTCTCAATTTATGAGTCACTTATAGAGTCACTTCTGATTTTATGAGTCACTTATAGAGTCACATCTGATTTATGAGTCACTTCTGGTCCAAATCAAGTCTCACAAATTTTTCCTACTGATTATCAAGGTTTCTGGTCTAACATATAATTTTTACAGAAACTATAGTGTCCATTTACATATTTAAATAAATTCGTGAAGGAACCGAACTCGGTTTTCGAAAACTTTCAGACTAGACTCAAAGATCAGATTATAGCCAAAAATACGTACGAATCTGGAAAAAGTGTAAAACACGAAAGTTGTAGATATTTTCAATACGCAACTTTTTAAAACAAAATTCGTTGTCTAATTCTTCCTAGAACTCCTGATATGGTCGTTTTAGTAACCTGTGTTTTTGAAGACAGAATCTGTCTTCTTACCTATGTGTTACAAAAACGTATTTTAACCTTTTATTTGGACATAATAGTGTTAGATGAGTAATATAACATGTAAATATACATTGATGAGAGTAGAGATGAGCCCTCACAATGGTGGTTTTGCAGAAAGAAGGCTGAAATGATGATGAGGAAACTGTGAGCTTGAATCTTCTTGAAGAACTTTGCAAAAATGATGAAGAAATTGGTGGTGGTGCTATGGTGGTTGTGGTGGTTTATTGTGGTGGTATAAGAGGCTGAAAATATTCAGTAGTTCTAAGAGAAAAGGGTGAAGGAAATTGAGTGAAAATTGGTGAAGTGAAATAAGAGTGTAAGGGTGCATGTAGGTGTAGTGTTCAAGTGGGGGGGTGGGGGGGGGGGGGGGGGGGGGGGGGAATCTAATCATTTAACTTGCATGGGATTTTAGTGGGCAATGGGGGTGGTGACCACATGGGGGGGGGGGGCCCCGGCCCATGTAGGTCCCACACAAGGGTATTTTGGTCATTTTACTTTTCCCAATTTAATTCGTTGCGTTTCCCGTTCGTTTACCCGATTGTTTAGACGTTTATTTATACGTTAAACGTTTTATACACACATTTAAGTAATGGTTTAAATTCCGATATTTTCAATTGAAATATTTTATCTAGATACTTGAAAACATTTATAAAAATGTTCCGTTAGTTTATCGGCCTCGATTTGCGTGCACGTTTTACGGAGGTTTAATCGCGTAGCGTTTTTAATAGACGTTTTTCCTTGACGAACTATTATATGATGTTTTCAATAATAATTTCATACAAAATAATATATTTTAAATTATTAAAATATATTTTGACTTTCGTTCGATTGTCAGGCGCGTTCCGCGCGTTTCTGTTGCGTTTGAGACGTTTTAGCCAAAACGCCTAAGTTTTTCGTGTATTAATTTAACAAATTAAAAATATATGATAAATAACTTCTAAAAATAGATTCAAGTTATTTATAGAAATGTTTTCACCAACGTCGTATAATTAGGCGGACTTCGTCCGGTTATTTCGCACAATTTCACCAAATTGCGTAAGCGTAATATAAATCAATTACGGGGGTGTATATTCACATAAATATACATATAGTTACAAGTAATTACAAGTATTTAGCCTAGTACTAAACTAAACACACGTAATTAGGGTTTCTAGCAGGTTAATCAGTAACCCTAAATCGTCGGGTGTCACATTCTCCCCCTGTTAGGAGAATTTCATCCCGAAATTAGTTTGCGGTTACGGTCTGTGTGGGATCTGTGAGAGAGTAAGTGCGTGTTTCTATCGTATCTGAGTTTATTACATCCGGATCTCGTCTTGAGATTCACCGGGCCTTGATGATGGGTAAGCCATCAGGGTCTAAGTTCTTGGTTTTCTGTTGTAAGGTTTCTGTAGGTTTCTTAACAAAATAATTCTTGTTTTACCTTTTCTCCCCTCGTTAGATCGATGTTCTACTGGTAACGGTAAGAATGCAATAGGTTTCTCATGGCAACTATTCGGATGGGATTCTTAGATGGCATCGAGAAAGAAAAGGGAATGGAAATTCCGATGGGTTATTAGGTCTAGGGAGAAAAGTTTTGTCTGCTAAGTTCGAAATGAGGTTCTGAATTACGATTTCACGGCTAAGATCAATCTGTTATTTCTGCGTTATTCATAGCTTCTAAGTCTGTGGGGAGTGATCGCGTAATTTAGTACCGAATAAGATTAAAAATAGTCAAGTTATTGAGAGGTAACGTACCCGTAACAATGTTATGGGTTATGTCGAGCGTTGTTGTTCTAGTTGTTATTTCGTGATGTAAACACATCCGTTCGTTTGGAAAATTATCCCCGTGTACTATAAGTAGGACAATTATTCCTAAATAGTCGGTCGTAGTAAGGTTATTTACTTTAGGGTTCGTAGTAGGAAAACATTCCTATGTGGTTCGTTGTAGGAATCGTAGTTGGAAGCGTGTATTATGTCTCGGGTATTGGGTAATCCGTTGACGTACAAGTCAAAGTAGTGATCAAATCTTGATAAAAGAAAAATGAAAGTAGTAATTGGATTCCAATAAATAGTTTGTTAAAACTGTCAATAAACCAGTTTGTAAACAATTCGTAAGTTATGAGTAATTTGTTGGATCACATCCAATATAAATCGTTGTAAACGTATTTCCAATATGTAAATAGTTAGAAGACCCGCAGGTGTTTCAAAGTATAAAATCTAGCCGACGAAATCTTCTCCATAGATCTTATGCCTATTGAGATAGGAAGTTTCGATGTCATCGTAGGCATGGACTGGTTATCCAAACATCGTGCCGAAATCATCTGCTATGACAAAATTGTTCGCATACCTCTCACTGTCGGTAGAACCCTAGTCATACAGGGGGAGACCGGAGGGACGAGGCTTAACATCATATCTTGTCTTAAAACCCGTAAATTTCTGAGAAAGGGTTATCCATCAATCCTCGCGCACATCAAGAAGAAAAAGTCGGAGGAGAAGCGACTTGAGGATGTTCCAATTGTTCGAGACTTTCTAGAAGTCTTTCCTGAGGAACTGCCTGGTCTACCACCACCAAGACAGGTTGAGTTCTCAATCGATCTTGTACCAGGTGCTGCGCCTGTGGCCCGAGCACCATACCGTTTAGCTCCATCCGAACTTCAGGAGCTGTCCACCCAATTACAGGAACTCCTGGAACGAGGATTTATCAGGCCGAGTTCTTCACCTTGGGGAGCTCCGGTCCTATTTGTCAAGAAGAAAGACGGTTCTTTTCGAATGTGTATCGACTATCGAGAGTTGAACAAGTTAACTGTCAAGAACCGGTATCCACTACCTCGAATCGATGATTTGTTCGACCAACTTCAAGGGTCGAGTTGTTATTCAAAGATTGATCTCCGATCCGGTTATCACCAATTGCGTGTTCGCGATGCCGATATTCCAAAAACCGCTTTCAGAACCCGTTACGGGCATTACGAATTCCAAGTGATGCCATTCGGCCTAACCAATGCACCGGCTGTATTCATGGACCTTATGAATCAGGTGTGTAAACCTTACCTCGATAAGTTTGTCATTGTCTTCATCAATGACATCCTCATATATTCACGAAGCAAAGAAGAGCATGCGCAACACCTCAGAACCATCCTTGAACTACTTAAACACGAGGAGCTCTATGCCAAGTTCTCTAAGTGTGAGTTCTGGATCAAAACCGTTCAATTCCTTGGTCATGTGATTGACAGTCAGGGGATTCACGTTGACCCGTCAAAAATCGAGGCTATCAAAGACTGGCAATCGCCAACCACTCCGACTAAAGTACGGCAGTTTTTAGGACTGGCCGGATACTATCGACGATTCATTGAAAATTTCTCCAAGATAGCCATACCACTCACGACGCTGACCCAGAAAGACAAAAAGTTTGACTGGACTGATAAACAAGAATCGGCATTCCTACTCTTAAAACAAAAGCTTTGCAGTGCTCCTATCCTATCATTACCCGAAGGCACCGATGACTTCGTGGTATACTGCGATGCTTCTCATCAAGGTCTCGGTTGTGTGCTCATGCAACGAGACAAAGTCATAGCTTATGCTTCTCGACAGCTTAAGATTCATGAAAAGAATTACACCACCCACGACCTCGAGCTAGGAGCTGTCGTTTTTGCCCTCAAAATCTGGAGACATTACCTTTATGGTACCAGATGTACAATCTTTACCGATCATAAAAGCCTTCAACACATATTCGATCAGAAGGATCTCAACATGAGGCAACGTCGATGGGTCGAGTTGCTTACCGATTACGACTGCGAACTCAAATATCATCCAGGCAAAGCAAATGTTGTTGCTGACGCCCTCAGTCGAAAAGAGCGAGTGAAACCACTTCGGGTTCGAGCCCTCAGTATGACCATTCACAACAATTTAAACATTCAAATCCTCACTGCTCAACTCGAAGCCTTAAAACCCGAAAATGTCAAAGATGAAGCCTTACGGGGCATGGATAAACAATTCGAAATCAGACCTAACGGGATTAGGTATTTCTCAAACCGAATCTGGTTGCCTAAATTTGGGAACCTACGAAACTTGGTGATGGATGAAGCTCACAAGTCCAAATATTCTATCCATCCGGGATCCGATAAAATGTACCACGGTATCAAGGACTTCTACTGGTGGCCGAACATGAAAGCTGAAATCGCCACCTATGTCAGCAAGTGCCTTACTTGCTCCAAAGTCAAAATCGAATATCAAAAACCATCAGGTTTACTTCAACAACCCACTCTTCCTGAATGGAAATGGGAACAAATTGCCATGGACTTCATAACCAAACTACCCAAATCCTCGAACGGTTGCGATTCCATTTGGGTGATCGTGGATCGTCTCACAAAATCTGCTCACTTCCTGGCAATCAAGGAATCCGACAAAATGGAACGCCTCACCAGAATCTACCTGAAGGAAATCGTGACCAAACACGGTGTTGCAATCTCAATTATCTCCGATAGAGATAGTCGTTTCACTTCACAATTTTGGCAATCACTTCAAAAATCCCTGGGTACTCGACTTGATATGAGTACCGCATACCATCCTCAAACAGACGGTCAAAGTGAACGAACCATTCAAACACTAGAAGACATGCTACGGGCCTGCTTAGTAGACTTCGGTGTAAACTGGGAAAAACATCTACCATTGTGCGAGTTCTCGTACAACAACAGTTATCATACCAGCATCAAAGCTGCACCATTCGAGGCACTTTACGGTCGTAAGTGCCGGTCACCTATCTGTTGGACCGAAGTTGGGGATAGCCAACTCACAGGTCCAGAAATCATTCATGAGACGACCGAGAGAATCGTTGAAATTCAAAACAAGCTTAAGGCCGCGCGTGATCGTCAGAAAAGTTATGCTGACGTGAGACGCAAACCACTCGAGTTCCAAGTTGGGGATCGAGTTCTACTCAAAGTATCGCCTTGGAAAGGCGTAATCCGATTTGGCAAACGAGGGAAGTTGAATCCCAGATACATTGGACCATTCGAGATCCTCGAAAGGATTGGTCCAGTGGCTTATCGATTGCAGCTGCCATCTGAACTCAGCAGCGTGCATCCCACATTTCATGTTTCAAATCTGAAGAAGTGTCTGTCTGATGAGACACTTATCATTCCACTCGATGAAATTCGAGTTGACGAGAAACTTCACTTTGTTGAGGAACCCGCTGAAATCATGGACCGTGAGGTCAAACAACTTAAACAAAGTCGTATTCCCATCGTCAAGGTTAGGTGGAATTCGCGGCGCGGTCCGGAATTCACCTGGGAACGGGAAGACCAGATGCGACTCAAATATCCTCAACTCTTCACCGATTCAACGTCAAACACGACTTCAACATAAATTTCGGGACGAAATTCTTCTAACAGGGGGAGAATGTGACAACCGTCGATTTAGGACTATAGTTTAGTGCCTAATCAAGTTTTAATACATGTAATTAGTTCTGTGTTAGGCTAATTAATGTATCAATTATTATATATATTGTTGAATATATATCTACAATTATGCGATTTGTTTAAATCGTGCGAGTTTCAAATCGAATGAATTTCGATACAATAAATACGGACGTTGGTGAAAAATTGATTTAAGTAATACAAGGATTTTTAAAACGTTATAGTACTTAAAAATATTATGTCAATAATATTTTGTATCCAAGTTTTTATCACACAATTTATATAAACGCGAATAAAATGTAATTGCACAAACAAAACGAGACAATTCACCATTTATAATGTAATTATTAAATGTCTAGTCAAAGACTTGAACAAAAATACTGAGTAATTATTCGTATTTTAAAACGTATATTAAAACAAAGAAAATAAATATTTAACGTTTAAACGACGGAGTAAACGAACACCACACGGGGCACATTGCGGAGACTGAAAAAGGTGGGGATTCCACCTTAATCACCTCCCATTTCCCATTTTTCTTTCATTTCTCTTTTTACTCTCTCTCTCTTCCTTCTATTTTCTCTCAAACATCACCCACCACCACCATTGTCTTCATCATCAAAATCGCAAAATAAACACCTTAAACGACCTCGGATCTTCAAGCCCCTTTGGAAATAAACGACCACCTCGCGACGATCTACACTTCTACCTTTCCGGATTTTAATTTCATCACTTTGTAAGTTTCCGACAAATTACGAAATCTCTCGATTTTACTTACTTTTCATATATTATTGTTTGAATAAGCTTAATATGTCCCTATGAGGGTTGGGTAAAAGAATCAGACCAAACGGAAACCCGAAAACATGTTTTTGGCTCGAAATCCGTCAAACAGGTGATAGTGTCGCATGGACGAACCCAGATATGCGACACTACCAGCGACACTCCTTAAGTGCCGCTATCAAACACATACCGTCACTTCGGTAGTGACGCAATCTTTTAACTTTCGGCAGAAACTATGCGACACTTCGTAAGTGTCGCTATCCTCAGTAGAAACTCGTACTTTCAGCAGAAACAAGTGACGTCCGGTTTCTACCGATGACGTCACTCGAACCTCATACCGTCACTTCCAGAGTGACGCATACAATACTTAGCGACACTTCCCTAGTGCCGCCCTCAATGTTACCCGACACTATTTAACGTCACTCCCTTAGTGCCGCCATATCCTTTTACACGACACTTCTTTAGTGTCGCTATGATACACGTCACTTCTTAAGTGACGCCCAAATGTCCGAAATCATTATTTTATACGACACTCCATAAGTGCCGCCGTTATGCTGAACCCGTCACTCCTGAAGTGACGCATACTACTTTACACGACACTACACTAGTGACGCTATCATTTCCAAATCTGACACTCCACACGACACTTCCTTAGTGTCGCATGAACTGCCTTAGTGACGCCCATAGTGACGCATAAAACAGCAGGTTTTCCAACTATTTTTACACCAAGTGTTGAGATTTTTCAACTCCAAATGCTTATGCAATGCGACTTTTAGAACATAATGGGACTTGTATTTCAAGTGTAACACTTCAAAAACAAGACGACAACAGTAACACTTATATTGCAACCAATCACCAACGGTCCGTACGCGTTTTCAAAACATACTTCAAAATCAAACAAGTCATTGTAACTTGTACCAATTTATTCAAACAAGTCGTTGTAACTTGTATCAATTTAATCAAACAAGTCGTAGTAACTTGTAACAACACAATCAACCAAATCGGGGTAATTTGGACATTAAGTTAAACAAACAGTTCCAATGGTAGTCTTTCAAGAATACCAATACAATTAATGACAATTAAAGTGTCGTGGACACATTTAGGTTTCAAGCCTTTGGACACCAACTCACAGCTAATTACTTCAAGTTTAATTGCTTAACATTTCAAGACACAGGTGAGTTTCATAGCCCCATTTTCACTGCTTTACAACTAGGGGTGTGATATTACTACTCGATTTTGTTTTACAAGTAGAACGCAAGTGCCAAACTTCAAATACTACATGAGTTTCAAGCTAATCAATTTAAAGTCCTCCATAAGCATAGTCTCTAGTATTTTATAGCGTGAATGTTAGTATATGATATCATATGGGATTGACAATCCTCATCCGGGTTAGCACGCACTAACCGGTCAAACGGATGTATTAGCATTTGGGAAGACGAGTGTTGATTAGGCACTCGTAGGAGGCATTTCAAGTTAGGTTTCCTTAATTGGGCCTGACAAATCAAGTTAAGCTCAGACTATGTGCTCATGGACAGTATAACTTTTATTTTGCTTAATTGCATTTTAAATTCAATATAAATCTTGCGGTTCTGACAACTATACATTGACATACAAACCTGTGAGCTCACCAGTACGTTGAATGACTCTGTTTAACAAAAATTCGTTGAAAGCTCTAGTTATTGAAAGGTGTTGAAAATTCTGTTTTGTCAAATATCGGTTGAAAGTTTACGTCTGTGAAAAATCCATAGCGTTTATTCTATTCTCGTGGCAGCGTAGCCTAGCAGCTAGTACCCAAAACGGTATGATGAGCGGGTTCCTGTGCGTATTGAGGGGTATGCATGTTGGATGATTCCCCGCGTCTCAAGAGTTGTGGTTAACCAATTTCATCGTCGGACATCTGCACGAAGATGGTTCCTAGCGGTTGGAGTATCAGTAGTAGTAGTATAGATAGGATAAGGTCTAATTTGAGGTGGTCTATTGGTCCTTCTAGTCGGGTGTAACACACGCGATTCAAAGGTTTACGATAAAAGTGAGAGGGAGTGTGCGAAGTAAACGGAGTAAATGTAACGCGCCTTCCATACGTGTTGCCGAATGATTTGGATGAGAGCGGGAGGGAGAGGGTGAGGTAGGTGTCACTTGTTTGGGTGGAGAATCCTCAGGTGGATTCTCCTCAAGTGAGCCCTATTCGATTATGTCGTTGCCCGATACGGTTAGGCGAGTAGGTTTCCGTGGAAGTCTCCACAGTATTAGGTAAGTTTTGAGTCTAGTTTTCTGTGTCAGATGACGTAGCAGTGGGAGTGGTTATTATGAAATGTGGCGGATAAGTTCGTAACTTAAGGTTATATATATATATATATATATATATATATATATATATATATATATACACACATATAAAAACCTAGCACATAAGCACGTACAAAGGTTGGTCCCGTTCTATCCTCGGTCTACGTCTGCTACTGTATTCTCGTTCACTATAACCATTTCAGGTCTTGCATCGAATCTCGTTTAATTGTACATAGTTGATCAGGCTATGTTAAATTAAATTCAAATGATGCAATAGCTGAACCAGTCATACCAAACAAGGAATACTAACCTAACGGTTATAGTCTAGGTCACTAATGCAATCCTAGTTCACTATAACCTTAGGCTCTGATACCAATCTGTCGCACCCCCCCCCCCCCCCCCCCCCCGAAACACGTGGCAGAGGAAAGCAGGAGGTGTCACGGGGGGGCGCCGACCAAATCAAATATCACAACACAAAGATTAAAGCAAACGACCTCTATATGAGACGTTTGAAAACGTTACATTCATAAATAAAAGTTCACATAAGATTCTAAAGTTCGCAAACATAGTCTAGAGATTTATAATACATAATCGATGATACAAAATGTCGTAATGCAATTTAAATCTCCTGTTTGAAAATATGCAACTCGAGCTATGCTTTCCAAAAGCATCCTACTGTCCTGTTTCCTGTGGGTAGTCCTACTGCGTCTGTAAACCTGAGAATACATACTAAAAGGGTCAACATAAAGTTGGTGAGTTCATAGGTTTAATCTGTAAAGGAATCATGTAAACACGAGGTTTTCTGTTTGTAAAATAGAGTTTTGTAAAACAGAGTTTCTGTGTTAAGTCAAGTTCTGCGTAATAAAGTTCTGTAAAAACAGTTTCCGTGTGAAATCAAGTTCTGCATAACAAAGTTCTGTAGAACAGAGTTTCTGTGTGAAATCAAATTCTGCATAACAAAGTTTCTGTATAATAAAGATTCTGTATACTATAGTATTGTATACTATAGTCCTGTTTAGTATTTCCATGAGCTCATGTATTCGAAGCTTTAACAAATTCTGCTGCCTCGATGTGTCTAATCCGGGACACATCCTGATTCAAATAATTATGCGCCCGTGGGTTAGCTGGAGCGACCAGCTCGGACGGGATTGTAAATCCCAATAGTACTATTCACAATTATTCGCGCTTTATGAAATTAACGAACCATGAAATTGAGGACTTAATAGTGGATTAGTTCTGCTACTCATGCAATAAGTATATGTTCTGTGTCTGTTTCTGTTTCTGTTTCTTGCAATCATAAGTAAAAATCTATAAAAGTTTATGTTTCTGTTTCAAACAATCATAAGTAAAATCTGAAAAGTTTCTGTGTGTATGTATTCTCACCCCAAAACATTTCAAAAACAAGTAAAAAAGGGGCTATGAAACTCACCTGAGTTCTAGCAAATAGTAAGCAAGCAATATCAAATAGCAAGCAAAGTGTGATCCAATGTGCAACCTTCTAACGTCCTAAACGTATAAGGTTGTATGAGTAGATGTCTTGAAAGGATCATCTATGTAACTGGAGGGTTAATGTCCACTTATAGCTAGCTCATTCAACTAGTATGTCCAAATAAGTTGTTCAAGTTCGTTTATCAAAAACGTGTATGACCCGTTGGTGAAAGTTTGTAATAATAATTCATTTAGACATTATTATCAAGTTTGTTTTGTTGTATACTATTCAGTAGTACAAATCGTGTGTTGCAAATAGATTATTTTAGTTTGTATAAGCCTTAAACCGTAGGTCAAAGTTGGTCAACTCGTTGGTCAAAGTGGTCAAAGTTGGTCAAACTTGGTCAAACTGGTCAAACCTGGTCAACTGGTCAAACTGGTCAAACCGGTCAAACCTGGTCAAACTGGTCAAACCTAGTCAAACCTGGTCAAACTGGTTAAGGTTGGTCAAACTATGAGTCACTTCTCAATTTATGAGTCACTTATAGAGTCACTTCTGATTTATGAGTCACTTCTCAATTTATGAGTCACTTATAGAGTCACTTCTAATTTTATGAGTCACTTATAGAGTCACTTCTTATTTATGAGTCACTTCTGGTCCAAATCAAGTCTCACAAATTTTTCCTACTGATTATCAAGGTTTCTGGTCTAACATATAATTTTTACAGAAACTATAGTGTCTATTTACATATTTAAATAAATTCGCGAAGGAACCGAACTCGGTTTTCAAAAACTTTCAGACCAGACTCAAAGAACAGATTATAGCCAAAAATACGTACAGATCTGGAAAAAGTGTAAAACACGAAAGTTGTAGATCTTTTCAATACGCAACTTTTTTAAAAAAAATTCGTTGTCTAATTCTACCTAGACCTCCTGATATGGTCGTTTTAGTAACCTGTGTTTTTGAAGACAGAATCTGTCTTTTTTTTTTGGGTAAAGGGAGTATACCCTGGTAAATTTTATAAATGAATAATAACGTTACAAGCACATCAAAAATCTTAGACTAAACAAATAAAAGACTAAGCACATATACTTGACATGCCAAGTATATGACAACCAAAAAACATCTAAAAAGAAACCAGAATCTGTCTTCTTACCTATGTGTTACAAAAACGTATTTTAACCTTTTATTTGGACATAATAGTGTTAGATGAGTAATATAACATGTAAATATACATTGATGAGAGTAGAGATGAGCCCTCACAATGGTGGTTTTGAAGAAAGAAGGCTGAAATGATGATGAGGAACTTGTGAGCTTGAATCTTCTTGAAGAACTTTGCAAAAATGATGAAGAAATTGGTGGTGGTGCTATGGTGGTTGTGGTGGTTTATTGTGGTGGTATAAGAGGCTGAAAATATTCAGTAGTTCTAAGAGAAAAGGGTGAAGGAAATTGAGTGAAAATTGGTGAAGTGAAATGAGAGTGTAAGGGTGCATGTAGGTGTAGTGTTCAAGTGGGGGGGGGGGGGAATCTAATCATTTAACTTGCATGGGATTTTAGTGGGCAATGGGGGTGGTGACCACATGGGGGGGCCCGGCCCATGTAGGTCCCACACAAGGGTATTTTGGTCATTTTACTTTTCCCAATTTAATTCGTTGCGTTTCCCGTTCGTTTACCCGATTGTTTAGACGTTTATTTATACGTTAAACGTTTTATACACACATTTAAGTAACGGTTTAAATTCCGATATTTTCAATTGAAATATTTTATCTAGATACTTGAAAACATTTATAAAAATGTTCCGTTAGTTTATCGGCCTCGATTTGCGTACACGTTTTACGGAGGTTTAATCGCGTAGCGTTTTTAATAGACGTTTTTCCTTGACGAACTATTATATGATGTTTTCAATAATAATTTCATACAAAATAATATATTTTAAATTATTAAAATATATTTTGACTTTCGTTCGATTGTCAGGCGCGTTCCGCGCGTTTCTGTTGCGTTTGAGACGTTTTAACCAAAACGCCTAAGTTTTTCGTGTATTAATTTAACAAATTAACAATATATGATAAATAACTTCTAAAAATAGATTCAAGTTATTTATAGAAATGTTTTCACCAACGTCGTATAATTAGGCGGACTTCGTCCGGTTATTTCGCACAATTTCACCAAATTGCGTAAGCGTAATATAAATCAATTACGGGGGTGTATATTCACATAAATATACAAATAGTTACAAGTAATTACAAGTATTTAGCCTAGTACTAAACTAAACACACGTAATTAGGGTTTCTAGCAGGTTAATCAGTAACCCTAAATCGTCGGGTGTCACACAAAATGTATTGCTCGAACAAGTTCTAACTTAAAAGGCGTACATCGGCACACTCACAATCGAAAAGTGAAGCATTAAAGATGAATGCTTTTATATGGCTCAAGATTCCGCACTTATTTTGGTGGTTTAGTTCCTATCATGCGATTGCTTGTTTTGAAACTTAGTTTGAAAGTTAACAAAGAGTTTTTGCCCGTCACAGGTCGCTTTCCCAAACCTTTGAACTTTTGTTGACCAGAATTACCCTTTTCGGAATTTCCTCGATTCAAAATTTTGAAAATTTTGCTGAAAATCCGAGTTTTACTAAAAAGATTTGATGTTGCACTTCAGTAGTGAATACTACTGCTATCCCACAATTAAAAGAACATTGTCCCTAATGTTCTATTTCTAAGTTAGGTTAATCCCACACTTAGACTTTTGAATGAGGGTCAATATTTTCGAATTTTAGTGTGTTTAATCAAGCAAAGTAAGGTTAGAAGAGATACTACCTTATGTTGCGTGCATTGCCACTGGATTTTATGGACCAGATTCAAGTGTGTGAATTCGCTGGAACTGGACCAGGCTCATTAAAATGAATTTGTTCCATAATTCCTACGTCGAGTTCTGCATAATAAATATCCTTCAGGAAACACAAATGTCAATACACGTTAATACCAAACAGAAATAACATAACTAATGATAGCTAATCCATATCAGCATAGAGCGCCTCCCAGTCGGTGAAGTCATCATCCATAAAAGATCGTGTTTTCAACGACCGAAGGTGATGCTGACTCCTCGATGGTATAGACTGGAGATGCAGTGTCATCCTCTGGATCCTGAATCCAAGCATCTATTGCAGCGATCTCCTCCTCTAGTGGGTCCGTAGGAGTGGGGTGGTCTTGCGCAGTCGTGTTCCAAGGTGGGAATAGGTCCCACGGTGGAATGTGCGGAGCGGGATCAGGTCCCATCTGAAAGGGGCACACAGGTATGGAAGGAAGGCCCAGAGCAGTGTGGATCTCAGTGATGGTAGTGTGCTGGACCTCGAGGGCTCTCAGTATTGACCAAGTGACAGCAGGGTCCGTGGTAGTCACCCCATGATGAAGGGTGGGTACTCTGGAGGTCCTTGCGGTCTGTCCCTCTGATCGGCGAGATGAAGGTAACCTGGCATGGACAGGACGTAACAGGAATGTCTCCTGAACGTTCACCTCCACCAAGTCTGCCAAGATCTCATCCAATCGAGGGGGCGGTGACTGAGATCCCCTGATGGTCCCCATGCTACTACCTAGTGATGAACTTCGGGAGTGATGCATGGCACGTGAGCGTCTCTGACTGGGGGCTCGTGCTCCGGCTAACTGTGAACTCATCCTGCAAAATACAAAAGGTTAATGGTCTAAACATAATCATTAGCCTTTCATGGGCGAGGTACTGCATAAGAATGGATTAGATCAAACATAAAAGTAAAAGAAAAATAAATGCTGAAAATATAAGATAGGCTTGGGATGCCTCCCAAGAGCGCTTTGTTTATCGAGTCTCGTAGCTTGACTCTTTCATACCTACTATTCTATTAGGGTGATTCGTAGTTATAGACTTCCTCGTTTGAGGGAAAGTCTTCTACGTAGTGTTTTAAACGGTGACAGTTTACCTTGAAGTTCCCGTCTGGAGCCTCGAGTTCGATGGCACCATAAGGAAATACTTTTGAGATTATGAATGGACCGCTCCACCGTGTTTTGAATTTACCAGAAAACTTCTTAAATCGTGAGTTAAAGAGTAGAACTTTATCACCTGGATTGAACCGTGTGGGGCGGAGCTTCACATCGTGAAGCAACTTGGTTCTTTCCTTGAATTTGTAGGAGCTTTCATAAGCTTGATCTCTTAACTCTGCTAGCTCGTTCAGTTGCATTTTCCGGTGTGTTCCCGTTATCGTAGGATCTAAGCTACAGTTCTTCAGTGCCCAGTAAGCTTTGTATTTGAGTTCAATCAGAAGATGACATGCCTTTCCATAAACGAGCCTATAGGGGGTTGTTCCTAACGGCGTTTTATAAGCTGTCCAAAATGTCCATAAAGCATCGTCTAGCTTATCTACCCATCTCTCCTTGTGTTGACCAACTGTTCGTTCCAGAATCCTTTTTAGCGCCCGGTTTGTTATCCCTGCTTGCCCATTCGTCTGCGGGTGATAGGCCATAGAGGTCTTGTGGGTAACACCGTATTGTTGCAATAGTTTCATAAACTAAGTATTGCAAAAGTGCGTGCCTCGATCGCTGATGATCGCTCCAGGGGTTCCAAACCTACGGAATAGTTGTTTTAAGAACTTGGTTACGACTCTTGAGTCATTTGTTGAAAATGCTTGAGCTTCGGCCCATCTGGATACGTAATCGACAGCTACTAGGATGTATTCTTTTCCGTAAGATTTTGGAAATGGTCCCATGAAATCTAATCCCCATATGTCAAATATCTCGCATGCTTGGATATTCGTCAACGGCATTTCATTACGCGTTGTGATATTTCCAAACCTTTGGCAAATATCGCAACGTTTCACCAAGTCTTGTGCATCTCTAAAAATAGTGGGCCAGTAGAATCCTGAGTCGTAAACTTTCTTTGCTGTCAGATTAGTTGCATGATGTCCTCCGGTGGGTCTGTGATGGCTTTGGTGAAGTATGTGTTCGGCTTCTTTCCCATCGACACATCTTCTTACAATTTGGTCGGGACAGCCTTGAACAAATATGGATCATCCCAAAAGTAATGCTTGACGTCACGGAAGAATTTCTGTCTTCGTGATGATGGCATCCCTTTCCTTGTGATTCCTTTTTTGTAAAGGGTAAAATTTTACCCGGTAAATGTATTCCCAAAAGCGTTGAAGTACAATGGATGTGAGTGAATCCCACATCTCAGCCCGTTACATAGGCGATAAAGACTACATAACGAGGACAAAACCACTCCACACTTATAACTAAGCAAATCTATTGCGAACCGCAAAACAACCACACTGCTAAACACAGTAATAACCAATTACATTTAGAATAACAAAATAAATGTAAATAACCATAGTGAAATGCCTTAGTCTTCAATATCTTCATTAAGTGACCTGCAAAAGCATCACCAACTTCCAAGCTGCATCACCAGCAAACATGTCTAGCATTATATTGTCAACCTGCCCTACCACACTATAGATGGCAAAAGGTCCAGGACATAACCAATACAATCCATCGACTAGGATGAGCCTGCCCTACCAACATAAAGATGGCAAAAGGTCCAAGCTCACACCAAACGGCTGAAATCAGCCATACTCCATAAAAGAAACCATATCCATAGTGTATAACTATGTCTTCATATATCATCATTAAGAGACCCATGAGTACAACATCAACTTCCAAGCTGGTATAGCAGCAAACACGTCTAAAGTCATAACGCCAACCTGCCCTACCAACACAAAAGATGGCAAAAGGTCCAGGAACACCAATATAACCCATCAACAAGAGAGGGCCTGCCCTACCAACTAAGCCTTGGCAAAAGGTCCAGGCACTCCCCAAATGGCTAAAGATAGCCACACAAAGCAACTCAAGAATAGCATGAACCCAAAACGAATCCATACATTCCGAAGCCGCACCATCCTCCAAGTCAAGAATAGAACCATCAATGGAGGTTGATATGAAACGTATCAAAGTGACACGAACTATCAACACAAACGCTCCATTGAACAAAAAAAGATCGACCAGGAAAACCATAGGACGATCATATCCCACCCCCCACCACGTTTTCTCTCCCAAAACCCTCATCAAAAACCCATCGTTAATAAAACGACTCTCATAATAATCCAAGTACAACAATGTACTACAACCACAAACAAACAGATCGTTCCAAAAACAGATCTATCACAATAGACAAACCCTAGTAGCCGTCACCTTCTTCCAAGTACCAAAACCAATCTGCACTTGAGACCGTATGGCGCGTTCTTTAAACCCTACCAGCAACCAAGCCGTCGCCTTCTTCCCTACAAGCCTATTACCACCCAGCTCATAAACCAAACCCTAAATCCACCCAGCTCGCAAAACCAACCCCTAATACCACCAAATACCAAAATCAGTCTGATCACAGCAAAACTTAAATAACTTGTATGCGTGTACTCTGATCAAACAGCATGTCGGTAGAATAACATGCAATGGCAGCTAAAAGATGTCGGCAAAAGAATAAATTCCAATGTCAATGAATAATTAATTATGAACTGCAATATGTCAGCGATTTCTCAATAATCAAATCCCGAGTCGGCAAATATGATACGACAAAATGGTGAAAATAATTAAATCCAACCGACACAAACGTCGACAAGAATATAATCAAATCACGAAACCTTTAAAAACTAATAATAAATGCGAAAAAAAGAAACAAAGAATCTAAATTGAAAACCCTTATACGGCACACAAACCAAAAAAATATAACTGATGATCCTTCCACCGATAAATCCAAAGAATTAACAATTGTACAAATCAATCAGCCACGTAAAAATAATTAATGACCAGGTGCAAGGATTTTGCAATTAAAATTTTTGAAAACAGGGGTTTCTTTTTAGTCGCCGTTGAGAGAGATTTCGTAGACGGGTTTTTGATTTCCTTCCAACTACGAAATTGGCAATGTCTGCAAACCAAGGATCGTCAGTGAATTGCGAACCTTGCATTTGTTCTCCTAAACTCATTAACTGCTCTTCTGGAAATCGATCTTTAATATCTCTTTCTGCAAGTTGTTCCATCGACGGATTTTCAAGTCGACTTAAATGATCTGCGGTGACATTTTCTGCTCCCTTCTCATCTTTTATCTCGATGTCGAATTCTTGTAGGAGTAGAATCCATCGAAACAATATGGGTTTTGCGTCTTGCTTCTTGAAGAGGTATTTTAGAGCTGAGTGATCCGTGTATACAACTGTCTTGGATAGTATTAGGTAGGATCGAAACTTGTCAAAGGTAAACACTACGGCCAGAAGCTCCTTTTCCGTAGTTGTGTAGTTTTCTTGAGCGTCTGTGAGTGTTTTGCTAGAGTAGTAGATTGGTCGAAAGTGATTATCCTTCCTTTGCCCTAGAACCCCCCAACTGCGAAATCACTAGCGTCGCACATGATCTCGAATGGTAGACTCCAATCAGGAGCGACCATGATTGGTGCATTGGTTAGCTCCTTTTTTAGGTAGTTGAAAGCCTTCATACAGTTCTCATGAAACACAAACTTGATGTCTTTTCCCAGAAGGTGGGTGATAGGTCGAGAAATCTTGGAGAAGTCCTTGATAAAATGGCGGTAGAACCCAGCGTGTCCTAGAAAGCTTCGAATGGCCTTAACGTTGGTTAGTGGTGGAAGTTTGGCAATGGTTTCGACTTTTGCTTTGTCTACTTCGATTCCTGAGCATGATATCCGATGTCCTTAAACTATTCCTTCCTTCACCATAAAGTGACATTTTTCCCAATTCAAAACGAGATTTGATTCTTCACACTTTGCGAGCATTCTGTCGAGGTTGGATATACATGATGCGAAAGAGTCTCCAAAGACCGAAAAATCGTCCATAAAGACTTCCATGCATTGTTCAATCATGTCATGGAAAATTGCAACCATGCATATCTGAAATGTTGCAGGTGTGTTGCATAATCCAAACGGCATTCGTCGGTACGTAAATGTTCCGTATGGGCATGTAAACGTTGTCTTCTCCTGGTCCTTTGGATCGAACGGGATTTGGAAATACCCGGAAAACCCTTCAAGGAAATAGTAGAATTCATTTCCTGATAGCCTCTCGGGCATTTGGTCAATAAAAGGAAGCGGGAAGTGATCCTTGCGAGTTGCTTCATTTAACTTCCGGTAATCGATGCAGAACCTCCAACCGGTAACCGTCCGAGTTGGTATAAGCTCATTTTCTTCGTTTGTAATGACCGTCATTCCTCATTTCTTCGGGACGACTTGAACAGGGCTAACCCAAGGTGAGTCGGATATTGGGTAGATCAATCCAGCATCCAAGAGTTTGATAACCTCTTGCTTAACCACACCCTGAATCTTAGGATTCACCCTTCTCTGCCTCTGCACGGATGGTTTGAAATCATTCTCCATGAGGATCTTGTGCGTGCAATAGTTGGGACTGATTCCTTGTATATCAGAAATTTTCCAAGCAATTGCCTTCTTGTGCGATTTCAGAACATCAATGAGTTAAATTTTTTCCTCGGGTTTTAACTCTTTTGATATTATCACCGGGAGTTGTGACGTTCCATGGAGGTAAGCGTACTCAAGGTGAGGTGGTAATTCTTTTAATTCCAGGTTTGGTGGTTCTTCAATAGATGGCTTCATTCTAGCTATCTCGTCTCTATTCAGCTTCTCATATTCAGCTTGGAATGGTGCCTCGTCTGTCTCGGGTTCAGATGTGGAGATTGATGCTATTTCAACCCACTCGGTTTTATTTGAGAATTCGACCGTCTGTAGTTCATATTTTTTGACTGATGATGAGGAAACTTCGTCATTTCTGGTGAGGATGATCCCTCCATCGTCGATGAACTGGAATTCTTGAAATTGAGCGGATGAAGATTGGTTTATGGTGATTTCAGGGTTTGAAATTGATAGTAGTACGGGTTGGTTGTTTAGTTGCGGGTCAAATGATGGCGGCTCAACACTCATTCCTTTGAATGAATCTAGGATTTCTTTAATTGAAGGAAATGGGTTTGGTTCGTTGAATATGGGTTTAACTCTCTTTAGCCAAGGTATCGGTGTACCGCATCCTAACGGAACAGTGATTGTTTTGCCATCGGTACGAGGAAAATTCTTTTCAAACAAGGGAAATAGTAGTTCGTTGGATGTTGTTGGCGAAGTGATAGCGGAGTGTAGCCCAAGGTCCTCATTATATAGCTTCCGAACGGTGATTATGGTGTTGGGAATCGGATCCTGGCTAGATAATGCTAGTACTTCGTGGAGATGTTCATCAAAAATATCCTGCATGGTATCACACAAACCAAGGTCCTCTTCGAGAGGTTGCTTCATTAATCGATCGACATTAAAGGTGACCTCCTCTTTCCCAACTCTCAATTTTAAAGATTGTTCGTTAACGTCAATTACGGCCTTGGCAGTATTCAGGAATGGTCTGCCTAGGATGAGCGGGATATGGGTGTCTTCCTCTATGTCCATGACAATAAAGTCTACTGGAAAAACGAACTTATCGACTTCGACCATGACATCTTCAGCAATTCCTCGAGGGAGCTTGACTGATCTGTCAGCTAATTGGATGGTCATACGAGTAGGTAATAGTTCATCTAATCCTAATTTCTTATAGAGGGAATAAGGCATAAGATTAACACTAGCACCTAGGTCTGCTAAGGCGTTACTAATTTGAATATCCTGGAGAAAACAGGGTATAGTAAAGCGTCCAGTGTCGCCTAATTTAGGTGGGAGACCATGTTGTACAATTAAAGAACATTCAGCATTCAAGGGTAAACTAACTATTTGCCTAAGCTTTTCTTTGTTTGAAAGGAGTTCTTTAAAGAACTTAGCACACGAGGGCATTTCTACTAAAGCATCTAATAATCTAACATTTAAGTGTAGGCTTTTAAATATTTCCAGATATTTACAGAATTGGGCTTCTTGCTTTTCCTTTTTAAGTCTACCAGGATAAGGTATTCTTGTTCGAGGTATGTTATCTGAAGTTTTGGCTGGTGATGGGTCAGGTGTTGTGACAAGGATGTCAATTGACACGTCTTCACTAGGTGTAGGTGTGGGTAAAGAAGTGTTTTCGGGGGTATTATCTGGTGGTGGTGGATCAATTTTGGTTACTTTTCCTCCTCTAGTTACGATTAACACATCATCACTTGGTGTATGAGTGGTGTCATTAGTGATCACCGACGTACTTTTCTCAATAAAACTTAAGCTTTTCAAAATAGATTCCATGTTAGAGATTAATTTTTCTGAAATTTTTATCATGGTGTCAATGCTATCTTGAAATCCAGTTACTCTTTTGTTTATAACATTTTGTTCGAACATAAAATCTGATAAAGATTGCTTTGAGGAAGGTAAGTGGTGGGTAGGTGAGGAAATAGCCATAAGTTGGGTTAAAGATCCATTTGGTGTGGGGTTGGTCAAATCAAAATAAGGTGTTGACATGATTAAATTAAAACTAAGGTAATCCTAAAGGCAAAAAGGTAACTTTAGATTGATGTTATTTTTTCAAAAGGATCGCTAAACACTAAAGTTGCTAAGCTCCTAAAATCGGTTGCCGACGCTCCCCGGCAGCGGCGCCAAAAACGTGTTGCCTCACACACCGGTCGTTGAAATTTCTAATGGTGATGCGAGGTAACAGTGGGTTTTAAATTTATAAGGCTGGGGCCTAGGGTTACTATTATGCTAATCAAGGGGCTAGCAAAGGACAAATATGACATAGGATCGTTCTTCAAAGCGTGACAAATTGAAACTAGGGAATTTAGAAACTTTTATGTATTTAGTTAGGGATAAGAGAGTTGGTTTTGGTTTTGGTTTTGGGTTTTCTAAACTAAACTAAACTAAACTAAACTAAACTAAAAAGTGGAGGTTACTTCGGGCGTTCAGCGATTAAAGTGATTGTCTACTATGAAGTGGTTTAGGAGTTGTCAAATATGGAGAGTTCAAATGGGGATAAGTTCGTAAGTTAATGTGAGCTATTACTACAATCCTCCTATCGGGCTAACGCGGAGGTGTCCACAATCAGGCAAATAGAATGTCACGTGGGTTGCAGAATATATTAAAGCATATACCAAAAGTTCTCTCAAATGTATGCCCATATTATCCGACAGTTAATCTCGAATCCTATTCCCCAATCTCGGTCATCAAAGATGTCTGAATCATGGCATAGTTTGTTGAATAAACAATCTTATAAACGGGTTTTACCCTCGCCGGAGTAGGTTGGACTAACTGGTCTAGGCGGCCGGATTATTGTCATCACTTATTCGTACGAATTATCAACATTACTCAGGTATGCAAGAAAACAGGGATGATTTATACTACAGATGGAAACCTAAGTAATACGTTTGTTATTCGATTCATAATATAACTACATTCGTTCGTTCTTGACTTCCATACGTTTGTACTCCGCCATAAGCGTTTCTTGTACTATATCGAAGAACAGTTGAATAGGGGCCGTCATATTATTTCTCGATAATTAAGGCCGTTTGTATTTCACTATTATGATAATCCTAAGGCAACAATTAAACAAGAACATGCAATAAGACGATCAAGACAATAGTTCAATGTAAGCATGCAAAAGTATTATTTAAGTCGAGGATATTCCGAAAGTTGTCTCAAAAATATCGTCTATATGAATTTAATCTTAATCTACCTCTATTCCCATGTTCCGTGTCTCTTAGATCCTATTTTGGTCTAGAGAACACTGCCATGCCGAGCTCAATGATTCAATCTAAAATAGTATAACTAAGTGACCTATACCCTATGAGTTAGCTACGTTCATTTTTGGATAAGGTTTTAGTCACAACATGAGTTAGGTAGATAAACGATAAAGATTTAATTCCTACATCTATTTGTAATATAAGCCATCCGCAGTCTCATAACATACAACATAATTACATATTTAAAAACTTCCTAAACGACTATCAAAGCAGACAATTGAGTTATCTAATTAATCATGGTAATTATAGCATACATATTTAAATTTATAAAATAAAGAACAAACATATTTAAATACGATAGATAGATTAGAACTTGGAAAGGTGTACAATAACTCGTAGCTAAAATGCATCCCGGAGCACCTCCGTACAAATCTTCCTTAGTTAATTAATTAGCTATTCTAATTAATTAAACTAGCTTAAAGGAAGAACTACAACTAATTTTACAAGAATGAATAAGATGAGGATGGTGTATTTTGTGTGTTTCCAAGGTGTGTCTTGCAAATGAACCATAGGCTCCTATTTATAGGTGAAATCCAGTACATTTTAGCAACTTGGGGCACACGTTAGCAAAAGGTGGAAAAGTGGCTAGCACATGTACCCTAAAGTGCGTAAAGGTCTAGCACGTGTACCCTAAAGTTGCGTAAAGTGCTAGCACGTGTACCAAGCGAGTACGGGCAAGGACGAAAAAGCACCAAATGGACAGGGGGGAGGCAGCCGACGGCGGTGGCCTGGTGGCCGGCGGCGGCTAGCAGGCTGCTGTCTCGGTTCGCCGTCTTTTGCTCGTTTCTTGATTCGCGCGTATCTTCTTCGTTATGCGCCCGTTTTCGTCAATTCTTTTTGCGTTTGATTCGTTTTTCAAAAACGAAGACTTTGATGAAAAGATATCCCTGAAATGTGTCTCTGATCTTTAGATGTCTCGTGCGAATCGTTTGAATCTTCCGGTGTACGTAGAATCTTCGTTCTTCATCCGTTTTTGTCGATTCTTCTTCTGGATTCGTAATTTGAAAATGAACATCTTGGATAAGATGGATCTTGGTGATGGGTACTTTGTCTCTAAATCTTGTTTCGGATGCCTTGAATCTTCAACTGTGTGTGGAATCTTCGTTTTTCGTCCATTTTGCTTGATTTTTCTCGTGCAACTTCATTTTGATCTTCTTGGCAAAGTTTCATTGATTTGCGCATTATTTGAGTCCATATGCCAAGTATTGTTCTAGAATGAGAGAGATATCGGTGGTAAAAACATAACTTTTTACGCGATATCAGCTATACTATACAATATATATTTTATTAATGTAGACGTATATAAAGAAACAAAGATTTGAAGATTTGAAGTTATGTGACTACACATCTATCATTTGCATGAAGTAAAATAAGAGTTTATGCGCCACTTTATTATGTGAATTTGATGAACTATTTGGATCTAAATTTTTCATGGTGTTAATTACGTGACTGTGATAAAGTGGGACTTTTGACATGCTAAAAGAGAATACGAAAAAGGAAAGATTTAGAGAAAGAGCTAATCATAAAAGTTATCTACGTAGTTAATATAGAGCAAAGAATTAAGGAGATGACTTTAGAGTATGTTGTACATGACTAGTTACTATTACTATAAAATAAAATTTGAGAGTAGTAAAAATATAGCATTTTATTAAAGAGTACTAAGAGTAATGATTAATGATTTTGTTATGTAATCAAAAAGTAGTCATAAAGAGAAAGTTTTCGTTTGATTTTAGAAAAAAATTAAGATTAGAGTTATTGTAGACAACGAAAGTTATGTGTAAACTTGTAATAATCATGATCTGTTAGTTTATTGTTTAATATTGCGTCAAATGTGTAAACATGTTTTATCGTATTCGGATCGAATTTATGAAAATTGAGTATAATGACTACCACTACAAGAAAAAGCAGCTAATAAGACGAAGGGCTTTTGCGACGACTGGATGTCGTCGCAAAAAGGCCACTAGACGACAAGAAAGCATGTTTTTTCAACCTTGACCGCAAAAAACATTGACTTTTTCTTTTGCGACGACGCTGTCATCGCAAAGGTCATCGCAGTAGCTTTTTATTTTTTATTTTTGACTTTTTCATTTAGCTCCAAAATAAAAAATCTCCCGTGCTCTGCAAAAATTCCCGCGTAAGAATTTGCTACGTCGTGTCGTCGCAATAGTCGTCGCAGTAGCATTTTTCTTTTTATATTTTACTTTTCCATTGGCTCCAAAATAAGAAAGGATTTCCCTCCTAACCTTGCGATGACAGTGTCATCGCAAACATCGTCGCAGTAGCATTTTTTCCATTTTTGACTTTTTTATTTTTCTCCAAAACCAAAAACATAACTCTATTTCGAAGTAATAGCGTTTTCTTTTGACGCTCCACACACCGGTCGTCGATATTTCTGATGGTGAAGTGGGCACGACAGTGGGTTTTAAATTTATAAGGCTGGAGCCTAGGGTTACTATGGTTGCTATTCTATAAGGGCTAGCAAGGGTAAGTATGACCTAGGATCGTTCTTCAAAGCGCGACGAATTGAAAATAGGGAGGTTTAGAAACTTTTGTGTATTTAGCTGGGATAAAAAGGTTTGTTGGTTTTGAGTTTTCTAATCTACTAAATAAAATGTGAAAGTAAATAAAGGTGGAGGTTACTTCGGGCGTTCAGCAATTAAAGCGATTGTCTACTATGAAGTGGTTCAGAGGAATTTAAATGTGAAGAGTTCTAGTGTGGATAAATTTGTAGGTTAATGTGAGTTATTGCTGCAGTCCTTCCATCGGACTGACGCGGAGATGTCCACAATCAGACATAAGGAATGTCACGTGGATTGCAGAATACATTGACACGTACACCGAAAGTTCTCTCAAATGCACGACCATATTATTTGACGGTTAATATCTAATCCTATTGAAACACCCCGAAATTTCAAATAATTTTTTTTAATACTTCTTACAATTTGTGTAATACCCTTTATTGTTAATTTATCATTATTATTAATATACATATATTATTATAAGCTAAAATGAAAAGTGGGTAATTCTGATCACTACCCGCCGGGTAGCATATGTACCCGCAGAGTAACAGATCAAACAACCAGGTAAATTAATTTGTGTGGTAACAGAAAAATATACTCATTTTAAGGCTGTAGTAGCAGCCGGTTTTACCAACTACCAGCTGGGTAGTTTGTTTACCCGCCGGGTACCCTTGTATTCCATCAAGTCACCAGTCTGCACACATCATTACCATTATCCGAATTTTAAATGCGTGTAACTTTAAATCTGTAAATCCAATGACTATGAAATTTTGCACGCACTAGTATTATGACAATACAAACACTTTCTAATTTTCACTTTTCTCAAATTCGCGTTTTATCTCAAATTGGACCGTTGACCTCTTTATGGTCATTTTTAGCCATTTTATTTAACATGCAAAGTTTCAATTCACTAAACTTCAGACTTTGACCTTTTTAGTATCATTTCAATATCGCGATTAGAGTCTAATGCAAAACTAACATTCATTATACATGAACTATTACTCAATTTACCATTTAGGCTAAACAGTGACCCATTTGGGCACTATAATGACCCGTTTGGGTTTTTGACCATATTTTCACCACTTTACTATTATGTTGACTATTTAAGTCAAACCAAATTGGTATTACTATTAATACTTCAATGAATCCATTAAACACTTAATTGACTATATCCTCATTTCATTAACCTTTAACCTTCAAAGTTTACAACTTTCAAAATTGTCAACGAACATATATAAACCCGTTGACTACTTTAACACTTGATCATAAAACATTACATCACATGTGCTAGTATAACTAGTACCATATCCTTTAAACATAAGGTGTCAAAACATGATTTATTTAACAAAAGGGGGTGATATTCATATCAAGAGCATGATTTAAAAGATAAGCTTGTTACCAACTAGCAACAAACTCCACCACTAGGTCCCCATTGGCTTCTTGCCCAAATCTTCCTTCTTACCACTTGAATCACCTACAATATTTAAATTTAACACATTAAGCACATTGCTTAGTAAGTAATGGACACTTTAACAATAACTTTAACACTTTAACATATTAAGGATCCTTAACCACTTCATCAAGTTAATCACAAAGGATTAACTACTTCCACAAGTGATACCAATGCCATTACTTGGCTAGCATCAAGCTAATGACATAGTAATCACTTACTTTAACAAACTCCCATTACTTACCTTGATTGCGATTTAAAAAAACACTTGAATTAGCTTGAGCACTTTGTCCACCTAAACACATAATCACATAAACACACATTACAATCAACATCAAATTATCACTTTCTTTACTTTCAATTTCTTTCTTTATTACTTTGGTGTTCATTTATAACACCAATACATAAACTTCAATTACTTAACAAGTTTCATACATTTTCTCATAACATCACAATTTCAATTAAATGGGTATTTGACTCTTTCATCACTTTCATTACCAATTCACCATGAACATCATTATAGGGCTTTCACACACACACACACACACACACACACACACACACACACACATATATATATATATATATATATATATATATATATATATATATATATATATTTATATTTATATATATATATATATATATATATATATATATATATACATATATATACATATATATATATATATACATATATATACATATATATATATATATATATATATATATATATATATATATATATATATCAAATACCCATTTTTTTTACATCTTCAGTGAAAACATTCCAAAACAAGAGAGCAGTCCCCCCCTCCTCCCCCTTCTCTCTCCAAGGTGGCGATTTCAGGGTTTTTTTTTCTGCCTTAATTTCTGCTTTAATCTGGTTATATTCTTCAATTCGTTTGGTGTTTAATTCGTATCTTTGATTCCTTCTTTGATTCGGTTGAACATCTACACGGATTTAGGGTTTTCTGGCCGTTTTAGAGTTGTATTGAATCGACAATTAGGGTTTTTTTTTTTAAAATCGTCAATTTTATTGTTCTTAATCTGGTTCGTGATTGTATATGATCTGATTCATCACTTCATCAACGTTGATAAGCCAAATTCGTTTTAGGGTTTCATCCTAATCGTTTTAGGGTTCTTCTGTTTTTGGGTTTTGATCTTAACCGACCAAATTGAGATTGATCTTGCATCGATAAGTCTGATTGCCATTCTGATTGATCTCGGCGATTTGGGTTATTTTTCTGGTTTCACGTGAGGTTTTATGCGCCCAGGTCAGACTAACAATTGGTTTGATTCTGTTTTTTAATTGCGTAGATCAAATTATTGAGGTTTCTTGGGGCCATTGTGTTTTAATTCTTATCATCTTGGCCGATTGGTGGTTTCTTTTTGGAAAGTGGTATTAGGGTTTCGGTAGGTGGTATTTGGGGATTGTGATTTCTGGTTGAAGAGGATGATCGGTATATGATTGCCGGTACTGGTTTCTGACTTGGTATAGAACAATTCGGTATTCTGGAAAGTGGTTTTCTGGTTGGATGTTGCTGATTGGGTTTGTTTAGGGTTGGCCGGATTATTCTTTTCCGGTGGCAACTAGGGTTTTTTGACCTACTTATTTTTCTGCTAGGGTTTTTATTTGAGGTGTTGGGAGAGAACCGTGGGGGTGGGGGGGGGGGGGGGGGAGATCTTGGTTGACCTTGTTTGTTCAATGGAGCGTTTGTGTTGATTGATCATGTCGCTATGATGTGTTTCATATCAACCTCCATTGATGGTTCTTTCATTGAGGTGGAAGAAGTTTGGCTACGGTGGTTCCATCTCCGGTTCGGGTTCCACTGATTGGATATTTTAGCTAGGTCATTTTTTGTTGGCTTATGTTGCGTGTGGGTATACTTGGACCTTTTGCCATTGCCGGAATTGGTAGGGCAGGTGTATTCAACACATTGGAGTGGTTATTGGGACGTGTTGGTAGGGCAAGTTAGCTCAAGGAATTGAGATTGCTGTGTGCTGCAGCTTGGACGTTGGTGTTTGCTCTCATGGGTTAACATACGAAGATTACTGAAGACCGAGTTGATCACCGTAGAAGTGGTTCTATGAACCTAGTGTTTACATTTAGATTATTTATTTTAAATGTAATTATTACTACATTTAGCAGTATGGTTAGTGGTTATGTGCTGCGTTGCAGCTGTGTTTTCTTCTGCGGGTAGCAGATTGTTTGCTTAGTTGTATAGGTTGAGTCAAATCGCCTATGTAACGGGCTGAGATGTGGGATTCACTCACATCCATTGTACTTAAATGATTTTGGGAATATATTTACCGGGTAAACATTTTGCCCTTTACCAAAAAAAAAAAAATGAGCTTCTTTTACATAACTATAAGCAAGTAATCATAACTTTAGCTTAATAACATATAGAAAACATCAAAATCTCTAAGTACCCACTTATTCATTGATTATTTCTAACTTAGGGTTTATCCAAATTTAAACTTTAACATCAAATTACACAAGTATAAGACTTGAATCATACCTTAGAAACTACAATTTAATGATTTCAAGCCTAATTGATAAAACTTTAGCTCCAATTCTTTGATTTCTTGCTTTTGTTCCTTCAAACCGACTCACACACATACATACGAGTTTTCTGTTTTTATTTTCTGATAAATGAAAAGAAAGAGCTGGAAGGCTCTTTTAATTACTAAATTTTGATATTAAACCCTTATCTTTAATAGATTTACTTTATATTTCAAGTCCTGTATTAACTACTTCTTAACTTATAACAACATGTAAACACCTAGCACATTTAATATATACATATTTATAACTTAAACAAGTAAACACATGATATATTATTTAAAACTTACAAATTTAGGGGCGTTACACCTATCCTCCAATCTCGGTCGTCAGAGATGTCCGAATCATGGCATAGTCTATTGAATGAATAGTCTTATAAACGGGTTTTACCCTCGCCGGAATAAGTTGGAATAACTGGTCTAAGCGGTCAAACAATATGTCATCACTTATTCGTACAAATTATCAACACTACTCAAGTATGCAATATGGCAGGGATAATTTATTTTATGAATAGAAACCTAAACAATACGTTTGTCAAATTGATCGATCCGTAATATAACTACCTTCGGTCGTTCCAGACTTTCGTATGTTTGTACTTTGCATAAAGCATTTCCAGCACTATATCAAGGAACAGTCGAATAGGGGCCATCATATTATTTCACGACATCCTAAAATTCTTTAGATTTACTATTACGATAATCCTAAGGCAACAATCAAACAAGAACATGCAATAAGACAATCAAAACAGTATTTGGTTTTTTTAGGCTAACAAAGGCATTTAACTAGGTCGAGATTCGAGAATACTCTGAAAGTTGTCACAAAAGTATTTCCTGTCTGAATTTAATCTTAATCTACCTATACTCCCATATTCCATGTCTCTAATATCTTGTTTTAGTCTAGAGAACACCGGCCATGCCGAGCTCAACGATTCAATCTAACTAAGTGACCTGTATCCTGTGAGTTATCTACGTTCATTTTTGGATAAGGTTTTAGTCACAACATGAGTTGGGTAGATAAACGATAAAGGTTTAATTCCTACATCTATTCATAATTTAAGTTACCCGCAGCTATGTAACATACAGTTTATTACATATTTAAATATTCCCTAAACTACTATCATAGCAGACAATTGAGTTATTTAGCTAATCATGGCAAATCTGATAAACATAAGGAAGAGTAAAGAATAAACAACAAACAAAACTAGAATAAAAGGAAATAGATTAACACCTGATAAAACGTACAATAACTTGTAGCTAAAATGCGTCCCGGAGCACCTCCGTACAAGGATAATTACTCTTTTTTAATTAACTAATTGGCTAGCCCAATTAATTAAACTAGTAAAAAAAGAAAGTTTAAAAGCTGAAAATTTGAGAGTGAAACTAGTCTAGGAATGTGTGTTTTTGAAAAATAAATCCAAAGGTGTATTTATAGCTAAAATCCGGCTCACGATAGTGAAGATAGGCTCATTTTAGCAAAAAAGCGCGCGCGGTACGCGTACCGGACGAAAAAGGTGGCGCACGGACGAAAAATCACCCGGCACCGGCCGAACATGGGCCGGTACCGGTTGGAACCGGGCCGGCGCCGGTCCAAGGAAGCAAAAAGCCGACCGGCACCGGTTGGTAGCCAGCCGGCAGCGGTCCACGGGCTGCCGTACACCTTCTTCAGTTCACATTTTCGTGCGTATCTTCTTCGTTATGCGTCCGATTGTGATGATTCTTTTTGCGTTGGAATCGGTTATTAAAAACGAAGTCTTTGATGCAAAGAAATCCCTGAGATGATTTTCCGATCTTCAGTTGTCTTGTTCCGAATGTTTTGAATCTTTCGCAGCGCGTAGAATCTTTATTCTTTATCCGTTTTTTTTATTCTTTTTTCGTTGGATTCGATTTTTGAAAATGAAAAGTTTGGTATGGATAAGTCTCTGAGATGACTCATGTTTTCTTGAAATCTTGTCTCGATTGCCTTGAATCTTCAAACGCACGTGAAATCTTCGTTTTTCATCCATTTTGCCTGATTTTTTCTCATGCTTCCTTATTTTAATCTACTTGACAAAATATCATTGATTAATGTAATATTTGAGCTCTTTTTTCAAGTATTGTTCTAAAACAAGAGAGATATCGTTAGTAAAAACGTGACTTTTTACGCGTTATCAAGTATCCCACACTTAGAATTTTGCTTGTCCTCAAGCGAACCTCGTGAAAGTTAACTTTGATAAGAAAGTCTTATGAAGGCGTTTTTTGATTTCTGGAGAACTGGATTCCTAAAAATTGGTGTGAGAGGGCTTAAGTAGGGTTCGATTTCCTGGATGTTTCTCAAAACTGGATCTGGCAAGCTTTCTTCTCAATCCTCATAAATGTAGGATATACATGACCAGGGTTCCTCACGGGTGGTCGCTCAATTCGCTCAAGTGTATTGGGTTTCCTATTTTCTAATTCGCTCAGAAGCCGATGTAGCTCTTTTGTCGTCATAAGCTTGATCGAGAATCAAATCTCCATTACTTAAATGGGAACAGTGATAATTATCCCAAGACATTTGTAAAGAGGGTTGTATAGTTAAGTGAAGGTGAAAAGGGTTTTACGGATGATTTGAGTAGGTTTCTGATATAGCCTAAGATTTGCCCGTGAAGACTTGCTCTTGAAGCTTTGGTGATGCCTCTTTTCGGATTTTTCTCTCAGGTGACCTTCTTTTCTTTGTTGTTCCTTTCTTTTTCTCTTTGGTGAGTTATATGGTGTGCCTCTTCCTTTAAAGATACTTTTGGTTTGAGATTCTTTGAGTTTCCTCTGGTAGTTTATTTTTGCCGTTCCATGTTTTCTTCGGAGGTTCCTTCTTCTTTTTGCTTTCTTTTGATTATCACGGAATCTTTTCTTTTGTGAAGACGAAGCATGTATATAAAAAATTTTCTGACAGAGCTGAAACTTAGGCTATGGCCAAGAGAAGGGAAGAAAATTTATAGGTTCAAAGTATTTTCCAGAAATGAAAAGATTAAGGCTCAACATGTTTTCTAACTGGATCTTCAATGCTAATAGTGAGCATCGGTCGGGTTAGGCTTGAAAACAGGGGTTTTTAAGAGAGGGGTTTATTCCTAAGAAATGTCAAGATCCTCTAATTGCACCTTCGTCACGTATGATGCCCATTTGTGTAATCTCGAAATGTATTGCTCGAGCAAGTTCTAATTCGAAAAGGCATACATCGGCACACTCACAATTGAAAAGTGAAGCACTAAAGATGAGTGCTATAAGGCTCAAGGTTCCTCACTTTGTATTTGTTTGGTTTTGTGCCTAGTCATGCGATCGCTTGTTTTGAATCAATTTGAATTTTCCAAAAAAAAATTTGCTTCTTCCTACTTAAGTTCTTTCACCCATCTTTTGAATTTTTGGTATCCAGAAAATGTAAGTCAGTTTCCCCGCTGGGACTAGTCTAAGAAACTTTCACTTGAATTGCCTTTAAAGACTTTTCATCGAAGATTCTGAAAAAATTTGAAAATTTTTAAGGTTGTTTGAAGGACTGAGCAAAAAGGGTTAAAAATGCAATATATTAGTGAATACTACTACTATCCCACACTTAAGAGAACATTGTCCCTAATGTTCAAATTCTAAGTTAGGTCATCCCACACTTTTTGAGTTTTTACCCTAGGAGCAATATTTTCTAAGTTATTTTCCATATGTGAGTAGTAATCCCACACTTAAAGTTTTTCTTAGCCTTTTAGTGTTTGTTTAATCAAGACAAAAGGAGAAGAGAGATACTTCCCTAACTTTACATGCGTAGCTACTTTATTTACGGACCATATTCAAGTGTGTGAATTGCTAGGCAATTATCAGACTCATTCAATAGAAATTGTCCCATAATTCTTACGTGGATTTCTGCATAAACATCATTCAGAAACATAATTGTTAAAATAAAACATAAAAGATTACTGCTAAAATCTATCAGCATACAGCCTCTCCCAGTCGGTGAAGTCATCATCCATAAAGATCGTGTTTTCGACGATCGATGTGGGTGATCCAGACTCCTCGATGGTGTAGACAGGAGATGCGGTACCATCCTCTGGATCCTGAATCCAAGCCTCTACTGCAGCGATCTCCTCCTCCAGTGGGTCCATAGGGATGGGGTGGTCCTGCGCAGTCGTGTTCCAAGGTGGGAATAGGTCCCACGGTGGAATGTGCGGAGCGGGATCCGGGCCCATCTGAAAGGGGCACAAAGGTATGGAAGGAAGGCCTAGAGCATCGTGGATCTCAGTAATGGTTGCGTGCTGGATCTCGAGAGCTCTCTATTGGAATCAATGTTCTCGGGTTGGCTAAGGGTTTGACCATGGAACATTATGATTCAAAGATATGCCCATGACATAATAATATAAAGTCCATTTTATCCTATTCGGTCACACGCAAAGGTCGGTCGAAAATCGTTTGATATACTTTCATATGAGAGATTAGTTAAAAGACATTTGTTAATGGTCTATGGCTGAGTTGTTTAATTAATTAGTTATGCTAATAACTTGTAATTAATTAAACATAAGAATGCATGTCTTAAAAGAAGTGATTTGTCTTCCCAAGAATGCATGTCTTGGAAGATGTGATTTATCTTCCCAAGATTGCATGTCTTGGAAGATGTGATCTATCTTCCCAAGATTGCATGTCTTGGAAGATGTGATTTATCTTCCTATAAATGCACTCAACCTACTAACTTTCTCACACACTCTTTCTCCCTCTCTCTCACGTTTTTCTCTCAGGAAAAACACACACAAATTAGTCCAAAATCTGCTCAAGTTCTTCATCAACTTCAAGTACATAATCTCTAGTTTTGAGGATTTTGTACACTCAACACACAAGGTTGTTGTGTTGCGGTTTAGTGAAGAAAAGAGAGGTGTTTAGGGGCTGTTTTTGATGATCTAAGGGGCTGGAAATTTGGTGATAGAAAACATATCAATCGAGATCGGAACTTTGGGTGTCTCCCCGATAGAGAGGTTCTTCTTTGATCCTAAAACCGTATCGTTTGGAATCACGCTTCAAGGGTATGATTCTTGTTCTCATCTCTTTGTAGATATTGTTTTTTTTTGTGCAAGTTGATATATGAAGGAGTTCAGGTTTTAAATATTGTTTTTGTAAATCGTTTTCCGCTGCGTATGTAGACCGAACTCCAACATTGGTATCAGAGCCACCTTGTACAAACTTTAACTCATGAATCTATCAATTAATTGCTTCGAAATGTGTCGCACCCCCAAAACACATGGCAGCGGAAACATGAGGTGTCATGGGGGCGCCGACCAAATCAAATATCATTACAGAAAGATTAAAGCAAACGACCTCTATATGAGACGTTTGAAAACATTACATTCCATAATTCAAATTTCTTACAATAGTTGTACAAAAACATTTGGAGTTCGCATAATATAAGTTGAATTACAAAGTTACTAAATATAGTAAAAATGCAATCTAGATCCTATGATGTTTGAAAACAATGCGACTCGAGCTATCCAATAGCATCCTACTACGGCGGGTTACCTGAGAAATACATACTAAAAGGTCAACATAAAGTTGGTGAGTTCATAGGTTTGTTTGACAATTGTTCAAATGTTGGTATTAAACCCAATGTTATGAAACACGAGTTATGAAACACAAGATTTTAACAGTTATATCATTCAACAATGATAAGTAATTGTATCATTAACAAACGATAAGTAAATGTGTTGAGTAAATGTATCGTTAACAAACGATAGGTAAATATGTCAAGTAAAGGTATCGTTAACAAACGATAAATAAATATGTAGTTTTTTTTTGGGTAAAGGGGGTTTACCCCGGTGAAGTATATTAAAACCAAACGTTAAGTACAAAACGATGTGAAAGAGTTCCACATCAACCTCGAAACAACCAGCTAGCTAAAGAAGCTAAACTAAATGTATATGACAAGCCATATACATCTTACACTATGAGAGAAACATAAAAAACAACCAGAATAAGATAAACGAACAACCAATAACATAACTATACTCCTATCCATTAACAAGACAGATCCGAGGTACTCTCCAAGCATCCAGCAATTGCATAACTTGAGTAGAATTTTTAAACTTGAAAGTCACCAATTTGAGCCGAACAGTAGCAATAATAACTTCTCGAAGCTGTTGGGCAGACCTGATACCTTTCTTGAACAATCGATTATTCCGTTCTTGCCAAATGAAATAAGAAGTAGCAGCAATAACTAGATGACCAATAATACTCCTAGCCTTCCTAGCGTTAGATAATGGCTGAATGTATGCAATGATATCATCCCACCGAGTAGAAACCTGATGCATTCCCGCTAAGTCTCGAACCGAATTCCAAATCTGAGATGAGAAGGGACACTCAAAGAAAAGGTGATTATGAGAATCCGGTTGTAGCTTGCATAGAGGACACCTAAACAGATTTAAGTTGGTTAAAGCACCAACATCCCATTGCTTAAGCATGTCTTGTGTTTTAATGCTTCCGTCTCAAAACTAGCCATAAATGAAAAGCATGTCTCGGAATACAATGGGGAAACCAAACAATGTTTGTCCAAGAAACCTCCCCACAATGCTCACAAATAGTATCCCAAACATTAAATACCGAAAAAACCTTATGAACACCATTGAGATTACACCATAAAAAAGAGTCATTCTGATTCACGGTTAAAGAAGGGCAATGAATCTGATTAAGAATCGGATATAAGGTGTACCAGCCCACCTGCCATCTCCAAGAACCGTCAACTATCAAATCTGCAAGCTTATCTTTTAATGAAAAACCCCCATTTGTGATAAGCCGAGGGGATAAGTGGTTTATAAGAGGGCTAAACGGGCACCAATTATCAAACCACATATTAATCAAACGGCCATCACCAATCTGGGCCCAAATAAATGGCCTAACCGTATCACGAATTTGAAGAAGCTTCCTCCAGCCCCAACGGATACCAGCTCGAAGAGGGACATCCCAAAAACTTCTACCTTTCAATTTATAGGAATGGATCCATTTAACCCATAAGGACTCCCGACAGGTAATAATACTCCAAATATGAGAGACCATAAGAGCAGTGTTAACAGAATCCAAACACCGAATACCAAGACCCCCTTCAGACTTAGGAAGACACACCGAATCCCAAGCCACTTTAGCTTTGCCTCTTTTCATATCCCCTTGGCACCACAAGAATCCTCTCAAAAGCTGCTCAATTTCAGATATGATACGGCTAGGGAGGATAAATACTGATTCCCAATAAACATACATAGAGGATAGAACCGAAATTATAAGCTGGAGACGACCAGCAAATGATAAAAATTTATTCTTCCAATCCCCAATCCGATTACGAAGTTTTTCCACAAGCACCTTGCAATCCTTATATAAAAGATTAGATGAAATTAGAGGAATGTAACACCCCGTCTAAAGCGGAAACAACGGGATATCACTATGATAGGATCATAACACATCATTATAAAGAATTCTATATGAAATATAAAATTCAATGTGTTACGATGTCAATAACATGAACAACGGTTCACGTCACGCATACGTTTCCACAAAGAATAAAAGTCTTACAAAATATTTGTTCACAAGAATGCTAAGACAAAACATGCCTTCATTAATAACCACAATGTAATACAAGTCTCGAATCAATGCAACTCTAAAGTCCACTAAGTCCTCTTGTCCTCATCTTATAACTCCACTAGGATAACCTGAAAAGATATGCTCAAAAACGTCAACACGAATGTTGGTGAGTTCCGTAGGTTTGAAACACAACACCATAAAATAAACCGTTTTGCTGTGATAATAATAGATTAGGACAATGCATATAGAAATGGCACACAAGTGAAATAATCCAACCAAACAATCCACAAACCGTCATCACCCCACGAAGGAGTATGACCCAACCAAATCCTGTGTATGCGGTAGCTACCCATAAATGACATCAATGTACACCTAAGCATACATTAGGTACTTACCCTCGAAAGAGTAAGGCCTTTAATAAAAACAACCGAATCATGACCTTCAATGTATACCAACAGTACACATTAGGTACTTACCCTCGAAAGAGTAAGGCCTTTGATAAAAATGAATCCAACAACCAATGCATATAAGTCACATAGTGTCACACATTTCAAGCATATGTCCAAAATGAAAATGAATGTATTCATAGCATAAAACAATTGATAAAACATGTGAGCATAATTTTCCCCCAATTTGAAAATATGTAAATGAAAACGGGGCCACGAAAACTCACCTTGAATAGCAAAGCAAATATCGTTCCCTAATGAATCCACCAAACACCAACGCCAATCTACAATCGAATAGGTATAGGTTACAACTTAGACATTACTATGTCCATCCATTGTATCCCAAGTTACAAGTCAAAACCACCTCTATTACACTTTCTCACCATTAATCACATCTATTTCCACTAAATCAACTCTCATTCACATCAACCGACATCAATGCCACTCTATCTTTCATTTCAGATTATTCCTCCAGATTTCACCCCACTTTACGGATTTTAATTGTTGACTTAACAAACAAATTTGACTCTATAAATTTTACCAGTGACTCATTAGTGTATTAAGAACATTTAATAAATTTTTCAGATTTTTATACAAGAGATAACTATTTTATAAAAATTCCTCAATGTGAACTGTTCCAGATTCCAATGCTTTCTTCTATCACCAAAATCACAATTTATTTAAATTACTTAACGAGTTGCAAAAATTCTAATATTTTTACAGACGCTACTTGACACATTGAAATTAACTCAGTAAAATTTTCAAAGCCAAATTCCTAGTTTATCATACGTTTTAAACAACCACAAGTTACACAAAATCTGGAACCGAAAACTCAGAAGTGACATCCTTACACATAAAATAATTTTGACCAATCTACACTTATTGTATGAACATGAAAACAACTCCATTTTAAAGTATCTTCTGGTATATGCTTTTAGACTCAAGAATCATCAAAATCCATCGCAAATTTACCAAGTTATACGCTACCCAATCCAACCTTTGAATCTGATCAGAATTAGGGTTTTCTGTTTTGACCTAATTTTTCATATAACAATGATATCCGCTAAACCAATCAATCATATGTCTTAATACCACTCAATTACAGATCAAACACGCTATATTTCATAATCTTACACCTTGGAATACAACGGATCGACCCGAAAGAGACGATAATAAATGAAATAGATCGAAAACTTACCAACAAAACCAAAACAAAGACAATAACATTTGCTAGACTTGAATAGATGATTAAATCCTTTGATTTGATATTATTGGGAGTGAAAATGTCTGAGAAGTAGGGAGGGAGTCGTTTTAGGGTTTTTGAGAGAGTTTTAGGGAGAAAAGATTGTGAATACATTTGATTTACTTTGAGAAATATCTTCCTTGCTCCCTACTCTAAGGCTTGGCTGGGTTCCACATGGTATTTTGGGCTGATTTTCGGATATGTTATAGCCCAATGAGTTTAGAGATCATGGGCTTTGGATTCAAGTCATTTGGAGCCCGGATGAGAGAGTTATGGCCAAAACCGTGAAACCTCGCAGAAAACTCAGCTTTTATCTTTTTAACGTTTTACATGTTTTTACTTATCTTAGTATAGATTTATTAATATTGTTAGTATTATTATTATTTACGAATCACTTATTACTGTTATATTATTATTACTATTTTTTTATTCACACTTCGCACGTTTTCTTAAGCTTCAAACTTATGAAGGCGTTTGCGTTTTTCTTTGTATCTTATTAGTTACACGTCCATTTGTGATGATTCTTTTTGCGTTGGATTCGTTTTTACAAAACGAATATTTCGATGTGAATAAAACTCAACAATAAGTACTTTCACAAAAATACATTTTTACAGCTTGAGCTACAATAACGGTCTGGTGATGGTTGTCACAGTATCCCCCCGTTTAGGGAATTTCGTCCCGAAATTCAATCGGAATTATTATTGAAAAAGTTATTATGGAATAGGCATGGGTTTTTAGTTTCTTATGATCCTATCGTTCCCCAGAAATTTTGAATTCTCGCCTAACGTTATATCGTATCTTTACCGGTCTTATGACAAAGTGTTGTCTTAAATTACATCTGGACTTTATTCCACTACACGTTACTATATTTTGTTTGTGTGACGCCATAAGAGACGAATCACTTGATTATATATTGCGAACTCCATTTGCTCCACCCATCCCTTCGATTAATAGGTTATTCAACCTACTTGTTAAACGTATAATGTGAATTCGTACGGTCCGTTAAGAAAGTAAAAGAAGTTTCATGTTTTTAGATGGTTCGTTCTCAACATCTAAAAGACTCTTTCTTGATTCCTAATCCCATGTATACCATAGGCAAAACTGTTGGACCGACAGATATAACCACATCGCGTCCTAAACGTCGTCTTTGATATAGCTTCTTTGTGATACCTTAGTTGAATTTATAGTTTGTTTGAAGGTCAATTTGTCAATACACCTATGCGAACCTTGAAGTTGATTAAACAAGTCGTCTTTTCTAGAGATATGACATCGCGTCTACATCGCACACGATATGGAAATTTTTAATAACTAATAGTTCTCGCCAAAACAGGTTTCCTATATGTCGAGGGGTAGATATTTCAACCAGATATTTTCGGAAGACCTCGAGAAAATTTTGTTGACAATCCGATTATCTTCAAGTTCACGCTCATCGATTCTACGCTCGATTCGAGAATTTAACTTTTTTTTTTTTTTTCAAAAAGAAGTTTACGGATGAAAGGTTGTTTTGTTACTTAGAAATGGTAAGGGGTTCTTACCAAAATGTAGTATGGTGTTACAAGTAATGCTGGTAACGCGTAAAATAAGCCTCCCGTACCCGTCGTTTGGTTAATTCCCATGGTTTTGTACTAGACTTTGATTTATCAAAATTTAGTTGTCTTGTGTAGTAACCCAGTGGCTCACACATATAATACTTGTAGTTAAATTATAAGCGCTAAAGAATAAACAATATTAAGGAATGACCTTGAAGAATATTGGTTCTCTATAAAAGCGTACGGTGTGTTGGTTCTATAGAGTTTGTATACGGTTCACATACCAAAATCACGTTCAACACGGAATAATCACCTTTAGCCTCAACTTAACGCGTAGAAATTTAGATTATACGAAAATGAGTCCCAACGATTTTAAACTTCTATACTGTTCCCAATAGTCCTATGTGTACGGTTCATTAAATTGTGATCCCTTTACGGATTTAAGGGAGTTTGTTGATTGTTAAGTCTTTTGTGTTTTAATTGTTAATTCCATCTTTTATATATATATATATATACCTTAGTGGGTGAGAGTAATGATAAATATATGAAATGGCTGAGTCGCCAAGGAAGATCAATCCACAATGTCACCAAGGAAAGAAAAGTTCATACGAACAAGAGCATCTCTTTGTAAGGTTATAAAAGTTTACTTCTATAAGGAGTGAAATAAGTATGAACTTATATTTTATATATCTTAAAATCTGAAGGATTTGGATTTGGGTAAATCTCATAGTGTATGTTCTTTCGCATCGAAAAAAAATCATTACTTAAGGACTAGTAAAATACCCGTGGTATGCAGCGGTAAACTATTAAGAACGATATAATAGTGATCAATATTGATAGTTGACCATAGTGTGAAATAACTATTTGGTCATTTGTTTATGTTTCGAAGATAATGGTTTCCAAGCTTGTTAAATGGATAATTATCAAGTTTAAATCTTTTCGCATATTGAAACTTTTAATATTGAAAAGGAAATGGATGAATCAATTATAAGGGAGTATAGATATAGATGGAGAAGAATCTTAGTGATGGGAGTTGGCAGGTTAATGCCGAACCACATGTTTCGTTGTGAATACTTGTTCCTTCATGTTGTTTATTCTATTTCTAGCAAGTTTCAACCAAGTTTATCCCCCCGTTTAGGCTCACGTAGTATGTTTTGGAATTCGTCTTAGCAATTGATGAAAGAAATGTATTATTCGGTTCACGCTTTAGTAACGTTTTAATGTCGAGGAATACTTAGACTTCGGTTCCGTTTGAAAACAGAATTTGGTTCTTTCCTTTGGAGTAGTCTTCTTCTATGTATCGCTTGATAATGTTAATAATGTAACCACATGATACAATGTAATCCGTGAATCGAGCAAAGGAACATTAATCGAGGACATTACGTGTTTTATATTTTCATTTAAGGCTAATGCCTTATGTGATATATTCCATTGGCTCCCTATCGATCGATTTGTCTCGTGTATATTCTTGATCATTACCTTGTAATTGTGATTAATCGAGTTTCAAGATTATTTGGTTGAACATTTTTGAGGCAAAAGTTAAGATCCACCGTCTCAATTCGTATGGATTACCAAGGGGACCACTCCCACGTTATTACGCAATATAGTATAGTTTAACTTGAATTTATTAAATGTGTCAAACAAGCAAATTCCTCACAATTTCCCTTCGTTCATTATCTTCGTCGATGAGCTTCTACATTATTTTCATTTCATTTTATTTCGACCATTATGAAAGTTCATTGGTTTCGTGTTTCTCTTTACTAAAGTGGTAGTCATATGTTATCTTTGATTTAGTTCCTACTATTGCATGACACAAGTAAATATTTTCATAACTGGAGCTGGGTGTTTGTAAACATCGAATTCAACGCCTATCTTGTTATTTTAGCCTCTCATAAAATAGATACAACCGGGAATTTCTTCAATTTTTATATGAAAACTATGAGTGAATCTTCCCTTAAAAGCTTATCGGGTGGTATGTCATGTAAAAGTGTAATATATAACGAAGTTGCAAGCACTAGATTTGTAGTTGTAAGACGTTAAGAATAGTGGATGTTATTGTATTATGATGTTTCATTTTATTTTAAATTTTTGGGGATGGTAATAAAATTTAACATATATATTTATTTATTTATTATTGCAGTTTATTTTACGAATTTACGTGTTCCAAAACATAGAGAGTTTTGTAAATTATTATTGGGTACTAGGGATTTTAGTAACAAACTTTTGTGTGGTCCTTTAATAACATGACTGAGCATGAATGACTAAATATTTAGGCAGTTTAATGGATAAACGTATCTCTTTTCTTCATTCAATCCCTTTTGTCTAGTAGTATATATATAGAGAATTGGTTGGGTTCGAGAACCGCTACCATGTCTTAGATTACCAATACGTCAACGGGTGGTGTTCCTAATAAGAACCTAAAGGAAAGGTTGATCGTCCCAAGTTACTATCGTTACACTGATAGAGAAATATGGCGTAGCTATGTTTTATATTGGCTTAAATTCTTACGAGGGTTGTAGGTAAATAGTTTAAAAGAGCAAGATTAGACTACTTGTTTAGAATGATCTTATAAAATCATATTTTTGGTGTAATACGAGGCATTAGAGTATTCGTCATATAAGGGTGAAATTGTCACACAATACGGATGTTTAGATGTACGTCCAACAGATATAAAATCTTGGACTAATTGCAAAAGGGGGGATTCGGAAATTTCGCTTCAAGTGGTAATAGTGATTAAGTAAGTGAATAAATCACTAACTGAACATGTAAAGATTTTTGCATGATAGAAGTGTAGGTGTACGTGGTCGTGACTACTATTTTCCATGGAAATTTAAAATGTAATATTTCTCAAGACCTTAAGGAAGAATGAGTCAATTAGGATTTACTAAATTTTCACGTGGTTATTCATTAGTGAATTTTTTTTTTGTCACTTCTATAGGATACGGATTCCATGTCTTAGGATGACGTTTTCTCATTACATGATTTACAATCTTATATTCCTCAAATTTCGCTCTCGTCGCGTTTCACGTTTAACGTTTTGTGTAGAATAACTCGGCAGAATGTTTACTACGATTTCGAGTATGTATGAGTTTAGAATGAGTGATCGGTGTGGATAGTGTCACATGTATGTGCCAACCAATAACCAAAGATCACGATTACCAAGCAGGTAGAGTTGAGATATTTACGTCGTCACGCGACTTGAAGGCCACACACTGAATGTTTCTTATTCCAAAAGTAAGGTTTACGAGTAATGTGTTTTAATAATATGCTCTCTTAAGTTTCGAATTCTCATGAGCTTAGATTAGAATGAAGATTTCGGTGTTTGTCAAGGCATAGTTGCACAAGACTCGCAACATAAACAATATCCGATAAGGGTTATAGTTGGAATTTTATCCCTATAGGACATGAAAGCAGCACATTGGATACTTAGACATGGTTGGATAAGTACACATATGTAAGAATACTTTTGTCAATTACGTCTGCAGCCATAATTGTAAAAGTATCCGTTCATACACATTCTTATCGCCCCAAATCCTTGCCTCACAATGAACTTCGTATCTAAGGGAAAAAAAAAAGATCGGATAGTTATAGAATCCTAAGCAATCATGTAGACGAACCACATAAAGGGTCGCAAGATGATGAAGAAACGTTTTACAACGTCCTCCTTGTTTGAAACGAATAAGATTGATGTTCGATATTAGCTACAACTAGCTTCACGGAATCGTATGCACACAAAAATCCCTAATTCATGTTCTATATGAGGGTTCCCTATTTATAGTCTAGGTCAATCCACCTAGATCTCTATAAACAATGGCTCTGATACCAATCTGTAACACCCCGTCTAAAGCGGAAACAACGGGATATCACTATGATAGGATCATAACACATCATTATAAAGAATTCTATATGAAATATAAAATTCAATGTGTTACGATGTCAATAACATGAACAACGGTTCACGTCACGCATACGTTTCCACAAAGAATAAAAGTCTTACAAAATATTTGTTCACAAGAATGCTAAGACAAAACATGCCTTCATTAATAACCACAATGTAATACAAGTCTCGAATCAATGCAACTCTAAAGTCCACTAAGTCCTCTTGTCCTCATCTTATAACTCCACTAGGATAACCTGAAAAGATATGCTCAAAAACGTCAACACGAATGTTGGTGAGTTCCGTAGGTTTGAAACACAACACCATAAAATAAATCGTTTTGCTGTGATAATAATAGATTAGGACAATGCATATAGAAATGGCACACAAGTGAAATAATCCAACCAAACAATCCACAAACCGTCATCTGTAACACCCCGTCTAAAGCGGAAACAACGGGATATCACTATGATAGGATCATAACACATCATTATAAAGAATTCTATACGAAATATAAAATTCAATGTGTTACGATGTCAATAACATGAACAACGGTTCACGTCACGCATACGTTTCCACAAAGAATAAAAGTCTTACAAAATATTTGTTCACAAGAATGCTAAGACAAAACATGCCTTCATTAATAACCACAATGTAATACAAGTCTCGAATCAATGCAACTCTAAAGTCCACTAAGTCCTCTTGTCCTCATCTTATAACTCCACTAGGATAACCTGAAAAGATATGCTCAAAAACGTCAACACGAATGTTGGTGAGTTCCGTAGGTTTGAAACACAACACCATAAAATAAATCGTTTTGCTGTGATAATAATAGATTAGGACAATGCATATAGAAATGGCACACAAGTGAAATAATCCAACCAAACAATCCACAAACCGTCATCACCCCACGAAGGAGTATGACCCAACCAAATCCTGTGTATGCGGTAGCTACCCATAAATGACCTTCAATGTACACCTAAGCATACATTAGGTACTTACCCTCGAAAGAGTAAGGCCTTTAATAAAAACAACCGAATCATGACCTTCAATGTATACCAACAGTACACATTAGGTACTTACCCTCGAAAGAGTAAGGCCTTTGATAAAAATGAATCCAACAACCAATGCATATAAGTCACATAGTGTCACACATTTCAAGCATATGTCCAAAAAGAAAATGAATGTATTCACAGCATAAAACAATTGATAAAACATGTGAGCATACTTTTCCCCCAATTTGAAAATATGTAAATGAAAACGGGGCCACGAAAACTCACCTTGAATAGCAAAGCAAATATCGTTCCCTAATGAATCCACCAAACACCAACGCCAATCTACAATCGAATAGGTATAGGTTACAACTTAGACATTACTATGTCCATCCATTGTATCCCAAGTTACAAGTCAAAACCACCTCTATTACACTTTCTCACCACTAATCACATCTATTTCCACTAAATCAACTCTCATTCACATCAACCGACATCAATGCCACTCTATCTTTCATTTCAGATTATTCCTCCAGATTTCACCCCACTTTACGGATTTTAATTGTTGACTTAACAAACAAATTTGACTCTATAAATTTTACCAGTGACTCATTAGTGTATTAATAACATTTAATAAATTTTTCAGATTTTTATACAAGAGATAACTATTTTATAAAAATTCCTCAATGTGAACTGTTCCAGATTCCAATGATTTCTTCTATCACCAAAATCACAATTTATTTAAATTACTTAACGAGTTGCAAAAATTCTAATATTTTTACAGACGCTACTTGACACATTGAAATTAACTCAGTAAAATTTTCAAAGCCAAATTCCTAGTTTATCATACGTTTTAAACAACCACAAGTTACACAAAATCTGGAACTGAAAACTCAGAAGTGACATCCTTACACATAAAATAATTTTGACCAATCTACAATTATTGTATGAACATGAAAACAACTCCATTTTAAAGTATACTTCTGGTATATACTTTTAGACTCAAGAATCATCAAAATCCATCGCAAATTTACCAAGTTATACGCTACCCAATCCAACCTTTGAATCCGATCAGAATTAGGGTTTTCTGTTTTGACCTAATTTTTCATATAACAATGATATCCGCAAAACCAATCAATCATATGTCTTAATACCACTCAATTACATATCAAACACGCTATATTTCATAATCCTACACCTTGGAATACAACGGATCGACCCGAAAGAGACGATAATAAATGAAATAGATCGAAAACTTACCAACAAAACCAAAACAAAGACAATAACATTTGCTAGACTTGAATAGATGATTAAATCCTTTGATTTGATATTATTGGGAGTGAAAATGTCTGAGAAGTAGGGAGGGAGTCGTTTTAGGGTTTTTGAGAGAGTTTTAGGGAGAAAAGATTGTGAATACATTTGATTTACTTTGAGAAATATCTTCCTTGCTCCCTATTCTAAGGCTTGGCTGGGTTCCACATGGTATTTTGGGCTGATTTTCGGATATGTTATAGCCCAATGAGTTTAGAGATCATGGGCTTTGGATTCAAGTCATTTGGAGCCCGGATGAGAGAGTTATGGCCAAAACCATGAAACCTCGCAGAAAACTCAGCTTTTATCTTTTTAACGTTTTACATGTTTTTACTTATCTTAGTATAGATTTATTAATATTGTTAGTATTATTATTATTTACGAATCACTTATTACTGTTATATTATTATTACTATTTTTTTATTCACACTTCGCACGTTTTCTTAAGCTTCAAATTTATGAAGGCGTTTGCGTTTTTCTTTGTATCTTATTAGTTACACGTCCATTTGTGATGATTCTTTTTGCGTTGGATTCGTTTTTACAAAACGAATATTTCGATGTGAATAAAACTCAACAATAAGTACTTTCACAAAAATACATTTTTACAGCTTGAGCTACAATAACGGTCTGGTGATGGTTGTCACAAGGAACACCAAGGTACTTAACCGGGAGCTTACCTTCCTCAAAAGGCATTGAAGATAATATGGATTGCTTAACTTGAGAAAGAATATTACAAAAATACGCCGTGCTTTTTGGTAAGCTTGGAGTCAGCCCCGACATATCCTTGAACTCATTTAAGCTCTCCATAAGAACATTAGAAGAGTTAACATCCCCACGAGCAAATAAGAAAAGGTCATCTGCAAAACATAAGTTTACAATTTTTTGCTCCTCACATCGATTATGATACCGAAAATAAGGAACATCCTGAACTCTCCGATTCAAAACAAGGGTGAGAACCTCCATGACTAGAGTGAATAAATATGGTGATAATGGATCACCTTGCCGGAGACCTCTTTTACCCATAAAAAAACCATGAGTATTCCCATTCACACTAATAGAGTAAGACGTACTCGTAACACACGTCATGATCCGAGCAACCATAGTAAGATGAAACCCAAATCCTATTAAAATAGCTTATAAGAACTTCCAATCAACCGTATCATAAGCTTTTTGAATATCAACTTTGAAAGCACATCTTGGAGGGCCACGGTCAAGATGGTAATCATGCATAAGCTCTTGGGTAAGAAGAATATTATCAGATATCTTTCTCCCAGGGACAAAGGCTGACTGATTAATGCTCACAATGCTTTTTAAGCTATCTTTCATGCGATTTACCATCAACTTACTGATACATTTAAAAATAACATTGCAACATGAAATAGGACGATAATCATTAACACGTTCTGGTGTGGACACCTTCGGCACCAATGCAATGATCGTATGGTTAATCTCACGAAGCAACTTCCCATTAATAAAGAAATCCCGAACAGCAAGGTAAACATCATTACCCACTATATTCCACGATTTTTTAAAGAACGTGGAAGTATATCCATCAGGACCTGGTGATTTATCATCACCTATAGAAAACATAGCCGCTTTGACTTCATCATATGTAACTTCACGAACCATAAACTCAGCTACGTTTGTATCCAGACGTTTGGAGAACAAATCCATATCAGGAACATGGGAAGTACAGCCCTCCACACCTAGGAAATTCATGTAATGATCAACAAACACCATAGGAACCTGATCATCCTCAAAAACAGCCCCCGACTGATCCGTAATCCTTGAGATCCGACTTCTATGCTTTCTGCTTTTGACAGAATTATGGAAATAAGCTGAGTTCGAATCACCCATCCTAGGCCAATCAACCTTTGCTTTATGTTTTAGGAAACGTTCTTCATCCAATAACGCCTCTTGAAAAGCATTTAAGTAGCAAGCTTGTTCCTCCCTTAAAATCTGGTTTAATGGGTCCTTATCAACCGCAAGTTGAACCTCATCAAGCTCCTTCCGAAGTTTAACAACTTTGCGATGTACATTACCTTGGTCAAATAATAACTTCCGAAGAGGTTTTTTAAGCCACTTCATCCTTTTAACCACTTTAAACATGTGATGCCCCTCAACGTCTTTCAACCACACACTTTTAACCAAATCAGAATACCCCTCTTTATGAACCAGAAAATTTGAAAACCGAAACGGACCTACCTTCGAATGAGATAACTGCGGCATCTTTAATACACATGGAGAGTGATCCGATATACGATATGGCTGAAAAATAGCATAAGAACCCTGGAATTCATCAATGAACTCCACATTACTCATCACCCGATCAATCTTCTTCGAAACTCCTCCTTTACCTTTCGGTTTCTGATTCCAAGTAAAATGCATTCATGTGCTATTAATATCCGAGACATCCAGATTTTCCACACACTCTTTGAATTCGTTCATAGCAATGTTAGGAGAAGTCCCAGCAAAATGATCCTCAATGTTCAGGGCAACATTGAAATCCCCAAGAAGGACCCATGGTTTACCCCGAATAAATACCTTATGCCTTTCAAGATTATTCCATAAATCCCTTTGACATATATAATGATTATCAGCATAGACAAAAGAGCAAAAGAAAGCCTTCTTATCAGATTTGACCACAACTTGTGTGTGCAAAACCTGATTAGAAGCATCTATGACCATAAGGTCAATAATATCCGGATTACATCCCAATATTATACGAGAACCCTTCTTACACAAGTGACCATTAGAAGTCCATTCCCACTTACCAAAAACAGCCTTGCAAATGCCTTGTAATCTAGACACATCCACATGGGATTCCAGAATACCACATACACTTAAATTATTCTCACTTAGCACTTGACGAACCTCTTGTTGCTTAGGGGTGCAGTTCATACCCCTTATATTCCAAGAGGCAAGACTAAACATTATCACCATGTATAACGGGAGTGCTTGCCCCCTCAGAATCAAAGTTCATATTATTCATGTTAGCTACAAAATTAGCCGTCTCGTCATACACATTTTCAACCTCATCATCCGAATCATCCAGAAGCTGGTCTTTCCCTCTAGTTTGCATACTTGGCATTGCAGTTTCACTCTCATTCTTAAAGCTTTGGCCCTCATCCTTGCCATCATTATCAAGAACACCAAATCTATTGTCTAAGGCAACCGGATTGGATTAGGGATCCATTAGTGTCGCTTTTTGAGGATTAACAATAGTTTTAGCTCTATACACAAATTTAGGTTCTTGTCGAGGCAAAGTAAACCCATCATAAGACTTTCCTGAAGCCTTCACCACTTTTGGAGGGGCACCAAACCCAGAATTATGTAGCTTTTTCCCCTCATTCCGACTAGCTTGCTTCGGACATTCAATATCTTTATGGCCAAAGGTTTTGCAAGTACTACACCGCGGAGGTCTCCATTCATATTCAATTCTAACTGTATATATATTCTTCCCCGTACCATCAAGTTTAGGAATGCCCACCGATACAGTCTCCTTTAATTCCGAATTAGAATCAACTTCCACCATTGCACAAGCGAAACTAGGATCACCCCAAGATTCCATACACATAGTACTCGTATAGGAATCTAACATAAGAGGTTTGCCAATTTTAGTAGCAATACCACTCAGCCCAGTCTCATTAAAAGCAAGAAGAGGCACATTATGGAGCTTAATCCATACTGGAACTTTTGTCAGATCTTCTTTAGCCAAATTATCATCCGTAGACCATTTCTTCAGAATAATTGGTACCAATCTAATCATCCATGGCCCTCCTTCAAGAACCGCATTCATACCATGCTCCGTAGCAAACTTAAAGAAAAAGAACCCATTAGAGTTCATCATTACCTTTTCTATCCCAAACTTCTTCCAGACATTCATCACATAATTTTGAACTACGGGAAAAGGGAGGCGTTTACCCACAAAATAACCATACAACGTATTCATGTATTTTTTTACTAGCCTCAATAACCGTATCCAAAGGAATGTCTATATCCACATCGTATCATCCTTAGCATCCAGATTTAAAGCAGAAAAATTAACCTTTCGTTTCACATTCATACCAGTAGCTTGAGCATAAGATTTTAATCCCATAAAAGGACTAGAATCAGATTGTGCCACAGGAACAGTAGCAGCCTCCAAGCGATCAATACCACGAATAACAGGGATTTTACTAGAATTAGACCTAACCTGATTATTCATATGATCATCACTTTTAACAACCTTTTCACCACATTCATTATGACCTGTTTCAAAAGATTGGCCAGTCTTCGGATCAGCAAATTGCGAACCAGGGAATTTACCAAGGTCAGGAACCTCAACCTGGTCACCAAAAACACTTGTATACACAGTTGCGTTACGTGGACAATCAAGATCATCTACATTTAAACCCAAATCAGGAGCTGGTTGCATATTACTAGTACCTTTCGACCCGCCCGAAGATCTAGGTTGACCAGAAATAAAAGTAGGCGCTAAACCAGGTCCCGATAACATAGAATGAGTCGGAACAGTAACAAGTGTCTTAAGAGTTCCATACGGGTTTTTAAGCCTATCAAAACGTGCAGCAATCTCTGCCAACCTAGACTCAGATCCTATCGTATCCATTGTATTCTTGCTTTTGTCTTAACCAATAGGTTGCGGATTAGGATTTACAACCGTAGCCGTATAGGGGTTTTCATCATCCAACATTGACACCTTGCCAGGGATTTTACGAGGATCAATCCCAACCTGGTTCATGGTAATCTTTGCTTGATTCTTACTTCCATGTATATCAGATTCCCCGAAAATTGCTTCCTTGGTCCCCAAGTTTTGTGAATTAGTGTTAATAACCCTAGCCGCATCTGTATAATTCGAAGTTAAGTTTTCAACCTGACCTGATTGCATCGTTTCAGTATAACCACCATCATCCATCTTGGATCCATGATCCGAATCAGAAGACAATGAACTAGAAGCAGATATTGACGATTTCTTTTTCTTCTTCTTGTTAACCGAGTTCGTCATGACCAAACTAAGAAATTAAATCACAAAGAACGTCCAAACTAGGAAAATAGAACAGTAAATGCACCAAATACAGAAAAATACTAACTCTAACAATACAAACCCTAGAACAAGATTCCGATTTCTTGGCCTGTTATTGAAATTCGTATCATCAATGGAGGGACACAAACGTGTTTCAAAGATAATTACAGATTCAGTAAGAAGCTAGAAGATCAAAATCAGATTAGAATCGATTGAAAGAGCTAGAAAAAGCAAACCCTAAAAATCGCCATCTGCTTGAACGGTTTAGCAAACGTTTTATGTATGGAAGGCAATTTCAGAACCACAGGACAATGATCCGAAGTCCTATATGGTTGAAAAATGGCAACCAAACCAGGCCACTTAGTAATCATCTCGACATTACCTAAAACCCTATCAATCTTCCTCAATACACCTCCTCCAGTCTTAGGTTTTTGATTCCATGTATAATGAAATCCCGAGCTATTAATATCAAGAACAGCAATATCCTCCGTACATTCTTTAAATTCACGCATCCCAATAGAAATCCGAGAAGAGCCACTCGAAGAATCTTCAAGATTAAGCGTAGAATTAAAGTCACCCATCAACACCCAAGGACGACCATTTATAAACTGATTATGCTTCCTTATATTAGACCATAGCTCCCGCCTATGAGAGTAAGCATTCCCAGCATAAATGACCGAACAAAAGAACACCTTATCATCAATACGCGAACGAACTTGACAATGTATAACCTGATCAGTCCCATCAATATACAACAGATCCAATATCCCCGGGTCCCACCCAATGATGATGCGAGTACCACCAATACAATGACTCGCATTCGAGATCCAATGCCAATGTGGGAATAAATTAGAGCAGATTTTTTGCAACTTAGAAACATGAATATGAGACTCCAAAATAGCACACAAACTCAGATTATTCTCACGCACAACCTGATGTACCTCACTTTGTTTAGGGGCGCGATTCATACCCCTTATATTCCAAGCAGCACAACTAATCATGAGGACCATCCATACCGGGAGTGCTTGCCCCCTCAGAATTAGTTTTTTGCCTACCTACATAGTCAACCGTTTCATTAAAACCACCTTCCACATCACTAACATCCTCACCATCATCGGCTATACCCTTCCCTCTATCATAACGTTCACGGGACTTCAAATTAGACACTTCCGGATTCTCAACAGTTGCAGCAGATTCTGAATTAAGGGCATTAAATCTGTTAGCCACAGGAACTGTATGCGACTCATTACTCTGGCCAGCAGCCTTAGAGGGCTGACCCGACTCCTTGGGTTTATAGACCAGCTTCGGTTTCTGATTACGCAGAACAAACCCATCAATAGATTTACCTTGTTTCAAGGGCACACGAGCTGCTTTCTTAGGGGCCACAAACTCAGGATTATTCACAACCTCGGTGTTCTTAATCACCACATTCTTAGGACATTCAGAATCCTTATGGCCAAAAATTTTGCACAAACTCGATACGAACTGTATACAAAGTTTTACCACTCATACTCGATACGAACTGTATACAAAGTTTTACCACTACCATCAACCTTAGGAATGGACACCACCACATTTTCTTTCAAAGCAACCCCCGAGTCCACTTCAACCATAGCACGGGCAAAATTAGGACGACCCCACGATTGCATACACATGGTACTTGTATATAAATCCAACATAAGAGGAGTACCAACCTTCGTAGCAATTCCACTAAGACCAACCTCATTAAATGCAAGAAGCGGAACATTATGCATCTTAATCCACACCGGGACTTTGGTCAAATCTTCCTTAGTCAGATTAGCATCCGACGACCACTTTCTAAGGATTATTGGAACCAAACGTATCATCCAAGGTCCACCTTCAAGAACTTGATTCATGCCATGTTCAGAATTAAATTTAAAAAAAAAGAACCCATTTGCATGCATCATCACACGTTCTAAACCAAACTTACGCCATACATTCATAACATAATTCTGTACAACGGGGAAAGCCAACCTCTTTCCAATAAAATACCCATATAACGTGTTTGCATACTTCTTACTAGCCTCCTTAATAGTTTCCAAAGGTATTTAAAGATCAGCATCAACTCCCGTCGGGGGATCCAAAATCAGCGTACAAAAATTCACCTTGCGTTTACTAGACTGATCCGCAACTTGAGCATACGATTTACCACGAATAGAAGGCTGACTCGAAGATGTAATTGGATGAGTTACAGCTACAAGTCTTTCCAACCCTTTCATTCCAATTGATGATGCCTCGTTTATACCTTCACCCACTTTTACTGCACCAGAGTAATCACTTTTCATCTTATCAATCATCTCATCTTCACTAGCATCAGTTTCATAAGGTGCATCAAGATCATCATAACGAATTCACTAAATCTTGGTAATCCTATGATGCTTGATTCTTACACAAGTACCATGTGTGTAGAATCATGAGGAAGGAATAGCTACGCTAGAGCTTTAATTGATATTGGTTCTGATTAGGAATTATCAGAAAAAGTTGTTGTTGCTATTCCTACTTTGGATGGAAAGGGTTATACTATGGAGACTATTCGGGTTGAATATGAGTGGAAGCCTCCTAGATGTAATGAGTGCAAAATCTTTGGTCATTCTAATGATCAATGTCCTGTGCATGTACCAAAGCAGAATATGAAGTCTATGGATGACGGGTTCGTTGAAGTCATTAGAAAGGGTGGAAATGGAAACAATGTGGGGGCAGAATACACGGAAGGTTCAAGGAGTCTCTTTAGGTAAGCAAAAATAAAAATTTGTGTATCGTCCTAAAGTGGTCACTAATAAAGAAAAACCAAATGCAAAGGTGGATACACATGTAAGTACCTCTAATTCTTTTTCTGCTTTAAGTGAGAATGAGGATGGTAATGCTTGTTGTGGAAAGGATGAGGAAAAAGCTAAAAAGGATGATTCTCTCCAACAAGGTAATATTAACAAGGGGGATAAACCGGCTGTTCAAGGAAACAAGGTAACGGGTTCTAATGTGGGTAATATATTGGAAGACTCGGAAAGTGATGTTGAAGAGGTCTATAATGAGACCTCCTATTATATGGCTTCTGGATTGGGATCTGGAAGTGGTGGTGGTGGTGGTACTAGTAATCTAGAATACTATGATGATGATGATGTTTATGATGACTATTTTGATCAAGTATACGATTTGACTGAAGAACAAGAGAAGTTTTGCAAGGCTTTTGATATCAACCTTTCTGGGAAGATTAGGAAAAAATAACTTGTTCTTGTTATGTTTGAGTCAATTTCTGGTTATCTTATGGTTTTGTTTTGGTTTTCATTTGGTTCTTGTGTTGGGTCAAATGTAGGTAGAGGTTGTGTCCTTGTTATGTAGTTTGCCTATGTAACGGGCTGTGATATGAGATTCACTCATATCCTTTGTACTTAATCGTTTTTGGAGTAATATATTTACCGGGTAAATTTTACCCTTTACCCAAAAAAAAATAAAAAATCTTCAAGCTGTTGCTTCATTATTCCACTCTTCTCCGTTGCAAACGAAGAAGTTCCAAACTCAGAATATACATTCTGATTGCCATCGGGCACCACATTAGTATTCGAACCAGGGTACAAAGGTCAGACACCTCAACCTGGTCACCAAAATCACTAGATATTGCTGCTGTCCGAATTCCAACATGATCATCAACTTGCTCGCCCAAAACAGGAGTTAATAACACATCACTAATACCCGTCTTGGACGTATCCGGAACTGCATCAGATTTGACCTGACTTGAATCATTCGAAGTACAAGAAACAGAAAGATAACTTGGCCTGCTCGGCTTGGACGTATCCGGATCTGCATCAGATTTGACATGAATTCCATGCGGATCTCTCAACCGATCAAAACGAGCACCAATCGAGTCAAACATTGCAGCAACATCTGGATCAACCTGAATATTCGAAGCCTCGTTAAAACCCTGAATATTCTGCGTATTAGGGTTACCCCTCACATTACTAGGCTGCTTGTTTCCCAAACTTTGCGAAGAAGCATGCAAAACCCTAGCTGCATCCTTACCTGAGTGCGTGTCAACATTCTGCAAGTTAGGGTTTGAAACCCTAGCCGCCGTACCTGTCAACCCGTCACCTTTCTGCTCACCTCCTTCCAGCTTCGAATAAGGGTTTGCACCCAACTCAGAATAATACCCAACAGAAGCTTTGGATCCAAGATCAGAATCAGATGACGCCGACGAACCAGACCCAGATCCACTTGAATTCTTTTTCTTCTTTTTCTTGTTGGCCGAATTAGTCATCTTCTCTAGAAATTAAACAAACCACACAAAAAAAACCACAGGAAATAAGCAATATAATAATTAAGACACGGGGAACACAATGAACGGATTAAATCTTGAATAACATGAACACATAAAGCGTCGAAATCAGATCCAGAAAGAAACCCTAGTCGCTTCTAGAGAGAGAGAAAAATCGGCCATTTCTTCTTCTTCAGTCATCTTAGAAATTGTTTGGTTTGACAAATTTGGACTTGATTTAAAGGAAGTATCATAACTAACATTTCCATTTGAAGATCCAAAACCAGCACCATTTGAACCTCCAGAAATAAAAAATTTCTTGCCCAGAAAACAAAGCAGTAGGATTTTCGGAATTCACAGACTTCTCACAATATAAACTAGGATCTTGACCAAGTATTTTTCCAGTTTCTTTCCTTCTCATGTCAAGATCATATACCTGTAATTGACAAATCAAGTCTTCCAGTTCCCAAGTCGTTAATCTTTCATCCTCCTTCATAAGCATCACCCGGAATTCCCACTTGGGTGGCAAAGAATCTAATAACTTCTCATTTATCTCAACTCTTTCATACTCCACTCCAAGCTCTTTCAACTCACTTACCAACCGTGAGAATCTTGTAACCAAGTCATCAAAAGGTTCACTAGGCAAATAACTGAACATGTCAAATTGCCTTTTTAACAAATCTTTTCTTCACTTCTTCAGTTTGTCATTCCCTCCAAATCGTTTAGCCATTGCTTCATACAACTCAAAAGAAGTTTCAAGATCTTTAAAACATGCCAAAACATCTTTGGGTAAACACATGGAAATGGCAGCATGAGCTTTCTTATCTCGATCATACTCTTTACGTTCTTCAATTGTCATTTGCTTCATTGGCTTGTAAGGTGGTTCACCCCTGTAGTTCCCCTCGGCTCTAGGTCTAATGTACTTCTCAGTATTTGGTATCCATAGATCCGGGTCATTGTAGGAGATAAACGATTCAAACCTAACTTTCCTGCTCGCGTAATCATTGTTACACATGAATCTTGGCGGCTTGTTAGGTGTACCAATTTCGTTATCGAATTTCAACATCGCTTGAACATTTGCAAATGCCATTTCTCAAATTCGTAAAAAATCAAGTCCGTAGTCCAAAGAATATACGTTCGCTAGAACGGTAGTTAAGTTCGCACAAATAGTGATTGCAAACTTAGTCAAATACGCAGATCAAATATGCACTCGTAAGTACGTACAAACAGTTCCCAAAGCTTGACAAGTACGCAGTGATTAAGTACGCAGCTACAGTAAATAAATCAGCCAAGTACGCACAAACAGTAATTCGCGCCCAATTTAAAAATAAGTACGCACTTGAGTAACTTCGCACTATTATGTTCGCAGAAAATGGTTTTTCCAGATAAGTACGCACTTTGTCACTGAAAATCGTCCAAGTACCAAAACACAATCAAACGTTCAAATTAATCCCAATTATCACTTATACTCTACTCCAGAAGCTTATTGCGACCTTAATATATCAGAATTAAGTACGCACAAAGTGGTTAATTGCCTAAACAGAATTCCGAAGAACTTTTGAACTTCAAACTTCAAAATTTAATCAAATTACTGAGATTCAGCCGTGAAATTATATAATTAACTAATAAGTAATCCTTCGTGAATGCTTAATTTGAGGAATCAAGCACTAAAACTCTAATTCGTACAAGTCCGTATACTGCCAAAACGTAAAAACTCAAAATCCGAATTGAATTTAAGCAATTTGATTGAATAACGTAAACAAGAGTCCAAATTAAGATCCTGATCAGCAACAGACTTCGAATTCAAGCTCAATTGTATCAATTTAACTCGAATTATAATATGAACACCTTCGGCCGAAGAAAAATCAGTGCAATTTTGGTCACGAATTGATTGAAATCCACCTAATACCGAAGTATTTCTGATACCAATTGAAGGTCACCTCACGTCGATCTGGATTTCAAACTAAGTCAATCACGATGCAGAATCTCGTGAGTGATATGAATACGTGAGGAAACGATTGAATCGGATTGAATTGAACGTGCACAAGAGTAAATAAAGGATATACTTTTATTAGATCACAACTAAGAAATATTACAAGCTTAATCACTCTCATAAACTCTCTGACTCATTCGTACATAACAAATAAACGAACACTTCTATATATAGACTGTTACTGCGTACTTGTCAAACAACACATGCGAACTTATTTAAGTTCGTAGGACAAGTATGCATAACATATTAAAATATAAAACAAGTACGCACTCTACAAGACAAGTTTGCATAATACATTAAGTACGCACATCAGAAAGCAAAAACGTTTAAGTGTTTGATTCTTCAAAACTTGATTCTTCAGTTTAAGCTCTGGACTTCCAAGATGTCTGACATTCACCATCTTGTACCAACACAACAACATATACTAACTCAGATTTTAATAGAAACGGTTCGTATGGAAGTAGTGCATAAAACGGTTATCGAGATGCGAGATATGGGATCAATGGTGTTCACTCCCGATCACCTGGTTTGACATCTCATCATATTCGTACGTACATAGCTAGGATCCTTTAATTGTTACTTAATGTACATTCATGTATAATAACGAATATGTTATACCTACATATAGACACCAAAGATCTTATACTAAGACATAAAACTAACATTTGTTTACATTTTAATTGGCATTGTTTTGATCTCTTGCAGTAGCATTGTAGCAATAAGGTTATTGCCTAATGTGTTCATCATTCTTTTTTTTTTTGGGTAAAGGGTTTTACCCCGGTGAATTTTATTACCACGATCCGTTTATGTACAAAAAAATGCGGATGAATTCCACATCAACCTCGGAATAAGCACTAGCTAAGCTTAACAAGCAGACTAAAGGTACATGACATGCCATGTACCATTACAATTTCCTAAGAAATAGAAAATGCAGCCAATATAACAAAAACGAACACCCAATAAACAAGAAAATAGCCCTAATCATGAGTACGTGATGTTTGAGGGATATTCCAAAGATTCAACAGCTGATCGACATGCATGGATCTTTTGAATCTGCACGAAAGAAGCTTTAACCGAACAATAGAACAGATAACATCACACACTTGAGACACCGTTCTCGAACCCTTTCCAAAAAGACGGTTGTTCCTTTCATTCCATATATAGTATGACGAAGCAGCTAAAATGAGACGAATAATGATACTCTTTGCTTTTCTTGAGGAAGCAATAGGCTGGATCCAAGCGATTATATCATCCCATCTACAAGACACACCCTGCATGCCAACTAGAGGAATAAGAGCCGACCATACCTGCGAGGAATACTGACATTCAAAAAAGAGATGATTGTGAGAGTCTTTTTGAGCTTTACACAAGGGGCACCGAAGCAGGTTTAAGTCGGTATTAGGACCGACATCCCATTGCTTCATCAAATCTTGTGTCTTCAGTCTTTGTTTGAATACCAACCAAATATGAAACGCATGTCTTGGAATACATTGTGGGAACCAAACAATATTATGCCAAGAAACCGTATTACCCATAGGACGAATTGACTCCAGACGACACCAACCGAGAACGCCTTCTGATTGCCATTTCGATCACGCCAGAACCATTTGTCTTCCTGGTTTGCAACAAGAATAGGACAATTAACCTGATTAAGAATCGGGAATCATTGGTACCATTCAATTGGCCAACTCTATGAGGCATTATGTATTACATCAGCAATGGTATCATGCAAAGAAAACCCGTCATGCATTAACCACCTAGGTGTCAAATGCTGAATTAGAGGACCATGAGAACACCACGAATCATACCAAATATTAATCGACTTCCCATTACCTACCAACACATGAATAAAAGGCCTGATCACTTCCCGTATTTGAAGAATCTTTCGCCAACCCCATGTTACACCAGACCGAAGAGGCACATCCCAAAAACTTCTCCCCTTTAGTTTATAAGAATGTATCCATTTTACCCAAAGAGATTCTCGGTGGGTAATGATGCTCCAAATATGCGAAGTCATGAGAGCAACATTAAATGATTCCAACCTTCTAATGCCTAGCCCACCTTCGGATTTAGGAACACACAACGCTTCCCATGAGACTTTAGCTTGGCCCCTCTTCATTTCACCTTGACTCCATAGATAACATCTCATTAGTTGCTCAATTTCAGCAACGATTCGAGACGGAAGCATAAACACAGAAGCCCAATAGATGTGCATAGAAGCCAAGACAGATATAATCAGTTGGAGCCTACCCGCAAAAGACAAATACTTATTCTTCCAATCTCCAATACGGTTCTTAACTTTCTCCACAAGAACCTTACAGTCCTTATAGAGAAGTCTAGACGATATCAATGGCACACCAAGGTATTTGACCGGCAACTTTCCTTCTTCAAAAGGCATACTACTAAGAATAGAATTTTTTACATGGATACCAACATTACAGAAAAATATCGTACTCTTAGGTATACTTGGAACCAAACCGGAAACATTTTTAAACTCTTCTAACCCATCCATGAGGACTTTAACAGAATGAGAATCCCCATGGGCAAACAAAAACAAATCATCTGCAAAGCACAGGTTAATAATTTGCTGTTTTTCACACCGATGAAAAACAGGTTCATCATTCTTTTTTGTTGTTATAGATCCTTTCTATTGTTATTGATCCTTTCTATGTGTGTATGATACGCTTCTTGCAAGTTCACATGGTTGTATATTGTTTGTTTTTCTAATTAAGTTTACTGCCATACAACACAAGTAGTAGTATCAACTGTTTTTACTCCTTACCTTTTGTAAAAACTATTGTACAAAGGATTTCTAATTTTGTAATATAATTTGTGTTTGTAAATTGCATGATCTGTAGTAGTTGTGAATGTTATCTTATTTACTGATCCTGAATGATATTTTTACAAACACAATAAATAAATAACTTTTTTAGTGAAATAAGTTCAAATGAGTATGGACACTAGTTGTGAGAATGGAGGAACAAATACTAACCACTGGATCAACAAAATCAATGGTCCACATTTATTCCCGTTCTTTTTTATTTTTAAATGTAGCTGTACATCAATTAGGGCAGGTTGGGTACTCTTGTCAATTTCATGGTTTCACACATCATCTTCTACAGAGACTTAGATCCGGTTGCGAAGAACAACCCACCCACCACCATTATCAAATTCACAACCTTCTCTCATATTATTTCATACACAGTCCGAATTTGTAATCGATTCAATCATAATCACATCACCATCTCCGATTTAACTTTCATCATTGTCGATTGTGAAACTCAGTTGTCGATCTCGTAAACGTTGGGCGCCATCTCTATCGTCGCGAACCTTTGGAACGAAATCGTAATCGCATCACCATCTCCGATTTAACTTTCGTCATTGTCGGTGGTGGAACTCGGTTGTCGATCTCGTAAACGTTGGGCGCCGTCTCTGTCGTCGCGAACCTCCGGAACGGAACGATTATAATATCATATTAGATGTCAGTAGGCATCGCATGAATTAGAAAGTCAGAAGGCAAAAGAACTTCGAGTTTCATGTTGATTAGGTTTCCATAATAATGTAGTTTAGAACCTAAAATGAGTGGTATGATGTGTTTGACCAAAGGAAAGTACAACAATTTTTATGTGGCTACCATAAACCACAAGTGGATCCTGATAAAAAAACGACATGTACAACTTGATATTGTAAATTGATTTATTAATTTTTATTACAAAGCGTTTAACAACTTTAAATCTTTAATATCCGGGCATGTAATTGAACACAAAAGGTTATTATAGGTACGATATTATCCATTAACACATGTGATAGTGGTTGGTAACACATGTGATAGTCGTTGGTACCACATGTGATATCGTTAGTACTACATGTGATAGTCGTTGGTACCACATGTGATAGTCGTTGGTACCACATGTGATATTCGTTGGTACCACATGTGATACAGTTGGTACCACATGTGATAGTCATTAATACCACATGTGATACTATATTATGCCGTTTTTGAAACCCATCAAAAAATAAAGAAAAAAAATTCGTCGAAAGTATATCATGTGATATGTCTAATCGAAGAGAAAAAAACGCTGATTTTTATGGTGCAATTTTTATAATCTTTTGATTAACCATTTTTGAGATATTAAATGTTTAAAAATGTTGGGGGAAAGTGAGAATTTTAACTAAATGACTATTGTACCCTTACAAATGGAGCTTCCTCATTGGTTCTTTTAATCTCCCTAAAATTTTTGTACTCATTGTAGCTCAACTCCTTTTTTAATTTAAATAGTGAATTTTACAAATTTAAATATTGTAGCCCGCGTTATCGCGATATATTCACCTTGGAGGGACACTTCAACAAAGTAGGCCCCTCCCCCTCCTCCTCCTAAGTCCTAAGAGCATCTCCAATGTATACACTAAACGTACCTTTTTACACTAAAATAGTGCAAAAGTGTAAAAAAGTCACTCCAATGTTGTAACACCCCCAAATTTACTGTTTAGCGGAAGCACGAATTTGGGTGTTACTAATCAATATACAAAGCACATAAGATATAATGAACGACCACTATATGCGTCGTTTTACATTTGTATTGATAAAACCAAAAGTTTACATCAAAAATATTGTTTACATTAGCTCGGTTGAAATTGAGAGATTTAAGTACATAATTAATCTATACAAAATATAATAATGCAGCTAAATCTCTGATTGTTTGCATGCTGACTCGAGCTAATGATTCCTGCTTGGGCAGTCCAACCTACTGCTGTGTACCTGTGATACATGCTAAAATGGGTCAGCGAAACGCTGGTGAGCTCACAGGTTTGTATGTCAACACATATGTGTATCAACCGCAAGATTTATAATTGAATTTAAAATGCAATTAAGCAAAATAAAAGTTATACAGCCATGAGCACATAGTCTGAGCTTAACTTGAGTGTCAGGTCCAATTAAGGAAGCCCAACTTGAATGCCTCCTACGAGTGCCTAATCCACACTCGTCTTCCCAAATGCTAATACGTCCGTTTGACCAGTTAGTGCGTGCTAACCCGGACGAGGATTGTCAATCCTATATGATATCATATACTAACATTCACGCTACTACGTATTACCAGACTATGCTATGGAGGGCTTTAAATTGATTAGCTTGAAACTCATGTAGTATTCGATTTGATTTGTACTTGCGTTCAACTTGTAAAACAAAACAAGCAATAATATCACACCCCTGATTGAAAAGCAGTAAAATAGGGGCCATGAGACTCACCTGAGCCTTGAGTGTTTATCGAAATAAACTTGAATTGATTAGCTTGAGAATTGATGTCCAAAGACTTGTAACCTGAGTGTGTCCACGACACGAGATGGTTATTAATTGTACAGGTATCTCGAAAGACTACCTTTGTAATTGTTTGTTTATCTATGATGTCCAAATTACCCCGATTTGGTTGATTGACTTGTCCAAATTACTAAGATTTGGTTGATTGATTTGAGTATTTGAAAACGTGTACGGCCCGTTGGTGATTAGTTGTAATAATGACATTGTTGTTATCACATTGATTGCGAAGTGTTATACTTGAAAAGTATATTCCATTTTGTTTTCAAAGTCGCGTCGTATAAGCGTTTGAAGTTGTACATGTTTGACACTTGGTGTGAAATGTATTCACAAACTCTAAGTCACGGGGTTCCGGGGGCAGCGCCCCTGGTAAGCGGGGTTCCAGGGGTGGCAACCCCTGGCGGGGTCCAAGGGGCTGGCCCCTGGTTGGGGTCGAGATGCCAAGTCAGCTCGAAAATTTTTTATTTCAACTATATTTCTTTGGTGAAAAACGCATCTGGGATTTGAATTTGGGTAAAATCAAGTGATAAATTTCAGTCCTCGACACTTAGTAAAATTTGAGTTTTCTAGTTTCTGGTTTGTGCGACGTTGGGTACGACGTCGCAGATCCTGACTGCGACGTTGAGCATGGTGTCGCTATGCGCGACATTCGCAATTTAATGCGACGTTGAGAGTGACGTCGCTATATGCGACGTTGTGAGTTCTTGCGACGTAAGGGTCGAGGTCGCTATGTGCGACGTTAGCCACTTAAGGCGATGTTGAGGCTGATGTCGCACCATGCGACATCATGATGAGTTTTGCGACGTCGCACCTAACGTCGCATAAAGTCCGGGCCAAATGCGACGTCGGCGACTGATCAGGTTCCGGTGGCCGGAAAAACGGCCGGACAACTTCCGTTTGTTCCGAAACTTTTACCCAACCCATATATGGACATTATACACTTAAACAAATTGCAAACAAGTAAAAATAAGTGAAAACGGAGAGTTTCGGGTTTTGTCGGAAACTTACAAACTTAACGCCGGAGAAATCCGAAAAGATAGGATAGTAGACCGTGATGTCGTGGTTCTTTCCTCCCAAACAAGATGGCGGTTTTGAGGTGGTTTGAGGGTGTTATTTAGTGATTTTGTGTGATGGAGGTGTGGTTTAGTTTAGAGAGAAAATGAAAGAGAGAGAGTGAGGATGGTGAAGATGATGATAAAATGAGGAAAGGGTGGGATCCCCCACCTTTTTGTGGCAGATTTTTCGGTGGGGGCCCACCGAAGTGTGGGTCTCCACCTTCAATTCCGTGTTTGCGCTCCGTGTGGTGTTCGTTTTCCCGATCGTTTAAACGTTTAAATAATTTTTGTGTACGTTTAATTACAAGTTTTGAAATACAAATATTTACCCAATATTTTGTTGAAGTATCTCACCAAATACTTAGTAATTGCGTTACGAAATGTAACTTTAACTTGTTTTATTTTGTTTATGCGTTTAACATTTTTAATCGCGAAGGCTTAGTTTGTACGATACGTAATGAGTACGAAATATTATAAAAATAATATTTTGGATATAATTGTGTTATTAAATAATGTTACATTATTTAATTAAATTATTCACCAACGTCCGTATTTAATTGACCGAATTACATTCGATTTGAACTTGAACGATTTAAATTAAACCGCAACACTTGTATATATTCCACAATATACATATTAATCGATACATTAATTAGCCTAACACAGAACTAATTACATGTATTAAAACTTGATTATGCACTATTCACTAGTCCTAATTTGACGGGTGTCACAAGTGTTAGCATTAAACACTGCACTATAATAGTGCAATGGCAAATAGTGTTTAGTACAGCACCAAATATAGTGCTGCACTAAACTCTGCACTAAACACTATTCACATTAAATAATAATATCTACTCTATTTATAATAAGAAAGAATAAAATATAGAAAATCTTTGACTAAATTTTGAATGGAGAAATCTTGACCATCTATTTAGAAAGTCAACATGAAGATCTATCCATCCGTTTATTTGCTGACATCATAATCTTCTACCTAAAAAGATATGAATAACCCTCCTAACTAATCTCTAATTTTATTTAATTTCAAATTTCAAATTTCAATTTCAAATAAACTTAAAAACCTAGACAGAAACATTTGCATTTACCAATTCAATTAATCCAATTAAATTAACAACAATTGAAAAAAAAAGGAAAAAATTGAAAGGTCAAAACTCGTGACTGGCAAATGCATTGTCCGTTCAACATAAATCTTCTAAGGAACATCTTTTCTTCTTGATGTTTTTTCATTTTTAATACTACTACGCTTTTTCCTTTTCCTTGCAGAACCAGATGTTGTAGAAAGATCTTTTATTTTTTTTTTTGTTATTTGATGCTATACAACGATCACCACGCTTAAAAATATTTTGGATATAATGGAGGAAATAATCGGGAGAAGATCAAGGAACATGTTAATGGTTATTGTGATCATCATAACGATATATGTATATCGGGAATTATTAAATATTTGATTTGATTTGATTTGATTTTTTTATATTATATCAAAATACACATATTTAAACTCATTCTTTTGCTATAACAAAATATTACGTAATAACAATATTAAAATAAATTTCATTTTTGATAATAATACACATTATTAATTCTTAATTAAAAATAAACAATAACAATAGTAATAATAATCTTCAATGACATTAGTGAATTTAGAGGTAAGGTTTTTAAGATTATGGAGTTAAGTTAGCCTTTGTTTAGAGAAGATAAAAGGGTTAATTTAGCATTTGTTTACATTTTTTACTATTGTATAAGACATACTTTCATTTGTTCTATTGGATGTATTGAACATGTAAATATCGTCTATTGTATGTAAATTTTTCTTTTTACTCAGTTGTGGAAGGGCACTGCCTCACATTACCCAAAATAGGAAAGTTTACATACAATAGACGATATTTACAAGTTCAATACATACAATAGACGATATTTATAAGTTCAATACATACAATACAAGTTTCAAATTTTGATTTATACAATAGTAAAATGTGTAAAGTTTAATACATAAAGAAACAATAAACCCAAGATAAAAAGTTGTGTTAGGAGTATTAGTAATGATGGTTCTGTTGTATAATAAATGGATGTAGCTGTTTTATGTATATAAGTGTAATGATTAGCATAAATTAATTCTCCCAAACAAATCTTGGAACCTACACGTAACTAACAAGAAAATAAATCAAATTAGAATTATTATTTGGGTAGCCCAATCCGAAAAAGAAAAAAAAAACAATTCGGTAATAGGCCAGTATTTAATTGTAAAATCCATTTTACATGAAGCCCAACTAGCATTAACAAGCCCATTATGACCCAATACACTCCAGGGTATATTGGTTACGAATTACCTTATATTTCTCAAATCAATATCAATTCAACATTTTTTGTAAATCGTGACTGATTTTTAAAATCATTTAAGCGTCATTTATTTATTTGGTTAAAGAACACACCCACAATTTTTCAAAAAACAAGATACCACCATGGCTGCACCAAGATGAAACAATGTTGGAGGTAACAGGCCCGACATATTATACAGAATTCACGAAATGAAAATCCATGATTTGATTAAAGCTTTGAAAGATGATCAGTTTGTCATGCGTATCGTTTTAGGTTAATCATTTTTTTTATTCGCAATTAACCGTTATAATTATACTTCATACCAAGTCAGTTTGATTAGTATCATGTTATGTTTGTATTGTACAGTTTTATATTTATCATTGTTCCACTTATATATAAATGACTTTCTCCGAAATTATGTAAAGTTTTAAGTTAATTCATAATTGAGTTTGTTGATCATGTATACGTACGTATATATTATTTGTTTCAGAGGAAAGCAAAAGTCTGTTGGAAATGTGTCATGCGGATCATGATGCCAACATTCGAGGTTTACTTGATAACACGATGCGGCTTACGTACCAAATCATGGAAGACTTAATGAAGTTCTATAGAGAACGAAAGTACTTCAATGATATTAATGATGACAATCGTTTGGCATATCCGCATATTGAGTTCACATGAATAATAATCCGTAGGTTATAACTATACGATATGTCGTGTTCTCATCTTCTAGACGTATTTCTATTTAGCAATCTCTATTTATATGCTAAATTAAATTGTTGACGTTGTTTTATGCCTATTTTCTCAATTTCATTGTTTAACAAACTAATACAAAACTTATACACAAAAGGTATATATAATTATGCATTATAAAAATTAAATTTAAATATTATTACGAACATAAATGTTATGCCAATTCATTTTACCACATTTAAAAGATTATTGTGACTATTCATATGAATCGTATTGTTATTGTTTGTTTGTAAGCAAAAGATATAAAACATTCTTACTATAAACTATACTTCCATATTACTTAGATTTGATCAATTTATAAAGATTCTTATTAAATATGTAAAATTAACCATCCAATAATAATTTTAAACAACAAACCTATTTTAGAGTAACTTAAAATATTATTACTATTACAGTTTATTAATAGAAAAACCTAAGTCATAGTTGTAGACTATATATATACAATTAACCAAAATCGAATCGAATGACAATATGTAGGCAACGTTAGCATATCGAATCCGCAAATTATAATAGAATAATAGAAATATGTTCGTTCTTAGATAAATTTAATTTAATGGATTTACTTTATTGCATTTCAATTTGTATAAGGTATGATGTACGTACGTATGAATTTACTTTAAATAATTATCATATTAATAAATATCCAATCATTTTACTAACTCCAACTACATTTTAGATATAAGTGGCAAAATGAATGGATCGGGTTGGGTTACGGGTCTAAATGGGTTTGGGTCTAAATGGGTCCGGATCAAATGCGAATGTTTAGGAGGATGGGTCTAAACGGGTCCGGGTCAAATGGGTCTCGAGTCGGGTCGACCCATCGGGTTTTCACCAACAGAACGTTGTTTTACGTGGATTGGTGGTTTTTGTCCAAGTGAAGTTGTTACACCCGATTTTTTTTTTTAACTCAAACTATCATATATACATGTAATCAAATGAATACATACATATATGACTTCATTTAATCTTAACATCGTCGCTTCAAAGAATTGGACAACTCGAATTAAAAGGGACAGTTTACTAACAGATGATTGTGCATTTTATGGTAGCACCAAGCCACCAAACCTCTGTTTTCGACGCCACTTTCAGACCCCCTAAGCCCTTCCAAAACATACATATAATAGACCAATACAAAGGTATTCAAACATACTTTCTTGTACAACTTATACTTTTTTTATAAAATGCAACACATGGACATTTATAACCTTTTAAAAACAGAAAAAAAAACTCATTTTTGGCAACTGTAAGTATAAATACAGCACAAACATGCAAGATAATAACAAAAAAGTGGGCATAATGTAACAAGTTGGGTAGTCGCAGCTATGATTTAAAAGATCACACTTGCATAACCTATTACAAGTGCTCATCCACGTCCCGCCTTCATAACACCCTTCCCTTCCCGACACTCATCCTTCTTTCCTGACCCGCTTGCACCTACAAACACAACATCGCTACGGGGTAAGCTTATATGCTTAGTGAATATATAGGAAATTAAACATATAAATTTTCACAGCCATAATCAGCCCAATTCAAATCAGCTCATAACGGATCCATTCCGCCTTATGAATTTTATTGCCTTTTATACAATACACAGAATATAAGCGAGTATAACATTTATATATATACAACCAACAAATCAAAAAACATATTAACAGCTTATAATGAGTATATTCAGCCCTGATCACACGAAATCTCTTACACGGATGTAATCCGATTCCATATGATCAACCCGCCCGTTTAATCCCTGTATACTCACCTTTAATAATAAACACGATAAGACAAGCAAACATGCCTTTAGTCCTTAGCACCTATGCAATTACATCACATTCAACAATGATATTAAAATGCGAGTTGGTCGTTTTCATCCTTCCTTTTACCCAAAACAGTCCCAAACCCACTATTAACGGGTTTGACCTTCAAAGTCAAACTAGTTGTTAAGCTGACTAGTCAAAACCCAAAATTCATGTAACTTTCCTAATCACTTTACTATTAATAAAACGCTTCTTTTTAGCATCCAATAAACTCATTTGAATCAACAAAACATTGGTTAGTCTCAATTCAACCCATAACCAAATTTTGCATAAAACCACTTATGAACTAGAAATTGATTTCATAAAAACCACACTTTAATATCAAAACCAGCTCTTCCCACACTAATAATAATGTCATTTGAGACTTACCCATCCATTTTTAATTATCATTTTCGTCCCCAACCGTAAGACCTCCAAAACCCCTAAATTTCAACACTTGTAGATTATAATTTCACTAGATTAGGGTTTACCTTCAATATGAATGATAATTACAGCTTGAAATCACCTACTGAGGGTTGAATTATGATTAGTTTGCTGATTCTCTCCCTGGAAAATCTCAAGACCGACTTCCCTCTATCTCTAGTATCTTCCAGGAACTTAAAGTGTGTGTGTTGACCAATATTTACTAATAGACCACCTTATACTCCTCTAACTACGAATTTATAGCTTTGGTCCCCTATGTTTAATACTTTAAGCACTAACAGCCTTAAGTTAATTAACTCCGATACCCGTATAATAATCTACCTTTAAGTATTACGGGTTTAATATGGCACAAGTAATAATCTACATATAACATACAATATCACACTAGAATAATACTACTATGTATATGAAAAATACCTTAAAATTTCGGGGTGTTACAACTCTCCCCCCTCATTCGGTTTGTGTCATCACGAACCATTCTTGATACACCGCCGGATGGTAAACCATCATCCACTCTTCAGGTTCCCAAGTGAACTCAGACCCCTTCCTATGACGCCACTGCACTTTTAATATGGAAATCGTCTTATTTCTTAACTTCTTGATTTTCTGATCAAGAATCATTATCGGTTCTTCCACATATCTCAGCTTGTCATCAATCTCTATTTCTAGCAATGGCACATAAGTAGCTTCATCAACCAAACACTTTCGTAGTTGTGACACATGGAAAGTGTTATGAATGGCACTCAATTCCTCGGGTAGTTCCAAACGATAGGCAACTCGTCCCACTCTATCAATTATGGTAAAAGGTCCAACAAACCTTGGACTCAGTTTCCCCCGTTTGCGGAAGCGTATGATCCCTTTCCAAGGTGAGACTTTAAGCATAATCTTGTCGCCTACTTGGAACTCTATCGGTCTCCTCCTTTTATTTGCATAAGATTTTTGATGATCTTGTGCCATCTTCAAACGCTCGCGAATCTATTCAATCTTTTCAGTAGTCTTTTGGACAATATCAGTACTACCCAACTCCCGCTGCCCTACCTCACCCCAACAAATTGGAGTTCGACACTTTCTACCATATAACATCTCATAGGGTGGCATGTTAATAGATGAATGGTAACTGTTATTATAAGAAAATTCAGCTAGAGGTAAGTGAGTATCCCAGCTACCACCAAAATCGATTGCATAAGCCCGCAACATATCCTCCAATGTCTGGATAGTACGTTCACTCTGACCATCTGTCTGAGGGTGAAATGCTGTACTAATATGTAATTGCGTACCCATATCTTCTTGAAAATTTCTCCAGAATCGAGATGTAAAACGCGTATCTCTATCAGAAACGATAGAAATCGGTACTCCATGTCGAGCTACAACTTCTCGAACATATATTTTTGCTAACACTTCAGATGATGAAGTCTCCCGAATTGGTAAAAACAATGCACTTTTAGTCAGTCTGTCAACAATCACCCAAATAGCATCGTGCTGACGAGAGGTTTTCGGCAACTTCGTTATTAAGTCCATCGTAATATTCTCCCATTTCCACATAGGTAACTCCAAGGGTTGGAGCTTTCCATATGGTTGTTGATGTTCTGCCTTGACTTGTAAACAAGTTAAGCATTTTTCGACATACTTAACAATATCCCGCTTCATTCCGGGCCACCAGTAATCACGCTTAAGGTCCCTATACATCTTTGTAGCACCAGGGTGAATGGAATATTTTGATTTGTGAGCCTCTTCCAACAACATATGTTTAACATTACCTGTTCTTGGTATCCAAATCCGACCAAAACGGGTCTTCAGCTTCCTAGAATCATCAACCAAATTCTTTAACTGCCCCTTAATCCGTTCTTGCCTCGGGTCAGTATGAGATAAAGCCTCAATCTGTGCCACTCTGATATGATCGAATAACTGAGGAGTAACTACCATTCTTAGAGATTTAACTATAATAGCATAATGGGTAGCCTTTCTACTCAAAGCGTCTGCCTCGACATTAGCTTTACCAGGATGATAAAGTATGTCACAGTCGTAATCCTTGACCAGATCAAGCCACCTCCTCTGCCTCACATTTAAGTCACGCTGATCGAAAAAGTATTTGAGACTCTTATGATCAGTATAGATTATACACTTCACACCATAAAGATAATGCCGCCAGATTTTTAATGCAAAAACCACCGCTGCCAGCTCTAAATCATGAGTCGGATACTGCTTTTCATGCTTTTTCAATTGACGTGAAGCATAGGCAAGAACTTTATTCCGCTGCATAAGGACACATCCCAACCCTCGCCTAGATGCATCACAGTAAACAACCATATCTTCATTTCCTTCTGGCAACACAAGAATAGGCGCTTGACTCAACTTCTGTTTCAACAACTGAAATGCCTGGTCTTGCTTTTCCTCCCACTTCCATTCAACATTTTTGCGAGTTAGCTTTGTTAAAGGAGTTGCAATCTTAGAGAAGTCTTGAATAAATCGACGATAATATCTAGCTAATCCGAGAAAACTCCTGACTTCAGTAGGACTTGTCGGAGAATCCCACTTTAAAACCGCATCAAACTACGAAGGATCGACTTTTATTCCACTAGTATTGATTACATGTCCAAGGAATTGGACTTCACGTAACCAAAATTCACATTTAGAAAACTTCGCGTATAACTTTTCCCGTCTTAACATCTCTAAAACCTACCTCAGGTGTACAACATGCTCCTCCTCGCTTTTAGAATATATAAGTATGTCGTCAATGAACACGATCACCGACTTATCAAGCATTGGTCGGCAAACGCGATTCATTAAATCCATAAAGGCAGCCGGGGCATTTGTCAACCCAAACGGCATAACGACAAACTCATAATGACCATACCTAGTACGAAAAGCTGTCTTTGGTATGTCTTCTTCCTTAACCTTTAGTTGATGATATCCCGACCTCAAATCAATTTTAGAAAAGTAACTAGCTCCCTGTAGTTGATCAAACAAGTCATCAATCCTAGGTAAAGGATACCTCTTCTTGACGGTTACCTTGTTTATTTCACGGTAATCTATGCACATCCGCATAGTGCCATCCTAGCTTCTTTTTAACAAATAAGATTGGAGCTCCCCAAGGTAAACTGCTAGGGCGAATAAATCCCTTATCAAGAAGTTCCTGCAATTGTTTCATCATTTCCTGCATTTCTGTCGGAGCCAACCTATATGGAGTTTTTGTAATAGGAGCAGCTCCTGGCATTAAGTCAATTCAAAATTCTACCTGTCTATCGGGTGGTACACCTGGTAATTCATCAGGGAATACATCCGGAAATTCATTAACCACTGGAATATCTTTTAATTCCTGAACAGTCCTGGACGTATCAACCACGTGTGCCAGAAAAGCCTGACACCCATGTGATAAGAATAATTTAACTCGAGTAAAAGAACAAATAGGAACCCCCTGCCTCAACTGCTCACCATAAATAATCATATTTTTCCCGCTAGGAGCCCGCACATGAACAATCTTTTTATGACATTTAATGACCCCCTTATGTTTTCCGAGCCAATCCATACCTATAACAACATGAAACTCTCCAATTTGCATGGGAATTAGGTCGATTCTGAACTTCTCATCGTTTATCTCAATGTTACAGCCTTTATATACATTATTAACGATTACAGTTTTACTATCGGCTATTTCTACTTCCAAGGGGTAATCGAGTTTACTTTGGGGCACATTAAGATATTTACAAAAAGAAGACGATACAAAAGATTTAGTAGCTCCGGAGTCAAATAGAACAAGTGCAGGTGCAGAATTTACAATGAAGGTACCCTTCACAACGTCTGGTGACTCCTTCGCCTCTTCTGTAGTCATTTGAAAAGATCGGGATTTAGGCTTAGAACCACTAGATGCCTTCCTTTCCACTTCGCTTCTCTGTTCCAGCCTCCTCATATCTTCCTTATGCTTGGGACAATCTGCTTTAAGATGGTCACTACTAAAACAATAGAAACACATCCTCGTAGCACTAGGGCAATCCTTCATGAGGTGATCGGGTCTGCCACATTTGTGACAAGAACCAGGAGCAAACCGACACTCTCCAAAATGTTTTCGACTACAGGTATTATAAGTAGGGATATCCCGCCTTTCCTCGCGAGGCTGTTGTCGTTGCTACTGTTGTTGTGGTCTATCCCCAAACCTGTACTTTTTCGAAGGAATCTGTAATGATGATGTAGACTGATCCATTTTCCTCTTACTCGCTGCTACATCTGCCCGCCTTCAATTTCCACTTCCCTTGACAAAGCTCTATTAATCACCTTTTCAAGTGTGTTATAGATAATCGGGTCAATAAATTCTCTAATATCCTGCTTCAAGTGTCAAAGATAATGATCACGTAACAAAATTGGGTTTTTAGCATACTCTTTACAGAAACGTGATTTATCAATAAACAACGCTGTATACTCCGACACAGACATTTCTCCCTGGTCAATAGTCAAAAACTCCTCCCGTATTTTATCAACCTCCGCCTGTGGTGCAAATTTCTCTAAGAACATCTTTGTGAAATCCTCCCATGGGATCTTCACTGCTTCTTGATACCCTCAAGCTTTAACAATGAAGTCCCACCAATCTTTTCCTCTTTTCTTCAACTGATATGCTGCATACATAACTTTCTTATGTTCGGGACATTCACTAAGTAAGAAAGTTCCTTCAATTTCAGAAAACCATCTCATACTAATAATGGGGTTTGTCTCCCCATTAAACTCTGGTGGTTTACAGTTGGTGAAATGTTTGTAACCAAACTTCTCTTTTTCCTTCCTAGAATCAACCGCTTCCTCCCCCTGTCTAGGAATAACGTCAGCTGTCTGTAAGATTGGGTAACGAGCAACGAACTCATCAATTTTTGCATTAACCGCTTCCTTAACCTCAATATGAATAGTTTCTTTCACCCGAAGTAAGAAATATGGAACAAAATGTTCAAAAGATCGTCCCAATTCCTCCTTAATTATACTTCTTCCTGCAAGAGTTTCATAAAAAAATCTTCAGCATGATGAGAATAGGAATGTTCGGGTGAATTTGTCTCCACTTCAACCGGTTCGTCAACAACTACCCTTTCTGTTTCGCTAATGCCTTCTTTATAAGGCCCTGATGTCACTTCCTTTGTGGGAGTAGGCGTACTCATCTACTGAAAGGTATAAAAACACATTAAATTCGTAGCCTATACATATATTCGTTTATCGCTAAAAGAGTACCCACACCTACAGATTAAGAATAATCTACGGTCGTTCCATCCGACACTTAGTGATTTTGAAAATTCCATATGTCATAGTAGAATATAACCACGTTGGCCAGGCGTTATTATATTGTACTATGCTCATACTTCATTTTCAACATCACCTAATGTCGTTAAGTCCAAATGTAATCATCCTTAACGTACAATTAATTGCTAACAATTAGCATGCATATTAAGCACCAAATTAACAGCCCTAAACTATATCATACGATCTCTAATTACACATATAACATAGGTCTAAGTTTAGATAACCCCGGCGTGGATTACCTAAATCTCTTCTACGACTGCTCTGATACCAACTTGTTACACCCGATTTTTTTTTAACTCAACTATCATATATACATGTAATCAAATGAATACATACATATATGACTTCATTTAATCTTAACATCGTCGCTTCAAAGAATTGAACAACTCGAATTAAAAGGGACAGTTTACTAACAGATGACTGTGCATTTTATGGTAGCACCAAGCCACCAAACCTCTGTTTTCGACGCCACTTTCAGACCCCCTAAGCCCTTCCAAAACATACATATAATAGACCAATACAAAGGTATTCAAACATACTTTCTTGTACAACTTATACTTTTTTTTATAAAACACAACACATGGACATTTATAACCTTTTAAAAACTGGAAAAAAACTCATTTTTGGCAATTGTAAGTATAAATACAGCACAAACATGCAAGATAATAACAAAAAAGTGGGCATAATGTTACAAGTCGGGTAATCGCAGCTGTGATTTAAAAGATCACACTTGCATAACCTATTACAAGTGCTCATCCACGTCCCGCCTTCATAACACCCTTCCCTTCCCGACACTCATCCTTCTTACCCGACCCGCTTGCACCTACAAACACAACATCGCTACGGGGTAAGCTTATATGCTTAGTGAATATATAGGAAATTAAACATATAAATTTTCACAGCCATAATCAGCCCAATTCAAATCAGCTCATAATGGATGCATTCCGCCTTATGAATTTTACTGCCTTTTATACAATACACAGAATATAAGCGAGTATAACATTTATATATATACAACCAACAAATCAAACAACATATTAACAGCTTATAATGAGTATATTCAGCCCTGATCACACGAAATCTCTTACACGGATGTAATCCGATTCCATATGATCAACCCGCCCGTTTAATCCCTGTATACTCACCTTTAATAATAAACACGATAAGAAAAGCAAACACGCCTTTAGTCCTTAGCACCTATGCAATTACATCACAACAATTCAACAATGATATTAAAATGCGAGTTGGTCGTTTTCATCCTTCCTTTTACCCAAAACAGTCCCAAACCCACTATTAACGGGTTTGACCTTCAAAGTCAAACTAGTTGTTAAGCTTACTAGTCAAAACCCAAATTTCATGTAACTTTCCTAATCACTTTAATATTAATAAAAGACTTCTTTTTAGCATCCAATAAACTCATTTGAATCAACAAAGCATTGGTTAGTCTCAATTCAACCCATAACCAAATTTTGCATAAAACCACTTATGAACTAGAAATTGATTTCATCAAAACCACACTTTAAAATCAAAACCAGCTCTTCCCACACTAATAATAATATCATTTGAGACTTACCCATCCATTTTTAATTATCATTTTTGTCCCCAACCCGTAAGACCTCCAAAACCCCCAAATTTCAACACTTGTAGATTATAATTTCACTAGATTAGGGTTTACCTTCAATATGAATGATAATTACAGCTTGAAATCACCTATTGAGGGTTGAATTATGATTAGTTTGCTGATTCTCTTGCTGGAAAATCTCAAGACCGACTTCCCTCTATCTCTAGTTTCTTCCAGGAACTTAAAGTGTGTGTGTTGACCTATATTTACTAATAGACCATCTTATACTCCTTTAACTATGAATTTACAGCTTTGGTCCCCTAAGTTTAATACTTTAAGCACTAACAGCCTTAAGTTAATTAACTCCGATACCCGTATAATAATCTACCTTTAAGTATTACGGGTTTAATACGGCACAAGTAATAATCTACATATAACATACAATATCGCACTAGAATAATACTACTATGTATATGAAAAATACCTTAAAATTTCGGGGTGTTACAGAAGTTCTTGATGTAAGTCCCACTATTACATAGTACGATACCTTTTTTGTTTTTTTTCACAAAGAATATATCATATTATATGCTGCTGACTTACATTTATTATAATCGTTGGAAAATTCAATTTATTTTCTATCATAGTTTACAACTAATAGTATCTTTTTGTAATATATGATATGACTATCTTATTACCACGTACATGTTGATGTGTTTGCAACACAATGTTTAATAGTACCTATTGACGTGTGTATAGTAACCCATATGGTTATTGCAATGAATGACCAGATATATTAAATTATTAATAATGTACATATGAAACATGAATACACTTGCTTGACACTAGATTGGAAAACCTAAAAGAAGAACAAAAAGTAAACTTCGTGAACTGCAACAAATTACCATTGAGTCAGAAGCCTAAAGTGGAAAAATTCCGGCGTTCTTTGGCATCGGCAATTGCTTCAGACGTTATCCCATCCGATTCATTTGAAATGGCCAATAACATGGGGCAAATGGCTTTTGCCATCGGAAAATTGGGTTCATTTGAAGTATTCCTAAACCAAGTATTACCAATTACCTCCATCATATTGTTGATGATATACTAATACTTATGCATCAATGTATACTTAATGTAGTTATGTTATTATGTAGTTTTATTTTTTTAGCTCAACTTTCATTTTATATGGATTGAATATCAGGCTGAGATATTGCGGGAATCAACATTACAACAACTGCATAAACTACTAACAACAACATAATCAGCACGTGCCATTCTTGTGATAAACGACTACTTCTACCGCATTCGTGAACTAAGCGCTCTTTGGATTGCTCGTCCGAAATAATAACATATGACCAGCCTATTTTGTGTTTAATTTATAATAAATGTATTTTAACGTTTCCATATCGATGCCCTTCCAGAATTTTGAGCTGCAATACAACGTTATATTTTTGTTCTTGAAATTAAATTGTTTGTGTTAAACTGTGCATATCGACTATACTTTGCACACGCCAATGTATTCGTTTACATTCCTAACTAATCATTACGTACGATTATTACAAATATCCATGATGCATCCCGCGAAACCGCGGGTCTTAAACTAGTTTATAATAATTCAAATGTTTTAATATGATGTATTAATTATATATTTGCGATTAATATCTTCAAAATTAGTAAATATAATGTTTGCTATCATATTTATTAAAGAAACTTAATAATTTTTATAAAATTTTCATTTATATTTTTAAAATTTTTCAATATAATGATTGTTATTATATCTTTTATGATTATTTAATACTTATATAAAAAAATTTAGTATTATATTGTTGAATTGTGTATTATAAATCGATTAAAGAAGATTTAGTGTAAATATTTAGCGCAACACATTGGAGCAACTTTTTTTTAGTGCAATCATATTCCTGTTTTACACTAAAATAGTGTAATTTGATACACACTAAAAATAATATATACATTGGAGATGCTCTAATAACCCCTTTTTGTTTTTCTCCGCAACACAAACAAAGCACTGCACAAGACGCTCAATTTCTGAAACCACAGGTAGAAATGCTGAAGGCTGCTAAATTAGGTCGTAAATTGCGCTGCAAGGACTTCGCCTTCCGTTTCTCTTCTTCACCCATGACGACCTATCAACATTCTTCAATTACCCTTTTTTCTCAACCTAAAAAAAACCCTTCTTGTTTCCCATCTGCTCATTCTCCCTCAACTTTTCATTTTAATGTTAAAACTAGCTGTCACTACTCAACCACCATTGAAAACACTGCTGCTCACTGTAATCCTCTTTACTTGCTACAATATCTTCTTCTTTTTTTTTTTTTTTTTTTTTTTCCACGCCTTCCAACTGTTCGATGAAAGTCCCCTTCACCATTTTACCTTTTACTGCTGGTTATTGATTTATAGTTTCCATACAAACATGTTTTGTTGTATCCAGGTGTGAGTTATTTAAACTCAAATTCGAACAATCACTCAAATGTATGATACATACTGTATTTATTTGTGCAGCTGACTCAAATGATGAGGTAGAACCTATTGACTTATGGGAGGAAGAAGATGAAGCTGAGCCTGAGGTATGTTTGTTATCTAAGCTTTGAATTAGGTTATCTCCATTCATTAATTATCATTGAATTAGTTACTGATGATGCTTTGATAGATTGGAGATGGTGGCGATGGAGGTGGTGTTGTTTTACAAAATTGTCCTTGGGGTGAGAAAGCTTTGTCTATCGCTCAAGATGTATTGCTGCAGTTTGGTGATGACATTGAGATCTTTGCTTTCAAAACCTCCCCTCGGGGTTACATTTATGTCAGACTTGATAGACTCTGTAACGAGTAAGATTATCTATTAAATCTCATTTTCATCATTTACTTAATTGTTTTTAAATCATATGGTTGTTCGTGCATTAGATACGGGTGCCCCAGCTTGGAGGATATTCAAACTTATAATCATGAATTTAAGAAGAGACTAGACGAAGCAGGAGCTGTTGGAGACATCCCCAGCGACTTGGCTATTGAGGTAACCATTTTGAAAAAGGAATGAATTATTATCTATATTATGTGATTAAGTGATTTAAAAAGAGAATTACTACTTTTGACCGTTTCGATGAATAAAAGTGTTTGTAAGCAACTAAGCATCGCATTCTACTTAATTTAGAGTAAAGTAAGCTCTTTACAAAAGCTGATCATCTGCTTCTACTTATAAGCATCTGCGGTTTAAACTAAGCAATTACAAACAACTCCATACCTTCCATTACATCACTTAATTCTTCACATGTGATGGTAAAAGAAAAAATGTTGTGGTTCTTTTTTTTTTGGAAGGTATCATCTCCTGGTGCAGATCGGCTTCTAAGAATACCAAATGATTTAGAACGTTTCAAAGACATGGCTATGCGAGTAAAGTATGCTGAGCAGGGTGATCCTAAATCCCCAGAAAAGGAAGGAGTATTCTTTCTGGAATCCATTGAAGCAGAATCTGGAAGCTGTATATGGAGGTTGGCTGATGTAAAAGAAAATCGTGACCCGTCATCTAAAGGAAGACCATTAACCCGCAAACAAAAGGACTGGAGACTCAAATTGCCTTATGAAATGCTCGAGCAGGTGACTCCGTATCTTGACTACCACTAACATGTAGTCTCAAGTTGTCTTTATGTGATATTTTTGGAAGTTGAACTTCACAGAATTGAAAGTTGTAAAACTGGTCCTTCTGCATGTAATTTGCTCTGGCCAACCCAGTGTCATCGGGATTTTGTCCATCTCTTTGTTTATAAAAGCCTGGCCCTTTTATTCATGTTGTCCTTGTTTTGTTTTCCAATATTATTGTATCTAATGGTATCGAAGAAGACTAGTTAAGTATCAAGACAGATAGCTTTTATGAATTATGGGTGTAAATGGATGGATGATCAGGTTGAAAATGAAAAACTTGACAGAGATGACCTTCAAAACTCACTGTTGACATGTCCAAATTTTTGTCAACAGGAATTATAAACTTGCAACAAAATAATATTAATATTACAAATACGAAAGGATCACATCTAAACGTTAAAAAACAGAACGATTAATTAATAATGGTTTTAACGATACAAAACAGAATAATAATTTAATGGAGTAATAATTTAAATTCAAGATGTGGTACTATCTATTTGGTTTCAAAACTATATTTTCCTTCAAGGTAATACCAGTTGGATGGAACATATTTCACAGCTATTTATTTTTTTATATATTGAAAACGGCTTGCTTGCATGGCATGGCTTCACATCGTAGATGCTAAGATGCTTGTGAGGGGAACCTCCAAAATATAACGACCTCAAATGGAGTACATATATAAAACAACGAACCCAATAAATAGACGAAGCTACAAAATTTCGCATCCAGCTTAATGCTAAACTCTCGATGGTCACTATCCCTAAACACATCACTTGCTCTGGAGTTTAAAAAACAGAAATGCTGCACGATGAAGCCAAATTTTTCTTGATCAAACTCTTGTCTAGGGCTAAACACCAATTGCTTCATTAACTTTGTGCATTGGCTCCTCGTCATCCATTTCCATGTCACCTATATCTTCTGAATCATAATCATCATGTCTCTCTATGTTAACACCTTCATCTTCTTCTGAATCATCACTGTCATGTCTATTCACAGTAATGCCTACATCATCTGAATCATCATTATCAACCTATACATCGAATAAGAAGGAAAAAAAGGTAAGAATAGGAGAAGATGAATTATCATGATCATTAGAATTTGGAAATCCCAACTAGATCTCTCGTTCTCATGGGTTAATCGTAACTGCAACTTTGCGGCTCATACCTTTTCAAAACTATCGTTCGATTCCCGTGAATCTTTCTTTTGGGATGTATATTTTCTGGTACAAATAACCTCAGTTACGAGGAGTGATTCGATTAATAAAATTTCTTCGGCTTCAGCCTTTATTTGATAAAATTTTTTTATCATGATCATTAGAATACAAGTCTATGATGCGCAAATCTTTTTCCTTACTGATGCATGCAGCTGAAATAGCATGGAAGATAATTGACTGCTGTACATATTTCCGATTAAACAAAAGGTGAAATTCTTCCACAAATGTCAAATCTTGATTAGAATTAAACATTAACCGTGGCATACTGGCATTTAAATGTGTTCATTTATATATGTAGCATATTGGCGGCTCAGAGTTGTGTAACGAGTCAAAATAGATCGAGATGAATTTCGTATATAACTGGAAGTATATATGATTCTAAAAACTATTACTACCTATTAGAATGATGATCTAATTCTCTCAAAAATAACAATTTAGGAGATAGCTAAACCTAAGTAGTATACTTCGTGCAACTCACATACCCGTTTTTATTTTTTCATTTTCTTTTTGTTCTTGATTTTTTAAGTTAAACCTTTGCATTACCATTTTTATTTCAGATCAATAACATATAACGTCAACTGATTCATTTTCACACATTCTTGAAATTCTCCTGTAATTGTACAAAAGTTGAATATCTAATGATGGCATACTTACAGGGAAGAGTGTACGGTATGCTTTTTCCGAAATGGTTTTAAAACCATTAGGGTCAGGAAAAAATTCATCATCTTCCATGCCCGGTTTAGGAGGGTAGCCCCGTGTTCGTGCCTGCATCCATTGTTCTGTGACCCCACGGTTGATAGCATAGTCAATACTATGCACCAAGTACTCTTTATCCGTCATCAGGTGTGGCTGAACTATCAACTTACTCATAAGCCCTAAATCCATCATTTAAAAAACAACATTAGAACCCAAATCAACTTAACAGTTTACACACATCTCTAAACACACATGTTACCTGCAACGATGCCATCTCCAGCTGCAGACATGTCAGAAGTGAAAGGAGTGATGGGTGCATCCTCCGTTCCAAGAACCGAACCGTTGTGTAACTTTGTGTAATAATGAATCTTAGAAGTCCCGTTTGTGACAAATAAAACTTTAAGATTATCATGTAAAACTGAAGCAATAACATCCGGACTGTAGTGAACGAATTTCGATCTATCATTATCTTTAGTGTCAAATCTTTCAGAGGTTTTTATACCACACAAGAATTCAAGTTCTTGTTTAGTGATCTCAATAATATCCGCAAGTTCCAATGCCTCCTGAATGATTGTCCGAGTTTCTTCTCGAGAATGCCAAAGTGGTAGCGGGAGATTAAGATCGAAGAAGATAACCCCTCCAAACTGCTTTGAGATCTTGATAGCTTGTAAAGCACTTGTTCTTGTTTTACGGTCAAGAAGAGAGAATGAATTGAAGTAAAACATCTTTGCCTGCACAATAAGATGTGACAATGAGTCAGTTGGCCAGTTAAGTAATAATTACTGGTCAAGTGGGCAAAGGTAAAAAATTAAACAAAAAATAACGGGTCACCTCAGAACGCTTTAATCGCCAATAGTATATTCAGATTTCAGATGTTACAAAATTATTTCGATAATAATCTAACTTTTCGAATGAAATGATTTAGGAGATCTAAAAGAGACTTGGTCGACTTGAGAGCCTTTCCTATTTGAAGAGACTGATTTGGCTACTTAGATATCAAACATATCCCGAATAGACACATCTATAACTAATTGGGACAAATTGCCACCTCTAATATATGGTAATAAAACAAAAGCCACAATTCTTTCTATCAAATTTTCTTACCTCTTTGAGGACATCAACGTTGATTTCCGACTTCTTTAGCCCATCCTCAGCACATGGGTTGATACATGTCATCCTTAAACCACCTCTTTTGCTCATTTTCATCCGTGACACTGCAGTTGTTCGTTTTGGATCGATCCGAACCGATCGAGTCTGCACTCTACTCTCATTCAAATGATACAACAATGCCTGCCCAAAATCATCATCCCCGATTTTACCCATAACAGCTGCATTACTCCCAAATCTAGCAAGACACAATGCAACATTGGCTGCACAACCTCCAGGAGCCCTCACAAACGTCTCCGGGTCCCACAATGCATCCTTCATACGCTCGTGTGATTCGTGGTCTATAAGTCTATTGGCCAGCCTTCCAGATGGCACAAACGCGTGTTGAATCAGTCCAAAACAACAAACTAAAGGAGGCCATGAGTATGTAAAGCTAATATCATCACCATCAGTGGCATCAAGTTCTAGATCTTTTTCATTATCGGTATCTTCCTCACGTTCACTAAACTCCGTTACACTACTTTCATCAATCGTATCCTCAATCTTTTTCTTAGTACGCCTTCGCCTTGTCACCTTCTTTTCCGGTTCTTCATCTAAGCTGCTTGAAGTAGAGGCAACTGCACTTACTGAAAAGGAAATGTATGTGGTCATAAGCAAACTATTATAATACATGTCATGCTTTTAATTTAGTATACATGTAAGCGAATAAGTTCTAAGTCATGAGCAAACTATTTAATTGATTATATACAAATAACATAGGGCCTTAAACACTGAGTTTGAAATTGACTGAAATACGTTTCTATGTGCAATAAACCACAAACGTACTATGAACCAATGTTTCCAAGTTTATCACATCTTTCTCATAGCCTGAGAGCCATAAGACTGACCTTTTTTCCGAGCTCTTCTTTGAGGTTTCTCAGGTTTAGTTGACTCAGAAGGTGATGACGTCGTTTCCTCCGTTTTACTAATACTACTACTCTCTAATATCGGGATTTCCTCTGGAACTGGAACTTCTGACTCTGTTTTTTTTCTTCTCCTAGATGGAGCTCGTTTACGTGGTGTCTTCTTTTCTGAGTCATCTTCTTCTCCATCAGATGTCTTTTCTACAAGTTTTTTTCTAGCAATTGCTGTAACCACAAACGTACTACGCAATCTAATACCCGGGAATTGTACAAAATTTAATGAAGATAGCGAAGGCAAATTGGACTGCCACCTACAGATTCAAGAATTGGAGTTATAAGAATTTAATAATGTATTTAGTTCAGCCTAATTATATACTTTTAATTAAGTCAAACAGCTACTCCATTTGTATCCTTATCCTTTATTTATACTCAAGTTGAGCAAAAGACATAAATCAAAACTGAATTGTGATAATTTCCATTGGGTGCATCCTATAATATCCAAGCAATTCAACTCGCATCTGTTAATAATAGCATATGGGTATGTTTGTTGTTGTTGGATATATCTATCTATCTATCTGTATATCTGTATATTATTATATGTGTGTAGACTGTAGATATAGAGAGATAAAGAAGATAAATAAAGAGATAAAAGAAGGGTTACCTGGGGAAAGAAGAAAATTGGGTAAAGGAAGGCAAAGAAGCCATTTGTGAAACACCAAAAAGCTTTCACCTCAATCTCAACCTCAACGACACCATTTCTTTTCTTCTTCTGCGGGTTTAAAGATGAGGGCTTAAGCTTTACCTTACCTCCTTTGCAAGGGTTCAAAATGAGAATAGAAATTTATGTGGGAATCGAAACCCACTCATTTTTACCGAATACTCATTTTCATTATCTTTTTTAAAATAAAATATCTAATAAACGGTAAGTTGAAAAATTATAAAAATTGCACTATAAAATTCAGCGTTTTATCCTCTTCGATTTGCCATCCTTCAAGGCATACTTTTGACAACTTTTTTTTCTTTCATTTTTTGGTCTGTTTACAAATTAGTAACAGATGTGTTAGGTTTGCGTTTAGGGGTTTAGGGGTTTAGGGGTTAGGGTTTAGGGGTTAGGGTTTGAGGTTTGAGGTTTCTCCACGAAACCCCAAACCATAACCCCTAAACCCCAAACCCTAAACGCTTTAAGAAACCCCAAACCCTAAACCCTAACCCGGAAACCCCAAACCCTAAACGCTTTACAAAACTCTAAACCCTAAATCATACTAAACCCTAAACCCTACTAAAACCTAAACCCTAAACCCTTCTAAACCCTAACCTAAATCCTAAACCATAACCCTAAACCCTAACCCTAACCGCAAATCAAATGTACAATCAATCACTAACACATGTGTTACTAATTTGTAAACCCACCAAAAAATGAAAGAAGAAAAAGTTGTCAAAATTATGCCTTGATAGACGACAAATCGAAGAGGAGAAAACGCTGAATTTTATGGTGCAATTTTCATGATTTTTCGACTTACCATTTGTGAGATATTTGAGTTTCAAAAATGTGCAAGAAATGAGTATTTGATGAAAATGAGTGGTTGAGATTGATTCCCATATTCTCACTCTACGTACATAATACATATATACATATACTAAACAAAAAAAGAAAGATAAACGTACTATATCTAATGCACAATGTACAACTAAAGTTCAAAATACACCCCTAACTCATTTAGCACTTGCTAATAAGAGCATTCCCAATGGTAACCGGTTTGGCCAACCAACCGGTTACCAAGTGGTTCAATCACTTGCCCACAATCAGGGGCGGATTCAGTGTACTCCAAGGGGGTTCCCGGGCCCCCACTGAAGCCCAGCCCAATAATAGAAAATTATATGAAAAAGATAGCAGGCCCCCAAACTTATGGCCCATTAATATTTAATTTCTTGTTTAGTTAACTGCAAAGTTTTACATTTATTTTGTTGTTTAACTTTTTTTGATACATCGGGGGTGTTTGGGTTTGCTTATTTTTAAGCACTTATATGCTTAAAAAATAAGTAGGTGACCCCTTACTTTATTTTTAAGTGCTTATTCCTTAGTAAATAAACATATAAGCAGTTTTCATAGAGATGTTTGGATTTGCTTATCTGCTGTCTGTTGTCCCAGGGGTAATCAAGAACAAAATAAAACTAGGATAAATTAATAACTGAATTGTTGTTACACACATAGTTTGTCCTACAGATACATATATATACATAACGAATGGTTGCGAGTGAACCATTGCAATGTTTGGTGGTGCCGTTTGGTGGTGACCGCCACCCTTCAATGGTTGTCAACGGTTGTACCTTTTTGATCAACCATTGCACTGCTTCACTTTAATCTATTTAACCATCTAATCCCTAAACTAATTTGTAATTACAATTTACATACTAAATATGTTTAGTTTAATTTCCAACATTCTCCCCCTTAAACTAAACATAGTTAAGTGAGGTCTTCAATTCTTCATTTGAGCGTTTGATTTCCCTTCATCTTATGTTTGATCTTTTGAAGTGCCTTTGAAACAATAGTGCTCCAAAATGTCTTGACTTTAGGCTTTCTTCCTTTCTCATAAACGTCATTCTCTTTGACTTGTTCATCTACCATACTTGGTTCATCATAGTCTTCTTTTTCTTCATGATCATATCTCCCATCTTCATGTAGCATAATTTTTCCAAACTTTGTGTCTTCATCGTCATAAAATCTGACAAACGAATTGCCTTCATTTGTTGGCGTATTCTTGCTAAGTTTTCTTTGCGTCTTGTTGAAACTCGTGGATGCCATCAATAGTGTTGGTTCTAAATCTTCTTCCACAAGGTTCGATGCTTCTTGTCTTTGATGTCTTCGAGATCTTTGTCGACATTGTGAGGCATAGTGTCCAAGTTTGTTGCAATTATAACATCTCAATTCACTTGCATTCCTTGTAAAATTTTCTTGATCTCGAGGGAATTTCCTTTCTTCATTGTAGCTCTTATATGTATCTTTCAAATGATTCTCGTCTCTTTCATATTGTCTAGTATTGTCACGACCTCGAATATGTGGTGGAACATATTTTCCTCTTCCTTGATTATCATGGTAACGTCCTCGACCATTATTGTTGTAGTGCCTTGCCAATAATAGCTTATCTTGATGTTCGACCTCTTTTCCCTTCTTAACCTTTACTCTTTCTTCGAAGGTTTTTAATCTACCAATAGCTTCATCTAGAGTCATTTCATCTAGATCGGAGTATTGCTCTATGGATGCGACTATTTGAATAAACCTCTCGGGCACGGAATTTAGCAGTTTTCGTACACGGGTTGATTCATCAAGCGTTGATCCAAGGCTTGTCATCTTTGAAGTAATACTTGTCATCTTTGCGGTGAATGAATCAATGTTGTCATCTTCCTCCATTTGCAACCTCTCAAATTCGGATTTGAGGGTTTGTAGTTTTGCTTTTTGTACTCGATCCACTCCAACATTTCTAGTCTTTAATGTATCCCAAACTTCTTTTGCACTTTTGCTATTTGCCACTTGCAATGTCATATCTTCGGATAGTCCTTGAAATAGATATGCAATTGCAGTCTTGTCTCGCTTTTCATCGATTTGAGTCCCAAGCGTAGGCTCAATCATATCCCATAATCCATTTGCTTGTAAAATAATCTTCATTCTTATCGACCATATCGTATAATTTGTTGCATTCAACAACGGGCATTGAAAATAGGGTGTCGATCCCATTCCCTTAATCATGTTGCTATTCGAATTATCACCTTGTTCTCCTTCTTTTCCCACAGTCATTTTAAAAAGTGTTTAACCAATCTTAATTCCAAAACTATGTAAAATAATTTTATGAACCAAAAAGTGTTTAAAACTTCTTTAAAATTTTCTTGAACTTATTCACTGATTTTTTTTGTAAAAAATATTTGTATAATTTATTTGATAACTTATAGATAAATAACTTAATTAATTCAATGACAAAACAATTTTAGTCTAAAGAAACCTGGTGGGTTTGTTTTTATTTCTTGGCCCAACTTCCCAGCCCAAAATGCTACTGGCCCAAATGGCTTAACTTGTGGAACCTGATGGGTTTTTGACCCGATGCTTCTCCTTGTTCCTTTGGTGTTGATTCAAAACAACGACTCTTTCCTCTTCTTCTTCACTGTCGGCGCTTCCTTCCGGTTAATCGGCGGCGAGATCGCGCCTTTTCTCTTCTCTGTTTCAATCGGTTGTTGGTTCTTCTCTGTTGAAATCTTTGCGATGATGGCGGCGGCGGTTGTTCTTCTTCAACCGTTGGAATCCTCTTCGATTCTTTGATGTTCTGTTGTACGAAACTTAGGGTTTCGGTTTATTTGCGATTTCTTGTTGCGTTTCTACTTTCTGATGATTATTTGTGGCGGCGGTGTGGTGGTTCTGAATATTCCTTTCTCCGGTTGTCTTCTCCGGTCAATTTACGGCGGCGGCGGTGGCCGGTATGTTTATATCTCCTCCTTTTTTCTTTCCTTTGTTTGGTAACGGCAAACAAAAACTAAATCTCTTGATCAAATAATAACTTCTGAATTTTTCTGTTGTTTGGAATCGGCAAACAAGTTTCTGGAACGGCTTTTCAAACGGCGATTGTAACGGCAATCGTAAGCACTGATAACGGCGATTGTAAACGGCAATCGTAAATACTGAAACGGCGACTGTAAACGGCAATCGTATAACGGCGATTGTAAACGGCAATCGTATGAACACTGGAAACGGCGATTGTAAACGGCAATCGGTATGTATCTTAATCTGTGCTCTGATACCACTGTTGTCCCAGGGGTAATCAAGAACAAAATAAAACTAGGATAAATTAATAACTGAATTGTTGTTACACACATAGTTTGTCCTACAGATACATATATATACATAACGAATGGTTGCGAGTGAACCATTGCAATGTTTGGTGGTGTCGTTTGGTGGTAACCGCCACCCTTCAATGGTTGTCAACGGTTGTACCTTTTTGATCAACCATTGCACTGCTACACTTTAATCTAATTAACCATCTAATCCCTAAACTAATTTGTAATTACAATTTAAATACTAAATATGTTTAGTTTAATTTCCAACACTGTCAAAATAAGCAAATAAGCAGATAAACGCTTATTTAAGCAATCCCAAACACCCTTATTGTAAGGCTACTTTGATGTAATTAAGTTGTTTTTCGTTTGTTGTTGCAAGTTAGCGGGATTTCTTTTGTCATTTTTACGTTATTTTTGATCCTCCATTTGAAAGTCGATTTTTACGGCCCTGGCGAAATCATTTTCTGGATCCGTCACTGCCCACAATGGTAATCACTTCGTAACCAGTTTGGAAATGATTCCACCACTGTTGGAAATGCTCCGGTACCCCTTTATTATCACCCTCAATTGCCTTCTCTCTGACTTCAAAGTCCTCAACCTCGAAGATTTCTCCCTGGTAAACCATAATAACTTTGCTTCTTTTTTCTTCTTCTCATCTTCTTTTTTTCCTTCTATTATCATTATTATTACTATTATTATTGGCTTTGTTTGTTTGGTGCTCTCCTTGCTCCCTTCATGTTGTGACGGGAGATGCACATAACTTATTTGCTTAAGTCTGTGGTTAGGTATCTCTTCTGATAGTGATGATTTGATTTTGAGACTTTTTTTTCTTTTTTTGTTTTGTAATGCGCACCAAGTATTTGATGAAATGCCCCAACCACATTTCTTGTCATTCATGTATCGTTATGATAAGGTTGTTGTAATACCTATAAGTTTTATTAATCGGTATCCATTACTACAACTCTCTTTGACGTGAGAGAAATTTCAGTTTGAATTGCTACGTTTATCAAATACGAAAACTACTATTCTGCTCATTTTGCAATATAATTGCTAGTGTCTTCACTATATCATGTTGATTTTAATGGTTAAACAATCACCAAGTTGGAAGATAATTAAGTATTGTGTTGATGTGGTTAAAGATATTGATCTATGTAGACAAGAAATGTGTTGGTGTTTGGAAATAAAAGGATGAGCAATCTAGTAATGTATAATGAAATTGAGTTAAAAAGCTACGAGTTGAAAGTGTAAATGTAATGAAACTTAGGACTTAGGTGTGGTGAAAATGTTAGCTCATGAAAGTCAATGTAACACATCGGTGATGTAATTTGTGATGTAAGTTTGATAATAAAAGTTTCTTTTTGCTAGTTCACAAAAATATTACTAATATATTTCTGTGTTTCATATTTTGTTTGTGCTTAGAATACATTTTTTATTGAACCGAAACTATCATAACCACTAGAAATTATTCAACACTACATAAAAGGGTAAAAGTGTAAAACAGTATTAGACTATGTACTTAATAGTAATAGCTTATATTAGAGGGTATACAAGTGTAACATTATCATCTATATAATATATATATATATATATATATATATATATATATATATATATATATATATATATATATATATATATATATATATGTACATGTAACCTATTATTGATTGATATATAGTACAATTCATGTGGATTTTTAAACAGTAATGTCACGTTATTCAGACTGTTCATTCAGACCTACTATCAAACAATATGTTTTCATTTAGAACCATATTTGTTCAGAGCAATTTGAATCATTCAGGGTATGAATCATTCGGCGCTTAATCATTTTGTTTCATCAAACACAGCCTAATAGATCAACCAACCCACAAAGTTGAGGGTTTTATCTTTACCTCTTTCAGATAGGTATTCAGCACCCTTCTGTTTGAGTCTTTGAGACAGATTTCTGATTTCAGTAAAAAGGTGCTTACATTTTTGGTTTTATGGATTACCTATTTTTAAGATTCTTTTGATTACAATCTTTCGTATGTCAGTGTTGCATAGTTTATGTGATTTGCAGAAACTCATATATATATTTAGGGCTTCTTGTTGTAGATGAATGTATCCAAACAGCTCTCCTTTAGCTTGAGTCCCATTTCTGTTGATTTCTTAAGATGAACTTCACTTTGACATTTGTAGTCAAATAAAGTAGTAAAGAAACCTTATTGCTAAGAGATGACCTCATAATGTATGTGCTTGCATACTTGTAAACCCCTTACTTGTAAAATGAGGGTGATGCATATGATGGGTAAACAGTGAACACTATTAGTTCCTGATTATAGGATTAAGTCAAATGTTTAGCTTACAAATTGACATCCTTTTTTAATGGTTGCTTGAAAGTTCGATAATCACATCAATAACCAACACTAGTAGTTAGATTAAACAAATAGGAAGTCGTTGGTACTAAACTTCAATGTATAGGATTGATTTTTTTGCTTAAAAAGTGTTGTGTTTGACATAAAACGTCAAAATGTAACAGTTCCACCTCTTTAAAGTTTTATCAGGTTTCATATTTAACCCGTTGTGGTGTTTCCTTCCCACAAAGACGAGTCCACTTTAAAATCTAGACTAAATTGATAGTTGAAAGACATTTTAACATGGTTAAGTACAAGTTAATAAAATAATGGTATGTTAGTAACATCATGTTCTCTTGATGTTAAAATTTGACAAAATAATGGGTATGGTATACATCAAGTTCAAATTTAACCTGTTGTGGTCTTATTTTGGGCTTTCTTTGTTTTGTAGATTTCCCTTATCTGCTTATTAGCTTGAAGGAATGTTGATGCAGATGAATATCTAATGAGCATGAACATTTTCAAGCAGCTACTACCATCAAGATTACACCTGCACTTTTTATGGAGGTAGACTTTCTCATATACTTTGGTGCAAAGTTGAACAAATGACAGTTTGACGTAATTCACTTTATTACGTAATTTTATATAGGACCACATTATTTTTTGTTGTTCTTAATGGTATATTTTATTGTATGTATCATGGCATTATTGACATTTTTTACATCTCTTCCCTACAGCATACTTTTCATTATTTCATTCCTCTTCTGATACTTCAGTACAAGTCCATTCTCAAGAACAAGAAGTAGTAATTGCTTTAGGTAGCAATGTGGGTGACAGGCTTAATAACTTCAATGAAGCATCAAGTCAAATGAGGAAATCGGGCATAGAAATAACTAGACATGCTTTTTTATACGAAACAGAGCCTGCTTATGTGACTGATCAGCCTCTCTTTCTCAACTCTGCCGTTAGAGCCGTTACAAAGCTCGGCCCTCATTCCCTACTATCAGCCCTCAAGAAAATTGAAAAAGAAATGGGTAGAACCAAAGGGATTAGGTACGGCCCACGACCCATTGACCTAGACATACTTTTCTATGGTAAATACATAATTAACTCTGAAATTCTCATTGTTCCTCATGAAAGAATCTTCGAGAGGCAATTCGTCATGGCCCCCTTAGTTGACTTGTTAGGATCGGATGTAGAAAATGATACGGTTATGTGCATGCATTCTTTCTCAAAAATAGGACTTCTTGAATCTTGGGAAAAACTAGGTGGCGAATCTTTGATTGGAAAATATGGGTTAAGAAGAGTCTTACCGGTCAATGATCGTTTGTGGGATTGGTCAAAGAAAACTTATGTCATGGGAATATTGAATTTGACTCCAGATAGTTTTAGTGATGGAGGGAAGTTTGACTCTGTTAAATCCGCTATATCTCATGTTCATGCTATGATATCTGAAGGAGTTGACATTATTGATCTAGGAGCTCAATCCACACGTCCAAATGCAACCAGGATCTCGGTCCAAGAGGAACTGGATAGGCTAATTCCTGTTCTTTAAAATATTCTTGAATTACCCGAAATTGAAGGAAAGCTGTTATCTATAGACACATTTCACTCTCAAGTTGCTTTAGAGGCAATCAAGAAAGGGGCTCATATAGTCAATGATGTATCGGGTGGAACTTTAGATTCTGATATGCTTGGTGTTGTGGCTAATCTCAATGTTCCATATATCACTATGCACATGAGAGGAGACCCGTCCACGATGCAAACAAGTGAGAATTTGAAATATGACGATGTTTGTATGAACGTGTAAGAGCTGCAGAGTTATGTGGTGTCCCTGCATGGAGGATAGTTTTTGACCCTGGAATTGGATTTTCAAAGAAAACTGAAGATAATTTGGAAATTTTGATGGGATTAAAGAGGATTAGGAGTATCATTGGGCGAAAGAGTTTAGGGGTGTCACGTGCACCTTTGTTGATTGGACCTTCAAGAAAGAGGTTTTTGGGTGACATTTATGGTCGATCTTGTGCTGTTGACAGGGATCCGGCAACTGTTGCTGCTGTTACGGGTGCGGTTTTGGGTGGTGCTAATATTGTAAGGGTTCATAACGTTGGTGATAATGTGGATGCTGTGAAGCTTTGTGATTCGATGTTGGATCGAGTTGGAAGATGTTAGGAGCTGACAGTTTTCATGACAAACTCTTGGTTTCAAGTTTTTGGACTATTATTGAACTTGTGGTTTTGGACCAAGGTTCTAAGTTTGTACGTTAAATTCAAGTGTTGTTCAAGCTCACCAAACTTTCAACAGTTTGTGCTAATAAAAAACATGACAAAGAATAGCCCATTTAAGAAAGAATTATCAAAAATACCAACTTCAGCAATCAGCCACATAACTAGCTATAATCCAAGTGGAATTATGCACTCTAGTATATGAAAGGTTCAACATAATATCCACCCTGACTCGCTCACTAATAAGTTATGTAGTGAACACCTTCGTTTGGCCAAGTTTATGATACTAAAATACACTTTCAACTTTGAATAAAAAATAAAATTTTACGCTTGTCAAGATAAAATAATGATTATTCTATATATTTTTACAAAATAAAGTGGTGTTAAATCATAAATGTGGTATAGGTATATGATACAATTCTAGTTCTTGGTTGCTAAACAGATTTTTGTTTCGGCTATGGTTAATACCCGGATATGGATATGAAGGAATACAACATGAAAATAATGATTCCAGTCCAACAACTGGTCTGTTTGCTTTTCTAAAAGAAAGGCAGAAGCCTGTAAAGTTTGATCACCATTAACACAAGACTAATGTAGGATACAGCACACAAGAAACCAAAACCGTCTTGTGCATTTCTCTCTTTTCCTTGTTCACGACTCAAGACTAAGACTTGGAATTAAATATTGTTCTGCCTCAAGGACTCAGCTTCAGCTATAGCCATAGGATCATCTTTGCTGTCTGGTTCATCCTTCTCGCATTCTCGTTCATCTGCCAGTTTTTTTCTATACAATTCCTCTACTGCCTGCATTGATGCTTGGTTTTCTTTTTGAATGCGTTGCATTTCTTCTTCTTGTTGTTGTCGCTCAAACCATGTGTCCGCATCGGCCCAAATTAAAATTTTTACATCCAAAATGACAATCAAAATACAGATGACAGGAGCCATAAAAATATTACAAGAGAAAAATAGTAACCATAACTAAGTCAGAACAATATGATACTAGAATTAGCTTAATACATTATGATCCAAAGTAAAATGACATACACCACGCAATTATTTATCCCTAAACATTGTGAAGATCAAATAATAACATTATTACTGTTTTCTTTGCCAATAGTCCATATTTCAGAAACATTATCACTTTGTCGATAGATAAACAAGCTACACATATTTGAAAAGCACTTCTCACTCATAGCAAACTGAACAAAACCATGTTCAGATGGACCATCCTTTCTTTTTTCACATGGAACAGCCCTACTATCTTTTAAAGAAACAAAATTATCAGTGGCGAATCTAGGACTGAAAAGCACGTGTGTCCAATATAGGTGACTGGACCAAATGAACAAACTAATGAGTTAACTCGTTGAGTGTCGGGTCAGTCGGGTGGGGTCGAGTCACGTTAGGTAGCCTCATCATAGCATGTCTTAAATCTTTACTTTCAATTGGGACTAATCTAGACCATGTAATCTGCGATAAATCGTACTGATAATGATCTCTTAACCCGTTTTTCCATGGATTCATTGCATTATTTGATATTAAGACCCCCTTATAAATTTTGCAAGGTTTCTCCAATTTGCAACCGTAAGTAATTATGATGTGGTCCATTGGTGTGCGATACTTATGAGCGTGGTATCTTTACATAGCTCAACAAATAGGACGAAAATGTTAATCAAGCTTAAATTACCCACATTAAATAATAATAATAATAAATAAATAAATAAAAATTCTCAAGTTGCATTGTGTCTGAAACGTCCCAATTTTTTTTTTTATACTCTTAACAATGTCCCACAACTCCTATGTATGTATGTTTGATCGTTACTAACATTATACAATTAAAACAAGCTTTAGAAAACAAAAATTCCAAATCTGGCTTGGTACCAGCCGGGTACTTCTGGTACCAACCGGGTAATTATGGTACCAGCCGGGGTAGTTCTTACCAATTCCAGGCCTACGCCAAACTCATTAAAAATACAAACTTTGCACGTGCATAACTTTTTACTCGTTAATAGTTAGGACCTGAAATTTTGCAGGCACATCCACTATACCAAAATGAAGGTTTCCCTTTTTACAATTTTTCAAATTTCAAAATAACGAAGAAATCGGACGTTAATTCAAATTATGGTCATTTCGACCCTTTTTATAACCAAGTCAAAACACAAACCACCCATTTTCTGACTTGGACTTTTTACCAACACATTTTCAATACCATTTTGACTTCAATGACAATAATCAATCACAACCATGTACATTTCAACTCGTTTTATCGGATCAACCCTTTATGTTACCCATTTCGACACTTTCTTGACCCATTAACCAAATCAACATCACATTCACCATTTAACTTCAGATTTCATTTCCTATTGACAACTAAACATGATCATCGATTCATTACCACACAAATCAACCAAAATTCCACATTTGACGCTTTGATCACATTTCCATCAAATGATGACCAAAACTACATATTTTCACATCTACCAATTCTTACAACTAAAAATCATAATCTTTACCCATTTTGACACTACAACATTCAACTTTGACTTTGACCACTCTCCATTTTGACTTTGCCAAGTCAAAGGCATACTCCACAACTCACTAGATGATTTACATCTAAATCAATACGTGTCATCAAAGCATTGTTTTGGGCGATTTGTACAATGACATTTCACAACGATAATTCAATAGAATGAAGAGCTTGTCTAACCATAATGCAATCTCCAATCCATGCCACTTTCTTGTAACCACAATGTACTCATTTTATCCATGCGGTTCAACCGAACCATGCACCTACCACATAAAACAACTGAAGGGGTAAGCAAAACGCCTAGTGAGCATACGAGCAATTAAATGAATGATCCACAAAACAACAACATATAGCAAATATTATCAACACATATTTGCTCAGGCAAATAATTACTGAGCAATTGTAGAGATCACTCTTTTCTCTATGCGGATCTGCGGCCAATAGAAACAAGCACCTCAGTACCATATCATGTCGATATGCATACTAAGTCAGAAACAAGCACCTTGGTACAATATCACGTCGATAAGAATACCAAGTCCACAACACTATGCAGTTCCGTGGCCAATAGTATGCATACTACAACGACATCACGTGCAAGCACGTATTCTGAAACAAGCTCTATGTTAACCGCAGTTAGCGATATGATCAACAACAAATCTCTACAAAGGCTCATTCCACGTAATTCCACGTATTCTTTCACATATCAACAAACTCTGTCAACACTAATCATGTTAGCACGTATTCAACATAAAGTGCCATACAACAAGATAAACAATCAACAATTAGAAACAAGATAATACTCCACTTGATTGTATGAACCTATTGCTCGGAAGCAATCCGGAATCACATAATCATTACCCATTTAACCCCATATCACTCACCTTTGCTATTTAGGCAAATAATGCGATTTCACACTTGATTATTGATGCCATGTCTTTTGATCACCTAACAACTAACAATTATCAACAATTATCATAATCAACTAATCATAGTCATCAATCCACCACCCATTGGATTTATCATTTTTAACTTAAGTATCCAATCACTCGAATTACCACTTTAATCTTGATTAAGTATCATGATAACCTCTTTTCAACTACAATTCAAATAGGTGATCACTAACTTATAACAATTCAACATTAACCAATTCAAGGTTATGAAGAACCATTTACTACAATTTCATCACTCACCATAATCACTTTTAAACATCACTAATTCATTATATTCATCATTTTATCAACAAACCATGATCATTTTCATGATCACTTTTAGCTCAAATGTTTAACTACTTGATTCACTAGCTCAATTTTCACCAATACCATTCTTACATCATCCCTAACTAGTAATTAGGGTGAATTAACAACAATTCATCATCATTTAAACCAAACCCGCCTTTATCATTAAACACACAATTCGAATTATTCACTTTTAGATTGAATTAGTGTTACTAACATTGATTTCTACATTTTCACACTTCAATTTAATCACAACTAAGCATAATTTCATTTTAGAATTGATCAATCACTCAAACGGTCAAACCCCATGAAACTTAAGGTTTTAAATCAAAATTAAACAAGAATCATAATTACCTCAAACTTAGAATGATTAATCAATGATGAATTCGAGTTCTCTAGCTTCAATTTGGTGTTTTGGACTGATTTTGGTTAAGGGTTTTTGATTCCTGCGTGTTCTCTTTCTTTCTGTAGCTTACTCGAAGTGTTTGGAATGAAATATGGATATGTATGTAAGCGTACGTACATATATAAGTGTTTCTCTAAATTTTACTCCCCGTACTTATCATTGTCTGGAACTTAAAAACCATTCACAGTTATTATTATTTTATACCACTTAAAATAATAATAACATAAAACAATTATTTTTAGTTTTACCAAAATAATACTTTTGGATTTTGGGGTGTTACAACTCTCCCCCACTTATTTCATTCGTGTCCTCACGAATGCCTCTCATACTTATTCAACGTTAACACTTTCTCTACTTATGCGGAAGCTTTTACTCATATTAGAATACTTAACATAATCAACTAGTTCATGACATGAATGTACATCATTCATGTGTTTGAACATTTCATATTCAATCTCAGTTACATACGCACCCTTTCCCATTCTTTCAGTCACATTACCAATTTAATCTACCAAGATTAAAAGGTAAGTACACTCTACCATCAGCAGATTTTAATTTAACTTCATTAACACAGTACATAGATTGTGGTCATTTACATACCACATTAGTCTTAATAGCTTTCCAGCTATATATATATATATATATATATATATATATATATATATATATATATATATATATATATATATATATTTCACAGAACTCTAATCTTCATAAAGGTCATAAACAACTAATCAACATATGCACATAAGATGTGCATACATTTTAAACAACTTATGCATATAACATATATGCATATATCTTTATCCACATAGGCACAAAATGTGCATTCTATTTATCAACTTGCACACAAACAGTGTGCATTCAACTTAATCAACATAGGCACATAACATGTGCATTTAACTGTTTTTACCTGCGCACATACACTGTGCATATACTTGACTCCCTTGAGTCAAATGACCACTTACTTGGGTCATTTATAATCAACCACTTAAACACTTTGAAACACATAATCACTTGTAATAAGTGAAACATATGACTGCTTGTAACAACTTTTACAATCAGAAACTAGCAACATGCTAGAATCTTTACACTACTACACTACTTTCATCGTTACTAAAACAACAATAGTGGTAATGAAAACCACATCACACATATCAACAATGAAAGTTCCAACTCTAATCATAACTAGCAAAAGAGCTAGTATTCACGTATCAACTTGACTAGCGAAATGCTTTAGAATTCTCTATTTTTGCAACTAGTTAACAACTTAATTAAAAATTGTAATCATAATACCACATGATTATGTGAGACTTTTTACACGCATGTAATTTGGAATCACATAATCCTAAACACACAACAACTAAGCGATGTGTAGAGGTCGATTTCACTATGTGAACCCACGTCCACAAAATCACTTAGCACCAAATCACGTCGAAATAGATGCTAAATCAACACTACTTAGTACCATGCTACGTCAGCATGTATACTAAAACAACATAATGTGCAACAACAAGCACATATTCATTAACGTCAACACTATGCTAACCGCAGTTAGCTAACCCCTACATTTGCTCATTCACATTTAATCCTTACTAGTTGCAATTTAGTTGCTTTATTTCACCATTTATTCTATAACAACGTAAATAATTACACATATATCTCTTCTAATGGCGACATCAGTATTAATTCCACATTTTCGACTGTTATTATTCATAACATTTCACTTCTTTATCGATACAACATTTTAAATTATCTCTCTACTATTCTCTTTTTCTGATTCAAATGACATCATTAATACTCTAAAATAATCTATTCGGGCCTTTAGAGCCCTCATTCAGCCTTTATCATCGTAAATTTATAACCATTAATCCACATTAGGTTATATCATAACAATTTACATTCTGTCAACATATTATACATCATTTGATTATAACTTTCTCCCCCACTTAAAATTCATTTTACCATTCTTTTACAACATGTACCACATTAGAACAACAGTTTAGTGGTTTAATACTACTTTACATCGATTGTCATCTATCTCCTTTTTCAACTTTGTGTTGACATTTTTCAAAAAGTGCAACTTTCAGACATGAAACACAATTTCAACTCTTCTTTTTTTTTTTGGGGTAAAGGGTTTATACCCGGTAAATATATTACGCCAAAATCATTGAAGTACAAATGACATGAGTGTACATCTCATGCCCTCAGCCCGTTACATAGGCGATTTGACTCAACCTATACAACTAAGCAAGCAACCTGCTAACCGCAGAACAAAACACAGCTACAACGCAGCACATAACCACTAACCCTACTGCAAAAAGCAGTTACAATTACATTTAAAAATAAAACAATCCAAATGTAAACACTAGGTTCATAGAACCACTTCTATGTTGAGCGACTCAGTCTTCAGTAATCTTCATATGTTGACCTATGAGAACAAACACCAACGTCCAAGCTGCATCACGCAGCAATCACAATGTATTGAGCTAACTTGCCCTACCAACACGTCTCAATGACCATTGGCAAAAGGACCAAGCCAATTTCACCAAGCTGCAGCACGCAGCAACCACAATGCAATGAGCTAGCTTGCCCTACCAACACGTCCCAATGACCATTGGCAAAAGGTCCAAGCCAACTCCCATGTGTTGAATACACCTGCCCTACCAATTCCGGTAATGGCAAAAGGTCCGAGTATACCCCCACGCAGCATAAGCCAATAAAAGTGACCTAGCTGAAATATCCAAATAGTAGAACCCTAACCGGAAAAAGGAACCACCAGCAACCCAGCAACTTGAGAATAGCATGAACCCAACACGACCCCATACGTATCGAAGCCGCATCACAAAGGCATAACCATAATCATCATCATCATCAATGGAGGTTGATAGGAGACACATCAAAATGACGTGAACCATCAACACAAACGCTCCATTGAAACGAACAAAGATCAACCTGTAAACCACAGATACAATCGTCCCCCCCCCCCCCCCCCCCCCCCAACACACCACGAATATTCTCTCTAACCACCCATCATATAATACATCCTAGCTGGACAAAAAACAAAGCCAGCCAATCACCAATCGGAGATCCAAGAATAAATCCACTATCCAAAGGTAGATCAGGAAACAATAGACAAATCGTCTTCTTCACAGAAACCCTAAATCAGAAACCAGGTCCCGCAAAACTAGAACCAAGCCCTAATATCGTAATGAATCTGATTAACAAACCCTAAAGTTTGAATCAGTTGTAAAGCGCAACAAGTCCTGCAAAAACCTGCAAGACAGCAGATTTAATGCAGTAAGATCTGAACAAACCACACCGAAAATATAAACCCTAATTGATAAAAACCAGAAACGCATCAACAACGCGTTCAGTCAGAATCAATAGGGATTCAATGATTGCCGCAAGTAATACCAAATTCTGAGCAAACCCTAATTCGTGTCTTATCAAAGATCAACACAAATCGATCAATGAATCTGTGTAACTCGTGTAGGGTTATAGCAGAATCACAAACAAAGCGATCACCAAACCTGAACGATTTCACCTAAATAATCAGATTGCAAACCCTAGTAGCTAACCGACCAAACCCTAATCGAAATAATGAACAATCCGGCTAGTAATTAATAGAGAGACCAATTAGTGAACAAGATAGACATCAAAACGAAATAAGATATAATCAGAAGCCAAAGAGTAAGCAAGAACAGATCGATTAGATGGAAAAACGAATAAGAATTTTGGTTTCTTCAAAGTCGCCAAGTTTGGGAGAGAAAACGTGGGGGGGGGGGGGGGGGGGGGGGGGGGCTCGATATCTGGATTCAACTCTTCTTTATTTTGAAGCTTTCATGTAAAGTTCTCGTATTCACTGGTATAAGAAACTGCTTAATACTAGTTACCCATACATTTCACATCTTTAATACAGTTTCACAACTACTTTCAAGTCTATCATACCTTTACCGACAACAACTCATCATATTTATGGATATTTCATATCCAATTTATCACTTTTCATCTTTATATTCAACACATAATCCACATAGTTTAAACATCTCTTCTTTTACAAGGCATAACATAATTGTTTCTGCCTTTACTCGATAACAAGTTTACACTACTTTTACACTCAATTTCGACAATCACATCAAATCTCTCTGATACTTGGCAGCCTCAACAATTCCATGTGAAATAGCATAATATAAATACGTTGGCCAGACGTCGTTAGATTATGTTATACACACTTCCTTCTTAGGCTACTTTATATCATCAATCTTCAATGTAATTTCTCTTTAATTAATCACATAGCACAATCGCTCAACAGCAATTAGTACGCATTTAATAACACCTTAGCAATAAATATATGATTAGGAATTAACTTGCTACTATAACCACTTATGATTGATTTATTCACAATTATCAATTTCACACGAGCAAGCAATTCCACAAAATTAGTTTACCTCATTTATTAGGCATTTAACCTTGCCTCTGACGAGTTCGTCTTTCGATTTATCAGTTAATTAAACACATATACCTCTATTCACATAACAACTCGTTTACATTTGATCGGAAATACGTACCTCTCCCCCAATCAAATGAAAATCGTACCAAAATTTGCTTATTTCATAAGCATATCCACATTTATTTCGTTTACTCGTATGACCGCAGTCAAAACATATTCTCCCTCAGGAGTTGATGTGCCACAAACGGTCGGTTTAGGAATTGCTTCTTGTCGTTGCGGACCTTACGCTTGCGGCGGCATCAGGGGTAGTTTTAAATTTATAATGGTCGGGACCTAAACCTTCCGAACAACGTACTGATACTAGGTACGAGTACCTGATATTAGTAAGTGGCAAGGATGATCCAGGGTCGTTCCTCACGACGGTAGAATTGAAGCAGAGCTCGTTCGGATAACTTAGTAATTAAGATGGGTTTTGGATAGTTGGATAGGTTTGTATTTGGTTTTCTAATTTATTACACTACTAAAGCATAAAATAAAAGGGAAGCTAGCATTTATGTAATACTTAAGGATGACGGAGACGTGGTTCACCATGATTTGGGATAGTGCATTACTGGGTTGATGTTCATTATGGGACACATTTAGGTAACAGGCAAGTAAACTATAGGTGTAAGCACTAGGACCCTACTTCTTTAGATAGATTCTAAATTAGTATGTCACTGAGTACCTAGGCTATCGTGATTCTGATCAGAACAGGCTGCTCAACCCCCCACACTATCCGGTTTGGACTAGTGACCCATGAAGGGTGCGGGAATAAGGTAGCACACTGCCCTCGGGTTATTCTGACCTTTCTTAACACCTAAGTCTAAATGTCATTATCTAGTCATGTACTGATTATTAACTTTGTAATCTAAACTATCAGTTTTGTAGAGTCTAGGGGTTTAAGAATCTTGAACCACTGCTGGGCTTGACTTTCATTTCTAGACTCATTATATTCTGTTATAATAGCACAAATACTTATGTCATGATCTAGAACTTTCCTTTGCGATCAGTCATTCATCCCTAGGTACACTAGCGGTGTACAATGCATTTACATACTTCCACAGCTTGCTAACCCTAGGTACGGTTACGGTGTATAGTACTCTAACTACCTCCACAGTCTTTCATAACCAGAGGTAGGTTTACAGTGTACTACAGCTGTTCCATAGCTCACTAACCCTAGGTATAAGTGCGGTGTACAGTGCCATAAGCATTTCTGCAGCTTTTTATAACCAGAGGTAGGATCACGATGTACTACAGCTTTTCAATAGTTTACGAACCCTAGGTACGATAACGGTGTACTTGGGTTAAGGTATTTCCATAGTTTTGTAACCAGAGGTAGCCATACGGTGTACTGTAGCATTTCCACAGCTCTACGGTTCCTAGACCATATTCTAGGTTTTCTAGGTAGGTCACAATGTCAGTACATACGGCTTTTTCTGGAGCTTCCACGGTTGTACTCCACCAGTGGTGTTTCCATCGCTATACCCTGTACTTTAGCCGAATTACAGTAACAAACATTGATTCGTATGATGACACAAATAACAATCTACCGTAACTTAGGCCTACAGCTAAGGTGATAGTCACGTGAAGGACTGGAAAGGGTGATCAGTGAACTAAGTCTAGATTCATGATAAGTTTAGACAGATCACTAGTACAAAAATGAGATTTGGTCACACATACCCGAAATTAAACGGCCACACATTCGAATATTTATGTGGCTAAAGGTACCAAAATAAAATTCAAGTTATTAGTTAGCCACATATGAACTCCGATCATGTGACCATTCGGGAATGTATTGCCAAACCTTCAAACATTTATGTGGCTAACGGTCACAACTATTTTTTGACTGATTATTTAGCCACATATGAATTGGAACGCGTGACGAATGAAGAGTAAGTTTGAAGCATTAGTCACGATATACATATAAAACATGACAAACCTATGTCACACACTTGAAACACTGTGACCAAATGCCATATATGGTCACATGAGGTAATTGTTTATGTGTCCAAATCATAGAGTCGAGTTTGTCACATATGATTTTAGTGTAGCCAAAATCTGGTGCATATGGTCACATTACTATTATGTGTGTCTAAACTTTAGCCTGTGTTAGCTTGCTAAAAGCTAATGTGTATAGTCACATTTATTTCTAGCACGATCATGTGACTATATGGATTTATAATAGTCACACCGTATCACAAATGTGTATCTAAATGATGTTTATTGCCACCTCTAGGTGATTATATGTGACCAATATATTTATAACAGTCACGTCGTTAAATATTCACGTGGCTATTATTTAGGGCAAAAATGGGCAAAAATGGGCAAAAATAAATATGATTAAATTTGATATTAGTCACATTGAGTTTTTGTGTGTCTAATTCATGAGACTTTATATGGTCACATGAGGTAATTGTGTATGTGTCTAAATCATAGAGTCGAGTTTGTCACACATGATTTTAGTGTAGCCAAAATCCGGTACATATGGTCACATAACTATTATGTGTGTCTAAACTTTAACGTGTGTTAGCTTGCCAAAAGCTAATGTATATAGTCACATTTATTTCTAGCACGATCATGTGACTATATGCATTTATAATAGCCACACCATATCACAAATGTGTATATAAATAATATTTATGGTCACACTTTAGGTGATTAAATTTTATATTAGTCACATTGAGTGTTTGTGTGTCTAATTCATGAGACTTTATATGGTTACATGAGGTAATTGTTTATGTGTCTAAATCATAGAGTTGAGTTTGTCACACATGATTTCAATGTTGCCAAAATCTGGTACATGTTGTCACATAACTATTATGTGTGTCTAACCTTTAGCGTGTGTTAGCTTGCCAAAAGTTAAACATAGTCACATTTATTTTTAGCACGATCATGTGACTATATGGAGTTATGATAGGCACACCATATCACAAATCTGTATCTAAATGATGTCTATGGCCACAATTTAGGTGATTATATGTAACCAATATATTGTCATAAAGAACCATCATCATATATATCATAGCAGAAGGATAATAAGGCAAGTGATGATGATCTACCGATCTGGTATAGGCTCGAAAATAAATTTATTTAGACCTCCAACTGCAAGTGATGATACACAATAGGTTAAGCTAGTAGTGTTGGAACGTGACAATACAAAGTTACAAACTCATATATCGCGCCTCTTTACAATATTTATTGTTTACAGACCCAATGAAGGTGACAGAATAAGCAACACAAAAGATTTTTTTTTTTTTTTTTTGTAAAGGGGACGGTACCCCCGGCAAAATTTTATTAAAATACAAAAAAAAAAAGAATTACATGTTTACAACGAGTATACCCGAGGAGACGTGTTTAGTGAACGTCTAAAACACATAAAAAAAACCTATCACTAACCGTAATCTAACCCACTTCCTATGTCGGCCATTTTTACAAAAATACCTATGAAATCTAAAATGGCCAACACTTGGAAATAAAAAGACAAACTAAAATGGTCACAAATATGACCATTTTTACAATTCATCCTATGAAATAAAAACAAAATAGTCTTCAAGTCTTCAATCCACAGTCTTCTAGATTTCATGTCTTCAATCTTCATCTTTCCAACCCACTGAGTCCCCAATCCAGTTTCTCATACCCATTCAATTCTTTAAACTTACTGACATCACTACTATCCCACTTCTGGCCCAAAATACAATGCCCAACAGTGCAGCCCATAGCCAACATGTTAAGCGTCTAAAACCAACCTTGAATCCATAACCAGTTCTTAGGCCCACACAAACACTGTACTGATTCAACCAGCTTATATTGATTCCATAACCAACTCTTAAACCCAAATATACATTTCAAACCAACAACCCATAATCTGCCAACACTTGTTACCATTTTATCCAATTGCCAACAAGTTGACTTACCATAAATACCATAACAACACCATTGATCAATATGATAAAAATCAAATTGACCCATTTTATAAATCATATCAATAACAGTGTCCCAGGCCGACCCATGTTCCCTACAAAGATAATTGTGACTGAAACACATGAGTTTGTTCCCAAGTCAACCCCAATAACTTGAATTCCTAGAGGCCTAGAACTGTACCAGAGACATGATATAGCTAATGGTGAAATAAAAAGTATAGCATATACACATTTCATAATAATAATTGTGAAACAACTATGGTTGATAAGTATTCTGCAAAGAAGAAATATATCGCATAACCAACAAATGCATGATAATGATTAACGAACACCGATAAGAAAACTATATTAGACCTATTTATACATACATATACACAGATGTTCAAACTAAGGTTTATTACATGTTGTAAGAGGCAAACCTAGAGCATTATAGTGGCTCTAACAGACTATGGTATCAAATAAATTGCAATTTTAGGCTCTAACAGACTATGGTTTACAAACTTTTAGGTGATGGACCAACCCTAGTTTTTTCTCTCAACTTGGGAGATTTTTGAGGGAAACACCCCTAGCCGATTCTCTCTCTCTAGTTTTGGCGATTTTGTAGACCTGAAAACCCTAATTCGTTTCTTTCAATCTAAGGGATTCTGATCAATAAAACTAATCTGGTTGCTTTCTAGTTTGTTCATCAATTGATTCTTCGGATCTAGTTGTTTGAATGGATCAAGAAGTAAGTGGGTTTTAGGGTTATTTGGTCGTTTTCTTTTGGTTTTCTGTATTCGGATTTTAGGGTTTACTCGCTTAATTTCATTCGATTGCAGCTTCTTGATTCCAACGTTTCAACTTAACACGGTTTCTTCTAATCATGTTTAAGTTCTGATCGGCTGGTTTTGAGGGTTTGTATTTCGATCAGATTAGGGTTTTCTGAATTGTTATTACGTTTTAATTCTGTCGTTTTGTGACACCAGACGATTTAGGGTTACTGATAATCCTACTTGAAACCCTAATTACGTGTGTTTAGTTTAGAATTAGGCTAAATACTTGTAATTGCTTGTAACTACTTGTATATTTTGTGAATATACGCTTACGTAATTAGTTGTAATTACGCTTACGCAATTTGGTGAAATTGTGCAAAACAACCGGACGGAGTCCGACACAGTATAAATACGGACGTTGGTGAAAAACTTTCTATAAATAACTTAAATCTATTTTTAGAAGTTATTTATCATTATTTATTATTTTATTAAAATAATATACGAAAAACCTAGGCGTTTTGGCTAAAACGTCTCAAACGCAATAGAAACGCGCGGAACGCGCCCGGCAATCGAACGAAAGTCAAAATATATTTTAATAATTTAAAATATATTATTTTGTATGAATTTATTATTGATAACATCATATAATAGTTCGTCAATGAAAAACGTCTATTTAAAACGCTACGCGATTAAACCCCCGTAAAACGTGCACGCAAATCGAGGCCGATAAATTGTCGGAACATTTTTATAAATATTTTCAAGTATCTAGACAAAATATTTCAAGTGAAAATATCGAAATTTAATTCGTGATTTAAATACGCGTATTAAACGTTTTAACGTATAAATAAACGTCTAAACAATCGGGTAAACGAACGGGAAACGTAACAATTAATTTGGGAACTAGAAAATGACCAAAATACCCTTGTAAGGGACCCACTGAAAACCGGCCCCCACACCCATTTTTACCCTCTTATTGATCATGCAATGTACTCATTACACAATTTTCCCAAGGCCATACATCATACATGCAATTCTCCTCTTTCCTTCCACTTTCCTTCCACTTTCATTCCAACACTCAAAAATCCTTCATCATTTCCTCTCAAGGGATGAAGAACTCAGCCTCAAACAACAACCACACACCATCATTCTTGAAACAAAGAGAAGAAGAAGAAGGCAAACTCAAGATCAAGATCAACACCATCATCATCCTCTCTTGTTTTTCTTCACCATTCTTTGTGAGAATCACTAACTATCTCTCACTTATTTTACTTTAATGCTACTTATTTTGAAGTTATTATGTTCATCTATCACTATTATGTCCAAATATAAGCTTGAAAATCGTTTTTTTATATAACATATGTTAACATGCACAATCTGGCCAGAAAAGTCAGATTCAAAGAAAAATTAGTATAAAATCGAATACTGAGAGTTAGAAGATGCATTTTTTTTAAAAAAATTTGCGTATTGAAAAGGCCTACAACTTTCGTGTTTTACACTTTTTCCAGAAATGTACACGATTTTCCCTACGAGTCGATTTATAGGACTGATCTGGAAGTTTTCGGAAAATGAGTACGGTTCATACGCGAATTTATTTAATATGTAAACGGACTTGTTAAATGCTGGAAATTTGACATGTTAGTCTAGACACTTAGTAGATCGGTTGGTAAAAGTTTTGAGGTTTGATTTGGAATAGAGATAGGCGAAATCAGTTGGCGTAATGACCCGACATAAACCGAAAACGTTGAATCTTGAAGTTTTAAGATGCGAATTTAAAACCGACACCTCGAAATAATCCCGACATGAACCGACATATTTTATAAGCTTATTTAACTGAAATGTTGGTTGGGTAAAAGTTTCGGGTCAAACCGAGTCGGTTTGACCAAGTCAACAAAAACGGCTCGGTTTCTAAAAACGACAAAACTTACTATTTTTGGAAAGTGGTAACAAAAATGGGTTTGGATGACTTAGTTAGTAACTTGGACCAAAGACTAAACTTAGAAAGTTTCCCGAATTAGAAACCGACACTTAGAACAATTTCTGAAAATATCCTAAGTCTCAAGTAGAGACACTAACCTAGTGATGCTACATTTTGCTAGTGATGCTACATTTTGCTAGTGATGCTACATTTTGCTAGTGATGCCACATTTTCTGAAAATATCCTAAGTCTCAAGTAGAGACACTAACCTAGTGATGCTACATTTTGCTAGTGATGCTACATTTTGCTAGTGATGCCACATTTTCTGAAAATATCCTAAGTCTCAAGTAGAGACACTAACCTAGTGATGCTACATTTTGCTAGTGATGCTAAGTTTGACCAACCTTGACCAGTTTGACCAGGTTTGACCAGGTTTGACCAGTTTGACCTGTTTGACCAGGTTTGACCGGTTTGACCAGATTTGACCAGTTTGACCAGGTTTGACCAGCTTTGACCAACGAGTTGACCAACTTTGACCTACGGTTTAAGACTTATACAAACTAAAATAATTGGTTTGCAACACACGATATGTACTAATGAATAGTTTACAGCAAAACAAACTTGATAATAATGTCTAAATGAATTATTATTACAAACTTTCACCAACGGGTCGTACACGTTTTTAAGAAACGAACTTGAACAATTTATTTGGACATACTAGTTGATGAACTAGCTCTAGTGGACATTAACCCTCCACCTACACGATTGGCTTAAGTGGACATTGACCCCCACTTATACAATCGCTATAGATGGTCTTTTGAGACATCTACTTATACCCAACCTTATACGTTTTTAGGACGTTAGAAGGTTGCACACCGGCTTGCTTGCTTATTTGATACTTACTTGCTACTTGCTAATCTAAGGTGAGTTTCATAGCCCCACTTTTTACTGCTTTTTTTTACTTTGGGGTGAGAATACATGCTCTGTTTTATAAACTGTTTTACATATGAACGCAAGTAACGAAAACTCTTATACTAATTGCATGAGTAACTAAACCAAACTACGATGGCCCCTAACAAATATCATAGTACGTTAATACTAAGCGCGAACATTATGGATAGATCTATCGGGACCTGACAATCCGCCATCCGGGTTAGTCGCTCTAACCACTATACGGATGCATAATATTTCGTACAGCCGAGTGTACTGGTTACACACTCACTGGGGGTAAACAACTACGGTTAAGCTTCGGACTATGAGCTCATGGCAATAGTATACTATGATTTACTTTGGCATTCGTGCAACTTTGACAACTATGAAATCTTGAGGTTCATACTATGATTTTAACTGCGTAAACCTATGAACTCACCAACTTTATGTTGACCTTTTAGCATGTATTTCTCAGGTTCACAGACACAGTAGGACTTCCCATAGGAAACAAGGCAGTAGGATGCTTTTGGAAAGCTTAGCTCGAGTCGCATTGTTTTCAAACATCAAGAGATTAGATTGCATTTAGCTGTATTTTGTATAATCAGTAATGTATTAGAAATCTCTTAACGGTTTATGCGAACTCCAGATATTTTGTAAACATTTGAATTATGGTAATGTAATATTTTCAAACGTCTCATATAGAGGTCGTTTGCTTTAATCTTTGTGTTGTGATATTTGATTTGGTCGGCGCCCCCGTGACACCTCATGTTTCCGCTGCCACGTGTTTCTGGGGGGTGCGACACGTTTCTTGCTTCATCAACTCATAATCTAAACGCTGATTCGTCTTATGTTCTTGGCCGATTTGCGGCTTGACTTAAAGCAATTAGGGTTTTGATTTATTTTTGCTAAGGATCGACCAGATTTTGTTTGCTGTTTGTTGATTATACTTAGCTGCTGGTTTCTGATTTAATTTAGCAGCAAATCGTTGTGTGATATTTGGGGTATCTTCGTGGCCAGTATCTTCAATTTGATCTGTTTGGCCGATTAGGGTTTGTTTCTGACTTGCTTCGTTGTTGTGCTGTGTGACACGGGTATGCACTTGGACTTTGTGCTGGACAGCTTCTGTATTTGGTTTTCTGGTTTGTTTTTCTGGTTTGAGAGTCGGGTTTCATAGATTAATATGATGATGGGGGTTAAGGGATATGGAACTACAATGGTACCAAAAACCAGCCTTGGTTCTAAATCCGTTAGAATGATTAATGGAAAATTGGTAGGTGCGGACAGACTTCCTGTTCCGTCTACTTATCATGGTGTGGAACATGAATCTAGTTCTACTGAAAATACACCAATTAAAACTGGTGTATCATATGCTAGTGTTGTTAATGGAGGCTCAACTATACAGAAGCTTAACTTTCGGGTACTTGAGACTCCGACTAGTATGGATAATGCGGATGTCCAGATTCCCATGTCCTCGGTTTTGAAAGCGAACTCGCGTTTTGAGAACACGTTGTATGGATATTTTCTTGGTAAGAGAGTAGCATTTCCTGTTGTTGAAAACTATGTTATGAATGTTTGGAAGAAATATGGCATCACCAAAGCTATGATGAATGCCCAAGGTTTCTTCTTTTTTAAATTTGATTCTGAGACAGGTTTGGATGGGGTTTTGGAGAATGGTCCGTGGTTTATTCGGAAGAGTCCAATTGTTTTAAAGAAGTGGTCTTCCACTGCTTCTTTGCTGAAGGAGGATTTAGTTTCTGTTCCAATTTGGGTTAAGTTTCACGGGGTTCCTATAGCTGCTTTTACTGAGGATGGTTTGAGTGTTATTGCTACTAAGTTGGGTACCCCTCTTATGCTTGACTCGTATACCAGCTCTATGTGTGTCAACTCATGGGGTCGGTTAGATTTTGCTCGTGCATTGATTGATGTTAGGGCTGATCGAGTTCCTAAGGATACTATGGTGGTTTCTGTTCCGTTTGTGGAAGGGTATATTCTCTTCATACGGTTAGTCTGGAATGCGAATGGAAGCCTCCTCGATGTAATGCTTGTACGGTTTTTGGGCATGCAGAGGATCAATGCCCCAAGCGTGTTCCTGATGTATTGGACAAAAAGAGTAATGAGAATGTTGGAAAAGGGGCTGAGATGAAGAAAAGAGAGATTCTGAAGGGTTTCAACCTCCGAGGAAACCATTCAGGGGCTTAGTGGTTGGTAATCCAAAGAAAATGGCCGTTGCACCTACTAAACAGGTGTTTGTACCCAAACAGAAGCTGAATGAGGCTGGTAAGACGACCATCTCTAATCCTTTTGATGTACTGAATAAGTTAGATGATAAAGGGGTGAATTTGGCTTCTTCAAGTGTGCAATTGGATAAAATGAAGGAGGATCGTGGGAAAACCATAGCTTCTCCTGATGGCACTACTAATACTAGTTCAACAACAAAAGTGGATAACAATATGGAGGACTCGGAGAGTGATGTGGAGGAGGTTTTTAATGAGACTTCCCAATATATGGCATCTGGGTTAGGATCAGGAGGAGGTGGTGTTGCGACTCACACCGTGTCGTTGTTTTTCAAATGATGAAGCGAGCGCAGCAGGGGTTTTAAATTTATATTTTGCGGGGCTTAAATTATACGTACTACCTACTCTGGTTAGTAAGCGGTAAGTATGACCTAAGATCGTTCTATGAATCCAAACGTGTGGGCGATTAAAGTTGACACTTTCAGTAGGGAAGTATTTAGGATGGCACAAAGTAGGTAGGTTTTGGGATTTAAAGACAGATAATTAAAATGCAGAAAAGTAAATTGCAAGAAATTAAAATGCAGGAAAACAGATAAAGATAAAGATGTGATTGCTGAGATTTCGATAATTAACATTTCAGGATGACAGAACAAATAGGGTTGATACGTAATGTGGTAAATAAACTACTAGGCGTAAACTCTAGAACCCTACCAACTCAGTTTCCCATTGGCGTGTCACTTGGAACTAGGTTATCGTGATTCTGATCGGAGCAATACGCAAACTTCCAATACTCATCTAGTTGAAAGATGAACAACCTATTCTGGTTTTATACCGAGGTGCATGAATCAGTAGCGTATCGTCTCATAGGTCCGATCGTTCTTAACTCCTAAGGTAGTTTACTACTCTATTAGCACGAAGATTAATAGCTTTGTATGTTTGGACCGTCGATTGTGTAAGACTTAGTGTTTTAAGGATTCTAGGTCACTAGGACTTTACTCTTATTCCTAAGTCTTGTTTTTACTCGATTAAGCTTTAATTACTTCGACTTATGGCTTAAGTTCTCCTTTTCAAACAGTTATACATCTCCAGATTATCCGCAGTTTGATAAAACGTGTTTCATATGAGGTCCATGCCTTTCAATAATAGACAGTGTACTTTACATGGGATTTCCACTGCTTCTTATATCCAACACGTGGTCAAGAGTAATTGACAATGAAAATGACACTCTAACTAATTAAATTTAAAGCAGTGCAGGAAAGTAAACCTAATATATACAACGAGTGATTTCATTGTGTCTTACTTATTGCATGTCATGGGCGCAGATAACTACTTACCATAATTAAGGTTGATCAGGTCCTAATTACTAGGTTGCAGTCACGTGGATAACTGGAAAGGGTGCTCCATAAATTAAACTTAAATTCATAAAGTCTTTAACAGTACAAAGATTATTATCTCCTATTTTATCTGAACGTGTTTCACGAACATTATTTTATAATGCATTGATTCTCGTAGGATACACCAGTTAGTTGTGTAGTTGCATTATCCTTTCGGAGTTCCAACTTTTGAACCAGAGCTGATTCCAATGATATAACTACCTTCGGTCGTTTATCGGCTTCCGTACGTTTGTACTTTGCATGAAGCATTTCCAGCACTATACCGAATAAACAGCTGAATAGGGGCCGTTATATCATTTTACGATTATCGTGCATTGATTGTGTAATGACATCCTTACTTATAATTATCTACATCATCAGCAATCACAATAATAAACTACTCGCAAATCATGGCAATAAATAAATCACATACCAGGCAATAATACATATTCAAAATATGAAACGAGACAAGTATAATAAAAGTTTAGATATCACCCGGAATTAAATGCGTAGCAGCGTATTATTATAATTGACAAACTCTTTCACACGTACAAAGATTGATCTCCGAATCTCTAGCGTTCGCCCTAGCTCCTACGTTAGTCCGTGGACTAATTACAATATTCCTAGAATGAGAAAGACTAAAAGACTACGAAAGATTATCTAGTGAGAAAGAAAGAGTGAAATATGCTAGAATGTGTGCATATGAGGTGTGTGTTACAAATGAACCTAAGCATCCTATTTATAGGTGAGCTTTGGCTCATTTTAGCATAAGTTGGCCTTGAGGTGCATGTTAGAAAGACTAGCCAAAAGTGGTGTGTACAACACGAAAAGTAGGCGCACCGGGTACTGTACAACGCGAAAAGTAGGCGCACCAGGTACCAAAACTTGCCAAAAACGGAAACCGGGATGGGGGTAGGGTGGCCGGCGGCTGGCTGGTGGCCGGCGGCGGTGGGCCCCACCCCGCCCCGTTGCGCGATCTTTTGCTTCGTTTCTTGATTCGTGCGTGTTTTCTTCGTTATACGTCCGTTTGAGTCGATTCTTTTTTTGTTGGATTCGTAATTCAAAAACGAAGATTTTGACATAGGATATTCCTTAAAATGAGGTCCCTAACTCCAGATATTGGGTACGGATCATTTGGATCTTCCGGCGGGCGCGAAATCTTCATTTTTCACCCGTTTTGGTTGATTCTTCTTCCGTTGGATTCGAATTTTAAAAACGAACATCTTGGAAATAATGGGTGTTGGTGGAGGGCACCTTAGCCTTGAAATCTCATTTTTATGCCTTGAATCTTCAAACGTGTGTGGAATCTTTGTTTTACATCCGTTTTGCTTGATTTTTCTCGTGCAACCTTGTTTTAACCATCTTGGCATAATGTTACTGATTTGTAATGTTTTTGAATCAATATGCCAAGAATCGTTCCAGAATGAGAGAGATATCGGTAGTAAAAACGTGACTTTTTACGCGATATCAAGTATCCCACACTTAGAACTTTGCTTGTCCTCAAGCAAACTCATTCATAAAAACTTCTGGAAGGATTCTAATCGCATCAGTTGTTAGAAAACACTATTTTCAGAAAATATAAACTACGGTTATGAAAGAGTTTTTACTGAAAACTACGAGTTTATAGAATTTCGATACCTTCTTCGGGCAACTTAGATGATGATCATGACTAGGCAATCCTCACAAGTGGGTCACTCAAATCACTCAAAGTGTTTAGGGTTTCTTGCTTACTAGTGTCAATCACTCGGATAGCCAGTCATGCAGCATTCTCGTCATAGGCCTGATCGAGAATCAAATCTCCATCACTGAGGATGATACTAACCTGTCGAGATAACTTGGAAGGAATCGGATTTTTGGTTTGAAGAAGGTAAGCGGTGAGGGGTGTGATGGTTTTTCCTTGTATTTTCTTGAAGATTTCCTTTGAAATTCCTTAGGTTTTTGGAAGGACTACATAGCCTTTCATTGGATTCTTCCTTTTTCTTGGCCCTGTTTATGATTGTGCTGGCGTGATTGGTTTGATTTCTTTTCGCCGATCTTGATAATGTACTTTGCGGCCTGGGAGGTTTCTAATGATCTTGAGTTATGTTGGCTTTTCTTTTCAAAGGTTTTGGGAATTTGGGAGTGTCTCCGAAGGTTTGTGAGACTTTTGAGGTTCGAGATAAATGACAGGAAATCTTTAGTGAGTGTGAAGAGTGGGTGTTGAGTGGGTGGATGTTAGATGGTGGAAAGGTGTTTTGGATTCCTTGGAAGCTATCAAGATAGGTTGTACCTATGCCACGTGTGGCACTCATTGATGTGATCTCGAAATGCATTACACGGGCAAGTTCTAATTCAAATGCATACATCGGCACACACATGAAACGAAAAGTGAAGCATTAAAGATGAATGCTAATTATGGGCTCAATCCTCATGAATCGAATGCTTTGGTCAGTATGTGCCTAGCCATGTGTTGCCTTTTTCGTCCGTATCTTGATCTAAAACAGTTTCGTTTCTTTGTTAAAACTCGTTTCTAGCTATAGTTCATAGTTTTGAAAGATAGGATTTCCAGAAAACGATGTTTTTGAATCCGAAAAATTTGAAATTTTTTTCATTTTTAGCCTTTTGATGAAAATATTGTTTGGCTTACGGACAAGAGGTAAAACTTGCGGTTGTAGACCGAATATCCCACACTTAGAGGAACATTGTCCCTAATGTTCGAATCTATTTGTTGAACACCTCTTGACGAAGTATCCCACACTTAGAGATTCTACTTATCTTTGGATTGTTTCACAGGTGTTATGTGGTATGAGATATCCCACACTTAGTGTTGGAATATTGGGTGAGATAATCAAAGCTTTAACGGATAAGGGTTTTTGGAACGGTGTACCGCTTTTGCTGTGCGCGTTGTTTGCTGTGTGTTAGAAGTTTGCTGGTCCGCGACTTGTAGCTTACGTCTCTCAGTGTTCTTTATCGTGGGCCGTTGCTTCCTTTGATTTGGTCTCCGATAAATAGTCGTTTGGTTCAACAAACAATCCACTCAATCATTTAAATAATAGCTGCTAATAAGAAAAGTAAAGTGAAAGCATAATAAAATAGTAAATAGATAGATGTGATGTCGAAGCATCAATCGTATGACAACCCAACTTAAAGAAAATCCCTCTCTCTCCCAAGGTTGGGGATTTTTTCCTTAAACCAAAGCCCTAATTTCGTTTGATCTTCTTCATGAAATCTCTGCACTAATCTTAACTGATCTACTGATTAATTCGTTTAGTATTCCTTGAACGGGTTATTAGTGATTTGTTTAGGGTTTTGTGTAGCCGGTTTTGTGATCTTGGTTATTCGATTTTAGGGTTTCTTTATTCATTCGTAAATCTGGTTTACAAGGAACACATCACTACCAAATCATATCCTAAAACGATTATATACACTTGTATCTGATTGGATTCTTCTTGCTTGGGCTGCAATACAATAGCCGATTTAGGGGTTAACCCTAATTCGTTTCTTTGATTGGACTTCAAGTTCTTCTTATTCATTATCAGATTACTCATCGATTTATCTACTTGGTAACAGGGTGATTGTTAATTGATTGATTTTTTGCTGATTCTTGAATATCCGATTTTAGGGTTTTCTAACCCTATTTCGTATTTTGCTTGGGGAACACAATTTATGTTGTTGATTGATTCTGGCTACACGTTTCTGCATAATTTCTACTACTATTATTGTGTAGTCGGTTTGGGGTTTTGTACTTCATACGAATCTGACCAGATCTTCTTCCGATCAGATTATTTATTTATTGGCCGAATTCTTGTGGTTACATTGCTGTTGCAACTTGACAGATTGGACGTTGGTTTTGGATTGGGTATTGGCATTTTGGGTGCTTGATTTATTCTGGTTTGATGAGAGTCGGGTTACTCATGATTGTTTCATGATGGAGGCTATGGGAGATAATATGGGGTGGGGAGGGATGCGATTTTTGATTGTTCAATGGAGCGTTTGTGTTGATTGTTCGTGTCCTTATGGTGCGTTCATATCAACCTCCATTGATGGTTTGTTGTTTGTGGAAATTCATGGAGAGATGCGGCTTTCGGCTGTGCTGTTTTCTTTGAATTGTTGATTGTTTTCCTGCCATGGAGGTGGGGATGGGGGATGATGCAGCTTGGGTAAGTATGGATTCATTTTGGGTTCTTGCTTTTCCTAAGACGATTGGTTGCTAGTGGTTTCTAGTGGTTTCTAGTGGTTTCTAGTGGTCCCATTTTCCGGTTAGGGTTCCACTGGTTGGATATTTCATCTAAGTCATTGGTTGTTTGGCTTATGCTGCGTGTGGGTATACCTGGACCTTTCGCCATTGCCGGAATTGGTAGGGCAGGTGTATTCAACATATTGGAGTTGGCTTGGACCTTTTTCCAATGGTCTTTGGGACGTGTTGGTAGGGCAAGTTCACTCAACGCATTGTGATTGCTGCATGATGTAGCTTGGATGTTGGTGTTTGCTATCATGGGTCAACATACGAAGATTACTGAAGACCGAGTCGATCACCATTGATGTGGTTCTATGAACCTTGTGTTTTACATTTTGAGTATTTAGTTATTTTAAATGTAATTGTAACTGCGTTGCAGCTGTGTTTTGTTTCTGCGGTTAGCAGATTGTTTGCTTAGTTGTATAGGTTGAGTCAATTCGCCGATGTAACGGGCTGAGGGCATGGGATGTACGCTCATGTCAATTGTACTTCAATGATTTTGGTGTGATACTATTTACCGGGTAAAATTTTACCCTTTACCCAAAAAAAAAAAAAAAAAGCATCAATCGTACATCAATACAGACAATAATACAGTAAAGTTTTGGTAGAAAGTAGAAAGAAGTCAGAAAGAGGAGCAATCTGTTGCTCTGCTCATGGTCATGCTGCAGCTGTAGATGTGGTGGGTCCAGGGGAAGTCTCGTCTGATGAGGAGTCATCATACTGATCGTTGGTGCCTTCGTTTGATGCATCATGATTAGCTTCTTCGTTTGACATACCAATGGTAAAAGCTCCTTGGTCTACTAGCTGATCGATAAGTGGTCAGGATGGTATCTCGAAGCTACCGAACGGGAACATGGCTGACCCTTGGTGTGTGTTGTCCTGGAAGAGGTCTGTCTGCCTATGAGAAGAAACCTGCACATGTATAGGTACAGTAGCTGAAGCAGCGGTGTGTCTATGGGTCCTGGGACTCTGAATTGTGACAGTCCGTGCAGATACTCTGGATGCCCTGCTACCTCTTGACGTGTGTACTCTAAATGATCCAACAACTGATGGGATAGTCTGTCTGGTGACTGGGACCTGTACTGGAGGTGGCTGAGGTCTAGGAATGATGATCCTAGGAGGTATAACATGCTCACGACCGGGTGGTGGTCGAGGTGCGGGAACATGAACTGCAGGTGGGTATAAGTGCGGTGGTGCTCGGCCCATTCCACATGGTAAGTGTGGTAGTGGAGTCATGGGCATACCAGCTGCCTGCTGTCTCAATGCTGCATAGATCCTAGTTTGCATCTGCATAGACCAATACCAGTAATCTGGGCCTGGAGGTGCTCCGTAGTGGTAGATGTATGTAGGCCCTTGCGGTCTTGGGGCAGGAGTATAAGGTCTTGCCCTAGTACGTGGTGGCTCCACTCGTGGTGGTGGTGGGATGTCATCATCTTCATCATCATCCTCATCATCACTGTCATCCTCATCTGTATCTGAATCACTAGGTCCTTGCTGGCGTTTTCTCTTCTTTGTTTCTTTTGGTAGAACCAAGTCAGGTATCAATGTATCAATACTATCAGGATCTGCCGACCGTGCTTTTATGTAAACAGCACCATCTCTCGTGATACGGAGTATTTCCATACTCCTAAGAAACTGGTAGTCGAGTGGCTTAGAGCTCCACCCTGATTTAAATCTCTCAACATCGGATGTCCGAAGTAATCCCATATTTCGGATCAGTCGGGTAATTACTGCGCCCAAATATGATCTTTTCTTGCCAAAATCCTTTTCTTGTAGAAGTCTCTGAGCTACTAGATAAGCAACCTGTATATTTCTCTTTTCGAGAATGCTTGCCATGAGTGCGACATCAAATCCAGAAACTCGTCCGCTGGTAGTATGTTTTCCATCAAGTGAACAAGCTATAAGCTTGTGGAGAATCTGAAGGACTGGATCCTTGAGTCGGGTTGCCTTAATACCCGAGAAGTATGGTGTAGGCGACCATTGACTCCATGCCTCAGCGCAAGTGGTGGTGACAGAAGCAGAGGTGGCTCCGGTGGTGAACAGAGGTGACTGTATTTCCTCTGATGTGTATAAGTCTAGATGGAGCAAGAACTGGGCAAGTGATAAGGTATGTGGGTTGCCCAGGTACTGAAACGAGATTGAACAATCTTCAATTCTCTCCCTCTGCTGAAATCTGAAGGTGGTCATAAACTCCGTAACCATCTCCACATATATTGGCTCATCGATGCTAAATAATCTCTTGAAGGACTCAAACTGCTGCCCGTTCACTGTGTAGCTAAGTATTCTTTCTAGCTTTTCCTTGAATCCTAGTGCTTGCATAACGTTCCAGTCAATATGCCTGAGACGTCCGAACTTCTTGTCTCTCCATGTACGTGCCATTTTGTCATAGGCTGGCGTGGCACTCATGTAGGCTAAAGATCCTGAAAGGGGTCGTGCGGGATTTAATTTCTTCTTGCGTGCCATTGTACCTGAGAACATTTAAAGTAATGGATTCTTTAAGAAAGAGAAATTCAAAGCACGCTCCGAAGAATTTCGAAGTGAGGGCTTTAATTTCTAGACAATCTAAAGACTTCATTGAACATATAATGCTCCCATGCAACAAACAGTCACTTATTTGTCAAGGTAATATCGTCACTTAGAAAAGTATAGTCATGGAATGGCAATCGTCTTATTGTGAAGTATTTGTCATTTACAAAGTTTGGTGCAAACCAAGTTTGAAATGACTAGAATTCACGAATAATGATAACATCATTATTGGTAAGGTTTGACTTTGGAAGTACAAGTTGAAGTAAGGTTTTTGAATAAAATATTTTGTCTAAAAAAAAATAAAAAAAAAAAATTCAATACTTCAAGTTGACTTTTAGGTCAAAGCTTTCTTCAAATGATATTTTCAAATGTCCGCATGCCATAATTTTAACCTATTCATGCATGCATATTCTAAGTCATTTTAAGCATTTCCTATTTGATAAGCAAACTAAGTTATGCATAAAAGAAGTTATCATGCCCATGTATTTGGTGTGGTCCAAGACTTTTCATTCAAGAGTGATGATTCTCTAGTTATTGCCTAATTTGACTAGTCAAAACAAGTATAACATGGTCATGCAATTTTTAACTTATCATATTTTTTCATGTAAGCTAGTCAACTTATTGTTGACTCTCAAAAGCCGAAATTGCTAAACCTAAGTTGTTAACATAAAGCAATAAACATAGAGGGATCATACAAAACACCCTAATTACTAGGGTACTTAGCATACTAACACTTAGTTAATCCAAGTCCTAAGCTAGATCAGTTGATCAAGGTTTAAAACATGGGGATTCGCATGTGTAAGTGGTAGGAACGTGTCGTACCTAAGTATTTGATTATGAAAAGCACTATTTCCTAGTTACTAACTTAGATAACTACAAGAAACAAGTTTTTAAGTTCAAAGTGGGTTTCGTGATCATACCTTGCTTAGAGTGAATGAAATGCAAAGACGAAAGTACAACCGAGAAGTATATGCAACAAGGAACTCGAAAGGACAAGATATTATGCAATTTGATAGAGTTTTGATGGAGATCTCATGGAGAACATGGTATGGCCGGTTTTTGGAGAGGAGAGGGGAGGAAGAAGAAGTTTGCTTCTTGTTTTTGAATTATGGGGAGTTAAGGAAGGTTTTGTGGTCCTTTATGATACATGTACCTATCCTAAGTACCATGGTCCTTGCTTATGGTCCCAAATGCAATTTAATTGGTAAGCATTAATGTCCTAAGTTAATTTCTAATGTCCTACTAATAATGTTGGTGAATCTTAAATGTATTACTTGTAACTAGTTACTTGTTAGTTTCTTGTTACGTTGTAAATTATTTAAGAAACGTGCAAATTTTTGCGGAACAATTAAAATCACTTTTAAACATTAAACTTACGCTATTTTTGGTGTTTAAAAATCTTTGTCTGACGTGGACTTGTTGAATGTATCCGTTTAAGTAAAAACCCAAACGTTTTCACATTCTTTCAGTCACGCACGTGTTTCCAGGCAAACATTTTAAAAACGTTTTTCTTTTATGGGAAACTTTCAAAAATTTATTATATTATATATTTATACTTAAAAGTTGCTTACTTAAGGTTGCGAGCCTCGACCTTTTTCGGAAAGAATTGTTTTATGATTCGTTCCGCTCCCTCCAAAGGGAAAGGGTCGAGATTTGCTCCCTTAATTGAACATTTTTCGGTACAAAACATTTTGATAGCTCCCAGATGACATTGTAAACTAGAAAATGACGATCCTCTATACTTCCTAGGATCTCTCGTTCCTCATACCCTAAATTGACAAGATCATCAATCAACTTATTATACGCCTTCCTTATCTTCTTGGGATTTGATAGACCGTCACATTCTCCTTTGTTTTTGTAGTTCAGATTGTGAGTGAGTTTATTCACAGCTTCCATAAACGCATTCTCTTCCGGCGAATCGGGTTCTCCGGTTGTAAGTTTAACTAGCTTACCGAGTTCACTGATTCCGGCTTTTTGAGTGGAAGTGAAGGGGTATTTGGTGAAGGTGAAGATTTGAACAAGCTTGATGTGAAGGTCTTTTCTTTTTTCAAAGAAGCTTGTGTCGATTCTTTCCTTTGTGGAATTAGGGAAAACTTCTCGCAATTTTGAGATTAGGTAAGAAGCAGGGTCAACAACGAATGGAATTTTACCAAGAAAGGTGATCGGGTTTTGTTCTGTCCAGAACTCAAGTTTGTTGATCATTGTGGCGACATTGTGATTGATTAATATCATAGATATTGGAAGGTAATCCATGTCGGCAATTGATTCGAAGAGAAGATCTAGATTTTCTACAAACTTCAGTTCTTGGTCCTCGAAATTTGTGGAGTGGCTTTCGCATTCTTGATTCGACAGATGAAGAAGAAGGTTTACTTGTTTTTCTAATCCAGCAATCGTTTCTCGTTGGTTGAAGGAAAACGGGAGATTGGCATGAGTCAATTGTATGACGAATGCTTTATAGACGTCTGCCCTTCGGGTAGGGGTGTTCACAGTTCGGATATAACCGGATTATCCAAATGGTCTATTCGGATTGGACTATTCGGGTCGGGCTATTTGGTTTATTGGATCGGATCGGACAAAAACCAAATTAGTATTTCGGTTATTGGATTGGTTTTGGTTATTATTATTGGAACCGGATAATCCAAATAAACCAAATAGTAATAATAGCATATGTAATACTCTTGTTTATCTATCAAAATAATCGTTAAAATAGTTGCATGATTATTTTTTGTATATAAAACATTATTATATATAAGGTATTGTTAATATATGTCATTGTATATAGCTTTAAATCCTAAGTTTGATCTAAACAACAAACTCAACATTTTTATAGACCCTCAATGCAACATGACAATATGTAGCCGTTGATATCGCTCATGACATTATCCTTTCAGGAGTCAAAACGATACTCTTATTCAGTCTAATGGATAACCAAATGGTTAAAACCAATCTATCCGAACATTAATATGGTTTGGTTCGGTTCGGATTCGATATCTGTTTGGATGGATCGGATTCACATTTTGAGAACCAAAATCCAAATGGATTCGTGTTAATGGATCGGATTTGATCCGAACCATCCAAACGAACACCCCTGCCTTCGGGAAGGATCGAAAGAAGCACCAAGGTGGCGTTCTTTAAAATAAGGTTGTTCTATTTCGACGGATGGAACCCTATCCACCACTCGGTATATGGTGTATTTAGGTTCGTATGAAGAGAATGGAAAGATACCGTCATTGTGAGAATCGGATATGGTTTGGGTATATACCGATGTTTCAGGAATAAGGGTAATTAGGTCACATGTTTTTGGAGGCTTCACTTCATGATTTTCTTTGGGAAGATAATCGAAGTGGACAGATTTTGACACTTTAGGCATTTGCAAAGTTGGAGAGTGATCTTCTGGAGATGATGTCAGGTCAGGTAGCTGATCCGTGACGTCAAAGTCCAGGAAATGGTTTGGATCGGAATGTGGGATCCTAAATTCTTCTAGGGAAGCATATAATTCATCCTTTGAAGTACAAATAGAAGTGGGTTTTTTAGATGTCATGTTTAAACTAATATTATCCTAATTAACACTAAATTAACAGCGAATTAAATTAAAACTGCTTAAAGTAACTTTCGAGAGATTTCTAAGAAGGAATCAATCGGAAGGATCTCCTAAATACTACTACTTAAGGTGGCTTGAATCTACGTTTGAGATCCCCCGGCAGCGGCGCCAAAAACTTGTTGCGACTCACACCGTGTTGTTGTTTTTCAAATGATGATGTGAGCGCAGCAGGGGTTTTAAATTTATATTTTGCGGGGCTTAAATTATACGTACTACCTACTCTGGTTAGTAAGCGGTAAGTATGACCTAAGATCGTTCTATGAATCCAAACGTGTGGGCGATTAAAGTTGACACTTTCAGTAGGGAAGTATTTAGGATGGCACAAAGTTGGTAGGTTTTGGGATTTAAAGACAGATAATTAAAATGCAGAAAAGTAAATTGCAGGAAATTAAAATGCAGGAAAACAGATAAAGATAAAGATGTGATTGCTGAGATTTCGATAATTAACATTTCAGGACGACAGAACAAATAGGGTTGATACGTAATGTGGTAAATAAACTACTAGGCGTAAACTCTAGAACCCTACCAACTCAGTTTCCCATTGGCGTGTCACTTGGAACTAGGTTATCGTGATTCTGATCGGAGCAATACGCAAACTTCCAATACTCATCTAGTTGAAAGATGAACAACCTATTATGGTTTTATACCGAGGTGCATGAATCAGTAGCGTATCATCTCATAGGTCCGATCGTTCTTAACTCCTAAGGTAGTTTACTACTCTATTAGCACAAAGATTAATAGCTTTGTATGTTTGGACCGTCGATTGTGTAAGACTTAGTGTTTTAAGGATTCTAGGTCACTAGGACTTTACTCTTATTCCTAAGTCTTGTTTTTACTCGATTAAGCTTAATTACTTTGACTTATGGCTTAAGTTCTCCTTTTCAAACAGTTATACATCTCCAGATTATCCGCAGTTTGATAAAACGTGTTTCATATGAGGCCCATGCCTTTCAATAATAGACAGTGTACTTTACATGGGATTTCCACTGCTTCTTATATCCAACACGTGGTCAAGAGTAATTGACAGTGAAAATGACACTCTAACTAATTAAATTTAAAGCAGTGCAGGAAAGTAAACCTAATATATACAACGAGTGATTTCATTGTGTCTTACTTATTGCATGTCATGGGCGCAGATAACTACTTACCATAATTAAGGTTGATCAGGTCCTAATTACTAGGTTGCAGTCACGTGGATAACTGGAAAGGGTGCTCTATAAATTAAACTTAAATTCATAAAGTCTTTAACAGTACAAAGATTATTATCTCCTATTTTATCTGAACGTGTTTCACGAACATTATTTTATAATGCATTGATTCTCGTAGGATACACCAGTTAGTTGTGTAGTTGTATTATCCTTTCGGAGTTCCAACTTTTGAACCAGAGCTGATTCCAATGATATAACTACCTTCGGTCGTTTATCGGCTTCCGTACGTTTGTACTTTGCATGAAGCATTTCCAGCACTATACCGAATAAACAGCTGAATAGGGGCCGTTATATCATTTTACGATTATCGTGCATTGATTGTGTAATGACATCCTTACTTATAATTATCTTCATCATTAGCAATCACAATAATAAACTACTCGCAAATCATGACAATAAATAAATCACATACCAGGCAATAATACATATTCAAAATATGAAACGAGACAAGTATAATAAAAGTTTAGATATCACCCGGAATTAAATGCGTAGCAGCGTATTATTATAATTGACAAACTCTTTCACACGTACAAAGATTGATCTCCGAATCTCTAGCGTTCGCCCTAGCTCCTACGTTAGTCCGTGGACTAATTACAATATTCCTAGAATGAGAAAGACTAAAAGACTACGAAAGATTATCTAGTGAGAAAGAAAGAGTGAAATATGCTAGAATGTGTGCATATATGGTGTGTGTTATAAATGAACCTAAGCATCCTATTTATAGGTGAGCTTTGGCTCATTTTAGCATAAGTTGGCCTTGAGGTGCATGTTAGAAAGACTAGCCAAAAGTGGTGTGTACAACACGAAAAGTAGGCGCACCGGGTACTGTACAACGCGAAAAGTAGGCGCACCAGGTACCAAAACTTGCCAAAAATGGAAACCGGGATGGGGGTAGGGTGGCCGGCGGCGGTGGGCCCCACCCCGCCCCGTTGCGCGATCTTTTGCTTCATTTCTTGATTCGTGCGTGTTTTCTTCGTTATACGTCCGTTTGAGTCGATTCTTTTTTTGTTGGATTCGTAATTCAAAAACGAAGATTTTGACATAGGATATTCCTTAAAATGAGGTCCCTAACTCCAGATATTGGGTACGGATCATTTGGATCTTCCGGCGGGCGCGAAATCTTCATTTTTCACCCGTTTTGGTTGATTCTTCTTCTGTTGGATTCGAATTTTAAAAACGAACATCTTGGAAATAATGGATGTTGGTGGAGGGCACCTTAGCCTTGAAATCTCGTTTTTATGCCTTGAATCTTCAAACGTGTGTGGAATCTTTGTTTTACATCCGTTTTGCTTGATTTTTCTCGTGCAACCTTGTTTTAACCATCTTGGCATAATGTTACTGATTTGTAATGTTTTTGAATCAATATGCCAAGAATCGTTCCAGAATGAGAGAGATATCGGTAGTAAAAACGTGACTTTTTACGCGATATCAGGTGGTAACCCTAGTAACCTTGAGTATTTTGATGATAACGAGTCTTATGACGGGTATGGGGATAATGTTTATGATTTAACTGAAGAATAGGAAGCTTTCTGCAAGGCTTTTGATATTAATCTCCGCGGACAGATTCGAAGATAGTTTATATTTGAAGTGATTGAGTCAAATGTAATGGTTGTTTAAAGTTAGATTTGTTTGTTTTTTTTGTTTGTCTTTGTTTGAGTCAAATGTTGGTTAGTGGTTGTGTCTTGTTATGTCGTCATTTTGCCTATGTAACGGGCTGAGGTGGGGGATTCACTCACATCCATTGTTCTTAAATGATTTTGGGAATATATTTACCGGGTAAATTTTTACCCTTTACCAAAAAAAAAACTTTTAGGTGACGGGGGTCCGGGGGCAGCGCCCCTGGTTAGCGGGGTTCCAGGGGTGGCAACCCCTAGCAGGGTCCAAGGTTTGGTCCGATCCTTTTACCCAACCCATATATGTACATTTTAAGCTTAAATAAACAACAAACAGGTAAAAATGAGTGAAATCGAAGAGTTTTAGGTTTTCGTCGGAAACTTACAGACTGTCAAAATGAAATTCCGAAAAGATAGAGTTGTAGATCGTTGCGTGGTGGTTGTTTTTGTCCAAAGAGCTTCGAGATTCGGCGGCGTTTGATGGTGTTATTTGACGATTTAAGGTGGTTGTGGTTTGAGAGTTTTTGAGAGGAAAATGGAGAAAGAGAGAGAAAGAGTTGGTGATAAATGAGGAAAAAGTGTGGGGAGGTGGGGGTGTATGGGGGCCGGTTTTGGTGGGGTCCACGGGGTGGGCTTCACCAATTTTTAATCTCCTGCAATAGCGCTCCGTGCGGTGTTCATTTTTCAATCGTTTAAACGTTAAATATTTGTTTTATATATTTAATCATAAGTTTTAAAATACGAATTATTACTCGATATTTTTGTTGAAGTATTTCACTAAATACTTTATAATTGAGTCATAAAATATAACTTAGTTTCGTGTTGTTTGTTTGCGCGTTTAACATTTTAATTATGTAAACGTTATTTGTACGATACGAAATTTAAATTGTATTATTATTAAAATAATATTCTCGAATATAATTGTGTTTTTGAATAATATTGTATTATTTAATGAAATTGTTCACCAACGTCCGTATTTATTTGAACCGAATTACATCCGATTTGAAATTTGTACGATTTAATCAAATCGCATACTTGTATATATTCAACAATATATATTGCTTGATACACAAATTAGCCTAACACAGAACTAATTACATGTATTAAAACTTGATTAGGCACTAATTGCTGGTCCTAATTCGACGGGTGTCACATTCTCCCCATGTTAGAAGGATTTCGTCCCGAAATTTAGCTTGAAGTCGTGTTTGATGTGGAGTTAGTGAATAACTGAGGATACTTGAGTCGCATCTGGCCCTCCCGTTCCCAGGTGAATTCCGGACCACGCCGCGAATTCCACCTAACCTTTACGATGGGAATACGACTTTGCTTGAGTTGTTTGACCTCACGGTCCATGATTTCAGCGGGTTCCTCAACTAAGTGAAGCTTGTTATCGACTCGAATCTCATCGAGTGGGATGATAAGTGTCTCATCAGACAGACACTTTTTCAAATTTGAAATGTGAAAAGTGGGATGTACGCTGCTGAGTTCGGATGGCAGCTGCAATCGATATGCCACTGGACCTATCCTTTCGAGGATCTCAAAAGGTCCAATGTATCTTGGGTTTAGTTTACCGCGTTTGCCGAAACGTTTGACACCTTTCCAAGGTGAAACTTTGAGTAGTACTCGATCCCCAACTTGGAACTCGAGTGGTTTGCGTCTCACGTCAGCATAACTTTTCGGACGATCACGTGCGGCTTTGAGTTTGTTTTGAATGTCGAAGATATTCTCAGTTGCTTCGTGAATGATTTCTGGACCCGTGAGTTGGCTATCCCCAACTTCGGTCCAACGGATAGGTGATCGGCACTTACGACCGTACAGTGCCTCGAAAGGTGCAGCCTTAATGCTGGTATGATAGCTGTTGTTGTACGAAAATTCGCACAAGGGTAGATGTTGTTCCCAGTTTACACCGAAGTCAACTACGCAGGCCCGTAGCATGTCTTCCAGTGTTTGAATCGTTCGTTCACTTTGGCCGTCGGTTTGGGGATGGTATGCAGTACTCATATCGAGACGGGTACCCAATGATTTTTGAAGTGATTGCTAAAAGTGAGATGTGAAACGACTATCCCTATCAGAGATAATCGAGATTGGAACACCGTGTCGAGAAATGATTTCCTTGATGTAAATTCGTGTGAGGCGTTCCATTTTATCGGTTTCCTTGATCGCCAGGAAATGAGCAGATTTGGTGAGACGATCGACGATCACCCAAATGGTATCGCAACCGCTCGATGACTTGGGTAGTTTGGTTATGAAATCCATGGCGATTTGTTCCCATTTCCATTTGGGAATGTCGGGTTGTTGAAGTAAGCCAGAAGGCTTTTGGTACTCGGCTTTGACTTTCGAGCAAGTAAGGCACTTGCTGACGTATGTGGCGATTTCGGCTTTCATGTTCGGCCACCAGTAAAAATCCTTGATACCGTGATACATTTTATCGGATCCCGGATGAATAGAATATTTGGACTTGTGAGCTTCATCTATCACCAAGTCCCGCAGATTCCCGAAACTAGGCAACCAGATTCGGTTTGAGAAATACCTAATCCCGTTAGGTTTGATTTCGAATTGTTTATCCATGCCTCGCAAGGCTTCGCTTTTGATGTTTTCGATTTTGAGGGCTTCGAGTTGAACGGTGAGGATCTGAATGTTTAGATCGTTATGAATGGTCATACTAAGGGCTCGGACTCGAAGTGGCTTCGATCGTTCCTTTCGGCTGAGAGCATCGGCAACAACATTTGCCTTGCCCGGATGATATTTGATTTCACAATTATAATCGGTAAGCAACTCGACCCATCGACGTTGCCTCATATTGAGATCCTTTTGATCGAAGATATGCTGGAGGCTTTTGTGGTCGGTGAAGATTGTGCACCTAGTGCCATAAAGGTAATGTCTCCAGATTTTAAGAGCAAAAATGACTGCTCCGAGTTCGAGGTCATGAGTGGTGTAGTTCTTTTCGTGAATTTTGAGTTGTCGTGAGGTGTAAGCAATGACCTTGTCTCGTTGCATCAGCACACAACCGAGACCTTGACGTGAAGCATCGCAGTATACCACGAAGTCATCGGTGCCTTCGGGTAATGATAAAATTGGAGCACTGCAAAGCTTTTGTTTCAGAAGTTGAAATGATGACTCTTGTTTTTTAGTCCAGTCAAACTTTTTGTCTTTTTGAGTCAGTGTAGTGAGTGGTAGGGCTATTTTTGAGAAGTTCTCGATGAATCGTCGATAGTAGCCGACCAGTCCTAAAAACTGCCGTACTTCTGTTGGAGTTGTCGGCGATTGCCAATTTTTGATAGCCTCAATTTTTAAAGGATCTACATGAATTCCTTGACTATCGATAACGTGCCCAAGGAATTGAACAGTTTGTATCCAGAACTCACACTTGGAGAATTTGGCGTAAAGCTCCTCGTGTCTAAATAGTTCTAGAATGGTTTTGAGATGTTGCGCGTGTTCTTGTTCGTTTCGTGAATATATGAGGATGTCATCGATAAAGACGATAACAAACTTGTCGAGAGAGGGTTTGCATACCCGATTCATAAGATCCATGAATACAGCCGGTGCGTTGGTTAGACCGAATGGCATCACTTGGAATTCGTAATGCCCATAACGGGTTCTGAAAGCAGTTTTCGGGATATCGGTGTCGCGAACACGTAGTTGATGATATCTGACCGAAGATCGATCTTTGAATAAAAACTTGACCCTTGAAGTTGGTCAAACAGGTCATCGATGCGCGGAAGTGGATATCGGTTCTTGACGGTTAACTTTTTCAACTCTCGATAGTCGATACACATTCGGAATGAACCATCCTTCTTTTTGACAAACAAGACCGGAGCTCCCCAAAGTTAAGAACTCGGTCTGATGAATCCTTTTTCCAGGAGTTCCTGTAATTGGTTGGATAACTCCTGAAGTTCGGATGGGGCTAAACGGTATGGCGCTCGGGCCACAGGTGCAGCACCTGGCACGAGATCGATTGAGAACTCAACCTGTCTCAATGGTGGTAGACCAGGCAATTCTTCGGGAAAGACTTCTGGAAAGTCTCGAACGATTGGCACATCCTCAAGTCGCTTCTCCTCCGACTTTTTCTCCATGATGTGTGCGAGGATTGCTGGGTAACCCTTTCTCAGAAATTTCTGGGTTTTCAAGCAAGAGATGATATTCAGTCTCGTCCCACCGGTCTCCCCCTGTATGATCAAAGTTCTACCGGCGACGAGGGGGATGCGAACGATTTTGTCATAACAGACGATTTCAGCGCATTGCTTGGACAACTAGTCCATACCGACGATAACGTCGAAACTTCCAATTTTTACAGGCATAAGATCGATCGAGAAGGTTTCGTTTGCTAAGTTTAGAGTGCAATTATGTATCACACTATAGGTTTCTATGAGTTTGCCGTCTGCTAGTTCTACAATGTACTTAACATCTAGGGCAACAGGTGTGATGTCAAGCAATGGGTAAAATTCATCTGAAATAAAGCTCCTATCGACACCAGTATCAAATAGAATAGAAGCAGATAAGTTGTTGAGGAGGAACATACCCGTGACCACATTCGGGTCCTGACGGGCATCCCCGGAGTTGAGTACGAATGCTCTCCCCTTTGCATTGTTGTTGTTGTTGCCCTTGTTCCTTCGTTTAGGACATTCATCCCTGAAATGTCCCACCTCTCCACATCTATAGCAGGATTTAGGTTGTTGGGTATTGTTGTTGGAGGAGTTGCTGTTGGTTTTGGGAGCTCGGCAATCTTTGGTCAAATGCTCGTACCTCCTGCAGTTGTTGCAGGGAGTACTGCATGGACCGTTATGGTGGTAGTTACACTTTGAACAGTATGGTCTGTCCCCAGTGTAGCTACGTTTGGGTTCAGAATTGGTGCTGTAGACTTGGATGGCATAGGGTTTCTTATTTTGATTGTTGTGGTGTTCGGATGATTTGCGCTTGTTGTTGTTGGGGGAGGATGTATTGGATGTCTCATGGCTGACAACCATTGCCATGAGTTCATGTGCTAGCCGGATAGCACTTTCAGTTGTGGTGGGTTTTGATGAAGCGACGTTCCCCTGGATATTTTCCGGGAGACCGCGAATGTATCTTTTGATGCTCTTCTCCTCCGGATCAACCAGACCCGGGCATAACAATGCAAATTGCTGGAATTTGGTGGTATACCCAGCAATATCGGTCCCCTGCACGGTCAGGTGCCAGAATTCTTCCTCCAACAGGTGTAGTTCCTCTTCAGGACAGTATTTTTCCCTTAGCTTCTTCTTCAATTCAGCCCAGGGGAGTTGGTTTGCTATTTCGGTGCCTACTGAGTTGGCGTGGGTGTTCCACCACGTAAGTGCACCTTCCTGAAAGGTGTAAGCATAGAATTTGACCTTGTTTTCCTCAGCACAGTTGCAAAGGTTGAAGACGGATTCCATACGTTCAATCCACCTGATTAGACCAATAGCACCTTCAGTGCCCTTAAAATAGAGTGGTTTGCAGCTAAGAAAATCCTTGTAGGAACAAGGCTTGATAACCGAGGTGGTATTGACGGTTTGATCGCTAGATTGTTGGGAGTTTCAAGCAGCCAAAGCATCGGCTACGGCTCGGGAAACAATAGCATTGATTTCGGCATCACTGTAACTTTTCTTCTTGGGCGGCATTATTCTTCAAGAAAGAAACAAAAGGTACATAAGAAATTGTACCATAATGAAAATTACAATAGATGCATATATGTAAAAGCGGTAACATACGACATCACAATGTAACCTTAATATTGTAGAATAATCGAGGGGAATTGTCAATTGATATTACGAGTTCAAAAGATGATGGACAATTCCAACTTACGAGTTCCAAAAGTTACAGAATTAGATGTTTTACAAAAGCACCGGGAATTGTTACATCCGGTCGAATTTACATAAGTCCTACGAAAGTATAATAGAATACAGATTCAGCCTAAGCTAATTCCGACGTAGATTGAGTTGTGGCAGTAGTGCGTTGAGATGGTCCACATATTCTGCGAGTCTGTTGGCCGTTCGGAGGGCGTCCTCGGTTTCCCTTAGACGTGTCTCGCACTGATGTAGCCTTGATTGTAAGACAGAGATTTCATTTCGGTTGTCAATCACTTGGTTGTGGACAACCTCCATGGTTTTGACTGTTTCTCCCACTTGATTTTGAAGAGTGTTCATGGTGTTGACAGTGTGCTCGTGATCTTCAGAGACTTGCTCGATTCGTTCCATAGCTGTGAGTCTCCAGTTTTCGCGAGTTTCTTGGAGTTCGATATCCATAGCGTTAAGTCGTTGTTCGTGGTGATGTACCCTAGCGGCTAAGTCCGGTAGAGTGGGGTGAGTTGGATATGGGCTAGCCCGAGGCGACCCGGTGTCCCTCCTAGCCACTCTTGGGTTTCATGACCCAGATTGAGAGCGTGACGAACTGGGTGGTGTGTTTGCCATTCTGAGACAAAGCATTAGAAGGAATGAGGCCTATATCCATATAATATATAATATAGCCTAAGATATAGAGTAGGAGCGAGGCCTATCTATGTATATATATAAATATCACATAATAGCCTAGGGTGTCTAACACAGACATTTTTGAGTCTCGGTTCTCTCGAGGTCAGAGTCAACTAGTGTATTCTCGTTCAACATAACTACTACAAACCTTACATCATCTTTCTTTAATTGTACATAGTTGATCAGGCTATGTTAAATTAAAGTCGTATGCTGTAATTCCTAAACCAGTCATGCCTAATAAGGAAATACTGCCTAACGGTCATAGTCTAGGCCAACAAAATGCAACGTAGTTCACTATAACCTTAGGCTCTGATACCAATCTGTCGCACCCCTAATTTCGGGTTGCGGAAGCGAATCGGGTCGGGGCGCGACTAATTGCATATCAAGCACACAAGGTATAATGAACGACTCTATATGCGTCGTTTTACAACTTGTATTGATAAAGTCAAAGTTTACATCAAAAATATAGTTACATTAGCTTGGTTGAAATTGAGAGATTTAAGTACATAATTAATCTATACAAAATATAGTAATGCAGCTAAATCTCTGTTGGTTTGCATGCTGACTCGAGCTAATTGATCCTGATTGAGCAGTCCAACCTACTGCTGTGTACCTGTGTGTGACACCCCCAAAATTAAATGATTTGCGGAAGCTCGATTTGGGTGTCACTAATCAATATACAAAGCACATAAGACATAATGAACGACCACTATATGCGTCGTTTTAAACTTGTATTAATAAAGTAAGTGTTTACATCAAAATACTGTTACATTAGCTCGGTTCCTGAAATTGAGAGATTACATAGCATAATTACTTTTACAAAGTATAATAATGCAATCAAATCTCTAGTTGTATGTATGCTGACTCGAGCTAATAGTCCCTGCCTGTGCAGCCAACCTACTGCTGGGTACCTGTGATATATACTAAAATGGGTCAGCGAAAACGCTGGTGAGCTCACAGGTTTGTATGTCAATGTATAGTTGTAAGAACCGCAAGATTTAAATTGAATTTATAATGCAATTAAGCAAAATAAAAGTTATACAATCAATGAGCACATAGTCTGAGCTTAACTTGATTTGTCAGGCCCAATTAAGGAAACCTAACTTGAAGTGCCTCCTACGAGTGTCTAATCCACACTCGTCTTCCCAAATGCTAATACATCCGTTTGACCGATTAGTGCGTGCTAACCCGGATGAGGATTGTCAATCCCATATGATATCATATACTAACATTCACGCTAAAATATTATCAGACTATGCTATAGAGGACTTTAAATTGATTAGCTTGAAACTCATGTAGTATTTGAAAGTTGGCACTTGCGTTCTACTTGTAAAACAAAACAGAGCAGTAATATCACACCCCTAGTTGTAAAATAGTGAAAATGGGGCCATGAAACTCACCTGAGCCTTGTATGTTTATCTAAATAAGCTTGAATTGGTTAGCCTTGAGTTGATGTCCGAAGACTTGTAACCTGAAGGTGTCCATGACACATGATGGTTATTAATTGATTAGGTATCTCGAAAGACTACCATTGAAATTGTTTGTTTAACTTGATGTCCAAATTACCCCGATTTGGTTGATTATATGGTTACAAGTTACTACGACTTGTTTGATTGAATTGATACAAGTTACAACGACTTGTTTGATTTTGAATTATGTTTTGAAAACGCGTGCGGGCCGTTGGTGATTATTGGAAATTAAAGATTTCAATGGTCTCATTATGATTCGAAGTGTTATACTTGAAGAGCAAATTTCATTATGTTTGAAAAGTTGTATCGTATAAGCGTTTTGAAGTTGTACAAGTTTGACACTTGGTGTAAAAATGTGCTTACGGAATCTAAGTACGGGGGTCCGGGGGCAGCGCCCCTGGTTAGCGGGGTCCAAGGGGCGGCAGCCCCTGGCGGGGTCTGTGACACTCGTTGTCCCTCTCGAGGAAGTTCGAATTGACGATAAACTCCACTTCATAGAAGAACCACTCGAAATCATAGACCGCGAAGTCAAGAGATTGAAGCGAAGCCGAATTCCCATAGTTAAAGTCCGGTGGAATTCGCGACGGGGTCCTGAATTCACTTGGGAGCTCGAGGATCAATTCCGACGCAAGTATCCGCATCTATTCTCGAGTGCTTCGTAGCACAATGGGACGAGTTGAATTTCGGGACGAAATTCATTTCAACGGTGGGATATTGTGACAACCGTCAAACCTCAGGTCATTATCACACTAGAATCGTAAATTACATTTACCGCATTCCTTAAATCCGAGTGAAATTCCTAGGTTACGACTTCGCAAGCTTATTAAGCCATAGAACGACTTAGAGATTGCTTAGTGAACCATAAGTTCTTTTAGAGATGTTATAATAGGTTACTAAGTGCCAAATTAATCAAAGAAAAGTTCATCCCTTGATGCTTTAATAAAACCCTTAACGGTTCACAAAACTGAAATTTTCGTAACTCGACAACGCAAACTTAATCGGATGAATAATACATGGACATTAAAAATAGACAAATTAAGTGTATCATAACTTAAGTCAAGAACTTAAAATTTCTCACTTTTCAAAACTCAAATTTTAATCACCAAAACATCACAAAATAAACCTCATAAAATACATATATTTATACCAAATTAATACAAATTAATTAGATAACTTTTATACACTTTATTTAACAAAAAAAATATATATATATATAATGACCAAAATACCCTCCAAAAACCGCCCCCCCCCCCCCTCTTTGATTTCAAATTCATTTCATTTTCCAAAAACCTCATTATTTCTTTCATTTTTCCCAAAACCCATTTACTTACACTTCCTCATCTCTCTCTAAAAACACACACACATCTCCTCCATCTTCTCTCTAAAATTCCAGCAAACATTCAAGAGAAATCCAAGAATTTAAAGGTGTTCATCACCAAATATTAACAAGAAAGGTAAACTACAACATTTAATCTTGCTATCTATCATTTCTTCATATGTTTCCTTCAAAAATTTCGGATTTTATGCTTTTTCCATGGCTAAAATCCCCATATAAACTCTTGATGTTTGTAGGTTACACCTTAAAACACCTTTTAGGTGTTAATAGAAAGGATAACCCATGATCAAACCGAAAATCAAGTAAAAATCGATTATTGTTTGTAAACTTGTTGATATATTGTTCTTAGTATGTAGAAATCTTGTTTTTATGATAATAATCACCTCTAGCACATCATGGATGTATTTTAATACCATGCATGTGTTAGAATATAGATTTAAAGGTCAAAGGATCAAAAACTTCTTTTATTTCATGATTGGTGTTCTTCACTATGAACAAAACACCCATTATGAGTCTGGAATGCTTCTGTCCAGAAACTTTCATCTACTTCCACGATTTTTCTAAAAATCATTTCTTCATGAAAATGGACGTTTTTATAGTCTAAATTCAAGTTCTGGAAGTTAGCTTTCCAACCCCGTAAACCTCATATTGATTTGAGTTTGTTTGATATTTTTAATAATTTGTGGGACAAAAGATATACAAACTGTTGAAAAGGGTCAGAAACTTTTATCTTGGTATTTTAATCATATCTAGAGCCTCACACCTCCAAATAACTTGAAACCAACGCCAAAAGTTTACAAATTTTGTTGGTTACAACGTTTCTGTTGATCACTTTTTCTGGAACCCAATGTATTTTACTCAGATGTAATGATTGCATGCATGTGTCCCTAATTGGACACAGAAAATAAAAGAAAATATTAAAAATATTTGCACTAATTTTTAAATATTGGAAAAATTACAGTAACTATATAACATATTGGGGATAATCTGTGATTTTTTCTATATTTGATTTCAAATCAGAAGTATTTTTAATAAATACAACAAACAGAAATAAAATTCTGAAAATAAGAATGTTGACTGATTTTGGTAAAATTGAAAAACCGACACTTGCGGACTTGTTATTTAGGGAAAGAATAACTTTTTATGACTTATGAACATGTTTAAGGGTTGGGAATAAGTCTCGGGTCAAATCGAGGAGTTTTGACCGAGTCAACAAAAAAATGAGTCTCGGTTTCAGAGACGGAAAACTTACTATTTTCGGAAATAATGCTAACAAGAAGGTTATGGGGTGTCTTATGTGGCATAATCGGGTTATGGGTTTAATAAACATAAAATTTTAAGGAACCAATGTTCCAACACTCAAAACAATATGAAATATGAACATTACAATCACGTGACATTATACGACTTGTATGAGACGTTCGACAAATTTTTTTTTTTGTGTAATATATTAGTATTCATTATTGTACACAAACGCGATAATCGGACATTAACAAACTTCAAACCAATCAAACCAAAAAGGCACTTTGTAATCTAGATATTTAACTAAGCAATCTTAACAAACCAATTTACCAAGAATCTAACTAGAGACCTCGTGTTCATAGGACTTGGATAGGAGTCATACTCGTCAAGCACACGTGTTACATCCGTCGATTCACGCTTACGCTCAACAGTGAGTTCTCACAGCCCCTTTTTTTTACTTGTTTAATATTTTGGGGTGAAAAGCATGATTCCAAAATTTTACTAAATTGGTTGTACATTCATGAACTTGTTAAATCTTTGCCATGCTACTTATGCGAATTGGTGTGTATACTATTGTTATGCTTGAGTACTATCGTGCTAAAGTCCCCGGAAATACCTTTACACTACTTATTAACTCGTCCGAGAGCCAGACGAGCCGTTAATATTTATGGATAGAGCTATTTAGGGTAGACCATCCCTCACTCACACTGTAACGTGGGTGCATAGTATTACTTTTACTCATGTTACCGATAGAACATGGAGCTTGGGGCATGTGTCGGTCTAATCGGTTTAGTAGTGGCCTCATTGCATTAACATTCGTATATACTACTTTCCTATTCGCAATAATTACAACCAATCATTTATATTTATATACTTGATGAACAAAGCTTTTGATTCATTTATCTATAACATTAAACCTGTGAACTCACCAACTATGACCATAGTTGACCGTTTGTTTATCATGCTTTTCAGGAGATCGACAGTAAGACGCATTCTAGGAGTACTTTTGTGTGGATGCATTCTCGCATGCGTTTGCTTTAATTTGGATTATGACTAACTTTTGGAAACTTTTATGAACTTGTTGTAATCACCTTTGGAATTATGTTTTGAACTTGTGGTAACTTGTAATACTTTTGCTAAATTATGTATGGTATTACTTCTATATCTTGTGCTTTTGTTACCCGGTACTGTTACACCTCGTGTTTCCGCTTTAGCGGGGTGTGACAGAGCCAGGTTATAGAGAATGCCGGTTTTCCCAAACAAAAACCCCAACTATAACCAACATTTTTCTTTAAAATATTTTCTTAAAACTCCAAAGGTATTACCAATTAAACTAAACCGAGCATAGTACTAGTATAACTAAACCATGTGTTGCATTATTGGACCTCAATTAGGCATAGCCTGATCACCTATGTTTAATTTAGGTAAGATTATGCGAGACACGGAATATGTATACTACGATTATGTTGATTTTTCTTTCCTGTTTAAACCTTTGGAAAGCAAACGTTGTGTGTGTGCATTGCATATCGTAGGCATCCATAGTAGCACTATTAGTAACTAAGTATATCTTTAGGAACTAAGTTCTCCTTTTTATACAGACTTACCATGTCACACTCATCACTTCACGCTCTTGGATCGGCTGACGATTCTGGCTACTACACTGGTCGCCCTCGCGACAACACCTTGAGTTCCGAGCCAGAGGAGGCCCCCTATGAGGATTCTGAGCCAGAGGAAGCCCCCTATGAGGACCATGAGTCAGAAAACGAAGTTAGTAGCCGAGAGGTCACCCGAGAGAATACGAGGGTGACCCCGACACCCATCTCACCTCAGCCACCTCAGAATGGTGTGCGCTTGAGGGCCACTGCTCGTATGAGCGTTGCCCCACCTGTCAGATTTGCAGTACGAGACTTCCCTCCAGGGACTGGACCTTCAGGAACTGTACCTCCTGAGACTGTTTCTGGGATCCCAATTTCACGAGATCCCAACATGACTTATTGGATAGCACGCAGGGTAGATGAAATAAGTCATGAACTTCATGCTCATAGGACTGGCCTTGCCCAACATGGACAGATGTTGGGTAACATAGCAGACCTAACAGACCGGTTAATTTATCGTGCAAATGATGCCAGGGACACAGCAAGTACAGCGATATTTTGGTGCAGAGTGTTGGCAGGACTCACGTTTCTTTTAGCTACAATGCTTATGTGGGTAGTTTGGTTTAGGATGTAGTGCTTGTTGTATGTGTCAACTTTCCAATTCTAATGAATGTCTTTTGTTTCAGTTAATTATGAAAAATTGTAATGTAATGGTTGATCCAAATTTTCAAATCCTGGTTTATTAATGGAAAAACCTTACCTTGTTTATTTTATATGACTATGGCAATTACTTACACACTTACTTGAATGTAAAACTTTTACTGCAGCTTAGTTTCAATTGATTACTAAAATATTAAAGTTTTAATGATACAAATATACAATACAAGCACTAACCAATAGCTTTTACCTGACTTAGAATCATGCCTCCGAGGAGAAACACAGACAACGTAGCTGAACGAGTAGCACAAGAACTTAACGCGGCACTACCTAACCTCGTTGCTCAAATCACCGCGGGTATCAATGCAGCTCAAGGGAACCCGGGAGGACAACCTACTAACAACAATCAAGGATGCAGCTACAAAACCTTCATGTCATGCCGTCCCAAGGAGTTCTTCGGGACAGAAGGTGCTGTTGGGCTGTTATCCTGGATTGAAAGCATGGAGTCAGTGCTCCACATCAGCAAATGCTCACCTGAAAGCCAAGTTGAATATGCATCATGCATGTTTCAGGGAAGAGCATTGACTTGGTGGAATAACCAAATTCAAACCAGAGGTCGCGAAGCTGCGTATAACCTTTCATGGGAGGAATTGAAGAGGATGTTGATCGAAGAGTACTGTCCAAAAGATGCACTTCAGAAATTGGAATCTGAATTCTGGAATCACGCCATGACTGGAACTGACATCGATAAGTACACTGCCCGATTTCATGAGCTTGCAAGGCTAGTACCCCACATGGTTACCCCAGAGGAGAAAAGAGTGGACAGGTACATATGGGGTTTAGCTCCAGAAATACGAGGGATGGTTACCTCGGCAAACCCATCAACCATTCAGGCGGCTGTAGTCTTGGCTAACCGCCTGACAAATGATGTGATTAGATCAGGTGGATCATCGAAAGGGAAAGATAATGGAAAGAGGAAGCAGGAGAACCAACCAAGGAACAGGGGTGGTGGTAACCCAGATAAGAAACAGATGGTGGCGAAAAATTTTGGTGTGGTTGCCCAAGGACAGAAGCAATACACCGGGCCGCATCCAAAGTGTAACAAGTGCAACTATCACCATTCTGGAAATTGTCCGGTGTGCGACAAGTGTAAACGGACGGGCCACTATTCCAAGTACTGCAAGAGTGGTAATGGGAACAATGGGCAAAAAGCAGCATGCTTCGAGTGTGGAAGCCTGGACCATCTCAAGAACACTTGCCCTAGGCTGAATAGAGCCCCTAATAACAATGCTGGAAATCAAAGGGGCCCAGCACGAGGACGGGCATTTGTCATTGGAACTGAGGAAGCAAGGCAGGATCCGAACGCTGTGACAGGTACATTCCTCTTAAACAATCACTACGCGTCTGTACTGTTTGACTCTGGAGCAGAAAGAAGTTTTGTCTCACTAGAGTTTAGGCCACTGATTAATTTAAAGCCAGACAAACTAAAGGAGATCTATATTATCGAGTATGCTAATGGTCATGAATTTCAGGCTAGGGACATAATTCTAGGTTGTACCTTGAACCTAGCTGATAAGTCATTTAATATCGACCTAATTCCAATCGAACTGAAAAGTTTCGATGTAGTGGTGGGTATGGACTGGCTCACCAAGGTCCGAGCGGAGATTGTCTGTTTTGAAAAAGTTATCCGAATACCTCTCAAAGACGGAGAAACTCTTGCTGTGCAAGGAGATAAACCCGATCGAGAGCTCAAAATTGTGTCTACTATAAAGATGCATAAGTATCTGGAGAAAGAGTGCCGTGCATTTCTGGCTCACGTGGTGGAAAAGAAACCGAAGGAGAAGCGTATCCAAGATATACCTGTAGTTAGAGATCACCCCGAAGTTTTCCCGGAAGATTTACCTGGACTTCCCCCGCCAAGGCAAGTCGAATTTCGAATTGATCTAGTTCCCGGGGCAGCACCTGTAGCTAAAGCACCATATCGCTTGGCACCGGCTGAGATGCAGGAGCTATCAGAACAATTACAAGAACTTCTGAGCAAAGGTTTGATTCGGCCAAGCTCATCGCCCTGGGGAGCTCCCGTTCTCTTCGTCAAAAAGAAAGATGGGTCATTCCGGATGTGTATTGATTATAGAGAACTAAACAAGTTGACTATTAAGAATCGTTACCCTCTTCCCCGAATAGATGATCTATTTGATCAGCTACAAGGCGCATCCTACTTTTCAAAAATTGATCTACGATCTGGATACCATCAAGTGGGTGTGCGCGAGGAAGACGTTCCTAAGACAGCCTTTAGAACTCGATATGGACACTACGAGTTCTTGGTAATGCCCTTCGGACTAACAAACGCACCTGCAGTTTTCATGGATTTGATGAATAGGGTATGCAGACCATACCTAGATAAGTTCGTGATAGTGTTCTTCGACGACATATTGATTTACTCACGGAATAAGGAAGATCACGAACATCATTTGAAGTTGATACTAGAACTACTCAAGGACCAAAAATTGTATGCTAAGTTCTCAAAGTGCGAATTTTGGCTCCGAGAGGTACACTTCCTTGGTCACGTAGTCAACGAAAAAGGAATCCAAGTGGACCTAGCTAAGATTGAAGCAATTAAAAAGTGGGAGGCTCCGAGAACCCCTACAGAAATTCGTCAATTTCTGGGATTGGCTGGTTACTACCGGAGATTCATTGAGAACTTTTCAAAAATCGCTAAGCCTTTAACAGAATTGACCCAAAAGGCGAAGGAGTTTGTTTGGGGGAAAATGCAGGAGGAAGCATTCCAAACACTGAAGCATAGGCTATGCGATGCACCAATCTTGGCGTTACCCGAGGGAACAGAGGATTTTGTCGTATACTGTGATGCGTCACACCAGGGATTGGGATGTGTGCTGATGCAAAAGAATAAGGTCATCGCTTATGCATCGAGGCAGCTCAAGGAGCATGAGAAGAACTATACAACACACGACTTGGAGCTAGGAGCTGTAGTCTTTGCCCTTAAGATCTGGAGACACTATCTGTATGGTACAAAGTGCACTGTGTTTACTGACCATAAGAGTCTTCAACATATCTTTGCCCAGAAAATGCTCAACATGAGGCAAAGGAGATGGGTAGAATTGCTTAGTGACTACGATTGTGAGATCAAGTATCATCCAGGCAAAGCGAATGTGGTAGCAGATGCTTTAAGTAGGAAGGAAAGGTTAAGACCCTCACGAGTACGAGCATTGGGAATGATGGTTCAAACAAGTTTAAAAACTCGAATCCTTGACGCTCAAAGAGAAGCAATGAGACCTGAAAATATAAAGAACGAGACTCTACACAACCTAGACCAGAAATTTGAAATTAAGACTGATGGAGTTCGTTACTTCAAGGAGAGGGCATGGATTCCGAGAACCGACAATCTAAGGGATGTCATCATGGATGAAGCCCATAGATCCAGGTATTCAATCCACCCAGGAGCTGATAAGATGTACAGGGATTTAATGGAATACTATTGGTGGCCGGGGATGAAGAAAGATATTGCCCTGTATGTTGGGAAATGTTTAACATGTTCTAAGGTCAAAGCAGAGTACCAGAAACCATCCGGTTTGTTACAACAGCCGGAAATTCCCCAATGGAAGTGGGAGCAAATATCAATGGATTTTATAACCATGTTGCCCAGGACGGCAAGGGGACATGACTCGATTTGGGTTATAGTGGATCGGTTGACGAAATCCGCACATTTTATTCCGATCCGAGAAGACTACAAGATGGAAAAGCTCGCACAGGTCTATATTAATGAAATTGTTGCACGTCACGGAATACCTCTTTCCATAATTTCTGATAGGGATAGTCGATTCACGTCGCGCTTTTGGCAATTACTCCAGAAAACCCTAGGTACTCAACTGAACTTAAGTACTGCCTATCACCCCCAAACTGACGGGCAAAGTGAGCGAACCATACAAACTTTGGAAGACATGTTACGAGCCTGCGTGATTGACTTCGGAGGAAGCTGGGATACTCACTTACCTTTAGTGGAGTTTTCCTATAACAACAGTTATCACACTAGCATTGAGTGTGCTCCATTTGAAGCCTTGTATGGGCGTAAATGTCGTTCACCGCTTTGTTGGTTGGAGGCAGGTGACAGACAGTTGACGAGACTCGACATCATACAAGAAACAACTGACAAGATCACGACTATCAGGGAAAGACTGAAGACAGCCAGAAGTCGTCAGAAAAGCTACGCAGATAACCGTAGGAAACCTCTAGAATTTCAAATCGGTGATAAAGTACTCCTAAAGGTGTCACCGTGGAAAGGCGTTATCCGCTTTGGAAAGCGAGGAAAACTAAGCCCGAGATATATTGGACCTTTCGAGGTACTGCAAAGGATTGGTCCGGTAGCTTACCGACTCAAACTGCCGCAAGAGCTCAGTGGCATCCACGACACATTCCATGTTTCTAACCTAAAGAAATGCTTATCTGATGAAACACTCGTTGTCCCTCTCGAGGAAGTTCGAATTGACGATAAACTCCACTTCATAGAAGAACCACTCGAAATCATAGACCGCGAAGTCAAGAGATTGAAGCGAAGCCGAATTCCCATAGTTAAAGTCCGGTGGAATTCGCGACGGGGTCCTGAATTCACTTGGGAGCGCGAGGATCAATTCCGACGCAAGTATCCGCATCTATTCTCGAGTGCTTCGTAGCACAATGGGACGAGTTGAATTTCGGGACGAAATTCATTTCAACGGTGGGATATTGTGACAACCGTCAAACCTCAGGTCATTATCACACTAGAATCGTAAATTACATTTACCGCATTCCTTAAATCCGAGTGAAATTCCTAGGTTACGACTTCGCAAGCTTATTAAGCCATAGAACGACTTAGAGATTGCTTAGTGAACCATAAGTTCTTTTAGAGATGTTATAATAGGTTACTAAGTGCCAAATTAATCAAAGAAAAGTTCATCCCTTGATGCTTTAATAAAACCCTTAACGGTTCACAAAACTGAAATTTTCGTAACTCGACAACGCAAACTTAATCGGATGAATAATACATGGACATTAAAAATAGACAAATTAAGTGTATCATAACTTAAGTCAAGAACTTAAAATTTCTCACTTTTCAAAACTCAAATTTTAATCACCAAAACATCACAAAATAAACCTCATAAAATACATATATTTATACCAAATTAATACAAATTAATTAGATAACTTTTATACACTTTATTTAACAAAAAAAAAAATATACATATATAATGACCAAAATACCCTCCAAAAACCGCCCCCCCCCCCCCCCCCCCCCCCCTCTTTGATTTCAAATTCATTTCATTTTCCAAAAACCTCATTATTTCTTTCATTTTTCCCAAAACCCATTTACTTACACTTCCTCATCTCTCTCTAAAAACACACACACATCTCCTCCATCTTCTCTCTAAAATTCCAGCAAACATTCAAGAGAAATCCAAGAATTTAAAGGTGTTCATCACCAAATATTAACAAGAAAGGTAAACTACAACATTTAATCTTGCTATCTATCATTTCTTCATATGTTTCCTTCAAAAATTTCGGATTTTATGCTTTTTCCATGGCTAAAATCCCCATATAAACTCTTGATGTTTGTAGGTTACACCTTAAAACACCTTTTAGGTGTTAATAGAAAGGATAACCCATGATCAAACCGAAAATCAAGTAAAAATCGATTATTGTTTGTAAACTTGTTGATATATTGTTCTTAGTATGTAGAAATCTTGTTTTTATGATAATAATCACCTCTAGCACATCATGGATGTATTTTAATACCATGCATGTGTTAGAATATAGATTTAAAGGTCAAAGGATCAAAAACTTCTTTTATTTCATGATTGGTGTTCTTCACTATGAACAAAACACCCATTATGAGTCTGGAATGCTTCTGTCCAGAAACTTTCATCTACTTCCACGATTTTTCTAAAAATCATTTCTTCATGAAAATGGACGTTTTTATAGTCTAAATTCAAGTTCTGGAAGTTAGCTTTCCAACCCCGTAAACCTCATATTGATTTGAGTTTGTTTGATATTTTTAATAATTTGTGGGACAAAAGATATACAAACTGTTGAAAAGGGTCAGAAACTTTTATCTTGGTATTTTAATCATATCTAGAGCCTCACACCTCCAAATAACTTGAAACCAACGCCAAAAGTTTACAAATTTTGTTGGTTACAACGTTTCTGTTGATCACTTTTTCTGGAACCCAATGTATTTTACTCAGATGTAATGATTGCATGCATGTGTCTCTAATTGGACACAGAAAATAAAAGAAAATATTAAAAATATTTGCACTAATTTTTAAATATTGGAAACATTACAGTAACTATATAACATATTGGGGATAATCTGTGATTTTTTCTATATTTGATTTCAAATCAGAAGTATTTTTAATAAATACAACAAACAGAAATAAAATTCTGAAAATAAGAATGTTGACTGATTTTGGTAAAATTGAAAAACCGACACTTGCGGACTTGTTATTTAGGGAAAGAATAACTTTTTATGACTTATGAACATGTTTAAGGGTTGGGAATAAGTCTCGGGTCAAATCGAGGAGTTTTGACCGAGTCAACAAAAAAATGAGTCTCGGTTTCAGAGACGGAAAACTTACTATTTTCGGAAATAATGCTAACAAGAAGGTTATGGGGTGTCTTATGTGGCATAATCGGGTTATGGGTTTAATAAACATAAAATTTTAAGGAACCAATGTTCCAACACTCAAAACAATATGAAATATGAACATTACAATCACGTGACATTATACGACTTGTATGAGACGTTCGACAAATTTTTTTTTTTGTGTAATATATTAGTATTCATTATTGTACACAAACGCGATAATCGGACATTAACAAACTTCAAACCAATCAAACCAAAAAGGGACTTTGTAATCTAGATATTTAACTAAGCAATCTTAACAAACCAATTTACCAAGAATCTAACTAGAGACCTCGTGTTCATAGGACTTGGATAGGAGTCATACTCGTCAAGCACACGTGTTACATCCGTCGATTCACGCTTACGCTCAACAGTGAGTTCTCACAGCCCCTTTTTTTTTACTTGTTTAATATTTTGGGGTGAAAAGCATGATTCCAAAATTTTACTAAATTGGTTGTACATTCATGAACTTGTTAAATCTTTGCCATGCTACTTATGCGAATTGGTGTGTATACTATTGTTATGCTTGAGTACTATCGTGCTAAAGTCCCCGGAAATACCTTTACACTACTTATTAACTCGTCCGAGAGCCAGACGAGCCGTTAATATTTATGGATAGCGCTATTTAGGGTAGACCATCCCTCACTCACACTGTAACGTGGGTGCATAGTATTACTTTTACTCATGTTACCGATAGAACATGGAGCTTGGGGCATGTGTCGGTCTAATCGGTTTAGTAGTGGCCTCATTGCATTAACATTCGTATATACTACTTTCCTATTCGCAATAATTACAACCAAACATTTATATTTATATACTTGATGAACAAAGCTTTTGATTCATTTATCTATAACATTAAACCTGTGAACTCACCAACTATGACCATAGTTGACCGTTTGTTTATCATGCTTTTCAGGAGATCGACAGTAAGACGCATTCTAGGAGTACTTTTGTGTGGATGCATTCTCGCATGCGTTTGCTTTAATTTGGATTATGACTAACTTTTGGAAACTTTTATGAACTTGTTGTAATCACCTTTGGAATTATGTTTTGAACTTGTGGTAACTTGTAATACTTTTGCTAAATTATGTATGGTATTACTTCTATATCTTGTGCTTTTGTTACCCGGTACTGTTACACCTCGTGTTTCCGCTTTAGCGGGGTGTGACAGGGTCCAAGGGGCAGAGCCCCTGGCTCCAAGGGGCAGAGCCCCTGGCTGGGGTCGAGCTGCCAGGTCAGCTTGGAAAATTTTTATTTCTACTATATTGCTTTAAGGAAAAACGCATCTGGACTTAAATTTGGGTGAAATCAAGTGATAAAATTTTGGTCTCGACACTTAGTAAAAAGTTGTAAATATTCTGTTTTATGCGACACAATATGCGACACAACGGTTGTGTCGCATAAGTATGCGACACAATACCTATACGACACAAGGGTTGTGTCGCATAGGTTCGGAATGCTAAATCAATAGCGACATAGTGTTTGTGTCGTATAGAAATACGACATAGTTTACGACACAATATTGTGTCGCATGAGTTGCGACACTAAAGTTTAGGTACGACACAAGATGCGACATAACGGGTTTTATGCGACACAGTATGCGACACAAGGCTTGTGTCGCACTGAAGAACACTCAGACAGTGAACAACGGCTGTCGCGATTTTTCAATCCCAAAATACAAATCAAACTCATTTTTAGGTTGTAAATTCGTGTTTTCTTCATATATTTGGACATATACATGTTATATAACTCATAAATATGTAAAAACAAGTTAAAACGAGAGGTTTCGAGAATTTGTCGGAAACTTACGCGGTGTCGGTTTGAAAATCCGAAAAGATGAAAGTGTAGATTGCATTGAGGTGGTCCCTTTTCCGTAATTATTTTGATGATTTGATGTCGTTTAGTGTTCTAATTTTGTGATTTTGATGAAATGGTGGTGGTGAAATTTTGAGAGAAAATTGGTAGAGAGAGAGAGGTGGAAAGATAGAAATGAAATGAGGGGGAGGTGATGACCCCCTCTTGGTGGCTGATTTCGGTGGGGGCCCACCAAGTGTGGGTCTCCACTTTTTAACTCCGTGCAATCGCGCTCCGTGCGGTGTTCGTTTTCCCGATCGTTTAAACGTTAAATATTTATTTTATATGTTTTAATATACGTTTTGAAATGAGTATAATTATTCAATATTTTTGTTGAAATATTTTACTAAATATTTAGGAATCACGTTATAGAAAGTAAATTGTTTCGTTTCATTTGCGCGTTAGTATTTTAATTGTATGCATATTATTTATACAATACGAATTGACTACGAAATATTACAATAAATAATATTCTGAATAAAATTGAGTTATTAAATAATATTTGTATTACTTAATAAAATTGTTCACCAACGTCCGTATTTATTGTATCGAAATTCATTCGATTTGAAACTCGTATGATTTTAACAAACCGCATAATTGTGTAGATATATATTCAACAATATATATAATATTTGATACATTAATTAGCCTAACACAGCACTAATTACATGTATTAAAACTTGATTAGGCACTAAATCTTAGTCCTAATTTGACGGGTGTCACATTCTCCCCCTGTTAGAAGAATTTCGTCCCGAAATTTATGTTGAAGTCGTGTTTGATGTTGAGTCAGTGAAGAGTTGAGGGTACTTGAGTCGCATTTGATCTTCCCGTTCCCAGGTGAATTCCGGACCGCGCTGCGAATTCCACCTAACCTTGACGATGGGAATACGACTTTGTTTGAGTTGTTTGACCTCACGGTCCATGATTTCGGCGGGTTCCTCAACAAAGTGAAGTTTCTCGTCAACTCGAATTTCATCGAGTGGAATGATAAGTTGTAACACCCGCCAAATTAGGACTAGTAATTAGTGCCTAATCGTATGTTAATACATGTAATTAGTTCTTTGTTAGGCTAATTAATGTATCGAATTATATATATATTGTTGAATATATACGAAAATGCGATTTAATTAAATCATACGCAATTTAAATCGAATGTATTTCGATTCAATTTAATACGGACGTTGGTGACCAATCTTATTAAATAACGTTTTTATATCAAAAACATCATTATGATAATATTTCGTACTCATTCGGATCATACAAACAAAACTTATACGATTTTATAATGTAAAACGCGCAAACAAACTAATTTACATTTTATAACTCAAATATAAATCGATTAGTAAAATAATTAAATAAAATAACGCGTATTAAATTTGAATTTAAAACTTACCATTTAATATGTAAAATAATTATTTAACGTTTAAACGACGGAGCAAACGAACACCGCACGGAGCATGGAGACGGAGGCTGAAAAGTGGGGCTTCCACCTACAACCTCCATCTCTCTCTTTCTCCTCCTCTCATTTCACTCAACTCTCTTTCTCTTTCTCCTCTCTTTTCTCTCAAATCACAAAAACCCACAACCTCACAAAATCACCAAATAAACATACTAAACGCACTCGGATTTCGTTACTACTTTGGAAGAAAACGTTCACCTTCTCCCGATCTATCATCCTATCTTTTCGGATTTTTGATCCGACACTTTGTAAGTTTCCGACAATTCTCGAAACTCTTCGATTTCCATTATTTTCGACTTGTGGTTGTTTGTATACACTTAAAATGTCCATATATGGGTTGGGTAAAAGTTTTGGACCGAACGGAAACCGAAAAACTCGTTTTCGACACATTTTCCGGCCAACAGACCGCTACGTCGCAGTTGGCCCAGAATTTATGCGACGTCAGCTTCAACGTCGCAAAACCCCTCGTAACGTCGCATGGTGCGACGTCAGTCACTACGTCGCATTAAATTGCGACGTCGCATATAGCGACATCAGCCTTAACGTCGCCAATACCTCACCACGTCGCACTTAGCGACGCAAGCCCTTACGTCGCAGAAATTAGCAACGTCGCATATAGCGACGCCACGTACAACGTCGCATTAAATTGCGAAAGTCGCACATAGCGACGTCATGCTCAACGTCGCAGTCAGGATCTGCGACGTCGCACCCAACGTCGCACAAACCAGAACCTCAAAAACACAGATTTTTACTAAGTGTCGAGACTCGAAATTTATCACTCGATTTTACCCAAATTCGGATCCAGATGCGTTTTTCGTCAAAGCAATATAGTAGAAATAAAAAATTTCCAAGCTGACCTGGCAGCTCGACCCCAGCCAGGGGCTGCCGCCCCCTTGGACCCCGCTACCAGGGGCGCTGCCCCCGGACCCCCCGTACTTAGATTCCGTAACGGCTTCTAAAACACCATCAAAACACATATTTTCAAGTAAAACGCCACGAAATCAAAATAATAATAGTTGAGATTATTATTACAAATCCGTCACCAACGGGCCGTACATGTTTTCAAACATTCAAATCAATCAACCAAATGGAATTTGGACATTATAGTTGGACGAACAACTACAAGGTAGTCTTATTAGATACCTTCGCATATTATAACCATCGCGTGTCGTGGACACCCTCAGGTTACAAGTCTTTGGACTTCATACTCGGCTAATCATCTTACGTTTGTTTAAACGCTTTCAGACTCAGGTGAGTCTCATAGCCCCTCTTTTTACTGTTTTACTCAGGGGTGTGATATATTGCTCAACTTTTAACATGTGAACGCAAGTACCAACTTTTCATATACTACATGAGTTTTTCGAAACTAATCATTTTAAAGTCCTCCGTCAGCATAGTTGTTAATACGTTGTAGCGTGAATATTAGTATATGGTACCATATAGGATTGACCCACCTCGTCCGGGTTAGCAAGCACTAACCGGGTAAACGGACGTACTAATATTTAGGAAGACGAATGTGGATTAGGCATTCGTGGAGGCACCTCGCCCGGAATTCTCTATAGGGGTCCCGGCCCTCGAGTTAAGCTCAACTATGTGCTCATGGCTGTATACACGATTATTATCATTTAATTGCTGGATGCAATTCATTGTTTAATTGCTGGATGCAATTCATTATTTAAATCTTGCGGTTCATACGATATTACTTGATTTCAAACCTGTGAGCTCACCAGCTTTATAGCTGACCTTTTAGCATATATCGCAGGTACCAAGCAGTAGGATGTTTCTGCTTCAGGATTTAGCTCGAGTCAGCATACAGAAGATTGAGATTTTCTTGCATTAGTATATTTTGTAAAAGTACTTATGTACTGAAATCTCATTTTATTTAAACTCGAGCTATGTAAAGCTTTAAATGTTGTAAACATTTCAATTATCAATATATTTTGTTAAAACGACGCATATAGAGTCGTTTGCTATATATCTTTGTGCTTTGTTATTGATTAGTAACACCCAAATCAAGCTTCCGCAAATCATTAAATTTGGGGGTGTTACATAAGTGTCTCATCAGACAGACACTTCTTCAGATTTGAAACATGAAAAGTGGGATGCACGCTGCTGAGTTCGGATGGCAGCTGCAATCGATATGCCACTGGACCAATCCTTTCGAGGATCTCGAATGGTCCAACGTATCTGGGATTTAACTTCCCTCGTTTGCCAAATCGGATTACGCCTTTCCAAGGCGATACTTTGAGTAGTACTCGATCCCCAACTTGGAACTCGAGTGGTTTGCGTCTCACGTCAGCATAACTTTTCTAACGATCACGCGCGGCTTTGAGTTTGTTTTGAATTTCGACGATTCTCTCGGTCGTCTCATGAATGATTTCTGGACCTGTGAGTTGGCTATCCCCAACTTCGGTCCAACAGATAGGTGACCGGCACTTACGACCGTACAGTGCCTCGAAGGGTGCAGCCTTAATGCTGGTATGATAACTGTTGTTGTACGAGAACTCACACAATGGTAGGTGTTTTTCCCAGTTTACACCGAAGTCTACTACGCAGGCCCGTAGCATGTCTTCTAGTGTTTGAATTGTTCGTTCACTTTGGCCGTCGGTTTGAGGATGGTATGCGGTACTCATATCAAGTCGAGTACCCAGGGATTTTTGAGGTGATTGCCAAAATTGTGAAGTGAAACGACTATCTCTATCGGAAATAATTGAGATTGGAACACCGTGTTTGGTCACGATTTCCTTCAGATAGGTTCTGGTGAGGCGTTCCATTTTGTCGGATTCCTTGATTGCCAGGAAGTGAGCAGACTTAGTGAGATGATCCACGATCACCCAAATGGTATCGCAACCGCTCGAGGATTTGGGTAGTTTGGTTATGAAGTCCATGGCAATTTGTTCCCATTTCCATTCAGGAAGACTAGGTTGTTGAAGTAAACCAGAAGGTTTTTGATATTCGATTTTAACCTTGGAGCAAGTAAGGCACTTGCTGACATAGGTGGCGATTTCAGCCTTCATGTTCGGCCACCAGTAGAAGTCCTTGATACCGTGATACATTTTGTCGGATCCCGGATGGATAGAATATTTGGACTTGTGAGCTTCATCCATCACCAAGTCCCGTAGGTTCCCAAATTTAGGCAACCAGATTCGGTTTGAGAAATACCTAATCCCGTTAGGTTTGATTTCGAATTGTTTATCCATGCCTCGCAAGGCTTCATCTTTGACATTTTCGGGTTTCAAGGCTTCGAGTTGAGCAGTGAAAATTTGAATGTTTAAATTGTTGTGAATGGTTATACTGAGTGCTCGGACCCGAAGTGGTTTCACTCGCTCTTTTCGACTGAGGGCATCAGCAACAACATTTGCTTTGCCTGGATGATATTTGAGCTCGCAGTCGTAATCGGTAAGCAACTCGACCCATCGACGTTGCCTCATGTTGAGATCCTTCTGATCGAATATGTGTTGGAGACTTTTGTGGTCTGTAAAGATTGTGCACCTGGTGCCATAGAGGTAATCCCTCCAAATTTTGAGGGCGAAAACGACGGCTCCTAACTCGAGGTCATGGGTGGTGTAATTCTTTTCATGAATCTTGAGCTGTCGTGAAGCATAAGCTATGACTTTGTCTCGTTGCATAAGCACGCAACCGAGACCTTGATGAGAAGCATCGTAGTATACCACGAAGTCATCGGTGCCTTCGGGTAGTGATAGAATAGGAGCACTGCAAAGTTTTTGTTTCAGAAGTTGAAATGCTGACTCTTGTTTATCAGTCCAGTCAAACTTTTTGTCTTTCTGGGTCAGTGTCGTGAGTGGTAAGGCTATCTTGGAGAAATTTTCGATGAAACGCCGATAGTACCCAGCAAGACCCAAGAATTGACGTACTTCAGTTGCAGTGGTGGGTGCTTGCCAGTCTTTGATAGCCTCGATTTTTGATGGGTCAACGTGAATCCCCTGACTGTCGATCACGTGACCAAGAAATTGAACGGTTTGAATCCTGAACTCACACTTAGAGAATTTGGCGTAAAGCTCCTCGTGTCTAAGTAGTTCAAGGATGGTTTTGAGGTGTTGCGCATGTTCTTGCTCGTTGCGCAAGTAAATGAGTATGTCATCGATAAAGACAATGACAAACTTGTCGAGGTAAGGTTTACACACCCGGTTCATGAGGTCCATGAATACAGCCGGTGCGTTGGTTAGACCGAAGGGCATCACTTGGAATTCGTAGTGCCCGTAACGAGTTCTGAAAGCAGTTTTTGGAATATCGATGTCGCGAACTCGTAACTGATGATATCCTGATCGCAGATCGATTTTTGAGTAGACACTTGAACCCTGAAGTTGGTCGAACAGGTCATCGATTCGAGGAAGTGGATACCGGTTCTTGACAGTTAACTTGTTCAACTCTCGGTAGTCGATACACATTCGAAAAGAACCGTCTTTCTTCTTGACAAATAGGACCGGAGCTCCCCAAGGTGAAGAACTCGGCCTGATAAATCCTCGTTCCAGGAGTTCCTGTAATTGGGTGGACAACTCCTGAAGTTCGGATGGAGCTAAACGGTATGGTGCTCGGGCCACAGGCGTAGCACCTGGTACAAGATCGATTGAGAACTCAACCTGTCTTGGTGGTGGTAGACCATGTAGTTCTTCGGGAAAGACTTCTGGAAAGTCTCGAACAATTGGAACATCCTCAAGTCGCTTCTCCTCCGACTTTTTCTCCATGATGTGCGCGAGGATTGCTGGATAACCCTTTCTCAGAAATTTCCGGGTTTTTAGGCAAGATATGATGTTAAGCCTCGTCCCACCGGTCTCCCCCTGTATGACCAAGGTTCTACCGACGGCGAGAGGTATGCGAACAATTTTGTCATGGCAAATGATTTCGGCGCGATGTTTGGATAACCAGTCCATGCCCACGATGACATCGAAACTTCCTATCTCAACAGGCATAAGATCTATGGAGAAGATTTCGTCGGCTAGATTTAAAGTGCAATTAGGTATCACACTATCGGTTTCTATCAATTTGCCATTTGCTAGTTCTACGGTGTACTTAACGTCTAAAGCAACAGGTGTGATGTCAAGTAGAGGGCAAAATTCATTGGAAATAAAACTTCTATCGGCACCAGTATCAAACAGCAGTTAAATTGTTGAGGAGGAACATACCCGTGACCACATTCGGGTCCTGACGGGCGTCCCCTGAGTTGATAACGAAGGCGCTACTTTTGGCGTTGTTGTTGTTGTTGCGGTTGTTGTTGTAGTTGTTGCCCTTATTCTTCAATTTTGGGCATGTATCCCTAAAGTGTCCTGGGTTCCCACATTCATAGCAGGACTTAGGTTGTCGGGCATTTTTGTCAGAGGGGTTGTTGTTGGATCTGGGAGCTCGGCAATCCTTAGTCGAATGTCCGTACCTCCTGCAGTTGTTGCAAGGGGTATTGCACTGACCAAAGTGGTGATAGTTACACTTGGGACAATAAGGCCTGTCCCCGGTGTAGCTGCGGTTGGATTCAGAGTTGGTGGTGTAGACTTGGATGGCGTTGTTTTTCTTGTTTGAATTGTGGTGGTGTTCAGTGGATTTGCGTTTGTTGTTGTTAGAGGATGAGGTGTTGGAAGCCCCACGGCTGACAACTAGGGCCATGAGTTCGTGGGCTAATCGAATGGCACTTTCGGTGGGGGTTGGTTTGGATGAGGCGACATTTCCCTGGATGCTCTCAGGGAGTCCGCGGATGTATCTCTTGATACCCTTACTTTCCGGTTCAACCAAACTCGGGCATAGTAAAGCAAACTGCTGAAATTTGGTGGTATATTCAGCAACATCATTTCCCTGCACCGCCAGGTGCCAGAATTCTTCCTCCAGCCTATGCAGCTCTTCTTCAGGACAGTATTTCTCTGTCAGTTTCTTCTTCAGTTCGGCCCAAGGAAGTCGATTTGCAACCTCAAGGCCTACAGAGTTTGCGTGGGTTTTCCACCACGTGAGTGCACCTTCCTGAAAGGTGTAAGCAGCGAATTTGACCTTGTTGTTCTCAGTGCAGTCGCAGAGACTGAAAACAGATTCCATACGCTCAGTCCAACGGATCAAGCCAATGGCACCTTCCGTGCCCTTGAAATATAGTGGTTTACAGCTGAGAAAGTCCTTGTAGGAACAAGGCTTGACAACAGGAGTGGTGGTGGTGGTACTGACTGTTTCCTCAGTTGTTCGGGTTGAATCCCGAGCAGCCAAGACATCGGCTACCGCCCGAGTAACGGCAGCAGCGAGTTCAGCTTCACTGTAACTCTTTTTCTTCGGCGGCATGATTCTTCAAGAAAAGAAACAATAGGTACGTAAGAAATTGTACCCGAATGATAATTGTGGTAGATGTATGTATTAAAGCGACAATATACACATCGCAAGTGTAATAGTTCTATGATATGGATTTAAATCGAACGAAATTGCCAATTGATATTACGTTGTTAAATGATTACAGACAATTTTGAGTTTGTTGAATTCAAAAGTTACAGACTTAGATATTGTGCCAAAAGTGCCGAGAATTGTTTCATTCGGTCAAATTACATTAGTCCTACGAAAGCGTTATGAAGTGCAGATTCGGCCTAAGCTAATTCTGACGAAGATTGAGTTGTGGCATTAAGGCAGTGAGACGGTCAACGGACTCTGCAAGTCGGCTAACCATTCTGAGTTCCTCCTCGGTTTCCCTCAGGCGTGTCTCACACTGAGTCAACCTTGATCGCAGGACAGTGATTTCGTTTTGATTGTCAGTCACTTGATTGTGGACGATCTCCATGGTCTCGATGGTTTCACCCACTCGATTTTCGAGAACGTTCATATTGTTGATAGCGTTTACCTGGTCCTCAGAGACCTGAGCAACTTGCCCCATTAGGGTGAGTGTCCAGTTTTCGTGGGTCTCTTGCAACTCGATGTCCATGTCACGCAGTTGTTGCTCGTGACGGTGTAGCCTAGCAGCCAAATCCGTTAGTGTGAATTGATTGGGGTATGGGCCCGCTCGAGGCAACCTGGGGTTCCTCCTAGCTACCCTTGAATTTTGTGATTCGTACGGATGAGAACGAGATGAGTTGGGTGGTGTGTTTGCCATTCTGAGACAGACCTATATTCATATAATATAATATAGCCTAAGATTGTAAGTGAGGTCTATTTATGTATATATATATATGTATATCACATAATAACCTATTGAGTGTCTAGCACAGACATGTTTTGAGTCCCGTTTCTCTCGAGGTCAGAGTCAACTAGTGTATCCTGTTCAGCCATAACTTCCTTCAGATCTTACATCATCTTTATTTAATTGTACATAGTTGATCAAGCTATGTTAAATTAAATTCGTATGCTGTAATCTCTTAACTGGTTATACCTAATAGGGAATACTGCCTAACGGTCATAGTCTAGGTCCACTAAATGCAACCTAGTTCACTATAACCTTAGGCTCTGATACCAATCTGTGACACCCCCAAAATTAAATGATTTGCGGAAGCTCGATTTGGGTGTCACTAATCAATATACAAAGCACATAAGACATAATGAACGACCACTATATGCGTCGTTTTAAACTTGTATTAATAAAGTAAGTGTTTACATCAAAATACTGTTACATTAGCTCGGTTCCTGAAATTGAGAGATTACATAGCATAATTACTTTTACAAAATATAATAATGCAATCAAATCTCTAGTTGTATGTATGCTGACTCGAGCTAATAGTCCCTGCCTGTGCAGCCAACCTACTGCTGGGTACCTGTGATATATACTAAAATGGGTCAGCGAAAACGCTGGTGAGCTCACAGGTTTGTATGTCAATGTATAGTTGTAAGAACCGCAAGATTTAAATTGAATTTATAATGCAATTAAGCAAAATAAAAGTTATACAATCCATGAGCACATAGTCTGAGCTTAACTTGATTTGTCAGGCCCAATTAAGGAAACCTAACTTGAAGTGCCTCCTACGAGTGTCTAATCCACACTCGTCTTCCCAAATGCTAATACATCCGTTTGACCGATTAGTGCGTGCTAACCCGGATGAGGATTGTCAATCCCATATGATATCATATACTAACATTCACGCTAAAATATTAACAGACTATGCTATAGAGGACTTTAAATTGATTAGCTTGAAACTCATGTAGTATTTGAAAGTTGGCACTTGCGTTCTACTTGTAAAACAAAACAGAGCAGTAATATCACACCCCTAGTTGTAAAATAGTGAAAATGGGGCCATGAAACTCACCTGAGCCTTGTATGTTTATCTAAATAAGCTTGAATTGGTTAGCCTTGAGTTGATGTCCGAAGACTTGTAACCTGAAGGTGTCCATGACACATGATGGTTATTAATTGATTAGGTATCTCGAAAGACTACCATTGAAATTGTTTGTTTAACTTGATGTCCAAATTACCCCGATTTGGTTGATTATATGGTTACAAGTTACTACGACTTGTTTGATTGAATTGATACAAGTTACAACGACTTGTTTGATTTTGAATTATGTTTTGAAAACGCGTGCGGGCCGTTGGTGATTATTGGAAATTAAAGATTTCAATGGTCTCATTATGATTCGAAGTGTTATACTTGAAGAGCAAATTTCATTATGTTTGAAAAGTTGTATCGTATAAGCGTTTTGAAGTTGTACAAGTTTGACACTTGGTGTAAAAATGTGCTTACGGAATCTAAGTACGGGGGTCCGGGGGCAGCGCCCCTGGTTAGCGGGGTCCAAGGGGTGGCAGCACCTGGCGGGGTCCAAGGGGCAGAGCCCCTGGCTCCAAGGGGCAGAGCCCCTGGCTGGGGTCGAGCTGCCAGGTCAGCTTGGAAAATTTTTATTTCTACTATATTGCTTTAAGGAAAAACGCATCTGGACTTAAATTTGGGTGAAATCAAGTGATAAAATTTTGGTCTCGACACTTAGTAAAAAGTTGTAAATATTCTGTTTTATGCGACACAATATGCGACACAAAGATACGTCATGCGACACAACGGTTGTGTCGCATAAGTATGCGACACAATACCTATACGACACAAGGGTTGTGTCGCATAGGTTCGGAATGCTAAATCAATAGCGACATAGTGTTTGTGTCGTATAGAAATACGACATAGTTTACGACACAATATTGTGTCGCATGAGTTGCGACACTAAAGTTTAGGTACGACACAAGATGCGACATAACGGGTTTTATGCGACACAGTATGCGACACAAGGCTTGTGTCGCACTGAAGAACACTCAGACAGTGAACAACGGCTGTCGCGATTTTTCAATCCCAAAATACAAATCAAACTCATTTTTAGGTTGTAAATTCGTGTTTTCTTCATATATTTGGACATATACATGTTATATAACTCATAAATATGTAAAAACAAGTTAAAACGAGAGGTTTCGAGAATTTGTCGGAAACTTACGCGGTGTCGGTTTGAAAATCCGAAAAGATGAAAGTGTAGATCGCGTTGAGGTGGTCCCTTTTCCGTAATTATTTTGATGATTTGATGTCGTTTAGTGTTCTAATTTTGTGATTTTGATGAAATGGTGGTGGTGAAATTTTGAGAGAAAATTGGTAGAGAGAGAGAGGTGGAAAGATAGAAATGAAATGAGGGGGAGGTGATGACCCCCTCTTGGTGGCTGATTTCGGTGGGGGCCCACCAAGTGTGGGTCTCCACTTTTTAACTCCGTGCAATCGCGCTCCGTGCGGTGTTCATTTTCCCGATCGTTTAAACGTTAAATATTTATTTTATATGTTTTAATATACGTTTTGAAATGAGTATAATTATTCAATATTTTTGTTGAAATATTTTACTAAATATTTAGGAATCACGTTATAGAAAGTAAATTGTTTCGTTTCATTTGCGCGTTAGTATTTTAATTGTATGCATATTATTTATACAATACGAATTGACTACGAAATATTACAATAAATAATATTCTGAATAAAATTGAGTTATTAAATAATATTTGTATTACTTAATAAAATTGTTCACCAACGTCCGTATTTATTGTATCGAAATTCATTCGATTTGAAACTCGTACGATTTTAACAAACCGCATAATTGTGTAGATATATATTCAACAATATATATAATATTTGATACATTAATTAGCCTAACACAGCACTAATTACATGTATTAAAACTTGATTAGGCACTAAATGGGTCAGCGAAACGCTGGTGAGCTCACAAGTTTGTATGTCAACACATATTTGTATGAACCGCAAGATTTATAATTGAATTTAAAATGCAATTAAGCAAAATAAAAGTTATACAGCCATGAGCACATAGTCTGAGCTTAACTTTAGTGTCAGGTCCAATTAAGGAAACCCAACTGAGGTGCCTCCTACGAGTGCTTAATCTGCACTCATCTTCCCAAATGCTAATACGTCCGTTTGACCAGTTAGTGCGTGCTAACCCGGACGAGGATTGTCAATCCTATATGATATCATATACTAACATTCACGCTACAAATGAATTATCAGACTATGCTATGGAGGGCTTTAGTGATTAGTTGAAAACAACTCGTAGTATTTGTTTGATTTGTACTTGCATTCAACATGTAAATAAAATGAGCAATGTAATCACACCCCTGATTGAAAAGCAGTGAAATAGGGGCCATGAGACTCACCTGAGCCTTGAGTGTTTATCGAAATAACTTGAATTGATTAGCTGTGAATTGATGTCCGAAGACTTGTAACCTGAGGGCGTCCAATACGCGCGATGGTTATTAATTGAATAGGTATCTTAAAAGACTACTTTTGTAGTTGTTCGTTCAACTATAATGTCCAAATTATCCCCATTTGGTTGATTGACTTTTCCAAATTACTACGACTTGGTTGATTAACTTGAGTTTAGAAAGTGTGTACGACCCGTTGGTGATTGTTTGTAATAATAATTTTCAACATTATTATTTGGATTTTGAAGTGTTGTTGTCGCACCCCCTAATTCGGGATGCGGAAGCGGGTCGGTTCGAGGCGCGACTAATCAATAACAAAGCACACAAGATATATAATGAACGACCACTACATGCTTCGTTTTACAAATTACATTGATTAACGTAAAAGTCTACATATGTTTTACAAAAGACGAGTTCGCATAGATATTTGGGAGATTCTAATACATATCTAATTTATAAAAAATATAGAAATGCAGGGAAATCTCTTGATTTTTTTTTATGATTGCATGCGACTCGAGCTACAGTATCCTGATGGGCAGTCCAACCTACTGCTGAGTACCTGAGATAACATGCTAAAAGGTCAGCTAAAAAGCTGGTGAGCTCACAGGTTTAATATGATAAGATATGATTTATGAACCGCAAGATTTAATGAGTTGATTTACAAAACATGTAAATAAATGAATAATGAGTATCACTGCTAAGAGCACATAGTCTGAGCTTAACTGAGGGGTCAGGATCCACCTTTAAGGACCTGAGCGAGGTGCCTCTCTATGAGTGCCTAATCTACACTCAATACTGAACAAATGATAATGCGTCCTTTTGACAGGTTAGTGCTTGCTAACTCAGACGGGGATTGTCAATCCCATATGGTACCATACACTAACATTCACGCTAAATCATATTAACAGAACTATGCTTCAGAGGACTTTGATTGATTAGATGAAAACAACTCATGCAGCATAAGTGATAATTTGATACTTGCGTTCACATGTAAAACAAAACGAGCATGTATCTCACCCCTAGGTAAAAGCATTTAAAAAGGGGCTATGAGACTCACCTGAGTCTGGTATGTTGCTATCAAGCAAGTATGATGTTGTACCAAGTAATGTTGTCCGAAGACTGTAACCTGCCGGGCGTTCAAAACGCGCAAGGTTATGAGTATGTGTAGACGTCTCAAAAGACCGTCCATGCTAGTTGTTCACCCAACTAGTAATGTCCAAAATGGTTTGGTTGTTGTTTGATTAGTTTGAGTTTTTGAAAAAGTGTACGGCCCGTTGGTGATTAATTGCAATAATAATCTCAAAACATTATTATCAGAATGTTGTAATGATATACTTATATAGTATATTTGAAATGTTTAATATTCGTATCGTATAAGTTTTGAAGTGTTGTGTTGTTCGATATTTGTTTAAAGGACTTAAGTTTCTAGTAGTTAACTCAGTTCGCAAAACTCAGCTCGCAGGGTAACTCGGTTCGCAAGGCAGTCCAACTCGCAATCCATGGTTCAACTCGCAATCTATGGTTCAACTCGCAATCTATGGTTCAACTCGCAATCTATGGTTCAACTTGCAAGTTCAACACTTATATGGTCAAACGGGCTCGGTTTGACCCGAGACCTTTACACACGTACTAAAATGGTTAAATAAGTCTTAGAAAACTATAGTTATGTTTCGTGGGTCTCTCGAAGTGTCGTTTCCACGAAAATACCAAAACAGTCCCTTTATTTCTGTTTTCCAGATTTTTGACTCGACGAGCCTCTCGTTTTCTACCCTTTTTAGTCCGAACCAAGCCACACCAAAAATCACGGCTGATCATATATATGTCTAGTTCATTTATGCACTTTATGGTATTTTTATATGTCCGTTTACTATTTTTAACAAAAATAAATACGAAGAGTGGTCGGTTTCGTCTCAACAGTGAGGTCAGTCCAAAGACTCGTGTTTTTAGCTATGATCCGTGAGGATCTGGCCCAAGGGCCAAAAATAAAAGTTGTAGTCGACATCCTAAGGAACATCTTTCGTTTAGAAGTCGAGAGTTGATTCTTCCTAGATATCAAGTTATAGTCGTTTTCGTGAGACGAAAATTCTGGACAGATTCTACATCTTTACATAGGTGTTCTAAAAACGATTTTCAAAGTGATGTTTGGACATTTTATGGTTAGATGAACTACTAAACATGTATATATATGTAAAGCTAGGAATTCTAGAGACAGAAAACGAATTTCTTACAAGAAAGAAGGTGATCTAGAGAGAGATGAGATGATGGTGCTTCAAACTAGCTTCCTAGCTCCTTTTCCTTTGCTTCCTTCAAGTAAAATGGTGGTGGTTGATGGTGGTGGATGGTGGTGGATGGTGAGCCGTATGGGGGATGGAGGAGAGGAGAAAGGGTGTGTTTTTAGTGAGAGAGTAGTGTGAGAAAGGTGTGGAACATAAATGAGGAAAAAGGGTTGTGTGTAGGTTGCATTAGTCAAGAACATGATCCACTTGTGGATCATGTCTTGGTCGGTTTATATTAATAAAATGGGAGGTGAGATTTGCGAAAATCTTATCTCCCAACAAGTGGTATTATATCCGCGTTTGTTTACCCGATCGCTTAAACGTTAATTCGTACGTTATTCGTTATACGTATATGTTTTAAATACCAATTGAATTTCGATAGATTTACATTGAAGTATTACTTATAATACTTGGAAAACATTTATAAAAATGTTTGTTTATAGTGTCGGTATTGATTTACGTGCTCATGTTTCGGATGTTTAATCGCGTAACGCTTAAATTACACGTTTTTGTTATCGGTTTGAAATACGATATTACAAATAAATAATATCTATCCAAAATGATATATTTTAACTTATAAAATATATTTTGACATTTATTCGATTGTCGGGCGCGTCTCGAGCGTTTTTGGTCATTTCTGAGCTTTTTATACGATACGAAATACTTATGTGATATTATCGAAATAATATTTGATTATAAATATGTTTATCAAATAATCTCGCATTATTTAATAAATTGAGTTCACCAACGTCCGTATTAATGAGTCGGAATCCATCCGATTGAAATAATTGCACGATTAAACTTAATCGCGTACGTGTATATATATTACAATATATATAATGATACATACAATTAGCCTAACATAAAATAATTACATGTATTAGAGCGTGATTAGGTACTAATAACTAGCCCTAATTTGTCGGGTGTCACATCCTCCCCTTGTTAAGAGAATTTCGTCCCGAAATTTAGCTCTGAGTCGTAGATGGAGTGGAGTCTGCGAATAGCTGTGGATATTTGAGTCGCATCTGGTCTTCTCGTTCCCAGGTGAATTCCGGACCTCGCCGCGAATTCCACAGAACTCTGACTATAGGGATACGACTTTGCTTAAGCTGCTTGACCTCACGGTCCATGATCTCCACTGGTGTCTCGACAAAATGAAGTTTGTCGTCAATCTGAATCTCCTCGAGGGGAATAATGAGTGTCTCATCGGACAGACATTTCTTAAGATTAGAAATGTGGAATACGGGATGCACGCTACTGAGCTGAGGAGGTAGCTGCAATCGATATGCGACTGGACCAATCCTTTCAAGGATTTCAAAAGGTCCGATGTACCTAGGATTTAACTTCCCACGTTTGCCGAATCGGATGACACCTTTCCAAGGTGATACTTTGAGCAATACTCGATCCTCAACCTGGAACTCGAGATGCTTGCGTCTCACGTCAGCTTCTTCTCTTCCGATGATCACGTGTGGCCTTTAGTCGTTGCTGGATACCAACGATCTTCTCGGTGGTTTCATGAATGATTTCAGGACCAGTGAGTTGACTATCTCCAACTTCGGTCCAACGGATAAGCGATCGGCACTTACGACCGTACAGTGCCTCAAAAGGTGCAGCTCCAATACTGTTGTGGTAGCTGTTGTTGTATGAGAATTCACACAATGGCAAATGTTGTTCCCAATTCGCACCGAAGTCAATTACGCAGGCGTGTAACATATCTTCCAGCGTTTGAATTGTCCTTTCACTTTGGCCATCGGTTTGTGGATGATAGGCTGTACTCATATCTAAACGAGTACCCAATGACTTTTGTAATGATTGTCAAAAGTTAGATGTGAATCGGCTGTCTCTATCAGAGATAATTGAGATTGGAACGCCGTGTCTTGATACGATCTCCTTCATATAGATTCGCATGAGACGTTCCATTTTGTCAGTTTCCTTCATGGCGAGGAAATGAGCTGATTTGGTGAGCCGATCAACGATCACCCAAATGGTGTCGTAACCACTAGCTGTTTTAGGGAGTTTTGTGATGAAATCCATGGAGATTTGCTCCCATTTCCATTGAGGGATTTCCGGTTGCTGGAGCAAGCCGGATGGTTTCTGATATTCGGCTTTAACCTTGGAACATGTGAGGCATTTACTGACGTACGTGGCAATCTCTGCTTTCATGTTCGGCCACCAGTACATTCCCTTGATGCCATGATACATCTTGTCCGATCCAGGATGTATAGAGTATTTGGACTTGTGAGCTTCATCCATCACTAAGTCCTGAAGGTTTCCAAACTTAGGTAACCAGATTCGATTTGCGAAGTACTTGACTCCATTGGGTTTGGTTTCAAATTGATTCTCCATGTTTCGCAAGGCCTCATCTTTGAGGTTTTCAGGCTTCAAGGCTTCGAGTTGAGCAGTAAGAGTCTGAATGATTAAATCATTATGAATGGTCATACTGAGGGCTCGAACTCGAAGTGGTTTGGTGCGCTCCTTTCGACTTAGGGCATCATCAACTACATTTGCTTTTCCCGGATGGTACTTGATCTCACAGTCATAATCGGTGAGCAACTCCACCCAGCGTCGTTGCCTCATGTTGAGATCCTTCTGATCAAATATATGCTGAAAACTTTTATGATCAGTGAAGATGGTACATTTCGTGCCATACAGATAATGTCTCCAGATTTTGAGTGCGAACACTACGGCTCCTAATTCGAGATCATGGGTTGTGTAGTTCTTCTCGTGAACTTTGAGTTGTCGGGAGGCGTAAGCTATGACTTTTTCTCATTGCATCAACACGCAACCAAGACCTTGATGTGAAGCATCGCAGTATACCACGAAGTCTTCATTGCCTTCGGGTAATGATAGGATAGGTGCACTGCAAAGCTTTTGCTTTAATAACTGAAATGCTGACTCTTGCTTATCAGTCCAATTGAACTTCTTCTCTTTCTGAGTCAGTGTCGAGAGTGGTGGTGCTATTTTGGAGAAATTCTCAATGAAGCGCCGATAATAACCAACCAATCCTAGAAATTGGCGTACTTCTGTCGGCGTTGTCGGTGCTTGCCAGCACTTGATAGCCTCAATCTTTGAGGGATCAACATGAATTCCCTGACTGTCAATCACATGACCAAGGAATTGAACGGTCTGAATCCAGAATTCACACTTGGAGAACTTAGCATATAATTCCTCGTGTCTAAGGAGTTCTAGAATGGTTTTGAGATGCTGCTCGTGCTCTTGCTCGTTACGTGAGTAGATAAGAATGTCATCGATGAAAACAATGACAAACTTGTCGAGGTATGGTTTGCACACTCGGTTCATAAGATCCATGAATACTGCCGGTGCGTTAGTCAAACCAAAGGCCATAACCTGAAACTCGTAATGACCATAGTGAGTTCGGAAAGCGGTTTTCGGAATATCTTCATCGCGAACTCGTAACTAATGATAACCCGATCGTAGATCTATTTTTGAATAAACACTTGACCCTTGGAGTTGGTCGAACAGGTCATCAATACGGGGAAGTGGATAACGATTCTTGATGGTTAACTTGTTCAACTCTCTGTAGTCGATACACATCCTGAATGAACCGTCCTTCTTTTTCACAAACAGGACCGGAGCTCCCCAGGGTGAAGAACTCGGTCTTATGAAACCCTTATCCAGAAGTTCCTGTAACTGAATAGATAACTCCTGAAGTTCTGAAGGGGCTAAACGATATGGTGCTCGTGCCATGGGTGCTGCCCCAGGCACAAGGTCTATTGAGAACTCAACTTGCCTTGGTGGTGGAAGACCAGGCAATTCTTCAGGAAAGACTTCTGGAAAGTCTCTGACGATGGGCACATCCTCAAGTCGCTTCTCTTCTGACTTCTTCTCAATAACATGAGCGAGGATTGCCTGATACCCTTTCCTAAGGTACTTGCGAGTTTTCATGCAGGATATGGTATTCAACCTCGTTCCACCGGTCTCCCCTTGTATGATCAAAGTACTACCAGTGACGAGAGGAATACGAACGATTTTGTCATGACAGACAATTTCAGCTCGATGCTTGGATAGCCAATCCATGCCTACTACTATGTCAAAACTTCCAATCTCGATGGGTATGAGGTTTATGGGAAATAGTTCGTTTGCGAGGTTTAGGGTGCAATTTGGTAACACACTATCGGCCTCAATCAATTTGCCATTAGCTAACTCTACAGTGTACTTAGCTTCTAAGGCAACTGGGGAAATGTCTAATAGTGGGCTAAATTCCTCAGATATAAAACTCCTATCAGCACCAGTATCAAACAAAACTGAAGCGGTTAAATTGTTGAGAAGAAACATACCCGTGACCACATTAGGGTCTTCACGGGCCTCTCCAGCATTCAGCACAAAAGCTCTGCCCCTAGCATTGTTGTTGTTGTTCCCCTTATTCTTCAACTTTGGACATGCATTCCTTAAGTGTCCAGTGTTTCCACACTCATAGCAGGCTCGGGGTTGGTTGTTGTTGGTGTTGGTGGTGGGGTTGGTTGCAGGTGTTCGGCAGTCTTTGGTAAGATGTCCATATCTCTTGCAGTTGTTACAGGGTGTACCACAAGGACCATCATGATGACGATTGCACTTTGAACAGTAGGGTTTACTTCCAGTGTACCCTTTCCTCTCTCCAGAACCTGACGTGTCATTCTTGACAGTCTCGGTCTTTTTGAAGGTCTGTTGGTTCTGATTCCCAGACCATTTTCTCTTGTTGTTATTCCCAGAAGACGAGACAGGGGTTCCTTGGCTCTCTTGCATAGCCATGAGCTCATGAGCTAATCGAATCGCTCCCTGAATAGTGGTCTTGCCGGAAGAGGCAACGTTCCCCCGGACAGGCTCCGGAAGACCGCAGATGTACCTCTTGACCTTGTCAGTCTCAGTGCTTACTAAGGCTGGGCGAAAGGTTGCCAGTTGTTGAAACCTAGTGGTATAACCAACAATGTCGGTTCCTTGAACCTTGAGATGCCAGAACTCCTCATCTAGCTTCTGGAGTTCTTCAGATGGGCAATACTCCTCTGTGAGCATTTTCTTCAGATCTTCCCATTGAAGTAGATAGGCGGTATCTATACCCACAGACTGGGCATAAGAGTTCCACCAGGTGAGGGCACCGTCAGCAAGGGTACATGTGGAGAACTGAACTCTATCCCCTTCCTCACATTTGCTAATGCGAAAGACGGATTCCATCTTCTCAACCCATCTGATTAGGCCGATGGCTCCTTCAGTTCCCTTAAAGCTTAGGGGTTTGCAGTTTTGGAAGTCCTTGTAGGAACAAGGCTTGGCAGTAGGAGGGGTATTGGCAGTATCACTAGTCCTTCCGGAGGTCTCTGATGACTGACGCGCCAAGGCTTCAGTTACTGCCTGGGAAATGAGGGATGCCATCTGGGCATCGGTGTAGTTCATTGACTTTGGCGGCATGATTTTCCTGAGAATAGAAGGATAGGGTTCGTGAGAGATTTTCCATAAATGATGATTATCATAGATGTACATATACAAATGCGGTAATATACAACATCACAATATGACAATCAACATTATAGAACAATCAAGAGGTGTTGAATAACCATCCCTACTGACTAGCAACTACGTGCTAACTAGCCTGGTTATTTGATTTGTTGTGAGTTGGATAAGGTCTCGCTCGAAGTGACTCGGTGGTCCTCCAAGCTACCTATGAGTTTCGTGATTCCAAGAGAGGTTATTGAGAGCGGGATGAAGTAGAAGGTGTTTCGGTGCGTGTGAGTTGCCATCTCTATGACAAAGTGTTTGGATATGTGAGTGCCTATATATATATATAATATATAATAGACTAGCGTACAGTGCTTGAGCGATGACTATCCATGTATACATACATATATCACATAATAGTCTTATGAGTGTCTAGCACAAACAATTATGAGTCCCGGTTTCTCTCGAGGTCAGAGTCAACTAATGTATTCCTATTCCAGCATAACCATTTCAAGTCTTACATCATCTTTATTTAATTGTACATAGTTGATCAAGCTATGTTAAATTAAACTTGTATGGCGTAACTCTTGAACCAATCACACTTAACAGAAAATACTGCCTAACGGTCATAGTCTAGGCCCACTAATGCAACCTAGTTCACTATAACCTTAGGCTCTGATACCAATCTGTCGCACCCCCTAATTCGGGTTGCGGAAGCGGGTCGGTTCGGGGCGCGACTAATCAATAACAAAGCACACAAGATATATAATGAACGACCACTACATTCGTCGTTTTACAAATTACATTGATTAACGTAAAAGTCTACATATGTTTTACAAAAGAAGAGTTCACATAGATATTTGGGAGATTCTAATACATATCTAATTTATAAAAAATATAGAAATGCATGGAAATCTCTTGATTTTTTTTTATGATTGCATGCGACTCGAGCTACAGTATCCTGATGGGCAGTCCAACCTACTGCTGAGTACCTGAGATAACATGCTAAAAGGTCAGCTAAAAAGCTGGTGAGCTCACAGGTTTAATATGATAAGATATGATTTATGAATCGCAAGATTTAATGAGTTGATTTACAAAACATGTAAATAAATGAATAATGAGTATCACTGCTAATAGCACATAGTCTGAGCTTAACTAAGGGGTCAGGATCCACCTTTAAGGACCTGAGCGAGGTGCCTCTCTATGAGTGCCTAATCTACACTCAATACTGAACAAATGATAATGCGTCCGTTTGACAGGTTAGTGCTTGCTAACTCAGACGGGGATTGTCAATCCCATATGGTACCATACACTAACATTCACGCTAAATCATATTAACAGAACTATGCTTCAGAGGACTTTGATTGATTAGATGAAAACAACTCATGCAGCATACATGATAATTTGATATTTGCGTTCACATGTAAAACAAAACGAGCATGTATCTCACCCCTAGGTAAAAGCATTTAAAAAGGGGCTATGAGACTCACCTGAGTCTGGTATGTTGCTATCAAGCAAGTATGATGTTGTACCAAGTAATGTTGTCCGAAGACTGTAACCTGCCGGGCGTTCAAAACGCGCAAGGTTATGAGTATGTGTAGACGTCTCAAAAGACCGTCCATGCTAGTTGTTCACCCAACTAGTAATGTCCAAAATGGTTTGGTTGTTGTTTGATTAGTTTGAGTTTTTGAAAAAGTGTACGGCCCGTTGGTGATTAATTGCAATAATAATCTCAAAACATTATTATCAGAATGTTGTAATGATATACTTATATAGTATATTTGAAATGTTTAATATTCGTATCGTATAAGTTTTGAAGTGTTGTGTTGTTCGATATTTGTTTAAAGGACTTAAGTTTCTAGTAGTTAACTCGGTTCGCAAAACTCAGCTCACAGGGTAACTCGGTTCGCAAGGCAGTTCAACTCGCAATCCATGGTTCAACTCGCAATCTATGGTTCAACTCGCAATCTATGGTTCAACTTGCAAGTTCAACACTTATATGGTCAAACGGGCTCGGTTTGACCCGAGACCTTTACACACGTACTAAAATGGTTAAATAAGTCTTAGAAAACTATAGTTATGTTTCGTGGGTCTCTCGAAGTGTCGTTTCCACGAAAATACCAAAACAGTCCCTTTATTTCTGTTTTCCAGATTTTTGACTCGACGAGCCTCTCGTTTTCTACCCTTTTTAGTCCGAACCAAGCCACACCAAAAATCACGGCTGATCATATATATGTCTAGTTCATTTCTGCATTTTATGGTATTTTTATATGTCCGTTTACTATTTTTAACAAAAATAAATACGAAGAGTGGTCGGTTTCGTCTCAACAGTGAGGTCAGTCCAAAGACTCGTGTTTTTAGCTATGATCCGTGAGGATCTGGCCCAAGGGCCAAAAATAAAAGTTGTAGTCGACATCCTAAGGAACATCTTTCGTTTAGAAGTCGAGAGTTGATTCTTCCTAGATATCAAGTTATAGTCGTTTTCGTGAGACGAAAATTCTGGACAGATTCTACATCTTTACATAGGTGTTCTAAAAACGATTTTCAAAGTGATGTTTGGACATTTTATGGTTAGATGAACTACTAAACATGTATATATATGTAAAGCTAGGAATTCTAGAGACAGAAAACGAATTTCTTACAAGAAAGAAGGTGATCTAGAGAGAGATGAGATGATGGTGCTTCAAACTAGCTTCCTAGCTCCTTTTCCTTTGCTTCCTTCAAGTAAAATGGTGGTGGTTGATGGTGGTGGATGGTGGTGGATGGTGAGCCGTATGGGGGAGGGAGGAGAGGAGAAAGGGTGTGTTTTTAGTGAGAGAGTAGTGTGAGAAAGGTGTGGAACATAAATGAGGAAAAAGGGTTGTGTGTAGGTTGCATTAGTCAAGAACATGATCCACTTTTTGTGGATCATGTCTTGGCCGGTTTATATTAATAAAATGGGAGGTGAGATTTGCGAAAATCTTATCTCCCAACAAGTGGTATTATATCCGCGTTTGTTTACCCGATCGCTTAAACGTTAATTCGTACGTTATTCGTTATACGTATATGTTTTAAATACCAATTGAATTTCGATAGGTTTACATTGAAGTATTACTTATAATACTTGGAAAACATTTATAAAAATGTTTGTTTATAGTGTCGGTATTGATTTACGTGCTCATGTTTCGGACGTTTAATCGCGTAACGCTTAAATTACACGTTTTTGTTATCGGTTTGAAATACGATATTACAAATAAATAATATCTATCCAAAATGATATATTTTAACTTATAAAATATATTTTGACATTTATTCGATTGTCGGGCGCGTCTCGCGCGTTTTTGGTCGTTTCTGAGCTTTTTATACGATACGAAATACTTATGTGATATTATCGAAATAATATTTGATTATAAATATGTTTATCAAATAATCTCGCATTATTTAATAAATTGAGTTCACCAACGTCCGTATTAATGAGTCGGAATCCATCCGATTGAAATAATTGCACGATTAAACTTAATCGCGTACATGTATATATATATTACAATATATATATAATGATACATACAATTAGCCTAACATAGAACTAATTACATGTATTAGAGCGTGATTAGGTACTAATAACTAGCCCTAATTTGTCGGGTGTCACAGTTGTACTTAAAAAGGGTTTACAAACTTTTAGGTGACGGGGGTCCGGGGGCAGCGCCCCTGGTTAGCGGGGTTCCAGGGGTGGCAACCCCTGGCGGGGTCCAAGTTGCTTTGGTGAAAAACGCATCCGGACTTGAATTTGGGTGAAATCAAGTGATAAAATTTAGGTCTCGACACTTAGTAAAAATTGGTTTGAAAACCTTCTGTTTTATGCGTCACTTATAGCGACACTTAGGGCTTAGGCGACACTTAGGAAGTGTCGCATGAAATGACGGATTCTGATCTAATGGCGTCACTTGTGCAAGTGACGCATAGAGTGCGACACTTAAGGAAGTGTCGGTTGTAAGTGTCGGTACAAGTGTCATGAGTCACTAAGGTTAGTGACGGGTGAAATCAGTTCTCAATTGTAGGCGTCACTTAAACAAATGACGCTATAAGTGTCGGTTTATAGTGACGGGTGTTGAATTTGCGACACTTAGGCAAGTGTCGGGAAAAAAGGGTTTTATGCGGCACTTAGGCAAGTGACGCAAAATTAGGGCTTTTAGCGACACTCAATGCGTCACTTAAGTGACGCACGAAGTGACGCTATACTGTAGTCGTCGTTGCGACACTTAAAGCCGTTGACGGATTTTTGAGCCAAAAATGAGTTTTGCGGCCATAGTTTGGTCCGATCCTTTTACCCAACCCATATATGGACATTTTAAGCTTATATAAACAATAAACATGTAAAAATGAGTGAAATCGAAGAGTTTCGGGTTTTCGTCGGAAACTTACAAAGTGTCGAAATGAAATTCCGAAAAGATAGAGTTGTAGATCGTTGCGTGGTGGTTGTTTTTCTCCAAAGAGCTTCGAGATTCGGCGGCGTTTGATGGTGTTATTTGACGATTTAAGGTGGTTGTGGTTTGAGAGTTTTTGAGAGAAAAATGAAGAAAGAGAGAGAAAGAGTTGGTGATAAATGAGGAAAAAGTGTGGGGAGGTGGGGGTGTATGGGGGCCGGTTTTGGTTGGGTCCACGGGGTAGGCTTCACCAATTTTTAATCTCCTGCAATCGCGCTCCGTGCGGTGTTCGTTTTTCAATCGTATAAACGTTAAATATTTGTTTTATATATTTAATCATAAGTTTTAAAATACGAATTATTACTCGATATTTTTTTGAAGTATTTCACTAAATACTTTATAATTGAGTCATAATATATAACTTAGTTTCGTGTTGTTTATTTACGCGTTTAACATTTTAATTATGTAAACGTTATTTGTACGATACGAAATTTAAATTGTATTATTATTAAAATAATTTTCTCGAATATAATTGTGTTTTTGAATAATATTGTATTATTTAATGAAATTTTTCACCAACGTCCGTATTTATTTGAACCGAATTACATCCGATTTGAAATTTGTACGATTTAATCAAATCGCATACTTGTATATATTCAACAATATATATTGCTTGATACACAAATTAGCCTAACACAGAACTAATTACATGTATTAAAACTTGATTAGGCACTAATTGTTGGTCCTAATTCGACGGGTGTCACAAAAAGGGCATTGAATCTGATTAAGAACAGGGAAACGATCATACCAATCCATCGGCCATCTCCAAGCTCCCCCTTGGATCACATCAGCAAGTTTTTCCTTAGTAGAGAAACCTGCTCGATTAATAATTCCATCAGTCAAGTGACCCATAAGAGGGCTGTTTATACACCAATTATCAAACCACACATTTATATCCAACCCATTTCCAATCCGTGAACATATAACAGGCCGAACAACATCACGAATTTGAATTAACTTCCGCCAACCCCAACTCATGCCCGCATAAGGAGGAACCGCCCAAAAACTTCTGCCTTTTAACTTGTAAGCATGAATCCACTTAACCCAATGTCGCACCCCCAAATTTAAGATGCGGAAGCGAGTCTGGTTGGGGCACGACTAATCAAGTATCAAAGCACACAAGATGTAGCAAACGACTCTATATGCGTCGTTTTAACAAAATATATTAATATGAGAAATGTTTACAACGTTTGAAGCTATACATAGCTCGTATTCTAAAAATGAGAGATTCCAATACATAAATACTTTTACAAAATATATTAATGCAAGGAAATCTCTAATGTCTGCATGCTGACTCGAGCTATAGTAATCCTGAGGGCAGTCCAATCCTACTGCTGAGTACCTGTGATACATGCTAAAATGGGTCAGCGATACGTTAGTGAGCTCACAGGTTTGAATATCAAGTAATATCGTATGAACCGCAAGATTTAATATATCGATTTGCAACGAAGCAAATAAGTAAAGTATACAGCCATGAGCACATAGTTTGATCCTTAATCGAGGTGGTCAGGATTCACATTCAAGGACCTGATCGAGGGTGCCTCCCCACGAGTGCCTAATCTACACTCGCAACTTCAAATATTAGTACATCTGTTTACCCACTTAGTGCATGCTAACCCGGACGAGGAGGGTCAATCCTATATGGTAACATATACTAATATTCGCGCTACCGAAGTATTCCCAAACTATGCTGTGGAGGTCTTAAAATGATTAGTTGTGAAAAACTCATGTAGTATATGAAGAGATTGTACTCGCGTTCACATGTTAAAAATAAGCAATGAATCACACCCCTGAGAAAACAGTAAAAGAGGGGCCATGAGACTCACCCGAGTCTGGAGAGTTTAAATCAATAAACTTTGGTTGATTAGCCGAGTAGTGATGTCCGAAGACTCGTAACCTGAGGGTGTCCACGACACGCGATGGTTATAAATATGAGTAGGTAGGTACTAAGACTACCTTTGTAGTTGTTCGTTCAACTTGAATGTCCAATTTACTACAATTTGGTTTATTAACTTGCCCAAGTTACTACGACTTGGTTGATTGATTTGAGTTTAGAAAATGTGTACGGCCCGTTGGTGATTGTTTGAAATAATAATCTCAACTTTATTATCTTGTTTTCGAAGTGTTATACTTAGAAATTATACCCCAATGTGTTTTAAAAGTCGTATCGTATAATAGTTTGAAGTTTTATAAGTTCGGCACTTAGTATAAATATGGTTGTAAACCTTCTGTTTTTAGCGTCACTTATAGCGACACTTAGGGTTTAGGCGACACTCAGGAAGTGTCGCATAAAATGACGAATTCTGATCTAATGGCGTCACTTGTGCAAGTGACGAATAGAGGGCGACACTTAAGGAAGTGTCGGTTTGAAGTGACGGATATTGAATTTGCGACACTTAGGCAAGTGTCGGGAAAAAGGGGTTTTTAGCGGCAATTAGGTGAGTGACGCGAAATTAGGGCTTTTAGCGACACTCAGTGCGTCACTTAAGTGATGCATTAAGTGACGCTACGCTGCGTTGGTCTATGCGACACTTGAGTCTGTTGGCCGGATTTTGGGTCGAAAACGAGTTTTCCGGCCACCATTTGGTCCAAATCTTTTACCCAACCCATATTTGGACATTTTAAGCTTATAGAAACAACATTCATGTAAAAATAAACGAAATCGGAGTGTTTTCGGGTTTTGTCGGAAACTTACAAACTGAACGCCGGAGAAATCCGAAAAGATGGAGAGGTAGATCGTGACGCGGTGATTCTTTTCTTCCAAACTGGCGTGAGGATTCAAGGTCGTTTTGTGGTACTTTTTGGTGGATGAAGTGGTGGTGTTTGTTTTTGAGAGAAAAGAGAGAAGAAAGAGTGAAGAGAGAGAGAGATGTGGTGATGATGAAATGAAGGTGGGGAGGGGTTTTCCCTCCCTTTTGGACCGGTTGGGGTGGGGGCCCACCGAAGTGTGGGTCTCTACTTTTAACTCCGTCTTTGTGCTCCGTGCGGTGTTCGTTTTCCCGATTGTTTTAACGTTTAATTAATTTAAATACGCGTTTAAATATACCTTTTAAAATACGAAAAATTACTCGGTATTTTGGTTGAAGTATTTTATTAAATACTTTATATTTGAGTTATAAAGTATAACTTATCTTTATTTTGAATTGTTTGCGCGTTTAATATTTTAATCGCGTAGTCTTTGTTTGTACGATACGAAATGAATATGAAATATTATCAAAATAATATTTTAAACACGATAGTATTATTAAATAATGTTAACTTACTTAATAAAATTGTTCACCAACGTCCGTATTTATTGAACCGAATTACATTCGATTTGAAATGCGTATAATTTAATCAAATCGCATAATTGTATATATTCCACAATATATATTTCGATACATTAATTAGCCTAACATAGAACTAATTACATGTATTTACAGTTGATTAGGCACTAATCACTAGTCCTAATTTGGCGGGTGTCACATTCTCCCCCTGTTAGAAAAATTTCGTCCCGAAATTTAGCTCGATGTCGGATTCGATGTAGAGTCAGTGAAGAGTTGAGGATACTTGAGTCGCATTTGGTCTTCCCGTTCCCAGGTGAATTCCGGACCACGCCGCGAATTCCACCTTACTTTTACGATGGGAATACGACTTTGTTTGAGTTGTTTGACCTCACGGTCCATGATTTCAGCGGGTTCCTCAATGAAGTGAAGTTTGTCGTCAATACGAATTTCATCGAGTAGAATAATTAGTGTCTCATCATACAGGCATTTCTTCAAGTTAGAAATGTGAAAAGTAGGATGCACGCTGCTGAGCTCGGATGGCAGCTGCAATCGATATGCCACTGGACCAATCCTCTATAGGATCTCGAATGGTCCAACGTTTATAGGGTTCAGTTTTCCGCGTTTGCCGAAGCGAATGACACCTTTCCAAGGTGAAACTTTGAGTAGCACTCGATCCCCAACCTGGAACTCGAGTGGTTTGCATCTCACGTCAGCATAACTTTTCAAACGATCACGTGCGGCTTTGAGTTTGTTTTGGATACCAACGATTTTCTCGGTGGTTTCATGAATGATTTCCGGACCAGTGAGTTGGGTATCTCCCACTTCGGTCCAACAGATAGGTGACCGGCACTTACGACAGTACAGTGCCTCGAAAGGTGCAGCTCCAATACTGGTATGGTAGCTGTTGTTGTACGAAAACTCGCACAATGGTAGATGTTTTTCCCAGTTTACACCGAAGTCAACTACGCAAGCTCGTAGCATGTCTTCCAGTGTTTGAATAGTTCGTTCACTTTGGTCATCGGTTTGAGGGTGGTATGTAGTACTCATATCAAGACGGGTACCCAACGATTTCTGGAGTGATTGCCAAAAGTGAGATGTGAAACGACTATCTCTATCAGAGATAATGGAGATGGGAACGCTGTGTCAGGTTACAATTTCTTTCAGATAGATTCGAGTGAGGCGTTCCATTTTGTCGGTTTCCCTGATCGCAAGGAAATGAGCAGATTTCGTGAGACAGTCAACGATCACCCAAATGGTATCGCAACCGCTTGATGACTTTGGCAGCTTGGTTATGAAATCCATTGCGATTTGTTCCCATTTCCATTGAGGAATCTCGGGTTGTTGGAGTAAACCAGACGGTTTTTGATACTCGGCTTTGACTTTCGAGCAAGTAAGACACTTGCTGACGTAAGTGGCGATTTCAGCTTTCATGTTCGGCCACCAATAAAATTCCTTGATGCCGTGGTACATTTTATCGGACCCCGGATGAATAGAATATTCGGACTTGTGAGCTTCATCCATCACCAAGTCTCGCAGGTTCCCGAGACTAAGCAACCAGATTCGATTAGAGAAATATTTGACCCCATTGGGTTTGATTTCGAATTGTTTATCCATGCCCCGCAAGGCTTCGTTTTTGATGTTATTGGGTTTCAGAGCTTCGAGTTGAGCAGCGAGGATCTGAATGTTTAGATCATTATGAATGGTCATACTGAGGGCTCGGACTCGAAGTGGTTTTGATCTTTCTTTTCGACTGAGGGCATCGGCAACAACATTTGCCTTACCCAGATGGTATTTGATTTCGCAGTCGTAATCGGTAAGCAACTCGACCCATCGACGTTGCCTCATGTTGAGATCCTTTTGATCGAATATGTGCTGAAGGCTTTTGTGGTCGGTAAAAATAGTGCACTTAGTGCCGTAAAGATAATGTCTCCAGATTTTGAGAGCAAAAACGACTGCTCCAAGTTCGAGATCATGAGTGGTGTAGTTCTTTTCATGGATTTTCAGTTGTCGTGAGGCGTAAGCTATGACCTTGTCCCGTTGCATCAACACGCAACCGAGACCTTGATGAGAAGCATCACAGTATACCATGAAGGCATCGGTGCCTTCGGGTAATGATAGAATAGGAGCACTGCAGAGCTTCTGTTTCAGGAGTTGGAATGCTGACTCTTGTTTATCAATCAAATTGAACTTTTTGTCCTTCTGAGTCAGTGTCGTGAGTGGTTAAGCTATTTTTGAGAAGTTTTCAATGAATCGCCGATAGTACCCAGCAAGTCCTAGGAATTACCGTACTTCGGTTGGAGTTGTTGGTGCTTGCCAGCACTTGATAGCCTCGATTTTTGATGGATCAACATGAATTCCTTGACTATCGATGACGTGCCCAAGGAATTGAACGGTTTGCATCCATAACTCACACTTAGAAAACTTGGCGTATAGCTCCTCGTGTCTAAGTAGCTCTAGGATGGTTTGAAGGTGTTGCGCATGTTCTTGTTCGTTTCGCGAGTATATGAGGATGTCGTCAATGAAGACAATGACGAACTTGTCGAGATAAGGTTTGCACACCCGATTCATAAGATCCATGAATACCGCCGGTGCGTTAGTTAGACCGAATGGCATCACTTGGAATTCATAATGCCCATATCGGGTTCGGAAAGCAGTTTTTGGGATATCGGTGTCGCGAACACGTAGTTGATGATAACCTGACCGAAGATCGATCTTTGAATAAAAACTCGACCCTTGAAGTTGGTCAAACAGGTCATCGATGCGCGGAAGTGGATATCGGTTCTTGACGGTTAATTTGTTCAACTCTCGATAGTCGATACACATTGGGAATGAACCGTCCTTCTTTTTAACAAACAGGACCGGAGCTCCCCAAGGTGATGAACTCGTTCTGATGAATCCTCTTTCCAGGAGTTCCTGTAACTGAGTGGACAACTCCTGAAGTTCGGATGGAGCTAAACGGTATGGTGCTCGGGCCACGGGTGCAGCACCTGGCACGAGATCGATTGAGAACTCAACCTGTCTTGGTGGGGGTAGACCAGATAGTTCCTCAGGAAAGACTTCTGGAAAGTCTCGTACGATGGGCACATCCTCAAGTCGCTTCTCCTCCGACTTTTTCTCCATGATGTGCGCGAGGATTACCGGATAACCCTTTCTCAGAAATTTTCGGGTTTTCAAACAAGAGATGATATTTAGTCTCGTCCCGCCGGTCTCCCCCTGTATGATCAAAGTTCTACCGGCGGCGAGAGGGATGCGAACGACCTTGTCACAACAAATGATTTCAGCACGATGTTTGGACAGCCAGTCCATACCGATGATGACGTCAAAACTTCCAATTTTGACAGGCATAAGATCGATCGAGAAAGATTCGTCGGCTAAGTTTAAAGTGCAATTATGTATCACACTATTGGTTTCTATGAGTTTACCGTTCGCTAGTTCAACAGTGTACTTAACATCTAGAGCAGCAGGAGTGATGTCAAGCAGTGGATAAAACTCATCAGAAATAAAGCTTCTATCAGCACCAATATCAAATAGAACAGAAGCAGATAGGTTGTTGAGGAGGAACATACCCGAGACCACATTCGGGTCTTGGCGGGCGTCCCCAGAGTTGAGTACACAGGCTCTACCTCTTACGTTGTTGTTGTTGTTGTTGTTGTTGCCCTTGTTCTTCAGCTTTGGGCACTCGTTCCTGAAGTGCCTGGTGTTTCCACATTCGAAGCAGGCCCTGGATGGCCTAGCATTGTTGTTGCTGGAGGTATTGTTGTTATTGGTGGGGGATCTACAGTCCTCGGTGAGGTGTCCGTACCTCTTGCAGTTGTTGCAGTAGGCACTGCAAGGACCTTTGTGGTGGCGGTTGTACTTGGAACAGTAGGGTTTGTTCCCGGTGTAACCCCGTTTGGTTTCGGTGGTTGAGTTGTAGGCTTTGATGGTGTCGGGTTTCTTATTTTGGTGGTGGTCGTGGTTGTCGGACCACTTTCTTTTGTTGTTGTGGGAGGATGGAGTAGGGGATTCTTGGCTGTCATTCATAGCCATGAGCTCATGGGCCAACCAGATGGCACCATGAAGAGTGGTTTGGTTTGAAGATGCGACATTTTCCCGGACAGGTTCCGGAAGGCCACGGATGTACTTCTTGATTTTCTCTGGTTCAGTACTTACCATGGTTGGACGAAGGGTAGCAAGTTGTTGGAACCTGGTGGTGTATCCAACAATATCAGTTCCCTGCACCTTTAAGTGCCAGAACTCTTCATCCAGCTTCTGGAGTTGCTCGCTTGGGCAATACTCATCCGTGAGCATTTTCTTCAAGTCTTCCCATGGAAGCAGATAGGTGATATCAATACCCACAGACTGGGCATAAGAATTCCACCAAGTGAGGGCACCTTCAGAGAAAGTGCAGGTAGAGTATTTGACTTTGTCTTCCTCCGCACACTTGCTGATGCGGAAAACAGATTCCGTCTTCTCAACCCATCTGATCAGTCCGATGGCACCTTCCGTGCCCTTGAAGTTTAGGGGTTTGCAATTCAAGAAGTCCTTATAAGAACAGGGTTTTGCTGTAGGGGCGTTAACAGCCGTGTCTTCACTGCCCTGGTTCGACCGAGTAGCTAAGGCCTGAGCCACGCTTTGGGCGATGAGCTGGGCGATTTCGAGTTCGCTATACGTGTGTCGTCTTGGAGGCATGATGCTGAATAACAAAGGAATGCAATGTGTAAGATATTGCACAAGTCATGATGTTTCATACATGTATATACATAAAAGAGTAATATACACAATGATAATAGGTGATAATCACGTTCCATTAGATAATAAGCCGAGTTACACGTAAGAGTTTTCAAAAGGTTACAGGATTACTGAGTTTACAAAAGGTACCGGGAATTCTACATCCGGTCGAATTACATAGGTCCTACGAAAGCATAATAAAATACAGATTCAGCCTAAGCTAATTCTGGCATAGGTTGAGTTGTGGCAGTAGTGCGGTGAGTTGGTTCACAGATTCAGCAAGTCTGTTAACCCCTCGTAGGGCGTCCTCGGTTTCCCTTAGACGTGTCTCACACTCTTGTTGCCTTGATTGTAATACGGAGATCTCGTTTCGGTTACCGATAACCTGATTGTGAACGATCTCCATGGTTTGAGTGGTATCTTCTACTTGATCGTGAGTACGGTTAATGGTTTTAGATAGATCTTCATGATCCAGGTAGATTTGTGCAATGCGGCCCTGAGCCGTTATCATCCAGTTTTCTCGGGTTTCTTGAAGTTCGATTTCCATGTTGTGCAACCGACGTTCATGACGGTGCATGCGGGCAGCTAACACTGGGACAGTGTGGTGTGTCGGTTCTTGAGTGTACGGTGAGATATCCATAGGTGAATATCCTCCGACACTGGGATTTCAATGTGTTCCTCAATCCTCCAGGTGGCCATGGCCGCAGGTAACCAGCTCCATTGATGAGCAACTGCTCGATGGCGAGCTAAGGTAGGTGCGTTACCAGTGGTGGCAGGATTGGCATAGGGGCTAGCTCGGCGTGAGCTACCAGTGCGTCTAGTCACTAAGGATTCCGAGTGGCTACGACGTAAGCGAGAGGGTGATGATGGAGTACGCGTAGTTTGTCTAGATGGTAAGTCCGCCATTTCTGTGGCAAGAACGTTACGAATGAGCGAGGCCTATCATATACATATATACATATATCATATAATAGCCTAATGTGTCTAGCACATACATGTTTGAGTCCCGGTTCTCTCGAGGTCAGAGCCAACTAGTGTATTCCTGTTCAACATAATCGTTTCAGACCTTACATCATCTTTCTTTAATTGTACATAGTTGATCAGGCTATGTTAAATTAAAGTCATATGCGGTAATTCCTGAACCAGTCATGCCTAATAAGGAAATACTGCCTAACGGTCATAGTCTAGGCCCACTAAATGCAACCTAGTTCACTATAACCTTAGGCTCTGATACCAATCTGTCGCACCCCCAAATTTAAGATGCGGAAGCGGTTCGGGTCGGGGCACGACTAATCAAATATCAAAGCACACAACATATAGCAAACGACTCTATATGCGTTGTTTTAACAAAATATATTAATATGAGAAATGTTTACAACGTTTGAAGCTATACATAGCTCGTATTCTGAAAATGAGAGATTCCAATACATAAATACTTTTACAAAATATATTAATGGAAGGAAATCTCTAATGTCTGCATGCTGACTCGATCTATAGTAATCCTGAGGGCAGTCCAATCCTACTGCTGAGTACCTGTGATACATGCTAAAATGGGTCAGCGATACGCTGGTGAGCTCATAGGTTTGAATATCAAGTAATATCGTATGAACCGCAAGATTTAATATATCGATTTGCAACCAAGCAAATAAGTAAAGTATACAGCCATGAGCACATAGTTTGAGCCTTAATCGAGGTGGTCAGGATCCACATTCAAGGACCTGATCGAGGGTGCCTCCCCACGAGTGCCTAATCTACACTCGCAACTTCAAATATTAGTACATCCGTTTACCTAGTTAGTGTATGCTAACCCGGACGAGGAGGGTCAATCCTATATGGTACCATATACTAATATTCGCGCTACCGAAGTATTACCAAACTATGTTGTGGAGGTCTTAAAATGATTAGTTGTGAAAAACTCATGTAGTATATGAAGAGATTGGCGTTCACATGTTAAAAATAAGCAATGAATCACACCCCTGAGAAAACAGTAAAAGAGGGGCCATGAGACTCACCTGAGTCTGGAGAGTTTAAATCAATAAACTTTGGTTGATTAGCCGAGTAGTGATGTCCGAAGACTCGTAACCTGAGGGTGTCCACGACACGCAATGGTTATAAATATGAGTAGGTAGGTACTAAGACTACCTTTGTAGTTGTTCGTTCAACTTGAATGTCCAATTTACTACGATTTGGTTGATTAACTTGCCCAAGTTACTACGACTTGGTTGATTGATTTGAGTTTAGAAAATGTGTACGGCCCGTTGGTGATTGTTTGAAATAATAATCTCAACTTTATTATCTTGTTTTCGAAGTGTTATACTTAGAAATTATACCCCAATGTGTTTTAAAAGTCATATCGTATAATAGTTTGAAGTTTTATAAGTTCGACACTTAGTATAAATATGGTTGTAAACCTTCTGTTTTAGCGTCACTTATAGCGACACTTATAGTTTAGGCGACACTCAGGAAGTTTCGCATAAAATGACGGATTCTGATCTAATGGCGTCACTTGTGCAAGTGACGCATAGAGGGCGACACTTAAGGAAGTGTCGGTTTGGAGTGACGGATATTGAATTTGCGACACTTAGGCAAGTGTCGGGAAAAAGGGGTTTCTAGCGGCACTTAGGTGAGTGACGCAAAATTAGGGCTTTTAGCGACACTCAGTGCGTCACTTAAGTGATGCATTAAGTGACGCTACGCTGCGTTGGTCTATGCGACACTTGAGTCTGTTGGCCGGATTTTGGGTCGAAAACGAGTTTTCCAGCCACCATTTGGTCCAAATCTTTTACTCAACCCATATTTGGACATTTTAAGCTTATAGAAACAACATTCATGTAAAAATAAACGAAATCGGAGTGTTTTCGGGTTTTGTCGGAAACTTACAAACTGAACGCCGGAGAAATCCGAAAAGATGGAGAGGTAGATCGTGACGCGGTGATTCTTTTCTTCCAAACTGGCGTGAGGATTCAAGGTCGTTTTGTGGTGCTTTTGGTGGATGAAGTGGTGGTGTGGTGGTGTTTGTTTTTGAGAGAAAAGAGAGAAGAAAGAGTGAAGAGAGAGAGAGAGATGTGGTGATGATGAAATGAAGGTGGGGAGGGGTTTTCCCTCCCTTTTGGACCGGTTGGGGTGGGGGCCCACCGAAGTGTAGGTCTCCACTTTTAACTCCGTCTTTGTGCTCCGTGCGGTGTTCGTTTTCCCGATTATTTTAACGTTTAATTAATTTAAATACGCGTTTAAATATACCTTTTAAAATACGAAAAATTACTCGGTATTTTGGTTGAAGTATTTTATTAAATACTTTATATTTGAGTTATAAAGTATAACTTATCTTTATTTTGAATTGTTTGCGTGTTTAATATTTTAATCGCGTAGTCTTTGTTTGTACGATACGAAATGAATATGAAATATTATCAAAATAATATTTTAAACACGATAGTATTATTAAATAATGTTAACTTACTTAATAAAATTGTTCACCAACGTCCGTATTTATTGAACCGAATTACATTCGATTTGAGATGCGTACGATTTAATCAAATCGCATAATTGTATATATTCCACAATATATATTTCGATACATTAATTAGCCTAACATAGAACTAATTACATGTATTTACAGTTGATTAGGCACTAATCACTAGTCCTAATTTGGCGGGTGTCACACCCATAGAGACTCCCTATGGGTAATAATACTCCATATATGCGAGACCACAAGGGAAACATTAAAAGTATCCAACCGCCGAATACCAAGACCTACTTCTATTTTCGGAACACACAAAGACTCCTAAGAAACTTTAGCTTTGCCTCTCTTCATATCACCTTGACACCAAAGAAACCCACGCATTAATTGTTCTAATTCAGAAATAATACGTTTAGGAAGAATAAACACCGATGCCCAATATACATGCATAGAAGATAGAACATATAAAATCAATTGCAATCGACCCGCAAAAGATAAATACTTGTTCTTCCAATCACTAATCAATTGCAATAGATACTTTTCTACTAACGTATATTGGATACCTACTTTTCTACAAAACGATACTTTTGGGTAACATCCCAATGAACTTATATTTTGGTCAACATTCCAAACGATACTTATTTGACTATTAAGTCAACGACTTGCAAATGAAATTTGGTTTAACAAACCATACTTATAAAAACCTGTGAATTCACTCAACAATCTTGTTGATCTTTTTACTATGTTTTTCAGGGAATTAGCGCTCATGTAGTCTGCCTGCATCTTGGAAGTAAGCTACCCACGGCGAATTAGGATGCCACATTTTAGAACGAACGAGATTTCCTTTGTATAACTAATACACTTTAGTCATACTTACGAAATCTCTTTTTGAATTATGTATTCACTAAATAGATGTATTTTAAAATACTATATCTACAACTTTGATAAGTTGTAGCTTTTGTAACGATTATTATTAATGACATATTAATTACTGTTTTGCAATAATCATACGTTCCGAGGCATGAATGTCCAATGTTGACGTCACGACCCCCACGTACTCAACTACACTAATGCTTCCGCTAATCGAAATGCTTCCGCTAATCACTTGATAACGACGATTACCGTTTTTGGGGGTGTGACATTTTCATACAAAAATAAAAATCGCATTTTGTAATTTGTTTACTATCGGGTTGAAATTGATCATGATAAATGTAGTTTATCAGGATCATAGGTTTCGGATATGTTTTTTAGCATGAATCACTTTCGAATTACCTGTTAATTTGTAGATTGTTGCTCCATCTGAGAGAAGCCCTGAATAATTCTAGAATTTAGGGAAGTAACGTGATTTTACTTTGACCTGTAATATGTAATATGTATTTTCTATTCAATTGTATTATAGTGATTTATAAAATGACCTAAATACCCCTCCATAAATGAAATGCTAAAATCTGATTGGTTCCCTCATTCTTTAAATACATGTCATTCTTTAAAGAACCAACCTCTTATAATTATAACATGTCTATCATTACTTAGAGGAATAATGATGACGGATTTTTAAGATATAAAATTCGAATTTCAACACTCTGTTACGAACCATACAATAAATATGTTTTCATGAAGTTCTACATGGAATTTGTGAGAGAACCACACCTGCGAAAGAAGAACCCGATTGAACACAATGGGACGGCCAAAGTACTTAAAACATGGCAAATTTATGTGATGAAATCGCAAATAATCTGTAATTTAAACATGTTGTGAAGGTGTGTACTTTAATTTTTGGTACAAGGCATGGTTAGTGGATACGGAGATTATTATATAACTAGATTATAGACCCGTGTATACACACGGGTTTTTGATGCAAAAATATGTCAATATATATATGTCAGATATGATGAATTTCTATATTAAGTAATGACACTTGTATCTTGTGTATAAGGATGAAGCTACAACATATTAAACTGAGAGAAGAATTAAATTTTGTAAAGATAATATGTTTAGTACGTAGAAATGAAATTTCGATGGTAGGCTATTATAAAATTGGACTAACGTGTCACAATTAATGGTATTTGTTAGTGATTTCTTGTTTACTTTATAATAGTTAGTTTTTATAATTAGAATTAAATATACAATTTGATATTTACCAAGTGTTTTCAAAGGCAATGTAAATCCCATTCTATCAAACGGCCATACATAAAAACTTATATCGTTGATAATACCATAATTGCAAAAATATTAAAAAGAAAAATTAGACTCTTGAGTAAATATTAAATCAACCTTTTCGTAGGTGATCACAACTCTTTAATAAACATCCAATCTCTAGCTCTAACTATTCCCGTAGTTTATTTTTCATGGGTGCATATATAGCTAACTTAAAATTAATTCTAGACATGTAGAACTCATATTATATAGACTATCGTATTTAAAAAACATAAGCACTATTGACTAATCATATTTTTATAATTCAAATCAATATACCACCATTGAAAACGTATTATAATGTAATGTTCACAATGAATGGTCTATGATGGGTTTAAATTATGTAATGTGCATAATGAATGATCTGTGTATACACACGGGTATTAACTTATCTAAAATAAATATAATATAAATAACGGATTAATGATGTCATAATCATTAATCCATTATTTATATTAATTTAAGTTAAATCATATTTATCCACAACTCTCTTTTTTTTTATTTGGGCCACCCACTGGAGCCGCTCCATATTTCAATGGAGCACGACCGAACCCCCCACAAGGTCCAACAACTTTTATAAATTTACGAATTGAATTAATTGATTTTTCCTCTTTTGAATTAGACTAAATTGTATCATTTAAATGCTAAAGTATATGACATGTGAATTTTCATATATTTTAATAATTGTGATATGATAAGGATTCAAACTATGATCCTTAGAAAATATATTTAAACTCATTAGTTCTAGTTTTCTTAATCAGTCCACGAAAACGGCATGTTTGAACTGATATGATGAACCAATGCGATTTGTTTGGTCCAAAACAACACCAATTTTCTTTTGATATTATTATTATTATTATTATTATTATTATTATTATTATTATTATTATTATCATCATCATCATTATTATTTTTATTATTATTACATGTAAGTAAACCACAATCTTATTGAGCAATCTGGATCCTTCAATGTGATTTTCAATTTGATCCGACGATATAGATTTAATTAAAATAATTCACACTTTCCCCCCTTAAATATTAAAAAAATCCAGTTAATAATACTTTAAATATAATAACACAAAAAATAAAAACGTACATAACTATCACGACATAATCTCGATATTAACGATTTTTTTTCGTTAATTTAAGCACAGTCAATACTATCAAAAATAGAAATGTATTTCATTCAAATATTTATATAGTTATAATTCTTTATTTCTAACTCTCTATATATATATAATCAATCATTTTCTACGTGATCCATATCAATGGATCCACAAAAGATCTCAACATCTTTTAAAATATTGCATGTCCCAAAAATTAAGTGTAGTTGCACATCCCTCCTATAAAAAATAACCAGTTGTTCATGATCCCAAAAGTCCAAAAAAATTGGAAGGCATGATGTATACATTTTTATATTCAAATTTTGTTTATATATACGTGACAATTTCAATCTACAACAATGTATACACTCAGATTCATTTGAATATCTGTAACAATTTTGATTTAGTCGCTCACGTTGTCGTGGGTCTCAAAGTTATACATATATGAAATATAATATTTTACATTTAACACACTAACATATATATTAATTTATTTAATTAAAAAAATAAAAATAAAAACTTTAAATCTGATACAATTTCAATTTATTCAGCTACGTTGTCGCGGGGCTTTAAGCTAGTCTACTTGAAACTAAAATAAACTTTATAGGTGTGCCTTTAGGTAAATTCTTTAGGATATGTATTTAATAGGAGATAGATCGAGTGCTTAGCTAACTGCCTATTATTCCAAATGTTTGTTTCTGTTTCATTCATTTTTATTCATGCCATATCCTTGCATGATTGATTGGTTCATGAGACCTCCGATGGCCGGTGGTAATACGATTGCCTCTAAACTTTTCAAGTGTAGATATATAACAATCTTTTATTTAGTTTAATTTAATTGAGGGGCTTTATCACGGATAAAGATTTTTAATTTTTTTTAAATAGATTTTTTAGGAGAATCAATGAATATGATTGGTTAATTTGAAGTTTAATGAAATTGAGTGATTTGATTGGTTAATAGGTCTCAAATTTCCTAAAAATTTAATAGCAAAAGGTTTTCTCAAATTTTCTAAAAATTTAATAGCAAAAGGTTTTCTTTTATTAATATTTAGATAACAACAATATATCATAACACATGGATGTTTGTGTTTTGTCTTCTCAGGGGGCCTTGTGGGTGTTTTTTTTAGTTATGTTTTGGCTAAATGTTTTTTTTGTGTTGTAGTAATGTATAACTTGTTATAGATGTCTTTTTGGACTAATTAGAATCCTATCATCAAAAATATACATTTGACTAGAAACACAATTTTAAGATGCAAACCTTTAGGAATAGAGAACAGAAAAAAATACTAACAATTAAATTAGTTAAACATGTTGAATGTTTATAATAAGAAACGTAAACAATTACATTAGTTAAACATGTCATGATTATATATCAAACAAAGGTTCCCAAACATCAATTCAATTGAATATATAAATTTGTAAACGAAATACAACTTAATTGTTGCAATTCGTACAACCAACATACCTTTACTATAATTAGAAAACTTGATCATTTTCTTTCGTTTTTAGAATAAAATCTAAGAACGACGTAGAACAAGAGACGATACAAGACTCCCCAAGCCAACAAAATCCCGATATCATACCATACATTTTCCCATTTGATATCCATCGATTTCAAAACGTCTTCTCCAATCAACAAACACTCAAGGCCTTGCTTCGTGGGGTCGTTCTTATGAGCTTCACTAATCTTTACTTCTCCAAGCGGTCCAGGCGATAACTCGGAGAAGTTTCCTGTGTAACATTTGCTGCCTTTGAATTCGTTCACCAACAACGCCTCAAATGGATACTTAATCGCGGATATGTAGTGAAGCCACAGCCAGTAGGCAGGAATGTGTGAAGCTTTTAAGAAGAAACCACACGTTAAGAAAAAGAGAGCCGTTGTGGCTATCACCACCGCATATCCAGTGATGTAGCTCGGGACTAACGCACTTACGAGCATGACATAAGCGTTTGTGGTGATTAATGACGAGTAAAGTATGATCCAGAAGTGGAATAAGTTGCTGTTTAGTTTGAGGATTAATTGTGTGATGGCAGCGAATGTGAACCCTTGGATTGCGAAAAACGGAAGGTAAACAATGAGAGATGATATGACATACGAGGATGCACGGTATGCATTGTGGGAGGTCTCGCGGATGAATATGAATCGTTCTTGGATGAAAGTTGGGACTGCATCGTTGGAGGAAAAGAAAACTAGACAAACGGCAAAGATATAAAAGTTTAGAAGACGGTTAATTGTTTTGAAATTGTAACGACTTAGGTTTTCAAATAAGGAAGCTAAGATGAGACCCATAACAGCTAAAACGATTTCTCGAGAAAGAAATAGTTCAGGGGTTCGAACCACATTTAGTGCGGTCCGCCATGAGAGAACCATGACTTCACGTAGCCATGGGTTTGCAAACTTTGGTCCAAGGTCGGGTTCATCTAGGATCTCGGGTTCTAACGCGTTTTCGAATGATACGTAAGAATCTGAAGCTGGGCTGAATACGGGAGTCTTGGAACGGTGGCGGTTTATGCTTGGTGTCACCCCAGCTGGAGTTTGGCCCGGGGTGGTCATACCCCTGGCTGGAGTCCATGATGGTGCACGTTGTGGAGTACCTTTTACGCCGTGGTAAAGCCATACCGAGAAATCTTTGTAGAATTGTGAGGCTAAACGTGGATACGCTCCACTTTGCATGTGCATCGGTGTGTGAGCGACTTTACGTTCTCTCGAGTTATCAAACTCGTCATCAGACTCGTTCTCATGATAGTCGATTGAATTAGAGTTGCCTCGAGGAGTTGTGTTGGCACTCGAAAACCCAATGCTTCGAAGGGCGATGTGCTTTTGGTTATTTGGAGTTTTCCCATATGGAGTATGAGGGATTCTTGATTTCCGGATAGGAGTTTGAGCTACAGGATCGGGCTTGAGCCCGTCACGTTGGTAGGCCACGAGAGGGTCGAGCCCAATAGTGGACTCGTCGTACTCCTTGATCACATCTAAGAGGTACTCGAGATTGTTCTCGTTTTCTGGCACAGGTCGTTCAAATCCCGCAAGATGTGCAGATAGCGCATTTGGTTTTCCTAAATATATCAACCTCCCCCTGTTCGATCAACTTCAACATGAATCATCAAATTTAAACGTTTGAAACTCGAGATGAGATTATGGAACAAAATTTACCTTGCAAGGACTGTGATACGGTCGAGAAGCATCTGGATCCGAAACGAAGGCTGATGGATCGTCATAAGAACAATGCTCCCATTTCGAGCAATATCCTTAACTTTCTCGACAACACTAAATGCACTAGTCGAGTCGAGCCCTGATGTTGGTTCATCCAGAAACAAAAGCGATGGTTTGTGGATGATGTCGATCCCAATCGACACCCGCCGCCTTTCTCCACCCGAAACGCCTCTCCTCCCTTCATCACCAATATACGTATGTGCCGTGCTCTGCATTAAGTAACATAGATTTGTTTACACCAGATATACATACGTTACTAGTTTCCAAATTAGTGAACATGATAATAATTCAGATTTGTACCAACTTGGAATGTTGTACAAGTGTAGGATAATATTGATGAAACTTTTAGTTTTGTATTGTGGTTTTATGACTAAGGTTTTGTTAAATAATTTCTTTGATACATAATATAAACTTAATGAATAAATACCATTATAAACTTGCTTTTAGATTTTTAATCAAGGAATATATTAAGATTCTTACTGTTAAGCCCAGTTGGTCAAGCAGCCCGATGACACGCTTTTTCTTCTCAGATCGGGATAACGAAGGTGGAAGGCGAACCTCTGCTGCAAACATGAACGTCTCAAAAACCGTCAGCATAGCAAAGAGTTGATCATCTTGCATAACGTAAGACGATATCATCTTCATGTAGCTAGCTGTAACCTGTACCATATTATTATTAAACCATACATGAATGATTGTTAAATCATCATCCAACCGAATTAAATAAATGCCATTTTGAAGGGTACTTACCGGCTTGCCATCAATTCGAACAGACCCTTCAAGACTACCTTGAGCAATTCGACCAGCCAACGCATCAAGAAACGTCGATTTTCCAGCACCACTAGGACCCATGATGGCCATGACTTCACCTCGCACGGCTTGACCTGATATATCATTCAAAAGATATGTTTCTTTCGTGATCCAAACACCATCTTTCTTCTGCTTCTTCATCACACTATATGACAAGTTACTGAATTCAAGCCCATGCCCGGGCTCAAGTTTGTGGGTTGGTTGACCTATACCCTTGTTCGACTTGGCTTTTGTTTTGTCCAAATCGAGCAGCGTCTCGAGGCTCCGATTGGTATCCGTTCTGGCATACCTTGTTGCCATCTTGTTAAGAAACCAAGTCTTTTTCAACTTATGAATCAAAAGCTATGAAGTTTAACTACGGAAGGATGATGGATTTATAACTACAAGATAATGGATGCTGGAGGTAAAGACAAAACAGATTTGGAAGGCGGCAAAGCTTAAGATGCATTTCTTTGATGGTGCCGTTATAGATTGCTGGATTTTGTTTCTTATGATAATATCCAAGACTTTAAAATTCCACATGATGACAGTTACTGTGACTCGAACATAAAATTAATTTGGCTCTCAAACTCGAACATTAACTTTAAGATTCAATTAAAAATCATATGTATAATAATCTCATATCAGCAGACTTACTTTACATGCCAAAATTAAAGAAAAACTGAGTAACAATTACTAATAATAAATGTTACCCTAATTTATCAGATATGCAAAAAAATAACTAACATAACTGAAGAACCGGTATTTAAGTCAGCAATTGTTAGCAGGTAGAAGTTGCTTCAATTTCCGAACAACTTGTCTCATGGTAGGTCTCTGGGTGACGGAATCAGCAGTACAAAGAAGCCCCAAGTGCAGCAACTCCAGAAGAACATCTTCTGGGCCCAATTCCCATAATCCGGCCGTGAAAACCTCCTTTTGCAGCCCTTCTTGACGGAGCATTAACGCCCACGAGACTATAGTGTAACCATTTTCCTGAGTCGAAAAAGACTTGTCTAAAGCTCTCTTATCGGAAATCAGCTCAAGAAGCATTACTCCATAGCTGTATACATCCGCCTTTTCAGATGCCCGGCATGTCAATGCATATTCTGGCGCCACGTAACCGAACGTTCCAGCAACACCGGTAGTTACGTGCGTTTCGAAATCATCCAAAAGGCGGGCTAACCCAAAATCCGACAAGTAAGCGTTTAAATTTTCATCCAGTAGTATGTTACTTGGCTTAACATCACGGTGAAGGACTCGTGGAGTACACAAATCATGCAAAAAGTAAAGCGCATTAGCGACATCAAGAGCAATCTTGTGAAGAACTTTCAATCCATTAACCCGTGCGGGTCTTTCGACGATAAAATTTTCCAAGTTTCCTCCAGGAAGATAGTTGTAAATTAGAAGCATTTCAGACATGCTAGCATAATACCCGATTAATGTAACCAGGTTAGGATGCCGGATTCTTCCAAGACTACGAATTTCCGCGTTGAATTGAGGAACCCCTTGGCACATTTCGACAGTGAGCCTCTTAACAGCAACGGTGATTCCGGGAGATATCTCAGCCCGGTAAGTTGAACCAAAACCACCGCTTCCGATACAGTTTCTTGAAGTGAAGTTCCCGGTTGCTTGAATGACGCTGTCTAATGTCAGTCGTGGCCCTATCTCCTTGAAAACCACGAGTGATTCTGGTGGACTAGAACGGCTTAGAGGAGTAGTAAGAGGAGGAGGACGCAATGAGATTTGGGCAACCTCCAAATTTGGTTTCCGCTTTCTCACGTAAAGATAAACGATAATCAGAGCTACTAGAATCACAATAATAATAGACGGAACTATAATCAGTATTAACTCAAAAGAGTTCATGTCCTTATTTTTTCCGTTAGGTTCTGGTGAAACTGTCGACTCGAAACCCACGGGCCATGGTTCTTGTGATGGGACAGATGACAAAGTAACAAACTGGCATCGGTGAAGTAAAGGGTTACCCATTACGGTTTTACAGTTTATTGCATCACGGTCTGTCTTTATCGATCCAGAAAAGTTATTAAATGAAAAGTTGAATTTAACACGAGACTTCGAATCAAAAAAACCAGAAGGAATTTCCCCATATAACCTGTTGTTGTTGAGAAGAAGAACTGTTAGATTTCTAAGATGAACGAGAATCTTCGGAATCTGACCAGAAATCTTGTTCTGTGATGCATCTAACAACTTCAGACATTCCCAATTTACACTGACATTTGGAGAAATCTCGCCAGATATGACGTTGTTGCTTACATTTAGGTATAAGCCATTTAAATTGTTGCAGTTTCTTGACCGATTGTCAGGATATAAACCTCCCAAAAGCTTGTTTCCACTGGCTAGAAATGCGTAGTCTATCTTCTTCACTGTTCCTTCGTGTTTGGATACTATAGGAAGTAATGGGATCAAGCCTGTGAAATTATTGTCACTAAAATCATGGATCATGGCAGGCGTAAACCGAGATAACGGAAGACGGCTTTTTACTCGAGTTTTATGAGCCAAATAGGAAAGATATACATCGAATTGATCAAATTGCTGCGACAAGCTTAAACGACCGCAAGGAAAGGTCTTGAATTCAGGAATGGGTCCAAACATGAGATTTCTGCTAACATCAAAAACTGCCATACAACATACCCCAAGTTTTTCATCAAGAACACCACTGATCCTGTTCGAACTAACATTAAGAAAATAAAGATTCGGGCAGTTTACAAAAACACCCGCGATTTCTCCTTTCAGATGATTACCAGCAAAACTCACCATTCTTAAAGTCTGACAATCACCCCAGTTTTTTGGAAAGTTGCCATCAAGATTCGCATTCGGTGCCCAAATTACCTTTAAATTTGGTAACATTGTGATTTGCAAGGGAATTGAGCTTTCAAAGAAGTTACTCTCTTTATGATCACGGTTAAAGTCAGATGATAAAATAAGAACAGATAACTTAAAACAGTTCCCAATGCTTGCGGGGATAGCACCCGCAAGGCTGTTTCTGGAAACATCTAGAACTTTGAGCTCTTGAAGGTTTCCAAGCTCAAGAGGAATAGCACCCGAAAATGTATTTGAAAAGAGCAACATTGTTCTTAAGTTGTGGCAGTTTCCATAACTTTTGGGGATCTTACCATTCAAGGAATTGCCCGAGAAATCAACATGCTCAAGAACATCACAGTTACTCCAAAATTCATCCTGTAGTGACCCGCTAAATCGGTTTAACGACAGATTAATGACTTTTAAGTTGGCAAAATTTCCAATAAAATCAGGAACTGATCCTCCAATTCGATTTCCAGCAAGGTTCAAGATGCTTAAATGTTTGCATTCTGAAAGTGAATGAGGTATCTCCCCTACTAATCTGTTGAACCCTAGATTAAGAACTTGCAAATTCTTCAAATTGGTGAAATTGATCATAGATAAATTTGCAGCCATCAAATTCCCTTCAATATCAATCACTTGAAGATTTATTAACCCCCAAATCTCAGTTGGTAATTCACCTCTAAATTGATTAAATGGAAGTGATAAAACCCTAAGTTCTGAGAATTTTCCAATTACATTCAACAATCTCCCACCTAAAAAGTTATATTTTTTTACTGAAGAACAATTCCTAACAATCCCAAAACCATGCAATGCATTATCAGAATACTTATTACTGAAACAAGAACCAGAATGATCAAAATTACCTCCTGATAACACCAATTCAGAAACCCTACCGTGTGAGTTGCACGTGACTCCGAACCATAAACAGTGATTTGCGTTTGTCAATTTCCAGCTTGAGAGCATGTTATGAGGGTCAAGAATGGCCTTCTTCAACTCCAAAAGTTGACTTCTTTCTGAAAAGTCAACAGCTTTTCCAGAAATTAAACAAAAAGACAACAACATGAGAAGCATTCTTCCCAACATTTTTATGTTCCTTAATTTGATACAAGAAAATGAGACCCACAGTCCACAGATGGAAAGATTAAAAGTTTACTTGATTTGGGTGCTGGAAATCAAAAAGAAAGACTACAAAGATTTCAGCTTTGGGGAAATTAAGGAGAAAAATTGATGGTTTTGAATTTCAATAGTAAGTAGTAGTCTTTAGTTTTTGAATCACGTTCTTTGTTGTTGATGGGTGTGTTTGTTTGTGTTCACATGTACTTTTACTAAATTGGTTTGCTGGGTCAGGGTTGGGACCCACTCTGGGACGGTAGCTATTCAAAAGTCAAAATGGCGGCCCAATGTGGGTTGTGGTTTGGAACAAGGGCAGAAAGTGGACAAGTCACTAGTTCATTTGGGTTCCTAAGACCACTCGCAATGGGTCAAAAAACGTCCGTTTTGGAACTTGACAATGCCCAGAACGCCCGCAACGGGGCGTTCTCGGTGGGGCGTTCTGGGGCTTCGGTTGTGGGAGAACGGGAGGAAGGTGGGACCCACGCGATTATTTTATTTTTATTTTTTCATTTTTCGTCATTTTTTGCTTTTTTCAAAAAAAAAGGTAAATAAATGGGAGAGAGAGATGACCGTTGGACAACGGATATATAAAAAAAACTTTTTATTTTTTTTTAAACCACCCCACTTCCTATATAAACCATACTATACCATTTCATTTTTACACCAACACAAATCCATACAATTCACTACTCCCCTTTTATACCAAAATATTTCTTGATTATATTGCAAAAATGGATTCGATTAATCTTATTTGCGATTCATCTTCGGAAGATGAAGTTATAGTTGAACTTCTCCGAGCTTATCGCGATCAAAAAAATAGCGAGGCCGGGCAAAGTTCAAGACCACCACGTAATAGAAGATACATTCAAAGAGATCATGAAGGTGCCCAACAACGTTTGTGGGCCGACTACTTTGCGGAGAACCCAAAGTATCCACCAAACTTGTTCAAGCGGCATTTTCGTATGCGTCGAGAGTTATTTGTTCGAATCGTACAAGGTATATCCGATTACTCTGTTGAACCTATTCCTGAACACTTTGAATATTTTAAACCAAAACCAGATGCAGTAGGTCGACTTGGTTTTACCGCACTACAAAAGTGCACATCTGCCATACGCCAATTGGCGTATGGAACATCCCCTGATATGTTCGATGAATACTTACAAATGGGTGAAAGAACGTCAATTGACTGTCTTAACAACTTTTGTAAGTGTGTCTTCGATTTATACTCAGTTGAGTATTTGAGAAAGCCCACGGCTACAGATATTGCTCGCTTATACGCGGCACACGAGCAGAAACACGGGTTTAAAGGAATGCTTAGGAGCATTGACTGTATGCATTGGCAATGGAAATTGCCCCAATGCTTGGAAAGGCCAATACACCAGGGGTGATCAAGGACACCCGACCATCATACTTGAAGCTGTTGCTTCATACGACATGTGGATATGGCATTCTTTTTTTGGCATAATGACATCAATGTTTTAAACCACTCTCCGTTGTTCGATTCAATTAAAAATGACACCGGTCCACCCGCAGCCTTTGATGTCAATGGACATCCCTACACAAAAGGGTATTATCTTGCCGATGGTATTTATCCGGATAGGTGTACTCTTGTCAAAGCCCCTCACACCCCTACTGATGACAAACGAGCCAAGTTCAAGAAATTTCAAGAAAGTGCACGAAAAGATATAGAACGGACGTTTAGTGTATTGCAAGGAAGGTTTGCAATTTTAAAGATTGCGGGGAGAGCTATGAGTGTTAACAAGATGCGGCGACAGTTGTACACTTGTGTCATATTGCATAACATGATACAAGAAGATAACGGGTTTGCAATATCTTCAATCGAGCAGGAGATGATCGACAACCCTGCTAACCGGCCTCGGCGGAATTTTAGGAGACGTGTAGAAGACAGAGCTTCAAGAATAAAAGAAATACGTGACAAACGGGTGCACGACCAACTACAAGACGATCTTACAGAGCACATATGGGCGCTTCCACCAAATTTTCGCAGACTAAACGCCTCGAATAATGAAGAGGCTTAATTATTAACTCGTATTGTATTTTTATTATTTTAGTGTATTGTCTTTTAATTAGTTATCTTAATGTATTTTTAGGAAGTTATCGTAATGTATTTTTAGGAAGTTATCGTATTGTATTTAACACATTAATTGTAATGTATTTTAGTTGTTAAATTGTATTGTATTTTAATTTTATTGAAATGTATTGTTTTTAATTTAATTGTATTTGTATTATTAAATAAGTGGAAATGAGGTTAAAATTAGTGGGGCTAGGAGGGGAAAAAAGGGGCGTTCTGATGTTATGATTGCATGGGTTAAATTGGTGTTGTGGTGTTGTGCTGACGTGGCAGGGGAAAAAATGGCGTTTTGGTGTTATGACTGCGAGTGGTCTAAAGTTCCGTGTGAATAAAATGACCTCAACAATTATTCTTTATTCTCTACTCTCCAGTTATTTTCTAAATCATTTTCTAAAATTTTTTACTATTCAAAATTTTTTCTATAAAAAACTTTTCGTAAATTTTATTACAAAGCTTGAGATTTGATAAGTTATAGGTAGGGGGTGTTCATGGACGGTTAACCGGAGACTCCGTTAACCGAAGACCGGTTAACCGGAGTCTCGGTTCGGCATATTTTTGAACATAAACCTTCGGTTAATATGAGATCGGTTAACCGTTTTTTTCAGTTCGGTTAATTGGTTTACCAAATTAACCGTTCATTAATTAGTACTTATAGTAAAAGTAATTGACAACACACAAATATACGTAGTCATTCATTATTATTAAATATTCACTATACTTAAAATATTTTGATAATAAAAGTATCAAAGATAACCATTTTACTCTTTATTATTTTGTATTTATGTTATAAGTACGTAAATCGTTCGAATATAATTAGAATTAAGTAGTAATAATTACCATATTATGCCTAAATTAAGTTAGTAAATTACATTAAAATGAGTGAAAAGGAAATATAGATAATTTTATCAAAATACAAGTGTAAATATCTATATATAAATATAATATATACAATATATATACATATAATTATAACTATATATAAACTTTTCAGTTTTTTCGGATAACCGTCTATCATGTCTATACCAAAATCATGAACCGAAACTGAAAAACCGAAAAAAGTTCGGTTTGATTAACCGGAACCAAAAAACGAGAAAAATTCGGTTCGATTCAACCGATCGTTTTCCGGTTTTGGAATATTTTGAACACCCCTAGTTATAGGTATAGTGGACCTTATGTATTTCGATTATTTTATTATCATTTAGTGAGATTTATGTATTTACATGCATACAATTACCAAAAGTAATTGTTACTATTCCTAACCTGTTCATATTCATTTACTACTATTGCAACCCAATGAAAAAAAAAAGAATTAATAAATATAGGGATGAACATATATAGGTATAACATTAATAAATAGAGGGATGGACATGTATACATATATTTAATTTATATATGTAACATAATCTTGCAATTTTAAATACTACTAACAAACACAACCATGAATGTCTAATAATATTCAAAAGATAACATAGTTAACCTTTTTAGATGTATAAATACAAAAAAAGGTATTAAATAGAACATATAATTATAATTATATTGCTATAATAATTTTCAATAGAGTTAAAATGTAGATTGCACGTAGTACCTTGCAAAATGAGTGAATCTTTTTATCAAACAATCAATTATATTGGTTAAAATATTATTAAAAAAAAACCTTAGTATAAAATATTTTGTTATAAAGTATGTTAATAGGACTAAATCGATTTTTTATATTATTATATTAATCCAAAATATATAGTCCTAGCATTTTTAAAATTGAGTTCTTAAAGCTTTATAGTTATGATGATATATTGAGCGTTTTCCATTTCAAGTTTATTAAATCAACTTAATCAATTAAAGTTGATTTTAGATCAAAGTCATGGAAGAAATGGTCAAAGAGTACGATACAAATTTAGATTCGCTATTTAGTTGAGTACAAATCTTTAACAAAGAAAACAATCCAATACTATCGACTTAAGAAAGTCAAAACCTGTTTTGATAAACACTCTATAGTGCCTGAAAACTAAAGTTATTTTATATTTTAAGTTTTGCAAAATGAGCAAACAATCTAAAGAGAATTACATTCCCGCATCTAAAAATATCACTTTTAAACTCCCGCCGCAACGCGCAGGTAAAAAAAACTCGTTATAAAACATTTCTGAAGCTTTTCTTGTAACGCCCTAATTTCGTAAGTCTAAAACTATATAATATACGGTTTTAATCGTTTAATTTGCTAGTAAATAAATATTAAATGTGTACATTATATTAAATGTGAAAATATGTTAAATAAGTAAATATGACTAACTATGATAAGAAATATGAGTTAGAGGGACTGTTTATGTTAAGTGTGAATAGATGAGGGGTTGGAAGTGAAAACTATGTTATAAAAACTTTGGTTCTGTAATATTCTATCTCATTCTAAAATACAGAAAGTAAAAGTATGTATGTATATGGCGATTTTGGTAGAACAAAGAAGAAAGGGTGCTTAATCAAAGTTAGGATTTTGTAATTAAAGCTTAGAATCATCTAATTATAGTTCATAATTAAGGTATAGTTTATGCTCCATCTTTGTTTAATTTGATGTTTTCATGTGAAGCTAGTTTAGTAACTGATATCGCTTAAAAAGTCACGTTTTTACTACCGATATCTCTCTCATTCTGGAACGATTCTCGGCATTTTAACTCCAAAATATTACAAATCAATAGTATTATGCCAAGATGGTCAAAACAAGGTTGCACGATGAAAATCAAGCAAAACGGATAGAAAACAAAGATTCCACGCACGTTTGAAGATTCAAGACATCAAAACGAGATTTCAAGACAAAAGTGCCCATCACCAACATCCATCTCATCCAAGATGTTCGTTTTCAAATTATGAATCCAACAGAAGAAGAATCAACAAAAATGGACGAAGAATGAAGATTCTACGTACGCCGGAAGATCCAAATGATTCGTACGACACATCTAAAGTTCAGAGACATATTTTTAGGATTTCTTTTCATCAAAAGCTTCGTTTTTGAATTACGAATCCAATGCAAAGAGAATCAATGCAAACGGACGCGTAACGAAGAAAACACGCACGAATCGAGAAACGAGGCAACAGGCGACGAACTGGTGCAGGTAGCAGCCAGCCACCGCCGGCCAGCCACCAGGCCGCCGCCGGCCACCACCTGGCCACTGCCGGCTGCCACCCCCTGCACGGTTCCCGCTTTTTGGTCCTTGCGTGTACCCGGTGCTAGACCTTTACGCGTTTTTCCGTACCTAGTGCACCACCTTTATGCCCTTTTTCGTATCCGGTGCACCACCTTTTCCACCTTTTGCTATTGTGAGCTTCCACTTGCTAAAATGCACCAACACTCTCCTATAAATAGGAGCCATGGGTTTCATTTGAACATGCACCATACTTTCCACACTTTGGAAAACACACTTTCTTTCTAGCTTCTAGCTTTTCTTTCTTTCTTTATTTTCTTACTTTAAAATAGTATTAGGCTAGTTAGAATAGAAGCAGGGAACGTACTTATAGTCTTTGGTGAGGAACGTATTTGTAATATTTGGTGTACGCTGGGAGCAACTCTAATTAATTCAAGTCTACTTCTCCCGCATTTAATCCCGGTTCTTTCTATCCTTATCTATCTTAATTAATTACGTTTATATTGATTATGCTAGATTTAGTTATTGCCATTATTAGAGAGTAGTATACTTGTTGTGTTTGTTTGCGACGTAGTTAGTTAATTATGGGATGATTTATAATTAAATATTAAAGATCGGTAGTATTGCTTTGATCGTCTTATTGCATGTTCTTGTTTGATTGTTGCCTTAGGATCATCATAGTAGTAAAATATAAACGGTCTTAATTATCGTGAAGTAATATGATGGCCCCTATTTGACTGTTACTCGATATAGTACTAGAAACACTTCAAGGTGGAGTACAAATGTATGGAAGTCGAGGAACGACCAAAGGTAGTCATATTACGAAACTGTACAATATTACGATGTAATATGACGGCCCCTATTCGACTGTTATGCAGTAGGGGATTGATATATCCACTACCTATTTTGATAAATCCACTACAATCATGTTTTAACAAACTGTACAGTACAACCTATCAATGCATGATTGTGGTGGATTTATCATCACCCTATGCAGTATAGCGTTGGAAACACTCTAGGTGTAGTACAAACACGTGGAAGCTGCGTAACGATCGAAGGTAGTTATATTACGGACTAATATATATAGAATGAGAAACCTAGTTTAATTAACCTTTCTAAAATAGACTTTTAAACTTTAAATTATCTATCGCCTTTCCATCAATAAACGTGGTTACAACATCTTTTTAACGACGTCCAATTAGAAGGTAGTCAGTCATCTGTGTCAATATAATTTGTCAAAGGTATGAAACTATGGAACCGCAAGGCTACATGGGGGATTACCGTAGGACAAGACATGGCCAAGGTTTGAAGCGGCGGAACCACTTTAAGTGAGGAACGCTGTGGATAATTAGGGGATTTATTGGGTAGTCTTAAGCAAGGGCTGGTTTAAAGTCATAAATGAACTTTTTTATACGAATCTGTTAGGATGACAAGGAATCATTATATGATTCAGTTATGTCTAGTACCTTAAGATTTTGTTCCCGTTCATATGAAAGTATTATTAAACCATAATAAGATTTTGCTTATTATTCTAAATACTTTGTAATGTTACCATAACCTAGCTCCCGGTGTGACATGCTAATGGGATTTTAATTAGTAGGGAATCTAGTTTTTACATCACAAGTATTCAAGAATGATAATTAACATTAATCTTTCAAAACAGTTTCTCCAAATATCATCCCATAACTTAATTAACGAAGTCTCAGCAAACACTATCTTTATTTATCTGCTTTATCTTTTATTTTTATTTCGCTTTTATTTATTTACTTGCCTAAGTTAGTTAATATAAAAACCAAAACTCCCTCACTATTTTATAAACCCTTCACTAGTTTGAAAGCCCTCATCTGCCACGCCTTAGTTTCAATTCAGTCGGTTTGAAGAACGACTCTAGGTCATACCTACCACCTGCTCACCCTTAGGATTAGCATTGTTAGGGAAAACTTAGGCCCCGCATTTACAAGTTTAAAACACCCACTGATGCCCGTCGCCAGTAGCCGGTGCAACGACAAAGGGTAAGTAATTTCCCTTACCGACCGCTGGTGGCGCATCAAATTTTTGGCGCCGCTGCTGGGGAACCAATTGTATGATCCTTAGGCGTTAAGACGAACTTACTTACTAGTGAACCTTTAGAATTTCATAAACCCCTACGTCTTTCTTTGCTTTTCCTTCCTTTTACTCCTTCTTGAAATTACCACCCCTATCCATTCAACTAGTCAACCGCCTGCCAATGAGACTATGACAGCTACACGTATAACTCTCGCTGAAGACTCTAAACCTTTGATTGAAGGTCGAGGAGGACCAATTGTCTATCCGGAAATTGGTAGACGATCATTCGAGTTAAAGCCACACATTGTTCAGTTAGTCCAAAACCTCTGTCAATTCCATGGCCTACCAAATGATGATCCTAACTCACACCTTGACAAATTCATTTCCTTATCTAACTCCTTTAAGCCAATTGGGGTTAATCAGGACATAGTCTATCTATACCTATTTCCCTATTCACTCACTCTTCATGCACAAACCTGGTTCGAGGGATTAGAGCTTAACTCTATAACCTCTTGGGTAGAATTAGCAACCAAATTTTTGGCCAAATATATTCCCCCATCAAAACAAGCCATGTTTAGGACTAACATCATAAATTTCCGTCAAGTCCATGATGAATCAATCTACGATGCATGGGAACGCTTTAAGGGATTGCTTAAGAAATGTCCAAATCATCAATTTGAGCGCTTAGACCAGTTGCGCATTTTCTACAATGGTCTCTTCCCACATCACCGTCATTTACTTGATACCGCCTCTCAAGGCAGTTTCATAGACTGTACGGCAAACGAAGCTTGGAGCCTTATTGAGAAAATGACAATGCACAACCATGACTGGAACAGTGAAAATCACTCCTCAATAGTGAATCCACCAACTACACTCGGAAATGAAGCTATCAAAACTCTCGCTCAGCAAGTGGCAGACCTAACCAAGGAGATTAAGGAATCGAAAAGTCAACAACAACAAGTCTGTCAAGTTTAAACCTGCCTTAATTGTGCTAATCTGAACCACTCAGCCCAAATTCCTCACTCTCATCTAACTCCACCCAATACTAACCCTTCCTTTAACCCACCTAGGAATAACCCACTAACTTACCAACCCCAACCTTTGGAACCCTCTTCCTTACAAACCTCTAGTTTTGACGACACCCTGATACAAGTCATTCAAGGAATCTCGGCTAGACAAGACCAAGCTGATCTCATCTTAAGTGATCAACTGACTTTGTTAAAAGCTTTCGAATCCCAATTAGGACAATTAGCACAACGTATTAACGCTAAATCTCAGGATAGTCCAACTAGTTGCCATAAGGAGGATTCCCATATTCAAGACTTTAAGGTAGCACATAGCCCACCTACTATTTCCTCTCCGGTGAAGGAACCACCTATTGTCCCAACGACAATAGATTTAGAGTCTACATCAAATAGGAAAATCCCATTTCCGGCTCGTCTTAAACAACGACCCGACAAACTTAAGTCTTTTAAGCTTGATAGGAAATTCCTAGACACCGCATCTGAAGTTCATTCCAAAAAGTACTTCAGAAAACTTCTTACAACCAAGGATAAGGTACCCGAAGTACCCACTGTCCCGCTGAACGAGGAATGTTCAGCTATCTTGAAAAATATCATTCCTGAAAAACTCGGAGATACCGGACGTTTTACTCTCCCCTGTTCTATCTACAATTCAGGCATCATCTGTTCTCTTGCCGATTTAGGAGCTAGTGTTAATCTTATGCCATACTCGCTTTTCAAGAGGCTTGAGTTAGAAAATCTTTGACCTACCGAAATGACCATACAGCTTGCTGACCACTCGGTCAAATACCCTAGGGGAATAGCTGAAAATGTTTTAGTTAGGATTGACAAATTTCTTTACCCAGCAGATTTTGTAGTAATGGATATGCAGGAAGACGTACACATCCCAATCATACTAGGAAGACCTTTCATGAATACAGCCAAGGCAATCATCAACGTCTTCGCACAAACCATCAGTTTGCAGTCTCAGGGAGAAACCATCACTTTCCATATCGACAATCCTAATGCTGGAGACCAAGCCGATATGTACATGATCTCCATGAACAAGACCACAGAGGACAAAGAAATTGCAAGGTCAACAAGTGAAAGGAACTCTAGCACGGAAATGGCAATCATGCCATATTTCCTGATTGACCTCCGAAGAATAGGACAAGAGATGAAAAACGCATCTCCATCAGCAAACAACCCAACGATGGAAGAATTGATCAAAACGAGAAAGATGGAAGAAGAAAACAAAAGAAGCAGACCGCCACTGAACCTATTTAACACTGATGAAATGGCAGAAAGTAACCACAACCATCCCATGAGAAGAGAAACACTTGAGGAATATTCCAAGCGCACTAGTTACCAACCACAAACCATCACAGATCCCAAAGTACTTAATGAATTCATCCAAAGATTCGACAAAGCGGTAAGAGGAATAAGCGGCGTAGTCAACATGCTTGCTCTTTCCCCTGCTGAAATGCAATTCTGTCAACAACAGAAACTGACTTACGCTAGGATCTACAATGCCCTTAAAAGATCTAACATCCCATTCACCTTAACACAATGGGAGATGTTAGGATCCATTAGAGCGCATATGAAAGAAACTACTGGACATCCAAGCAGTCGTGCCGACATTTCAATGATGAATGACCTCACATCATTGCTTAACTTGCTAAGTAGAGAAGATCACCTCAGTTCCAAGGAGAGCGGATCCATGGTTATCAACTCCACTATGGAAAAACAAATTGAGTTAATGATTGAAGAACTTAGTGATCTTGTTTGGGAGGAATCAAGGCGCAAACGACCTTTTAGGGTTACACCTGAATCACCACTTAATATCGCCACTTTTGTTACGATCCATCTACGGGAGATTCCAGCACGGAAAAGAAACTCCAGAACAAAGTTCATATTCCACTCAGGAAGCAAGGAGATACTTCATCAGCTTACTCAAGTTTTCTCAGAATCCAACTTTCCATTCAACGACCATCAGCACCGGAAAATCAAGGACCTGTGCACATCCATCAGAAGATTCAACGGAGACCCAGGACCGAGAATTATGAAGACATAAAACTGCAATTCTTGGTGTTTGTATGCTCTCTTTGGCAAAACCCACCGCCCAGAGAGGCTGTTAAGACAGACACAACAACCATGACCGACTCTAATGGACCTGTCACTAAAGCAGTTGACTACATCACCTTCAGACTTCACGGACTTATGAGGAAAACTTCAGAGCATCTTCAAAACTACAAGGCATCATCGAGAGATAGTCCACTCGAATTGATTATGACAATAGTCAATCATTTCATGAGAATCTATCTACCTCGATATACTTTCCTGCAACCTAGGGCCCACAACATCAACAAAGGGGATTCCATGGATGCATCCATCTCCCCCTAGCTAGGAAAAAAGAAGTCAAGCTCTCGACTTTAAAAGAGCGCTTCTCAGGAGGCAACCCGTGTTTTAAATTTCCGCAATTTTACATTCCAAGAAGTGATGAAATCTCCGACAATCTTTCACACTTGGATATACGACCAAGTTTCTGCCTGACGCATCAAGTTTTTGGCGCCGCGCATCAAAGAACTAATATATCCAACGTGTTCACACCTACGAGACCAATCACAAGAAGACTTGATAAGAGTGAACCCAACAAGACGAAGTTTGGCAAGCGCATACCATGCAGCTACTGGGGAGTACTTCTATACCATTCTCTTTCCTTCGTTATAAATATACCATATCCACTATGCTTATCACTAAGTGTGGGATTCAAACCCAACACACACTGCTAAAAGAATACGTCTAAGATGTTTCAAATCCTAAGTGTGGGATCTTTACCCCAGTCAGAACTTAGAATAACATCGAGGACGATGTTCCTTTAAGTGTGGGATAGCAGTAGTATACACTACTGTAAAATGGATAATGGTATATGCTTGATTCTAAACTCGCTGCTCTTTAGACCATCCTTCTCCAAAAAGTAACTCGAAAATTTAAACAAAATTTTTCAAAATGGAGTTAAAAATATGTTAAAAATGAAAATTTTAGACAAAGAATGATTTACTTTGGGAAGAAGGATAAATAAAATACGAATTCCTTTGAAAAATTAGTTTAGTAATCCCATAAAGAGCATCGCATGACTAGGCACACAATAAACCAACTTTCGATTCGTGAGGTATCTTGAGCCATATAAAGCATTCACTTTTAATGCTTCACTTCTTCGATTCTTGAGTGTGCCAATGTATACGTTTAGAATCAGAACTTGCTCCTGTTATGCATTTCGAATCCCAACTGGTAAGTAAAAAGGAGATCGAATCACATCATTCTTAAACCCATCTGTACACCCAAAATGTGACACCCGGTCAAAAATGACCCAAAATTTGGTCCAAATTTAAACTTTTAAGTCGCGTATTATATACGTGTTAATATTCAAGTACTCAAGTATTATATATATATAAGAGTAAATTTCATAAATGGTCCCTGTGGTTTACATGGATTTACGAAAACAGTCCCTGTACTCTTTTTTCAACGTTTTCGATCCAATAACTTTGGATTTGCTCGCAAATGGTCCCTTAACTTTGGATTTTTGCTCGCAAATGGTCCCTTAACTTTGGATTTTTGCTCGCAAATGGTCCCTTCGTCTAACTTTGATTTGCTCGCAAATGGTCCCTTAAGGGACCATTTGCTAGCAAATCCAAAGTTATTGGACCGAAAACATTGAAAAGAAAGTACAGGGACTGTTTTCGTAAATCGATGTAAACCACAGGGACCATTTATGGAATTTACTCTATATATAATTATATATATAATTCAAAATGATTATTTAATAATCGTGTGTATACGAATCTGACAGAATACAGAAAACTATCCGTAAGATCAAAGTAAAACAAAAATATAATTTTATATTCCATTAAAAGTATTATGATAAAATACTTTGATTAAAAATATATACGATTTAATACTTAGAAATTTATGGTTTAAAAACATTATACTACTGTTACAATCGGGTACAAAAACACTGACTTTTTGTACCGTGAGCGGAGACAACAGTCCCCAAAAAGGGGATCTGGTCCCCCTTTTCCTTCCCACACAAGCCGATCAAGACACCCCTCTTATTTCATTTTATCTTCTTCTTCCTTATTTATCTTTTTCTCCACTTTTTTTTTCTTCAACAAAAATCATAACAATAATAATAACAAAAATAACATCAGCAGCAACAGCGGATCGAGCAACAGCATCATCACATGATAATCATCATATTTTCTTCTTCATTGTCATCAATCAATCATCATCATAATTTGTTTCTATCTCTCGGCACACCACCGGACACCACCACCACCGCCGGCCGCCACTCCACCTCTGATTACCAAAACAACACAAGCAGCAGCAGGAATGGAACAAAAGCAAACTCATCATCTTCATTTATCCTCACCTTCTCGGCATCAACATCATCACCGAACGCATTTTTTTTACTTGTAAGGGTTTCACATTTTTCTTCATGAATTCATGTTATTTAGCTTATAAATATTATGTATTATCCTTGTATAAACGGATTATAGCAAAATAATAAAGTTGAAACTTATTATGGTTGTTACTGGGTTAGCGATTGGGAGGTAACAGAAGACATAAACCATACTTGGTTTATAACATATAAAACATAAATCTAGCAAAAGATTATTTAATATAGGTGTTAGCCCAGTGGTTGGGGGTGCGAGTTTGGCAGTGAGAGGTCACAGGTTCGAAACTTGTGACCCTTTTTTGATTTCATTTATTTTTTTGATAAACTGTTGATAGCACATAAATTTATAATATAAGCAAATGTGTAAACAAAAGTAGGAATAGGCGAATAGCTCAGTGGTTAGAGTGTGTGGCTGTTAACCCAAAGGTCACAAGTTCAAACCCTCCCCATGACTTGTTTCAATTTCTTTTTTTTTTTTTAAGTGACTTGTAAATATGTATTTATCTATATTATGGAATATTTAGATAATATTACCGCAAAATATGTAAACAAAATAAACGAGATAATATTACCACAAAATGTGTAAACAAAATAAAGTAACTGAATTTCGGAAATGATAACTTTTATAACGGGCTCAAAGTGAATTATATATATGTATATATATAACTCGTACGTTTAATATATATATACTTTTTCAAAGTATACAACGAAACGGGCATAATAATAATACGTTTTTGAAAATTATTATTACAAGAATATCACCGACGAATCGTATATAATTCAACTCAAATGATCCATCAAAACAATTAAATCATGTGTACGATGATATTAATATATCTCTCGCATGTTTAGGACACTAGGAGATTATCTTGGTACACGCGCGCACCTTAGGATTTGCTTGCTCTTCAGGTGAGTCTCACAGCCCCCTTTTTACTGTTTTACTATTTTGGGGGAGATGCCTCACTTGTTTTACTAGAATACATGTATAAATGTATTAATTTCCTACTTGTACTTAATGTGTTACAAACTTGTAAACAAAATGCTTTACTGATTTACAAACTTACCGATTTCTACTTTGTCACTTTATGAGTTTACTACTTTACGGAGTTACTACTCCACAAACTTACTACTTTACAGATGTACTACTGTACAAACTTAGTGACTCGCTGTTTTACTATGATACTGATACTTTGTTACTTTACAAACGAAGCGAGCCATTGTTTTACTACGTTACTGATTTACTACCTTGCTACTGTACAAACTTACAAACTTGTTGTTCTACTACGATACTTAATTACTACTTACTGGTATATCAAATTGCATGAGTTTCCGTTTAATCCAATGAAGGCCTCTGAAATCATAGTAGTTAGTTATCGGATAAGCGCGAGTTTTAGTATATGGATCCATATGGGACTGACAATCCCCACCTGGGGTGGTAGCGCCACCACGAACCGTACTCGTATAAACAGGTGTTTTCTACTCGTTTCATATGAGTGTTTTTGGATTAGCACTCACGAGGGGCACAATTATGTACGTTAAGCTTCGACTATGATGGCTCATGGCAAGATAGACCGACCCCACTACAACTATGAATTACTTACTTACTGATATATATATACATTGTGAATGTATTTACTACTGATTGGTTTTACTTGTATGATAACTTACTTACTACTTTGTGTACAAAACTCTGTTGCTACTTATTACAAACTTGTGAGATTCACCAGCCTTTTGGTTGACGCTTTTAGTGATGCATTCTCAGGTACATAGCAACAGTACTGTTGCTCAGTAAGGATGGCCCGCAGGATATGCTAAGATAGTACGAGTCACATGCATTAACACTTATGAAGATTTTACTTGCATTATCTTCTGTACTTTGATCATGTACTTAAAATCTTCAGAATCATTTTGTGAACTCGCTAATGATGTATTACTTATGACTTAAAACTGTATACTATTTTTGAAATGTACTGAATGGTAATGTATTTTCTAAACGTCTCATTTAGAGTCGTTTGCTTGTACTTTGGTGTTTCGATATTTGATTAGTCACGCCCAAAAACAATCGCTTCCGCAAAGCATGAAATTGGGGGTGTGACAGATTGGTATCAGAGCCTAAGGTTATAGTGAACTAGGTTGCATTTAGTGAGCCTAGACTATGACCGTTAGGTAGTATTCCTCATTAGATATAACTGGTTCAGGGATTTCATCATACAAATTTAATTTAGCATAGCCTGATCAACTATGTACAATGAAATGAAGATGATGTGAACTCTGAAAGGGGTTATGTTGAACAGGAATGCATTAGTTGACTCTGACCACGAGAGAACCGTGACTTGTACTTGTTTTGCGTTAGACACGACTAGGTGGATAATAGGTATGTATAGGTTACACATATTTGGTTAGGCCTATTAATATCCTCCGATACTTGGTAACGAACTTATTGTTCATATACGCCTTAGAACTCGCCAACGGTAAGTTGATCGAGTCAGGAAAATAGTACCGAGATGTGCCCTGGTTTCGAGGGTCATCTCTTCGAAATAGGCTTACCCTGGTAGAGTCGAGAACTTCGACATTCTATTCGATACGAACCGATTAGTAATTAGGATCGACATACTCTAAGGAAAAAAATCCTTTCTCGCCACCCTTTCACGTTTGTATAACGATCAATACTTATCCGGATGTAATATCCCCTTCACTTTTGTAAACCTCAATCCTCGTAATCATTTGGACTCGCAAGTTAAGTGATTGCAACCACTATTATTCTACACTATTGATTGTCACTTGTGTTGTGATATATTTTTGTTATATATACAACTACGATGATCATATTCTTATACGAAACTCTGACATGTCCCTTATCTTCATTGAAGGAACATGCCTCCACGACGCCAAAAGTACACTCAAGCTCAGGTTGATCAACTGGTTGCTGACGCACTAAGTGTTGAGCGACGACGATCTGACGTCGCTGAAACACCACCAAGTACCACTGTGGTAAAACCTTGCACCTACAAAGACTTCCTTAGCTGCAAGCCTCTGAACTTCAACGGCACTGAAGGTGCCATTGGGTTGTTACGATGGCTGGAAAAGACAGAGTCAGTCTTTCGCATCTGCAACTGCGTTGAGGACTGTAAGGTCAAGTTCTCCGCCTACACTTTCATGGATGATGCTCTGACATGGTGGAACACTTATGCTGACTCTGTGGGCCCAGACATTGCTTTGGAAACTCCTTGGGATGAGCTGAAGAAAATGCTCAAGGATGAGTATTGTCCTAGGGATGAGATCCAACAGCTCGAGGCAGAATTCTGGAATCTCACCACTCAAGGGAATGACATTACCGGCTACACTTCTCGATTCAATCAGTTAGCGCACCTATGTCCATCTATGGTTGATACGGAATCCAAGCGTATTGAGCGCTATCTCTGGGGACTTCCTCCACAAATTCAGGGGATGGTTACTTCATCAAACTCTCCCACATTTCATGGTACAGTACGTATGGCACACAAACTGATGGCACAAATGGTTCATCAAGGAACCGTTGTTGACAAAAACGCTGGTAACAACTCTGGAGATAACAAAAGGAAAGCTGATGGAAATCCTGGAAACCAGAGCCAAACTAATAAGAAGCCTGCAACTGCTAAGGCCAACGCCTATGAATCTGATGACAAGGTAGGGTATAAAGGAAGCAAGCCCTATTGCACAAAATGCAGCCTTCATCATGATGGTTCATGTCCTTGCCCCAAATGCAAGCGATTTGGGCATGTGGCCAAGGACTGCAAAGCAGTCACAACTAGTACCAACACATCGGCCCCTAAGACCTGCTACGAATGCAATGGTACCGGGCACTTCAAGAGGGACTACCCAAAGTTGAAGGACAAGAACAGCAACACCGCTAAGGGCAGGTTCTATGTGCTTAACACTGAAGGTAACCACCAGAACCCGAGACTTATTGACTTACTCAACACGGGTATGATTACTTACAGATGACCCGACTGCCTGTATACTATTTACCTCAGTAGATTTTACTTGCTGTTTGAATACTTCTATGTTTTCCCTAGATTCTAAGTGTACGAAAGGGTTAGGGAAAAACGACAATTTAGATTCTATAGTTTCTATATGAGACGAGGTTTAGCTTGCATATGTATAGGAATAACATATCCTACACTGTTTTATACCGGAAGACATACCGGTTAATTTTTATACGATGGGTAACATCCCACATAAAACTAATGTAGGCTAAACCATTTAGTTTCTATAGGAGACTGATAGAGTCTAGTTTACGTTACGATACTACTATCCGTTACAAACTGTGTGAACACAGTGGAAGTTACTACTATACTTTAAGCGAATAGTACACATTGTAGCTACCTTCTAGTGACGGGCCTTGTCATGCAGACATAATGGTCAACACATCCCGAAACTTCCCTTCGTGGCCGGTAGGGCACTAGTTCAACAAGGGGAGGAAGACAATGCTAGATAAGTGTTGTGTCGCTTCCACACTTCCTTAGAATATGCACATACTATAACTTAAATACATCGATAAATTCTACGAACGAATTTCGGGATGAAATTCTCCTAACAAGGGGAGAATGTGACACCCGGTCAAAAATGACCCAAAATTTGGTCCAAATTTAAACTTTTAAGTCGCGTATTATATACGTGTTAATATTCAAGTACTCAAGTATTAGATATATATATATATATATATATATATATATATATATATATATATATATATATATATATATAATTCAAAATGATTATTTAATAATCGTGTGTATACGAATCTGACAGAATACAGAAAACTATCCGTAAGATCAAAGTAAAACAAAAATATAATTTTATATTCCATTAAAAGTATTATGATAAAATACTTTGATTAAAAATATATACGATTTAATACTTAGAAATTTATGGTTTAAAAACATTATACTACTGTTACAATCGGGTACAAAAACACTGGCTTTTTGTACCATGAGCGGAGACAACAGTCCCCAAAAAGGGGATCTGGTTCCCCTTTTCCTTCCCACACAAGCCGATCAAGACACCCCTCTTATTTCATTTTATCTTCTTCTTCCTTATCTATCTTTTTCTCCACTTTTTTTTTCTTCAAAAAAAATCATAACAATAATAATAACAAAAATAACATCAGCAACAACAGCGGATCGAGCAACAGCATCACCACAGGATAATCATCATCTTTTCTTCTTCATTGTCATCGATCAATCATCATCATAATCTGTTTCTATCTCTCGGCACACCACCGGACACCACCACCACCGCCGGCCGCCACTCCACCTCTGATTACCAAAACAACACAAGCAGCAGCAGGAGTGGAACAAAAGCAAACTCATCATCTTCGTTTATCCTCACCTTCTCGGCATCAACATCACCACCGAACCCTTTTTTTTAACTTGTAAGAGTTTCACATTTTTCTTCATGAATTCATGTTATTTAGCTTATAAATATTATGTATTATCCTTGTATAAACGGATTATAGCAAAATAATAAAGTTGGAACTTATTAAGGTTGTTACTGGGTTAGCGATTGGGAGGTAACAAAAGACACAAACCATACTTGGTTTATAACATATAAAACATAAATCTAGCAAAAGACTATTTAAAATAGGTGTTAGCCCAGTGGTTGGGGGTGCGAGTTTGGAAGTGAGAGGTCACAGGTACGAAACCTGTGACCCTCTTTTGATTTCATTTATTTTTTTGATAAACTGTTGATAGCACATAAATATATAATATAAGCAAATGTGTAAACAAAAGTTGGAATAGCTCAGTGGTTAGAGTGTGTGGCTGTTAACCCAAAGGTCACAGGTTCAAACCCTCCCCATGACTTGTTTCAATTTCTTTTTTTTTTTAAGTGACTTGTAAATATGTATTTATCTATATTATGGAATATTTAGATAATATTACCACAAAATGTGTAAACAAAATAAATGAGATAATATTACCACAAAATGTGTAGACAAAATAAAGTAACTGAATTTCGGAAATGATAAATTTTATAATGGGCTCAAAGTGAATTATATATATGCATATATATAACTCGTACGTTTAATATATATATACTTTTTCAAAGTATACAACGAAACGGGCATAATAATAATACGTTTTTGAAAATTATTATTACAAGAATATCACCGACGAATCGTATATAATTCAACTCAAACGATCCATCAAAACAATTAAATCATGTGTACGACGATATTAATATATCTCTCGCATGTTTAGGACACTAGGAGATTATCTTGGTACACGCGCGCACCTTAGGATTTGCTTGCTCTTCAGGTGAGTCTCACAGCCCCCTTTTTTCTGTTTTACTATTTTGGGGGAGATGCCTCACTTGTTGTACTTGAATACATGTATAAATGTATTAATTTCCTACTTGTACTTACCGATTTCTACTTTGTCACCTTATGAGTTTACTACTTTACGGAGTTACTACTCCACAAACTTACTACTTTACCGATGTACTACTGTACTACTGTTCAAACTTAGTGACTCGCTGTTTTACTATGATACTGATACTTTGTTACTTTACAAACGAAGCGAGCCACTGTTTTACTACGTTACTGATTTACTACCTTGCTACTGTACAAACTTACAAACTTGTTGTTCTACTACGATACTTAATTACTACTTACTGGTATATCAAATTGCATGAGTTTCCGTTTAATCCAATGAAGGCCCTGAAATCATAGTAGTTAGTTATCGGATAAGCGCGAGTTTTAGTATATGGATCCATATGGGACTGACAATCCCCACCTGGGGTGGTAGCGCCACCACGAACCGTACTCGTATAAACATGTGTTTTCTACTCGTTTCATATGAGTGTTTTTGGATTAGCACTCACGAGGGGCACAATTACGTACGTTAAGCTTCGACTATGATGGCTCATGGCAAGATAGACCGACCCTACTACAACTGTGAATTACTTACTTACTGATATATATATATACATTGCGAATGTATTTACTACTGATTGGTTTTACTTGTATGATAACTTACTTACTACTTTGTCTACAAAACTCTGTTGCTACTTATTACAAACTTGTGAGATTCACCAGCCTTTTGGTTGACGCTTTTAGTGATGCATTCTCAGGTACACAGCAACAGTAGTGTTGCTCAGTAAGGATGGCCCGCAGGATATGCTAAGATAGTATGAGTCGCATGCATTAACACTTATGAAGATTTTACTTGCATTATCTTCTGTACTTTGATCATGTACTTAAAATCTTCAGAATCATTTTGTGAACTCGCTAATGATGTATTACTTATGACTTAAAACTGTATACTATTTTTGAAATGTACTGAATGGTAATGTATTTTCTAAACGTCTCATTTAGAGTCGTTTGCTTGTACTTTGGTGTTTCGATATTTGATTAGTCACGCCAAAAAACAATCGCTTCCGCAAAGCATGAAATTGGGGGTGTGACACAAAAATAAATACGTTATCCCTACCCTCTCAAAGGCATCCCTCAAACTTCATAGTAAGTTCCAAAGATGAAAGAAGAGAATATACAAGGATATGACGTCGAAAAAAATCCAAGAAAAGAATTTGAAGAAAAGAAAGTCAAGTGGAAAAAGACTCCTCCCAAAAGAAAAAGGCGTCAATCCTCCCGAAAATTCAAACATTTCAGCTTTCCGCTTCACCAAAAAGAAACCCGAAAAACCAACATAACCCCCTCTCACATCACTAACACTTCACTCCATCAACCCTACATCACCTTCCCCTAGAATGATTGTGGCCAGATCGACTTCATGCTCACCTAAAAGGTAACGATTTGATTCTCGATCAAGCCTATGACAATAAACGATACATGACTGGCGTTCTGAGTGATTGATATAATAGAATAGGAAACCCTAAACACTTTGAGTGATTGGAGTGACCACCTTGAGAGGATCTCCTAGTCACGTATCCAAGATCAAAGATCAAAAGCATGCTCCTAAAGATTACAACCTTACTTTTTCAAAAGCATGAATATTTTATTTATCCAAAACCCCCTCAGTAAAAAGTTCCGCCCTAAAATATTTCATTATCAACTTATCTTTAAACATGATTGAGATTCGAGTTTGCTTGAGGACAAGCAAAGTTCTAAGAGTAGGATACTTGATATCGCGTAAAAAGTCACGTTTTTACTATCGATATCTCTCTCATTCTGGAACGATTCTCGGCATTTTAACTCCAAAACATTACAAATCAATAGTATTATGCCAAGATGGTCAAAACAAGGTTGCACGATGAAAATCAAGCAAAATGGATAGAAAACGAAGATTCCACGCACGTTTGAAGATTCAAGACATCAAAATGAGATTTCAAGACAAAAGTGCCCATCACCAACATACATCTCATCCAAGATGTTCGTTTTCAAATTACGAATCCAACAGAAGAAGAATCAACAAAAATGGACGAAGAATGAAGATTCTACGTACGCCGGAAGATCCAAACGATTCGTACGACACATCTAAAGTTCAGAGACATATTTTTAGGATTTCTTTTCATCAAAAGCTTCGTTTTTGAATTACGAATCCAACGCAAAAAGAATCAACGCAAACGGACGCGTAACGAAGAAAGCATGCACGAATCGAGAAACGAGGCAACAGGCGACGAACTGGTGCGGGTAGCAGCCAGCCGCCGCCGGCCACCATCTGGCTGCCACCGGCTGCCAACCCCCTGCACGGTTCCCGCTTTTTGGTCCTTGCGTGTACCCGGTGCTAGACCTTTACGCGTTTTTCAGTACCTCGTGCACCACCTTTACGCCCTTTTTCGTACCCGGTGCACCACCTTTTCCACCTTTTGCTATTGTGAGCTTCCACTTGCTAAAATGCACCAACACTCTCCTATAAATAGGAGCCATGGGTTTCATTTGAACATGCACCATACTTTCCACACTTTGGAAAACACACTTTCTTTCTAGCTTCTAGCTTTTCTTTCTTTCTTTATTTTCTTACTTTAAAATAGTATTAGGCTAGTTAGAATAGAAGCAAGGAACGTACTTATAGTCTTTGGTGAGGAACGTATTTGTAATCTTTGGTGTACGCTTGGAGCAACTCTAATTAATTCAAGTCTACTTTCTCCCGCATTTAATCCCGGTTCTTTCTATCCTTATCTATCTTAATTAATTACGTTTATATTGATTATGCTAGATTTAGTTATTGCCATGATTAGAGAGTAGTATACTTGTTGTGTTTGTTTGCGATGTAGTTAGTTAATTATGGGATGATTTATAATTAAATATTAAAGATCAGTAGTATTGCTTTGATCGTCTTATTGCATGTTCTTGTTTGATTGTTGCCTTAGGATCATCATAGTAGTAAAATATAAACGGTCTTAATTATCGTGAAGTAATATGATGGCCCCTATTCGACTGTTACTCGATATAGTACTGGAAACACTTCAAGGTGGAGTACAAATGTATGGAAGTCGAGGAACGACCAAAGGTAGTCATATTACGAAACGGTACAATATTACGAAGTAATATGACGGCCCCTATTCGACTGTTATGCAGTATCGCGTTGGAAACACTCTAGGTGTAGTACAAACACGTGGAAGCTGCGTAACGACCTAAGGTAGTTATATTGCGGACTAATATATATAAAATGAGAAACCTAGTTTAATTAACCTTTCTAAAATAGACTTTTAAACTTTAAATTATCTATCGCCTTTCCACCAATAAACGTGGTTACAACACCTTTTTAACGACGTTAAATTAGAAGGTAGTCAGTCATCCGTGTCAATATAATTTGTCAAAGGTATGAAACTATGGAACCGCAAGGCTACATGGGGGATTACCGTAGGACAAGACATGGCCAAGGTTTGAAGCGGTGGAACCACTTTAAGTGAGGAACGCTGTGGATAATTAGGGGATTTATTGGGTCGTCTTAAGCAAGGGCTGGTTTAAAGTCATAAATGAACTTTTTTATACGAATCTATTAGGATGACAAGGAATCATTATATGATTCAGTTATGTCTAGTACCTTAAGATTTTGTTCCCGTTCATATGAAAGTATTATTAAACCATAATAAGATTTTGCTTATTATTCTAAATACTTTGTAATGTTACCATAACCTAGCTCCCGGTGTGACATGCTAATGGGATTTTAATTAGTAGGGAATCTAGTGTTTACATCACAAGTATTCAAGAATGATAATTAACATTAATCTTTCAAAACAGTTTCTCCAAATATCATCACATAACTTAATTAACGAAGTCTCAGCAAATACTATCTTTATTTATCTGCTTTATCTTTTATTTTTATTTAGCTTTTATTTATTTATTTGCCTAAGTTAGTTAATATAAAACCAAAACTCCCTCACTATTTTATAAACCCTTCACTAGTTTGAAAGCCCTCATCTGCCACGCCTTAGTTTCAATTCAGTCGGTTTGAAGAACGACTCTAGGTCATACCTACCACCTGCTCACCCTTAGGATTAGCATTGTTAGGAAAACTTAGGCCCCGCATTTACAAATTTAAAACACCCACTGATGCCCGTTTCCAGTAGCCGGTGCAACGACAAAGGGTAAGTAATTTCCCTTACTTTGAGTTTTGATGAAAGGAAGTGTAAATTGATGAAATTATGGTTTCATACAAGATTTTATAATGTTTAGCATGTTGTCACACCCCGCCAAACGGTAATTACAATTACATAGAGTGGTTTGCGGAAGCTTAGTGATGTGGCGGGGGTGCGATCAGTAAAACAACCAACAGATACATACATACTCAGAGCATATGATTATCGCAGAACAAATTAGATTAAGATGCCATTAGTTAAAGTTTTACAAAAGATTACCACTTGAAAAGTGGTAACAGTAATAGTAGTGGTTGAAATCAGTATTTCATAAAATACATAATATCAAAAGTAGATTTCATAGGTATGACTGCTGTAGTTGCAGTTATACAGAGGAAATCCAAGTGTCCCAAAAGTAGTGGCATCCTAACAAGTCCAGGGTAGTCCGTCCTGATAATGCATGCAGATCTTACTTACGCTGCTAATTCCCTGAAAAACATAGAGTAAAACGTCAACAAAATTGTTGAGTGAATTCACAAGTTTGTTTGTTATGTAGGAAACACAAGTTAATCATTTAAGAATAACATTTCCAAATAAGTGTTGTTTGTCAAGTAGGAAACACAAGTTATTAACAAATAACATTTCCCAAATCAGTTTTAGTTGTAATCGGAAACACAAGTTATTAATCAAATAACATTTCCTAAATCAGTTATCAGTAGGAAACACAAGTTAACCTAAATAAAGATTAACATTTCCAAATCAGTGTACGTAGGAAATCCTTTCCTAATCAATAGTTTAGTGGGAATATTTAGACGGTGATCCCTTGAAAGGTGAGCTAAACCTGTCAAGTAAGGTAACCCGATCTAACCCTATAACCAAACCACAACCCTAATCTGTTGTTATTTGCCATGCTGGACAATTAAGTATACGCTCCCAAATCCGTAGGAGGGTCGTCACGGCGATAGTACTATCCGTATACTCAGTGGCTAGAGTCACCTAGCTAATGGTTATAGTCTATAGCCATAAGGTCTTTTATGCACTACATCGTTCAGCCTAGATCTGTACCAAGATTCGTTGCCTAAATTCCCAAAATAGTTATGAAATACATTTCATAAAACATAGTTCAATTAGTTGTGTGAAATACCCTTTCACAAACAGTTCAAGTATGAAGTACCCCTTCATAAACAGTTTAAGCAAATACGTACCGTATTTAATCAGTCACAACATGAAATCTCATTTCATCAATAGTTTAAGTAAATACATCAAGTATTCAAACAGTTGTCGCATGCAACTATGTGACACCAGACGATTTAGGGTTACTGATTAACCTGCTAGAAACCCTAATTACGTGTGTTTAGTTTAGTATTAGGCTAAATACTTGTAATTATTTGTAACTATTTGTATATTTAAGTGAACATACACCCCCGTAATTGTTTTACATTACGCTTACGTGATTAGTTGTAATTATGCTTATGCAATTTGATGAAATTGTGCAAAACAATCGGACGGAGTCCGACACAGTATAAATACAGACGTTGGTGAAAAACTTTTTATAAATAACTTAAATCTATTTTTAGAAGTTATTTATCATTATTTATTATTTTATTAAAATAATATACGAAAAACCTAGGCGTTTTGGCTAAAACGTCTCAAACGCAACATAAACGCGCGGAACGCGCCCGACAATCGAACGAAAACCAAAGTATATTTTAAGAATTTAAAATATATCATTTAGATTAAAACTTTCATTTAAAATATCTCATTTGATGTTAATAATGAAAAACGTCTAATAAAAACGTTACGCGATTAAACCTCCGTAAAACGTGCACGCAAACCGAGGCCAACAAATTAACGGAACATTTTTATAAATGTTTTTTAAGTATTTTAATAAATACTTCAATCAAAAATATCGAAATTTAAGTCGTCACTTAAATACGAGTATAAAACATTTAGCGTATACATAAACACCGAACCGACCGAGTAAACGAACGTAAAACGCAACAATTTAAGCTAAGAATGAAAAATGACCAAAATACCCTTGTGTGGGCCCCTATGGCCGGCCCCCATGTGCCACCTCCAAGTTCACCCACTTAATTTTCATGCAAAAACCAATGATGACCATATTCCTTACACCTCCACTAGATGGGCATGCATTTCTCACTTTACTTCCAACACTCAAACTCTTTTCTCTCTATCAATCTTCCTCCTTTTCTCTCAAAATTCTGGAGATAAACCAGGCCCTAAATCACCTCCCAACCACCATCAAACACCATTAGACATCATCATTTTAAAGGCTTAAGCAAAAGGAAGGAAGCACAAGTTCATCACCATCTTCTTCTTCTTCTTCATTTTCACCATCTTCTTTGTAAGGATTAACACTTTATATCTCTAAAATTTTACTTTCATTATGTATATTTACATGTTATAATGTTCATCTATCACTAATATGTCCAAAACTTTTGTTAAAATACGTTTTTACAACTTAATCAAGAACATGCACAAATCTGCCCAGAAAAGTCAAATTCAAAGAAATATTCGTATAAAATCGAAAACTGAGAATTAGAAGATGCATTTTTTTTTTAAATTTGCGTATCGAAAAGATCTACAACTTTCATGTTTTACACTTTTACCAGAAACGAACTCATTTTTACGAATAACCTGATCTTTGAGACTGCCTGAGTAAAAGTCGTAATATGTGTTCGGAACTTTCTCGGAATTAATTAAATATGTTAACGGACATATTGGAAGCTGAAAATTTGATATGTTAGTCTAGACTCATAGTAGATCAGTTGGTAAAAATTTGGAAGTTTGATTTGGACTAGAGATAGGTGAAATCAGTTGGCGTAATAACCCGACAAAAACCGAAACATGGAATCTTGAAGTTGTAAAGTACATTTTAAAAACCGACACCTCGGGATGATCCCGACATGAGCCGACAATTTTTATGAGCTTTATTAACTGAGATATGGGTTGGGAAAAAGTTTCGGGTCAAACCGAGTAGGTTTGACCAAGTCAACAAAAACGGCTCGGCGGCTAAAAACGACAAAACTTACTGTTTTTGGAAAGTGGTAACAAAAAAATGGTTTTGGGAGACTTAGTTAGTAACTTGGACCAAAAACTAAACTTAGAAAGTTTCCCGAATTAGAAACCGACATATAAATCATAAGTGACTCATAAATCATAAGTGACTCTATAAGTGACTCATAAATCATAAGTGACTCTATAAGTGACTCATAAATCATAAGTGACTCTATAAGTGACTCATAAATCATAAGTGACTCTATAAGTGACTCATAAATTGAGAAGTGACTCATAAAATCAATAAGTGACTCATAAAATCAGTAAGTGACTCATAAATTCAGAAGTGACTCATAAAATCAGTAAGTGACTCATAAAATCAATAAGTGACTCATAGATTGAGAAGTAACTCATATAATGACCAGGTTTGACCAACCTTGACTAGTTTGACTAGGTTTGACCAACCTTGACTAGTTTGACTAGGTTTGACCAACCTTGACTAGTTTGACCAACCTTGACTAGTTTGACCAACCTTGACTAGTTTGACCAGTTTGACCAGGTTTGACCAGTTTGACCAGGTTTGACCAGGTTTGACCAGCTTTGACCAACGAGTTGACCAACTTTGACCTACGGTTTAAGACTTATACAAACTAGAATAATCTATTTGCAACACACGATTTGTACTACTAAATAGTATACAACAAAACAAACTTGATAATAATGTCTAAATGAATTATTATTACAAACTTTCACCAACGGGTCGTACACGCTTTTAATAAACAAACTTGAACAACTAATTTGGACATACTAGTTGATGAACTAGCTCTAGGTGGACATTAACCCTCCACCTGCACGATTGGCTTAAGTGGACATTAACCCCCACTTATACAATCGCTATAGATGGTCTTATAAGACATCTACTTACACAACCTTATACGTTTAGGGCGTTAGAAGGTTGCACACCGGCTTACTTGCTTATTTGATATTTGCTTGCTACTTGCTAACCTAAGGTGAGTTTCATAGCCCCCTTTTTTTACTTGTTTTTGAACTGTTTTGGGGTGAGAATACATACACACAGAAACTTTTCAGATTTTACTTATGATTGTTTGAAACAGAAACAGAACCTTTTACAGATTTTTACTTATGATTGCTAGAAACATAAACAGAAACAGAAACAGAAAACAGAACATATACTAGTTGCATGAGTAGCAGAACTAATCCACCAATAAGACCTCAATTTCATGGTTCGTTAATTTCATAAAGCGCGAATAATTGTGAATAGATCTATTTGGGATTGACAATCCCGTCCGAGCTGGTCGCTCCAGCTAACCCACGGGCGCATAATTATTTGATTCAGGATGTGTCCCGGATTAGACACATAGAGGCAGCAGAATTTGTTAAGCTTCGAATACATGAGCTCATGGCAATAGTAAACAGGACTATAGTATACAATACTATAGTATACATAATCTTTATTATACAGAAACTTTGTTATGCAGAATTTGATTTTACACAGAAACTCTGTTATACAGAACTGGATCCATGCAGAACTTGATTTACTCAGAAACTCTATTTTTACATAACTGGATCCATGCAGAACTTGATTTACTCAGAAACTCTATTTTTACAGAACTGGATCCATGCAGAACTTGATTTACTCAGAAACTCTATTTTTACAGAACTGGATCCATGCAGAAGTTGATTTACTCAGAAAATCTATTTTTACATAACTATGTTTTATAGAACTTACTTATACAGGATCACTATGATACAGAACTTATTTTACAAACAGAAAACATGGTGTTCACATGAATACTTTACAGATTAAACCTATGAACTCACCAACTTTATGTTGACCTTTTAGTATGTATTCTCAGGTTTACAGACGCAGTAGGACTACCCACAGGAAACAGGACAGTAGGATGCTTTTGGAAAGCATAGCTCGAGTCGCATATTTTCAAACAGGAGATTTAAATTGCATTACGACATTTTGTATCAACGATTATGTATTATAAATCTCTAGACTATGTTTGCGAACTTTAGAATCTTATGTAAACTTTTATTTATGAAATGTAACGTTTTCAAACGTCTCATATAGAGGTCGTTTGCTTAAATCTTTGTGTTGTGATATTTGATTTGGTCGGCGCCCCCAGGACACCTCATGTTTCCGCTGCCACGCGTTTTGGGGGTGCGACAGATTGGTATCAGAGCCTAAGGTTATAGCGAACTAGGATTGCATTAGTGACCTAGACTATAACCGTTAGGTTAGTATTCTTGTTTGGTATGACTGGTTCAGCGATTGCATCAATTGAATTTAATTTAACATAGCCTGATCAACTATGTACAATTAAATGAGATTCGATGCAAGACCTGAAATGGTTATAGTGAACGAGAATACAGTAGTAGACATAGACCGAGGATAGAACGGGACCAACCTATATACGTGCTTATGTGCTAGGCTTTTATGTGTATATATATATATGTATAATCTTACGTACACTAAACTTACTTGCCACCCTTTACGGCAACCACTCCCACAACTACGTCACCCGACATAGAAAACGAGACTCAACCCTTATATGCCACTGAGGAGACTTCCTCGCCAACCGAATCAGGTAACGATATAATCGAATAGGACTCACTTGAGGAGAATCCACCTAAGGATTCGCCACCCAAAATAAGTGACGCCTACTTCACCCTCTTCTTTCCGCTCACAACCAAATCGCTAGGGAACACGTAAAGAACTTCAACCGTACGATGCTTCGTCACTTCATACTCTTCATACCCACTTTTATCATAGACCCATGGAGCGCGCGTGCTACACACGACTAGAAGGACAGACCTCCTCGAACTAGGCCTTATCCTATTCACACTACCTACTCGAAATAATATCTCCAACACTTGGATAGATTCCAATGACTTAGCTATGACTCGGTTTATGACTTTAACCACTCTGGACATAAACTATCTCAATAACAACTTAATCATTTCGATCACTACTGCAATGGATGCTAGCAGCTACGGAATTACCAACTATTTTGACCGAACATCTTTACTAAACACTTGTTCATTTCGAAACAATAACATAGTCATGATTGACTACTTCAAGAACACTACTCGGTCATTGTCATGACTACTTTGTGAAACTACGATTTGGCTATCTACAACTCTTGAGACGCGGAGGATCTTCCGACATGAATACCTCTCCATACGCATAGGAACCACCACTAACCACCATCTAGATACATCATCATTTTACAAGAAAACTAGCTCAAGACAACAACGCGTGACTGGACCCATAACTTTGTTACGGGTACGTTACCACTCAATAACTTGTCTATTTTGATCTTATTCGGTACTAAATTACGTGATCACGCCCCACAGACTTAGAAGCTAAGAATAACGCAGAAATAATAGATTGATTTTAACCGTAAAATCGTAATTCAGAACCTCATTTCGAATTCCATTTCCTTTCTCGATGCCGTCTAAGGATCTCAGCCGAATAGTTGCCATGAGAAACCTATTGTATTCTTACTGTTACCAGTAGAACATCGATCTAACGAGGGGAGAAAAGATAAAACAAGAATTATTTCGTTAAGAAACTTACAGAAACCTTACAACAGAAAACCAGGAACTTAGACCCTGATGGCTTACCCATCAACCAGGCCCGGTGAATCTCACGACGAGGTCCGAATTCACTTGTAGATAAGAAACTCAGATACACTAGAACCACCCACTTACTCACAGTCCCCACATAGACCGTAACTAAAAACTAATTTCGGGACGAAATTCTCCTAACAGGGGGAGAATGTGACACCAGACGATTTAGGGTTACTGATTAACCTGCTAGAAACCCTAATTACGTGTGTTTAGTTTAGTATTAGGCTAAATACTTGTAATTATTTGTAACTATTTGTATATTTAAGTGAACATACACCCCCGTAATTGTTTTACATTACGCTTACGTGATTAGTTGTAATTATGCTTACGCAATTTGATGAAATTGTGCAAAACAATCGGACGGAGTCCGACACAGTATAAATACAGACGTTGGTGAAAAACTTTTTATAAATAACTTAAATCTATTTTTAGAAGTTATTTATCATTATTTATTATTTTATTAAAATAATATACGAAAAACCTAGGCGTTTTGGCTAAAACGTCTCAAACGCAACATAAACGCGCGGAACGCGCCCGACAATCGAACGAAAACCAAAGTATATTTTAAGAATTTAAAATATATCATTTAGATTAAAACTTTCATTTAAAATATCTCATTTGATGTTAATAATGAAAAACGTCTAATAAAAACGTTACGCGATTAAACCTCCGTAAAACGTGCACGCAAACCGAGGCCAACAAATTAACGGAACATTTTTATAAATGTTTTTTAAGTATTTTAATAAATACTTCAATCAAAAATATCGAAATTTAAGTCGTCACTTAAATACGAGTATAAAACATTTAGCGTATACATAAACACCGAACCGACCGAGTAAACGAACGTAAAACGCAACAATTTAAGCTAAGAATGAAAAATGACCAAAATACCCTTGTGTGGGCCCCTATGGCCGGCCCCCATGTGCCACCTCCAAGTTCACCCACTTAATTTTCATGCAAAAACCAATGATGACCATATTCCTTACACCTCCACTAGATGGGCATGCATTTCTCACTTTACTTCCAACACTCAAACTCTTTTCTCTCTATCAATCTTCCTCCTTTTCTCTCAAAATTCTGGAGATAAACCAGGCCCTAAATCACCTCCCAACCACCATCAAACACCATTAGACATCATCATTTTAAAGGCTTAAGCAAAAGGAAGGAAGCACAAGTTCATCACCATCTTCTTCTTCTTCTTCATTTTCACCATCTTCTTTGTAAGGATTAACACTTTATATCTCTAAAATTTTACTTTCATTATGTATATTTACATGTTATAATGTTCATCTATCACTAATATGTCCAAAACTTTTGTTAAAATACGTTTTTACAACTTAATCAAGAACATGCACAAATCTGCCCAGAAAAGTCAAATTCAAAGAAATATTCGTATAAAATCGAAAACTGAGAATTAGAAGATGCATTTTTTTTTTAAATTTGCGTATCGAAAAGATCTACAACTTTCATGTTTTACACTTTTACCAGAAACGAACCCATTTTTACGAATAACCTGATCTTTGAGACTGCCTGAGTAAAAGTCGTAATATGTGTTCGGAACTTTCTCGGAATTAATTAAATATGTTAACGGACATATTGGAAGCTGAAAATTTGATATGTTAGTCTAGACTCATAGTAGATCAGTTGGTAAAAATTTGGAAGTTTGATTTGGACTAGAGATAGGTGAAATCAGTTGGCGTAATAACCCGACAAAAACCGAAACATGGAATCTTGAAGTTGTAAAGGACATTTTAAAAACCGACACCTCGGGATGATCCCGACATGAGCCGACAATTTTTATGAGCTTTATTAACTGAGATATGGGTTGGGAAAAAGTTTCGGGTCAAACCGAGTAGGTTTGACCAAGTCAACAAAAACGGCTCGGCGGCTAAAAACGACAAAACTTACTGTTTTTGGAAAGTGGTAACAAAAAAATGGTTTTGGGAGACTTAGTTAGTAACTTGGACCAAAAACTAAACTTAGAAAGTTTCCCGAATTAGAAACCGACATATAAATCATAAGTGACTCATAAATCATAAGTGACTCTATAAGTGACTTATAAATCATAAGTGACTCTATAAGTGACTCATAAATCATAAGTGACTCTATAAGTGACTCATAAATCATAAGTGACTCTATAAGTGACTCATAAATTGAGAAGTGACTCATAAAATCAGTAAGTGACTCATAAAATCAGTAAGTGACTCATAAATTGAGAAGTGACTCATAAAATCAGTAAGTGACTCATAAAATCAATAAGTGACTCATAGATTGAGAAGTAACTCATATAATGACCAGGTTTGACCAACCTTGACTAGTTTGACTAGGTTTGACCAACCTTGACTAGTTTGACTAGGTTTGACCAACCTTGACTAGTTTGACCAACCTTGACTAGTTTGACCAACCTTGACTAGTTTGACCAGTTTGACCAGGTTTGACCAGTTTGACCAGGTTTGACCAGGTTTGACCAGCTTTGACCAACGAGTTGACCAACTTTGACCTACGGTTTAAGACTTATACAAACTAGAATAATCTATTTGCAACACACGATTTGTACTACTAAATAGTATACAACAAAACAAACTTGATAATAATGTCTAAATGAATTATTATTACAAACTTTCACCAACGGGTCGTACACGCTTTTAATAAACAAACTTGAACAACTAATTTGGACATACTAGTTGATGAACTAGCTCTAGGTGGACATTAACCCTCCACCTGCACGATTGGCTTAAGTGGACATTAAATCCCACTTATACAATCGCTATAGATGGTCTTATAAGACATCTACTTACACAACCTTATACGTTTAGGGCGTTAGAAGGTTGCACACCGGCTTACTTGCTTATTTGATATTTGCTTGCTACTTGCTAACCTAAGGTGAGTTTCATAGCCCCCTTTTTTTACTTGTTTTTGAACTGTTTTGGGGTGAGAATACATACACACAGAAACTTTTCAGATTTTACTTATGATTGTTTGAAACAGAAACAGAACCTTTTACAGATTTTTACTTATGATTGCTAGAAACATAAACAGAAACAGAAACAGAAAACAGAACATATACTAGTTGCATGAGTAGCAGAACTAATCCACCAATAAGACCTCAATTTCATGGTTCGTTAATTTCATAAAGCGCGAATAATTGTGAATAGATCTATTTGGGATTGACAATCCCGTCCGAGCTGGTCGCTCCAGCTAACCCACGGGCGCATAATTATTTGATTCAGGATGTGTCCCGGATTAGACACATAGAGGCAGCAGAATTTGTTAAGCTTCGAATACATGAGCTCATGGCAATAGTAAACAGGACTATAGTATACAATACTATAGTATACATAATCTTTATTATACAGAAACTTTGTTATGCAGAATTTGATTTTACACAGAAACTCTGTTATACAGAACTGGATCCATGCAGAACTTGATTTACTCAGAAACTCTATTTTTACATAACTGGATCCATGCAGAACTTGATTTACTCAGAAACTCTATTTTTACAGAACTGGATCCATGCAGAACTTGATTTACTCAGAAACTCTATTTTTACAGAACTGGATCCATGCAGAAGTTGATTTACTCAGAAAATCTATTTTTACATAACTATGTTTTATAGAACTTACTTATACAGGATCACTATGATACAGAACTTATTTTACAAACAGAAAACATGGTGTTCACATGAATACTTTACAGATTAAACCTATGAACTCACCAACTTTATGTTGACCTTTTAGTATGTATTCTCAGGTTTACAGACGCAGTAGGACTACCCACAGGAAACAGGACAGTAGGATGCTTTTGGAAAGCATAGCTCGAGTCGCATATTTTCAAACAGGAGATTTAAATTGCATTACGACATTTTGTATCAACGATTATGTATTATAAATCTCTAGACTATGTTTGCGAACTTTAGAATCTTATGTAAACTTTTATTTATGAAATGTAACGTTTTCAAACGTCTCATATAGAGGTCGTTTGCTTAAATCTTTGTGTTGTGATATTTGATTTGGTCGGCGCCCCCAGGACACCTCATGTTTCTGCTGCCACGCGTTTTGGGGGTGCGACAAATTATACATACGATTTCTATGTTTTCCACCCCGAGGTTTTAAAACATTAAAACATGTAAAAGGGGTTTGTGAACTCACTGTGAGTGCTCGTATGTGAATGCTAGCGAGGTAATATAACGAAGCCCAAAGTAGTCAACCTATACACAACAATGTATTAACTATAAGTACTTTGTTTACTTATGTTAATAGTTCGTTTGTTTGAAGAAATTATCAATTTCTTAGGTTTGTGTATTTCGTTGATGATTGTTGTTGGAAATATATAATATTATCCAAGTATTGTTCGTTTGTAGAATTGTCCGAAGTGTGTAAGTACATATACATATATATACTTATATAGTTGAATATATATATTCTTGTATATATATATTATTATTCGTTGTTTCTTTCATATATATCTCGTGTATATATAAATATTGTTCGACATTTAGGTTTACAAAACACAAGTTCAAATTGTCCCGTATAATGTTCATCTATAAATACGTCTCAATCATTTATAATCCCACTCGATAAATGTACGTATTTAAGTTTGTATATGTTTATAAGTATGTTACTCGTTCGTCGAAAACATTTGGGTTGTCATTTACTAGTTCATCGTAATCACATGGCTTGTCCATTACTAGTTCATCGTAACACATGGTTTGTCTATTACTCGGTCATCGTGTTTGAGTCACAACAGGTTTTGGCTACTGATGAAGTTCACGCGATCGGTTGAGTAGATCACGCGATCGCGTGGTCTACTTAACTACGCGATCGGTTAAAATATATCACGCGATCGGTTGGTTCGAAGAGGTTCACGCGATCGTGGTTGAAAACCACGCGATCGCGTCGTTCTGAGTTTCGAAGATTTCTGAAGTTTTTGTTTCACGCGATCGCGTGAAGTAATAAAAAGTTTTAGCGGGTTTTGCTGTTGAAAATGACGCGATCGCGTCATGTGTTTCTGCACAGAAACATCAGACGCAGAACAGAGCTGCACAATTTTGGTCCATTTTCACTTCGATCGTTTATAGTTCGTATTCAATATGTTCCAAATGGTTTACACTAGTTCCATAACATGTTTTGGCATCATAATATACCATTTTAACAAGTTTTCACCAATCGATTTTCGTTTTATGGTTTTGGTTTCTCAAGCTCATTTTCAAGATCAAAGCTTCAAATCTTTCAAATTTATGTGTTATGTAGCTAGATTATGATGTATATACAATTAATATATCGAAATTTAAGCAAAGGATTCAATGATTATAAGTTTTCTTACAAAGATGAAAAGGATGAAGATGGTGATCGGATGATGATGATGATGGTGATAGAGTCACTGGCTTGTGTTCTACTACTGCTGCTGCCTTGCTCCTGATCTTGTTAAGTTTTAGTGAGAAGGAAATGAGATAAATTTTTGGGGGTGTTGTGTGTTTGGGTGTAAGATCACAGAGGAGAAATGGGAGGGAGTAACGAGTATGGTTTTAAAATCAATCTGTCGCCTCAATTATTGACGTTAGGTGCCAAATTTTGGCACCTCAATTTCGAGTACGGGTAATTATAGCAATATAAAATTTAACATTTTATATTTTTATATTGTAGATGCTCTCCTGGTTCGTAATATATTTCCAGAATAATGAGGTTATTATTATTTTTAATTGTTGTACATTTTTGTACATTTTACTTCACACTACTATTTGAGCGCCAGATTTCAGTTGAGTTTCGAATTCATATTTCGAAGTAATGTTCTAAATACTTGAAAACGTACTAGAAAAATAACGTTTTTCGGATGTTGACCTTTTTGGTACATTTTAGAATTTGTTCTGTTCGTTAAATAATACGTTTTAGGTTAAACGTATAATTGAACCATTTTATCTATATGTTATAGATATATAAATACTCGTAATTAATAATCGAATTATTAATTATTTCATGTTACCAAATCTGGTAAATTATTTTTGTCGGCTTAGTTCCGATACGTTCGTACGTAATTTATAAATACTACATATAATGTAATACTTTTTGTATTATTGTTTTGGGCTCGCTAGACTCATATCACATCATAGGTTTAGTTTAAAAACAAATGCAGGGAATTAGCGTAAGAAATGCATGTAATTAAGTATAATTATATACCTAATTTGGAGGAGTGTCACATTCTCCCCCCGTTAGTGAAATCTCGTCCCGAGATTTAAGTCGAGCCGTGAGTCTCGGTCACGCTCTCAAATAGGTTGGGGTATTTCTTACGCATTTCATCCTCTCGTTCCCAGGTAAACTCTGGGCCATGTTTCGAGTTCCAACGAACTTTAACCAATTTGATTCGTTTGTGTCGAAGTTTCTGTGTTTTAGAATCCATAACTTCAACAGGTTCCTCCACAAAGTTAAGTTTTGAGTCGATGAAGACTTCGTCAGGAGGAATGATAAGTGTTTCATCAGAAAGGCACTTTTTGAAGTTGCTAACGTGGAAAGTATCATGTATACTACAAAGCTCTTGTGGTAGTTTGAGCTTGTAAGCGACAGGACCAATCCTAGCAAGGATTTCAAATGGTCCGATGTATCGTGGGTTCAGCTTTCCTCGCTTGCCAAATCGTGCTACTCCTTTCCAGGGAGATACTTTGAGTAGGACCTTGTCTCCTACTTGAAACTCAAGAGGTTTACGGCGGTTATCAGCGTAACTCTTTTGTCGATCTCGTGCCGCTTTCAGTCGGCTCAATACTTAAGTTATTTTGTCAGTGGTTTCCTGGACAAGTTCGGGTCCAGATAGTTGTCTGTCATCCAACTCTGCCCAACAGAGTGGTGATCGGCACTTGCGTCCATACAACGCCTCAAATGGTGCCATCTGTATACTCGTGTGATAACTATTGTTGTAAGAGAATTCAGCTAGAGGTAGGTGAGTATCCCAGTTACCTCCAAAGTCTATCACACATGCTCGTAACAAGTCTTCGAGCGTCTGTATAGTTCGCTCACTTTGGCCGTCAGTCTGCGGGTGATAGGCAGTACTCATATCAAGTCGAGTACCCATTGCCTGTTGTAATGTTTGCCAAAAGCGAGAAGTGAATCGCGCATCTCTATCAGAGATGATGGATAGTGGCACACCATGCCGAGAAACAATCTCTTTAATATAGATTTTTGCTAGTTTCTCCATTCCATCCGTTTCCTTAATAGCTAGAAAGTGGGCTGATTTCGTCAATCGATCGACAATCACCCATATGGCATTTGCTCCAGACGCCGTTCTAGGTAACTTCGTAATGAAGTCCATTGTTATCTGCTCCCATTTCCATTTGGGCAACTCAGGCTGTTGCAAAAGTCCAAACGGCTTTTGGTATTCAACCTTTACCTTCGAGCAAGTTAAACATTTGCTCACGTAGGTGGCAATGTCACGTTTCATTCCAGGCCACCAGTAAAAGCCTTTCAAGTCATGGTACATTTTGTCAGCACCAGGATGTATCGAGTAGTTGGACTTATGTGCCTCATTCAAAATCAGCTTGCGTAACTCCTCTACGCATGGTACCCAAATTTGGTTCATGAAGTACAACACCCCGTTGTCCTTTTTCTCGAGTTGTTTTTCCATTCCCTTCAAGGATTCATCCTTAAGACGTTCGGGAGTGAAAGCAAGTTCTTGGGCTTCACAAATTTGAGTAATGAGATTCGAGTGGATTGTCAATCCCAAGGCTCGAACTCTTCGAGGTTTGATTCGTTCCTTACGACTCAAGGCATCTGCTACTACGTTAGCTTTACCCGGGTGATACTTTATTTCACAGTCGTAATCGTTAAGTAATTCGACCCAACGTCGTTGTCTCATGTTAAGTTCTTTCTGGTCGAATATATGTTGTAGGCTCTTATGATCAGTGAAGATCATGCACTTTGTACCGTATAGGTAGTGCCTCCAGATCTTCAGTGCAAAAACAACGGCTCCCAATTCTAAATCATGAGTCGTATAGTTCTTCTCATGCACTTTTAGTTGTCGTGATGCATAAGCAATGACCTTTTCGTTTTGCATCAGTACGCAACCCAATCCCTGATGCGAAGCATCACAGTAAACAACAAAGTTATCTACTCCTTCAGGTAGGGATAGTATGGGTGTGCTGCTCAGTTTCTGTTTCAATAATTGGAATGCATTCTCTTGCTTCTCATCCCACTCAAATTTCTTGTCTTTTTGAGTTAATGTGGTAAGTGGCTGGGCTATCTTTGAAAAGTTTGCGATGAATCGCCTGTAATAGCCAGCTAGACCAAGAAATTGTCGTACTTCCGTTGGGGTTTTCGGTGCTTCCCAGTTGTTGATTGCCTCAATTTTGGATGGGTCTACGTGAATTCCCTTGTCATTTATCACATGACCAAGGAATTGGACCTCTCGAATCCAAAATTCGCACTTAGAGAACTTTGCGTAAAGCTTCTCTTTTTGTAGTAGTTCGAGGATAAGCTTCAAATGTTGCTCGTGATCCTCTTTCGATCGTGAGTATACTAAGATGTCGTCAATAAACACAATGACGAATTTATCCAGATAGGGTTTGCATACTCTGTCCATCAAGTCCATGAATACTGCTGGTGCGTTGGTCAGTCCAAAAGGCATGACTAGGAACTCGTAATGACCGTATCGAGTCCTAAACGCAGTTTTCGGTACATCCTCTTCTCGTACCTTGAGTTGGTGGTAACCAGATCGCAGGTCAATTTTTGAATAATGACTCGATCCTTGCAGTTGATCAAACAGATCATCAATGCGTGGTAACGGGTATCGGTTCTTGATAGTTACCTTGTTTAGTTCCCGATAATCGATGCACATCCGCATAGATCCATCCTTTTTCTTAACAAACAAAACCGGAGCTCCCCAAGGGGAAAAACTCGGTCGGATGAATCCCAAGTCTAGAAGTTCTTGCAATTGAGTGGATAACTCTTGCATTTCCGAGGGAGCTAGACAATAAGGTGCACGTGCGATAGGTGCGGCTCCTGGCACCAGGTCAATGTGAAACTCAACTTGTCGTGGAGGTGGCAATCCCGGCAACTCATCAGGGAACACTCCTGGATAGTCGCGTACAATGGGTACATCGTCTATACGTCGCTCCTCGGTTTTCTTTTCTACAACGTGTGCCAGAAATGCTTGGTACCCCTTTCGGAGATATTTACTGGCCTTCAAACACGAAATCATTTTTGTGGCACTCTTTCGTTTCTCACCTTGAACCACAAGTGTTTCTCCTGTTGACAGTGGTAATCGTACCAGTTTATCATAACATATGATCTCAGCGCGGTTCTTAGATAACCAATCCATACCGACTACAATGTCAAAACTTCCCAACTTAACCGGTAGTAAGTCTATTTCGAAGAGATGACCTTCTAAATCCAAGGTACATCCCGGTACTATTTCTCCTGATTCGATCAACTCACCATTGGCTAATTCTATGGTATACTTGTTGTCTAACTTACGGGATTCAAGTTCTAATAGTGGTCTAAACTCAGTAGACACAAAACTTAAATCAGCACCCGAATCAATTAACACAGAGGCATAATGATTGTTTACAAGAAACGTACCAGTGACGGTGTTAGGGTCCTGGCGTGCCTCTTGTGCTCCGATCACGAATGCCCTTCCTTGAGCCGGTTGATGGTTGATGTTGTTGGCTCGGTTATTGTTGTTACCGCGGTTGTTGTTGTTATTGCGGTTTTGGTTGTTGTTGAGCTTAGGACATCGGTTGCGGTAGTGCCCCTGCTCGCCACATTCAAAACATCCCTGGTTTTGACGCTCAGTGTTTGCCCGTGGGGGAGGGTTGGTTTTGCAGTCTCGGGTTCTATGTCCCCATGCCCTACAGTTTCCACAATACCCACACCCTCCTTCGTGGTGTCGGTTGCACTTATCACATTTGGGTTTGTTACCCAGATATGGTTTCGATTCGGTGGTAGTGGCAACATATGCTTTCGCATTTCCAGAAGATTTCTTGTTCTGCTGACCCTGACGATCAGCACCACTACCGTTCCACTTTCGCTTTGCACCACCAGAACTACTAACATCAGTACTGTTCGGTTCACTTTTTCCCGACACAGCTTTCTTAGTCAGATTTCCCATCCTGACTGCCTCATCGGTCAAACTTTGTGCTAGAGTAACAGCACTCCTGAATGTGTCCGGTTTAGATGACGTCACCAGACTGCGGATTTGTGGTACTAGACCGTATATGTAGCGCTCGATTCGCTTATACTCGGGTGTCACCATATGTGGCACTAAACGTGCAAGTTCCTGAAACTTAGTGGTGTACCCAGTAATATCAGCACCAATCATGGTGATGTTCCACAACTCTGTTTCTATTTTCTGCATCTCACTGCGAGGGCAGAATTCCTCCAACATCAAATTCTTAAATGTCCCCCATGACATTGAATAAGCAGCTGGTCGACCAAGTGATTGGATCTGACTGTTCCACCAAGTGAGCGCTTTGTCAGCCAAAGTGCAAGTAGCATACTTCACCATACAGTCAGGTGAACAGCCACTAATGTCCAATACTGATTCAGTTTTCTCTATCCAATGAATCATACCAATTGCACCCTCGGTGCCACGGAAAGAAATCGGCTTACAAGCCTGAAATGTTTTGTATGAACACCCTTTGCGAGCATTCACGGTTGTCTCAGTATTAACAGGGGTAGATCCACTGTTGTTAACTACGGGTTCGCGATAACGGCTTGCCTCATATTCAGCAATACCTTCAGCTATTCTTCGTGCGATCATTTGTTCAGTGGTTTCAGTAGGTGGTGGTGGTGGAGGCGTAGTCGTCTTTTGACTTTTTCTAGTAACTCGTCGTTTGGGAGGCATGATTCAGCTCTGCGATGAATAAAATGCAGAGTGTTAATGTTGAGATATTGAATGTGAATAGATCAAAGATTCACATTTGAAAGAAATGAATGACATGAAAAGATGAATGAATAGGGTTTTACAACACGTGCCATACAACTTTGAAACACCCACATGTATCTAGCATGATATAATCACGTTGGCCAGGCGTCATTATATAATGTCCAATACATATTTCTTTTCATTGTCGTTTAACACTGTAAATTTCAGAGGTTCTCAAGAATAATCAATCATCAAGTTGCAATATGTTTCAGGGTTTACAAGAATTGATCACAAAGTGTCGAATAAGTATAGGTTTAATCACAAGTCGACAGTTGTAAGAGGAAATAATATGGTTGATAATAAGCATAATGAACACGAGATGTAAACCAAACATACAATATATATTAAAGATCATAACGCTGTTACATGAGTTTAGTACAAAATGAGATGGAATTTCTAATATACCCATCGGTGGTTAGCGTTATACAAAAGATGATGGGTTTCCTATACATATACCCATTCTACTAACAAAGTTCCATCCAACATACAGCTAGTCCATAACTAATACATACATATATTTCCCCAAAAGTAATAGTCTAATATGGTGTAGGCACAACCGCCATACACAGTCCTAACGGAACCATGGGAAATACATCCTAACCGCAACCATCACTGCTGCAGTCATCACACAAACACTAGCTACAATCTCTGACACCCTAGCACGCCTCTCTAAAGCTGCAACGCGTGCACGGGTGGATGCTAGACTCTGCCAGTCTGTCTGACGGTGAGTCTCCACAAAATCCATCCTCTGATGGAGCATAGCCATATCCATAGCAGTACGGGAGGCATCGCTCAGTAGCTCCATCACATCTCTGCTCCTGCTAGATGATATCCTAAACATGGTGTGAACCACAGCCACAAGGGTAGGCACAGTGAGCTCCAGAGGCTCACCAGTGAGATATGCAGATGGTGGTGAGTGGGAGGACTCTCCAAACTCAAAGGTCGAGGGAATACCCTCTAGTGATCTCCACTCTATCAATACTCGAGGCATCCAATCCAGATGAGAAGGTCGGAGCCTCTTCTGTGGCGGCTCGACAACTGGAACCTCAGGCTCAGTCACTGGCGACTTATCGCGCGGTGCGAGTGGTCCCCTAGGAAAATCCCGAACACAGATCCTAGCTGTCATCCTAGGTACAGGCACACGAGAAGTACTCGCAACAGGTGGTGTAGAGGTAGGAGTAATGTAAGCAGATGGTCCACGGTGTGTGGTCACTCCAGTACTCGCTACGCTAAAGTAGGAGGCCTCCATGGGCTCCTCCTCAGAATCGGAATCAGTGATATAGATCGGTGCGCGTCTCGACATGCTGAGACAAAAGAATCGTGTGTGACATGTCAGTAATATGTTAGTTGTATGCAAAGTATGTATGCATGAATGCACAAATGTTCTAGCCAAGGCTATAGTCTAGGTCTCTAAGGTTCCAAGTCACTTAAAGACTGCTAGTTCGCTATAACCAATGGCTCTGATACCAAGTCTGTCACACCCTGCCAAACGGTAATTACAATTACATAGAGTGGTTTGCGGAAGCTTAGTGACGTGGCGGGGGTGCGATCAGTAAAACAACCAACAGATACATACATACTCAGAGCATATGATTATCGCAGAACGAATTAGATTAAGATGCCATTAGTTAAAGTTTTACAAAAGATTACCACTTGAAAAGTGGTAACAGTAATAGTAGTGGTTGAAATCAGTATTTCATAAAATACATAATATCAAAAGTAGATTTCATAGGTATGACTGCTGTAGTTGCAGTTAAAGATCAAATGTAGTCAATAAGTATTTATATGCTTGTTGACGATTTTGAAAAGGTTGATCTTGAATGTAAATGGTTAATGGAATAGAAATGTTATTAATATGGTTAAAGGATTGGTTAATGGTTTAAAGTGAATGTTGATAGTGGTAAAGGTGTAGTTTGACTTTGAATAGTCAACTGGATGTGAATTTGGTAATATAATAGCGTTATTATGGTCAAAGACCCAAATGGGTCGTCATGGTGCCCAAATGGGTCACCAAATGGTTCAAGAGTCAATTTGGGCTAAGTTATTAATATGTCAAATGTTTTTGTTGATATAGACTCCATAGATATGGTTGATAGTGTGGTCAAAGGTGTGAAGTCAGAAGTTGTGTAGTTGGTAAATTAGTATGTCATGTAAAAGTGCCGAAATGGTCTAAATCTGGTTAACGGTTCATATTTTGATTAAATGCAAAATTTTGAAGAGTGTTAATTGGGAAGTGTTTATAATCATATTACAAAGGTGCTCGCAAAATTTAATAGTCATTGGTTCAACGGTTTAAAAGTTATGCCCAAACGAAATTTGTATTTTGGTTATAAAATGTGCAGGAAATTTGTTTGCTGCTGGAGCTGCTGTAGCAGCAGCTTACCCAGCGGGTAAGGGAGGTACCCGGCGGGTAACCCTTACCCGGTGGTCCAAGGCGGCGGGTAAGCCCACCCTAAATGTGACACCCCCAAATTTAACGATTTGCGGAAGCTTGATTTGGGTGTCACTAATCAATATACAAAGCACATAAGATATAATGAACGACCACTATATGCGTCGTTTTAAACTTGTATAAATAAAGTAAATGTTTACATCAAAATATAGTTACATTAGCTCGGTTCCTGAAATTGAGAGATTACATAGCATAATTACTTTTACAAAATATAATAATGCAGTCCAATCTCTAGTTGTATGTATGCTGACTCGAGCTAATAATTCCTGCTTGTGCAGCCAAACTACTGCTGGGTACCTGTGATAAATACTAAAATGGGTCAGCGAAAACGCTGGTGAGCTCACAGGTTTGTATGTCAATGTATAGTTGTAAGAACCGCAAGATTTATATTGAATTTAAAATGCAATTAAGCAAGATAAAAGTTATACTGTCCATGAGCACATAGTCTGAGCTTAACTTGATTTGTCAGGCCCAATTAAGGAAACCTAACTTGGAGTGCCTCCTACGAGTGCCTAATCAACACTCGTCTTCCCAAATGCTAATACATCCGTTTGACCGGTTAGTGCGTGCTAACCCGGATGAGGATTGTCAATCCCATATGATATCATATACTAACATTCACGCTATAAAATACTAGAGACTATGCTTATGGAGGACTTTAAATTGATTAGCTTGAAACTCATGTAGTATTTGAAGTTTGGCACTTGCGTTCTACTTGTAAAACAAAATCGAGTAGTAATATCACACCCCTAGTTGTAAAGCAGTGAAAATGGGGCTATGAAACTCACCTGGTTCTTGAAGTGTTTAACTTAATAAACTTGAAGTAATTAGCTGTGAGTTAGTGTCCAAAGGCTTGAAACCTGAATGTGTCCACGACACTTAAATTGTCATTAATTGTATTGGTATCCCGAAAGACTACCATTTGAATTGTTTGTCTAACTTAATGTCCAAATTACCCCGATTTGGTTGATTGTTTTGTTACAAGTTACTACGACTTGTTTGAATAAATTGGTACAAGTTACAACGACTTGTTTGAATAAGTTGGTACAAGTTACGACGACTTGTTTGATTGAATTATCTAAGTTTCAACGACTTAGTTGATTGAATTGTCTAAGTTACTATGACTTAGTTGATTTAATTGTGTGTTTGAAAGTGTGTACGGCCCGTTGGTGACGGTTGTAACAATAGTTCTAAAATGTTATTATATTGTTGCTACAGTGAATTGTTACAGTGAATTGCTACAGTAAAATTTGACTTCGAAAATTTTGAGGTTTGAAGATTCTGTTTTGTGCGACGTAGCCTGCGACGTTGGGTGCGACGTCGCAGATCCGGACTGCGACGTTGGGCACGGCGTCGCTATGTGCGACTTTCGCAATTTAATGCGACGTAGAGTGCTGCGTCGCTATATGCGACGTTGAGGATTCGTGCGACGTAAGTCGCTGCGTCGCTATATGCGACGTTGAGGATATAGTGCGACGTAGGTCGCTGCGTCGCATTTGCTCCAGGCCAAATGCGACGTACGGGTCTGATCGGAATTTCAACCTCAAAAACGCATTTTCCGGCCATCGATCGGCATAATATTTTTACCCAACCCATTTTAGGACATTACAAGGTTATACAAACAACTAGCAAGTTATAAAACTTAAAAACGAGAGTTTTCGGAGTTGTGTCGGAAACTTACAAATCGCCGAAATGAAATTCCGGAAAGATAGGATTGTAGATCGCGAAGTGGTGAACGTTTTATTCCAAAAGGGCTTGGTGATCCGAGTGCGTTTAAGGAGTTTATTTTGTGAATTTGATGGTTGATGAAAATGGTGGTGATGATGATATTTGAGAGAAAAAGAGAAAGAAGAGAGAGAGAGTTAAAAGAGAAATGAAAGAAAAATGGAAAATGGGAGGTGATTAAGGTGGAATCCCCACCCTTTTCAGTCTCCGCGAAGTGCCCCGTGCGGTGTTCGTTTTCCCGATTATTTAAATGTTAAATATTTATTTTTATAAATTTAACTTTTCGTTTTAATTTACAAAAGTTTATTCCAATATTTTGTTGAAGTATTATTACTAAATATTTAGAATTTATGTTATAAAAGGTGTTTTGTATCGTTTTGTTTGCGAAGTTACATTTGATCCGCGTTTATATAAATTGTGTAATAAAGCTTGGATACGAAATATCATAACAAATAATATTCTAAATAAAATTGAGTTATTAGATAACATTTATATTACCTAATAAAATTGTTCACCAACGTCCGTATTTATTGTTTCGAAATTCATTCGATTTGAAACTCGTACGATTTAAACAAATCGCATAATTGTAGATATATATTCAACAATATATATATAATAATTGATACATTAATTAGCCTAACACGGAACTAATTACATGTATTACACTTGATTAGGCACTAAATTATAGTCCTAAATTGACGGTTGTCACATTAAAAGGGTAGGCTATGTGTAAAACGGGACAGCGTTTCTGAGTGTTGGAATGATCAATGTCTACCCGTCAGGTAGACAGGGTACCCGGCGGGTACCCAAGTGAGATCAATGATCCTTGTTTCTTTTACATGTATAAGTCTAAGTTATATAAGTTATTATAAGATTGAGTAAATCATCAAACATTATTATAATGTTATAACAAGTGTAAAAAAAATTGGTTTTAAAATTTTGGGGTGTTTCAAGTTGGTATCAGAGCACGGTTTAAGGGATTCGGGTATCCACCATTAGTTGGTACTTGATCTTAAGCTATTTTAATTTTATGTTTGAGCATGATATAGAATTGTTAGGTGTAATTGTTGATCCAGTTAACAGATTTCTAGGATTTCTGACTTGAAATGTCACGTGGTAACTTTGGAAACGTATAAATGTGATATGGTAATTAGTGTGCCTGGCCAACACAATAATTATCATATGATATTGTACGGAGCCATGGAAACCATGAGGTGTTAAGAGAATGAAGTCTTGGTAATTATTAAATGTAATGTGGTAGCAAGTAAAGATAAAGTAGACATATAGATTGTTAAGCATGCTTATACTAAATGTGTTGTGTCTACTTTCATTACTAATATAAGCGAGAGAGATATAGAGTTGTAACACCCTCAGATTTCGGGTCGCGGAAGCGGTCGGGTCCGGTGTTACCAAATCAAATATCACAAGCACAAAGGTAAATAATGAACGACTCTATATGAGACGTTTGAAAACAGTTATACATTTCCAAAATAAAAGTGTATACAAGTTGCGAGTTCGCAAAATAATTTCAATACATAATTTGTAATACAAAAGTTATGCAGAGAAATCCCGTTGTTTGAAAATATGCGACTCGAGCTAGCAAAATCTTGTAGCAATCCTAATCCTGCTGGGCACCTGAGAACACATGCTAAAACGAGTCAGCTATAAAGCTGGTGAGTTCATAGGATTGTTAGTTGAAACATAAAGTATAAACCTTTTATGTTTTAAAAATGGTTTCAAATTCCACGATTTGAATTGTATTGTTATATTATTGTAATACCAATGTATATAATTCTAACGGGGCATTTCATACCCGAATAGTGGTAACGTGTACCTAAGTACATAAAGGGAGTGGCTTACTATGCCTAGATACCTATCAGGTATAATTGAGTCCACAGACGTGAGGCAATACATGCCTAAGTATGAATCGTGTGATTGTATGACCACGTCATATGTTAACGAGTAAATTATGTTACTTATGTTGTAATAAAACGTGAGGATGCCCCCGTGGCATAATATGTAGTATCCAGCAAAAATAAAATTGTAGTCCCGCAGACTATGATTGAGTAACTAGTGTATTGCATCCACCAACAGTTAATTGTAGACCCGCAGATCTTTGATTGAATGTTTAGTGTGTCCGTTTGACCAGTTAGTATGAGCTAACCCGGACATATTGCAAATAATTGTAGTTCCGCAGAACTATGATTGAAAATGTTTAGTGTGTCCGTTTGACCAGTTAGTGTGAGCTAACCCGGACATGATTGAAAATGATTGTAGTTCCGCAGAACTATGATTGAAAATGTTTTAGTTCGTCCGTTTGACCAGTTAGCGTAAGCTAACCTGGACATGATTGAAAATGTTTAGTGTGTCCGTTTGACCAGTTAGTGTAAGATAACCCGGACATGATTGAGATAACGGCCTCGCGTGATAACCTCACCGACCCGTTATCTTATTGAAGATCACGAGCATAAGCTCGCCCATCCGTGAATGAGTGTGGATCACGAGCATAAGCTCGCCCATCCATCAAGTGTATCGCTTTACCGCGATATCTGTCACACCCCCAAATTTTGGTCAATGTTGGTCAGCGGAAGCATTAAGGTAAGCGGGGGTGCCGACGTCAACATTGGACATTCATACATATCAGAGCATATGATTATCGCGGAACATATAAGTTAAGATGCCATCAAAGTAAATTGTTTACAAAAGCTACGATTCATCGAATCGTAAAAGTATTTAAGTAGTTAAAGTTTTACAAAAGTGGATTTCGTAAATATGACTAAAACATATTAGTTATACAAAAGAAATCCCATTTCTTCAAAAGATGGCATCCTAAATTCACCATGGGTCGCCTAAGTTCCAAGATGCGTGCAACCTTACTTGTGCAGCTAATTCCCTGAAAAACATAGTAAAAAGTCAACAACAATGTTGAGTGAATTCACAGGTTTTATAAATGTATTTCATTGTACCAAATAGTTTATAAATTGTTGACACGAATGTCAAATAGTGTTTGCGTTGGAATGTTATCCAAATATATGTTTAGTTGGGATGTCCCCCAAAATATATGTTTGAAAATATGTAACTAGTCGTTTTCCAGCGAGTTCCCACATTTGTACCGGTCGTTCTCCGGTAAGTTCACAAGTTAGCACCGGTCGATCTCCGGCGAGTTCACAGTTAGTACCGGTCGTTCTCCGGTAAGTTCACAAGTTAGCACCGGTCGTTCTCCGGCGAGTTCACAGTTAGTACCGGTCGTTCTCCGGTAAGTTCATCAATTAGCTTACACAAATGTAACAGTTTATAGTATGAAAATGCTATTTCATAAACAATAGTTGTATAGTATGAACACAATCATAAAAAATTTGTATAAAAGCATAAAATCAATTATATAATAATTGCACATGTAGCAAAAGAGTGGCTATGTTTTTCACCCCTATTTTAAAAGCAGTAAAACAGTAAAAAGTTAGGGGCTGTGAACTCACCTCGTGAGCTAAATGCGTGAGAGCTAGCAAAGCGTAAGTCCAGGTTGGGTCTCTAACGTCCTAAACGTATGAGATTACAAGTTTAAGTAAGTGGATATCTCTATAGACTATCCAAGCTAGTGTCCACTCAACTAGTATGTCCAATTGTGTTTTGTTTTTGAAAATAAACGTGTACGACCCGTTAGTGAAAGTTTGTAATAATAATTCTTAAAGGACATTACTATTAGGTTTGTTCATTGTATACTTTACATTAGTATATATCACATGTTATCGTATGTGGTTATCGGTTATCACGCGAATTTAATACTTAGTGTCAACGTCTTGCGGTTTACGTCTCGGTTCAAATATAAGTGTCGTTTTTCGTTCGGGTTATGTTTACAAGCCTCATTTTTGGTCCAAGGCACTTAATAAGTCACTCAAACCCACTTTGTTTACAACTTTCCAAAATTAGTAAGTTCCTAAAAATAGAAAGTTTGACGTTTTCGAAACCGAACCCCGTTTTTTGTTGACTCGGTCAAACCTTCTCGGTTTGAACCGAAACTTTTACCCACGCCATAGATATGTTCATGGACCATAAAAAGTTAGTTTGTCCATTTATAGCAAGTCCACAAGTGTCGATTTTTATTAGCTACTAAAATCAGTCCACACTTTATATTTTCCAGAAAATGTACCTGTTTGTTGAATTTTTCTAAAAATCTACACTCCATAAACAATTCCAATAAAATTAACAGTTGTTCCACTGTATGTTATATACTTCCAGTAATTTTTCCATGAAGTTTAGAGGAGTCTAAGTATTTTTAAAAATTACATGTGTCCTCTGAGGTCCAAGAGTTGACCAATCTGGACACATGCATGAAGATTGAGCTTTTGGGAAATATCTATACGTTTTTAGCAAAAGGTCATCAGTACAATAATTGTATAAAGATTGCGGGGTGTCATATTCTCCCCCCGTTAGAGAAATCTCGTCCCGAGATTTTAATCCATGTCGGAACGTTAAACGCATTTGTTTTCGAGACGTCGTGTTGTCACCATAGTTGCGCTTTAGGTTGTCATAAAAGTTCTAACGGTTTAGGTATACTCGTCGTGTAGTTTAGTGTGTTATAGTTCAACAGTAGTCTAAGTTCATTAGGCGCTAAGTTCAAGATAAAACTCGAGTTATAAAATGGTAAAGCGTAGTAGAATTTTACTAGAATGTACCAATGTTGGCATAGGGATCTGGTTGTGCATCCTTTGCTCTAAGGATGTATACGCGTCTAGGAGCTGTCGGAGCATTAATGTTGCGGTTGTTGTTGTTGTTTTGGTTGTTACCATGATTGTTATTGTTTTGATTATTGTTGGGATTGTTGAGTTGTGGGCAGCGGTTTCGGTAATACCCTGGTTCTCCACACTTGAAACACCCTGTGTTTTGTTCTTCGTTGTCGGCTCGGGTGGGAGGGTTGGATCTACAGTTTTGGGCTAAATGACCCGAACGTTTGCATTTTTGGCAGAAGGCACACTCTCCTTCATGGTGCTTCCCGCACTTGCCACACTTTAGTTTGTTACCTAAGTATGGTTTAGGTTTAGCTGTGGTGGTGGTAGCGTATGCCCTATAGTTTCCCGCTTGCTTTTTGTTCTGCTGACCCTGACGGTCACTTCCTTCTTGGTTTCCTTTTCGTTTCTCGCCTCCGGAACCAACAATCTCAGTACTACTTGGTTCGCTATTTCTTGAAGCAGTTTTTAACGTTCCCATCCTTACGGCGTCATCAGTCAAACTCTGCGCTAGATCCATTGCGCTTCGGAAAGTAGTTGGTTTGGATGACATGACCAAACTTCGAATCTGTGGGGCCAACCCCCAATTGTAACGCTCAATGCGTTTATACTCTGGAGTCACCATATGAGGGACTAGGCGTACGAGCTCCTGAAACCTCGTTGTGTATCCGGTGATGTCAGAACCAACCATCTTGATGTCCCATAGCTCAGTCTCAATCTTTTGCAGATCACTACGGGGACAGAATTCCTCCATGATCATTCTTTTCAGATCTTCCCAGGAGATGGTGTAGGCGGTCGTTCGCCCAAGTGTTTGTATTTGAGCATTCTACCAGGTCAATGCTTTGTCAGCTAGAGTGCAAGTAGCATACTTTACCATGCATTCGGGTGCACAGTCACTAATGTCGAGTACGGACTCCATTTTCTCGATCCAGTGAACGATGCCAATAGATCCTTCAGTTCCGTTGAAAGTACTCGGTTTGCAGGACAGGAAGGTTTTGTATGAGCACCCTCGTTGGGTATTCGCAGGTGTTTCACCGTTGACATGGGTAGTCTCGTTGTTATTTACCACATTATCGCGATTGCGGCTTGCCTCATACTGAGCAATGGCCTCAGCTACTCGTCGTTCGATGATCTGTTAGGTGGTTTCCACCACAGGAGGTGTAGCGGCTCGTCGACTGTTTCTGGTGTTTCGTTGCTTTGGTGGCATGATGGTGTTCTGCGATGAATAAAATGCAGAAGTCAATGCCAACATAAGGAATGCGAAGAACAAGTTTCACATTGTGTAGTTAATGGTCAGTATGAAGGATTTGGTGATATCCCCATCACGTATCTTACGACTCTGAAACGCCCATATGTACTTAGTATAATATAATCACATTGGCCAGATGTCATTATATGATGCCAAATACATACTTCTTTTCATCAACCGTTCAATACGATCAGGTTCAGGCGAAGTCAAACAAGAATGAACGAATTGAAAGTAGTATGGTTCAAGGAATACGAGATAAAATCAACCATACATTTATTACACAAGAGTTGGAAAAATTTTGTATAGTGAACAAATAGATTAAGTGTACGGTTGAGTCGCGTAGCGGTTTCTCTTGCGCCGATGTGTTGTTGTTAGTGTATTTGTGACTATAGTTGTCGTATGGTGAGTTAGACGTATGCAAGTGTACGTATGCATGAGTGTCCTAGCCAAGGTTATAGTCTAGGTCTCTAAGGTCTCTAGGTCACTTAAAGACTTCTAGTTCGCTATAACCAATGGCTCTGATACCAATCTGTCACACCCCCAAATTTTGGTCAACGTTGGTCAGCGGAAGCATTAAGGTAAGCGGGGGTGCCGACGTCAACATTGGACATTCATACATATCAGAGCATATGATTATCGCGGAACATATAAGTTAAGATGCCATCAAAGTAAATTGTTTACAAAAGCTACGATTCATCGAATCGTAAAAGTATTTAAGTAGTTAAAGTTTTACAAAAGTGGATTTCGTAAATATGACTAAAACATATTAGTTATACAAAAGAAATCCCATTTCTTCAAAAGATGGCATCCTAAATTCACCATGGGTCGCCTAAGTTCCAAGATGCGTGCAGCCTTACTTGTGCAGCTAATTCCCTGAAAAACATAGTAAAAAGTCAACAACAATGTTGAGTGAATTCACAGGTTTTATAAATGTATTTCGTTGTACCAAATAGTTTATAAATTGTTGACACGAAAGTCAAATAGTATTTGCATTGGAATGTTATCCAAATATATGTTTAGTTGGGATGTCCCCCAAAATATATGTTTGAAAATATGTAACTAGTCGTTTTCCAGCGAGTTCCCACATTTGTACCGGCCGTTCTCCGGTAAGTTCACAAGTTAGCACCGGTCGTTCTCCGGCGAGTTCACAGTTAGTACCGGTCGTTCTCCGGTAAGTTCACAAGTTAGCACCGGTCGTTCTCCGGCGAGTTCACAGTTAGTACCGGTCGTTCTCCGGTAAGTTCATCAATTAGCTTACACAAATGTAACAGTTTATAGTATGAAAATGCTATTTCATAAACAATAGTTGTATAGTATGAACACAATCATAAACAATTTGTATAAAAGCATAAAATCAATTATATAATAATTGCACATGTAGCAAAAGAGTGGCTATGTTTTTCACCCCTATTTTAAAAGCAGTAAAACAGTAAAAAGTTAGGGGCTGTGAACTCACCTCGTGAGCTAAATGCGTGAGAGCTAGCAAAGCGTAAGTCCAGGTTGGGTCTCTAACGTCCTAAACGTATGAGATTACAAGTTTAAGTAAGTGGATATCTCTATAGACTATCCATGCTAGTGTCCACTCAACTAGTATGTCCAATTGTGTTTTGTTTTTGAAAATAAACGTGTACGACCCGTTAGTGAAAGTTTGTAATAATAATTCTTAAAGGACATTACTATTAGGTTTGTTCATTGTATACTTTACATTAGTATATATCACATGTTATCGTATGTGGTTATCGGTTATCACGCGAATTTAATACTTAGTGTCAACGTCTTGCGGTTTACGTCTCGGTTCAAATATAAGTGTCGTTTTTCGTTCGGGTTATGTTTACAAGCCTCATTTTTGGTCCAAGGAACTTAATAAGTCACTCAAACCCACTTTGTTTACAACTTTCCAAAATTAGTAAGTTCCTAAAAATAGAAAGTTTGACGTTTTCGAAACCGAACCCCGTTTTTTGTTGACTCGGTCAAACCTTCTCGGTTTGACCCGAAACTTTTACCCAAGCCATAGATATGTTCATGGACCATAAAAAGTTAGTTTTTCCATTTATAGCAAGTCCACAAGTGTCGGTTTTTATTAGCTACTAAAATCAGTCCACACTTTATATTTTCCAGAAAATGTACCTGTTTGTCGAATTTTTCTAAAAATCTACACTCCGTAAACAATTCCAATAAAATTAACAGTTGTTTCACTATATGTTATATACTTCCAGTAATTTTTCCATGAAGTTTAGAGGAGTCTAAATATTTTTAAAAATTACATGTGTCCTCTGAGGTCCAAGAGTTGACCAATCTGGACACATGCATTGTAACACCCCCGAAATTCACTGTTTTGCGGAAGCATAGTTTTGGGGTGCTACTAATCAAATATCACAGCACAAAGATAAAGTAAACGACATCTATATGCAACGTTTGTAAATTAGTTACATTCCATAGACATAATGTTCGAAAACTTAGTGTTTTCGTATACAAAAATGTAATTTCCCTAGAGTCCACGCGTGTAGCGGGAGATTATATTACATAATCAAAATATACAAAAGATAATGATAAGAATCTCCGTTAATGCAGTTGTGTTGAAATCATGCGACTCTAGCTAAAATCCTGGAGTAATCCTACTCCATCCGGGTACCTGAGAAAACATGCTAAAAAGTGTCAACCAAAAGGTTGGTGAATCTCACAGGTTTGTAAGTAATATCGGCTTTGAACACGAGATTTCATCAGTAAAGCCCGTAGGCGTAAAATCAGCCATTGCAATCCAGCAATCGTAAAATAAGTAAGTTTATACCGTTGCCATGAGGCTCATAATCGAAGCTTAACCCGTAATTAATAAGTTTGCTCCCGTGTCATGCTCGTAATTGAGCAAGCATCAGTAACGAATAAGTTGTCACCCGTTTATACGTGTAAATCGGTACGTGGCAGCGCTACTGCCCCGGGTGGGGAGGGTCATTTCCCTAATGGATCCATTAACTAGTGTTCGCGCTTAAGTCCATAACTAACGATATATGATGGAGAGACTTCTGTTTGTAAGTAAACTCATGCAATTTCGTTTGGTATAGTAAACAGTTTAGTACTTGTGTTCAAATAAAAGCAGTTGCATGTTTCTCCCCCAATAAGATAAACAGTAAAAGTGGGGCCGTAAGACTCACCTGTGTCTTGTAATAATCAGTTGCAATTAGCAAGTAGTAAGTAAAGCAAGTAGGTTCTCCGAACCCGTAACCTTCAAATGCCTAATCATATGAAGTTATGTAAGTATGCGTCTCACGAGACGTTTCGTTTAGTTGTACTGTAACACCCCAGAATTTCACTGTTTTGCGGAAGCATAGTTTGGGGTGTTACTAATCAAATATCACAGCACAAAGATAAAGCAAACGACATCTATATGCAACGTTTGTAAATTAGTTACATTCCATAGATATAATGTTTGAAAACTTAGTGTTTTCGTATACAAAATGTAGTTTCCCCTAGAGTCCACGCGTATAGCGGGAGATTCTATTACATAATCGTAATATACAAAAGATAATGCTAAGAATCTCCGTTAATGCAGTTGTGTTGAAATCATGCGACTCTAGCTAAAATCCTGGAGTAATCCTACTCCATCCGGGTACCTGAGAAAACATGCTAAAAAGTGTCAACCAAAAGGTTGGTGAATCTCACAGGTTTGTAAGTAATATCAGCTTTGAACACGAGATTTCATCAGTAATGCCCGCAGGCGTAAAATCAGCAATTTCAATCTAGAAATCGTAAACCAGTATTTGCAATCCCGCAAATGTAAGAAGTAAGTTTATACCGTTGCCATGAGGCTCATAATCGAAGCTTAACCCGTAAGTAATAATTTGCTCCCGTGACATGCTCGTAAATGAGCAAGCATCAGTAACGAATAAGTAGTCACCCGTTTCTACGTGTAAATCAGTACGTGGCAGCGCTACTGCCCCGGGTGGGGAGGGTCATTTCCCTAATGGATCCATTAACTAGTGTTCGCGCTTAAGTCCATAACTAACGATATATGATGGAGAGACTTCTGTTTGTAAGTAAACTCATGCAATTTCGTTTGGTATAGTAACCAGTTTAGTACTTGTGTTCAAGAAAATCAGTAGCATGTATCTCCCCCAATAAGATAAAACAGTAAAAGTGGGGCCGTAAGACTCACCTGAGTCTTGTAGTAATCAGTTGCAATTAGCAAGTAGTAAGTAAAGCAAGTAGGTTCTCTGAACCCGTAACCTTCAAATGCCTAATCATATGAAGTTATGTAAGTATGCGTCTCACGAGACGTTTCGTTTAGTTGTACACAACTAGTATATCCAGTGTTTGTCCGTATGTTTGTAATTGTTTGTTTGTTGGAAAACATGTTTGGCCCGTTGGTGACGGTTTGTAGAAAAAAATTCTAAATTGTTGACTTTGCTACAGTAGATTTGCTACAGTACTGCTACAGTAAAATTTGACTTTTTTGTACAGTAAATTTGACTTTAAAATTCTGGTTTTCTGTGTTTTTGCGACACAATCTGCGACACTAAAGTTGTAATGCGACACAAAGGTTGTGTCGCATGAAGGATGCGACACAAGAGCCCTGCGACACAGTGGTTGTGTCGCAAAAAGCTTGCGATGCTAATTCAATAGCGACATAACGGTTGTGTCGTATAAAATACGACATAGTATGCGACATAGAGTGCGACACAATATTGTGTCGCAAAGATTACGACACTAAAGGATCAGTACGACACAAGGTGCGACACTAATGGGTTTATGCGACACAGTGTGCGACACAAGGCTTGTGTCGCACGTATGAACACCAGCCCAGAAACTTACGGGTTTCGAGAATTTTCGACCAAAAACGCAAATCTAACCCATTTTTTAGCTATAAAATCGTGTATTATTCATGTATTAGGTTATATCTAAGTTGTGTACACATCAAAACATTAAAACATTACACCAAACTGAATAGATCTAAAATTTTAGGAATTTCTTACTTTTGCAAATCGAGCTAAATGGAGGATGAAATGGTGAAAACGATCTTGATATTCTTGCTCCACTCGTGATGGTGATTCCGAATATGTAATTTTCGTGGTCGAGATTTGATGTCGAAAATTTGGTAGTATTTTTAGTGAGAGTGTTTTTGAGGTGTGTGTGTTTTTGGAGAAGTGAAAATGAAAGGGAAAGTGAGGAGGGGGAAGGGTGTAGGCTGATCCAAAGGAGAAAGGAGGGGAAAATACTCCCCAAAACCCAGTGTTGACTCCGTGTCCTAATCGTTTATTCACTAGTTTTTAATATTTAACCAAACGTTTATATTTTAAAATGTAACTAGAGTATTTAAATAAAAATACTTTGAAATTAATAGAAAACATTTGTCGCAATATTTTAATTATTAAGTCGCGTTTATTACATTTTGTTGCGTTAGTTAAAATGTCGTCGCGATAATATGTAAATAATACTCGTTCGGTTGTGTATTTTATATAACAAAATACGTTCTCATTATTTAAGAAAATTTCTGTCACCAACGTCCAAGTAAACTGTGTCGGACTCCGTCCGGTTAATTCGTACGATTTATCCAAATCGCGTAAGTACACACACATATATATAAATCACCTTATATATATATATATACAAATAGAGCCTGTAATTAGTCCTATTACATACTAATTACAACTAGTTACAAACAATTAGGAATAATTAATTATCCTAATTATGCAGGTGTTACATTCTCCCCTTGTTAAAGAAATTTCGTCCCGAAATTAGCTTGGGTGCACGGACGGTGCGTTATCTGGGAAGAGATGTGGGTATTTCTGTCGTATTTGGTCTTCCCGTTCCCAGGTGAACTCAGGGCCGCGCCTAGAATTCCACCTGACCTTTACGATGGGAATACGACTCTGTTTCAATCGTTTGACCTCACGGTCCATGATTTCCATAGGTTCCTCGACAAAATGAAATTTATCATCGATTTGAATTTCGTCGAGCGGTATAATCAGTGTCTCGTCAGACAGACATTTCTTCAAGTTAGAAATGTGGAATGTGTTGTGTACGCTGCTAAGTTCAGCAGGAAGTTGCAGGCGGTATGCCACTGGACCAATCCTTTCCAGGATTTCGAATGGTCCGATGTATCTAGGATTTAGTTTGCCTCGCTTTCCGAATCGAATGACACCCTTCCACGGTGCCACTTTGAGAAGTACCTTGTCCCCTACCTGGAACTCAAGGTGTTTGCGTCTCACGTCAGCATAGCTTTTCTGACGATCACGTGCGGCTTTCAACCGGTTTTGAATACCAACGATTTTCTCAGTAGTTTCTTAAATGATATCTGGACCCGTGAGTTGGGAATCTCCTAACTCAGTCCAACAGACAGGTGATCGGCATTTACGCCCGTAAAGTGCCTCGAAGGGTGCAGCCTTTATGCTGGTATGGTAACTGTTGTTGTACGAGAACTCGCACAACGGTAAGTGATTTTCCCAAGAAGTACCGAAGTCAACTACGCAGGCTCGTAGCATATCCTCCAGTGTTTGAATAGTTCGCTCGCTTTGGCCATCGGTTTTCGGGTGATAAGCAGTACTCATATCCAGACGAGTACCAAGAGATTTCTGTAGTGATTGCCAAAAGTTAGAAGTAAAACGGCTGTCCCTATCCGAGATGATCGAGATAGGTACACCGTGTCGCGAGATGATTTCTTTGACATAGATGCGAGTCAGACGCTCCATCTTGTCGGTTTCCTTGATGGCCAGAAAATGAGCAGATTTCGTGAGACGGTCCACGATCACCCAAATGGTATCGCAACCACTCGAAGTTTTAGGTAGTTTAGTAATGAAGTCCATGGAAATCTGTTCCCATTTCCATTGAGGAATTTCAGGTTGTTGAAGCAACCCAGAGGGTCTTTGGTGTTCGGTCTTTACTTTGGAACAGGTTAGGCATTTACTGACGTACAAGGCGATGTCAGCTTTCATGTTAGGCCACCAATACAACCCTTTGACGTCATGATACATCTTGTCAGATCCGGGATGTATAGAGTATCGAGATTTGTGAGCTTCAGCCATCACCAAATCTCGCAAGTTTCCGAATTTGGGTAACCACACCCGGTTAGAGAAGTATCGAGTTCCATCGGGTTTGATTTCGAATTGTTTATCCAAGCCTCGCAAGGCTTCATTTTTCATGTTTTCATCGTTGAGTGCTTCAAGTTGAGCGGTAAGGATTTGAGCAGGAAGCTCGTTATGAATTGTCATAGAAAGTGCTCGAACTCGAAGGGGTTTCACTCGTTCTTTTCGGCTTAAGGCATCGGCAACTACGTTAGCCTTGCCCGGATGGTATTTGATCTCGCAGTCATAGTCACTAAGTAACTCAACCCAGCGACGTTGTCTCATGTTTAGATCTTTCTGATCGAATATGTGTTGGAGACTTTTGTGATCGGTAAAGATGGTGCTTTTCGTACCGTAGAGATAATGTCTCCAGATTTTCAATGAAAAACCACGGCACCTAACTCGAGGTCGTGGGTCGTATAGTTTTTCTCGTGGATTTTCAGTTGTCGTGAGGCATAGGCAATGACTTTTTCCCGTTACATCAACACACAACCAAGTCCCTGGTGTGAGGCGTCGCAGTAAACTACGAAATCGTCAGTGCCCTCGGGTAAGGACAGGATTGGTGCACTGCAAAGTTTGTTTTTCAATAGCTGGAAGGCTGACTCTTGTTTATCAGTCCAATCGAACTTCTTATCTTTCTGAGTCAGTGTGGTTAGTGGAACAGCTATTCTTGAAAAGTTTTCGATGAATCGGCGGTAATAACCAGCAAGACCTAAGAATTGTCTCACTTCGGTTGGAGTGGTCGGTGACTCCCAGCCCTTGATTGCTTCAATCTTGGCGGGATCAACATGAATTCCTTGGCTGTCAATCACGTGCCCGAGGAATTGAACGGTTCGAATCCAGAACTCACACTTAGAGAATTTGGCATATAACTCTTCGTGTTTCAGGAGTCCTAGAATGGTTTTCAGATGTTGAGCATGTTCCTGCTCGTTGCGCGAGTAAATCAGAATATCGTCGATGAACACAATGACGAATTTGTCAAGATATGGTTTGCACACCCGATTCATAAGGTCCATGAATACGGCCGGTGCGTTGGTCAACCCGAATGGCATCACTTGAAATTCGTAATGCCCATAACGAGTTCGGAAAGCTGTCTTTGGAATGTCATTGTCACGGACTCGGAGTTGATGATAACCCGACCGTAGATCAATCTTTGAGTAAACACTCGATCCCTGGAGTTGGTCAAACAGATCATCAATTCTAGGAAGTGGGTACCGATTCTTTATGGTTAGCTTATTCAGCTCTCGGTAGTCGATACACATGCGGAAAGATCCATCTTTCTTTTTCACGAATAAGACCGGAGCTCCCCAAGGCGAGGAACTTGGTCGAATGAATCCTCTGTCCAGGAGTTCCTGTAGTTGGTTAGACAACTCCTGCATTTCGGATGGTGCTAAACGGTAAGGGGCTCGTGCCACGGGTGCAGCTCCGGGCACAAGTTCGATTTGAAATTCAACTTGTCTAGGTGGCGGAAGTCCGGGCAAGTCTTCAGGAAAGACTTCCGGGAAATCCCGCACGATCGGTACATCCTCAAGTCGCTTCTCCTCCGACTTCTTCTCCGTTACATGTGCGAGGATGGCTTGATACCCTTTTCGTAGATATTTTCTAGTTTTCAGACAGGATACAATATTCAGATTCCGTCTACCGGTCTCCCCTTGTAGGACTAAGGTTCCACCGGAGACAAGAGGTATGCGAACGAGTTTGTCATGACAGATGATTTCAGCTCGGTGCTTGGACAACCAATCCATACCGACAATAATATCGAAGCTGCCGATCTCGACAGGGATTAAATCAATGGGAAACTTTTCGTTCGTGAGGTTAAGTGTACAGTTGTGTATGATGCTATCAGTCTCAATCAGTTTGCCGTTAGCTAATTCAACAATGTATTTAGGATCTAAGGCAGTGGGAGTTATGTCAAGTAAAGGGCTAAATTTCTCAGAAATGAAGCTTCTATCGGCACCGGTATCAAATAATACAGAAGCAGTAAGGTCGTTGAGAAGGAACGTACCCGTCACTACATTCGGGTCTTGTCTGGCTTCCCCAGCCTTGATAACGAATGCTCTACCACGAGCAGGGTTGTTGTTGTTTTTCAGCTTTGGGCAATCTTTCTTGAAGTGCCCTGAATTTCCGCACCCAAAGCAGGCCTTTGGTGCATTGGTGTTGGGGGTAGAAATGTTGGTTCGGCAATCCTTGGCTAGATGCCCGAATCATTTGCAGTTGGAGCAAGGGCAAGAACCGTCATGATGGCGGCTGCATTTGGAACAGTAAGGCTTGTTCCCGCTGTACCCTTTCTTTTCCGAAGTCCCCGATGAATAAGCCTTAATGTACTCAGGCTTTTTGTTGGGGGTTTGGTTGGATGAGTTGGGGTTACCTTCCCACTTGCGTTTGTTGTTTGCAGATGGGGTTGAAGTTGTGCCGCGGCGGACAGAATTTGCCGTTAACTCATGGGCCATACGGATGGCGCTCTGAATAGTACCCGGTTTGGAAGAAGTTACCAGGTCTTGGAGTCTCTCAGGAAGACCATCAACGAATTTCTCGATCCTCTTATACTCAGGATCGACCATGGTTGGGTACAGAAGTGCCAGTTGGTGGAAACGGTTTGTGTATCCGGTGATGTCATCACCCTGCATCTTGTGGTTCCAAAATTCCATTTCCAGCTGTTTCAATTCATCCCTGGGGCAGTACTCGCCCCTCAACATCTCTTTCAACTCCTCCCACGGGAGTTTGTAAGCATTAGCAACACCCACAGTCTGGGCATAGGTGTTCCACCAGGTGAGTGCGGTGTCAGTAAAAGTACTAACGGAGAACTTAACTTTGTCTCCTTCCGCACAGTTGCAGATCAGAAATACGGATTCGACTTTCTCGATCCAGCGTACTAGACCGATAGCTCCCTCAGTACCTGCAAAGTTTAGAGGTTTGCAGTTCTGAAAGTCTTTGTATGAACAGGGTTTAGCAGTAGGGGTTTCAGCGGCATCGCTGTTCCTCGTGGAATTTGGTGGAGTATTCCGAGCCAAGGCTTCAGTAACAGCCTGGGTTATAAGGGAGGTAATCTGGGCATCGGTGTATGGTCTTGTCTTTGGCGGCATGATTCTTCAATAAAAGAAATGAAGATACATGAGATTTTGTAGGAACTTGTAATTGTCACAGATGTACATGTATAAAAGCAGTAATACATAACATCAACATGGAAAAATGACAATTATTATGAGTGGAAATATCAAAGGAAGTTTGATAGATAATGTGAGTTCAAAGGTTACATCCTACAGAGATATTACAAAAGGTGTCGGGAATTGTTACATCCGACTAGTTTATAGAGTAGTGCTAGATAGTCAAAAGATTACAAGATAGATTACAGGACAAAGACTACACTAGTCTTCATGTAGATTAATTTGTTCCATCAGCGCGACAAGGCGGTCCACGGTTTCTGCTAGTCTGTTGGTTTGCCTGGCGTTGTCTTCCACCAAGGCCAGTCGTTGTGCTAGTACACGAGAGTGATCCTCAGTCTCCTGTGAACGTTGTTCACATTCCTCTAGTCGGTTTCTTACAAGTTCATCCGCACCTAATTCGGCGGTCATTGAGTCCTGAATTATGCTTACAGAGAGGTTGGTATCCTCTTGTTCTCGCTGGAGTTGGGATATGTGATCAAGTGCCTGGCGAAGCAGGTAGGTCATTCGGAGTTGTTCCCGTTCGAGATGTTCGAGCCTTTGCTCCTGACGGTGAAGTTGGGTAGCCAATACTGGCAACGTGAGATGTGTCAAGTTCTGAGAGTTATGTACAGGATAAGGGTTGTTTCGAGGCGACCTTGTGTTCCTCCTGGCTACTCGTGGGTTTCGTGACCCATGTGAGTGAGAGTGTGACGGATTAGGTGGTGTGTTTGCCATTCCTGTGGTAGAATGTAAGTAAGACGAGGCTAATATATATACATATATCATATCCAGCCTATTGTCTAACACGTATCAAGTAATGGTCCGGTTCTCTCGTGGTCAGAGTCAACTAATGTATCCCCGTTCAACATAATTATTTCAGACCTTACATCATCTTTCCTTATTTGTACATAGTTGATCAGGCTATGTTAAATTAAAGTTGTATGCTGTAATTCCTGAACCAGCCATGTCTAATAAGAGAATACTGCCTAACGGTCATAGTCTAGGCCCACTAAATGCAACCTAGTTCACTATAACCTTAGGCTCTGATACCAATCTGTAACACCCCAGAATTTCACTGTTTTGCGGAAGCATAGTTTGGGGTGTTACTAATCAAATATCACAGCACAAAGATAAAGCAAACGACATCTATATGCAACGTTTGTAAATTAGTTACATTCCATAGATATAATGTTTGAAAACTTAGTGTTTTCGTATACAAAATGTAGTTTCCCCTAGAGTCCACGCGTATAGCGGGAGATTCTATTACATAATCGTAATATACAAAAGATAATGCTAAGAATCTCCGTTAATGCAGTTGTGTTGAAATCATGCGACTCTAGCTAAAATCCTGGAGTAATCCTACTCCATCCGGGTACCTGAGAAAACATGCTAAAAAGTGTCAACCAAAAGGTTGGTGAATCTCACAGGTTTGTAAGTAATATCAGCTTTGAACACGAGATTTCATCAGTAATGCCCGCAGGCGTAAAATCAGCAATTTCAATCTAGAAATCGTAAACCAGTATTTGCAATCCCGCAAATGTAAGAAGTAAGTTTATACCGTTGCCATGAGGCTCATAATCGAAGCTTAACCCGTAAGTAATAATTTGCTCCCGTGACATGCTCGTAAATGAGCAAGCATCAGTAACGAATAAGTAGTCACCCGTTTCTACGTGTAAATCAGTACGTGGCAGCGCTACTGCCCCGGGTGGGGAGGGTCATTTCCCTAATGGATCCATTAACTAGTGTTCGCGCTTAAGTCCATAACTAACGATATATGATGGAGAGACTTCTGTTTGTAAGTAAACTCATGCAATTTCGTTTGGTATAGTAACCAGTTTAGTACTTGTGTTCAAGAAAATCAGTAGCATGTATCTCCCCCAATAAGATAAAACAGTAAAAGTGGGGCCGTAAGACTCACCTGAGTCTTGTAGTAATCAGTTGTAATTAGCAAGTAGTAAGTAAAGCAAGTAGGTTCTCTGAACCCGTAACCTTCAAATGCCTAATCATATGAAGTTATGTAAGTATGCGTCTCACGAGACGTTTCGTTTAGTTGTACACAACTAGTATATCCAGTGTTTGTCCGTATGTTTGTAATTGTTTGTTTGTTGGAAAACATGTTTGGCCCGTTGGTGACGGTTTGTAGAAAAAAATTCTAAATTGTTGACTTTGCTACAGTAGATTTGCTACAGTACTGCTACAGTAAAATTTGACTTTTTTGTACAGTAACTTTGACTTTAAAATTCTGGTTTTCTGTGTTTTTGCGACACAATCTGCGACACTAAAGTTGTAATGCGACACAAAGGTTGTGTCGCATGAAGGATGCGACACAAGAGCCCTGCGACACAGTGGTTGTGTCGCAAAAAGCTTGCGATGCTAATTCAATAACGACATAACGGTTGTGTCGTATAAAATACGACATAGTATGCGACATAGAGTGCGACACAATATTGTGTCGCAAAGATTACGACACTAAAGGATCAGTACGACACAAGGTGCGACACTAATGGGTTTATGCGACACAGTGTGCGACACAAGGCTTGTGTCGCACGTATGAACACCAGCCCAGAAACTTACGGGTTTCGAGAATTTTCGACCAAAAACGCAAATCTAACCCATTTTTGAGCTATAAAATCGTGTATTATTCATGTATTAGGTTATATCTAAGTTGTGTACACATCAAAACATTAAAACATTACACCAAACTGAATAGATCTAAAATTTTAGGAATTTCTTACTTTTGCAAATCGAGCTAAATGGAGGATGAAATGGTGAAAACGATCTTGATATTCTTGCTCCACTCGTGATGGTGATTCCGAATATGTAATTTTCGTGGTCGAGATTTGATGTCGAAAATTTGGTAGTATTTTTAGTGAGAGTGTTTTTGAGGTGTGTGTGTTTTTGGAGAAGTGAAAATGAAAGGGAAAGTGAGGAGGGGGAAGGGTGTAGGCTGATCCAAAGGAGAAAGGAGGGGAAAATACTCCCCAAAACCCAGTGTTGACTCCGTGTCCTAATCGTTTATTCACTAGTTTTTAATATTTAACCAAACGTTTATATTTTAAAATGTAACTAGAGTATTTAAATAAAAATACTTTGAAATTAATAGAAAACATTTGTCGCAATATTTTAATTATTAAGTCGCGTTTATTACATTTTGTTGCGTTAGTTAAAATGTCGTCGCGATAATATGTAAATAATGCTCGTTCGGTTGTGTATTTTATATAACAAAATACGTTCTCATTATTTAAGAAAATTTCTGTCACCAACGTCCAAGTAAACTGTGTCGGACTCCGTCCGGTTAATTCGTACGATTTATCCAAATCGCGTAAGTACACACACATATATATAAATCACCTTATATATATATATACAAATAGAGCCTGTAATTAGTCCTATTACATACTAATTACAACTAGTTACAAACAATTAGGCATAATTAATTATCCTAATTATGCAGGTGTTACATGTACACATCGAGTATAGCCAATGTTTGTCCGTATGTTTGTAATTGTTCGTTTGTTGGAAAACATGTTTGGGCCCGTTGGTGACTTTAGTTGAATTGTTAATCTTGAGATAGATTTACTCGTTTGGAACGTTATGCTTGAAAAACATGTTTCAATGTCCCTTAGATGTTATATCGTATAATCGTTCGAAGTCCAAAATGTTTAACACTTAGATTGGAATTAAAATTGTAAAGCTGCTGTGTTTTGCGACACAAAATGCGACACTAAAGTTGTAATGCGACACAAGGGTTGTGTCGCATGAAGGATGCGTCACAAGAGCCCTGCGACACAGTGGTTGTGTCGCAAAAAGCTTGCGATGCTAATTCAATAGCGACATAACGGTTGTGTCGTATAAAATACGACATAGAATGCGACATAGAGTGCGACACAATATTGTGTCGCAAAGGTTACGACACTAAAGGCTCGGTACGACACAAGGTACGACACTAATGGGTTTATGCGACACAGAGTGCGACACAAGGCTTGTGTCGCACGTATGAACACCAGCCCAGAAACTTTCGGGTTTCAATATTTTCCGACCAAAAACGCAAATCTAACCCATTTTTGAGCTATAAAATCGTGTATTCTTCATGTATTAGGTTATATCTAAGTTGTGTACACATCAAAACATCAAAACATTACACCAAATTGAATAGATCTAAGATTTTAGGAATTTTTTACTTTTGCAAATCGAGCTAAATGGAGGAGGAGATGATGAAAACGGTCTTGATATTCTTGCTCCACTCGTGATGGTGATTCCGAATATGTAAATTTCGGGTGTCGGTTTGTATTCCGAAAATTTGGTGTAGATTGGAGGTTGAGAGAGTTTGGGTTGTGTGTGTTTTGATGATAATGAAAAATGAGAGAGAGAAGTGGGTGTGGGGGTGGGTTGGCTGATCCATCAAGGAAGGAGGGGAAAACATCCCCCAAAACACGGTATTTACTCCGTGTCCTAATCGTTTAATCCTTTGTTTTTAGTATTTAACCAAACCGTTTATATTTTTAAGATGTAACTGGAATATTTAAATAAAAACACTTTGGAATTAATAGTAAAAACATTTGTCGAAATATTTAAATTATTAATTCGCGTTTATTGCGTTTTGTTGCATTATTTAAAATGTCGTCGCGATAATATATAAATAATGTTCGTTCAGTTGCGTATTGTAATATAATCAAATACGTTCTCATTATTTAAGTAAATTTCTTTCACCAACGTCCAAATAATTGTGTCGGACTCCGTCCGGTTAATTCGTACGATTTATCCAAATCGCGTAAGTACGCACATATATATATATAAATCACCTTATATATATATATACAAATAGAGCCTGTAATTAGTCCTATTACATACTAATTACAACTAGTTACAACAATTAGGCATACATAATTATCCTAATTATGCGGGTGTTACATGCATGAAGATTGAGCTTTTGGGAAATATCTATACGTTTTTAGCAAAAGGTCATCAATACAATAATTGTATCGAAATTGCGGGGTGTCACAATATCGTACTTGTGCCCACTGCAATACCGTGGCATCGTTTTGTGCCCACTTTACCGTGGCATCGTTTTGTGCCTAATCAGGCATCGACCGCATTACTCGCAAGCAACGTATGTGATTGAGCCGGCAGTACTACGACATGTCCGACTTGAGATAATTGAGCCAACAATACAACGACATGTCCGACTAGAGTAAAAGAGAGTCGGTAGTACTACGACATGCCCGACTAAATTGATTGTATTTGTATGTGTGTACGTATACCTACATACATAGTTAATTGTAGATGGCACCAAGTGCTCGAGATAAAGTACAAGTATGTGTATATATATATATATATATATATATATATATATATATATATATAAATCAATCAACAAACACATCTAATATGATATCATGTAGCACACGACAATGATTGATTGTATCTAAATACGTATATACGACATTTAGATATTAAGTGTATTGCAATAAGCCTAGGTATGACTAATCATCACCTAGTCGTTTGTATTAGTATAAGGATTCTATACTAACGTATGATTCTAATGTAAACTCCTAGCCTCATCCCAGCAAGTATATAGAGATCCTGATTTGTACGGGCAGTATTAGTTCCTAAAAGGAAGACTAATCCTGTAAAAGTATGGTCATCGTCCAATGTATGTAGAACTAACCAGTTCTAGTATAAGTGATAGTATTGTCCCACGACAATATGGTCAATGAATGGTGATAACTTAATCAAGTTATGGGGTGGTAATTGTTTTCCAACAATCTAACAGTGTATGATTGTAACCTATCTAGGTTAAGTATTGATACTATTTCAAAACAGTATCGTGGGTGTAATTTCTAAGTATTACACATTTCGTATTACATGGCAGTAATATAGATAATTGTGAATTATAAAAGTTTATTAATATAATTCAAAAACAGTAATTGAGCATGCGTCTCACCCCGAAAACAGTAAAACGTTTGAAAGAGTGGGGCTATGAACTCACCTGTGAGTTGTCAGTGATCCTACGATGCGTGTGTCGTCCGATGGGTAACCTCCTAGTGTCCTAAACACGTGAGGTTATATGAGTACGAGATCAAATAGTCTGACCAAGTAAGTCGTTCGAATGTTTATTTGTTGCTTGGCTTAAAAGATCGTGTGCGGGGGTCCGGGGGCAGCGCCCCTGGTAGCGGGGTCCAAGGGGTGGCAACCCCTGGCGGGGTCCAAGGGGCAGAGCCCCTGGTTAGGGTCGAGCTGCCAAGTCAGCTTGGAAAATTTTTATTTCTACTACATTGCTTTAGTAAAAACGCACTCGAAATCCAAATTCGGAGTAAAATCAAGTGGTAAAATTTGGTCTCGACACTTTGTGAAAAACATAGGTTTTGAAGGTTTTGTGACCCGCAACATTGGGTGCGACGTTGGGGCTTCTGTCGCAGTGCGATGTACTGCGACGTTGGAGTCTACGTCGCTATATGCGACATTCGCAATTTCATGCGACATTGTGGCTGACGTCGCACTAGACGACATCGTGGTATTTTTGCGACATTGAGCTGCGACGTTGACAACGTCGCAACACTATTTTCGGTCCCTGCGACATCAAGGTCTGTTCGACGGAAAATTTTGGGGATCGAGTTTTATACCGGTTTTTGGACCAAATCAGCTTAGATAACGTTATTGCATGATAATATAAGTGTTATAAACTCGAAATAAAGAAAGAAAACGTAAGATTTCTTACAAATCGAAGATGGAACCGAAAATGGAGGTGGAATCCAAATGATGATGAAATCGAGATTGGTGATGAAGAAGATGATGTTAGATGCTTGTTGTTGCTCCTTTTGATGATGATGACAACGAGATGGTGGTGATTCCGGTGGTGGCGGTGGTGATTTTGGAACCGAGAGAGAGAGAGATGGAGATAGGATTGATGTGTTTGTGTGTGTGGTAAAATGAGAAATCAAAAATGGGGGAGGGAGTATGGTATGGGCCGGTTTTTGTGTTTGATGGGGGACACTGTCTCCCAATTTACAGTACAAAATACCCGTGTTTTTGTACCCGATCGTAATATAAATTTAATATTTTAGATTTATAATTTTGTTCGTACTCTTTCGTAAATATTTTAAATAAAAATATTTCACTCGAATTACCAAATATAAATTTTAAATTCGGCGCGAAAATTTGACTTTTTGACCAGGTGTTACAAGAGTTAACTCTTGGGCCAAATCCTCTAGATGAAGCCAAAAATTTAGGAGCAGGAGGCAGTGAGAAAGACCAAGGCCTCCGGCAGATGACGCCAGATTGTCTTTGATTGAGTTAAGATTCTTGATTTCCGCAGAGGTAACACGTGCCCAAGAGGCGTCACTTCCTCTTTTATTGGGCAGAATTACAGAAACAATTAGAGAAACTGTTATAGATGAATTTCAGAGATGGAGTGAAGAAGAAGAGATTAATCTTGAAAGACCACTTCGTGGTGGAGAACGACATGAGGAACGTCCAGCAACACCAGTGGCATAACCGGTAGTACAGGCTCGAGATGAAATGCGGCCGTTCAGTTATAAAGAATTTTCTGCATGTAACCCGCCAGATTTTGAAGGAGATATGGACCCTATTAAATGTCATAGGTGGTTATCTGAAGTAGAAGGGGCATTCGCCACTTCTAAATGTCCTAAAAGGTTACAAGAAAGGTATGCTGCAAACCTTTTAAAATCTCGCGCCAAAAGTTGGTGGGAAGTCCAGTGTCGGACTTTGGGTGATGAAGCTATTAAGAAATTGACTTGGGAAGAGTTCACAACGATGTTTGAGACTGCTTATTCTCAGGAAGCAGATTTGAAGAGAATTCATCGTAAGTTCATTTCCATGGAACAAACGACAGAATCTGTTAATGAGCTTGTGGGAATTTTTTTTGATCGATCTCAGTTTTGTCCAGAATACATGGCGAATCCAAAGATGCTCATGGATCATTTTCAAGCAGTATTAAAGAGAGAAATTAGACAGTTTGTTAATCCGAAGAGGTGTTATACTTTTTCAGAAATGGTAGATGAAGCTCGTTTCCAAGAACTTGAATTAAAAAGAGACGATCGTGGTTCTTCAAAAAGGAAAGATGAACATACTTCTTCATCTTCGAAGAAATTTATAACGGGTGGAAGTTACAGGCGAGATGAAAAAAGAGATGAAAGACCCGAGCCTCCAGAGTGTAAGACATGTCATAAGAAGCATCGTGGAGAGTGTCGTTTCGGGTCAACTGCATGTTACAAATGTGGAAGAGAAGGTCATTTTAGCCGAGATTGTCCTAACCCAATCCGAGTATGTCATAATTGTCTTAAGCCTAGACACATAAAATCTGAGTATCCTGACTTAAAAACACAGTCTACTCCTTCCGCATCTCGTAGAAATGTAGAAAGAAAGGCTTCGGAACAATCGAGGCCTAAGCAACGTTTATTCCAAATCACAGCTGAAGAAGCCCAAAGAGCCCCCGATGTGTTGACAGGTACCTTCATTGTAAATCTTAAACCTGCAAACATACTGTTTGATTCGGGAGCCTCATGATCATTTGTGTATGAAAAGTTCTGTCAAAATTTCTTGATTCCTCTTTCTGAGTTAGACACTCCACTAGACGTAGAAGTTGCTGATGATAGGATTGTTTATGTGACTAATGTGTATCGTGGGTGTCAACTAGTAATTAATAATGAAACCTTTATCATAAACCTAATTCCGATGCAAATGGGCGAATTTGATGTTGTAGTGGGTATGGACTGGTTAGGAAGGCATAATGCTATTATCCAATGTGAGAAAATGATAATCCGGGTCAACTCGCCTAGTGGGGGAGTAATTGACATTTATGGAGAAAAGAGAGAACCTTCACTTTCCATCTGCACTTTTGCTCGTGCAAAACGTCATTTGTCACATGGGTGCCAAGCCTTTTTGGCACATGTGATTGATGTTCAGAAACCCACTCCCAAAATCTCAGAAATTCCGGTTGTAAAAGAATTTTCCGATGTCTTTCCCCGATGAGCTACCGGGCATTCCGCCCGATAGGCAAGTCGAATTCAGAATTGATTTAGTTCCAGGAGCTACACCTATTGCCAAAACCCCTTATAGGCTTGCTCCTTTAGAAATGCAAGAGTTGATGAAACAATTGCAAGAATTACTCGACAAAGGTTTTATTCGTCCGAGTAGTTGCCATGGGGAGCACCGGTTTTGTTTGTTAAAAAGAAAGATGGTACGATGAGATTGTGTATTGATTATAGGGAGTTGAACAAGGTAACCATCAAGAATAGGTATCCTTTACCTAGGATTGATGACTTGTTTGACCAGCTTCAAGGTGCTAGTTTCTTCTCAAAGATCGATTTACGTTCAGGGTATCATCAGTTGAAAGTTCGGGAAGAAGATGTTTCCAAAACTGCATTCAGAACAAGCTATGGCCATTATGAATTCGTGGTTATGCCTTCTGGGTTGACTAATGCACCTGCTGCCTTTATGGATCTTATGAATCGAGTATGCCGACCTATGCTCGATAAGTTTGTAATCGTATTCATTGACAATATCCTTATCTATTCTAAATATGTTGGTGATCATGATTCCCATTTAAGGCAGGTGTTGCAAACATTGAGAAATGAAAAGCTTTATGCCAAGTTCTCCAAGTGTGAATTTTGGCTTCGTGAGGTTCAATTTCTGGGTCATGTAGTGAATAATCAAGGTATAAAGGTTGATCCTGCAAAGGTAGAAGCAGTGATGAAATGGGAACCTCCAACAAATCCGACAGAAGTTAGAAGTTTCTTGGGTTTAGCCTGTTATTATAGACGGTTTATTCAAGATTTCTCCAAGATTGCTACGCCTCTTACGAAACTCACCAGAAAGAATATTAAGTTTGAATGGAATGACCAATATGAACAAGCTTTTCGGATTCTTAAACAGAAACTTAGCCAAGCACCTATCTTGGTACTTCCCAATGGTACTGAAGATATGGTGGTTTATTGTGATGCTTCACACAATGGACTGGGCTATGTCTTAATACAACAAGGCAAAGTGATTGCATATGCTTCCAGACAGTTAAAGGAGCATGAAAAAGAGTATCCAACTCATGACTTAGAACTGGCAGCAATTCTGGAGGCATTATCTTTATGGCATCAAATGTACCATATACACTGATCATAAAAGCCTTAAATACTTCTTTGATCAGCGAGTCCTTAATATGAGACGACGACGTTGGTTTGACTTGGTGAAAGACTACGATTGTGATATTCTTTATCATCCAGGGAAAGCTAATTATGTAGCTGATGCACTCAGTCGAAAAGCCATGCATAATGCTTTAATTGTCAAATCTCTTCGTATCACTGTTATAACAGATTTACTTGATCAAATGAAAGAAATTCAGCAAAAAGCATGGCAGAAAGGTTTTTGGAGAGCAGAACGTATTAAAGGTCAGATTCCGAATATTGTTGATGATTCACGTGGTATTAAGACCCGATATGGAAGAATCTGGATTCCCAATTCTCTGGAGTTGAAGAAATTGATACTTGATGAAGCTCACAAGTCCAGATATTCCATTCATCCTGGTGCAACGAAAATGTACCATGATTTGAAAGCTGATTTTTGGTGGCCAGGAATGAAGCGTGAAATAGTAAAATATGTGGAGCAGTGCTTGACTTGTTTGCAGGTAAAAGCCAAGCATCAAAAGCCGTATGGAAAAATGCAACCGTTAGAGATACCTGTTGGAATAGTGTCCAATATCATATCTAATTGGTGAGACTATCATTAATGGTAAATTCCTTTTTGGGTTGCCCTCAATAAACAGTCAAGAGAAAGATGAAGGATAATATTAATTGTATTAATATTATAATTGTTTGGTTAATTAACAAATAGTTTAATAATTAGAAAATCAAAAGTAATTAAATTTGGCGGAAGATTCCAGAAACAGGATCCAATCGCCGGTTGGATAGTCCAACCGCCAATTGAGATTAGGGTTTCAAAGACGGTGCAACTCGCAGACTTGGAGTACAAGTCTGACAGCTCCAACCGCCGGTTGGGAGTCGAATACAGGGTTTCTTCCACAACTATAAATAGGGGCATCCTATACCTTCATAACATACGATTTTAGGTGCGAATTTTCAAGGATTTTGAAAATTCGACTTTCTCTTGGGTTTTTGGGTGTGAGGCATTAGAGGTATTCTACTTTGGGTACTTGCCTCCAAGTAACGAAGCTCTGCTCGTTGGTCTGTGCGCGAGAAATAGGTTTTCTCTTAAGGTTAGTGTTTTCCTTACTTTCTTTATCCATTTTGTTTATTGTACTATGTTGTTAAAGTTAAAGATCCCTCAGGGTTTTAGTTTCCTAATCGCCTTAGATTATTTAAAGTTTTGTTATTCCGCTGCGTGTATAATAATATAGTTAGGGAATAGATAACCCAAAAGTGGTATCAGAGCCATATCTTAACAAATAGTAGCAATTAATTATCTGCAATAGTATTTAGGTAAAGATAAATTGGAACTATCTAAATAGGTAATATGCATTTATAGTTTAGATACTGATAATTTTAAATTGTTTAAAATAGACCACTCAATTTTAAAAGGTTAAAATAGAACCCTAAACTTCAAGAGATATTATATGTATAATGTGATTTATATATATGTATAATTAAAGTCTAAATACATCGTCAGTCAATTGATAAATCGGCTCACCCATAGTGAACAAACTATAAGAGAGGTATAAGGCGGGTCGCTTTGCTTCCCTAAAGAAGTCAGGTTTTTAATAGGCTTCGCGCTGACCTGCTTCTCCGCTTCTTTGTACGTTCGATGGAGCTACCGAGGACTTTTGATAGGATGATGTCAAGATTAAAAGTAGACTTAAAATAGTAAAACAAAATCCCATTTTAGCTTTAGGAAATGATGAATAGTATGCTAACCCATGAAATCCGCACATCTCTCGTATGAACTGTAAATGGAGCGTGTGTGGTTTACTGGCACATTAATATGAGGACATAATGAGAGGTGATTGAGACTCGCGATTCTCGAGCGTACTTGAGCCGGGGATCACGTGGGGTTTGCATGGTTAATTCACCATCTTGTTCCTGATCCTCGGCATACCAGTCATGAATAGTAGATGTGGATAACTGAGATTAACATGCCATTGATAGAAATCAATGAATCTCAAAGATCTAGGAGTTTCATAGAAATGAAATAGACAAAAGTATTTTAGTTATATGATTACGGCGACCCTTTTCATAAAACTGAAAATATAGATCCTAGCCTTAATTTAGAAAATTGGGTAATCAATTAAGGAGTATTCAAACTAACTAAAACTGTTTTATCTCATAGATGGCTAATTTAAATGGTGCAAATCCTCTCGCCCCCAATCCCGCAAATAACTCAAACTTCTCACTACTCTCAGTTCTTGGGAGGAAAAGACTAACCGGTCCAAACTATATGGACTGGATACGAAACTTAAGGTTTACCTTGAGGTACGAGAACAAGGAGTATGTTCTCGATGAGCAGATTCCCATAATTGATGAAGAATCAACCCAAGAGGAGATTGAGGCACACCGGAAACATTATGATGATGCGAATAAAGTGTCTTGTATCATGGCATCTTCCATGAGCCCTGAACTGCAAAAGACTTTTGAAAACACTTGGGCTTATGAAATGAACCAGCTGCTGAAAGAAATGTTTCAGGATAAGGCAAGCAAAGAACGCCTTGATGTGGTGAAATCCCTCATGGTTTGCAAGCCCAAACCTGGAGTTTCTATCTATGCTTTCGTCTTAGAGATGAAAGGGTACTTTGACAGGTTGGAATCATTGAACATGGTATTTGACATAGAGTTTTCCATCACCATAATTCTATCCAGTTTGCCAGCTGTCTACAATCAGTTTGTAATGTCATATCAGATGAATATGAATGAGAGAGAATGCTCAATGATGGAACTCCACAATTTACTGCAAATTGCTGAGCAAGGAATCAGGAAAGATAATGTGTCCTCTGGCTCAGCAGCTCCTGTGTTGACTATTGGTCAAAGTGCAAAGAAAAGAAAAAGGTCAAATTCAAATTGGAAAAGGAAGACTGCTGACGGAAAGTCCGTTCGCAGGTCTAAGAAAGGGACCGATTATGAGATTGCACTTGTTAGTTACCCAAAGGAAGCAGTGTGCTTCTACTGCAACACAAAGGGGCATTGGAAGCGTAACTGCCCAAAGTACCTGAAGGACCTTGAAGATGGAAAGGTCGAGAAGAGTATTCACTCAGGTATGTTCATGATCGAACTCCATAATACTACAACTTCTAATTCATGGGTTCTGGATACAGAGTGTGGTAATCACATTTGCACTGTATTGCAAGGGCTAAAGGAAAGTAGAAGTGTGAAGCATGGAGAGCTCAACTTGGTTATGGGAAACAAAGGAATTGTACCTGTGACGAAGATTGAAAGATTTGAGCTCATGTTGAATCTTGGAGTTAGGATAAATTTAAATAATTGCTATTTTTCGTCAGGAAATGACTAGAAACATTATTTCATTTTATGCTTTGTTTAAAGATGGTTATCATTTTTCTTTTGATAATGGAAATGGATATATTTTGGTTTATTTAAATGATTGTTTTATTTTTAAGCTTCTCCTTGCAAAGGCATATATGAAAATGTTGAATGTGTTAGCAATGTTATTTTAAATGTTGATTCGTCTAAAGAGCTTGATAAATCCAAGTTGTGGCATTGTCGTCTAGGGCACATAAACAAGAAACGCATCGCCCAACTCCAAAAGGATGGAGTGTTGGAATCATTCGACCTCAAATCGGATGATGTATGCGAATCTTGTTTATTAGGTAAGATGACTAAATCACCATTCACTGGATCGTGTGAAAGAGGTGAAGGACTATTGGACTAGGTACATACAGACGTATGTGGACCATTCCGATGTGCTACAAAAGATGGAAATAGATACTATGTTACATTTACTGATGACTTTAGTAGATTTGGACATGTTTATCTGATCAAACATAAGTCGGATACTTTTGAGGTGTTCAAAAGATATCAAAGCAAAGTAGAGAATCAACTGGACACAAAGATAAAGGTTCTCCGATCCGATAGGGGAGGAGAATACATTCGTATCGAATTTCTCGATCATCTTAGAGACTGTGGAATAGTTTCACAATTGACTCCTCCTAGAACACCACAGCTTAATGGTGTTGCTGAAAGGAGAAATAGAACCTTGTTAGACATGGTTCGATCTATGATGAGTCGGGCAACACTTCCGATAAGTTTATGGGGTTATGCATTAGAAACGGCCGCCCATATCTTAAATCAAATACCCACTAAGAAAGTTTCAAAGACACCTTATAAGATGTGGAAGGGAAAAAGACCTTCTCTTAGTCACATCAAAATCTGGGGTTGTGAAGTTTACGTCAGACGGGAAACTCAGGACAAACTAGACTCCAGATCTGAAAAGTGTCTTTTCGTCGGTTATCCACAAGAGTCATTTGGATATTTGTTCTACAGACCCAAGGATAATGTGGTCTTTGTAGCCTGAAGAGGAGTGTTCCTTGAGAGAGAAATGATATCTAAAAAGGACAGTGGGAGTAAAATTGATCTTGAAGAAATTCAAGAATCGACCGATGAAGAAGCCATAATAAACACTGACGTTCAACGAGAGGTGGAGACACCTATTGAACCTGAAGACATATCCTTACCCGTTCGCAGATCTAGTAGAGTTAGCAATCCTCCTGAGTTCTATTATGGTTACCAAATAGAAGAAGAGGATGAGATAAGTGATAGAACACTGACTGAATTAGATGAGCCTGCTAACTACAAGGAAGCGATGGCAGTCCCTGAGGCTGCTAAATGGAAGGAAGCTATGAAAACCGAAATCCAGTCTATGTATGACAACCAAGTTTGGAATTTGGTTGACACTACACCCGGTCTTAAGATGATGGGTTGTAAGTGGATCTTTAAGAAGAAGACAGACATGGATGGGAAAGTACACACTTATAAAGCTAGGTTGGTAGCGAAGGGCTATACTCAAACCTATGGGATTGATTATGAGGAAACCTTCTCACCAGTAGCTAAGATTAAGTCAATTAGGATTATGCTAGCCATAGCTGCATTTCATGACTATGAAATTTGGCAGATGGATGTCAAAACTGCTTTCCTTAACGGGAAACTGACATAGGATGTGTTCATGGCACAACCGGAAGGTTTTGAAAATGCAAAGCATCCTAATAGAGTGTACAAGCTTGAAAAGGCCATTTATGGACTTAAACAAGCCTCTCGTAGCTGGAATCTCTGCTTCTATGAGAAAGTCACAGAGTTTGGATTTTCTAGAAGTGAAGATGAGTCCTGTATATATGTGAAGTTCAGTAGGAGTATTGTAGTATTCTTAGTGTTATATGTGGATGATATACTTCTCATAGGAAATGATATCTTAACTTTACATGGTGTAAAAGAATGGTTGCAAAGGTGTTTCACTATGAAAGATCTTGGAGATGCAACATATATCCTTGGTATAAAGATTTATAGAGATAGGTCAAAACGTCTCATAGGACTCAGCCAGGATACGTACATAGATAAAATATTGAAAAGATTCAATATGGAAAATTCTAAGAAAGAGAACTTACCCTTGAATCATGGCATTAAGATCAGTAAGGATCTATGTCCAAAAGTCTGAGCAAGAATTGGACAGAATGAGTCGAATCCCATATGCTTCGGCTATAGGATCGATCATGTATGCCATGACAGGTACAAGGCCTGATGTCTCATTTGCTTTGAGCATAGTGAGTCGACATCAGTAGAATCCAGGTGAAGGTCATTGGACAGCTGTAAAGAACATTCTTAAGTATTTGAGAAATACTAAAGACAGGTTCTTAGTTTATGGTGGAGAAGAGGTAAAACACCCCTCATTTAATATCACAATATTATATTATGTTTCACGGAAGCGTATACTTACAATACCTAGTTTATTAGAATTCTGCTTGAAATTTTCGCAAACCTTTATACAACATGTTTAACTACTAAACAAACATAGTTAACTTGTTTACAAACTGGGGCATTATCTACCACAAAACATTATTTATAACAAACTGGATCAGAGTTGCAAGTTTCAAACATTCCCAGCATCAAAACATCCTTCCTGACTACCCACAAAATAAACATAACCTGCAGGAAGTAAACTGAGGGATTAGCACGAAGCTAAGTGAATGAATTATCAACTACAATTCAATTTAGCTAGCAATCTGTTCATAATCAATAATGCAACAAATATCGTCAAGAGGAACGGTGGTTCCTAGAGACCCTGTTCCGGGTGGCCTCATCAGAAAACTTAAACCAACTGTAGGCCAAAACAGCGAGTAACCGCTAACTCAATGCTAATCTCCATCAACACATGTACACAACCCTGTGTTGACCAACATTAGCAACCAAGTCCAACCAACAATCTAGTTGACCTCTAAATCATACATTTCAATTCAATGTTCATCAAACAACCAATCAAATGGCATATCATTTCAAGTTATCATGCTATCAATAGTAATCCTATAATTACTGATTGAAATCAAACTGACTCAACCAAATCAAACTGTGAGTTTCAAATCCACTCACCTGATTATTTTAGTTCACTTACTTAGCTGCCTTATCTCGCTGAGTTCTATAAGGATCTGAGAATTAACAATCAAATTAAGTTAGTAATCACATTCTTAAAACCATAATTTGTATTCGAAGATCACATATATTAATACATCTCACAACATGTATAACACAATCAATATATGCATCTTAGTTAAGTATATGAACATAGTTATCAAATAACTAGAATACTTTAAAGATTACAAGAAGTTGGTTCAAAGATATCAAATTTCTGCAAAGGGCCAGAATCCGCCGGATTCTAATGGGTTTCAGATGCAACAATTTGGACCAGGGTTCCCAAAACGAATCCGGTACGTGAATCCGCCGGATTAAACCCCATTTGACCGGATTCTCCCCTCTTTGACCGGCTTGAATCCGCCGGATTCATTAGGAATCCGCCGGTTTCCTTCGTCTTTGCAGTTCGTATAGGGCAAACCCAGAAACCAACCTGCACGAATCAAACTTGCCAAATACTATTTTCTGGGTCATCAATTGAATAGAACTTCAATTTTTGTCGCACCCCCCAGAACACGTGGCAGCGGAAACATGAGGTGTCACTGGGGCACCGACCAAATCAAATATCACAACACAAAGATTAAAGCAAACGACCTCTATATGAGACGTTTGAAAATATTACATTACCATAATTCAAATGTTTACAAAATATCTGGAGTTCGCATAAACCGTTAAGATATTTCTAATACATTACTGAATTTACAAAATACAGCTAAATGCAATCTAATCTCTTGATGTTTGAAAACAATGCGACTCGAGCTAAGCTTTCCTGAAGCTTCCTTCTGCGGCGGGTTACCTGAGAAATACATACTAAAAGGTCAACATAAAGTTGGTGAGTTCATAGGTTTAAACAGTTATCACAAGATTTGTTTGTTTATTAAACAAGTTAATAAAAGTTATACTATTGCAATGAGTCTCATAGTTCGAGCTTAACGTTGTTTGCCTCCGGTAAGTGCCTAATCCATAACACTTCTAATTCACAAATATTACTGCGCCCGTGGGTCGGCTAGAGCGACTAGCCCGGACGGGAATTGTCAGTTCCCGATAGATCTATCCAATAACATTCACGCATATATTAACGAACTATGATGGGTAGAGGGCTTAGGGATTATTTTCGGGTCTCATGCAATCCGTATAAAAGTTGTTTACAGTGCTTGTGATCATAAAAACAGTTATAAAGCAGTTGTATATATTCTCACCCCTGAATATAAAAACAGTAAAAAGGGGCTATGAAACTCACATGAGATTAGCAAATAGCAAGCAAATATCAAATAAGCAAGCAAAGTCCAAAGCGCGACCTTCTAACATCCTAAACGTATAAGGTTGTGTAAGTAGATGTCTTATAAGACCATCTATAGCGATTGTATAAGTGGGGGTCAATGTCCACTTATGCCGATCGTGTAGGTGGAGGGTTAATGTCCACCTAGAGCTAGTTCATCAACTAGTATGTCCAAATTAGTTGTTCAAGTTTGTTTATTAAAATCGTGTATGACCCGTTGGTGAAAGTTTGTAATAATAATTCATTTAGACATTATTATCAAGTTTGTTTTGTTGTATACCATTTAGTAGTACAAATCGTGTGTTGCGAATAGATTATTTTAGTTTGTATAAGCCTTAAACCGTAGGTCAAAGTTGGTCAACTCGTTGGTCAAAGCTGGTCAAACCTGGTCAAACTGGTCAAACCGGTCAAACCTGGTCAAACTGGTCAAACCGGGTCAAACTGGTCAACCTGGTCAAACTGGTCAAACCTGGGCAAACCTGGTCAAACTGGTCAAACCGGTCAAACCTGGTCAAACTGGTCAAACCTGGTCAAACTGGTCAACCTGGTCAAACTGGTCAAACCTGGTCAAAGTTGGTCAAACTATGAGTCACTTCTAATTTATGAGACACTTACTGATTTTATGAGTCACTTATCAATTTATGAGACACTTACCAATTTCATGAGTCACTCATCAAATCCAAGTGTTCTAAGTGTCGGTTTCTAATTCGGGAAACTTTCTAAATTTAGTTTTTGGTCCAAGTTACTAACTAAGTCACCCAAACCCATTCTTGTTTTTAGCCACCGAGCCATTTTTGTTGACTTGGTCAAACCTACTCGGTTTGACCCGAAACTTTCACCCAACCCATATATCAGTTTATAGAGTCCAAATAATTTGTCGGTTCATGTCGGAGTTCACCCAAAGTGTCGGTTTCTAACATGCAACCTAAAAATTCAAGATTTCATATTTTCGACTTTTGTCGGTTTGGTTCGCCATTTTATTTCTACCACTTATGGTCCAAACTAGGGTCTGAGATTTTTACCAACTGATCATGTATGTATCTAGTCTAACATATAATTTTTACAGCAACCATAGTGTCCATTTACATATTTAAACAAATTTGTGTATGAACCGTACTCATTTCCCGAAAACTTCCAGACCAGACACAAAGATCAGTTTATTCACAAAAATACGTACAGAACTGGAAAAAGTGCAAACCATAAAAGTTGTAGCCCTTTTCAATACGCTTTTCAATACGCAACTTTTAAAAAAGAATTCGTTGTCTAATTCTTCCTAAAACTCAAGATATGGTCATTTTAGTGAACTGACTTTTTCTGGGCAGATTATGCATGTTCTTGATTAAGTTGTAAAAACGTATTTTAACAAAAGTTTTGGACATATTAGTGATAGATGAACATAATAACATCTAAATCAGTAGTATTAAAGTAAAATAAGTTAGGGAATTAGTGATTCTCACAAAGATTGATGAAGAAGAACAAGAGGGGATGATGATGGTGTTGCTTCTAGCTTCTTTCTTGTGATTTCTTCTTTTAAATTGGTGGTGTTTAATGGTGGTGGTGGGTGGTTCTAGGGTGGTTTGAGGGCTGAGTTATTCTCAGATTTTGAGAGAGTTTAGTTAGGGAAATTTAGAGAGAAAGTGAGAAGTGAGTAATGATGTGAATGTGCATGTGGGTTTAGTGGTCATGTAAGAAAATGTGATGATGAGTTTGCATGTAACAAGAGAGGAGGAGAGGGGGTGGTGGCACATGGGGGGAGGGGGCAGGACAAGGGGGCCCACTCAAGGGTATTTTAGTCATTTTCTTGTTCCCAATTTAATTTGTTACGTTTCCCGTTCGTTTACCCGATTGTTTAGACGTTTATTCGTACGTTAATTGTTTTATACGCGTTTTTAAGTGACGACTTAAATTTTGATATTTTTGATTGAAGTATTTATTAAAATACTTAAAAACATTTATAAAAATATTCCGTTAATTCGTTGGCCTCGATTTGCGTGCACGTTTTACGGAGGTTTAATCGCGTAATGTTTTAATTAGACGTTTTTATTGACGAATTATTATACGATGTTTTTAATAATAATTTCATACAAAATAATATATTTTAAATTATAAAAATATATATTTTGACTTTCGTTCGATTGTCGGGCGCGTTCCGCGCTTTTATGTTGCGTTTGAGACGTTTTAGCCAAAACGCATAGGTTTTTCGTGTATTATTTTAATAAAATAATAAATAATGATAAATAACTTCTAAAAATAGATTTAAGTTATTTATAGAAAGTTTTTCACCAACGTCCGTATTTATACTGTGTCGGACTCCGTCCGGTTGTTTTGCACAATTTCACCAAATTGCGTATGCGTAATTACAACTAATTACGTAAGCATAATATATATATCAATTACGGGAGTGTATATTCACATAAATACACAAATAGTTACAAGTAATTACAAGTATTTAGCCTAATATTAAACTAAACACACGTAATTAGGGTTTCTAGCAGGTTAATCAGTAACCCTAAACCGTCGGGTGTCACATTCTCCCCCTGTTAAGAGAATTTCGTCCCGAAATTAGTTTGTTGCCGCAGTCTGTGGGGTATTTAAAAATAGATGTGGGTGTTTCAGTCGCATTTGGTCTTCCCGTTCCCAAGTGAATTCAGGACCGCGCCTAGAATTCCACCGGACTTTAACGATGGGAATACGACTTTGTTTCAAGCGTTTGACCTCATGGTCCATGATTTCTATCGGCTCTTCAATGAAATGGAGTTTATCATCTATGTGGATTTCATCGAGCGGGATTACAAGCGTCTCATCAGACAGACATTTCTTCAAGTTAGAAATGTGGAATGTGTTGTGCACGCTACTGAGTTGGGGCGGTAGCTGCAGTCGATCTGCCACCGGACCGATATAGAGAGGTGTACGAACAATTTCCTCGTCGTAGACGTTGTAGGTGCGAATTTAAAAGGAGTTAAATGATGGCAAAGATGTCATCAAGAAGAGAAATAAGGGAGAAAGATTTCAATTTCAATGGGTGTTAAGTCCCGAGTCTTGGATGTATCGTTGACGCATAAGTCAAAGTAATTGTTAATCGAGGTTAGGTAATTAGTTTCGTATAAGTGTGTGACCGGGACATTTCAACCATAAGTTCGTGTGGACGTAAGTAAATCGTTGAGTTACACCAGATATAGGTCGTTGGAATTGCATTTCAAATACGTAAACCATTAGAAGACTCGTAGGTGTCTTAAAGTGTAAGTCGTTATCGTGCGTTAGGAAACATAGATCGAAATTTAAAAGTCTATGTGAAAAAGTTTGTTTTGCTAAAACACAGTCGAAGGCTTTCTGTTGGCTCAAATCAGTTGGTTAGTTCTGAGTTGCACCTAGTGTCCATGTTGTTCGGGTTCTATTGTGCATAAAGGAATAATTTAATATCGTATGAGTTTCAAAACGTTAAGTCATTGAGAAGGGATGTACCCATATCAAAGTCAGGGTTCTGTCCGGGTTCACCGGCATTGCTCACAATGTTTTCGCCACGAGTTTTCTTCTTCCTATTGTTGCTGATGTTGTTCATGTTCCGCAGCTTCAGACAGTTGTTCTTAAAATGCTTGATGTCACCACACTCAAAACAGGCTTTTGGTTTATTGAGGTTCGTAACTGTAGTTGGGAATTTGCAGTTCTTAGCTTGGTGTCCAAATAGTGAGCACTTCCCACAAGGGGTACCACAGTGTCCAGCGTGATGATAGTCACATTTGGGGCAGTAAGGCCTAAGTCCTTCATAACCTTTCTTTTCTCCGGATCCAATAGCATAGGCCTTGACTGTTTCTGGCCTCATTACTAGTTGCTGTCCTGGGTTGTTGTTGGAATTTCCTTCCCATTTTCTCTTATTGTTTAACACCTTTGCTCTGGTTCCTTCTTCAGTAGGGGTATCATGTTGAGCCATTTGTGCCATGGAGTTGCGAACTAAGTGAACTGTATTTTCAATGGTTGGGCAAAGAAACATCAATTGTCCTATGGTGGTTTCCATACTTTTCATGCGTTGTTCGTACTCGAGGATGCGCATGTCGCTCTGCTCAGCACGATGACGGAGGCTAGTGATTTCTTCCTGGGCATCGGCTAGTTGGGTAAGCATCGTGCTAAGGGTTTCTTTGGTAGGGTAGGCAGTTTCCCCATTTATGGTAATAACAGCAGGGGTAGTAGCAGTGGATGAAGCAGTAGTAGGGGTAGTAGTAGTAAGGTTATGGGTGGGGTTAGCTTGGAGTGTCTCAGCAATTTTTCAGGTGGTACACAACATCCGTGCTGCCATAGGGTTAGGTGAGGATTCCTCATGTTCTTCCTCAGGTGTCATCGTCTCCAAGGGTTCATCTTCCAACAGTTCAATATCGTCAGCCAAAGTAAGTAGGTACGGGAATGTCGTTGGTTCATCATAGAGTTGGTTGTCGTCAGACACGTGTTTGTCTACAGAGGGACTTGCCATTTCCTACGAGAAAAGTGTTTTATCAAAACAATGGGTTTGTAAAAAGAGGTGTTAGCCTCTAAAGTTACATAAATTTCTGGTATACGAAAAGAGTTGTAACTATTTCATGTTTTATTACAACGCTATCGGTACCATTTCTGGTTAAATTAACGTTATCATTTGTATTACCTACATTGTGATTTGTCTTTTAGATAGACTGTATGAAGATTAAGTGCTGTAAAATATAAAATATTCGTCTATCAAAAACGTCAACTTAATTGTTGCTAAAAATTTCAAAATTTGGACTTTGTACAAAATATTAGATAAGTAGTTTATAATTTTCGAAAACTTTTATGAATCGTTTTATGGAGAAGTCGGTGTAAAATTCGTTGAAAATTTTCTATGATGAGAATTTATTTGAAAATTTAATGTTTGCTGAAAACTTGAGTCGGTTGAAATATGTTGGAAACTCTTATTATTGATAAGACGTTTGAAAATTTATGTCTAATAAAGATTAGTTGTATATTAGAAGTTGTCGATAATTCCGGGTAAATGTTTGGTGAAAATTCTTTGAAAGCTTTGAGCTGGTAGAAATCTGTTGAAAATTTTTGTCATTGTAAGAGGTTTAGAATTTTTCATTGATTCTCGTAGTGGCGTATCCTTAAATGAAGGGAGATAAAAGAATGAATGAGATCCTTATATGAGAACTAAGATTATCGCAGATATGTTCGGAAGTAAATCGCAGTACAACAATAATATGAAATGATTAAAAGTCAACCAAGGCGAAAGTTTAGTAGATTACATGTTTGATGTTTACAAAATGTGTCGGGCATAGTTACATCCGGACGAATACAGAAATCTTATACAAAACGTGATGAGGTTTTCATACCCATCGGGATAGAAGTTTCAGATAGATTGTTAAAGATGATTGGTAATTCTGTAGCTGCAAGTAGCCCGTGCAGAAGTGATTAGAATGCTTAAGTCATAGTTTGAAGCAATTTGGGGACTTAGTCATTGTGAGTATCACACACAAAACTAATCCCATGATGTTTGGAGCAGTCAAAGTCGTGAATCAAGTTACGAATCAAGTTATGAGCAAATCTTTTTGACAAGCGTGTCGAAGTGGTGGCTAAACATGATTTAAGAAGTAAGTCTCGAGTTTTGAACGAAGTGTTAACATACAAGTCAAAGAGTGATCAATCGTGATCAGTAGTAGTAGTAGTAGTATGAACAAGATAAATTATAGTTCGAGGCGGTCCTAGCGTTCCCCTTAGTCGTTTGTAACGTACGCGATCCATATATTTACGATGTGAGTGGGAAGGGAGAGTGTGAAGCGACGGAAGTAGGTGTAGTTCGTCTAAGTGATGAAGTATCGTATTGTTCAAGTTTATACGTATTCCCTAATGATTAGGTTGCGAGCGAAAAGTAGAGGGTGAAGTAGGTGTCACTTTTTTAGGTGGTGGATCATTAGGTAGATTCTCCTCAAGTGAGTCCTATTATATCGTTGCCCGATGCGGTTGGGCGAGCGGGTACCGTGGAAATCTCCACAGTAGGGAGCAAGGCTAGAGCCTCGTTTTCAGAGTTGGATGACGTAGCTGTGGGAGTGGTTGCCGTGAAGAGTGGCAAATAATTTCTTATACGTAAGGTTAGGGTTATATATATAAACACAATAACCTAGCACATAAGCACGTATAAAGGTTGGTCCCGTTCTATCCTCGGTCAAAGTCTTCTAATGCATTCCCGTTCACTATAACCATTTCAGGTCTTGCATCGAATCTCCTTTAATTGTACATAGTTGATCAGGCTATGTTAAATTAAATTTAATTGATGCAATTGCTGAACCAGTCATACTAAACAAGGAATACTAACCTAACGGTCATAGTCTAGGTCACTAATGCAACCTTAGTTCGCTATAACCTTAGGCTCTGATACCAATCTGTCGCACCCCCCAGAACACGTGGCAGCGGAAACATGAGGTGTCACGGGGGCGCCGACCAAATCAAATATCACAACACAAAGATTAAAGCAAACGACCTCTATATGAGACGTTTGAAAATATTACATTACCATAATTCAAATGTTTACAAAATATCTGGAGTTCGCATAAACCGTTAAGATATTTCTAATACATTACTGATTTTACAAAATACAGCTAAATGCAATCTAATCTCTTGATGTTTGAAAACAATGCGACTCGAGCTAAGCTTTCCTGAAGCTTCCTACTGCGGCGGGTTACCTGAGAAATACATACCAAAAGGTCAACATAAAGTTGGTGAGTTCATAGGTTTAAACAGTTATCACAAGATTTGTTTGTTTGTTAAACAAGTTAATAAAAGTTATACTATTGCAATGAGTCTCATAGTTCGAGCTTAACGTTGTTTGCCTCCGGTAAGTGCCTAATCCATAACACTTCTAATTCACAAATATTACTGCGCCCGTGGGTCGGCTAGAGCGACTAGCCCGGACGGGAATTGTCAGTTCCCGATAGATCTATCCAATAACATTCACGCATATATTAACGAACTATGATGGGTAGAGGGCTTAGGGATTATTTTCGGGTCTCATGCAATCCGTATAAAAGTTGTTTACAGTGCTTGTGATCATAATAAACAGTTATAAAACAGTTGTATGTATTCTCACCCCTGAGTATAAAAACAGTAAAAAGGGGCTATGAAACTCACCTGAGATTAGCAAATAGCAAGCAAATATCAAATAAGCAAGCAAAGTCCAAAGCGCGACCTTCTAACGTCCTAAACGTATAAGGTTGTGTAAGTAGATGTCTTATAAGACCATCTATAGCGATTGTATAAGTGGGGGTCAATGTCCACTTAAGCCGATCATGTAGGTGGAGGGTTAATGTCCACCTAGAGCTAGTTCATCAACCAGTATGTCCAAATTAGTTGTTCAAGTTTGTTTATTAAAATCGTGTACGACCCGTTGGTGAAAGTTTGTAATAATAATTCATTTAGACATTATTATCAAGTTTGTTTTGTTGTATACTATTTAGTAGTACAAATCGTGTGTTGCAAATAGATTATTTTAGTTTGTATAAGCCTTAAACCGTAGGTCAAAGTTGGTCAACTCGTTGGTCAAAGCTGGTCAAACCTGGTCAAACTGGTCAAACTGGTCAAACCGGTCAAACCTGGTCAAAGTGGTCAAACCTGGTCAACCTGGTCAAACTGGTCAAACCGGTCAAACCTGGTCAAACTGATCAAACCTGGTCAAACTGGTCAAACTGGTCAACCTGGTCAAACCGGTCAAACCTGGTCAAAGTTGGTCAAACCTGGTCAAACTGGTCAAACCGGTCAAACCTGGTCAAACTGGTCAAACTGGTCAACCTGGTCAAACCTGGTCAAAGTTGGTCAAACTATGAGTCACTTCTAATTTATGAGACACTTACTGATTTTATGAGTCACTTATCAATTTATGAGACACTTACCAATTTCATGAGTCACTTATCAAATCCAAGTGTTCTAAGTGTCGGTTTCTAATTCGGGAAACTTTCTAAATTTAGTTTTTGGTCCAAGTTACTAACTAAGTCACCCAAACCCATTTTTGTTACCATTTCTCCAAAAATAGTAAGTTTTGTCGTTTTTAGCCACCGAGCCATTTTTGTTGACTTGGTCAAACCTATTCGGTTTGACCCGAAACTTTCACCCAACCCATATATCAGTTTATAGAGTCCAAATAATTTGTCGGTTCATGTCGGAGTTCACCCAAAGTGTCGGTTTCTAACATGCAACCTAAAAATTCAAGATTTCATATTTTCGACTTTTGTCGGTTTGGTTCGCCAATTTATTTCTACCACTTATGGTCCAAACTAGGGTCTGAGATTTTTACCAACTGATCATGTATGTATCTAGTCTAACATATAATTTTTACAGCAACCATAGTGTCCATTTACATATTTAAACAAATTTGTGTATGAACCGTACTCATTTCCCGAAAACTTCCAGACCAGACACAAAGATCAGTTTATTCACAAAAATACGTACAGAACTGGAAAAAGTGCAAAACATGAAAGTTGTAGCCCTTTTCAATACGCAACTTTTAAAAAACAATTCGTTGTCTAATTCTTCCTGAAACTCAAGATATGGTCATTTTAGTGAACTGACTTTTTCTGGGCAGATTCTGCATGTTCTTGATTAAGTTGTAAAAACGTATTTTAACAAAAGTTTTGGACATATTAGTGATAGATGAACATAATAACATCTAAAATCAGTAGTATTAAAGTAAAATAAGTTAGGGAATTAGTGATTCTCACAAAGATTGATGAAGAAGAACAAGAGGGGATGATGATGGTGTTGCTTCTAGCTTCTTTCTTGTGATTTCTTCTTTTAAATTGGTGGTGTTTAATGGTGGTGGTGGGTGGTTCTAGGGTGGTTTGAGGGCTGAGTTATTCTCAGATTTTGAGAGAGTTTAGTTAGGGAAATTTAGAGAGAAAGTGAGAAGTGAGTAATGATGTGAATGTGCATGTGGGTTTAGTGGTCATGTAAGAAAATGTGATGATGAGTTTGCATGTAACAAGAGAGGAGGAGAGGGGGTGGTGGCACATGGGGGGAGGGGGCAGGCCAAAGGGGCCCACTCAAGGGTATTTTAGTCATTTTCTTGTTCCCAATTTAATTTGTTACGTTTCCCGTTCGTTTACCCGATTGTTTAGACGTTTATTCGTACGTTAATTGTTTTATACGCGTTTTTAAGTGACGAATTAAATTTTGATATTTTTGATTGAAGTATTTATTAAAATACTTAAAAACATTTATAAAAATATTCCGTTAATTCGTTGGCCTCGATTTGCGTGCACGTTTTACGGAGGTTTAATCGCGTAATGTTTTAATTAGACGTTTTTATTGACGAATTATTATACGATGTTTTTAATAATAATTTCATACAAAATAATATATTTTAAATTATAAAAATATATATTTTGACTTTTGTTCGATTGTCGGGCGCATTCCGCGCGTTTCTGTTGCGTTTGAGACGTTTTAGCCAAAACGCCTAGGTTTTTCGTGTATTATTTTAATAAAATAATAAATAATGATAAATAACTTCTAAAAATAGATTTAAGTTATTTATAGAAAGTTTTTCACCAACGTCCGTATTTATACTGTGTCGGACTCCGTCCGGTTGTTTTGCACAATTTCACCAAATTGCGTATGCGTAATTACAACTAATTACGTAAGCGTAATATATATATCAATTACGGGAGTGTATATTCACATAAATACACAAATAGTTACAAGTAATTACAAGTATTTAGCCTAATATTAAACTAAACACACGTAATTAGGGTTTCTAGCAGGTTAATCAGTAACCCTAAACCGTCGGGTGTCACAGTTTTATCATGCACCAACCCTCACTTATCAACTAATAACATCAAACAATCATCATGAATCAACTTGTTTCACTTTGATTTACATATTAAGCATGAACACTTAACATCATATTCAAGAACATGAATTCATAATCAAACTTATTCTAACTCAGTTTATGATCATCACATATCATCATATTTTAACAACTTACTACTATCAATTCAAATTTATACACTAATAAATCCATAGTTGCTTGATTATGAACATAAAGAGTTAAACAAGATTAATAACTTACAATTTAAGATTACTAAGTGATGATGATGATGATGTATGCTTCAAAATCTCAGCTCCACTAGCTTGATTTCAGATTGAAATTTGAAGTTTTAGTTTATAGGGTTTTAGGTTTCTTGAGGATTTCTAAAAAAGGAAAGTGATAAGCTTTCCTAAAAGGGAAAGTTACATATAGGTCGGTTTAGTATTTTCTCACCGACCCGTATTCACTTAAAACTAGTCCCCTTTCAATCTATTGCCTGAAACCTAAAAACCATTTACGAGTGTAACACCCGCATAATTAGGATAATTAATTATGCCTAATTGTTTGTAACTAGTTGTAATTAGTATGTAATAGGACTAATTACAGGCTCTATTTGTATGTATATAAGGTGAATTATATATATATGTGTGTATGCTTACGCGATTTGGATGAATCGTGCAAATTAACCGGACAGAGTCCGACACAATTATTTGGACGTTGGTGACAGAAATTTACTTAATTAATAAGAACGTATTTTATTATATAAAATACGCGACTGGACGAACCTCATTTACATATTACCGCGACAACACTTTTAAATAACGCAACAAAACGTATTAACACGGTTTAATAATTAAAATATTTCGACAAATGTTTTTATTATTAATTCCAAAGTGTTTTTATTTAAATATTCCAGTTACATTTTAAAATATAACGGTCTGGTTAAATACTAAAAACAAAGGATTAAACGATTAGGACACGGAGTAAATACCGCGTTTTGAGGGATATTTTTCCCCTCCTTCCTCTTTGGATCAGCCCCAACCCCACCCCACTATCCTCATTCTTCTTTCATTTTCATTTTCACAAAAAACACCCACCTCTCCAAAACACTCTCAACCACCAATCTATACCAAATTTTCGACATCAAAACGAGACCACGAAAATTACATATTCGGAATCACCATCACGAGTGGAGCAAGAATATCAAGATCGTTTTCACCATTTCATCCTCCATTTGGCTCGATTCGCAAAAGTAAGAAATTCCTAAAATCTTAGATCTATTCAATTTGGTGTAATGTTTTGATGTTTTGATGTGTACACAACTTAGATATAACCTAATACATGAAGAATATACGATTTTATAGCTCAAAAATGGGTTATATTTACGTTTTTGGTCGGAAAATCTCGAAAACCGAAAGTTTCTGGGCTGGTGTTCATACGTGCGACACAAGCCTTGTGTCGCACTCTATGTCGCATACTATGTCGTATTCCATACGACACAACCACTATGTCGCTATTAAATTAGCATTTCGTATCTGATGCGACACAATTTTTGTGTCGTATCCTTGTGTCGCATGATGTCTGCGACACAAGCCTTGTGTCGCATGACAAACTTTAGTGTCGCATTTTGTGTCGCAAAACACAGCAGATTTACAAATTAAATTCCAAGTTAAGTGTTTCACAATTTGGACTTCGCACGACTATACGATATGATATCTAAGGGATATTGAAACATGTTTTCAAGCATAACATTCCAAACGAGTAAATTTATGTCGAGATTAAAAATTCAACTAAGTCACCAACGGGCCCAAACACGTTTTACAAACAAACGAACAATTACAAACATACGAACAAACATTGGCTATACTAGTTGTGTACAACTAAACGAAACGTCTCGTGAGACGCATACTTACATAACTTCATATGAATAGGCATTTGAAGGTTACGGGTTCGGAGAACCTACTTGCTATATTTACTACTTGCTATTTGCTACGGTTTATTACAAGACTCAGGTGAGTCTTACGGCCCCACTTTTACTGTTTATCTTATTGGGGGAGATACATGCTACTATTTTTCCTTGAACACAAGTACTAAAACTGTTTACTATACCAAACGGAATTGCATGAGTTTACTTACAAACAGAAGTCTCTCCATCATATATCGTTAGTTATGGACTTAAGCGCGAACACTAGTTAATGGATCCATTAGGGAAATGACCCTCCCCACCCGGGGCAGTAGCGCTGCCACGTACTGATTTACACGTAGAAACGGGTGACTACTTATTCGTTACTGATGCTTGCTCACTTACGAGCATGTCACGGGAGCAAACATATTACTTACGGGTTAAGCTTCGATTATGAGCCTCATGGCAACGGTATAAACTTATTTATTTACATTTGCTGGATTGCAAATACTGATTTTACAATTGCTGGATTGCAATGGCTGATTTTACGCCTACGGGCACTACTAATGAAATCTCGTGTTCAAAGCCGATATTATTTACAAACCTGTGAGATTCACCAACCTTTTTGGTTGACACTTTTTAGCATGTTTTCTCAGGTACCCGGATGGAGTAGGATTACTCCAGGATTTTAGCTAGAGTCGCATGATTTCAACACCACTGCATTAACGGAGATTCTTAGCATTATCTTTTGTAGATTACGATTATGTAATAGAATCTCCCGCTATACGCGTGGACTCTAGGGGAAACTACATTTTGTATACGAAAACATTAAGTTTTCAAACATTATATCTATGGAATGTAACTAATTTACAAAACGTCTCATTTAGAGGTCGTTTGCTGTTTATCTTTGTGCTGTGATATTTAATTAGTAACACCCCAAACTATGCTTCCGCAAAACAGTGAATTTCGGGGGTGTTACAGATTGGTATCAGAGCCTAAGGTTATAGTGAACTAGGTTGCATTTAGTGGGCCTAGACTATGACCGTTAGGCAGTATTTCTTTATTAGGCATGACTGATTCAGGAATTACAGCATACGACTTTAATTTAACATAGCCTGATCAACTATGTACAATTAAGGAAAGATGATGTAAGGTCTGAAACGATTATGTTGAACGGGGATACGTTAGTTGACTCTGACCACGAGAGAACCGGACCATTACTTGATATGTGCTAGACACTAGAATGGATATTATATACTTACATATATTCGCCTCGTCTTACTTATACTCTGCCACAGGAATGGCAAACACACCACCTAATCCGTCACACTCTCTCCCACATGGGTCACGGAACCCACGAGTAGCCAGGGGGAACACAAGGTCACCTCGAACCAACCCTTATCCTGTACATAACTCTCAGAACTCGGCACATCTTACGTTGCCAGTATTGGCTACCCAATTCTGCCGTCAGGAACAAAGACTCGAAAATCTTGAATTGGAACAACATCGAATGACCTACCTACTTCGTCAAGCTTTTGACCGTATATCACAACTCCAACAGGAACAAGAGGATACCAACCTCTCTGTGAGCATAATTCAGGATTCAATGACCGCTGAATTAGGTGCGGATGAACTTGTAAGAAACCGACTAGAGGAATGTGAACAGCGTTCACAGGAGACTGAGGATCACTCTCGAGCACTAGCACAACGACTGGCTTTAGTTGAAGACAACGCCAGGCAAACAAACAGACTCGCAGAAACCGTGGACCGCCTTGTCGTGCTAATGGAACAAATTAATCTACACCAGGATTAGATCAGTCTATATCTTGTAACCAACCAACTACCTTATTAGGGTCTATGTAATTCAACCGGATGTAACAATTCCCGGTGCTTTTGTACCACTACTACTCTATAAACTAGTCGGATGTAACAATTCCCGACACCTTTTTGTAATATCTCTGTAGGATGTAACCTTTGAACTCGCATTGTCCATCAAATATACCTTGTTATTTCAACTCACATTAATTGTCATTTCTCTGTTGATGTTATGTATTACTGTTTTTATACATTTACATCTGTGACAATTACAAATTCCTACAAAATCTCATGTATCTTCATTTCTTTTATTGAAGAAGCATGCCGCCAAAGACAAGACCATATACCGATGCCCAGATTACCTCCCTCATAACCCAGGCTGTTACTGAAGCCTTAGCTCGGAATACTCCACCAGGTTCCACAAGGAACAGCGATGCTGCTGAAACCCCTGCTGCTAAACCTTGTTCTTACAAGGACTTCCAGAACTGCAAACCCCTAAACTTTGCAGGTACTGAGGGAGCTATCGGTCTAGTACGCTGGATCGAGAAAGTTGAATCTGTATTTCTGATCTGCAACTGTGCGGAGGGAGACAAGGTTAAGTTCTCCGTTAGTACCTTTACTGACACCGCACTCACCTGGTGGAACACTTATGCTCAAACTGTGAGTGTTGCTACTGCTTACCAACTCCCGTGGGAGGAGTTGAAGGAAATGTTGAGGGGCGAGTATTGCCCCAGGGATGAATTGAAACAGCTGGAAATGGAGTTTTGGAACCATAAGATGCAGGGTGATGATATCACCGGATACACAAACCGCTTCCATCAACTGGCACTTCTGTGCCCAACTATGGTCGATCCTGAGTACAAGAGGATCGAGAAATTCGTTGATGGACTTCCCGAGAGACTACAGGACCTGGTGACTTCATCTAAACCGGGTACGATTCAAAGCGCCATCCGTATGGCTCATGAACTAACGGCAAATTCTGTCCGCCGTGGTACTACCTCGACCCCATCTGCAAACAACAAACGCAAGTGGGAAGGAAACCCCAACTCCTCAAACCAAACCTCCAACAAGAAGCCTGAGTACATTAAGGCTTATTCATCTGGAGCTTCGGAGAAGAAAGGGTACAACGGGAACAAGCCTTACTGTTCCAAATGCAGCCGCCATCATGACGGTTCTTGCCCTTGCTCCAACTGCAAACGGTTCGGGCATTTAGCCAAGGACTGCCGAACCAACATTCCTACCCCCAACGCCAATGCACCAAAGGCCTGCTTTGGGTGCGGAAATACAGGGCATTTCAAGAAAGATTGCCCAAAGCTGAAAAACAACAACAACCCTGCTCGCGGTAGAGCATTCGTTATCAAGGCTGGGGAAGCCAGACAAGACCCGAACGTCGTGACGGGTACGTTCCTTCTCAACGACCTTACTGCTTCCGTGTTATTTGATACTGGTGCTGATAGAAGCTTCATTTCTGAGAAATTTAGCCCTTTACTTGATATAACTCCTACTGCCTTAGATGCTAAGTACATTGTTGAATTAGCTAACGGCAAACTGATTGAGACTGATAGTATCATACACAACTGTACATTTAACCTCATGAACGAAACGTTTTCCATTGATTTAATCCCTGTCGAGATCGGCAGCTTCGATATCATTGTCGGTATGGATTGGTTATCCAAGCACCGAGCTGAAATCATCTGTCATGACAAACTCGTTCGCATACCTCTTGTCTCCGGTGGAACCTTAGTCCTACAAGGGGAGACCGGTAGACGGAATCTGAATATTGTATCCTGTCTGAAAACGAGAAAATACCTACGAAAAGGGTACCAAGCCATCCTCGCACATGTAACGGAGAAGAAGTCGAAGGAGAAGCGACTGGAGGATGTTCCGATCGTGCGGGATTTCCCGGAAGTCTTTCCTGAAGATTTGCCCGGACTTCCGCCACCTAGACAAGTTGAATTTCAAATCGAACTTGTGCCCGGAGCTGCACCCGTGGCACGAGCCCCTTACCGTTTAGCACCATCCGAAATGCAGGAGTTGTCTAACCAACTACAGGAACTCCTGGACAGAGGATTCATTCGACCAAGTTCCTCGCCTTGGGGAGCTCCGGTCTTATTCGTGAAAAAGAAAGATGGATCTTTCCGCATGTGTATCGACTACCGAGAGCTGAATAAGCTAACCATAAAGAATCGGTACCCGCTTCCTAGAATCGATGACTTGTTTGACCAACTTCAGGGATCGAGTGTTTACTCAAAGATTGATCTACGGTCGGGTTATCATCAACTCCGAGTCCGTGACAATGACATCCCAAAGACAGCTTTCCGAACCCGTTATGGGCATTACGAATTCCAAGTGATGCCATTCGGGTTGACCAACGCACCGGCCGTATTCATGGACCTTATGAATCGGGTGTGCAAACCATATCTTGACAAATTCGTCATTGTGTTCATCGATGATATTCTGATTTACTCTCGCAACGAGCAGGAACATGCTCAACATCTGAAAACCATTCTAGGACTTCTGAAACACGAAGAGTTATATGCTAAATTCTCTAAGTGTGAGTTCTGGATTCAAACCGTTCAATTCCTCGGGCACGTGATTGATAGCCAAGGAATTCATGTTGATCCCACCAAGATTGAAGCAATCAAGGGCTGGGAGTCACCGACTACTCCAACCGAAGTGAGACAATTCTTAGGTCTCGCTGGTTATTACCGCCGATTCATCGAAAACTTTTCAAGAATAGCTGTTCCCCTAACCACACTGACTCAGAAAGATAAGAAGTTCGATTGGACTGATAAACAAGAGTCAGCTTTCCAGTTATTGAAAAACAAACTTTGCAGTGCACCAATCTTGTCCTTACCCGAGGGCACCGACGATTTCGTAGTTTACTGCGACGCCTCACATCAAGGACTTGGTTGTGTGTTAATGCAACGGGAAAAAGTAATTGCCTATGCCTCACGACAACTAAAAATTCACGAGAAAAACTATACGACCCACGACCTCGAGTTAGGTGCTGTGGTCTTCGCATTGAAAATCTGGAGACATTACCTCTACGGTACGAAAAGCACTATCTTTACCGATCACAAAAGTCTCCAACACATATTCGATCAGAAAGATCTAAACATGAGGCAACGTCGCTGGGTTGAGTTACTTAGTGACTATGACTGCGAGATCAAATACCATCCGGGCAAGGCTAACGTTGTTGCCGATGCCTTAAGCGGAAAGGAACGAGTGAAACCCCTTCGAGTCCGAGCACTTTCTATGACAATTCGTAACGAGCTTCCTGCTCAAATCCTTACCGCTCAACTTGAAGCACTCAACGATGAAAACTTGAGAAATGAAGCCCTGCGAGGCTTGGATAAACAGTTCGAAATCAAACCCGATGGAACTCGATACTTCTCTAACAGGGTGTGGTTACCCAAATTCGGAAACTTGCGAGATTTGGTGATGGCTGAAGCTCACAAATCTCGATACTCTATACATCCTGGATCTGACAAGATGTATCATGACATCAAGGGGTTGTATTGGTGGCCTAACATGAAAGCTGACATCGCCTTGTACGTCAGTAAATGCCTAACCTGTTCCAAAGTCAAAGCCGAACACCAAAGACCCTCGGGGTTGCTCCAACAACCTGAAATTCCTCAATGGAAATGGGAACAGATTTCCATGGACTTCATTACCAAACTACCGAAAACTTCGAGTGGTTGCGATACCATTTGGGTGATCGTAGACCGTCTCACGAAATCTGCTCATTTTCTGGCCATCAAGGAAACCGACAAGATGGAACGTCTGACTCGCATCTATGTCAAGGAAATCATCTCGCGACACGGTGTACCTATCTCGATCATCTCGGATAGGGACAGCCGTTTTACTTCTAACTTTTGGCAATCGCTACAGAAATCTCTTGGTACTCGTCTGGATATGAGTACTGCTTATCACCCGCAAACCGATGGCCAAAGCGAGCGAACTATTCAAACACTGGAGGATATGCTACGAGCCTGCGTAGTCGACTTCGGTACTTCTTGGGAAAATCACTTACCGTTGTGTGAGTTTTCGTACAACAACAGTTACCATACCAGCATAAAGGCTGCACCCTTCGAGGCACTTTACGGACGTAAGTGCCGATCACCTGTCTGTTGGACTGAGTTAGGAGAGTCCCAACTCACGGGTCCAGAAATCATTCAAGAAACTACTGAGAAAATCATTGGTATTCAAAACCGGCTGAAAGCCGCACGTGATCGTCAGAAAAGCTATGCTGACGTGAGACGCAAACACCTTGAGTTCCAGGTAGGGGACAAGGTACTCCTCAAAGTGGCACCGTGGAAGGGTGTCATTCGATTCGGAAAACGAGGCAAACTAAATCCTAGATACATCGGACCATTCGAAATCCTGGAAAGGATTGGTCCAGTGGCATACCGCCTGCAACTTCCTGCTGAACTCAGCAGCGTACACAACACATTCCACATTTCTAACTTGAAGAAATGTCTGTCTGACGAGACGCTGATTATACCGCTCGACGAAATTCAAATCGATGATAAACTTCATTTTGTCGAGGAACCTATGGAAATCATGGACCGTGAGGTCAAACGATTGAAACAGAGTCGTATTCCCATCGTAAAGGTTAGGTGGAATTCTAGGCGCGGCCCTGAGTTCACCTGGGAACGGGAAGACCAAATACGACAGAAATATCCACATCTCTTTCCAGATAACGCACCGTCCGTGCACTCAAGCTAATTTCGGGACGAAATTTCTTTAACAAGGGGAGAATGTAACACCCGCATAATTAGGATAATTAATTATGCCTAATTGTTTGTAACTAGTTGTAATTAGTATGTAATAGGACTAATTACAGGCTCTATTTGTATGTATATAAGGTGAATTATATATATATGTGTGTATGCTTACGCGATTTGGATGAATCGTGCAAATTAACCGGACAGAGTCCGACACAATTATTTGGACGTTGGTGACAGAAATTTACTTAATTAATAAGAACGTATTTTATTATATAAAATACGCGACTGGACGAACCTCATTTACATATTACCGCGACAACACTTTTAAATAACGCAACAAAACGTATTAACACGGTTTAATAATTAAAATATTTCGACAAATGTTTTTATTATTAATTCCAAAGTGTTTTTATTTAAATATTCCAGTTACATTTTAAAATATAACGGTCTGGTTAAATACTAAAAACAAAGGATTAAACGATTAGGACACGGAGTAAATACCGCGTTTTGAGGGATATTTTTCCCCTCCTTCCTCTTTGGATCAGCCCCAACCCCACCCCACTATCCTCATTCTTCTTTCATTTTCATTTTCACAAAAAACACCCACCTCTCCAAAACACTCTCAACCACCAATCTATACCAAATTTTCGACATCAAAACGAGACCACGAAAATTACATATTCGGAATCACCATCACGAGTGGAGCAAGAATATCAAGATCGTTTTCACCATTTCATCCTCCATTTGGCTCGATTCGCAAAAGTAAGAAATTCCTAAAATCTTAGATCTATTCAATTTGGTGTAATGTTTTGATGTTTTGATGTGTACACAACTTAGATATAACCAAATACATGAAGAATATACGATTTTATAGCTCAAAAATGGGTTATATTTACGTTTTTGGTCGGAAAATCTCGAAAACCGAAAGTTTCTGGGCTGGTGTTCATACGTGCGACACAAGCCTTGTGTCGCACTCTATGTCGCATACTATGTCGTATTCCATACGACACAACCACTATGTCGCTATTAAATTAGCATTTCGTATCTGATGCGACACAATTTTTGTGTCGTATCCTTGTGTCGCATGATGTCTGCGACACAAGCCTTGTGTCGCATGACAAACTTTAGTGTCGCATTTTGTGTCGCAAAACACAGCAGATTTACAAATTAAATTCCAAGTTAAGTGTTTCACAATTTGGACTTCGCACGACTATACGATATGATATCTAAGGGATATTGAAACATGTTTTCAAGCATAACATTCCAAACGAGTAAATTTATGTCGAGATTAAAAATTCAACTAAGTCACCAACGGGCCCAAACACGTTTTACAAACAAACGAACAATTACAAACATACGAACAAACATTGGCTATACTAGTTGTGTACAACTAAACGAAACGTCTCGTGAGACGCATACTTACATAACTTCATATGAATAGGCATTTGAAGGTTACGGGTTCGGAGAACCTACTTGCTATATTTACTACTTGCTATTTGCTACGGTTTATTACAAGACTCAGGTGAGTCTTACGGCCCCACTTTTACTGTTTATCTTATTGGGGGAGATACATGCTACTATTTTTCCTTGAACACAAGTACTAAAACTGTTTACTATACCAAACGGAATTGCATGAGTTTACTTACAAACAGAAGTCTCTCCATCATATATCGTTAGTTATGGACTTAAGCGCGAACACTAGTTAATGGATCCATTAGGGAAATGACCCTCCCCACCCGGGGCAGTAGCGCTGCCACGTACTGATTTACACGTAGAAACGGGTGACTACTTATTCGTTACTGATGCTTGCTCACTTACGAGCATGTCACGGGAGCAAACATATTACTTACGGGTTAAGCTTCGATTATGAGCCTCATGGCAACGGTATAAACTTATTTATTTACATTTGCTGGATTGCAAATACTGATTTTACAATTGCTGGATTGCAATGGCTGATTTTACGCCTACGGGCACTACTAATGAAATCTCGTGTTCAAAGCCGATATTATTTACAAACCTGTGAGATTCACCAACCTTTTTGGTTGACACTTTTTAGCATGTTTTCTCAGGTACCCGGATGGAGTAGGATTACTCCAGGATTTTAGCTAGAGTCGCATGATTTCAACACCACTGCATTAACGGAGATTCTTAGCATTATCTTTTGTAGATTACGATTATGTAATAGAATCTCCCGCTATACGCGTGGACTCTAGGGGAAACTACATTTTGTATACGAAAACATTAAGTTTTCAAACATTATATCTATGGAATGTAACTAATTTACAAAACGTCTCATTTAGAGGTCGTTTGCTGTTTATCTTTGTGCTGTGATATTTAATTAGTAACACCCCAAACTATGCTTCCGCAAAACAGTGAATTTCGGGGGTGTTACAACGAGAAACTTATTTTATTTTACCGTCAACTATAGTAAATCACAACAATCAACAATTTACTATCCACAATAAGTTCTAGGACTTATTTATATAAGTTTCGCAATAAAACAAATAATATCAAATAATTTCTAATACAATTAAATATATCAATTTAAAATTAGAAATTACCGGACCAGAAGAGAGGATGTTACAAATCTACCCCCCTTAAGAAGATTTCGTCCCCGAAATCTCATCACGATCGAACAATCCAGGATATCTGGATTTCATACTATCCTCAGTTTCCCAGGTTAGGTTTGAACCTAAACTATGCTTCCACTTTACTAACACCATGGGAATCTGTTTCTTCCTAAGTTTAGTAACTTTTCTGTCAAGAAGTTCAACTGGTTCTTCTACTAACTTCTGACTTTGATCTACTTTCAAATCTTTCAAAGGAAGAATCTGGGACTGGTCTTCAACGTTACATTTCCTCAAATAACAAATGTTAAAAGTGTCATGAATACCAGCAAGTTCTGGTGGAAGATCAAGTGTAACAGACTGATCATTAACAATCTGACGAATTCTAAACGGTCCAATATATCGAGGAGCCAATTTGCCACGTTTCCCAAATCGAATTACCCCTTTCCAAGGCGAAACCTTCAAATAAACAAGTTCACCTTCAACAAAAGTAACAGGTCGATGTTTAGGATCAAAATATTGTTTCTGTCTATCACGTGCAGCTTTCAACTTTTCTCGAGCCACTGCCACTTTATCAGTTGTCATCTGAACAATGTCTGGACCTGCAAACTGTTTCTCCCCAGCTTCTAACCAACAAGTCGGAGTTCTACAACGGCGACCATAAAGCATTTCATATGGAGGCATGCCAATACTAGAATGATATGAATTATTATAAGCAAATTCAACCAATGGCAAATGAGAATCCCAAGAACCACCATACTCCAAAATACAAGCTCTTAACATATCCTCCAATGTCTGAATCGTACGTTCTGACTGTCCATCTGTTTGAGGATGATAAGCTGTACTAAGATTCACACGTGTACCCAATTCATGCTGCAAACTTTGCCAAAAATGAGATACAAACCTCGGATCTCTATCAGATACAATCGATAATGGAATACCATGCCGAGAAACAATCTCATTAACATACAACTGTGCAAGTTTACTCAAAGATGCAGTTTCACTAGTAGCGAGAAAATGAGCACTCTTGGTCAATCGATCAACAATAACCTAAACCATATCATTTCCTCGGGCAGTTCGAGGCAACTTGGTAACAAAATCCATAGTCAAATGTTCCCACTTCCATTCTGGAATTTCAAGCTGTTTCAACGACCCATACGGCTTCTGGTGTTCAGCTTTAACTTGAGAACAAATATGACAAGAACTAACAAACCTTGCTACATCCAATTTCGTTGTAGGCCACCAATACAAAGGTTTCAAGTCATTATACATTTTCGTACTTCCAGGATGTACAGACAATCTGGACTTATAGGCTTCATTCAGAATAACATCCCGAAGACCGCCAAACAAAGGAATCCAAACACGAGACTGAAAGGTTTTTAATCCTCTCGAATCATCCAATAAAAATTCCTTTCGATTCAACATAGTTTCAGATTTTTAAACTATGATCTAACAAAGCCTCTAACTGTGCAGCTTTTATCTGAGCCACCAAATCAGAAGAAACTTCTAAACGCATAAAATAAACTCGATCAGAGGTTACCTTGCGGCTTAAAGCATCAGCAACCACATTGGCTTTCCCTGGATGGTATTTAATCTCACAATCATAATCTTTGATTAACTCTAACCATCGTCTCTGTCGCATATTCAACTTTTGCTGCGAAAATATATACTGAAGACTCTTGTGATCTGTACAAATAACACATTTGGTACCATACAAGTAATGCCTCCAGATTTTCAAAGCAAATACAACTGCTGCAAGTTCTAAATCATGGGTAGGATAATTTCTTTCATGAGGTTTGAGTTGACGAGAAACATAAGCAATCACACGATCTCGTTGCATTAAAACACAACCCAAACCAGCAATTGATGCATCACAATAAACAACAAAATCATCGGACCCATCTGGCAATGCTAACACAGGAGCCGGACATAACAACTGTTTCAGAGTTTGAAAAGCTGTTTCCTGGTGTTCAGTCCACACAAACTTTTCATCCTTACGGGTCAATTTAGTCAACGAACCGGCAATTTTAGAAAAATCTTTAATAAACTTCCGATAATAACCCGCCAAACCAAGAAAACTCTTTATTTATGAAGCAGACTTTCGAGCTTTCCAATTTATTACAGCTTCAATTTTTGAAGGATCAACTTTAATACCATCATTACAAATAATATGACCCAGAAACTGTACTTCCCGAATCCAAAATTCACATTTAGAAAACTTTGCATACAAATGTTCTCTCTTTAAGGTTTCCAATACTAACCTCAAATGCATTCCATGTTCTGATTCGGATTTAGAATATACCAGAATATCATCGATAAATACAATCACAAATTTATCAAGAAAAGGTCGACAAACACGGTTCATCAAATCCATAAAAACTGCTGGAGCATTCGTCAAACCAAAAGGCATAACCAGGAATTCAAAATGACCATACCTGGTACGAAATGCAGTTTTAGGAATATCCCGTTCACAAACACGAACTTGATGATAACCCGACCTTAAATCAATTTTAGAATAAAACGAAGATCCCTGCAACTGATCAAACAAATCATCTATGCGAGGCAGAGGATATTTATTCTTTACCGTCCGTTTATTCAATTCCCTATAATCAATGCACATTCTAAAAGACCCATCTTTCTTTTTCACAAACAGAGCTGGTGCACCCTATGGAGAAGAACTAGGTCTTATAAACCCTTTATCCAACAACTCCTGTATCTGATTCATCATTTCACGTATCTCAGACGGAGCTAATCTATAAGGGGCTTTGGCTATAGGTGAAGAGCCAGGAACAAGATCAATCTGATATTCAACTTCCCTAACCGGTGGTAAACCAGGTAATTCATCAGGGAACACTTCCGGATACTCAGAAACAACCGGTACATCAGAAAGAGACTTCTTTTCTAACTTAGCGTCAATCACATAAGCTAGATACGATTCACAGCCTTTGGACAAAGATTTCCTAGCTTTCATCATACTAATCAAAGGTATACAAACATTATCCCGTTCTCCTCGAGCCACGACATATGACTCTTCAGAGATTGGAATTCTAATTAGCTTATTGTGGCAATCTATGCTTGCTTTACACTGACTTAACCAATCCATGCCAATAATCACATCGAAACTAGCAATCGGCATCAACAGAAAAGAAATTGGGAAAGTCTGGCCATCTATCATAATACTAGCTCCAATTATCGATGTGGTAACAGGAACTGATTTGCCACTAGCTATTTCTACTTCAACAGGGTTTGTAATCACAGTAGGCATCATTTTCAACTTATCACAGAAATACACAGCTACAAAAGAACAATTTGCACCTGAATCAAACAAGACACGTGCTGGTACAGAGTTTACAAGAAAAGTACCAGTGATAACGTCATCTGTGTGAACAGCTTCATCCACTGTCATTTGAAAAGCCCTACTAACTGCAGATGGTGGATTCTTCCGCTTCTGACCAGAAGATGACGAACTAACAACCGACCCAGAACCCTGTCTCTTAGCCTCGGTACACTGATTTGCACGATGACCTTCCTTATGGCAATTCCAGCACACATAATTAGGAAAAACACAATCTTTGGCTTCATGCCCAATCACACCACATTTCACACATCTAGTGGTTTGCACAGTACACAGCCCAAAATGTCTAGCTCTACATTTAATACACCAATTGGGACGATCAGAAGTACCACCATGACTTTCTTGTTTCTTACCCTGTTGATTTCCTTGCCACCGCTGCTTACCTTTACTAGAAGATTCACTCCTAGATTTCTGAGAAACCATTTCTTTACTTGGTGCCTCTTGAGGTCTCAAATCACTGTCAACTGACCGAGCTAACATAAAAGTTTGGGAAAGAGAGCCCGCCAATCTCACTGAGGTTCGATACTGATTAGGTAAAGTACCCACAAACTGATCTATTTGAGTTTTCTCATCGGGAACCCACTGCTGAACAAACCTGAGTTTCTCTGTAAATTTGTTTATCAAATCATTCATTGACATGTTATCATTTAATTGCAAATCCATAAACTCCTTTCTAATCCGAGCTATATCGAAGTTAGAACAATATTGCTTACAAACTTCATTATAAAAGTCAGGCCATCGGATAGATGCTTTCTGAAAAGGAGATAATACAGAAGTAATCGAATCCCACCAATTCATAGCTGCTCCTTTTAACAGTTGAGATGCATAAGGGACTTTTAATTCTTCTTCACATTGACAGACTTCAAATTTCTTTTCGACATCCCTTAACCAATCTAGAGTTACAGAAGGATTTGTACTACCAGAATACACAGACGGACCACTGCTCATAAAGGTTTTAAATGAACACCCCTTTTGTTTTGGCGGTGCAATCATACCAAACATCGGATGAGAAGATTCAGATTCTTTTTGTTGTTTATACATTATGAGGGCTTGGTTTTCCTCTTCCAAATGAAGTAAATACTGATCTCTTTCTACCTCATCTCTAGCCTGAAAAGAAGTACCAATATGCCCAGCCTGATCATCATGCATCTCAACAGTAACTTCCGGCCTTGAGACATTATTAGGGTTAACAGGTGGTTGTTCGTTATCTGCCATGTCTGTAAACACAACAACAGCTCACAAATCGTTAATCGTTAGCACCTATCCTACTAACAATTTCACATACAGTACATAATCCCATTCCCAAGAATGTTTGACCCAACAAAATCAAAGTTCAGGATTGAACATACTATCAAGTTCAATTCACCCAAACTATTGCTCTGATACCAACTTAAAACACCCCTCATTTAATATCACAATATTATATTATGTTTCACGGAAGCGTATACTTACAATACCTAGTTTATTAGAATTCTGCTTGAAATTTTCGCAAACCTCTTTATACAACATGTTTAACTACTAAACAAACATAGTTAACTTGTTTACAAACTGGGGCATTATCTACCACAAAACATTATTTATAACAAACTGGATCAGAGTTGCAAGTTTCAAACATTCCCAGCATCAAAACATCCTTCCTGACTACCCACAAAATAAACATAACCTGCAGGAAGTAAATTGAGGGATTAGCACGAAGCTAAGTGAAAGAATTATCAACTACAATTCAATTTAGCTAGCACTATGTTCACAATCAATAATGCAACAAATATCGTCAAGAGGAACGGTGGTTCCTAGAGACCCTGTTCCGGGTGGCCTCATCAGAACACTTAAACCAACTGTAGGCCGAAACAGCGAGTAACCGCTAACTCAATGCTAATCTCCATCAACACATGTACACAACCCTGTGTTGACCAACATTAGCAACCAAGTCCAACCAACAATCTAGTTGACCTCTAAATCATACATTTCAATTCAATGTTCATCAAACAACCAATCAAATGGCATATCATTTCAAGTTATCATGCTATCAATAGTAATCCTATAATTACTGATTGAAATCAAACTGACTCAACCAAATCAAACTGTGAGTTTCAAATCCACTCACCTGATTATTTTAGTTCACTTACTCAGCTGCCTTATCTCGCTGAGTTCTCTGAGGATCTGAGAATTAACAATCAAATATAAGTTAGTAATCACATTCTTAAAACCATAATTTGTATTCGAAGATCACGTATATTAATACATCTCACAACATGTATAACACAATCAATATATGCATCTTAGTTAAGTATATGAACATAGTTATCAAATAACTAGAATACTTTAAAGATTACAAGAAGTTGGTTCAAAGATATCAAATTTCTGCAAAGGGCCAGAATCCGCCGGATTCCCTTAGAATCCGCCGGATTCTAATGGGTTTCAGATGCAACAATTTGGACCAGGGTTCCCAAAACGAATCCGGTACGTGAATCCGCCGGATTAAACCCCATTTGACCGGATTCTCCCCCCTTTGACCGGCTTGAATCCGCCGGATTCATTAGGAATCCGCCGGATTCCTTCGTCTTTGCAGTTCGTACAGGGCAAACCCAGAAACCAACCTGCACGAATCAAACTTGCCAAATACTATTTTCTGGGTCATCAATTGAATAGAACTTCAGTTTTATCATGCACCAACCCTCACTTATCAACTAATAACATCAAACAATCATCATGAATCAACTTGTTTCACTTTGATTTACATATTAAGCATGAACACTTAACATCATATTCAAGAACATGAATTCATAATCAAACTTATTCTAACTCAGTTTATGATCATCACATATCATCATATTTTAACAACTTACTACTATCAATTCAAATTTATACACTAATAAATCCATAGTTGCTTGATTATGAACATAAAGAGTTAAACAAGATTAATAACTTACAATTTAAGATTACTAAGTGATGATGATGATGTATGCTTCAAAATCTCAGCTCCACTAGCTTGATTTCAGATTGAAATTTGAAGTTTTAGTTTATAGGGTTTTAGGTTTCTTGAGGATTTCTAAAAAAGGAAAGTGATAAGCTTTCCTAAAAGGGAAAGTTACATATAGGTCGGTTTAGTATTTTCTCACCGACCCGTATTCACTTAAGACTAGTCCCCTTTCAATCTATTGCCTGGAACCTAAAAACCATTTACGAGAAACTCATTTTATTTTACCGTCAACTATAGTAAATCACAACAATCAACAATTTACTATCCACAATAAGTTCTAGGACTTATTTATATAAGTTTCGCAATAAAACAAATAATATCAAATAATTTCTAATACAATTAAATATATCAATTTAAAATTAGAAATTACCGGACCAGAAGAGAGGATGTTACAAGAGGAACTTAGAGTAATGGGTTATAGTGACGCCAGTTTCCAAACAGATAGAGATGTTTGTCGTTCACAGTCTGGTTGGGTATTGCTACTGAATGGGGGAGCGGTGACATGAAAAAGTTCTAAGCAAGATACAGTAGCAGACTCTACATGCGAGTCTGAGTACATTGCGGCTAGTGAAGTGGCAAAGGAAGCTATCTGAATGAGGAATTTCATTGGAGATCTTGGAGTTGTTCCAACAATACAAGATCTTATTGCTATATTCTGTGATAATGAAAGTGCAGTCGCCTTGAGTAGAGAACCCAAGGATCACGGAAAGTCAAAGCACATTGAAAGAAAATACCATTTTGTTCGAAGGAAAGTCGAAGAAGGACATGTAATTGTGAAGAGCATAAGATCAGAGGAAAATCCAGCTGATCCGTTCACAAAGCCTCTAGGAAAGTCCAAGCACGATGAACATGCTAGGAGCATAGGTTAAAGAGATAATGTAAATTTTTAGTTGTTAGTTTGAATTTGAAACGTTATAAACAATGATGGAAACTGTAATAGACTTGGTGATTAAATAATGGAGATTTTTTAATGGGAAGGAGTTCTACCATTTACTATTGTTTGACATTGTGTTTCAGTTTTGCATGTTTAGACACCACTTCTAGAGTAATAAGTTCTTACTCAAACCTCCTCAGTCGATCACACTATAGGAAGTATGTGGTGAATTAAGAGTGTCAGGGAGTGTTAGTAGATGTCTATGGAGATTAGACATGGCATGGAGATTGCTGCAACACTCATGGGTACTTAAAAGGGATTTAAGTATAGGAGAAACCTGCACTTAAAGAGATCACTTCATGGATTAAATCACGAGTGATTTTAAGATGATAATATCTTCTATTTTTAAAATGGAGATACATGAGTATCTAGCTCTTCAAATCTATTATACTTTAGTCTATTCAAACGTTTTGCATAAATGCCAGTTATAAAGGGTATACTAGGTATGACATGATGAGTTGACTAGTGCTATGTAGTCGATATTTATTTGTTCCTTTTGCCTAAAATGGAAAAGAGATATCATTGGCCATCTGATGATTAAAGTTTGACTTAAAAGTGCTAGGCCTGGCCGAGACTAAGTTGATAGTTCAGTAGTCTCATATATTCAATATAATCGGAAATCAGAAAACATATATGAATCTTGAGATTGATTAAAATCCATGTCTCGGTTCATACGATATCGTGAAATAAAGGAATGGTTGATCACTTATCTAAAGGACTGACTCTAAGAATGAGATTCAGAGTTTGACAGTTGCTTGGATGGCACACTTTACAAAGTTAATAGGATAGAGACTTAGACCAATAATAGTTTATGATTTGTCCAAGTGGGAGACTGTTGGAATAGTGTCCAATATCATAACTAATTGGTTAGACTATCATTAATGGTAAAGTCCTTTTTGGGTTGCCCTCAATAAACAGTCAAAAGAAAGATGAAGGATAATATTAATTGTATTAATATTATAAATGTTTGGTTAATTAATAAATAGTTTATTAATTAGAAAATCAAAAGTAATTAAATTTGGCGGAAGATTCCAGAAACAGGATCCAACCGCCGGTTGGATAGTCCAACCGCCGGTTGAGATTAGAGTTTCAAAGGCGATGCAAGTCGCAGACTTGGAGTACAAGTCTGACAGCTCCAACCGCTGGTTGGGAGTCGAATCCGGGGTCTCTTCCAGAACTATAAATAGGGGCATCCTATACCTTCATAACATACTATTTTAGGTGCGAATTTTCAAGGATTTTGAAAATTCGACTTTCTCTTGGGTTTTTGGGTGTGAAGCGTTAGAGGTATTCTACTTTTGGTACTTGCCTCCAAGTAACGAAGCTCTGCTCGTTGGTCTGTGCGCGAGAAATAGGTTTTCTCTTAAGGTTAGTGTTTTCCTTACTTTCTTTATCCAATTTGTTTATTATACTATGTTGTTAAAGTTAAAGATCCCTTAGGGTTTTAGTTTCCTAATTCCCTTAGATTATTTAAAGTTTTGTTATTCCGCTGTGTGTATAATAATCTAGTTAGGGAATAGAAAACACAACAATACCTGTATGGAAATGGGAGCACATTACCATGGATCTTATCACCAAATTGCCCAAAACACAACGTCATCATGACACAATTTGGGTGATAGCATATCGTTTGACGAAAAGTGCTCTATTCTTACCAATTAAAGAAACTTATTCCTCTGAGGCACTTGCTGATTTGTATGTTCGAGAAGTGGTGTCACGACATGGTATGCCTATTTCTATTATCTCTGACTGAGATAGTAGATTCACTTCTAGATTTTGGACCAAGTTCCAAGAGGATATGGGTACTCGTGTCAATTTGAGTACAACATATCATCCACAGACGGACGGACAGAGTGAAAGAACAATTCAAACGTTGGAAGACATTTTTAGGGCGTGTGCTATTGACTTCGGTGGTTGCTGGGATACACACTTACCGTTAGCAGAGTTTTCATATAATAACAGCTATCATGCGAGTATTGGAATGCCACCTTACCAGATGTTGTATGGAAGGAAATGTAGAACTCCAATCTGTTAGGGTGAGATTGGACAACGAGAACTGGGAAGTACAGATATCGTTCAGAAAACAACAGAGAAAATTGATCAAGTCAGAGAGCGTTTGAAAATGGCCCAAGATAGACAAAAGTCATATGCTGATAATAGAAGACGCCCAATAGAGTTTCAGGTGGGTGACAATGTCATGCTGAAAGTGTCTCCGTGGAAGGGCATCATTCGGTTTAGAAAATGAGGAAAGTTGAGTCCTCGATTTATCGGCCCGTTTAAGATTCTAGAAAGGGTTGGAAAGGTAGCTTATCTCCTTGAGCTACCTAATGAATTGGCGGGAATACACAATACTTTTCACGTGTCTTATCTAAGGAAATGCTTGGTTGATGAAGCCGCTTACGTGCCATTGGAAGAGATTGAAATTAATGATCAACTGAATTATCACTAGTACAAAAATGAGATTTGGTCACACATAGCCAAAATTAGACGGCCACACATTTGAATATTTATGTGGCTAAAGGTACCAAAATAAAATTCAAGTTATTAGTTAGCCACATATGAACTCCGATTATGTGGCCATTCGGGAATGTATTGCCACACTTTCAAACATTTATGTGGCTAACGGTCACAGCAATATTTTGACTGATTATTTAGCCACATATGAATTGGAACGCGTGACGAATGAAGAGTAAGTTTGAAGCATTAGTCACGATATACATATAAAACGTGACAAATCTTTGTCACACACTTGAATCACTGTGACCAAATGCCATATATGGTCACATGAGGTAATTGTTTATGTGTCTAAATCATAGAGTCGAGTTTGTCACACTTGATTTTAGTGTAGTCAAAATCCAGTACATATAGTCACATAACTATTATGTGTGTCTAAACTTTAGCGTGTGTTAGCTTGCCAAAAGCTAATGTGTATAATCACATTTATTTCTAGCACGATCATGTGAATATATGGATTTATAATAGCCACACCATATCACAAATGTGTATCTAAATGATGTTTATGGCCACACTCTAAGTGATTATATGTGACCAATATATTTATAACAGTCACGTCGTTAAATATTCATGTGGCTATTATTTAGGGCAAAAATGAGAAAAAACGATAATGATTAAGTTTGATATTAGTCACATTGAGTGTTTGTGTGTCTAATTCATGAGACTTTATATGGTCACATGAGGTAATTGTTTATGTGTCTTAATCATAGAGTCGAGTTTGTCACACTTGATTTCAGTGTAACCAAAATCCGGTACATATGGTCACGAAACTATTATGTGTGTCTAAACTTTAGCGTGTGTTAGCTTGCTAAAAGCTAATGTGTATAATCACATTTATTTCTAGCCCGATCATGTGACTATATGAATTTATAATAGCCACACCATATCACAAATGTGTATCTAAATGATGTTTATGGCCACACTCTAGGTGATTATATGTGACCAATATATTTATAACAATCACGTCGTTAAATATTCATGTCGCTATTATTTAGGGCAAAAATGGGCAAAAACGATAATGATTAAGTTTGATGTTAATCACATTGATTGTTTGTGTGTCTAATTCATGAGACTTTATATGGTCATATGAGGTAATTGTTTATGTGTCTAAATCATAGAGTCAAGTTTGTCACACATGATTTTAGTGTAGCCAAAATCAGGTACATATGGTCACATAACTATTATGTTTTTCTAAACTTTAGCGTGTGTTAGCTTGCCAAAAGCTATTGTGTATAGTCACATTTATTTCTAGCACGATCATGTGACTATATGGATTTATAATAACCACACCATATCACAAATGTGTATCTAAATGATGTTTATGGAGACACTTTAGGTGATTATATGTGACCAAATTTTACATTCGAGTTTATTCAACTACTTGAGATTAGGTATGTTTTACTTGCGTAGTGATGATATAAGTTCATATTTGAGCTTTTAAATAGTAGTTCGAAACATTTTATGCAGTTTTTTTTTTCTTTTTGTGGATTATGTCACAAATGTAAAATTTGATAGGTATACTACAAGAGATAGAGGTTAACAAAATGTTTTTTTTTTTTTTTGGGGTAAAGGGGACGGTACCCCGGCAAAATTTTATTAGATCAAAAAATAGTAATTACAGGTATATGACAGGTATTCCCGAATGGACGTTTTTAGTGAACGTCCCAAACACATACAAAATCTCCTATTACTAGCGTTAATCTAATCTAACTCCTATGTCAGCCATTTTTACAATAATACATATAAAATCTAAAATGGCCAACACTGGAAAAAGAAAAATACAATCTAAAATGGCCACAAATATGACCATTTTTACAAGTCATCCTAAAACGTAAAAAACAAAAAATCTTCAAGTCTTCTCTCTTCAATCCTCTGATCTTCATATCTTCAGTCTTCTCTTCTGATCTTCTATCCACAACTCATTAATCCACCCATTTCCTGTGACACCCGGTTAAAAAGGGCCAAAATTAGCGGCCAATTTAAACCTTAATCACTCGTACTTGGTACGTGATAAAACAAATATGTACGTTGGTGATACAAATTTTATAAATATCGTAAAACTATATTTATAGTAGATATTTACCTTGAAATATTATGCTAAACATTATTGCATAACGATAAAACATTAAACGATTATACGTTTTATAATAAACGTAATGTACGCGTTTAAAACGCACAAATTTAACCAAACAATCAAAACTTGTCAAAGGTAATATTTTTATAACTCAAAATAAAGTATTTAGAATAATACTTCGAAACATATTAACGCGAAATAACGTTTACAAACGTAACCGACTAAAACGCGATATGACATATAACGATCGGGTAAACGGAACACGGGATTTAACTACAATAATTGAGAGGGACAAAAATGAGGTGAGGCCATACCTCTCAATCAAGAAAAAACGGCCAAAGGCCCTCACCCCTCACCCTTACTCCTTTGGTGATTTATACACACATTCACAAACCAATAATTCAACACACCCTCACCTATTCTCTACCTCTCTCTCGGCAAAAACCACAACAACAACAACATCATCATCATCATCATCTATCACCATAATAAACACCATAATAAAGATCATCATCTTCAAGTTTGCAAGAGAAAGGAAGAGAACAAGCATCCACATCATCACCTTCCTTCTTCTTCTTAAAAGCTTTGTAAGATCCACTTTTCCTCCACTAATCTTACTTATATTTAACTTATAAACATGTTATGTAGTTCATCTAGCCAAGAAATGTCCAAATTAAAAGCTTATTCATATGTACATATATTAAGACAGATTCTGTCCCGATAAAACCGTCCCACGAAAACGTTCATATCTCGAGTTTTAGGATGAGTTAGACAACGAATTTTTTTTTAAAAGTTGCATATTGAAAAGATATACAAAAAGTTCTTCTTTAGCCCTTCCCAGAAATGTACTGATTTTCGTGTAGTAACCGATTTGTGGAGTAAGTTTCTGAAAAACGAGTTTCAGGCAGACATTATCACGATTTTTTTTTAAAATATTGTGGATGTCTAAAATCATGAAAATAATACTGGAAGTAGGTGATATATGTGGGAACATCGTGTAAAAATTTCGGACTTGTTCGACATGTTTTGACCCCCGAGAACGAGCTAGAAAGAACTCGAAAAATCTGGAAAAAAATGAGTTTGTGGACTGTTTTTAGTACATTTTAATAACGACACATTTGGTTAAATATAAAACGAAACGACAATTTTCCCGAGCTCAATTAACATATTTAAGTGACGTGTAAAAATTTCGGGTCAAACCGAGCACGTTTGACGAAGTCGATATAAACGAGCCTCAAACGATAAATACTGAACATTAAAACTTTTTGATAGAACTTTAAACAAATGGGTCGGATCGGGTGAGTATTATTTTGGGCCGAATAGTTTAAATGATAATCGAGCCAAATGAGTCACATTTCTAAACGGGCCAAAACTATTAGATTATATTTGAGGTAAAACTAAAGAATATCAGTTGGGCCAAAGGTTGAATTTTGTTAATGGGCCAAATGTTTTGGGCCAAAGCCCAATGGGTAAAACGAAACCTCAAAACGCAAATTTAAAACCGGTTATTATATACGAGACGATATATAAACGAAATATTTATGTTTTCAAATTTATGCAATCAATCAAAGTATGTAATAATAATTGGGAATTATTATTTTAAAATGTTACTAATGGGATTACATATTAAACATAATTACAAATGTCATGCTTCGAGCATAATTGAAATAATAATTAAAAGAAAACATTAATAAGAATGATTTATTAAAATTATCCGATCACTTATATGAACTTACGTGTTTAGGGTACTAGGAGGTTATATTGGAACATCACGCGCGTTTAGGAACGCTAGCACTCTCAGGTGAGTCTCACGGCCCCATTTTTACTGTTTACTGTTTTTAAATGCGGGGGAGATGCAACACAAATTGCTTTAGTGATCACAAGTTATTCGGTTAGTTAATTTAGTATTAACTCAAGTTATCTGCATTGTTATTTAATTCGGTTAATCACATTGGTTACATTGTTCGGTTATCATTGTCAGTCATGATTTTCATTGTACGGTATATGCACGAGTGTTTTAATTCGGTAAAAGTCCTCAACAGTGTATGATTCATTAACTTAATAAGGCGCGATTACTAAAGGATAGTACTATCATGGGAGTGACGTCCCCGTCCGGGTTGCTAGCTACAACCAAGTTAAAAACGGGCACTTTAGTAATTGTTACGGGTGTATCACCAAAACGGGAGGCAAATATCGGGTTATGCTTTGAATCATAGCTCAGTGCAATATTTGTTTCGGTTATATTGCTTATCATTGTTCGGTTTACATTGTTTAATTATCGTCGGATAATCATGTTGATCACATCAATATTTATTTGAAACCTGTGAGATTCACCAGCTTTATAGCTGACCTTTTAGTGTTGCATTCTCAGGTACACAGCAACAGTAGGGTTGCTCAGTAAGGATGGCCCGCAGGATATAATAGTTAGTATGAGTCGCATGCTTGCAAACAGATGAAGATTTTCCTGCATCATATTTTGTTAAACGTTATGTATTAAAATCTTCGGAAATCATTTTGGCGAACTCACCTTTATAATGTAAACTTATGACTTAGACCTTGTATTACTTTTGAAATATTTATAAACGTCTCATGTAGAGTCGTTTGTGGTAATCTTGGTGTTTTGATATTTGATTAGTCACACCCAAATTATCGCTTCCGCCAATCTTAAAATTGGGGGTGTGACAGATTGGTATCATAGCCTAAGGTTATAGCGAACTAGGTTGCATTTAGTGGGCTTAGACTATAACCGTTAGGCAGTATTCCTCATTAGATATAACTGGTTCAGGGATTTCATCATACAAGTTTAATTTAACATAGCGTAGCTAACTATGTACAATTAAACAAAGATGATGTAAGATCTGAAAGGGGTTATGTTGAACACGAATACATTAGTGGACTCTGTTCACGAGAGAACCGGGACTTCTAATTGTTATGTGCTAGACACGGCTAGGTGGATACATAGGTATATATGGTACATACATATATGATTAGGCTATTATGTGATATAGGGATTTATACATACATAGGCCTCGAATATATCCTACGCTCCAGGCTATTATATATTGAAGGTATACGAATAGGCCTTATCTGACGATACTTTTGTTACCACCTACATCACTGTAACTGACAAACATAACTACTCCAACGTCCTTAGTTATGAAGATCGGGACTTTGGTTTCGATTACTATCACCAACCTAATTATACGCCTATAACATCTTGCAACACACTCCACTGTACCGTTCGGTAATCACTAGGAAACTTGTTAAGTTTTCACAAACCAAGCCTTATTTCGCCCATACTGTTCATAATTTCACTTTTATCCAAACAAACCTCGAATCACGATTCACAAATTCACCATATTACTTGTAAACCATATCCTGAAAACATTTGAAAACTCTCAGCCTACATCCAACCCTGTTGTCTACCGAATCATGATTTTTACCTGTGTTGTCGTATATTACAACATAAATATAGATACATATGTGATATGTCATGATATGGTACCGACAACTTACCTATTTTCTCTTTGCTTTTGCAAGAATCATGCCGCCGAGACGAACCTACACTCAAGCTCAAGTTGACAAACTGGTTGCCGATGCATTAATTGCTGGGCAACGTCGATCTGAAAGTTCTGAAACACCACCAAACTCCAATCCTGTGAAACCTTGCACATACAAGGATTTCCTTAGCTGCCACCCTTTAAACTTCAAAGGCACGGAAGGTGCTATTGGCTTGTTACGATGGCTGGAAAAGACTGAATCAGTCTTTCGTATCTGTAACTGCCCAGAGAACTCAAAGGTCAAGTTCTCCACCTACACCTTTATGGACGATGCTCTGACATGGTGGAATACTTATGCTGACTCTGTGGGTCAAGACATTGCTTTGGAAACCCCTTGGGATGAACTGAAGAAAATGCTCAGAGATGAGTATTGTCCCCGGGATGAGATTCAACAACTAGAGGCCGAATTTTGGCAACTCACTACCCAAGGCAATGACATTGCCGGCTACACCTCTAGGTTTAACCAACTAGCGCACTTGTGTCCATCAATGGTTAGTGAGGAATCCAAGCGTATCGAACGCTATATCTGGGGACTCCCTCCGCAAATCCAAGGGATGGTGACTTCATCCAACTCTCCCACATTTCATGGTACTGTGCGCATGGCACACAAGCTGATGGCACAGATTGTTCGCCAAGGAACGCCTGTTGTCAAAAGTACTGTAAACCACCCTAGTGATAACAAGAGAAAACCTGAGGGAAATGCTGACAATCAAAGTCCGGCTACCAAAAAGCCTGCAATCATCAAGGCCAACACCTCTGGGTCTGAAAACAAGAAAGAGTACACTGGAACCAAACCCTACTGCTCAAAGTGTAAACGCCACCATGACGGACCTTGTGGCACCCCCTGTGACAAGTGCCAGCGTTATGGTCATTCTGCTAAGGATTGCCGAGCGAAAGCCTGTTTCGAGTGTGGAACTGTAGGGCACTACAGGAATGACTGTCCAAAGCTGAAGGACAAAAACATCAACCCTGCTCGAGGAAGAGCCTACGTACTCAGAACTAGGGAAGACGACCAGAACCCGAGACTCATTGACTTGCTCAACACGGGTATGGTCACTTATTAATGACCTGAATGCTTTTACACTGTTTACATGGATAGATATTACTCGCTGCTTGATATCTTTTATGTTTTCCCTAGATTCTAAGTGCACAATAGAGTTAGGGAAAAACGACAAGTTAGTTCTATAGTTTCTTTATGAAATGAAGATTAGCCTACATATGTATAGGAATAACATATCCTACGGTGTGTATACCGGAAAACATATCGGTTAACTTTTATACATTGGGTAACATTCCACGTAAAACTAATGTATGCTAAATTTAGTTTCTATGGGAGACTAATAGAGTCTAGTTTACGCAACGATCCTACTAACTATTACAAACTGTATGAACACAGTAAGACTCACTGAATTCGGTGGATTGGTCATCCAAAACAAAGTAACACTTGCTAATACGGGACGACCTGGTCAAGTAGACATAACGGTCGGGTAGAATTCGGACCTCTCCATTTCTTAAGTAAACGGTAGGCTTAAGCCTAACAAGGGGAGAGAACTCGGATGTCTTAGTATTAGACATATCACTTAGTTGGCCTTAGTAACACGCGAACATAGATCTCAATTGAATTTCGGGACGAAATTCTCCTAACAAGGGGAGAATGTGACACCCGGTTAAAAAGGGCCAAAATTAGCGGCCAATTTAAACCTTAATCACTCGTACTTGGTACGTGATAAAACAAATATGTACGTTGGTGATACAAATTTTATAAATATCGTAAAACTATATTTATAGTAGATATTTACCTTGAAATATTATGCTAAACATTATTGCATAACGATAAAACATTAAACGATTATACGTTTTATAATAAACGTAATGTACGCGTTTAAAACGCACAAATTTAACCAAACAATCAAAACTTGTCAAAGGTAATATTTTTATAACTCAAAATAAAGTATTTAGAATAATACTTCGAAACATATTAACGCGAAATAACGTTTACAAACGTAACCGACTAAAACACGATATGACATATAACGATCGGGTAAACGGAACACGGGATTTAACTACAATAATTGAGAGGGACAAAAATGAGGTGAGGCCATACCTCTCAATCAAGAAAAAACGGCCAAAGGCCCTCACCCCTCACCCTTACTCCTTTGGTGATTTATACACACATTCACAAACCAATAATTCAACACACCCTCACCTATTCTCTACCTCTCTCTCGGCAAAAACCACAACAACAACAACATCATCATCATCATCATCTATCACCATAATAAACACCATAATAAAGATCATCATCTTCAAGTTTGCAAGAGAAAGGAAGAGAACAAGCATCCACATCATCACCTTCCTTCTTCTTCTTAAAAGCTTTGTAAGATCCACTTTTCCTCCACTAATCTTACTTATATTTAACTTATAAACATGTTATGTAGTTCATCTAGCCAAGAAATGTCCAAATTAAAAGCTTATTCATATGTACATATATTAAGACAGATTCTGTCCCGATAAAACCGTCCCACGAAAACGTTCATATCTCGAGTTTTAGGATGAGTTAGACAACGAATTTTTTTTTAAAAGTTGCATATTGAAAAGATATACAAAAAGTTCTTCTTTAGCCCTTCCCAGAAATGTACTGATTTTCGTGTAGTAACCGATTTGTGGAGTAAGTTTCTGAAAAACGAGTTTCAGGCAGACATTATCACGATTTTTTTTAAAAATATTGTGGATGTCTAAAATCATGAAAATAATACTGGAAGTAGGTGATATATGTGGGAACATCGTGTAAAAATTTCGGACTTGTTCGACATGTTTTGACCCCCGAGAACGAGCTAGAAAGAACTCGAAAAATCTGGAAAAAAATGAGTTTGTGGACTGTTTTTAGTACATTTTAATAACGACACATTTGGTTAAATATAAAACGAAACGACAATTTTCCCGAGCTCAATTAACATATTTAAGTGACGTGTAAAAATTTCGGGTCAAACCGAGCACGTTTGACGAAGTCGATATAAACGAGCCTCAAACGATAAATACTGAACATTAAAACTTTTTGATAGAACTTTAAACAAATGGGTCGGATCGGGTGAGTATTATTTTGGGCCGAATAGTTTAAATGATAATCGAGCCAAATGAGTCACATTTCTAAACGGGCCAAAACTATTAGATTATATTTGAGGTAAAACTAAAGAATATCAGTTGGGCCAAAGGTTGAATTTTGTTAATGGGCCAAATGTTTTGGGCCAAAGCCCAATGGGTAAAACGAAACCTCAAAACGCAAATTTAAAACCGGTTATTATATACGAGACGATATATAAACGAAATATTTATGTTTTCAAATTTATGCAATCAATCAAAGTATGTAATAATAATTGGGAATTATTATTTTAAAATGTTACTAATGGGATTACATATTAAACATAATTACAAATGTCATGCTTCGAGCATAATTGAAATAATAATTAAAAGAAAACATTAATAAGAATGATTTATTAAAATTATCCGATCACTTATATGAACTTACGTGTTTAGGGTACTAGGAGGTTATATTGGAACATCACGCGCGTTTAGGAACGCTAGCACTCTCAGGTGAGTCTCACGGCCCCATTTTTACTGTTTACTGTTTTTAAATGCGGGGGAGATGCAACACAAATTGCTTTAGTGATCACAAGTTATTCGGTTAGTTAATTTAGTATTAACTCAAGTTATCTGCATTGTTATTTAATTCGGTTAATCACATTGGTTACATTGTTCGGTTATCATTGTCAGTCATGATTTTCATTGTACGGTATATGCACGAGTGTTTTAATTCGGTAAAAGTCCTCAACAGTGTATGATTCATTAACTTAATAAGGCGCGATTACTAAAGGATAGTACTATCATGGGAGTGACGTCCCCGTCCGGGTTGCTAGCTACAACCAAGTTAAAAACGGGCACTTTAGTAATTGTTACGGGTGTATCACCAAAACGGGAGGCAAATATCGGGTTATGCTTTGAATCATAGCTCAGTGCAATATTTGTTTCGGTTATATTGCTTATCATTGTTCGGTTTACATTGTTTAATTATCGTCGGATAATCATGTTGATCACATCAATATTTATTTGAAACCTGTGAGATTCACCAGCTTTATAGCTGACCTTTTAGTGTTGCATTCTCAGGTACACAGCAACAGTAGGGTTGCTCAGTAAGGATGGCCCGCAGGATATAATAGTTAGTATGAGTCGCATGCTTGCAAACAGATGAAGATTTTCCTGCATCATATTTTGTTAAACGTTATGTATTAAAATCTTCGGAAATCATTTTGGCGAACTCACCTTTATAATGTAAACTTATGACTTAGACCTTGTATTACTTTTGAAATATTTATAAACGTCTCATGTAGAGTCGTTTGTGGTAATCTTGGTGTTTTGATATTTGATTAGTCACACCCAAATTATCGCTTCCGCCAATCTTAAAATTGGGGGTGTGACATTTCCCACCAATACCATACTTTTTTTACTACAAATCACTCCATACCCCTGCCTTTGCTCCCATTTTACTTAACATTGGCCAATTGTTCCGAATTTTGAGTTCATACCCACCTCACTTGCACTTCTATGACTAAAATCATTCCCCACGATCTGACATACCCTTCTTATCCCCTAAGTTGCACGGGGACGGGGACGGGTACCAAGAAACGGCAACATCCTAAAATTCAAGAGACGGGTACGGCGGGGAAACGTCTAATTGTTTTGTAATATTTTAGTATATGGCAAATTGTCTTCAAAAAAAATATTACAAAACATTCAAAAATCCAAACAAATGTAACTCACAGTCTCACAATCATCAACTAAATTGGTGGATGGACTCACCATTGAAGGACCCGGTCAAATCGATGGCCAGGGCTCGATTTAGGGGGAAACCAGGTTATGTTTTGGAACTAAATCAACTTGAGTTCATACCAAACAACATATAAACTTAAAAAATGAGCTTAATATTGATTGTTCCATTTTGCATGAGGAAACTTCAGTTTGTGAGCGTCCAACAGTAAAATTTCTGGTTTTGCTACCTACGTTAAAGATAAAAATAATACATGTGCAATATGCGAAAACTAACATATAAGTTAATCTTTTAGGCATTGCAATGGTCTTCGGCTGATTGGCATAACACATATTAACAACCCAAAGCTTCATATTAGCATTGATGATAGTGAAGATGTGGATGCTGGAAATCTTCTAATAATAGCACCTAGAGACAGCCCCAATACAGATGGGATCGACATCAGTAATTCACAGCGTGTTAATATCCATGATTCTACGATTGGAACTGGTATACAAGACGACCTAAATCAGATTGATTAATTTTTTATACAATATAGCAGTTCGTAATCGTTTAAATACACTTATTTATATAGGTGATGATTGTGTGGCTATTAATGTTGGCATTATCGATATCAATATAACGGGGGTGTTGTGTGGACCTTGTCATGGCATAAGGTAGCAAACGATGCAATTGCAGATTAAAACTCTCCACTCGCATATATACACATTCTTTTTTGTCACTCGTGATCACTCTAAATATGTGTTTTTGTAGTATTGGAAGCCTTGGGGAAGATGGTAGTAATGACACGGTGGAACAAGTACGTGTTCAAAACTGTAATATCACAAGAACAAAAAATGGATTACGAATCAAGACAGTACCGTTAAATTCAATAATTTTCCTATCGTCTTGAAACACCACTTGAACTCTTTTTTTCTTTTGTATGAGATTTGAACCCACTACCACTAGGCCAAAAGCCCTTTCGTAACACAATTTGATTTTAATTGTGTTCTTGTACCATAGGGTGGGACGGGATACGCTAGGGGGATCACGTATCAGGACATCAATCTGGTTGATGTTGAAAATCCTATCATAATTGATCAACATTACTGTATCAGGACATCACTCTTGTCAAAAATGATTACAACTATTTGTACCAATTGTATTACAATCTTACTTCTATATATACAATTGTTTTGGAGGTTTTATGTTTAAAAAAATGCACTCTAGATGACTTTTGACCCGTTCTACGCATATTCTCTTTAGTAGGCTTATATATTTTTGCCCGTTTGACCCGTTGGAAATATAACATAATCCGAATCGACCTATTTTTAAGTGAATGGGTCCGAGTTTGCACCTGTACTAATAGGATTCGGAAGATTAGAAATTACCTAAGTGGACTTGATGCCAAGTAATATTCTAGGCTAATTTGGTCGTATGGTGTGTAATGCAGGTGATAGTAGATCAAGCACAGCAGCCCGGGCTGATGCAACAAAGTAAACTACTCTAACTCTCTCCCTTATGAGTGTGTTCGTGATTACAGTAACTGTAAATGTACTTTCAGAAAGTATGTTGAGTGACTTCTAAATTTGCAACCTTTTTCAGTTATGTACAGGAAGGAACTTATGAGGGCAATTGAATTAAGGCTGACTGCAGGGAAGCAGGACTTAAATACTGCTTGTACTCGTGCTGGTTATGCTGGTTTCAACCATGACATTGTAGCAGACCTTTAGTTATTTACCGAGAGGTTTGGTGCCTATCGCCTAAAGTAAGTAGTTTTTTTGGTACTATATTGATTTATATTTTGCTTGTTCAGTACTTCAGTTCGAACATTTTAATTGAGGTTATACAAATTTTCTGCAGTGAAGCTTGCAGTAAATACACTCTACAAAAAACAGCCAGAGTTGTTCAATCACTCAACAAAGTCTACATTTGGAGATCAAGCCATCCGGTGCTCATACAGCTCAGACATGTCTATCGATGACGACGCCCCACCAATCATTACTACCAACCACCATCCTTTTGTTATAGCCGACCAATCCTCTAAACTTCTATGCAAGTGCTCTTCATCTATTAGCTTTTCTTCACAACCCAGCAACACAGAAAAAAGATGAAACGGTTTCTAATAACCAAAAAGTAAAGAAAGAAGAAGCTGGTAGTGGTGGGGCCGACGAAGCTTTAGCTCAGATAGTGGAAACATTTGAAATGGTGGATTAGTTAATATTTGCAGCCGTTTGATTAGATAGAGAATTCATATTGTTGTATTCATTTGATTTATAGAATGGTTAATTTAATTTGACACAAAATATTAATTTGTTATATGCGACTAAAGGATGCAGTCTTATAATATGGTCACACTTTATGGTCACTGTTTGATTAATTTGTTGTGTGACTAAATGTTACAAAACGTCACACTAACTCTCAAAATAAAGAGCATATGGTCACACTTATTAACACCTATGATCTTTGGCTTAATTTTATGTGACCAAATCTCAAAATAAAACACTCGTTGTGTGACTAAATGTTACAAAACGTCACACAAACGTAAAATTCAAGTGGCCATTAGATGGATAATAGTCACACAAAATACAATTTTAGTTGACTTTAAAGAGCATATGGTCATACTTATTAACACCTATGGCCACTTTTGGCTTGATTTTATGTGACCAAATCCCAAAATAAAACACTCGTAGTGTGACTAAATGTTGCAAAACGCCACACAAACATAAAATTCAAGTGGCCATTAGATGAACATTAGTCACACAGTCTACACATTTACTTGACTTTAAAGAGCATATGGTCATACAAAATACACATTTACTTGACTTTAAAGAGCATATGGTTACAATTAGGAACACTTTTGGTCACTTTTGGCTTAATTTTATGTAACCAAATCGCAAAATAAAACTATCGTTATGTGACTAAATGTTGCAAAACGCCACACAAACATACAATTAAAGTGGTCATTGAATGAACAATAGTCACACAAAATACACGTTTACTTGACTTTAAAGAGCATATGGTCACACTTATTAACACATATGGCCACTTTTGGCTTAATTTTATGTTACCAAATCCCAAAATAAAACACTCGTTGTGTGACTAAATGTTACAAAACGCCACACAAACATAAAATTCGAGTGGCCATTAGATGGACAATAGTCACACGAAATACAAGTTTACTTGACTTTAAAAAGCATATGGTCACACTTATTAACACCTATGGCCACTTTTGACATAAGTTTATGGGACCAAATCCCAAAATAAAACATTTATTGTGTGACCAAATGTTGCAAAACGCCACACAAACATAATATTCAAGTGGCCATTGGATGAACATTAATCACACAAAATACACGTTTACTTGACTTTAAAGAGCATATGGTCACACTTATTAACACCTATGACCACTTTTGAGTTAATTTTATGTGACCAAATCCCAAAATAAAATCTCGTTGTGTGACTAAATGTTACAAAACGCTACACAAACATAAAATTCAACTGGCCATTGGATTAACAATAGTCACACAAATTACATGTTTACTTGACTTTAAAGAGCATATGGTCACATAGAATACAAGTTTACCTGACTTTAAAGAGCATATGGTCACACTTATTAACACTTTTGGTCACTTTTGGCTTAATTTTATGTAATCAAATCCCAAAATAAAACAATCGTTGTGTGACTAAATGTTGCAAAACGCCACAAAAACATACAATTTAAGTGACCATTAAATGAACAATAGTCACACAAAATACAGTTTTACTTGATTTTGAAGAACATATGGTCACACATTTTATGGTTTTGGTTACTCTTTTTAAATGGATACGACCACTAACCATCTAATGTAACCATAGTACCCTATGGTCGCTCGACCTTTCGTCACACCTACATTAAAAAACAAGTGTGACCATATACATATCGTCACACTTTTTTGGTGTAACGAAATCTCAATTTTGTTCTAGTGTATATCAAGCAGCCCATTATGATTCTTGATGAGAAGATCAAGAAGTTAAGGAATAAGGAAATCAAGTTGTTTAAAGTTCGGTGGAAACACCGTAAGGGCTCAGAGTTCACATGGGAATCAGAAGAAGAAATTATTCGATATTAACCAGTTTTGCATCAAGAATGGATTGTAAGGACACAATCCTAAATAAGTTGGGGAGAGTTGTAACGCCCCTAATTTCGTAAGTCTAAAACTATATAATATACGATTTTAATCGTTTAAGTTGCTAGTAAATAAATATTAAAGTTGTACATTATATTAAATGTGAAAATATGTTAAATAAGTAAATAGGACTAACTATGATAAGAAATATGAGTTAGAGGGACTGTTTATGTTAAGTGTGAAGAGATGAGGGGTTGGAAGTGAAAACTATGTTATAAAAACTTAGGTTCTGTAATATTCTATCTCATTCTAAAATACAAAAAGTAAAACTCGCGTATTGTATGTATGTATATGGCAATTTTGGTAGAACAAAGAAGAAAGGGTGCTTAATCCAAGTTAGGGTTTTGTAATTAAAGCTTAGAATCATCTAATTATAGTTCATAATTAAGGTATGGTTTATGCTCCATCTTTGTTTAATTTGATGTTTTCATGTGAAGCTAGTTTAGTAACATTAACCCTAACTTTGAGTTATGATGAAAGGAAGTATAAATTGATGAAATTATGGTTTCATACTAGATTTTATAATGTTTAGCATGTTTAAATTATGATAATCCTGTTAAAGAAATTATGATCATGTACTAATGGGTGATAGATGGGTTATGAGTATATATGAATATTGTGTGATGATGTTTTTTTTTGGGTAAAGGGTTTTCACCCGGCAAATATATTACTCCAAAATAAACGTTTAATTGAAAGTTCTTAATTGATGGGTTATGAGTATATATGAATATTGTGTGATGATGTTCTTAATTGAAAGTGATGATTGAAGTAAGAAAATCAATCAATTACCCATTTATATATGATTGTAAGATATTGTATGAAATATGTTAAGTAATTGGTGTTATGAAATTAGCACCTAGATAATGAAGTAGGGAAGAAAGAATTTAAAGTCAAGAAATTGCATTAATTGTCTAAGTAATATGTGCTTATGTGATTATATGAATTAGGTGATAAAAGAGTTGAAGGTGTTACGAGTGGTACTAGTGGGCTATCGCAAGGTAAGTTAATGAATGGATGATGCTATGTTAGCCAAGTAGTGATCACCTCATTAGCTTGATGTTTAGCCAAGTAATGAGCTTGTCACTAGCTTGATGATGTTCATGTTTAGCCGAGTAATGAGTAGCATTATCTTGATGTTTAGCCGAGTAATGCTTACCCCATTAGCTCGATGTTGATTCCGATGAATTGACATGTTTATGGTATTAAGGATCCTTAATATGTGTTGTTATGATTATGATGATAGCCCATTACTTACTAAGCAATATGCTTACGTGTTTATGTTTTTAATGTTTTTAGGTGAGCCAAGTGGATCACAAAGGGACTTGGGCAAGAAACCTATTTAGAGCTAGTGGTGGTGCTTGTTGCTCGATTTGGTAACAATTTTAATCTTTTGAATCAGGCTCTCGATATGAATTGCACCCCTTTTGTTAAAGAAACAATGTTTGATACTTGAAGTTTGTAAATATGAAACTAGTTGTAGTAGTATACATGGTCTAATATTTAGAAGTTAAAGATCAAATGTAGTCAATAAGTATTTATATGCTTGTTGACGATTTTGAAAAGGTTGATCTTGAATGTAAATGGTTAATGGAATAGAAATGTTATTAATATGGTTAAAGGATTGGTTAATGGTTTAAAGTGAATGTTGATAGTGGTAAAGGTGTAGTTTGACTTTGAATAGTCAACTGGATGTGAATTTGGTAATATAATAGTGTTATTATGGTCAAAGACCCAAATGGGTCGTCATGGTGCCCAAATGGGTCACCAAATGGTTCAAGAGTCAATTTGGGCTAAGTTATTAATATGTCAAATGTTTTTGTTGATATAGACTCCATAGATATGGTTGATAGTGTGGTCAAAGGTGTGAAGTCAGAAGTTGTGTAGTTGGTAAATTAGTATGTCATGTAAAAGTGCCGAAATGGTCTAAATCTGGTTAACGGTTCATATTTTGATTAAATGTTAAATTTTGAAGAGTTTTAATTGGGAAGTGTTTATAATCATATTAGAAAGGTGCTCGCAAAATTTCATAGTCATTCGTTCAACAGTTTAAAAGTTATGCCCAAACGAAATTTGTATTTTGGTTATAAAATGTGCAGGAAATTTGTTTGCTGCTGTAGCAGCAGCTTACCCGGCGGGTAAGGGAGGTACCCGGCGGGTAACCCTCACCCGGTGTTCCAAGGCGGCGGGTAAGCCCACCCTAAATGGGTAGGCTATGTGTAAAACGGGACAACATTTCTGAGTATTGGAGTGATCAATGTCTACCCGGCGGGTAGACAGGGTACCCGGCGGGTACCCAACTGAGATCAATGATCCTTGTTTCTTTTACATGTATAAGTCTAAGTGATATAAGTACTATATTATTAGATTGAGTAAATCATCAAACATTATTATAATGTTATAACAAGTGTAAAAAAAAAATGGTTTTAAAATTTCGGGGTGTTTCATTTCTTTCATCGGAGTAATAGCTTTTAACAAAAAAGGTTTTAAATGAAAAGCTTTACAAAATGTATCATTGGGGATGGTCTTATAAATGATAGGTCAAATTGCATTTTGAAATGTTTCAAAATTATTGTTCACTTTTAATTTCAACTGATCAGAAAGGGTTTTAGTGGGTAGATCAAAAATCCTATTGGTTGACACAGTAATAATATACTTTTCTAAAACTGTGTACAATTAAGTAGTGGACAACTAAGGGTGTTTGGCATAAGGCTTTTAGGGGCTTGAGCAAACTTTTAATAAGCCCCTGCCCATAAGTTTTGTTTGACAACACAACAATAATTGAGCTTTTTGAAAAATTAAGTCCCTATACGCCCTTAAATAAGAAGTTTTTTGAAGTTACTTTTGAATAAAAGCCCAAGCCCAGCTCTAGCCACAAGCAACAACCACAAACTCCAGCTCCAGCTTGTTGTTGCTAAACACACCCTAAATTTAGACGGATGGAGTATATTAGAAGCTAGAAGCTAGAGTTTATGTGTTTGATAAAACTGGTCGTATGTTATTGATGTAAATTGACATAAAATGACAAAAAATAAATATGACAAATAATGATACAAGGGACTTTTAAGTAATTTTTCCTTTCATAAGTTTGAAGCTTATTTTTATAAGCTACTACAAATAATTTTTTTCAAAATTTTTTTTTTTTCTAAAAAGCTCTTAAAAAATTTTCTACTAACAATACTAGAAGTTTTAGTTTATAGAAAAATAAGTTTAATCTCCCATCGATTCTAAAAAACTTGTGTGCCAAACACGCCATTTGACCATTTGCTATTTAGGATACCACAACCTTAAAAAAAAAACAAAAAATATAATAAAAAAAGCACTCACCGTGTTTCAGTAAAAGTCTACAATTTGTCATCTACCACTGCCAAGTCTACAATTTCAAAAATCATACAAGTTTAACAATGTTCACTAAATATAAAATATATCAATCAAATATCAACTTTACCGATTAAAGTCTCTCCTAATTGGATAAATTAAAAGGTAGACACTTATTTTGAAACAAAATAAAATTGTGGACACTTGTAGTAGTGCGGCGTGGGGAGTTTTTACGTGACTCTAATGAAAGAATTATGTGCTTTAAAATTAGCGTAAACGTCACATTCAACTTCATATGAACACTGCAGGGTCATATTGGTAAATACAATTGAATAAGTGGTGTAATGCTTATAAAAAATATGATTAATAATATTAGACATTATTAAAGTAATTCGTTGATGTGAAATGAATTGTGAAACGAATATTAAATAGAACACTAATTTTATTTGATTTAGTCAAAAAATTTAAATGTAATAATATAAGTAGTTCTATTAATATAAATAATTAGTGTAAATATTTATTTTATAAATATTTATATTAATGACTTATTTATAATTAACTTTATATATAAAGTAACTAGTTTAATTTGGATTAAACTTAAAAGAGTTGAGTTCAAATGATAATGAAAATTTTGGTGAGAACGGAGGAATCAATTTCATCAATTAATTTTCATCAAACCCTAATTGCCCTCATATTTTTGAAAATTAAATATCTCAAAAACGGCTAATTGAAAACTTATAATTTACACCATAAAAATCAGTATATTTTTTCTCTTTGATTAGACATTTCAAATAGTATACATGTAAAGATTTTAGTTTTTTTTTTTCCAGTTTTTGTTGGGTTTTTCAAATTCTACAATTTACTATCACATGTGAGACTGTGTTGTATACCATATGATAGTCGTTGGTATCATATGTGATAGTTGTTTTCGAAACCTATCAAAAATTGGAAAAAAAAAGGTTCGTTGAAAGTATAACATGTGAGACGTCTAATCGAAGAGATAAAAATGTTGATATTTATGGTGAAACTTTTATATTATATTGACTGGCCATTTTTGAGAAATTTAAGTTTCAAATTGTGGGGTGAAATGGGGGGTTTTGTTAAATGACTTTTATACCCCTATAAATGGAGCCATCTGATTGGTTCCTCCATTCTCACTAAATGTTAATGTATTTGTTTGATCTTACTCTAAACTTATAAGTTCTATTTGTAGTATATATTGGGAAAGTTCAATAATGATTAAACTTGAGTGATTATAGTGTAAATCATAACTTGGTGAACAAGTTAGCATTTTACTATAAATAGAGACTTAGGGTTATCATTTGTAACCTAATCAACAACATAAATACCCTTATCCCTCTCCCTAATTTCATTCTCACATCCTCCCTCTTTGCCGAAATGAATCAAAACCCTTATGGATTTTCGGTTTGCAATTTGATTGCGAATTAACTCGATTGCGCGAGTTTTAGCATACACTTTAGATCTACCATCCGTTCGACAGTTCATTAGTAGTGAATACCTAACGTGTCCTCTAGGTTTTTGACTTCAAGGAGAAGATATTAGTTAGCTTGTACTACGGCAACATACAGAGCACTACATGTAAGTTAATCTAAACCGAGCTTTGATTAATTTATCATTATTATCTTCTATTTTTATTAGTATCATTGATATTGGCTAAGGGTTAATATATTTGTTGATTTTTTGCAAGGGTTTGTGAAACCCTTTTCAAAATTGATTTTAGTGTCGTGGAACCTGATGTGCTTCCTAACTATATATAGAGTAGCGGACCGGATTGATCTAATTGTCAATTAAACTCAAATCAAATATTAATTAATAATCTCAGCAAGTATATATAATATGACTAATTAACACAAATAGGTAAGATGAGCTATCAATTAATAACATAGTATTGTAAGTTGACCAAGATTGTCTTCAAAGAATATGATTGAAATATTTTAACAGTAAACAAGATAATAATATGTCAATAAAATAACAAATACATATATAAATAAACAAAAGAGCTTGGCAAAAGAGAGAGATATCGTTAGTAAAAAGTCACGTTTTTACTAACGATATCTCTCTCATTTAGAACAATACTTGGCAAAAGAGCTTAAATATTACATTAATCATTGATGTTTTGTCAAATAGGTTAAGATAAGGAAGCACGAGAAAAATCAGGCAAAATGGACGAAAAACGAAGATTTCACGCGCGTTTGAAGATTAAAGGTAACCAAGATGTAATTTCAAGTGAAAAGGATCATCTCAGAGATTTCTCCATACCAAGGTCTTCATTTTCAAAAATTGAATCCAACACAAAAAGAATCATCTGAAACGGATAAAGAATGAAGATTCTATGCACTACGAAAAATTCAAAACATTCAGAACAAGACATCTGAAGATCGGAAAATCATCTCGGGGATTTCTTTATATCAAAGTCTTCGTTTTTAAAAATCGATTCCAACGAAAAAAGAATCGTCGCAATCGGACGCATAACAAGGGAGCTACACACGAAAACGTGAACCGAAAAAGTCGTACGGGTGAGGCCGGCCGGCAACCGGCCGCTGCCGGCTGGACGCCAACCGGTGCTGGCTGCCCGCCAACCGGTGCCGGCACAAAACACCTTCTTTGGGTCGGTGCCGGTCACCTTTTTGGTCCGTGCATCACCTTTTTCGTCCGGTACACGTATCGCGCGCGCTTTTTCGCTAAAATGAGTCTGACTTTGCTATCGTGAGCCGGATTTCACTTATAAATACACCCTTGGATTCACAATTCAAAATAACACATTTCTACACTCTCAAAAATCAGTTTTTCTCAACTTGTATTTTCTCTCTTTTTTCTCTCTCTACTTTCTCTCTCTAAATTAATCTAATTTAGTGAGAGATAAGTAAGGGATTAATTATGTAATAGTTAGTAGTAGCTAGCTTAGCGATGTAACGCTTTGGAATATTCGGAAGTAATATAAGTATCGTTTTGCTTGCAATAATTACGGGTAATATCTATCCTTTTCTTTTATTAATTATTCATAATGTTCTTGTTTGATGTTTACGATTTATTAATATTAAAAATGTTTATTGCCATGATCTGCGAGTAGTTGCTTATATGTTTGCCATGATTTAGATAGTTATAATGGGATGATATTAAATATTTTAAAGTAATATGACGGCCCCTATTCGACTGTTCTTGGATATAGTGCTGGAAACGCTTTATGCGAAGTACAAACGTACGAAAGTCTGAGAACGACCGAAGGTAGTTATATTACGAACCAATATTATAAATGTGTTAAACGAATTTCTGTTTATAGTTTAATTATAATATTACGAACGAATGATTGTAATTGTTTGTGTAATCCACATGACATATCTTCTATATGATTGCGGATAACTCTATGATAATTAGTTGATAGGATCGTAAAAACAACTCATTCCAACATAGTTTAAATTTATAAAAAGGAACTTATATGAATGGGAATTATTATACTTTGTTATCATTTAAATATATGACACCGGACCTAATTTATGGAGTACCCTTTCTAGTTATCCACGTGACTATAACCTAGATATTAGGGAGTCATGAACCTTAATTAAGGTAAGTAGTTATCTGTGCCCATAGCATGCAATAAGTAAGACACAGTGAGACCACTCGTTGTACATATTAGGTTTACATTTCTGCACTGCTCTACATTCACATTTTAATTAGTTAGTAAGAGTGTCATCCTCACCGTCAATTACTCGTGACCGCATGTTGGACGTAAGAAGCCGTGAAACTATCATATAAAGTACAATGTTTATTACTGAAAGGCATGGTCTGCATATGAAACGATGTTAAAACATTAGTGAATAATCCATGGATGTATAACTGCTTGAAAAGGAGAGGTCTATGTCATAAATCAAAGTAATTAGAGCTTAAGAAAAGTATTAACAAGGTCTAGAAAGGAAAGTCCAAATGACTTAGATACATAAACCCCCTAGATCTTACATATTTGATTCTTTAAACATAACAAGTTAATAATTAGTTACACAATTAGAAGAACGAGTGATAAGCTTAGGTGTTAAGAACGGTCGAACCTATGAGACGATATGCTGCTTTATTAATGTACCTCGGTGCTTCACCAAGATAGGTTGCTTATCTTTCAACTAGGTAAGTATTGGAAGTTTAACGAATTGCTCTGATCAGAATCACGATAACCTAGTTCCTAGTGACATGCCAATGGGAATTTAATTGGTAGAGTTTTAGTGTTTACACCAAAGTCTGTCAATCTGTTAATCTGACGGTGTTCCCATCAAAAACACCATCCCAATATTATACTATCCCAAGTCACGGCAAACCACATCTTCCCTATCCTTAGTTGTTCCATACGTGCTAGCTATCTTATTTTAATTTTATTGCTTTAGTTATTTTAATTAGATAATAACCAAACAAAACCAACTATCTGAACCCCATCTTGAAGACTGAATTATCCAAATGAGCTCCGCTTCTAATTCGACCGTCTGGAGACGACCCTGATCATCCTTACCACGTACTAGTATCGGGTACTTGTACATAGTACCAGTAGGTAGTTCGGAGGTTTAGGCCCCGAGCAAAATAAATTTTAAAACACCCTGATCGCCCGCTCAGTCGTTGCAAAAACACCAATAACACTGACGGCTGGGAGGCCATCAAGTTTTTGGCGCCGCTTCCGGGGACGGTAGTACGATTTGGAGCCTGTTTAGATAAGTAAGTTTTTAAGAGATCCTTTTGACTAGGATTCACCATCCCTATTAGAAGTTACCTTTTGTACGTAGTTTAGTGTAGTTAGGATTATCTTAGTATTAGTTTAGATTAAGTTTCCTTCTCACCCCCGACTTTAATTCTGAAACCTTCTCCTTATGCCGTCTTTTCTGATCCCTTGGGAAATGTTAACTCAAGGACAACAATTAGATCAAATGCAAAGTCTTGTTAATTCAATCAAAAATAGATGTAGGATGTGCGGTAATACCCACTTAGATGGAGATTGCCAAAACCAAAGTATGATGTTTTCGGATGACGTAGGGTACTTAGATCCTCAAATACAATATCAATATGACCCCCATGCTGTCCAAACACATCCATACCAACCTTTTTATCCCCAACCATTCAAAATCTACCCACACTCACCTTACCCTGTATGTGAACCACAACCTTACGAGCTTCCTAACTTGAGAGATACACCCCTAGCATATCCCAGCTGTAATGCTGCTTTCTCACCTCCTTCCGACCCACTTGAAAAAATGATTAAAGAACAAGAAGATATACTTAGAAGCTTTACTTATAATATGTCTAAATCATTACTAAACTACCAACACAAGCCCAAGAGAGTAGTGAGGAGAGTAGGAATCAAGCTAGAGCCAACTCTAGGATACAGAAAGTTGAGAGATGCACACACTCCAAATCTATTACTCCTGAAACAGACTTACATTCTCATGAGTTCGGTTGCAATATCCCTTCAACTCCCACACCAACCCAATCTTCTAAACCTTCAATTTCACCTATTCCTGACCTATGAATGTCGAAGATCGACTAAGGGTTTGTTCTAGAAGAACTTTCCGAACCACTGCAACTCAAAACTTCCGGCCGGAGTGACGAGGATGGCGAGGTAGACGAAGAGATCGAGATGGAAAGCCCGAATTTGGAGGCTTACACAGAAGACTCAGCTTCACATGGACTGGATGGATACATACCAATTCTGGGTAGTAAACTCATTCAAACTGATATGGTTGAACACGTCCCACAACCAGTTGTGGTCGACTGTATCCCGAAAATCCCTTTGATTGATTCACTTCCTGATCTAATAGACTTTACTAGTGTCTTAGAGGAGACAGACACCCAAGTATTTGATGATAATGTTCCTATGAGATTGGAGACGCTAATGAACATTGTCCCACCTCCATGCCCAGAGTACAACATTCTCATCAAACCAAAGACTTTAGGAAGCAAGGTGGGTTTTGCGTCAAGAGCACCCTACAAACCATCTATCCACTACATAATGACGTACACGTCATGGAGTGAAAAGGATCTGTTTGACCAACCCAAACAACCCAAAACTCAAGAGGTAGAAAAAGTTGATATCTTTGTTTTACCTCAAGTGAAACAAATCACTCACTTTGCCAAGTCTTCTTGCCTGATTGGACATACCCCTGACCATAATCTGCTTTAATCCTTTAGGTATGTACCAATATTTCCGCTTGTGTCTACTGATGGATGCAAGGGAGCCCCCTAGATTTACCAAGAAATAGGTTTGGAGTCAAGCTAGAGACTTGAACAAAAAAAAAAGCGCTTCTTGGGAGGTAACCCGTGTCTAACATAGGATTATCAGTAGTAGTTATAGTAGTTTAGGTAGTGAACTAACCCCCATAAGTAGAAATGAAGCCCTGGAATAAATGTTTAAAGTTTCTTAGATCTTTATGATAAAAAAAAATGATGGTTTTTAACATGACTTGAAATTTAAAGTCTCATATGCATTGAAGTCTTTTGTTAAAAACCTTAAAATCTTCCTTCTCTCACTTGTTTGAACTTCACCATTATTTATAGATCTCAAAATTCGTAAACATCCTTTTACTAACAAACGCTAGCAATACAATTCGTAAAATTCATATATTAATGTGAACTTACATGAGATCTTTTAATGCTAACATAGTTTGTATGTCAATATATGAATTATGCTCAAACTCATTGATAAATGTGTTCTTTAGATACATCTATACTTGGCTACCTAATCTATTGATACTAGTATCACCATATATATTGTTTGTTTTGCAGAAGTATATGATTAGACTCCAAGTCATACACCGGTTTGTTTTCAAAATACTTTTGAAAGTGAGTCTATGATTTAGAGAATATTCATCTGCCTTTTAGATCACATTCACCCATTACTTGTACAAATGCCTAAAAGACAGGTACTTACGCCTATGGATGGGGAATCTTTATAATGGTGAAATGGCAAATGGGAGCACCATAGTTCATTAGATCTAGAAACAAATTGAGCATCTCACTTCAAAGGAAATGATAGACTAATAGGATTCAAAGAAGTAGATCGGGTTTGACAACGGAATTGAAAATCTTATTCGATAAGGATCATATCAAAGACACCTGACTCTCCCTACATCCGGAGAAAGCTATCCCTTCATTTTCTGCAATCTATTCTTTAGTTCTTAGTTATTTTCGTGAGGAAATTGGTTGAGTGATTGAAGAAAGATTATACCGCTGGAGCTCGAGTTCAATATATGAAGGCTGATGCTAACCAAGTTCAGCAAACATTGGAACTGACACAGTCAACCACTCAGATCCTCAGCTCACAGTCATATAGACGATAGGGGAGTTCTGCGTTCATTTCTCTAGTTTATTTATCCATTTTTGCAAGATTATATTGACCTATATCCCATTCCAAACACTAAGTGTGGGATCCTTGGAATCTACAAAATGCTAAGAGATATTTTCCATAATTAGTAGAAATTCAAAGTGTAGGATACTTCGACAAGAGGTTTCTTATAAATAGATTCAAACAATAGGGACAATGTTCCTCTAAGTGTGGGATATACAGTCTACAACCGCAAGTTTGACCTCTTGTCCGTATAGTACACAACTTTTCTCATAAAAGTCTAAAAATAGAGAAATTTTTCAAAATTGTTGGATTCAAAAGTGAACATTTTGGAAATAATATACACCAAAGTTATAACTTACAGCATGAAATGAATTTCAAAATTCAAACGAAGGTTTTTAAAGGATAAGATACGGACTAAAAGAGCAACGCATGGCTAGTCAAGCATTGACCAAAAACATTCGATTCGTGAGGTTCTTTATATATATACAACTAGAAGATTACCCGCACAATGCGGTAGATCTGTAAAATTAATTATATTCAATGTCAGTGATGCCCGTATGTTCATTTAACGGTAGAAGCAAGAACCTTCAATTTTTGCGGGTTATAATTTAGTTATGATGTGTATAATAGTACTTTTTATTTGTTTACATATATTGATTTCCATTACTTCAAGTTTCCATATGTGTTTTAGTTTGTTAGAGGGGTAAAATAGTAAATTTTATCTTTAAATTTTAATTTATTAAACAAAATTTGTGAAACCCTTTATAAGGGTATATCTTACTATATATGTAAGGAAGACTCATTTCTTCGTATTAAGACACATGTTCAACTATCTTAGTGACATATGTCCTAATCCTTTTTTAATATATTAGAAAATATTTCTAATGGTAAGGTTAAATATGTGATGAAGTATAATTTACTAAATTGTTTTATAGGTAATTTTTTACATGAACACCATTGATTTAAAATTTTGTTCATATATACAAACACCTCGTATTTTTTTCTAAAAAAGTATTTAAGATTTTGAAGTATATACATAATATTGCTTAATTAAATATATATAATCATCTAATCTTTGAACATATAGACAAAGTCCTCAAACATACAATAAAATGCTAAGAAAAGGAAAACGTATTGATATCGTGTAAAAAGTCACGTTTTTACTATCGCTATCCCTCTCATTTTAGATCAATACTTGTAAAATAAGCTCAAATATTACTTTAATCAATGTTCTTTTTTCAAATAGGTTAAAATAAGGAAGCACGAGAAAAATCAAGCAAAATGGGCGAAAAACGAATATTTCATGCACGTTTAAAGATTCGAAGCAATCAAGACATGATTATCAAGATTAAAGGATCATCTCAAAGAATTCTCCATACCAAAGTCTTTGTTTTCGAAAATCAAATCTACCGCAAAAAGAATCATCAAAAATGGATAAGAAATGAAGATTCTACGCGCAACGAAAGATTCAACCCATTCGGAACAAGATATTTCAAGATAGAAAAATCATCTCAGGGATTTATTTACATTAATGTCTTCGTTTTCAAAAATAGAATCCAACGCAAAAATAATCATCGAAAACAGATGAGGCACGAAGAAGATACGAAACAAAACGCGAATGAAAAAAGTGACTCGACCTGGCACCGGCCGGCGGCCACCCTAGGCCGGGCTACCTCCTCCCCATGCCGGGCTGAGGCCAGCCTAGGCCAAGCTCCAGCCAGCCGGCACCGGCCAAGGTGCCCCGGCTGCGGCTCCTTTTTTGCTCTGTTGCCCAGTTCCGGCTCCTTTTTCGTACTGGCGCGCACTTTTCATTAAAATGAGCCTAACTTCGCGATCGTGAGCCGAATTTCAGCTATAAATATATCGTTGGTTTCGTTTTTCAAAAACACACCTTCCTAGCACACTTTATCACTCTAAAAATCAGTTCAAAAATTTTCTCTTTTTATTCTCTCTCTAGATTAGTTTCAACTAGTAATTAAGCTAGTTAGAAGTTTAATTAGGAGTAGAAGGAAAGTAAAGAACGCATTGTATTCTTCAGTGTATGTTTCGCACCCCCAATTTCGGGTTGTGGAAGCGAATCGGGTCGGGGCGCGACTAATCAATAAACAAAGCACATAAGATACATAATGAACGACTCTATATGCGTCGTTTACAATACATTGATATTATAAAAGTTTTACACAGTTATAATAGTTTACAAAAGCTCGTAAGCCAAATGATAGAGATTCTAGGGCATATCTAATTATGCAAAATATAGAAATGCAAGGGAATCTCCTGATGTCTGTATGCGACTCGAGCTAATGGGCATCCTGAATGAGCAGACCTACTGCTGCTGCGAATCTGAGAATACACGCTAAAATGGTCAGCTAAAAGCTGGTGAGCTCACAGGTTTAATGATAAAGTGTACTGCATGAACCGCAAGATTTAAGTATGATAATTTGTAATTAAACAAATTAGTAAATGATAATTGATGTATATAACTGTCATGAGCACATAGTCTGAGCTTAACTGAGGTGTCAGGATCACAATTAAGTGCCTGAGCGAGGGTGCCTCTATGCGTGTGCCTAATCAACACACGTATGAACAAATGATAATGCGTCCGTTTGACCAGTCAGTGCTTGCTGACCCGGACGGGGATTGTCAATCCCATATGGTACCATACATAACATTCACGCTACAAAAGTATTACCAAACTATGCTAGAGGACTTAAAATGATTAGAGAAAACAACTCATGCAGTATATAGCGATATTTTGATACTTGCGTTCATATGTAAAATAAAACAAGCATGTATTCCCACCCCTGGGTTTAAAAATAGTAAAATGAGGGGCTATGAGACTCACCTGAGTCTGAATGAGATGCTATCAAGCAATAAGGATGGTATACAAGAGGAATGATGTCGTTCAAACGACTGAAATCTGCAGGGCGTCCTAAACGCGCAAGGTTTAATTGATTAGATGTTGAAACCTGCTGGGCGTATTAAACGCGCAAGGTTTTAATGATTAGAGGTCTCAACAGACCATCTATGCTAGTTATTCCGTCAACTAGTTATGTCCAAATCAATTAATTTGATTGATTATGTTTTGAAAACTTGGACGGCCCGTTGGTGACTAAGTGTAATAATAATCTCAAAACATTATTATTAAAATGGTGTAATGATATACTTGTAGAGTATATTTGAAGTGTTTAGTATTCGTATAATTCAAGTGTTGTTGTGTTGTTGCCTTAGGTGATTATAAATTTTTACAACTTCTAGTTATAACTCAGTTTCCACCGCTAGTTCAGTTTCCACCGCTAGTTTAGTTTCCACCGCTAGTTCAGTTTCCACTGCTAGTTCAATCTTGTTTCCAAAACAGCCCCTTTATATATATTCGCCAGATTTTTGACTCAACAACCCTCTCGTTTTCTACACTTTTCAGTCCAAACCAAGACCCACCAAAAATCACAGATGTTTCCTTATGGGTCTAGTGTAAATCTTCACTTTATGATAATTTTATAAATTCATTTACTATTTTTAACAAAAATGGAAAATGAAGCTGATCAGATTAGGTCCAAAATCAGGTAACACTCAAAGATCTACTTCCACACTAAATTCCGTGAGGATCTGGTCAAAGTGGTAAACACAAAAGTTTTAGCCAACGTCTTAACGGTCATTTTTCGTTTAGATTTCATGAGTTGGTTCCTCCTAGAACTCGAGATATTAACGATTTGGTGTGACGTGTTTTCTGGGACAAAATCTGTCTGTATATATATACACATGAAAAACGTTTTTCGTTATAATTATTGGACATCATTAAGTTGTATGAACAACATATTATCTATATAAACATAATACAAGTACTTTACGAAAGTGTCGGGATTCTTACAATGATCGTATGGAGAATCCGAAAAGATGGAAACGTAGCTCTCGTTCTCGTGATCGTCTTTGCTTCAATCTACTTTGTGATTCAAGGATATTTTATGGTGGCTTTTGGTGATGGTGTGGGACGGTTTTAGGGAGAGAGAGGGCAGTGATTAGAGAGAGAAAGGAGAGAGATGAAGGATGGTGAATGATTGAGGTGGTGATGGTTTGGTCTTGCATTATTTAACAAACAAGATCCACATTTTGTGGATCTTGTTTTCCAAGTTTGAAAACTGGTTGGGGAGGGCCCCACCGAGGTGTGGTTGTCTCCAAATTTTGTTCCCCGAGTTTGCGCTCCATGCGGTGTTCGTTTCCCTAGTTGTGTAAACGTATAATTAGACGTTATATATTATACGTACGTTTTTAAATAACGAATAATCTTTAGATATTTTTAGTTGTAGTATTTTATCAAAATACTTATTAATGAGTTATAAAAATATAACTTTAGTTTATTTCGATTGTTGAACGCGTTTCACGTATTTTTGGTTTCGTATAAGTGTTTTATACGATACGAAATACTTTTGAAAGATTATCAAGATAATATTTAGAAACAGTTATGTTTATTAAATAAATTTATATTATTTAATAAAGTAGGTTCACCAACGCCTGTATAAATGAATCGGAATTTGGCCGATTTTGATAATGCACGATTAAATATAATCGCATACTGATATATATTCAACAATATATATAATGATACATACAATTAGCCTAATACATAGTACTAATTACAGGTATTTCCAAATGATTAGGAACTAAAAACTAGTCCTAATTTGACGGTGTCACATTCTCCCCTTGTTAAGAGAATTTCGTCCTGAAATTCAGCTCGAAGTCGGCCTGTGAGTGGAGTCTGAAAATAGATGTGGATATTTGAGTCGCATCTGGTCTTCCCGTTCCCAGGTGAATTCCGGGCCACGCCGCGAATTCCACCGAACTCTGACGATAGGGATACGACTTTGCTTAAGCTGTTTGACCTTACGATCCATGATCTCCACTGGTGTCTCGACAAAATGAAGTTTGTCATCGATTTGAATCTCATCAAGAGGAATAACGAGTGTCTCGTCGGAAAGGCATTTCTTAAGGTTAGAAATGTGAAATGTGGGATGCACGCTACTGAGCTCGGGTGGTAGCTGCAATCGATATGCGACTGGACCAATCCTCTCGAGGATCTCAAAAGGTCCAACGTATCTAGGATTCAACTTCCTGCGTTTGCCAAATCGGAAAACACCTTTCCAAGGTGATACCTTGAGAAATAATTAATCCCCAACCTGGAACTCGAGATGCTTGCGTCTCACGTCAGCGTAACTCTTCTGACGATCACGTGCGGCTTTCAACCGTTGCTGGATACCAACGATCTTCTCGGTGGTTTCATGATTGATTTCAGGACCAGTGAGTTGGCTGTCTCCAACTTCGGTCCAACAAATAGGCGATCGGCACTTATGACCGTATAGTGCCTCGAAGGGTGCAGCTCCAATACTGGTGTGGTAGCTATTGTTGTACGAAAATTCGCACAATGGTAGATGATGTTCCCAATTTTCACCAAAGTCTATCACGCAGGCGCGTAACATATCTTCCAGTGTTTGAATAGTCCTTTCACTTTGTCCGTCGGTTTGTGGATGATATGCAGTACTCATATCTAAACGAGTACCCAAGGATTTTTGTAATGATCTCCAAAAATGAGATGTGAAACGGCTCTCTCTATCAGAGATAATTGAGATGGGAACTCCGTGTCGGGATACGATCTCCTTCAGATAGATTCGCGTGAGACGTTCCATTTTGTCGGTCTCCTTGATGGCAAGGAAATGAGCAGATTTGGTAAGCTGATCCACGATCACCCAAATGGTATCGCAACCGCTTGATGTTTTCGGGAGTTTAGTGATGAAGTCCATAGCAATCTGCTCCCATTTCCACTGAGGAATATTAGGTTGTTGGAGTAAACCAGAAGGCTTCTGATACTCCGCCTTGACCTTAGAGCATGTGAGGCACTTGCTGACGTATGTGGCAATCTCTGCTTTCATGTTTGGCCACCAATACAATCCCTTGATGCCATGATACATCTTGTCCGACCCAGGATGTATAGAGTATTTGGACTTGTGAGCTTCATCCATCACTAAGTCTCGAAGATTTCCAAATTTAGGTAACTAGATTCGGTTCGCGAAGTATTTGACCCCATTGGGTTTGGTTTCGAATTGATTCTCCATATTTCTCAAGGCCTCATCCTTGATGTTTTCATGTTTCAGAGCTTCGAGTTGAGCAGCGAGGATTTGAATAATAAATTCATTATGAATATTAATACTGAGTGCTCGGACTCGAAGTGGTTTGGTGCGCTCTTTTCGACTTAGGGCATCGGCAACAACATTTGCTTTGCCCGGATGGTACTTGATCTCACAGTCATAATCGGTAAGCAACTCGACCTAACGACGTTGCCTCATGTTGAGATCTTCTGATCAAATATATGCTGGAGACTTTTATGATCGGTGAAGATGGTACATTTTGTGCCATACAGATAGTGTCTCCAGATTTTAAGTGCAAACACTACGGCTCCTAGTTCGAGATCATGAGTTATGTGGTTTTTCTTGTGAACTTTGAGTTGTCGGGAGGCGTAGGCAATAACCTTGTATCATTGCATCAACACGCAACCAAGACCCTGATGTGAGGCATCGCAGTATACCACAAAGTCATCGTTGCCTTCGGGTAATGATAGAATCGGCGCACTGCAAAGCTTTTGTTTCAATAGTTGAAATGCTGACTCTTATTTATCAGTCCAATCGAACTTTTTCTCTTTCTGAGTCAGTATCGTGAGAGGTTGTGCTATTTTTGATAAATTCTCTATGAAGCGCCGATAGTAACCAGCCAGTCCTAGGAATTGGCGTACTTCGGTCGGTGTTGTCGGTACTTGCTAGCACTTGATAGCCTCAATCTTTGATGGATCTACATGAATTCCCTGACTGTCAATCACATGGCCAAGGAATTGAACGGTTTGCATCCAGAACTCATACTTGTAGAATTTAGCATATAACTCTTCGTGTCTAAGAAGTTCTAGAATAGCCTTGAGATGTTGCGCATGTTCTTGCTCGTTGCGCGAGTAGATAAGAATGTCATCGATGAAGACAATAACAAACTTGTCGAGATATGGTTTACACACTTGGTTCATGAGGTCCATGAATACCGCCGGTGCGTTTGTCAGACCAAATGGCATCACTTGAAACTCGTAATGCCCATAGCGAGTTCGGAAGGCAGTCTTTGGGATGTCGATATCACGAACTCGTAACTGATGATAACCTGATCGTAGAGCTATCTTCGAATAGAAACTTGACCCTTGAAGTTGGTCGAATAGGTCATCAATGCAAGGAAGTGGGTAACGGTTCTTGACGGTTAATTTGTTCAACTCTTTGTAGTCGATACACATTATGAATGAACCGTCCTTCTTTTTCACAAACAGGACCGGGGCTCCCCAAGGTGAAGAACTCGGTCTAATAAATCTTTTGTCCAGAAGTTCCTGTAATTGAGTGGACAACTCTTGCAATTCGTATGGGGCTAAGCGATAAGGTGCTCGTGCCACGGGTGCTGTTCCGGGCACAAGGTCGATCGTGAACTCAACTTGTCTCGGTGGTGGAAGTCCGGGCAAGTCTTCAGGAAAGACTTCTGGAAAATCTCTAACGATTGGCACATCCTCAAGTCGCTTCTCTTCCGACTTTTTCTCCATAATATGCGCGAGGATTGCCTGATAACCCTTTCTCAGGTACTTGCGTGTTTTCATACACGATATGATATTCAATCTCGTCCCACCGGTCTCCCCTTGTATGATTAAAGTACCACCGGTGACGAGAGGAATACGGACGATTTTATCATGGTAAACCATTTCGGCATGATGCTTGGACAGCCAGTCCATGCCAACGATGATATCGAAACTTCCGATCTTGACAGGTATAAGGTCAATAGAGAAGATTTCGTCGGATAGATTTAAAGTGCAATTAGGTATTACATTGTCAGTCTCAATGAGTTTACCATTAGCTAGTTGTACAATGTACTTAGCGTCTAAGGCAACAGGAGTGATGTTAAGCAGTGGACTAAACTCATCAGATATGAAACTTCTATCAGCAATAGTATCAAACAGAATAGAAGCAGTTAAGTTGTTGAGAAGGAACGTACCCGAGACCACATTCGGATCTTGACGGGCTTCTCCTGAGTTCAGAACGAAAGCTCTTCCTTTCGCAGTGTTGTTACCCTTGTTCTTCAGCTTTGGGTACTCATTCCTAAAGTGCCCGGTGTCTCCACACTCATAGCAGGATTTTGGTTGGCTGGTGGTGGTGTTGGTGTTGGCATTGGTGGACCTGCAGTCTTTGGCCAGATGCCCATACCTTTGACACTTACCACAAGGAGTACCGCAAGGACCTTCATGATGTCGGCGACACTTTGAACAGAAGGGTTTATTCCCAGTATAACCCTTGTTGAAACCAGAACCAGTGTTGGTGGTCTTATCAGACTCAGACCTCTTGGACGATGGTTGGTTTTGAGTGGGGTTTCCAGACCACTTTCTTTTGTTGTTGTTGTTACCAGAAGATGGAGCAGATGTCTCACGACTGACGACCATGGCCATGAGTTCGTGTGCAAAACGAATAGCACTCTGAATGGTTGTCGGTTTGGATGAGGCAACGTTCCCTTGGATATTTTCCGGGAGTCCGCGAATGTATCTCTTGATGCGTTTTTTCTCCAGATCTACCATAGATGGGCAGAGGAGGGCGAGCTGTTGGAACTTAGTGGTTTAGCCGATGATGTCGGTGCCCTGCACCTTCAGATTCCAGAATTCTTCCTCCAACCTCTGAAGTTCTTCGTTAGGGCAATATTCTTCCTTCAGCATTTTCTTCAGATCTGCCCAGGGCAATCGATTAGCAGTCTCAATTCCCACGGCACTAGTATGGGCGTTCTACCAAGTAAGGACACCTTCCTGAAAGGTGTAGGCAACAAACTTGACTTTACTGTCTTCAGCATAGTTACAGAGACTGAAGACAGATTCCATTCTTTCCATCCATCGGATCAGTCCAATGGCACCTTCCGTGCCCTTAAAGTACAATGGTTTGCAACTGAGAAAATCCTTGTAGGAACAAGGTTTGATAACAGGAGCAGGAGTGGTATCGACTGTCTCGTCACTCCTTCGAGAGTCTCGAGCAGCCAAGGCTTCAGCTACAGCTCGGGAAACAGCTGCATTGAGTTCAGCTTCACTGTAACCCTTCCTCTTTGGCGGCATGATTCTTCAAGAAAGAAACAAGAAAAAGGATAAATGAGTTGTCTGTACAAATTCATGATATATCACAATAGCACAAGTGATAATCATAATTCAACAGATAATAGAGTTGGATACAAGATGCGAGTTTGCGTGAGAGCGGGGTAAGGTTTTACTTATGGAAACCTATAAGTCCTTCCAACAATAGGTTTCACTTTTGATTCCGAAGAATAAAATGATGGAAGGAATACGAAATGATATATTCCTCGCGAACATATGACGGTACAGCGGAATGGTTTGTAAGATGTTATGCGCGTATAAATGGATAGACGATAGTAGTTATACTCGTCGTCTTTGGTGGTGTGAGTGTTAATGAATATATTATCGCGTGAGATCTATATATATTGGAGATATATAATAGCTTAGAATGTAATACGCAGGTAAGGCCTATTCATATATCTTCAATATATAATAGCCTATAGAGTAGCACGTAGGTGAGGCCTATGTATGTATATACACCTATGTCACATAATAGCCTAGTGTGTGTCTAACACAAACCAAGTATAAGTCCCCGGTTTCTCTCGTGGTCAGAGTCAACTAGTGCATTCCTGTTCAACATAACCCCTTTCAGATTTCACAGCGTATTCATTTAATTGTACATAGTTAGCTAGGCTATGTTAAATTAAACTCGTATGATGTAATCACTGAACCAGTTATACCTAATAAGGAATAATGCCTAACGGTCATAGTCTAGGCCCACTAAATGCAACCTAGTTCACTACAACCTTAGGCTATGATACCAATCTGTCGCACCCCCAATTTCGGGTTGTGGAAGTGAATCGGGTCGGGGCGCGACTAATCAATAAACAAAGCACATAAGATACATAATGAACGACTCTATATACGTCGTTTACAATACATTGATATTATAAAAGTTTTACACAGTTATAATAGTTTACAAAAGCTCGTAAGCTAAATGATAGAGATTCTAGGGCATATCTAATTATGCAAAATATAGAAATGCAAGGGAATCTCCTGATGTCTGTATGCGACTCGAGCTAATGGGCATCCTGAATGAGCAGACCTACTGCTACTGCGAACCTGAGAATATACGCTAAAATGGTCAGCTAAAAGCTGGTGAGCTTACAGGTTTAATGATAAAGTGTACTGTATAAACCGCAAGATTTAAGCATGATAATTTGTAATTAAACAAATTAGTAAATGATAATTGATGTATATAACTGCCATGAGCACATAGTCTGAGCTTAACTGAGGTGTCAGGATCACAATTAAGTGCCTGAGCGAGGGTGCCTCTATGCGTGTGCCTAATCAACACACGTATGAACAAATGATAATGCGTCCGTTTGACCAGTCAGTGCTTGCTGACCCGGACGGGGATTGTCAATCCCATATGGTACCATACATAACATTCACGCTACAAAAGTATTACCAAACTATGCTAGAGGACTTAAAATGATTAGAGAAAACAGCTCATGCAGTATATAGCGATATTTTGATACTTGCGTTCATATGTAAAACAAAACAAGCATGTATTCCCACCCCTGGGTTTAAAAATAGTAAAATGAGGGGCTATGAGACTCACCTGAGTCTGAATGAGATGCTATCAAGCAAAAAGGATGGTATACAAGAGGAATGATGTCGTTCTAACGACTGAAATCAGCAGGGCGTCCTAAACGCGCAAGGTTTAATTGAATAGATGTTGAAACCTGCTGGGCGTATTAAACGCGCAAGGTTTTAATGATTAGAGGTCTCAACAGACCATCTATGCTAGTTATTCCGTCAACTAGTTATGTCCAAATCAATTAATTTGATTGATTATGTTTTGAAAACTTGTACGGCCCGTTGGTGACTAAGTGTAATAATAATCTCAAAACATTATTATTAAAATGTTGTAATGATATACTTGTAAAATATATTTGAAGTGTTTAGTATTCGTATAATTCATGTGTTGTTGCCTTAGGTGATTATAAATTGTTACCACTTCTAGTTATAATTCAGTTTCCACCGCTAGTTCAGTTTCCACCGCTAGTTCAGTTTCCACCGCTATTTCAATTTTGTTTCCAAAACAACCCCTTTATATATATTCGCCAAATTTTTGACTCAACAACCCTCTCGTTTTCTACACCTTTCAATCCAAACCAAGACTCACCAAAAATCACAGATGTTCCCCTGTGGGTTTAGTGTAAATCTGCACTTTATGATAATTTTATAAATTCATTTACTATTTTTAACAAAAATGGAAAGTGAAGCTGGTCAGATTAGGTCCAAAATCAGGTAACACTCAAAGATCTACTTCCACACTAAATTCCGTGGGGATCTGGTCAAAGTGGTAAACACAAAAGTTTTAGCCAACGTCTTAACGGTTATTTTTCGTTTAGATTTCATGAGTTGGTTCCTCCTAGAACTCGAGATATTAACGATTTGGTGTGACTTGTTTTCTGGGACAGAATCTGTCTATATATATATACACATGAAAAACATTTTTCGTTATAATTATTGGACATCATCAAGTTGTATGAACAACATATTATCTATATAAACATAATACAAGTACTTTACGAAAGTGTCGGGATTCTTACAATGATCGTATGGAGAATCCTAAAAGATGGAAACGTAGCTCTCGTTCTCGTGATCGTCTTTGCTTCAATCGACTTTGTGATTCAAGGAGATTTGATGGTGGCTTTTGGTGATGGTGTGGGACGGTTTTAGGGAGAGAGAGGGCAGTGATTAGAGAGAGAAAGGAGAGAGATGAAGGATGGTGAATGATTGAGGTGGTGATGGTTTGGTCTTGCATTATTTAACAAACAAGATCCACATTTTGTGGATCTTGTTTTCCAAGTTTAAAAACTGGTTGGGGAGGGCCCCACCGAGGTGTGGTTGTCTCCAAATTTTGTTCCCCAAGTTTGCGCTCCATGCGGTGTTCGTTTCCCTAGTTTTGTAAACGTATAATTAGACGTTATATATTATACGTACGTTTTTAAATAACGAATAATCTTTAGATATTTTTAGTTGTAGTATTTTATCAAAATACTTATTAATGAGTTATAAAAATATAACTTTAGTTTATTTCGATTGTTGAACGCGTTTCACATATTTTTGGTTTCGTATAAGTGTTTTATACGATACGAAATACTTTTGAAATATTATCAAGATAATATTTAGAAACAGTTATGTTTATTAAATAAATTCGTGTTATTTAATAAAGTAGGTTTATCAACGCCCGTATAAATGAATCGGAATTTGGCCGATTTTGATAATGCACGATTAAATATAATCGCGTACTGATATATATTCAACAATATATATAATGATACATACAATTAGCCTAATACATAGTACTAATTACATGTATTTTGTAAATGATTAGGAACTAAACACTAGTCCTAATTTGACGGTGTCACAGTATGCTCGGAATTGTGTCATTTAATTCAAGTCTATTCCTCTCGCATTTAATCCTGGTTCTTTCTATCCTCATCTATCTTAATTAATTACGTTTTACATTAATTATGCTAGATTTAGTTATTGCCATGATTAGAGAGATTTATACTTGTTGTGTTTGCATGCGATGTAGTTATTAATTACGGGATGATAATAAATAATCGTAAATGTGACACCCGACAAATTAGGGCAAATTATTAGGTCCTAATCACTTTGTAATACGTGTAATTAGTTTTGTAATAGGCTAATTATGTGTATCATTATATATATATTTGAGAATATATACACGTACGCGATTTATTTGAATCGTGCATTTTCATATCGGGCGGATCCCGATACAAAAATACAGACGTTGGTGAACTCAAATTATTAAATAATATGAAATCATTTGATAAACATAATTAGTTCCAAATATTATCCTGATAATATTCCGTAAGCATTTCGTATCATATAAATGCTCAGAAACGACCAAAAAAGCGCGAGACGCGCCCGACAATCGAATAAACGTCAAAACATATTTTATAAACTTAAAATATATTATTTGGCATGGTGTTGATCTTTTAATATATCGTGAATTATAACGATAACGAAGACGTATAATTTAAACGTTACGCGACTAAACAATCGAAACACGAGCACGTAAATCAATACCGACATCATAACCGAACATTTTTATAAATGTTTTCCAAGTATTATGAGTAATACTTCAATTTAAAAATATCGAAATTCGAACGTCATTTAAAACACGTACGTATAACGTTTAACGTACGAATTAACGTTTAAACGACCGGGGAAAGGAACACCGCACGAAGCACAAACTCGGGGAACAAAATTTAGAGACATCACCACCGTGTGGGACCCACACCCCACCAATTTTCAGCTCCAAAAATAAGATCCACAATTTGTGGATCTTGTTGTTGAAAGAAAAGCATAACCAAACACAAACCTCATTCATGCCATTCACTTCTCTCTCTATCTCTCTCTCTAATCAGTTCTCTCTCTCTCTAAAACACCTCCAAACCGCCACCATCTTCCACCACCAAGAGCTACCATAAATCACCTTGGATCACAAAACGCTAGGAAGCAAAAACGATCACCACGAAGCAAGGAACGTTTCTATCTTTTCGGTTTCTCCATCCGATAATTGTAAGATCTCGTCATCTTCGAAAAATGCTTGTATTATGTTTATTTACATGTTAGTTTGCTTATCTAACTAGGGAATGTCCAAAACTAATGCTTAAAATACGTTTTCCATATATGTATTAACAGTTTTCTGTCTCTAAAAATCGTCTCACGAAAACGACCATAACTTGAGTTCTAGGATGAATCAACACATGAATCTTATACCGAAATTACCGTATGGATGTCCTCTATAAAAAGTTCTTGTTTGACCTTTTCCAGAGATACACTGTTTTTGGTGTAGAAGCTGATCTTTGAACTAGTGTCGGTTTCGGACCAAAACTGACCACTCTTCATATTTATTTTTGTTTAAAATAGTAAACAAACTTGTAAAATTACCATAAAGTGCAAAAATAAACTAGACACTTAGGAGAATATGTGTGATTTTTGTTTAGGTCTGATTCGGACTAGAAGTTGGTTAATTCGAGAGACTTGTCGAGTTAAAATCTGGAAAACAAAAGTGTAAGGGCTGTTTTGGTAATTTTGTAAAAGTGACACTTCGAGAGACCCACGAAACGTAACGACAATTTTCTAAAGCTAATTTAACATATTTAAGACTTCCCTAAAAGTTTCGGGTCAAACCGAACACATTTGACCAAGTCAACGAAAACGAACACTTAGACGAAAACGAAAAACTTATTAATGCGACAATACCTCTTTGTCGCATAGGTTTCAAATCTCACAATACTTGCGACAATGCCATTGTCGCAACATCATTGTCGCAAACATCATTGTCGCATAAAACCCGATTGTCGCAAACCTCATTGTCGCATGAAATCACATTGTCGCATATGCATTCTCAAAAACGCTATTGTTGGAAAATCTTATTGTCTCATGAATAGTGAATCCTTATTGTCTTGTGAATAGTGAATCCTTATTGTCTCATGAATAGTAACTCCCGATAATCGCTATTGTCTCATGAATAGTAATTGCTATTGTCTCATGAATAGTACCTTCGTGACTGTTTCATAAATAGTGTCCAACACTAACTTTGCATAACCGACTTTTCAACAGACAATATCACGATATACTTGATTTAACGTCAATACAATATTTGGAATAACTCGGAAACATATGACACATATACTTTTGTAAGTATACAACGAGACAAACATAATAATAATGCTTTTAATAATTATTATTACAAAACTCACCAACGGGCCGTACACGTTTTCAAAACACAAATAAACAAATCAAACCAAATCATTTGGACATTACTAGTTTGATGAACAACTAGCATGGACGGTCTCTTGAGACGTCTATATATACTAATAACCTTGCGCGTTTTGAACGCCCGGCAGGTTACAGTCTTCGGACACCACATTGTACCACATCATATTTGCTTCACTGCATATCATCAGACTCAGGTGAGTCTCATAGCCCCTCATTTTTACTGTTTTAAACCCAGGGGTGGAAATACATGCTCAGTTTTATTTACATGTGAACACAAGTACAAAACTCGATATATTGACTGCATGAGTTATTTTTACTAATCATGAAGCCCTCCACATCATAGTTTGTTAGTATGGATTTAGCACGAGTGTTAGTGTATGGTACCATATGGGATTGACAATCCCCGTCCGGGGTAGTCGCGCTACCACGACTGCGGTCGAACGGACGCATTATCATTTGTTCACACCTGTGTATGATTAGGCACATGCAGGAGGCAAACTCGATCAGGCACTTGATTGTGATCCTGACACCTCAGTTAAGCTCAAACTATGAGCTCATGGCAGTAATATACACATTTATTTGATTGATTTCAAATCATTATACTAAATCTTGTGGTTCATACATTGTTGTTTCATCATTACACCTGTGAGCTCACCAGCGTTAGCTGACCCTTTTAGCATGTATTCTCAGGTACACAGCAGTAGTAGATCTGCTCAGGATTATTAGCTCGAGTCGCATACAGACACCAGGAGATTCCCCTGCATTTCTACATTTTGTACAACTAGTTATGCCTTGGAATCTCTCGCATTTAGCTTACGAGCTTTTGTAACTATTACAACCTGTAAAACTTTTACATTATATTAATGTAACTTGTAAACGACGCATATAGAGTCGTTCATTATATCTTGTGATTGATTATTGATTAGTCGCGTCCCGACCCGATTCGCTTCTGCAACCCGAATTTGGGGGTGCGACAGTAAAGTAATATGACGGCCCCTATTCGACTGTTACGCAGTATAGCGTTGGAAACACTTTATGTGAAGTACAAAAATGTGGAAGTTGCGTAAAGACCGAAGGTAGTTATATTACGGACTAATATTATAAAATGAGAAACTCAGTTTAAATTAACCTTTTGAAATAGACTTTTAAACCTCAAATTAATATATCGCCTTTTCACCTATAAACGTGATTACAACATCTTTTTAATGACGTCAACATAAAAGGTAGTGTTGGGTCGCTGGTCGCTGACCTGCTAGCAATAAGGCTATTTCTTGCCTATGCAACTCACAGGTAGTCAGTCATCTGTGTCAAGATAATTTGTCGAAAGGTATGAAACCATGAAACCGCAAGACTACATGGGGAATTACCGCAGGACAAGACATGGCCAAGGTTTGAAGCAGCGGAACCACTTCAAGTGAGGAACGCTGTGAATAACTAGGGGATTTATTGTGAAGTCTTAAGCAAGGGCTGGTTTAAAGTCAACAATTCATAAGAAAGCATTATTAAACTCAAACTAAGATTTTGCTTATTATTCTAAATACTTTGTGATGTTAAGAACGGTCGGACCTTACAATTGATCTGCCACTCTATTCATGCGCATAGGAATCCTCGTATTCCGGGAAAGAGCCATTTGTTCTTCATAGGACAATTGTTGAGAGTTGGGCATGTCAGTCTGATCAGAATCACTATAGCCTAGTTCCTGTGTGACATGCTAATGGGAATTTAATTAGTAGAGAATCTAGTGTTTACATCACAAGTATCCAAGAATATTAATTACCAAACATCTTTCAAAACAGTTTCTCTAAACATTATCCCATAACTTAATTAACAAAATCTCAGCAAACACTATCTTTATCTTATCTATTTTACGCTATATTTTATTTCGCTTTTATTTATTTACTTGCGTAAGTTAGAATATATAAAAACCAAAACTCCCCTACTATCTTATAAACCCTTCACTAGGTTGAAAGCCATCATCTGCCTCGTCTAAGTTTCAATTCAGACGGTTTGAAGAACGATTCTAGGTCATACCTACCACTTGCTCACCCTTAGGATTAACATTGTTAGAGAAACTTAGGCCCCCGCACTTATAAATTTAAAACCCACTGATCGCCCGCTCAGCTGTTAAAACAACACAAACGACACCGACGGCTGGGAGTGCATTACGTACATACAATAGACATAATGGACAATTTCAATACATACAATAGAGCAAATGAAAATTAATTTCATACAATATTAAAAGAGACGAAGTATAATACACTTTAAAACAATAAAGTTTTAATTATAATTAACATTTGAGGGCCATGCGTAGCACGGCTTATTAAATTTCCTAGTATAAAAGATAAATAAAGATTAAAGATAAAGAGAATAAATTAGGCCTAATGCTACATGGCATATATCTATTGTAGTGTAAGAAAGTGGGTTAATTGTAAACTTTATTTATGGCTGGATGTCAATATGTCTAACTATCACTTATATATAAATAATTTCTAACGTCTTTCACATCATATTTAAGCTTGATTCACAGACACAAATTACCGGCAGTGAGCATTTCTTATGAAGTTGGTATTCAGAGGAATAGAGGCCAACTGAGATTGTACACTCAAAAAATGGAATTAATTAAAAAACATTAAAAACCAGTAATTTGAGGTCCAATATCTGTTAATCATAAAAACACAAGTCTTGAAACTAAGATGCCAGAGTTGTGGTTGGGCAACTATCAACTGTGCAGGCCAAGATATCCTTATAATCTCTGGAAATCGTGAAAGAGTCGTAAACTTTACCACTGCTGCTCTTCTTGTACTCAAACAGAAGGTTAGAATGGTCAAAAGCCGTGACTTTTAGAAACCCATAATCGACGTCTTTCACAAGACTCCAAGTTGTGTTGATTTTGGCAAATTCTGTAAGACTTGCCCCTCCACCTCCTGCCACAACATGAATTGTCCCGTTTAAGCTTCCCTTGTAAGCATGCTTCTCGTTACTCGTGCAAACATACTGAAGCATGGAAATTGATCTGAATTAGCTATATATCAACACCTTTTTGCATTTTTACAAGAAAGGTGACTATTTGCAATGAAAAAACAACTACAAATGTTTCAAACTCAATCACTCTGATTTTTGTCTTATGAGGTATCTAATAATTTAAAATGTTTAAGTACTTAAGCAAATTTAATCAGATTGCTTGGTGTGCAATAAAAGAAACAAACTAATTAGAGTTTAATTTGTGAAAGTACCTCATAAACGGGACAAGTTCTCTCATAATTGTGTGCATGACCATAAATGGCAATATCAACTTTGTACTTTTGCCAGAGCTTTTGAAGGCTCTCTCTCCCGTTGGGTTCCCCAAACGCTCCATCGGTGGCATAAAATGAAGTTGATGAGTACCCGAGTACACGATGAGCAAGAAATATAAGCCACGGTTGCTTTTGTCTATCGACAGATGCCAAACACTGCTCGATGAATTTATACTGTTCAGTTCCCTCTCTCCAGTCATGTTCTGTGTCAGCAATACAAAATCTGAACATTCCGTAGTCTGTAGAGTACCTGTAACAAATAATGCAGTTTTTTGTGACACATAAACAAAGTTATACAAAATTAGCTGATTACGAGAAAACTCAATATAGCTCACCAAAACTTGGCTCGGTTTTCAGTAGGAACATAAAACATAGTTTCAGCCAAAACACCACATTCTCCTCCTGAATCGTTGTTCTCATAAAAAGATCCTGAGTTGGGCCAGTCACGCTCATGATTACCGCTGCAAAATATAGATTTTTTAGATTATTGAAAGACAAAAAATGAACATAAAGACGTGTGTTTATTTTATTCCTTTTGGTAGTGTAAAACAATCGATCCTAAGTAAACATACCTAGCAACCATATAAGGTACTGCAGAGGCAATCGGCTCCACTTGTTCAGTAAATTGATCCCATTGTGAGAGGTACCCATTGGCATAACATAAATCTCCAATGTGAAATACAATATCATAGTTTTTCAAGTCTCCAATAAGTTGTTTAGTCGTGTTAAGCGAGCCATGTTGATAATTATTATAGTCGTTTGACCCGTCAGTTTCATCCTTTAATATTGAAAAGGTATCAAGTAAGTCAACCTGAAAATAATTGAATTAGAATTTTCAAACAGTCCCACCTTTCCCATATCTCCAAAAATGATCACACGTTGTAATGAGCCTTGACCAGGGTACGGAGATGATTTAAACTGGTTAACTGGGCTCCAAATAACCGAACAGTTTGATAGTTTGTGGCCCAGTTTGTAGGTGTACCTGCACAACAAAGGTTCAGAATAATATACAGGGTATTTAGACATTCATTTCCTTTTTGGCAACTTCATAACCCAATATTACTTAAAAGACCATTGTTTGTCATTTTAACTGATTTATGATATTGATTAGATCAAATGTTCAAGTTTTCTAGAATGAAAAGAGTACTCAACTTCTTAGAAGCACATAATATTTACAAAAAGAGCAGTTTAAAGCATAACCTTTCATAGCAACAAATATTAGTCTAGATTTGACTTTTGAGCGTAACAGCTTTTTAGTTTTAACTGAAATGACACTTATCTCATCGTGTAAATAAAACGACATTTAATAACAGCATAATGTGAAAATTATGTACTAAAGAACAAAAGAAATCCAGGATAAATTTGAAATCTGTAAATTGAAGTTGACTTATCTATTGGTATAAACAATCAATATAAGGAATACGGAAACATACACTGAGTTGGGCCACAATTCCTTCAAGAATCCTGTATGAATGAATCCGGGGTCACGCCAACCGACGGTTCTCGCAGGTGCTCCTGCATGAGTACATAACTCAATTAGCACAAGCATTTTTTGTTTCTTAAAAAATTCTATAAAGAAAAACAAAGGATTGCTCCTTCCATCCTGATTGACTTTGAGGGTCAGATTAACATGAAGTTTGACGTTTGTAGATTATTTACATACCACACAGGCTTTTTTGGTCAACTGTCAATGTGGCAGCAAAAGAATGCTGTTTCACTTCGCCTGTCCGACCCCATTCAACTAAAGGCTCAGCTTCATCAATTCCATATCCACTCGTCCATGTTACAGTCATCTAAAATCCAGAAAACAAAGATATTTTTAAATTTAGAAAACTACCCAAATGGTACTTTAAAACATGTGTGGACCACAAACATTACATTCTTAAGCAGCCCGAGAAAAAGAACAGGCCAACCAAGTATCAATATGGTTTCATTTATGTCCTGCGAAAATTGGGTGGAGTCATTTTACCATCTTCCAGCAAGTTTTGGGCCAGAATTGGCATATACAGAATCAAATTGATACTTGGGTGGCTAATTTGATATTTGGGTGGTCTATGCATCTATTATCCATTTTCCAACTTACATTAGCCTGTATATGAACTGACATACGACGGGATGGGGATATATACTTACCTCATTCCAAGTTTTTCCTTGAGCTAAACGAGGGTAATTTGGTGCATTTGGATTAGCAAAAGCAACTGAATCTGACACTGCGACAAGTTTTGGCTACCACACAATCCGAATCAATTTCTTGTCAGCGATTTAGAACAGAAAGATGAAATAAAAGGGGAATGAATAGAATAAGCAAACCTTTGATAATCCACCAGAAAACAATCCAAAAGAGAAGTCAGATCTTTGGTTGATCAATCGAAACTTCAATGATGCTTTTCCATTGTCTTTATAGTTAAGAGTGCTAGAATTTGCATATTGGAACTGAAAAAAGAAGAAAGATTCTGTTTTAGTGCAGGTTATTATCAAATAAAGAAACAAATGAAGGCATGAGTAATAGATCAAACCTTAATAGGTGCAGTGCACAATAACGGAGGAGCAACCATTGAGTTTTCGGGGACACATGTTACAGCACTAATAACAGCGATAATGAAAGTATTAAAGTAACCGCATAATCGGTTAAATTGACAAATATAGATTAAGAAAGGAAATGGGTTTAGTTTTAACATTATACCTGAAATTAGCAGGGGAGAATACTCCAATCCAATCATCAATAGATGGATTTGGATTATAAAATGTTAAAGTCAACCATTCAGAGGTTTGACCCTGGAACAGAGTTTTAGGATCAATTGTCACACAAACACACACAATCAAATCAATATACACAAGAAATGTAGTACAATACCATGAATACTAATTACTGGTATACAATTAAAAGAGTGGGGTATAATCAACATTAATCATTATGTATTTGATTTTACCTTTAATCCAAGAATCAAAGGAGATGCTTTAACATAGGCTGCATCATTAATAGCAGAGACAGTCTCATGTACAGAAATCTTTGAAAATGGATGATCATTTGATGTTACACTTCCAATCCAATACAAACCCCATACTGTTACTAGTAGTAAACTCAACCCAGGAACCTGCATACCTCCTCTTCCCTGATTCCAAAAATTAATTAATTAAATAATAAATAATAATAGTAAATAAATAAATAAGATCTTTACAGGAAACATAACCTTGTCATAGATAGATAAAGAAAGCATAAAATCAACCAAAGCAATCCAGGATAGAAGAAAAAATTAATATTGAAGTGCTTACCTTCATTTTTAATCTGTGAATATTGGGCACACACACATTTTTTTTATAGAAGGGATATATTGAATAGGGGAAGTGTAAACAGAAGCTAAAAAAAAAAGGGTTCATCGTCAATGTACTTTACTTTTTGTCCCAATGTCACCAATGAACCGGTTTTATTACCAAGGTCGACACCAAACTTTTTACTTTTGTCTCAATGTCACCAACGAACTAATTTTATTACCAATGTCGACAACGAACTTGTTAAATATGTTTTGAGGTCACCAAAATACCTTTTTAACGAGCTACGTTTTGAATTTGTTGATGTGGTGTTGCCATGCATTTCATTTATGTGACCAGGCTTCCACGTAAGCTAAACTTGTACATGTGTGGTTAATTCTTCTTCTCCTATCGAATAACATGTAATTTTTGATTGCTTTACGATAATCACCACTTTTCCAGTGAATCTAAACGCAATTACTATTTTTTTTGTCAACAACGTAACCCAAAATTACATGTTAGTCGGTCGGAGAAGATGAAGTTAACCATACGTGTACATGTTTAGCTTACATGGAATTCTGGTCACATAAATGAAATGCATGGCAACACCACATCAACAAATTCAAAACGTAGCTCATTAAAAAAAAGGTATTTTGATGACCCCAAAACATATTTAACAAGTTCGTTGTCGACATTGGTAATAAAATTAGTTCGTTTGTGACATTGAGACAAAAGTAAAAAGTTTGGTGTCGACCTTGGTAATAAAACCGGTTCATTGGTGACATTGGGACAAAAAGTAAAGTACGTTGACGATCTGGTCCATAAACCAAAAAAAAAAGTCAACTTGCAGAATATTATATATAGATAGATTCCGAAAATTAAACGGAAATTCAAATGATTTCAGTTGGCCACCACACGTTACTTTAGTTGATTAATTAATAATAATCTATCTATAATCTATAATACTCCCTCCGTCCCATTTCTATTGTCCATTATTTCCATTTTGGGGTGTACCAAATTAATTGTCCACTTCCATAAATAGAAAGTTTAAGGAAATAAAGTTCTTTTTTACCCCTAGTGTATATATATAAGACAAAAAAATAGGTAAAAAGTAGAGGGTAAAACTGTCATTTTATCAAAAAGTAAGAGAGAGATAGTTATATTTTCTTAAACTGCGTGTCTTTTTGTCTGGTGACAATAAAATTGGGACGGAGGGAGTAACATATAAGATATAACATGAGGAAAGTTAAAAAAAGAAGGGTAAAAAAATGAAGAATGGAGGAACCAATAGGATTGCTCTATTTCAAAAATCCATTTTCACCTTTTTTTTCAAAGTTAAATATCTCACAGACCGTATGTCTATAAATTATAAAAATTACATATTCGGAATCAGCGTCTCTTTTCTCTTCGATTCTAGATCCAACAAAATATATACTTTCGACAAAGTTTTTTTTTTCATTTTTATTAGGTTTTAATGTGAAATCACATTTGATTTAACACTAAAAAAAATATCACACCCGCTTATATCTTTTTTTTTTGGGTAAAGGGTTTACACCCGGCAAATATATTACTCCAAAAATAAACGTTTAAGTACAAAGGGTGTGAGTGAATCCCACACCTCCGCCCGTTACATAGGCAAATGACACTACATAACAAGACACAACCACTACCAAGTCATCAGGACTATCACGCTAGCTACGGCTAAACTCTCTGTATATGACATGCCATATACATTAAATAAGCTAGCACATAGCAACAAATAAATGATACAACCAATATAAAGTGAAAGAGCAACCAATCAGCAACGCTTCAGAAAGAGCCATAAGCACACGAGGACAACACCAAGCACAATCAAAATTAAACCCGGAGAGGGATCTTCCATCGTTCCATAGCTCGAGTAGCTCGATACGAAGTCTTGAACTTGAATGAAACCAGCTTCAATCGAATCTCAGAAAGAATAGCATCAGCAATCTGTATACTCGAACGTCTTCCTTTGGCAAACAGACGATAATTCCTTTCTTGCCAAATAAAATATGTTGTAGCAACCAACAATAAGCGAGAAATCACATGATCTACATTCTTCGACGAAGAAGCAGAAAAGAAAAAAGGGAGCACATCTTCCAGCTTATCAGACACAATCGGGATGTTAGCAAAACTAACAACCCGAAACCAAACCTGCGAAGAAAAAACACATTCAAAGAAAAGATGAGAATGTGAATCAGGACATGATCCACATAGATAGCACTGAAGCAGGTTTAAGTCAACCGAAGGGCCAACATCCCATTGCCTCAGGCGATCTTGAGTTTTCAGCTTTCCCTTAAGAACCAGCCACATATTAAAGGCATGACGAGGGATACACTGAGGAAACCAAACAACAGAGGCCCACGCCACAGCAGAACACCGCCTCCGAATGGATTCCCAAACTACACTCACCCGGAATTCAGAAAAAATACCAGCAGCATCACGCCATAAAAGCTTATCAGGTGGAGACGAAAGAGTGGGAACCACTACCTGAGAAAAAATAGGGTACCTTTGAATCCATGAATTCGGCCATCTCCAAACAGCACCATCAATAAGATCAGCAACAGAATCAGAAATTAAGAAACCCTGACGAGTGATATCACGATGACAAGAAAAGACACGAGCAATAAGACACTGTTCACACCAAGTGTCAAACCAAACTGAGGCAGTCCTCCCATTACCAATCTGATACCAACAAAACGGACGTACCAGATCCCGAATATGAAGCAAATTCCGCCACCCCCAACTCATACTTTTCTGAGGAGAAACATCCCAAAAGTTTCGATTTCTCAGCTTATAAGCATACACCCATCTTACCCAAATAGAATCCTTCCGAGAAAGGATACTCCAAATATGTTTGGTCATCATAGAAATGTTCCAATCACGCAACCGACGAATCCCCAACCCACCTTCAAGTCTTGGCAAGCATAAATCCTCCCAAGCAACTTTAGCTTTACCATACTTCATCGGACCTTGACACCAAAGAAAGCCTCTCATAAGCTTCTCTAACTCAGAGATAATCGACTGTGGAAGAATAAACATAGTAGCCCAATAACCATGAAGCGAAGAAAGAACCGAAGAAATGAGTTGAACCCGTCCCGCAAAAGATAAGGACTTGTTCTTCCAATTGCCTATCCGATTCTGAACCTTCTCCACCAACCCTTTACAATCAGACTTAAGAAGTCTCGTAGAAATGAGGGGAACCCAAGATACCGAACAGGGAGAGCACCTTCTTCAAAAGGCATAATGCTAAGAATACGCTGCCTTACATTCATCGGAACATTACAGAAAAAAGCAGTACTCTTCGGCATGCTAGGGACAAGCCCAGACACCTCTTTGAACTCGTTAAGGGCTGATTGTAACACCTTAACCGAATTCAAGTCCCCATGAGCAAAAAGAAAGAGATCATCAGCAAAACAAAGATTAACCAAACGAAGTTTATCACACTTAGCATGGTATTTAAATGACTGAGACGAATCCACATTCTTTCGAATAAGTAAAGTTAACACCTCCATGACCAAAGTAAAAAGATAAGGAGACAATGGGTCTCCTTGCCTTAACCCTCTCTTCCCTTGAAAATACCCATGAATGCCTCCATTAATACTCAGAGAAAATGAAGTGCTAGAGACACATGTCATAATCAAATCAACCATAACAGGGTGAAAACCAAACCCGTGTAATATAGTCCGAAGAAACCTCCAATCCACCGTATCATACGCTTTTTGAATATCAATCTTAAACGCACAACGGGAAGGACCATGATTAAGATGATAACGCCACATAAGTTCCTGAGTCAGAAGAATATTATCAGAAATACTCCTCCCAGGAATAAAAGCCGACTGATTATCACTAACAATGGTCATCAATCCATCCTTAATCCTATTAGTAAGGATCTTGCTAACACACTTATACAATACATTGCATAAGGAAATAGGACGAAAGTCATTAATCCTAGAAGGTGTAGCAACCTTTGGGATAAGAGCAATGACTGTATGATTTATCTCTTTTAAAATCTTGCCATTAGAAAAGAAATCACAAATAGCAAGGAAAACATCATTACCAACAATATCCCAAGACCGTTTAAAGAAAGCAGCAGAGTAACCATCAGGACCCGGGGATTTAGAATCACCAATAGAAAACATGGCCACCCTAACCTCATCTAAAGTGACAGGACGAATCATCCAATCAGCTTGTGCACCTGAAAGTTTCCAAGAAAATAATCCTGAAACATCCAAGAGTCTAGAGTCACCCGCACATCCCAAAAAATTCCGATAATGCTCCACAAAAGCTAAAGGCACCGAATCACCCATATGCACAACATTAAATACATCATGCACCCGATCAATCCGACCCCTATTAATCTTCTCCTTCACAACATTATGGAAATACTTGGAATTACTATCCCCAACCCGAAGCAATTCAATCTTTGCTTTCTGTTTTAAAAATCTTTCCTCATCTATAACCGCCGCATTGAAAGCACGAAGATAAGAACACTCCTCTGCTCTTAACTCACCCGAGTCCGGATTAGCATCTAAGGCTTTTTGAACCTCATCCAACTCAGCGCGGAGAAAAATAATCCTTTTATGAATATGACCCTGAGCCCTCATCAGAGCAGCAAGCGGCTTTTTCAACCACTTCAACCGCCTAGTAATCCGAAACATAGCACAACCCGTAATAGGCTCATTCCAAGCCTCCTGAACTAACCCCTTGAACTCAGGTTTATAAGCAATCAAATTATGAAAACAAAAAGACTTAACCCGAGGTTTCTGCAACATCGGGAGATTGAGCACCGAAGGAGAATGATCAGAAATACGATAAGGCTGAAAGATAGCAGTAGCTGCTGGAAAAATATCCAAAAACTCACCATTACACATAATTCGATCAATTTTCCTCAAAATACCAGAATCAGCTTGTGGCCTCTGATTCCAGGTAAAATGCATGCCCGTAGCATTCACATCGACAACCCCAATATCCTCTACACACTCCCGGAATTCCTGCATAGATATAGACTGACTAGAAGAACCAGAAGAAGAATCTTCCAAATTAAGAATAGCATTAAAGTCACCCAACAAAGTCCAAGGAGCATTACAAACAAACCGGTTATGTAATCTAAGAGATTCCCATAACTCACGTCTACGAATATAAGAATTACCCGCATACACAAAGGAGCAATAAAAAGAAGTATTACTGTCACGAACAAACACCTGACAGTGCAAAGAACCATAAGGTCCACCCGCTCAGGATCCCATCCAAGAATAATACGAGATCCACTAGCACTCCTAGAAGCATTTGAAGTCCAACTCCAACGTCGAAAAACACTTGAACAGATTCGCTCAAGGTTAGAAATATGAACATGGGACTCCAAAATGGCACAAATATACAACTTATTTTCACTAACAACCTGTTGAACCTCATTTTGTTTCGGGACACGGTTCAAGCCCCTTATATTCCAAGATGCTAGACTAACCATGAGGAACATCCGCACCGGGAGTGCTTGCCCCCTTAGAAATAAGGAGATTAAACTTTAAATTCAAATCATTGATGATTTAAGGAGATTAAAACATGAAAAACCAAGTTGTAATCACATACGATGGAATATCAAAGTATCAATCACATGTGATAAAAGAGTAATAAAATACGAATTTTCAAATCATTGACTATATTATATAATTAAGTAAAAATCAAGTTGAAATCATATATGAATTATCATATATCAGTATATTTCTCATCAAATATAAGTTTTTAGATGAAAATCATATGTGATTATATACAAAATCATATGTGATTATATAACAAATCACATGTGATTAATTGTACAAACAACAATCACATGTGATTTTTAATGAAAACTAATGTAATTTTTAGTTTTTTTATTTATAACTATTAATGTGGATGAATATTAAGTTGTAATCACATGTTAAATAATATATACCATGAATAAATAATCGTGAACAAATTTTTAATTTTTCATCATAAATCACATGCGATTATATTGTAGATTTAGGTAAAAAAACGAAGAAAAAAATCCGTCGATAGTATAGCTTATGACATCTCTAATCGAAGAGAAAAAGACGCTGGTTCCGAATATATAATTTTTATAATTTATGGACTTACGGTTTGTGAGATAATTAACCATGGGGGTAAAAATATTATTGGGTTTTGTAGACAAATGGATCAATTTTATTGGTTCTCCCGATCTCTACTTTTTGTGTATTCTTAAAAGAACCCACCTTGATATAACATAACATAACATAACATAACATATACTTAAATCAAAATTACTTGGCGCAATCCCGACCTTTAATTGGTTTTTACTTATTGATCTAACGATTAAGATTAATATGATGATACTTACATTTAACCCCTTTATATTTTAATTAAATAATAATAATCCATTAAATGCAAATAAATTTACAAAGAATAAATTAAATTAAATCAATAAATATGAATTAATTCAGTAAATAATACGTAATTAGCTCAAAAAAATCGGAATATTATATAAATATAAAATATAGATATATTCCATTCAAATCTTTCCTAATTATTATAATCCAAAAAAACCGGTCACGATTACTAACTTGGATATCATCATCTCATCATAGCAAAATATTGAGTTCTGTCGTGCCTCCCGGGTGTCGGACGGGTTTTAATCCGGTCGTTGAACCAACCAACCAGGACGCGCGGACAGGGTTTAAATTTATAGAGCAGGGGAATCCTAAGCTGTATACTACTAACAGACCTAAAAGGGCAGTAAGTGGTATGTATGACTCAGGTGTCGTTCTTCAAACTACAACGGGCATGAGAGTCTAGGAAGTTTTATTATCTTTGGAGATTCAGCTAAGGATTTTTAAAAGCTTTTGGATAGGTTTGGTTTTTTTTTATAACTAAATAATAACTTAAATAAAGAAAATAAAACAAAAGAGGTTTGTACGGAGACTCGGTCGACAGAGGATAAGCGAGTGTTTACTATGATTTCGTTATATGTTATTGATGAATAGTCAAGGGTAAGGCTACTAGATGTGATGACTAATCCGGAGAGGATAGAAACATAATTAATGCAAAGTATTGTACCTACGACCGTTCCGCGGCTTCCATACGTTTTTACTCCACCAATTGGTGTTTCCAACACTATACCGAGTAATAGGGCGTTTTACGGTTTTTCCATTACATTAATTAGGGTTCCACATTACTCTCGCAGATTTCCTATATCCTAATGAGCTACAACTACGAGCCTATTAAATATCTAACGTAGAGTTGTCCACAATCAAATAAATAATATGTCACGTGGATAGCAGATATAGAAGTCAAATACACCGGAAGTTCTCCCAAATGTACAGACCAATTTAACCGACGACTATCCTCGAATCCTGGTCCCCAGTCATAGTCATCAGAGACGTCTGTATCGTAGCGTGAATTGTTGATTGAACAAGAACACGAACGGGGATAATCCCGCGGACCAAGTTGGGATAATCGGGCTAACGATCAGTTAAATTGTTCAGCATTACAGATATAAATCATCACAACTATTCCATGCATGTTAATCTACTGTGTAAACCAATATTCTGTGTCTGAAAACCTAATCATACGGTTACTGATATGAACCAGGAGGATAACTCTAGCATGCATCATTCCTAAGGCAACAATCAAACAAGAACATGCAATAGGGTGACACATAGCAGAACATCATAATCCTAAGCGTAGCAGATAACCAATAATCAGATCATAGATATCCCGAAAGTTCTCTCAAAGATATATAACAGATAAACATGAATCTAACCTATCTCTAATCCTACGCTCCGTGTCTCTTATGATTTGTTTCAACCTAGAGAACACAGCCATACCAAGTTCATTGATCATCAAGTATAGAATAGGTAGAGAACGTACCACTAGTAATTGGCCAAGTTCTAGCAGGAAGCTTCTAACCACAACATAAGTTGGATAGATAAACATACGAGATTCAGTTTATGAGTTCATACACAGTTTAAAGTAACACGGGCAGAGTAACAGCATGGCATAAACATATTGACTATTCTAACATAACTACATCATAGTAAACACAAAGAAATGTCTAGCCTAACATTATATATCTAGCATACAATCCTAAACAAGCATAAACAAAGCAACACATGTTTAAAACTGGAAAGTAAGAGATATATAAATAGAACCTGATACGAATTTATTACAGACAGATCTTCGCGAATACAATGTCTTGGAGTGACTCTGTACAAAAGCTAAAAGCTACCTCTACCTAACTATCTCTCTAACTAGCCCAATTCTAAAGAGAGAAAATCTCTAGAGAGAGAAACTAGAGAGAGAGTGATGTGTGTGAGAGAGAAAGTGTAAGGAAGAAATGAAATGAGAAAATGGTGTATTTTGGAGTGTTGGGGTAGTCCACTATTTATAGGCAAACCCTAAAATCGCACGTACAACTCACGAAGCAGCACGTACAAGCAAACGAAGCACGATACGGGGCAGCAGGGGCCGTATACGGCCTTGTAAGGACCGTATACGGTGTAGTAAGGGCCGTATACGGTCTCACAAGGGCCGTATATGGTGTGTGGGGCCGTATACGGGCTCTGTCTGATTTCCGTCGTTGCTTAAAATGTCTGTATCTCCTTCGTTACGCGTCCGTTTGACCTGATTCTTTCGCCTGTGGTTTCGTAATTCCGTTACGCTTCTAATGATGCCAATCTCATAGAAATTGGGTGTGTAGAACTTAGGAGTAGCCGAAATGAATTTTAGTGGCTCTGAAAGTGCAGTGTCTTCTCCGTCCTTTGGCCGTTTCACTTGATTCCAGATTTTTCCGTCTCGATTTTACCTATACAACAGATGGTAGAAGTTAGGAGGTGTGCTTTGACAGGAAAATGAGGTCGGAGGAATCGGCTTATATTAAAATGCCGTGTTTTGTGCGGTTTCAGAGTGTTTTCAATGATTTTTACCACAATTTCTACTTTTGAACCACTTTAGTGAATTTTAATAAATAATCAATGTTTTGGAATGTTTTTACTAAAGAAAGGTCCAAAATGTGAGGAATAAAGCTTCTAAAAACATGACTTTTTACGTCACATCAAGTTATCCCACACTTAGACGTTGATTGTCCTCAAGCAACAACTCTCTGAAACATATTTTAAGTCATGTTTTTAGGGGTGAGTCAGAGAATATTTTCCGAGATTAGCATTTCCTCATATAAGCAAGTTACTTCTAAAAGTGTGGAGGAGGATAAGATGATCCTTCCATAAACAAGAAGAGATTCTCTTAGGCGTACATCTAAATCTCGTGATCATGGAGTACACATTACTAGGCGATCTCACTAAAGGTGGTCACTCAATTCACTCAAAGTGTATCAGGTTTCCTATCAATCTAGCTCAAATGAAATTGCTCAAAATAGCCAGTCTTGCTGCACTCATCGTCATAGGCTTGATCGAGAATCGGATCTCCACCACTTAGGTGAGGACGGTGCTAATTATCTCAAGACATTCAGAGGGTTGTAATGTTTGGTGAGGGTGATGGGTATGGATAGTGGTTCATTTGGTTGTGAGGGTGTTTAGCTTATCCTAAAATCACTGAGATTATGAACAACTTTATTTAGAACGGAGAGGAACGGAGAGTTGGTAGCTGTTTAAGCTTTTGTCAGATTTTCCATGAAGAGCTATGCTTTGAAACTTTCAGCTTTATTTGCGGAGCTATTTTCTTTTTCTTTTCTTTTTCTTCTTTTGTCTTTTCTTTTTCTTTTATTCAGAATTTCTTTGTCAGAGAATTTCCAAGGAATTTTATATTTTGGATCCTTTAGAAATCTTTTCTTCTATCTTGATCATTTTGATTCTTTTCCAGGTGCTAATTTTTCCCGCACCATCGTCCTTCCAGCTCTCTTGTGTGCTAATTGTCCCGCACCATTTATTGAGAAGCTTGATTTTGGAGAATGCGAATGAGTAGGATATTTGAAACAGATATTCTAAAAGTGTGTTCTTCATAACCTCAGAAATTCCAAGATAAGTTTGGGGGCATTTTTGGGAAGTGGGTGAAAATTAGGGTTTTGAAGAAATGAAAGGTTTAGGCTCAACAGGGTATACTAAGCGGATCTTCGATACTAAAAATGAGCATCGGAAAGGGTTTTAGGCTTGAAAAGATATGTAAAAAAATTGGGTTAAGTCCTAAGGAATGTCAAGGTCATTTAATTGCACCTATACCGCGTACGGTACACACCAATATGGTCTCGAAGCGTATGTCAAGAGCAAGTTCTAATTCAGAGATACAGACATCGGCACACACACAAGAAATGAAAGTGAAGCATTAAAGATGAATGCTTTTGGGCTCAAGATACCTCACTGCAAAGGGTTGTATGTGTCTATTCATGCTCCTTTGATTATCGCTTCTTGCTTTAGCAATTTCTACCTTATTTCCTTTAGGCTTTTAGAAATATCATACTTATATTTTGAAAATGGTTTCTCTCAGTAGTATCTGAGACTCAAAAACCGAGTTAGACTCATTAATTTTGAAAAAAATTGACCTTATTTTTGAAAAATTTTTTGAGAGAAAGATTGCTATTGGACATAAAAATCACCATTTAAGGTATTTTATACCTGCCATCCCACACTTAGAGGAACATTGTCCCTAATGTTCTCTTGAGTAGAGATTAGTAAAATCCCACACTTAGAGTTTGAACATGTAAGTAAATGTTTCTCAAGTGTTTAATTTGGGCTGGAATCCCACACTTAGTGATAAGTTTAGGATGAAGCACAGAAATTAAACTCACTAACATAGGCATAGTAAAACATAATTGAAACGGGAAAAAGGAGCAGAGAGACTCCCCATTTGTGTTTACTGGAATAGACCAGGTTTGTGCAGGAGTGGTGCTAGTGAATTGCTGGATTTTAAGGACCAGACTCGTTTAAGATTATCCATTCCACACAAAGCTGAATTCTGCAATAAACATCAACACACATATCACAGCATCTTATCTAGGTAGCAGGTCTAAAGCGTAAGTACAGAGTCATAATACAGAAAGTAAATAATAAAGATAAAATCTAAAAGTCATCAAGCAGGTCATCAGTATCAGGATCAAACTCCTCCACAGCATCCCTATCAAAGACGGAAGTCGGAGATGGGATGGAGAAATCCATAGTAGCCATAGCCTGACTCACAATCTCGTCAGTGGAAGTGGGGGAAGCAGAAGTGTGATCATCAAAAATAGCCAGAAGTTGCTCTGTGAGGCTGCGATCTGGTGATGCAAATCCTGTGGGCAATGCTGGATCAGGATCAGCAGCTGCAGCAGTGGGGCCAGTGGAAGGCCCGGCAGTAGAGACAACAGGTGGATCTACAGGAGGAAAGAAGGACCATGGAGGTCGAGATGGTCCCGGATCTAGGCCAAGCCTGTAGGGAATGGCATCAGGTCTCGGAATCTCGAGCTGCTAACAGATAGAGGACATGATGTCATGCTGGATGGAGAGTGTCCGGAAGAGGGCCCACGAAGCAGCTGGGTCAGCCGTAGTGATACCATACTCGAAAGTAGGTACGGGGGCTGGCAAAGGTGATGAGGGCCTCTCATCGGGCAACTCCTCGTGAGTGATCGGGACATCAGTCAGGTCCTCCTCAGTGATGGTCAGCATAGCCGCTCTCTGTGCTCTGCGTCTACGAGGTCTGTGTCGTCTGCGTGGTCTCGCAGCTACATGATCAGCGTCAACAGCGTCCATCCTGAAACAGGATAAACTAAACAGGTAATGCTAACAGTGATAGTAAATGAACAACACTTATCTCAGATTTTGCAATTTGAAGTCGGATAAGTGGCAAGCCTGCAATTTTATTAGTTCAGAGACAACCATACTTAATAAAAATAAACTAAGAAATAAAATGACAGAATTAATAAAGATAGGCTTGGGGTGCCTCCCAAGAGCGCTTGTTTTACGAGTCTCTAGCTTGACTCTTTGTACCTTTCTTGTCGACTCACGGTGGTTCAAAGATAAAGACATCTTCCCTGATGGGAAAGTCTTCGAAGTAATGCTTTAAGCGATGACCATTAACCTTAAAATTACCTTCTGGTGCCTCGAGTTCGACTGCACCGTAAGGAAATACCTTTGATACTATGAATGGTCCGCTCCACCTGATCCTAAACTTGCCAGAGAATTTCTTGAATCGTGAGTTGAAAAGCAGCACTTTATCTCCTGTTTTAAATCTTGAGGGCCTCATCTTAGCATCGTGAATTCTCTTAGTTCGTTCCTTGAAGCTTAACGAACTGTCATATGCATGATCCCTTAGTTCGGCTAACTCATTCAACTGCATTCGTCTATTTGCTCCAGCTGTAGAAATATCTAAGTTGCAGTTCTTCAAAGCCCAGTATGCTTTATATTCCAGCTCAATTGGTAAGTGACATGCCTTGCCATAAACTAGACGATACGGTGTGGTTCCTAATGGTGTTTTATAGGCGGTTCTGAATGCCCACAATGCATCATCTAATTTTTCAGCCCATTTGTACCCATGATTACCAACAGTTCTTTCCAAGATTCTTTTCAAAGCTCGATTTGTTGCCTCAGCTTGCCCATTTGTCTGGGGGTGATAAGCTGTTGACGTCTTGTGAGTGACACCATACTGTTGCAGAATTTTCATGAATTGAACGTTGCAAAAGTGTGTACCACGATCACTGATTATTGCTTTTGGAGTCCCAAATCGACTGAATAGCTTTTTGAGAAATTTGGTTACCACTTTGGCGTCATTTGTTGGGAGAGCTTGGGCCTCGGCCCACCTGGAGACGTAGTCGACTGCAACCAAGATGTACTCTTTACCGTTAGATTTAGGGAATGGTCCCATGAAATCTAATCCCCAGATATCGAAGATTTCTACGGCCTGGATGTTTGTTAGTGGCATTTCATTCCGGGCTGTTATATTGCCTTGTCTTTGGCAGATATCGCAACGTCTCACCATATCGTACGCATCTCGAAATATGGTTGGCCAGAAAAAGCCGGCATCGTACACTTTTCTTGCGGTCATGTTGGTACCGTGATGTCCTCCAGTAGGTCCATGGTGGCTTTGGTGTAAGATATGTTCTGCCTCTTTCCTATCAACGCATCTTCTAATGATTTGATCAGGGCAAACCTTAAAGAGGAAAGGGTTGTCCCAATAGTAATATTTTATATCGCGGAAGAATTTTTGTCTTCGAGAGGTTGGCATTCCTTTAGGTACGACTTTTCCCACCAAATAATTGGCATAGTCAGCATACCAGGGATCATTTGTAGATCGTGACCCTTGATAGTACTTACCAACATGCATGAGCTGTTCTTCTAGAAACTGGTCTTGAATGTCTTTCTCGTGCAACTTATCCATTGAAGGATTCTCTAATCGGCTGAGATGGTCTGCCGCGACGTTTTCTGCTCCCTTTTTGTCTTTGATCTCGATGTCGAATTCTTAAAGGAGTAGAATCCATCATAGAAGGCGAGGTTTAGCATCTTGCTTCTTAAAAAGATATTTCAGAGCTGAGTGATCTGTATAGACAATAGTTTTGGACACGATTAGATAAGAACGAAATTTATCAAAAGCAAATACTACCGCTAGCAGCTCCTTTTCTGTGGTCGTATAATTCTCTTGGGCGTCAGTGAGCGTTTTGCTGGCGTAGTATATTGGTTGAAACTGTTTCTCCTTCTGCTGTCCCAGAACTGCTCCGACTGCAAAATCATTGGCGTCGCACATGATTTCAAATGGGAGACTCCAGTCTGGAGCAACCATGATCGGTGCATGAACAAGCAGATCTTTCAGATGATCGAAGGCCTTGAGACATTCGTCTGTAAAGACAAACGGAGTATCCTTTTCGAGGAGATGAGTCATAGGTCGGGATATCTTAGAGAAATCTTTGATAAAGCGACGGTAGAACCCGGCGTGTCCTAGAAAACTGCGTATGGCTTTGACAGAGGTGGGTGGTGGAAGTTTTGAGATAGTCTCGACTTTTGCTTTGTCAACTTCAATTCCAGCTTTGGATATACTGTGTCCTAAAACTATGCCTTCTTTTACCATGAAATGGCATTTTTCCCAATTCAGAACTAGGTTCGATTCTTCACATCGGGTGAGCATCTTGTCCAAGTTAGAAAGACAAGTGGTGAACGAATCTCCGAAAACCGAAAAATCATCCATGAACACTTCCATGCATTGTTCAATCATGTCGTGGAAGATTGCTACCATACATCTTTGAAATGTCGCCGGTGCATTACATAAGCCAAAAGGCATACGTCGGTAGGCAAAGGTTCCGTATGGGCAAGTGAACGTCGTCTTTTCTTGGTCCTTTGGATCGAGAGGTATCTGAAAATAGCCGGAGAAACCATCGAGGAAGCAATATAATTCGTTTCCTGACAATCTTTCAAGCATATGATCAATGAACGGTAGAGGGAAGTGATCTTTGCGTGTAGCTTCATTTAGTTTCCGATAGTCGATACATACCCTCCAACCGGTGACGGTTCGTGTTGGAATCAACTCGTTGTCTTCGTTAGCGAAGACCGTCATGCCTCCTTTCTTTGGGACGACTTGAACTGGACTGACCCATGGGGAATCTGAAATAGGGTAAATTAAACCAGCATCCAAGAGTTTGATAACCTCCTTTTTCACCACGTCTTGAATCTTTGGGTTAACTCTCCTTTGCCTTTGAATCGAGGGCCTGAAGTCATTTTCCATTAAGATCTTGTGAGTGCAGTATTTAGGGCTGATCCCTTGTATGTCAGAGATTTTCCATGCAATCGCTTTCTTATGTGACTTTAGAACCTCAATGAGTAGTGCTTTCTCTTCAGGCTTCAGATCTTTGGATATGATAACCGGTAAGTGTGAAGCTCCTTCGAGAAAAGCATATTCAAGGTGTGAGGGAAGTTCCTTCAGCTCTAATTCTGGTGGTTCTTCAGTGGAAGGCTTCATCCTTGCAATCTCGTCTCTCTTAAGCTCATCGTATGTTGTCTGATAATCTGACTCAATTGCAGGTGCCTCTGGAATGTCGGCTGACGCTATTTCAACCCATTCTGTATTGTTGTAAAGCTCATCTTTTCTCAGCTCATATTTTACTTGGGAAGATTGAGAGATTGCATTATCTTCAGTGATTATTTCTTTGTTGTCCTTTGTGAATGCGAATCTCTGAAACTGAGCTGAAGAAGATGTGCTAAAAGTAATCTCTGGATTCAAGTTTTCACAACTTTCAGAAAGTTGCGGATCGGATGGTTTAAGCATTGACTCCATTTCCTTGAGAGTGTTCAGAATTTCTTCTTTTGAGAGAGATGAATCAGGAACTTCAGAATTAGGGTTTCTTCTCAAGAGAGTGACCGGAGTGCCTTGTCCAAGTGGTACAGCAGTGATAAATCTATTGGGCTGTAAGTTGGAATTCTTTAAAGGAAATAGCACTTCCTTTGATGCAATGGACGGATCCGAGATAGCTGAGCATAGACCCGCACCTTCTTCACAGATTTTCCTTGTTGTGATGACAGTGTTTGGAAGGGGATTAATGCTGCTTACTGCGAGGATTTCTTCCAAGTGTTCTTCAATTATTTCCTGCATAGAATCTACAAGACCAAGGTCTTCTCCCATAGGAAGTTTCATTAGTTTATCGACATTGAAGGTGACTTCCTCAATTCCCACTCTAAGTTTTAAAGATTTTTGATTCACGTCAATGACGGCCTTGGCAGTATTTAGGAAAGGTCTGCCAAGGATGAGTGGTACCTGAGCGTCTTCCTCAATATCCATAACAACAAAATCAACAGGAAAGACGAATTTATCAACACGCACCATAATATCTTCAGCAATTCCTCGAGGGAGTTTAACTGATCTATCAGCTAATTGGATGGTCATACGGGTTGGTAAAAGTTCGCTTAATCCTAGTTTCCTATAAAGCGAGTATGGCATAAGGTTTACACTAGCTCCTAAGTCAGCTAAGGCGTTACTTATTTGAACATCCTGAAGGTAACAAGGAATAGTGAAACGGCCAGTGTCTCCTAGCTTTGGGGGCAGTCCTTGTTGCATAATTAAAGAGCATTCTGCGTCTAAGGGCAAGTTAACTATTTTTCTGAGTTTTTCTTTGTTGGTTATAAGTTCTTTAAAGAATTTGGCACAACTAGGCATTTCAACTAAAGCATCTAATAATCGAACGTTTAAGTGTAGGCTTTTGAACATCTCTAGATATTTTCCAAACTGGGCTTCTTGTTTCTCTTTCTTAAGCCTACCAGGGAAAGGTATACGTGTTGGTTTAACTACTTTTGGGGCTTTGGAAGATTCTGGTTTAGGAGAGGTGACAGGAGTGTCAACAGGTACTGAATCAGTGGGTAGAGAAGAACTAGAAGGCTCGTCTGAAGGAATATCCTCCGATTTCTCATTCTTAGTCTCTTTTCCGCCTCTAGTGACGACAAGGATATCATCATAATCATAAGATGAATGATGAATAGCTTTGCTAATCGCTTCTTCTCTTTGCTTCTCCTCAACTTTTAAAAACAATCTTTTAACATTATCCTCCATGTTTTTAATTAAATCGTTTGAAATTCTGAGCAAATAATCAATTTGGTTTTGAAAATCAACAATTTGTTTGTTTTTATTATTTTGCTCAACCATGAAGTTATTGAAAATCGTATTGTTTAGACGAGAAGACAATTGAGAAGAAGTAGAGGGTGTAGAGGGAACTGACAAATGAGAGATAGGTTGTTTGGATAACCGCTGAGTGAAAAGTCTTGAAGGAATGATTTGATCAGTGGTTCCAGATGTGGCGAGAACATCTTCCTTGGGCTTCGAGCGTGAGAAGAGCCGTTGAGGTTGCTTCTTAGGTTTAGAAGAGTCTTGCATATTACTGACAACTTTAGAGATGGATTCGAGTTGAGCTTTTAAAGTGTCGAACGCTTGAGTAGAAGTGTCTTTGTCTTCCAAGGTTGATTCATCAAACTCCAAGTCATGTTGGTGCATCGTTATCGTCTCAATCAACTTCCAGGCTTCTTCTAAAGTATGTAGCATGAAATTTCCGGATGAAGCAGCATCGAGGGTTTGTTGGTGATGAGGATTCAGACTGTTGTAGAATGTGCAGACCAGATTCGTTTCAGCCAACTCATGATTCGGACATCTTCCAAGCAGATTCTTAAAGCGTTCCCAAGCTGAGCTTAATGATTCAGTAGTTCCTTGACGAAAGTTAATGATTTCATTTTTGAGCTTGGTTTGTAGGGACGGAGGGAAAAACTTAGCTAAGAACTTAGTAGCCATCTCCTCCCATGTATGAATCGAATTAGGTTCGAGTTCATAAAACCATGTTTGAGCTCGGAAAGCTAAAGAATATGGAAACAGGTGAAGTCAGGTGACTTTGACACTGGATCCGGTTTGTTCGAAAGAGTCGGAAAGGTTGATGAACTTGTTAAGATAGGCGTTTAAATTTTCAACCGAAAGACCATGAAACTGACACTGAGATTTAAGTAATTTAATGAAGTATGGTCTGATTTCAATGGTTTCATCGGTTGGTGATACGATTGGTCCTCCTCGTCCCTCTAGCAGTGGTTGGGTTGATGAGGCGAGAGTGATACGATTCGTCATAACTTGTTTTAGAAGAAATTAGGGTTTTGGAAAGGATAGGTTTAACTAAGGACGGGAAATTAAAAAATTAACTAACCTAGGGATAAAAACTGTAACTTCCGGATGATATTGATCTTCCGTAAGGATCGCTAAATAACTACTAAGTTAACAAAATTCCTAAAATCGGTCGTTGTAGTCCCCGGCAGCGGCGCCAAAAGCTTGTCGTGCCTCCCGGGTGTCGTTGACCCAACCAACCAGGACGCACGGACAGGGGTTAAATTTATAGAGTAGGGGAATCCTAAGCTGTATACTACTAACAAACCTAAAAGGGCAGTAAGTGGTATGTATGACTCAGGTGTCGTTCTTCAAACTATAACGGGCATGGGAGTCTAGGAAGTTTTATTATCTTTGGAGATTCAGCTAGGGTTTTTAAAAGCTTTTGGATAGGTTTGGTTTTTTTTATAACTAAATACTAATTTAAATAAAGAAAATAAAACAAAAGAGGTTTGTACGGAGACTCGGTCGACAGAGGATAAGTGAGTGTTTACTATGATTTCGTTATATGTTATTGATGAATAGTCAAGGGTAAGGCTACTAGATGTGATGACTAATCCGGAGAGGATAGAAACATAATTAATGCAAAGTATTGTACCTACGACCGTTCCGCGGCTTCCATACGTTTTTACTCCACCAATTGTTGTTTCCAGCACTATACCGAGTAATAGGGCGTTTTACGGTTTTTCCATTTCATTAATTAGGGTTTCACATTACTCTCGCAGATTTCCTATATCCTAATGAGCTACAACTATGAGCCTATTAAATATCTAATGTAGAGTTGTCCGCAATCAGATAAATAATATGTCACGTGGATAGCAGTTATAGAAGTCAAATACACCGGAAGTTCTCCCAAATGTACAGACCAATTTAACCGACGACTATCCTCGAATCCTGGTCCCCAGTCACAGTCATCAGAGACGTCTGTATCGTAGCGTGAATTGTTGATTGAACAAGAACATGAACGGGGATAATCCCGCGGACCAAGTTGGGATAATCGGGCTAACGATCAGTTAAATTGGTCAGCATTACAGATATAAATCATCACAACTATTCCATGCATGTTAATCTACTGTGTAAACCAATATTCTGTGTCTGAAAACCTAATCATACGGTTACTGATATGAACCAGGAGGATAACTCTAGCATGCATCATTCCTAAGGCAACAATTAAACAAGAACATGCAATAGGGTGACACATAGCAGAACATCATAATCCTAAGCGTAGCAGATAACCAATAATCAGATCATAGATATCCCGAAAGTTCTCTCAAAGATATATAACAGATAAAAATGAATCTAACCTATCTCTAATCCTACGCTCCGTGTCTCTTATGATTTGTTTCAACCTAGAGAACACAGCCATACCAAGTTCATTGATCATCAAGTATAGAATAGGTAGAGAACGTACCACTAATAATTGGCCAAGTTCTAGCAGGATACTTCTAACCACAGCATAAGTTGGATAGATAAACATTCGAGATTCAGTTTATGAGTTCATACACAGTTTAAAGTAACACGGGCAGAGTAACAACATGGCATAAACATATTGACTATTCTAACATAACTACATCATAGTAAACACAAAGAAATATCTAGCCTAACATTATATATCTAGCATACAATCCTAAACAAGCATAAACAAAGCAACACATGTTTAAAACTGGAAAGTAAGAGATATATAAATAGAACCTGATACGAATTTATTACAGACAGATCTTCGCGAATACAATGTCTTGGAGTGACTACGTTCAAAAGCTAAAAGCTACCTCTACCTAACTATCTCTCTAACTAGCCCAATTCTAGAGAGAGAAAATCTCTAGAGAGAGAAACTAGAGAGAGAGTGAGGTGTGTGAGAGAGAAAGTATAAGGAAGAAATGAAATGAGAAAATGGTGTATTTTGGAGTGTTGGGGTAGTCCACTATTTATAGGCAAACCCTAAAATCGCACGTACAACTCACGAAGCAGCACGTTCAAGCAAACGAAGCATGATACGGGGCAGCAGGGGCCGTATACGGCCTTGTAAGGGCCGTATACGGTGTAGTAAGGGCCATATACGGTGTAGTAAGGGCCATATACTGTCTCACAAGGGCCGTATACGGTGTGTGGGGCCGTATACGGGCTCTGTCTGATTTCGTTCGTTGCTTAAAACGTCCGTATCTCATTCGTTACGCGTCCGTTTGACCAAATTCTTTCGCCTGTGGTTTCGTAATTCCGTTACGCTTCTAATGATGCCAATCTCATAGAAATTGGGTGTGTAGAACTTAGGCGTAGCCGAAATGACTTTTAGTGGCTCTGAAAGTGCAGTGTTTTCTCCGTCATTTGGCCGTTTCACTTGATTCCATATTTTTCCATCTCGATTTTACCTATACAACAGATGGTAGAAGTTAGGAGGTGAGCTTTGACAGGAAAATGAGGTCGGAGGAATTGGCTTGTATTAAAATGCCGTGTTTTGTGCGATTTCAGAGTGTTTTCAATGATTTTTACCACAACGTCTACTTTTGAACCACTTTAGTGAATTTTAATAAATAATCAATGTTTTGGAATGTTTTTACTAAAGAAAGGTCCAAAATGTGAGGAATAAAGCTTCTAAAAACATGACTTTTTACGTCACATCAAGTTTATTCGTAGCAACTTTATGATTTGTGATTCGTGGTTTAACACTTTTATATTGGTTTGTTATATAACTAAATGTGTTTTTAACTTTGTGTTCTTAAATGCTTTCAGAGACATAAGCTTGGATTCTGGTTGAGACTAAAAAGGGTTAATGGCTCAGATCGGCAACGAACTTTTCCTTTTTTGTCGAGTTAGGGTATGAACCCAATTTATTATACAGGTCGGTAACGAACTTTCAAATTATGTTTCGAGTTAGGTAACGAACTTTATTTTCATCTAACTTTAAAAGTTAGTTACCTAACTCGAAACATAATTTGAAAGTTCGTTACCTAACTCGAAACATAATTCGAATGTTTGTTACCTAACTCGAAACATATATTGGACACGAACTTTCGAATTATGTTTCGAGTTAGGTAACAAACTTTCAAATTATGTTTCGAGTTAGGTAACGAACTTTCAAATTATGTTCGAGTTAGGTAACTCAAAAAGTTCGTTACCTAACTCGAAACATAATTTGAAAGTTCGTTACCGACCTGTTGTCACACCCCGTCTAAAGCGGAAACAACGGGATATAACAACGATAGGATCACAACACATTATTATAAAGATGTCTATATGAAAATAAAAATCCAATGTGTTATGATACTTGTAACATGAATAGGAGTTCACGCTACATGTACATATCAGCAACGAAACAGATAACCAAACAATAATCCCATAATCAAATGTTAAGACAAAACGCCTTCCCCAAATTATTAAAACCAAGTTCCATCTCAAATGACAGTCTCAATCTTAGCTCAAATGCAACCTAGAGGTCCACTAAGCTTTCTTGTCCTCTATCTTCAGCCCACTAGTGCTACCTGAAAAGTTATGCTCAAAAACGTCGACAATAATGTTGGTGAGTTTCGTAGGTTTGAAACATGGCACCATAACATAAAAATCCTTTTTGCTGTGATAATCATTGGTTAGGACAATGCAATCTGTGACACCCCCAAATTTAATGCTTTGCGGAAGCGAGTTTTGGGTGCCACTAATCAAATATCAAACACCAAGATTAATAGCAAACGACTCTAAATGAGACGTTTTGGAAAATACATTACAGTACAGTACATTACGTAAGTTTTCAAAAGTGAACATAGCTTGGAGTTCGGCTAATAGTATCTAGAGATTTTAAAACATGACATCCAGTACAAAAGTAATGCAATGAAATCTCCAAGTATGTATGCATACGACTCAAGCTATCAAGCAGTCCTGCGGGCCATCACTACTGTTGACGCGTACCTGAGAATGCATCACTAAAAGCTTCAACCAAAAGGTTGGTGAATCTCACAGGTTTTTAGTAAGAAGTAATAGAAAGTTTTGGTACAACAACAGTAAGTAAATAGCATTTACAAACAAGTAATTCAGTGAGTAAGAATCAATTACACAATGAAATTCGGTAAGTAAGTATCAATTACTTTCAAGTAATTAAGTAGTAAGTATCAATTACACTAAGGTAATTAGGTAAGTACGTATCAATTACACTCCGGTAATTAAGTAAGTAAGGTCGGTCTATCTTGCCATGAGCCATCATAGTCGAAGCTTAACCGAAATTTTGCCCCTCGTGAGTGCAACCCAAAATCACTCATATGTAACGAGTAGAAAACACCTGTTTATACGACGGTTCGTGGTTGGGCTACCACCCCAGGTGGGGATTGTCAGTCCCATATGGATCCAAATACTAAAACTCGCGCTTATCCGATAATTAACAACTATGACTTCAGAGGCCTTCATTGGATTAACGTAAACTCATGCAATTTGATATACCAGTAAGTAGTATTCAGTATCGTAGTAAATCAGCTAGTTTGTAAGTTCGTACATTGGTAAGGAAGTAAATCAGTAACATAGTAAAACAGTAACTCACTTCGTTTGTAAAGTAGTAAAGTATCAGTATCATAGTAAAACAGTGAGTCACTAAGTTTGTAAAATAGTAAAGTAGTTCATGGAGTAGTAACTCCGTAAAGTAGCAAACCCCGAAGGTCGTAAGTAGTAAGTTCATGGAGTAGTAACTCCGTAAAGTAATAAACCCCGAAGGTCGTAAAGCAGAAATCAGTGAGTTTGTAAATCAGTAAGGCATTTTGTTTGTAAGTTTGTAACACAGTAAGTACAAGTAAGTAATCAATACATTTATATATGTATTCAAGTAAAACAAGTAATGCATCTCCCCAAAACAGTAAAACAGTGAAAAGGGGGCTGTGAGACTCACCTGTGGGTGCTAGCGTTCCTAATCGCAAGTAATATCCAATCCGAAATCCTCTAACGTCCTAAACGTAAGAGATATATTAATAATAGTATTTGACAGCTTGTCAAATTATGCAAATGATTTAATTGTTTTGGACGGCCGTTCGAGTTAGACTATCGATGATTCGTTGGTGTTAAGGGTCATTAGTGTTTCTTGACTTGAAAACATTAGTTTACTAGTTATGCGTCTTGTATGCCCATATATATATATATATACATACTTATACATAAAATTATTTAAGTTCCTTGTATACTTTGAAAAAGTATATGTATATAAAACGTACGAGTTATATTGTATATATATACATAGAAATGTCGTTGTATACACATGTATATATAAACGTATATACATTTTAAGCTTAATTCGTTTAACTCGTATTATTTTGTCATCGTGCATAAAAATATACAAAGTAATGTTTTACTTATCAATATATATGTAAAAGAGATATAGTAATAACTAATAATAAAAACATAAATATAACTAGTTTGTAAAAATTGAATTAAATCAAAAAAATATAACTAGTTTGCAAAAATTGAATTAAATCAAAACAGGGTCACAGGTTTCGAACCTGTGACCTCACGGTTCAAACCACAAGCACATGCCAATGAGCTATGTGAAACTTTTGTTAATAAGTTACTTAGTATATGTATATATCTGTTAGAAATTAAGTGCAATTTATTTGTTTCTCCATCACAACTCACAGTATCCTAACACAAGTTTATAATCTTTAAATCGGGACATAGTAGTACATATATATATCTCGATCATACATATGATTGCATAAATATTATGAACACAACTTTAAAGAAAAAGTGGAGGTTGCTCACGGTGGTGATGAAAGCCGACGGTGAAGGTGGCGATGGTGTTCGGAGGTGTGGCCGGAAGTGGTGATGCCAAGAGTGATGATGAAGACGATGGTGGTGAGCTACAGTTGATGCTGCTGTTCGTTTGTAATGATGATCGAAGATGGTGATGGTGCTCGGTGGTGGTACGTGGTTGCTCGATGGAGGACAGAAAAGAGAGAGAGTTGGTGGTGGTGACCCGATGGTGAGGATAAGCATGATGATGATAGACGATCGGTGATGATGATGATCCTAAATTATTGTTGTTGTTGATTGATGATGAAAAACCGAGAAGAGAGGGAGAGATCAAGAGATGAGAATGAGGTCACATGGGTGTTCAATCGGGTTATGTCTACCTCCAATTATTGGAGGTAGTTGGCTCCCACTCGCGGTACAAAATACCCGTATTTTTGTACCCGATCGAAAAGTAGTATAATATTTTTAATTGATAAATTTCTAAAAACATAATCGTTTATATTTTTAATAGAAGTGTTTAATAAAAATACTTTATTGGATTTATAAAAATATTACTTTGTTTCAGTTTGGTTTGACGGATAGTTTTCAGTATGCAAAAAGGTTTATAAAAATTTTCTGAGTATAGTAATATTATTTCTAACAATAATATTTCAGTTGGATATGTTTTGCACTAACTTTTATTTTTAAGTGTTTGCATTTTTGTCAGATTTGTATGTACACGATTATTAAATAATCCTTTTGACGATATATATATATTTATATATATAATGCTTGTATATTTCAGCAAGTTGAGTATATAATACTTTGTAATAAAAGTTCAAATTTGGACCGAAATTTGGGTTGTTTTTGACCGGGTGTCACATTCTCCCCTTGTTAGGAGAATTTCGTCCCGAAATTCGTTCGTAATATTTGTCGATGTATTTAAGTTATAGTCTGCGCGTTATCTACGGAAGTCGGACATCACTCATCTAGCGTTGTCTTCCTCCCCTTGTTGGACTAGTGCCCTACCGGCGACTAAGGAATTCGAAAAGAAATTTTGGGATGTGTTGACCATTATGTCTGCATGACCAGGCCAGTCGATCACTAGCGGGTAGCTACAATGTGTACTAGCAGCCTAAAGTAAAGTAGTATCTTCCACTGTGTTCATACAGTTTGTAACGGACAGTAGTATCGTAGCGTAAATTTGACTCTATCAGTCTCCTATAGAAACTAAATGGTTTAGCCTACATTAGTTTTATGTGGGATGTTACCCATTGTATAAAATTTAACCGGTATGTCTTCCGGTATAACCGGTATGTTTTCCGGTATAAAACATCGTAGGATATGTTATTCCTATACATATGTAAGCTAAACCTCGTCTCCAATAGAAACTATAGAATCTAAATTGTCGTTTTTCCCTAACCCTATCGTACACTTAGAATGTAGGGAAAACATAGAAGTATTCAAACAGCAAGTAAGATTGATCAAAGAAATTAGTATACGGGCAGTCGGATCATTAGTGAGTGACCATACCCCCGACTTTATTCGGGTCCTGGTACTAGGTAGGCTTTTCTTATAGAAGCAAGGGTGTCATTGTATACTGTGAAATTTTTTTGCGGACCTTTCCGAATTTGAAATTTGTTTTTAAAGTTGTGCACTATAAGTAAGTTTACAAGGTTATAAAATTTTGAAAATTTTATAAAACACTTCGTGAGAAATTTTCGTAGGGTTTTATCAGAAATATATTTGTTAGAAATTATGATGGTAAAAGTCTGTTGAAATTTGAAATCCGGTGAAAATTTGAGTCGATAAGTAGTTTAGTTGAAACCATTGTCAGCAACCATGTTTTGAAAATTTTGTTTAGCAAAATATGTTAATAAACATGAGTTATGTAAATTTCAGGGTAAAGGCCTGTTGAAATTTTGTTGAAACAGTTTTCCTAGGGAACACCTAACGGTACAGTGGAGTGAGTTTCAAAATATTTTAGATTTATAATTAGGTAGGTGGTAGTAAGCAAATACAAAGTCCCGATCCTCATATCAAAGGACGCTAAAGTAGCTATATTTGTCATTTTCAGTAGTGTAGGTAGTAACAAAAGTACCATCGGATAAGGCCTATTCCTATACCTTCAGTATATAATAGCCTGTGGAGTGGTATGCAATTGAGGCCTATATATATATATATATATATATATATATATATATATATATATATATATATATATATATATATATATATATACCTATATCACCCAATAGCCTAATCATATGTGTATACACCATTTAGAAACTAGATTGTTGTCCTCTAAATCCTATCTCACTCATAGGATCTAAGCTACAGAATGAAGTATCAAGTAATAGGTACATGTCAGAGTTTCGTTTAAGGATATGATCATCGTAGTTGCATATATAACTGTAATATATCACAACACAAGTGACAACCATTAGTGTAGAATAACAGTGGTTGTAATCATCTAACTTGCGAATTCAAATGATTAAGAGGGTTAAAGTTTACAAAAGTGAAAGGAATGTTACATTTGGACAAGTATTGATCGTTATACAAATGTGATAGGGAGGCGAGAAAGGAATGTAGTCTTTAGGTGTATGTCGATCTTGATTACTAATCGGTTCGTATCGAAGAGAATGTCGAAGTTCTAATATCCGCCAAGGTAAGCCTATTTCGAAGAGATGACTCTCGAAACTAGGGTACATCCCAGTACTATTTTCTTGACTTGATCAACTTACCGTCAAGTGTACCTAAGCAATAAATGCGTTACCAAGTGTCGGAGGATATCAATAGGCCTAACTATATATGTATAACCAATACATACACATTCTCCACCTAGTCGTGTCTAACGTAAAACAAGTAGAAGTCACGGTTCTCTCGTGGTCAGAGTCAACTAATACATTCCTGTTCAACATAACCCCTTTCAGATCTCACATCATCCTTATTTAATTGTACATAGTTGATCATGCTATGTTAAATTAAACTTGTATGATGAAATCCCTGAACCAGTTATATCTAATGAGGAATACTGCCTAACGGTTATAGTCTAGGCCCACTAAATGCATCCTAGTTCACTATAACCTTAGGCTCTGATACCAATCTGTGACACCCCCAAATTTAATGCTTTGCGGAAGCGAGTTTTGGGTGCCACTAATCAAATATCAAACACCAAGATTAATAGCAAACGACTCTAAATGAGACGTTTTGGAAAATACATTACAGTACAGTACATTACGTAAGTTTTCAAAAGTGAACATAGCTTGGAGTTCGGCTAATAGTATCTAGAGATTTTAAAACATGACATCCAGTACAAAAGTAATGCAATGAAATCTCCAAGTATGTATGCATACGACTCAAGCTATCAAGCAGTCCTGCGGGCCATCACTACTGTTGACGCGTACCTGAGAATGCATCACTAAAAGCGTCAACCAAAAGGTTGGTGAATCTCACAGGTTTTTAGTAAGAAGTAATAGAAAGTTTTGGTACAACAACAGTAAGTAAATAGCATTTACAAACAAGTAATTCAGTGAGTAAGAATCAATTACACAATGAAATTCGGTAAGTAAGTATCAATTACTTTCAAGTAATTAAGTAGTAAGTATCAATTACGCTAAGGTAATTAGGTAAGTACGTATTAATTACACTCCGGTAATTAAGTAAGTAAGGTCGGTCTATCTTACCATGAGCCATCATAGTCGAAGCTTAACCGAAATTTTTCCCCTCGTGAGTGCAACCCAAAATCACTCATATGTAATGAGTAGAAAACACCTGTTTATACGAGTAACGGTTCGTGGTGGCGCTACCACCCCAGGTGGGGATTGTCAGTCTCATATGGATCCAAATACTAAAACTCACGCTTATCCGATAATTAACAACTATGACTTCAGAGGCCTTCATTGGATTAACGTAAACTCATGCAATTTGATATACCAGTAAGTAGTATTCAGTATTGTAGTAAATCAGCTAGTTTGTAAGTTCGTACATTGGTAAGGTAGTAAATCAGTAACATAGTAAAACAGTAACTCACTTCGTTTGTAAAGTAGTAAAGTATCAGTATCATAGAAAAACAGTGAGTCACTAAGTTGGTACAATAGTGAAGTAGTTCATGGAGTAGTAACTCCGTAAAGTAGCAAACCCCGAAGGTCGTAAGTAGTAAGTTCATGGAGTAGTAACTCCGTAAAGTAATAAACCCCGAAGGTCGTAAAGCAGAAATCAGTGAGTTTGTAAATCAGTAAGGCATTTTGTTTGTAAGTTTGTAACACAGTAAGTACAAGTAAGTAATCAATACGTTTATATATGTATTCAAGTAAAACAAGTAATTCATCTCCCCAAAACAGTAAAACAGTGAAAAGGGGGCTGTGAGACTCACCTGTGGGTGCTAGCATTCCTAATCGCAAGTAATATCCAATCCGAAATCCTCTAACGTCATAAACGTACGAGATATATTAATAATAGTATTTGACAGCTTGTCAAATTATGCAAATGATTTAATTGTTTTGGACGGCCGTTCGAGTTAGACTATCGATGATTCGTTGGTGTTAAGGGTCATTAGTGTTTCTTGACTTGAAAACATTAGTATTCATCGAGTTCTCTTACTAGTTATGCGTCTTGTATGCCCATATATATATATATATATATATACATACTTATACATAAAATCATTTAAGTTCCTTGTATACTTTGAAAAAGTATATGTTTATAAAACGTACGAGTTATATTGTATATATAGATAGAAATGTCGTTGTATACACATGTATATATAAACGTATATACATTTTAAGCTTAATTCGTTTAACTCGTATTATTTTGTCATCGTGCATAAAAATATACAAAGTAATGTTTTACTTATCAATATATATGTAAAAGAGATATAGTAATAATTAATAATAAAAACATAAATATAACTAGTTTGTAAAAATTGAATTAAATCAAAAAAATATAACTAGTTTGCAAAAATTGAATTAAATCAAAACAGGGTCACAGGTTTCGAACCTGTGACCTCACGGTTCAAACCACAAGCACGTGCCAATGAGCTATGTGATAATTTTGTTAATAAGTTACTTAGTATATGTATATATCTGTTAGAAATTAAGTGCAATTTATTTGTTTCTCCATCACAACTCACAGTATCCTAACACGAGTTTATAATCTTTAAATCGGGACATAGTAGTACATATATATATCTCGATCATACATATGATTGCATAAATATTATGAACACAACTTTAAAGAAAAAGTGGAGGTTGCTCATGGTGGTGATGAAAGCCGACGGTGAAGGTGGTGGTGGTGTTCGGAGGTGTGGCCGGAAGTGGTGATGCCAAGAGTGATGATGAAGACGATGGTGGTGAGCTACAGTTGCTGCTGCTGTTCGTTTGTGGTGATGATCGAAGATGGTGATGGTGCTCGGTGGTGGTACGTGGTTGCTCGATGGAGGACAGAAAAGAGAGAGAGTTGGTGGTGGTGACCCGATGGTGAGGATAAGCATGATGATGATAGATGATCGATGATGATGATGATCCTAAATTATTGTTGTTGTTGATTGATGATGAAAAACCGAGAAGAGAGGGAGAGATCAAGAGATGAGAATGAGGTCACAGGGGTGTTCAATCGGGTTATGTCTACCTCCAATTATTGGAGGTAGTTGGCTCCCACTCGCGGTACAAAATACCCGTGTTTTTGTACCCGATCGAAAAGTAGTATAATATTTTTAATTGATAAATTTCTAAAAACATAATCGTTTATATTTTTAATTGAAGTGTTTCATAAAAATACTTTATTGGAATTATAAAAATATTACTTTGTTTCAGTTTGGTTTGACGGATAGTTTTCAGTATGCAAAAAGGTTTATAAAAATTTTCTGAGTATAGTAATATTATTTCTAACAATAATATTTCAGTTGGATATGTTTTGCACTAACTTTTATTTTTAAGTGTTTGCGTTCTATCAGATTTGTATGTACACGATTATTAAATAATCCTTTTGACGTTATTATATATATTTATATATATAATGCTTGTAGATTTCAGCAAGTTGAGTATATAATACTTTGTAATAAAAGTTCAAATTTGGACCGAAATTTGGGTTGTTTTTGACCGGGTGTCACATTCTCCCCTTGTTAGGAGAATTTCGTCCCGAAATTCGTTCGTAATATTTGTCGATGTATTTAAGTTATAGTCTGCGCGTTATCTACGGAAGTCGGACATCACTCATCTAGCGTTGTCTTCCTCCCCTTGTTGGACTAGTGCCCTACCGGCGACTAAGGAATTCGAAAAGAAATTTTGGGATGTGTTGACCATTATGTCTGCATGACCAGGCCAGTCGATCACAAGCGGGTAGCTACAATGTGTACTAGCAGCCTAAAGTAAAGTAGTATCTTCCACTGTGTTCATACAGTTTGTAACGGACAGTAGTATCGTAGCGTAAATTTGACTCTATCAGTCTCCTATAGAAACTAAATGGTTTAGCCTACATTAGTTTTATGTGGGATGTTACCCATTGTATAAAATTTAACCGGTATGTCTTCCGGTATAACCGGTATGTTTTCCGGTATAAAACATCGTAGGATATGTTATTCCTATACATATGTAAGCTAAACCTCGTCTCCAATAGAAATTATAGAATCTAAATTGTCGTTTTTCCCTAACCCTATCGTACACTTAGAATGTAGGGAAAACATAGAAGTATTCAAACAGCAAGTAAGATCGATCAAAGAAATTAGTATACGGGCAGTCGGATCATTAGTGAGTGACCATACCACCGTCTTTATTCGGGTCCTGGTACTAGGTAGGCTTTTCTTATAGAAGCAAGGGTGTCATTGTATACTGTGAAATTTTTTTGCGGACCTTTTTGAATTTGAAATTTGTTTAAAGTTGTGCACTATAAGTAAGTTTACAAGGTTATAAAATTTTGAAAATTTTATAAAACACTTCGTGAGAAATTTTCGTAGGGTTTTATCAGAAATATATTTGTTAGAAATTATGATGGTAAAAGTCTGTTGAAATTTGAAATCCGGTGAAAATTTGAGTCGATAAGTAGTTTAGTTGAAACCATTGTCAGCAACCATGTTTTGAAAATTTTGTTTAGCAAAATATGTTAATAAACAGGAGTTATGTAAATTTCAGGGTAAAGGCCTGTTGAAATTTTGTTGAAACAGTTTTCCTAGGGAACACCTAACGGTACAGTGGAGTGAGTTTCAAAATATTTTAGACGTATAATTAGGTAGGTGGTAGTAAGCAAATACAAAGTCCCGATCCTCATATCAAAGGACGCTAAAGTAGCTATATTTGTCATTTTCAGTAGTGTAGGTAGTAACAAAAGTACCATCGGATAAGGCCTATTCCTATACCTTCAGTATATAATAGCCTATGGAGTGGTATGCAATTGAGGCATATATATATATATATATATATATATATATATATATATATATATATATATATACCTATATCACATAATAGCCTAATCATATGTGTATACACCATTTAGAAACTAGATTGTTGTCCTCTAAATCCTATCTCACTCATAGGATCTAAGCTACGGAATGAAGTATCAAGTAATAGGTACATGTCAGAGTTTCGTTTAAGGATATGATCATCGTAGTTGCATATATAACTGTAATATATCACAACACAAGTGACAACCATTAGTGTAGAATAACAGTGGTTGTAATCATCTAACTTGCGAATTCAATTGATTAAGAGGGTTAAAGTTTACAAAAGTGAAAGGAATGTTACATTCGGACAAGTATTGATCGTTATACAAATGTGATAGGGAGGCGAGAAAGGAATGTAGTCTTTAGGTGAATGTCGATCTTGATTACTAATCGGTTCGTATCGAAGAGAATGTCGAAGTTCTAATATCCTCCAAGGTAAGCCTATTTCGAAGAGATGACTCTCGAAACTAGGGTACATCCCAGTACTATTTTCTTGACTCGATCAACTTACCGTCAAGTGTACCTAAGCAATAAATGCGTTACCAAGTGTCGGAGGATATCAATAGGCCTAACCATATATGTATAACCAATACATACGCATTCTCCACCTAGTCGTGTCTAACGTAAAACAAGTAGAAGTCACGGTTCTCTCGTGGTCAGAGTCAACTAATGCATTCCTGTTCAACATAACCCCTTTCAGATCTCACATCATCTTCATTTAATTGTACATAGTTGATCAGGCTATGTTAAATTAAACTTGTATGATGAAATCCCTGAACCAGTTATATCTAATGAGGAATACTGCCTAACGGTTATAGTCTAGGCCCACTAAATGCATCCGAGTTCACTATAACCTTAGGCTCTGATACCAATCTGTGACACCCCCAAATTTAATGCTTTGCGGAAGCGAGTTTTGGGTGCCACTGATCAAATATCAAACACCAAGATTAATAGCAAACGACTCTAAATGAGACGTTTTGGAAAATACATTACAGTACAGTACATTACGTAAGTTTTCAAAAGTGAACATAGCTTGGAGTTCGGCTAATAGTATCTAGAGATTTTAAAACATGACATCCAGTACAAAAGTAATCCAATGAAATCTCCAAGTATGTATGCATACGACTCAAGCTATCAAGCAGTCCTGCGGGCCATCACTACTGTTGACGCGTACCTGAGAATGCATCATTAAAAGCGTCAACCAAAAGGTTGGTGAATCTCATAGGTTTTTAGTAAGAAGTAATAGAAAGTTTTGGTACAACAACAGTAAGTAAATAGCATTTACAAACAAGTAATTCAGTGAGTAAGAATCAATTACACAATGAAATTCAGTAAGTAAGTATCAATTACTTTCAAGTAATTAAGTAGTAAGTATCAATTACACTAAGGTAATTAGGTAAGTACGTATCAATTACACTCCGGTAATTAAGTAAGTAAGGTCGGTCTATCTTGCCAAGAGCCATCATAGTCGAAGCTTAACCGAAATTTTGCCCCTCGTGAGTGCAACCCAAAATCACTCATATGTAACGAGTAGAAAACACCTGTTTATACGAGTAACGGTTTGTGGTGGCACTACCACCCCAGGTGGGGATTGTCAGTCCCATATGGATCCAAATACTAAAACTCGCGCTTATCCGATAATTAACAACTATGACTTCAGAGGCCTTCATTGGATTAACGTAAACTCATGCAATTTGATATACCAGTAAGTAGTATTCAGTATCGTAGTAAATCAGCTAGTTTGTAAGTTCGTACATTGGTAAGGTAGTAAATCAGTAACATAGTAAAACAGTAACTCTCTTCGTTTGTAAAGTAGTAAAGTATCAGTATCATAGTAAAACAGTGAGTCACTAAGTTTGTACAATAGTAAAGTAGTTCATGGAGTAGTAACTCCATAAAGTAGCAAACCCCGAAGGTCGTAAGTAGTATGTTCATGGAGTAGTAACTCCGTAAAGTAATAAACCCCGAAGGTCGTAAAGCAGAAATCAGTGAGTTTGTAAATCAGTAAGGCATTTTGTTTGTAAGTTTGTAACACAGTAAGTACAAGTAGGTAATCAATACATTTATATATGTATTCAAGTAAAACAAGTAATGCATCTCCCCAAAACAGTAAAACAGTGAAAAGGGGGCTGTGAGACTCACCTGTGGGTGCTAGCGTTCCTAATCGCAAGTAATATCCAATCCGAAATCCTCTAACGTCCTAAACGTAAGAGATATATTAATAATAGTATTTGACAGCTTGTCAAATTATGCAAATGATTTAATTGTTTTGGACGGCCGTTCGAGTTAGACTATCGATGATTCGTTGGTGTTAAGGGTCATTAGTGTTTCTTGACTTGAAAACATTAGTATTCATCGAGTTCTCTTACTAGTTATGCGTCTTGTATGCCCATATATATATATATATATATATATATATATACATACTTATACATAAAATCATTTAAGTTCCTTGTATACTTTGAAAAAGTATATGTATATAAAACATACGAGTTATATTGTATATATATACATAGAAATGTCGTTGTATACACATATATATATAAACGTATATACATTTTAAGCTTAAATCGTTTAACTCGTATTATTTTGTCATCGTGCATAAAAATATACAAAGTAATGTTTTACTTATCAATATATATGTAAAAGAGATATAGTAATAACTAATAATAAAAACATAAATATAACTAGTTTGTAAAAATTGAATTAAATCAAAAAAATATAACCAGTTTGCAAAAATTGAATTAAATCAAAACAGGGTCACAGGTTTCGAACCTGTGACCTCACGGTTCAAACCACAAGCACGTGCCAATGAGCTATGTGATAATTTTGTTAATAAGTTACTTAGTATATGTATATATCTGTTAGAAATTAAGTGCAATTTATTTGTTTCTCCATCACAACTCACAGTATCCTAACACGAGTTTATAATCTTTAAATCGGGACATAGTAGTACATATATATATCTCGATCATAGATATGATTGCATAAATATTATGAACACAACTTTAAAGAAAAAGTGGAGGTTGCTCATGGTGGTGATGAAAGCCGACGGTGAAGGTGGCGGTGGTGTTCGGAGGTGTGGCCGGAAGTGGTGATGCCAAGAGTGATGATGAAGACGATGGTGGTGAGCTACAGTTGCTGCTGCTGTTCGTTTGTGGTGATGATCGAAGATGGTGATGGTGCTCGGTGGTGGTACGTGGTTGCTCGATGGAGGACAGAAAAGAGAGAGAGTTGGTGGTGGTGACCCGATGGTGAGGATAAGCATGATGATGATAGATGATCGATGATGATGATGATCCTAAATTATTGTTGTTGTTGATTGATGATGAAAAACCGAGAAGAGAGGGAGAGATCAAGAGATGAGAATGAGGTCACAGGGGTGTTCAATCGGGTTATGTCTACCTCCAATTATTGGAGGTAGTTGGCTCCCACTCGCGGTACAAAATACCCGTGTTTTTGTACCCGATCGAAAAGTAGTATAATATTTTTAATTGATAAATTTCTAAAAACATAATCGTTTATATTTTTAATTGAAGTGTTTCATAAAAATACTTTATTGGAATTATAAAAATATTACTTTGTTTCAGTTTGGTTTGACGGATAGTTTTCAGTATGCAAAAAGGTTTATAAAAATTTTCTGAGTATAGTAATATTATTTCTAACAATAATATTTCAGTTGGATATGTTTTGCACTAACTTTTATTTTTAAGTGTTTGCGTTCTATCAGATTTGTATGTACACGATTATTAAATAATCCTTTTGACGTTATTATATATATTTATATATATAATGCTTGTAGATTTCAGCAAGTTGAGTATATAATACTTTGTAATAAAAGTTCAAATTTGGACCGAAATTTGGGTTGTTTTTGACCGGGTGTCACATTCTCCCCTTGTTAGGAGAATTTCGTCCCGAAATTCGTTCGTAATATTTGTCGATGTATTTAAGTTATAGTCTGCGCGTTATCTACGGAAGTCGGACATCACTCATCTAGCGTTGTCTTCCTCCCCTTGTTGGACTAGTGCCCTACCGGCGACTAAGGAATTCGAAAAGAAATTTTGGGATGTGTTGACCATTATGTCTGCATGACCAGGCCAGTCGATCACAAGCGGGTAGCTACAATGTGTACTAGCAGCCTAAAGTAAAGTAGTATCTTCCACTGTGTTCATACAGTTTGTAACGGACAGTAGTATCGTAGCGTAAATTTGACTCTATCAGTCTCCTATAGAAACTAAATGGTTTAGCCTACATTAGTTTTATGTGGGATGTTACCCATTGTATAAAATTTAACCGGTATGTCTTCCGGTATAACCGGTATGTTTTCCGGTATAAAACATCGTAGGATATGTTATTCCTATACATATGTAAGCTAAACCTCGTCTCCAATAGAAATTATAGAATCTAAATTGTCGTTTTTCCCTAACCCTATCGTACACTTAGAATGTAGGGAAAACATAGAAGTATTCAAACAGCAAGTAAGATCGATCAAAGAAATTAGTATACGGGCAGTCGGATCATTAGTGAGTGACCATACCACCGTCTTTATTCGGGTCCTGGTACTAGGTAGGCTTTTCTTATAGAAGCAAGGGTGTCATTGTATACTGTGAAATTTTTTTGCGGACCTTTCTGAATTTGAAATTTGTTTAAAGTTGTGCACTATAAGTAAGTTTACAAGGTTATAAAATTTTGAAAATTTTATAAAACACTTCGTGAGAAATTTTCGTAGGGTTTTATCAGAAATATATTTGTTAGAAATTATGATGGTAAAAGTCTGTTGAAATTTGAAATCCGGTGAAAATTTGAGTCGATAAGTAGTTTAGTTGAAACCATTGTCAGCAACCATGTTTTGAAAATTTTGTTTAGCAAAATATGTTAATAAACAGGAGTTATGTAAATTTCAGGGTAAAGGCCTGTTGAAATTTTGTTGAAACAGTTTTCCTAGGGAACACCTAACGGTACAGTGGAGTGAGTTTCAAAATATTTTAGACGTATAATTAGGTAGGTGGTAGTAAGCAAATACAAAGTCCCGATCCTCATATCAAAGGACGCTAAAGTAGCTATATTTGTCATTTTCAGTAGTGTAGGTAGTAACAAAAGTACCATCGGATAAGGCCTATTCCTATACCTTCAGTATATAATAGCCTATGGAGTGGTATGCAATTGAGGCATATATATATATATATATATATATATATATATATATATATATATATATATATACCTATATCACATAATAGCCTAATCATATGTGTATACACCATTTAGAAACTAGATTGTTGTCCTCTAAATCCTATCTCACTCATAGGATCTAAGCTACGGAATGAAGTATCAAGTAATAGGTACATGTCAGAGTTTCGTTTAAGGATATGATCATCGTAGTTGCATATATAACTGTAATATATCACAACACAAGTGACAACCATTAGTGTAGAATAACAGTGGTTGTAATCATCTAACTTGCGAATTCAATTGATTAAGAGGGTTAAAGTTTACAAAAGTGAAAGGAATGTTACATTCGGACAAGTATTGATCGTTATACAAATGTGATAGGGAGGCGAGAAAGGAATGTAGTCTTTAGGTGTATGTCGATCTTGATTACTAATCGGTTCGTATCGAAGAGAATGTCGAAGTTCTAATATCCTCCAAGGTAAGCCTATTTCGAAGAGATGACTCTCGAAACTAGGGTACATCCCAGTACTATTTTCTTGACTCTATCAACTTACCGTCAAGTGTACCTAAGCAATAAATGCGTTACCAAGTGTCGGAGGATATCAATAGGCCTAACCATATATGTATAACCAATACATACGCATTCTCCACCTAGTCGTGTCTAACGTAAAACAAGTAGAAGTCACGGTTCTCTCGTGGTCAGAGTCAACTAATGCATTCCTGTTCAACATAACCCCTTTCAGATCTCACATCATCTTCATTTAATTGTACATAGTTGATCAGGCTATGTTAAATTAAACTTGTATGATGAAATCCCTGAACCAGTTATATCTAATGAGGAATACTGCCTAACGGTTATAGTCTAGGCCCACTAAATGCATCCGAGTTCACTATAACCTTAGGCTCTGATACCAATCTGTGACACCCCCAAATTTAATGCTTTGCGGAAGCGAGTTTTGGGTGCCACTGATCAAATATCAAACACCAAGATTAATAGCAAACGACTCTAAATGAGACGTTTTGGAAAATACATTACAGTACAGTACATTACGTAAGTTTTCAAAAGTGAACATAGCTTGGAGTTCGGCTAATAGTATCTAGAGATTTTAAAACATGACATCCAGTACAAAAGTAATCCAATGAAATCTCCAAGTATGTATGCATACGACTCAAGCTATCAAGCAGTCCTGCGGGCCATCACTACTGTTGACGCGTACCTGAGAATGCATCATTAAAAGCGGCAACCAAAAGGTTGGTGAATCTCACAGGTTTTTAGTATGAAGTAATAGAAAGTTTTGGTACAACAACAGTAAGTAAATAGCATTTACAAACAAGTAATTCAGTGAGTAAGAATCAATTACACAATGAAATTCGGTAAGTAAGTATCAATTACTTTCAAGTAATTAAGTAGTAAGTATCAATTACACTAAGGTAATTAGGTAAGTACGTATCAATTACACTCCGGTAATTAAGTAAGTAAGGTCGGTCTATCTTGCCAAGAGCCATCATAGTCGAAGCTTAACCGAAATTTTGCCCCTCGTGAGTGCAACCCAAAATCACTCATATGTAACGAGTAGAAAACACCTGTTTATACGAGTAACGGTTTGTGGTGGCACTACCACCCCAGGTGGGGATTGTCAGTCCCATATGGATCCAAATACTAAAACTCGCGCTTATCCGATAATTAACAACTATGACTTCAGAGGCCTTCATTGGATTAACGTAAACTCATGCAATTTGATATACCAGTAAGTAGTATTCAGTATCGTAGTAAATCAGCTAGTTTGTAAGTTCGTACATTGGTAAGGTAGTAAATCAGTAACATAGTAAAACAGTAACTCTCTTCGTTTGTAAAGTAGTAAAGTATCAGTATCATAGTAAAACAGTGAGTCACTAAGTTTGTACAATAGTAAAGTAGTTCATGGAGTAGTAACTCCATAAAGTAGCAAACCCCGAAGGTCGTAAGTAGTATGTTCATGGAGTAGTAACTCCGTAAAGTAATAAACCCCGAAGGTCGTAAAGCAGAAATCAGTGAGTTTGTAAATCAGTAAGGCATTTTGTTTGTAAGTTTGTAACACAGTAAGTACAAGTAGGTAATCAATACATTTATATATGTATTCAAGTAAAACAAGTAATGCATCTCCCCAAAACAGTAAAACAGTGAAAAGGGGGCTGTGAGACTCACCTGTGGGTGCTAGCGTTCCTAATCGCAAGTAATATCCAATCCGAAATCCTCTAACGTCCTAAACGTAAGAGATATATTAATAATAGTATTTGACAGCTTGTCAAATTATGCAAATGATTTAATTGTTTTGGACGGCCGTTCGAGTTAGACTATCGATGATTCGTTGGTGTTAAGGGTCATTAGTGTTTCTTGACTTGAAAACATTAGTATTCATCGAGTTCTCTTACTAGTTATGCGTCTTGTATGCCCAAATATATATATATATATATATATATATATATATACATACATACTTATACATAAAATCATTTAAGTTCCTTGTATACTTTGAAAAAGTATATGTATATAAAACGTACGAGTTATATTGTATATATATACATAGAAATGTCGTTGTATACACACATATATATAAACGTATATACATTTTAAGCTTAAATCGTTTAACTCGTATTATTTTGTCATCGTGCATAAAAATATACAAAGTAATGTTTTACTTATCAATATATATGTAAAAGAGATATAGTAATAACTAATAATAAAAACATAAATATAACTAGTTTGTAAAAATTGAATTAAATCAAAAAAATATAACCAGTTTGCAAAAATTGAATTAAATCAAAACAGGGTCACAGGTTTCGAACCTGTGACCTCACGGTTCAAACCACAAGCACGTGCCAATGAGCTATGTGATACTTTTGTTAATAAGTTACTTAGTATATGTATATATCTGTTAGAAATTAAGTGCAATTTTTTTGTTTCTCCATCACAACTCACAGTATCCTAACACGAGTTTATAATCTTTAAATCGGGACATAGTAGTACATATATATATCTCGATCATACATATGATTGCATAAATATTATGAACACAACTTTAAAGAAAAAGTGGAGGTTGCTCACGGTGGTGATGAAAGACGACGGTGAAGGTGGCGGTGGTGTTCGGAGGTGTGGCCGGAAGTGGTGATGCCAAGAGTGATGATGAAGACGATGGTGGTGAGCTACAGTTGCTGCTGCTGTTCGTTTGTGGTGATGATCGAAGATGGTGATGGTGCTCGGTGGTGGTACGTGGTTGTTCGATGGAGGACAGAAAAGAGAGAGAGTTGGTGGTGGTGACCCGATGGTGAGGATAAGCATGATGATGATAGATGATCGGTGATGATGATGATCCTAAATTATTGTTGTTGTTGATTGATGATGAAAAACCGAGAAGAGAGGGAGAGATCAAGAGATGAGAATGAGGTCACAGGGGTGTTCAATCGGGTTATGTCTACCTCCAATTATTGGAGGTAGTTGGCTCCCACTCGCGGTACAAAATACCCGTGTTTTTGTACCCGATCGAAAAGTAGTATAATATTTTTAATTGATAAATTTCTAAAAACATAATCGTTTATATTTTTAATTGAAGTGTTTCATAAAAATACTTTATTGGAATTATAAAAATATTACTTTGTTTCAGTTTGGTTTGACGGATAGTTTTCAGTATGCAAAAAGGTTTATAAAATTTTTCTGAGTATAGTAATATTATTTCTAACAATAATATTTCAGTTGGATATGTTTTGCACTAACTTTTATTTTTAAGTGTTTGCGTTCTGTCAGATTTGTATGTACACGATTATTAAATAATCCTTTTGACGTTATTATATATATTTATATATATAATGCTTGTATATTTCAGCAAGTTGAGTATATAATACTTTGTAATAAAAGTTCAAATTTGGACCGAAATTTGGGTTGTTTTTGTCCGGGTGTCACATTCTCCCCTTGTTAGGAGAATTTCGTCCCGAAATTCATTCGTAATATATGTTGATGTATTTAAGTTATAGTCTGCGCGTTATCAACGGAAGTCGGACAGCACTCATCTAGCGTTGTCTTCCTCCCCTTGTTGGACTAGTGCCCTACCGGCGACTAAGGAATTCGAAAAGAAATTTTGGGATGTGTTGACCATTATGTCTGCATGACCAGGCCAGTCGATCACTAGCGGGTAGCTACAATGTGTACTAGCAGCCTAAAGTAAAGTAGTATCTTCCACTGTGTTCATACAGTTTGTAACGGACAGTAGTATCGTAGCGTAAATTTGACTCTATCAGTCTCCTATAGAAACTAAATGGTTTAGCCTACATTAGTTTTATGTGGGATGTTACCCATTGTATAAAATTTAACCGGTATGTCTTCCGGTATAACCGGTATGTTTTCCGGTATAAAACATCGTAGGATATGTTATTCCTATACATATGTAAGCTAAACCTCGTCTCCAATAGAAACTATAGAATCTAAATTGTCGTTTTTCCCTAACCTTATCGTACACTTAGAATGTAGGGAAAACATAGAAGTATTCAAACAGCAAGTAAGATCGATCAAAGAAATTAGTATACGGGCAGTCGGATCATTAGTGAGTGACCATACCCCCGTCTTTATTCGGGTCCTGGTACTAGGTAGGCTTTTCTTATAGAAGCAAGGGTGTCATTGTATACTGTGAAATTTTTTTGCGGACCTTTCCGAATTTGAAATTTGTTTAAAGTTGTGCACTATAAGTAAGTTTACAAGGTTATAAAATTTTGAAAATTTTATAAAACACTTCGTGAGAAATTTTCGTAGGGTTTTATCAGAAATATATTTGTTAGAAATTATGATGGTAAAAGTCTGTTGAAATTTGAAATCCGGTGAAAATTTGAGTCGATAAGTAGTTTAGTTGAAACCATTGTCAGCAACCATGTTTTGAAAATTTTGTTTAGCAAAATATGTTAATAAACAGGAGTTATGTAAATTTCAGGGTAAAGGCCTGTTGAAATTTTGTTGAAACAGTTTTCCTAGGGAACTCCTAACGGTACAGTGGAGTGAGTTTCAAAATATTTTAGACGTATAATTAGGTAGGTGGTAGTAAGCAAATACAAAGTCCCGATCCTCATATCAAAGGACGCTAAAGTAGCTATATTTGTCATTTTCAGTAGTGTAGGTAGTAACAAAAGTACCATCGGATAAGGCCTATTCCTATACCTTCAGTATATAATAGCCTGTGGTGTGGTATGCAATTGAGGCCTATATATATATATATATATATATATATACCTATATCACATAATAGCCTAATCATATTGTAACACCCCCAAATTTAGTGATTTGCGGAAGCATACTTGGGTGTTACTAATCAATATACAAAGCACAAGATATACAGCAAACGACCTCTAAATGAGACGTTTTGTAAAATAATTACATTTCATAAATAAATCGTTTGAAAACATATAGTTTTCTTTACAAAAATATGTAAGCCTAGAGTCCGCGTATGTGGCGGGAGATTCTATTACATAACCATAGTTACAAAAGATAATGCCAAAGAATCTCCGTTAAATGCAGTTTGGAAATCATGCGACTCTAGCTAGCAATCCTGGAGTGATCCTACTCCGTAAGTGTACCTGAGAATACACGCTAAAAGGGGTCAACCAAAAGGTTGGTGAATCTCACAGGTTTATCAGTAAATAATCAGTTTGAACACAAGATTTCATCAGTAGTGCCCGTAGGCGTATATCAAGTATTTGCATATCTCGCAAAAGTAAAGTAATCAAGTTATACCGTTGCCATGAGGCTCATAACCGAAGCTTAACCCGTAAATAATCAGTTGCTCCCGTGACATGCTCGAAATTGAGCAAGCATAAGTAACGAAATAATAGTCACCCGTTTATACGTGTAAATCAGTACGTGGTAGCGCTACTACCCCGGGCAGGGAGGGTCATTTCCCTAATGGATCCATTAACTACTGTTCGCGCTTAAGTCCATAACTAACGATATATGATGGAGAGACTTCAGTAAATAGTAAGTAACTCATGCAATTCCGTTTGGTATAGTAAACAGTTTAGTACTTGTGTTCAAGAAAAATCAGTAGCATGCATCTCCCCCAATAAGTTAAAACAGTAAAAGTGGGGCCGTAAGACTCACCTGAGCCTTTGCAAGTACGTTTATATCAATAAACGAGTAAGTAATATCAACCGTAGGTTCTCCGAACCCGTAACCTTCAAATGCCTAAACATATAAAGTTAAGTAAGTAGATGTCTCGCAAGACCATCTAGGCTAGTTGTCTACACAAATCATTATGTCCAAGTGTTTGTTTAGTAATCCGTTTGTAGTTTGAAAACAAATATGGCCCGTTGGTGACGGTTTGTAAATAATGATTCAAAGTGTTATCATTATATGTATCGTTGAATCAGGTTTCGTTATTTGTAAGTGTTCAACACTTAGTGTGAAAAGTATTTACAACATTTAATGACGGGGGTCCGGGGGCAGCGCCCCTGGTAGCGGGGTCCAAGGGGCAGAGCCCCTGGCTGGGGTCGAGCTGCCAGGTCAGCTTGGAAAATTTTTATTTCTACTATATTGCTTTGACGAAAAACGCATCTGGATCCGAATTTGGGTAAAATCAGGTGTTAAAATCTTGGTTCCGACACTTAGTAAAAATCTGAGTTTTCAAGGTTCGGGTTTGTGCGACGTCGCATGCGACGTTGCAAGCGACGTAAGGTGCGACGTGGGCATGTACGTCGCATGATGCGACCTTCGCAAATCAATGCGACGTAGGGGGTGGCGTCGCTAATGCGACGTTGGTTCGGTTTGCGACGTTAAAGTCTACGTCGCTACGTGCGACATCCGCAAGTTAATGCGACGTAATAGGCTGCGTCGCTAGTGCGACGTTGATATTTTTGTGCGACGTAGGTCGCGACGTCGCAGAGGCCCCTGGCCAGGTGCGACGTAGCGGTCTGATGGCCGGAAATTGTGCCGAAAACGAGTTTTCCTGTTTCCGTTCGGTCCAAATCTTTTACCCAACCCACTTTTGGACATTTTAAGCATGTATAAACCATAAAAACGTAAAAACATTAAGAATCGAGAGATGTCGGGTTTTGTCGGAAACTTACAAAATGTCGGATGAGAAATCCGAAAAGATAGAAATGTAGATCGTTGCGAGGTGATGCTTTTCTTCCAAACGGAGGGTATGATTCGGCGATGTTTCGTGGTGTTATTTAGCGAATTTGGTGATGAAGGTGGTTTGGTGATTGGGAGTAAAAAGAAAGAGAGAGAGAGAATAGAAAGTGGAAATGGGAAAAAAAAAGAAGAAGGTGGGAGGTTTTAACCTCCCATTTTCAGTCTCCGTCCTCACGCTCCGTGCGGTGTTCGTTTTCTCCGTCGTTTTTCGTTAAATTATTTCTTTTATGTGTTTAGTTATATTTATAAAAATCACAAACCTTGTTAAATAACTCAATTAAATTATTTCCTTAAGTCTTTAATAGTTTAGATTAAATTTAATTACTTTTGTTTTTAAATCGTGTAAACTTTAATCAAGTGATACGAGATAATTTCTAATTATTGAAAAATAGCATTTTGGGTCATAATTGCGTTATTTTAGTTTATAAACATTTGTTCACCAACGTCCGTATTAATCGAATAGAATTTCGTTCTATTTAAGTCGCGTACGATTTAAATCAAATCGCAAAGTTGTATATATTTACCAATATATAATCCGATACATAAATTAGCCTAACACAGAACTAATTACATGTATTAACAAAGAATTAGGCACTAATTCTAGTCCTAATTTGCCGGTTGTTACATTCTCCCCCTGTTAAAAGAATTTCGTCCCGAAATTTAAGTCGAAGTCGCGTTCGGGGTAGAATTGGTGAATAAGTGGGGATACTTGAGTCGCATTTGGTCTTCCCGTTCCCAAGTGAATTCCGGACCACGTCTAGAATTCCACCTGACTTTGACGATGGGAATACGACTCTGTTTCAGTTGTTTGACCTCACGGTCCATAATTTCGACTGGTTCCTCAACGAAATGTAGTTTGTCATCGATGCGAATCTCGTCAAGGGGTATAATGAGTGTCTCGTCAGACAGACATTTCTTTAAGTTAGAAATGTGAAAAGTAGGGTGCACGCTGCTGAGTTCAGAGGGCAGCTGCAGTCGATATGCCACTGGACCTATCTTCTCGAGAATCTCAAAAGGCCCAATGTACCTGGGGTTTAATTTTCCGCGTTTGCCGAATCGGATTACGCCTTTCCAAGGCGATACTTTTAAGAGTACTCGATCCCCAACTTGGAACTCGAGTGGCTTGCGTCTCACGTCAGCATAGCTTTTCTGACGATCACGCGCGGCTTTGAGTCGGTTTTGGATTTCAACGATTTTCTCTGTGGTTTCATGTATGAGTTCAGGACCAGTGAGTTGACTATCTCCCACTTCAGTCCAACAGATCGGTGATCGGCACTTACGACCGTACAGTGCCTCAAAAGGTGCAGCCTTTATGCTGGTGTGATAGCTGTTGTTGTACGAGAACTCGCACAACGGTAGATGTCTTTCCCAATTTGTACCGGAATCAACTACGCAGGCTCGTAGCATGTCTTCCAGTGTCTGAATAGTTCGTTCGCTCTGGCCATCGGTCTGAGGATGGTACGCGGTACTCATATCGAGACGGGTACCCAGTGATTTTTGGAGTGATTGCCAGAAGCGAGATGTGAATCGAGCATCCCTGTCAGAGATAATCGAGATAGGGACACCATGTTGGCAAATGATTTCTTTGATGTAGATTTGTGTAAGGCGTTCCATTTTGTCGGTTTCTCTGATTGCCAAGAAATGAGCCGATTTGGTGAGCCGATCGACGATCACCCAAATGGTATCGCAACCGCTCGCCGATTTAGGTAGTTTGGTTATGAAATCCATGGTAATTTGCTCCCAGTTCCATTGAGGAATTTCAGGTTGTTGGAGCAATCCGGAAGGTCTTTGGTGCTCGGCCTTGACCTTGGAACAAGTTAAGCATTTGCTGACGTACAAAGCAATGTCAGCTTTCATATTCGGCCACCAGTAAAACTCCTTGATGCCGTGATACATTTTGTCGGATCCCGGGTGGATAGAATATTTGGACTTGTGAGCTTCATCCATCACCAAGTCCCGCAGGTTTCCGAAATTAGGCAACCATATTCGGTTAGAGAAATACCTAACTCCATTGGGTCTGATCTCGAATTGTTTATCCATGCCTCGCAAGGCCTCGTTCTTGAAGTTATCGGGTTTCAGGGCTTCGAGTTGGGCAAGATGTATTTGAGTGGTGAGATCGTTATGAATGGTAATACTGAGTGCCCGGACTCGGAGTGGTTTTGTTCGTTCCTTACGACTGAGAGCATCAGCAACCACGTTTGCTTTGCCCGGATGATATTTGATCTCACAGTCGTAATCGGTGAGTAATTCAACCCATCTACGTTGCCTCATGTTAAGATCTTTCTGGTTGAAAATGTGTTGGAGACTTTTGTGGTCGGTGAATACAGTGCTGCGGGTACCATAAAGATAATGTCTCCAGATTTTTAAGGCGAATACCACGGCCCCTAGCTCGAGGTCGTGAGTTGTGTAGTTTTTCTCGTGAACTTTAAGTTGTCGGGAGGCGTAAGCAATGACCTTGTCTCGTTGCATCAGCACGCAACCGAGACCTTGGTGAGAAGCATCACAGTATACCACGAAGTCATCGGTGCCTTCGGGTAGAGATAGAATGGGTGCACTGCAAAGCTTGAATTTCAACAGCTGAAATGCCGACTCTTGTTTATCGGTCCAATCGAATTTCTTTTCCTTCTGAGTCAGCACGGTGAGGGGTTTGGCAATTGTTGAAAAGTTTTCGATGAAACGGCGGTAGTAACCGGCCAATCCCAAGAATTGGCGTACCTCGGTTGGAGTGGTTGGTGCTTTCCAGTTCTTGATTGCCTCGATTTTTGACGGGTCTACATGAATTCCCCGACTGTCGATAACGTGTCCAAGGAATTGAACGGTGTGTATCCAGAACTCACACTTAGAAAATTTGGCGTAGAGCTCCTCGTGTCTAAGTAGTTCTAGGATGGTTCTGAGGTGTTGTGCGTGTTCATGTTCGTTTCGCGAATAGATAAGGATGTCATCGATAAAAACAATGACAAACTTGTCGAGGTATGGTTTGCACACCCGATTCATAAGGTCCATGAATACAGCCGGTGCGTTGGTTAGGCCAAAGGGCATTACTTGAAATTCGTAGTGCCCGTAACGGGTTCTGAATGCGGTTTTTGGGATGTCAGCATCGCGAACACGCAACTGATGATAACCTGATCGAAGATCAATTTTTGAATAACAGCTTGATCCTTGGAGTTGATCGAACAGATCATCGATTCGAGGAAGTGGGTATCGGTTCTTGACGATTAGTTTGTTCAACTCTCGGTAGTCAATACACATTCGAAATGAACCGTCTTTCTTTTTAACAAACAAGACCGGAGCTCCCCAAGGTGAAGAACTCGGTCTGATGAATCCTCTATCCAGGAGTTCCTGTAACTGCGTGGACAACTCCTGAAGTTCAGATGGAGCTATGCGGTACGGTGCTCGGGCCACCGGTGCGGCACCCGGCACGAGATCAATTGAGAACTCGACCTGTCTAGGTGGAGGTAAACCAGGTAGTTCTTCTGGAAAGACTTCGGGAAAGTCTCTAACGATTGGCACATCTTCAAGTCGCTTCTCCTCCGACTTTTTCTCCGTGATGTGCGCGAGTATTGCTGGGTAACCCCTTCTCAGAAATTTTCGGGTTTTTAAACAGGAGATTAAGTTTAGTCTCGACCCACCGGTCTCCCCCTGTATGACCAAGGTACTACCGGCGGCGAGAGGAATTCGGACGATTTTATCATGGCACACAATTTCGGCCCGGTGCTTGGACAACCAGTCCATACCCACGATGACATCGAAACTTCCCAGTTCAACAGGCATTAGATCGATTGAAAAGATTTCGTCGGCTAAGTTTAAAGTGCAATTAGGTATCACACTATCGGTTTCTATAAGTTTACCATTTGCAAGTTCTACTGTGTACTTAACATCTAAGGCCGCGGGGGTGATATCAAGTAGTGGACAAAACTCATCAGATATGAAACTTTTATCAGCACCGGTATCAAATAATACTGAAGCAGTAAGATCGTTGAGAAGAAACATACCCGTTACAACATTCGGGTCTTCCCTAGCTTCCCCAGCTTTGATGACAAATGCTCTGCTGCGAGCAGAGTTGTTGTTCCGCTTGTTGTTGTTGTTGTTGTTGTTGTTTTTCTGCTTAGGGCAATTATTCTGAAAATGCCCAGGACTTCCGCACCCATAACAAGTCTTCGGGGCACTGGTGTTTCGACAATCCTTGGCCAGATGCCCAAAACGTTTGCAGTTTGTGCAAGGGCAGGAACCGTCGTGGTGACGATTGCATTTGGGGCAGTAGGGCTTGCTTCCACTGTACCCTTTCTTTTCTGAAGAGCCGGATGAATAAGCCCTAATAGGCTCGGGTCTTCGGTTGGTGATTTGGTTGGATGAGTTGGGGTTTCCTTCCCACTTTCGTTTGTTGTTTGCAGGTGGGGCTGAGGTGGTGTTACGGCGGACAGCGTTTGCCGTAAGTTCATGGGCCATACGGATGGCGTTCTGGATAGTACCTGGTTTGGATGAAGTCACCAGGTCCTGGAGTTTCTCGGGCAGTCCATCAACGTATTTCTCGATCCTCTTGTACTCAGGATCGACCATGGTTGGGCACAGAAGTGCCAGTTGGTGGAAACGATTGGTGTATCCGGTGATATCATCACCTTGCATCTTGTGGTTCCAGAATTCCAACTCCAATTGTTTCAATTCATCCCTGGGGCAATACTCGCCCCTCAACATCTCCTTCAACTCCTCCCACGGGAGTTTGTAAGCATTAGCAACGCCCACAGTTTGGGCATAGGTGTTCCACCAGGTGAGTGCGGTGTCAGTAAAAGTACTAACGGAGAACTTAACTTTGTCCCCCTCCGCACAGTTGCAGATGAGAAATACCGATTCAACTTTCTCGATCCAGCGTATTAGGCCTATCGCTCCCTCAGTACCTGCAAAGTTCAGCGGTTTGCAGTTTTGGAAGTCCTTATATGAGCAGGGCTTCGGCTGTGGTCCATTGTTAGCGGTGTCTTCACTACCGGGAGTCGAGGTCCGGGTAGCTAGAGCTTGGGCCACACTACGGGCAATCAGGCCCGCAACTTCGGCTTCAGTGAGGGTGATCTGACGACGAGGAGGCATGCTGTTGATCAAGAAAAGCACAAGGAAAGTGGAATAAGATAATTGCCTGAAATTTGATGATATATCGCAAGTGTGTATAATGAGATATACAATAACAGTACGAGGTGATAATCACATTCCATTAAATAAAAGTTGGATACAAAGTACTGGTTTTCAAAAGATTACAGAGTAGTGGTAGTACAAAAGTACCGGGAATTGTTACATCCGGTTGAATTATATAGGTTCTAATTAGATAGTTGACTGGTTACAAATTACAGACTGATCTAATCTTGATGCAGATTAATCTGCTCCATTAGTGCGACGAGGCGGTCTACGGTTTCTGCTAGTCTGTTGGCTTGTCTGGCGTTATCTTCGACCAAGACCAATCGTTGTACTAGTGCTCGAGAGTGATCTTCAGTCTCCTGTGAACGCTGTTCACACTCCTCTAGTCGGTTTCTTACGAGTTCATCCGCACCTAGTGCGGCGGTCATTGAATCCTGAATTATGCTTACAGAGAGGTTTGTATCCTCTTGTTCTTGCTGGAGTTGGGCTATGTGATCCAGCGCTTGGCGAAGTAGGTAGGTCATCCGGTGTTGTTCTCGTTCGAGATGTTCGAGCCTTTGTTCCTGACGGCGGAGTTGGGTAGTCAACACTGGCACTGTGAGAGGTGCCGAGTTCTGAAAGTTATGAACAGGATAGGGGCTGGTTCGAGGTGACCTTGTGTTCCTCCTGGCTACACGTGGGTTTCGTGACCCATGTGGGTGAGAGTGTGACAGATTAGGTGGTGTGTTTGCCATTCCTGTGGCAGAGTGTAAGTAAGACGAGGCTAATATATATAGGCATATAATATCCATCCTAAAGTCTAGCACGTATCAAGTAATGGTCCGGTTCTCTCGTGGTCAGAGTCAACTAACGCATTCCTGTTCGACACAACCATTTCAGACCTCACATCATCTTTCCTTAATTGTACATAGTTGATCAGGCTATGTTAAATTAAAGTCGTATGATGTAATTCCTGAACCAATCATGCCTAGTAAGGGAATACTGCCTAATGGTCATAGTCTAGGTCCACTAAATGCAACCTAGTTCACTATAACCTTAGGCTCTGATACCAATCTGTAACACCCCCAAATTTAGTGATTTGCGGAAGCATACTTGGGTGTTACTAATCAATATACAAAGCACAAGATATACAGCAAACGACCTCTAAATGAGACGTTTTGTAAAATAATTACATTTCATAAATAAATCGTTTGAAAACATATAGTTTTCTTTACAAAAATATGTAAGCCTAGAGTCCGCGTATGTGGCGGGAGATTCTATTACATAACCATAGTTACAAAAGATAATGCCAAAGAATCTCCGTTAAATGCAGTTTGGAAATCATGCGACTCTAGCTAGCAATCCTGGAGTGATCCTACTCCGTAAGTGTACCTGAGAATACACGCTAAAAGGGGTCAACCAAAAGGTTGGTGAATCTCACAGGTTTATCAGTAAATAATCAGTTTGAACACAAGATTTCATCAGTAGTGCCCGTAGGCGTATATCAAGTATTTGCAAATCTCGCAAAAGTAAAGTAATCAAGTTATACCGTTGCCATGAGGCTCATAATCGAAGCTTAACCCGTAAATAATCAGTTGCTCCCGTGACATGCTCGAAATTGAGCAAGCATAAGTAACGAAATAATAGTCACCCGTTTATACGTGTAAATCAGTACGTGGTAGTGCTACTACCCCGGGCAGGGAGGGTCATTTCCCTAATGGATCCATTAACTACTGTTCGCGCTTAAGTCCATAACTAACGATATATGATGGAGAGACTTCAGTAAATAGTAAGTAACTCATGCAATTCCGTTTGGTATAGTAAACAGTTTAGTACTTGTGTTCAAGAAAAATCAGTAGCATGCATCTCCCCCAATAAGTTAAAACAGTAAAAGTGAGGCCGTAAGACTCACCTGAGCCTTTGCAAGTACGTTTATATCAATAAACGAGTAAGTAATATCAACCGTAGGTTCTCCGAACCCGTAACCTTCAAATGCCTAAACATATAAAGTTAAGTAAGTAGATGTCTCGCAAGACCATCTAGGCTAGTTGTCTACACAACTCATTATGTCCAAGTGTTTGTTTAGTAATCCGTTTGTAGTTTGAAAACAAATATGGCCCGTTGGTGACGGTTTGTAAATAATGATTCAAAGTGTTATCATTATATGTATCGTTGAATCAGGTTTCGTTATTTGTAAGTGTTCAACACTTAGTGTGAAAAGTATTTACAACATTTAATGACGGGGGTCCGGGGGCAGCGCCCCTGGTAGCGGGGTCCAAGGGGCAGAGCCCCTGGCTGGGGTCGAGCTGCCAGGTCAGCTTGGAAAATTTTTATTTCTACTATATTGCTTTGACGAAAAACGCATCTGGATCCGAATTTGGGTAAAATCAGGTGTTAAAATCTTGGTTCCGACACTTAGTAAAAATCTGAGTTTTCAAGGTTCGGGTTTGTGCGACGTCGCATGCGACGTTGCAAGCGACGTAAGGTGCGACGTGGGCATGTACGTCGCATGATGCGACCTTCGCAAATCAATGCGACGTAGGGGGTGGCGTCGCTAATGCGACGTTGGTTCGGTTTGCGACGTTAAAGTCTACGTCGCTACGTGCGACATCCGCAAGTTAATGTGACGTAATAGGCTGCGTCGCTAGTGCGACGTTGATATTTTTGTGCGACGTAGGTCGCGACGTCGCAGAGGCCCCTGGCCAGGTGCGACGTAGCGGTCTGATGGCCGGAAATTGTGCCGAAAACGAGTTTTCCGGTTTCCGTTCGGTCCAAATCTTTTACCCAACCCACTTTTGGACATTTTAAGCATGTATAAACCATAAAAACGTAAAAACATTAAGAATCGAGAGATGTCGGGTTTTGTCGGAAACTTACAAAATGTCGGATGAGAAATCCGAAAAGATAGAAATGTAGATCGTTGCGAGGTGATGCTTTTCTTCCAAACGGAGGGTATGATTCGGCGATGTTTCGTGGTGTTATTTAGCGAATTTGGTGATGAAGGTGGTTTGGTGATTGGGAGTAAAAAGAAAGAGAGAGAGAGAATAGAAAGTGGAAATGGGAAAAAAAAAGAAGAAGGTGGGAGGTTTTAACCTCCCATTTTCAGTCTCCGTCCTCACGCTCCGTGCGGTGTTCGTTTTCTCCGTCGTTTTTCGTTAAATTATTTCTTTTATGTGTTTAGTTATATTTATAAAAATCACAAACCTTGTTAAATAACTCAATTAAATTATTTCCTTAAGTCTTTAATAGTTTAGATTAAATTTAATTACTTTTGTTTTTAAATCGTGTAAACTTTAATCAAGTGATACGAGATAATTTCTAATTATTGAAAAATAGCATTTTGGGTCATAATTGCGTTATTTTAGTTTATAAACATTTGTTCACCAACGTCCGTATTAATCGAATAGAATTTCGTTCTATTTAAGTCGCGTACGATTTAAATCAAATCGCAAAGTTGTATATATTTACCAATATATAATCCGATACATAAATTAGCCTAACACAGAACTAATTACATGTATTAACAAAGAATTAGGCACTAATTCTAGTCCTAATTTGCCGGTTGTTACACATATGTGTATACACCATTTAGAAACTAGATTGTTGTCCTCTAAATCCTATCTCACTCATAGGATCTAAGCTACGGAATGAAGTATCAAGTAATAGGTACATGTCAGAGTTTCGTATAAGGATATGATCATCGTAGTTGCATATATAACTGTAATATATCACAACACAAGTGACAACCATTAGTGTAGAATAACAGTGGTTGTAATCATCTAACTTACGAATTCAAATGATAAAGAGGGTTAAAGTTTACAAAAGTGAAAGGAATGTTACATTCGGACAAGTTATTGATCGTTATACAAATGTGATAGGGAGGCGAGAAAGGAATGTAGTCTTTAGGTGTATGTCGATCTTGATTACTAATCGGTTTGTATCGAAGAGAATGTCGAAGTTCTAATATCCGCCAAGGTAAGCCTATTTCGAAGAGATGACTCTCGAAACTAGGGTACATCCCAGTACTATTTTCTTGACTCGATCAACTTACCGTCAAGTGTACCTAAGCAATAAATGCGTTACCAAGTGTCGGAGGATATCAATAGGCCTAACCATATATGTATAACCAATACATACGCATTCTCCACCTAGTCGTGTCTAACGTAAAACAAGTAGAAGTCACGGTTCTCTCGTGGTCAGAGTCAACTAATGCATTCCTGTTCAACATAACCCCTTTCAGATCTCACATCATCTTCATTTAATTGTACATAGTTGATCAGGCTATGTTAAATTAAACTTGTATGATGAAATCCCTGAACCAGTTATATCTAATGAGGAATACTGCCTAACGGTTATAGTCTAGGCCCACTAAATGCATCCTAGTTCACTATAACCTTAGGCTCTGATACCAATCTGTGACACCCCCAAATTTAATGCTTTGCGGAAGCGAGTTTTGGGTGCCACTGATCAAATATCAAACACCAAGATTAATAGCAAACGACTCTAAATGAGATGTTTTGGAAAATACATTACAGTACAGTACATTACGTAAGTTTTCAAAAGTGAACATAGCTTGGAGTTCGGCTAATAGTATCTAGAGATTTTAAAACATGACATCCAGTACAAAAGTAATGCAATGAAATCTCCAAGTATGTATGCATACGACTCAAGCTATCAAGCAGTCCTGCGGGCCATCACTACTGTTGACGCGTACCTGAGAATGCATCACTAAAAGTGTCAACCAAAAGGTAGGTGAATCTCACAGGTTTTTAGTAAGAAGTAATAGAAAGTTTTGGTACAACAACAGTAAGTAAATAGCATTTACAAACAAGTAATTCAGTGAGTAAGAATCAATTACACAATGAAATTCGGTAAGTAAGTATCAATTACTTTCAAGTAATTAAGTAGTAAGTATCAATTACACTAAGGTAATTAGGTAAGTACGTATCAATTACACTCCGGTAATTAAGTAAGTAAGGTCGGTCTATCTTGCCATGAGCCATCATAGTCGAAGCTTAACCGAAATTTTGCCCCTCGTGAGTGCAACCCAAAATCACTCATATGTAACGAGTAGAAAACACCTGTTTATACGAGTAACGGTTCGTGGTGGCGCTACCACCCCAGGTGGGGATTGTCAGTCCCATATGGATCCAAATACTAAAACTCGCGCTTATCCGATAATTAACAACTATGACTTCAGAGGCCTTCATTGGATTAACGTAAACTCATGCAATTTGATATACCAGTAAGTAGTATTCAGTATCGTAGTAAATCAGCTAGTTTGTAAGTTCGTACATTGGTAAGGAAGTAAATCAGTAACATAGTAAAACAGTAACTCACTTCGTTTGTAAAGTAGTAAAGTATCAGTATCATAGTAAAACAGTGAGTCACTAAGTTTGTAAAATAGTAAAGTAGTTCATGGAGTAGTAACTCCGTAAAGTAGCAAACCCCGAAGGTCGTAAGTAGTAAGTTCATGGAGTAGTAACTCCGTAAAGTAATAAACCCCGAAGGTCGTAAAGCAGAAATCAGTGAGTTTGTAAATCAGTAAGGCATTTTGTTTGTAAGTTTGTAACACAGTAAGTACAAGTAAGTAATCAATACATTTATATATGTATTCAAGTAAAACAAGTAATGCATCTCCCCAAAACAGTAAAACAATGAAAAGGGGGCTGTGAGACTCACCTGTGGGTGCTAGCGTTCCTAATCGCAAGTAATATCCAATCCGAAATCCTCTAACGTCCTAAATGTAAGAGATATATTAATAATAGTATTTGACAGCTTGTCAAATTATGCAAATGATTTAATTGTTTTGGACGGCCGTTCGAGTTAGACTATCGATGATTCGTTGGTGTTAAGGGTCATTAGTGTTTCTTGACTTGAAAACATTAGTATTCATCGAGTTCTCTTACTAGTTATGCGTCTTGTATGCCCATATAGATATATACTTATACATAAAATCATTTAAGTTCCTTGTATACTTTGAAAAAGTATATGTATATAAAACGTACAAGTTATATTGTATATATATACATAGAAATGTCGTTGTATACACATGTATATATAAACGTATATACATTTTAAGCTTAATTCGTTTAACTCGTATTATTTTGTCATCGTGCATAAAAATATACAAAGTAATGTTTTACTTATCAATATATATGTAAAAGAGATATAGTAATAACTAATAATAAAAACATAAATATAACTAGTTTGTAAAAATTGAATTAAATCAAAAAAATATAACTAGTTTGCAAAAATTGAATTAAATCAAAACAGGGTCACAGGTTTCGAACCTGTTGGTTGGTGTTCTCTGTAACCTATCAAAATGAGTAATTTTATAAGGCTTGAAAAATTGTAATTTATAATCCAAAGTATAGGCGTACACATAATATAGTGAGAATTAACAGGGTCACGGTTCAAACCACAAGCACATGCTAATGAGCTATGTGATACTTTTGTTAATAAGTTACTTAGTATATGTATATATCTGTTAGAAATTAAGTGCAATTTATTTGTTTCTCCATCACAACTCACAGTATCCTAACACAAGTTTATAATCTTTAAATCGGGACATAGTAGTACATATATATATCTCGATCATACATATGATTGCATAAATATTATGAACACAACTTTAAAGAAAAAGTGGAGGTTGCTCACGGTGGTGATGAAAGCCGACGGTGAAGGTGGCGGTGGTGTTCGGAGGTGTGGCCGGAAGTGGTGATGCCAAGAGTGATGATGAAGACGATGGTGGTGAGCTACAGTTGATGCTGCTGTTCGTTTGTGGTGATGATCGAAGATGGTGATGGTGCTCGGTGGTGGTACGTGGTTGCTCGATGGAGGACAGAAAAGAGAGAGAGTTGGTGGTGGTGACCCGATGGTGAGGATAAGCATGATGATGATAGATGATCGGTGATGATGATGATCCTAAATTATTGTTGTTGTTGATTGATGATGAAAAACCGAGAAGAGAGGGAGAGATCAAGAGATGAGAATGAGGTCACAGGGGTGTTCAATCGGGTTATGTCTACCTCCAATTATTGGAGGTAGTTGGCTCCCACTCGCGGTACAAAATACCCGTGTTTTTGTACCCGATCGAAAAGTAGTATAATATTTTTAATTGATAAATTTCTAAAAACATAATCGTTTATATTTTTAATTGAAGTGTTTCATAAAAATACTTTATTGGATTTATAAAAATATTACTTTGTTTCAGTTTGGTTTGATGGATAGTTTTCAGTATGCAAAAAGGTTTATAAAAATTTTCTGAGTATAGTAATATTATTTCTAACAATAATATTTCAGTTGGATATGTTTTGCACTAACTTTTATTTTTAAGTGTTTGCATTTTTGTCAGATTTGTATGTACACGATTATTAAATAATCCTTTTGACGTTATATATATATTTATATATATAATTCTTGTATATTTCAGCAAGTTGAGTATATAATACTTTGTAATAAAAGTTCAAATTTGGACCGAAATTTGGGTTGTTTTTGACCGGGTGTCACATTCTCCCCTTGTTAGGAGAATTTCGTCCCGAAATTCGTTCGTAATATTTGTCGATGTATTTAAGTTATAGTTTGCGCGTTATCTACGGAAGTCGGACAGCACTCATCTAGCGTTGTCTTCCTCCCCTTGTTGGACTAGTGCCCTACCGGCGACTAAGGAATTCGAAAAGAAATTTTGGGATGTGTTGACCATTATGTTTGCATGACCAGGCCAGTCGATCACTAGCGGGTAGCTACAATATGTACTAGCAGCCTAAAGTAAAGTAGTATCTTCCACTGTGTTCATACAGTTTGTAACGGACAGTAGTATCGTAGCGTAAATTTGACTATATCAGTCTCCTATAGAAACTAAATGGTTTAGCTTACATTAGTTTTATGTGGGATGTTACCCATTGTATAAAATTTAACCGGTATGTCTTTCCGGTATAACCGGTATGTTTTCCGGTATAAAACATCGTAGGATATGTTATTCCTATACATATGTAAGCTAAACCTTGTCTCCAATAGAAACTATAGAATCTAAATTGTCGTTTTTCCCTAACCCTATCGTACACTTAGAATGTAGGGAAAACATAGAAGTATTCAAACAGCAAGTAAGATCGATCAAAGAAATTAGTATACGGGCAGTCGGATCATTAGTGAGTGACCATACCCCCGTCTTTATTCGGGTCCTGGTACTAGGTAGGCTTTTCTTATAGAAGCAAGGGTGTCATTGTATACTGTGAAATTTTTTTGCGGACCTTTCCGAATTTGAAATTTGTTTAGGCCCTGCTCCCGAGTTAATTTTTCGAGAGAAAAGAAGAGAATTGGAATGAAGAAAAAATATATATTGTGTTCCCGAGTTTTTCTGATGGACAGAAGAGAAGAGAAGTGGGAGGAGAATTGGACCTTCTTTTCTCTCCAAACTTTCTCTCCAATATTGGGAAGATTTGGAAGGATGGAAGGTTTAACTAGTTATAAAATGTCACTTCCTTCCATTTCTTTCCAACTCGGGAACACGAAACATGTGAATTTCTATTCTTTTCTTTCCAACTTGGGAACGCAAAAATTTTCTTCATTTTCTTTTCTTTTCTATCATCTTGCATTCCATTCTTCTCTTTTCTTTTCGTAAAAATCTCGGGAGCAGGCTCTTAAAGTTGTGCACTATAAGTAAGTTTACAAGGTTATAAAATTTTGAAAATTTTATAAAACACTTCGTGAGAAATTTTCGTAGGGTTTTATCAGAAATATATTTGTTAGAAATTATGATGGTAAAAGTCTGTTGAAATTTGAAATCCGGTGAAAATTTGAGTCGATAAGTAGTTTAGTTGAAACCATTGTCAGCAACCATGTTTTGAAAATTTTGTTTAGCAAAATATGTTAATAAACAGGAGTTATGTAAATTTCAGGGTAAAGGCCTGTTGAAATTTTGTTGAAACAGTTTTCCTAGGGAACACCTAACGGTACAGTGGAGTGAGTTTCAAAATATTTTAGACGTATAATTAGGTAGGTGGTAGTAAGCAAATACAAAGTCCCGATCCTCATATCAAAGGACGCTAAAGTAGCTATATTTGTCATTTTCAGTAGTGTAGGTAGTAACAAAAGTACCATCGGATAAGGCCTATTCCTATACCTTCAGTATATAATAGCCTATGGAGTGGTATGCAATTGAGGCCTATATATATATATATATATATACCTATATCACATAATAGCCTAATCATATGTGTATACACCATTTAGAAACTAGATTGTTGTCCTCTAAATCCTATCTCACTCATAGGATCTAAGCTACGGAATGAAGTATCAAGTAATAGGTACATGTCAGAGTTTCGTATAAGGATATGATCATCGTAGTTGCATATATAACTGTAATATATCACAACACAAGTGACAACCATTAGTGTAGAATAACAGTGGTTGTAATCATCTAACTTGCGAATTCAAATGATTAAGAGGGTTAAAGTTTACAAAAGTGAAAGGAATGTTACATTCGGACAAGTATTGATCGTTATACAAATGTGATAGGGAGGCGAGAAAGGAATGTAGTCTTTAGGTGTATGCCGATCTTGATTACTAATCGGTTCGTATCGAAGAGAATGTCGAAGTTCTAATATCCGCCAAGGTAAGCCTATTTCGAAGAGATGACTCTCGAAACTAGGGTACATCCCAGTACTATTTTCTTGACTCGATCAACTTACCGTCAAGTGTACCTAAGCAATAAATGCGTTACCAAGTGTCGGAGGATATCAATAGGCCTAACCATATATGTATAACCAATACATACGCATTCTCCACCTAGTCGTGTCTAACGTAAAACAAGTAGAAGTCACGGTTCTCTCGTGGTCAGAGTCAACTAATGCATTCCTGTTCAACATAACCCCTTTCAGATCTCACATCATCTTTATTTAATTGTACATAGTTGATCATTCTATGTTAAATTAAACTTGTATGATGAAATCCCTGAACCAGTTATATCTAATGAGGAATACTGCCTAACGGTTATAGTCTAGGCCCACTAAATGCATCCTAGTTCACTATAACCTTAGGCTCTGATACCAATCTGTGACACCCCCAAATTTAATGCTTTGCGGAAGCGAGTTTTGGGTGCCACTAATCAAATATCAAACACCAAGATTAATAGCAAACGACTCTAAATGAGACATTTTGGAAAATACATTACAGTACAGTACATTACGTAAGTTTTCAAAAGTGAACATAGCTTGGAGTTCGGCTAATAATATCTAGAGATTTTAAAACATGACATCCAGTACAAAAGTAATGCAATGAAATCTCCAAGTATGTATGCATACGACTCAAGCTATCAAGCAGTCCTGCGGGCCATCACTACTGTTGACGCGTACCTGAGAATGCATCACTAAAAGCGTCAACCAAAAGGTTGGTGAATCTCACAGGTTTTTAGTAAGAAGTAATAGAAAGTTTTGGTACAACAACAGTAAGTAAATAGCATTTACAAACAAGTAATTCAGTGAGTAAGAATCAATTACACAATGAAATTCGGTAAGTAAGTATCAATTACTTTCAAGTAATTAAGTAGTAAGTATCAATTACACTAAGGTAATTAGGTAAGTACGTATCAATTACACTCCGGTAATTAAGTAAGTAAGGTCGGTCTATCTTGCCATGAGCCATCATAGTCGAAGCTTAACCGAAATTTTGCCCCTCGTGAGTGCAACCCAAAATCACTCATATGTAACGAGTAGAAAACACCTGTTTATACGAGTAACGGTTCGTGGTGGCGCTACCACCCCAGGTGGGGATTGTCAGTCCCATATGGATCCAAATACTAAAACTCGCGCTTATCCGATAATTAACAACTATGACTTCAGAGGCCTTCATTGGATTAACATAAACTCATGCAATTAGATATACCAGTAAGTAGTATTCAGTATCGTAGTAAATCAGCTAGTTTGTAAGTTCGTACATTGGTAAGGTAGTAAATCAGTAACATAGTAAAACAGTAACTCACTTCGTTTGTAAAGTAGTAAAGTATCAGTATCATAGTAAAACAGTGAGTCACTAAGTTTGTACAATAGTAAAGTAGTTCATGGAGTAGTAACTCCGTAAAGTAGCAAACCCCGAAGGTCGTAAGTAGTAAGTTCATGGAGTAGTAACTCCGTAAAGTAATAAACCCCGAAGGTCGTAAAGCAGAAATCAGTGAGTTTGTAAATCAGTAAGGCATTTTGTTTGTAAGTTTGTAACACAGTAAGTACAAGTAAGTAATCAATACATTTATATATGTATTCAAGTAAAACAAGTAATGCATCTCCCCAAAACAGTAAAACAGTGAAAAGGGGGCTGTGAGACTCACCTGTGGGTGCTAGCGTTCCTAATCGCAAGTAATATCCAATCTGAAATCCTCTAACGTCCTAAACGTAAGAGATATATTAATAATAGTATTTGACAGCTTGTCAAATTATGCAAATGATTTAATTGTTTTGGACGGCCGTTCGAGTTAGACTATCGATGATTCGTTGGTGTTAAGGGTCATTAGTGTTTCTTGACTTGAAAACATTAGTATTCATCGAGTTCTCTTACTAGTTATGCGTCTTGTATGCCCATATATATATATATATATATATATATATATATATATATATATATATATATATATATATATATATATATATATACATACTTATACATAAAATCATTTAAGTTCCTTGTATACTTTGAAAAAGTATATGTATATAAAACGTACGAGTTATATTGTATATATAGATAGAAATGTCGTTGTATACACATGTATATATAAACGTATATACATTTTAAGCTTAATTCGTTTAACTCGTATTATTTTGTCATCGTGCATAAAAATATACAAAGTAATGTTTTACTTATCAATATATATGTAAAAGAGATATAGTAATAACTAATAATAAAAACATAAATATAACTAGTTTGTAAAAATTGAATTAAATAAAAAAAATATAACTAGTTTGCAAAAATTGAATTAAATCAAAACAGGGTCACAGGTTTTGAACCTGTGACCTCACGGTTCAAACCACAAGCACGTGCCAATGAGCTATGTGATACTTTTGTTAATAAGTTACTTAGTATATGTATATATCTGTTAGAAATTAAGTGCAATTTATTTGTTTCTCCATCACAACTCACAGTATCCTAACACGAGTTTATAATCTTAAAATCGGGACATAGTAGTACATATATATATCTCGATCATACATATGATTGCATAAATATTATGAACACAACTTTAAAGAAAAAGTGGAGGTTGCTCACGGTGGTGATGAAAGCCGACGGTGAAGGTGGCGGTGGTGTTCGGAGGTGTGGCCGGAAGTGGTGATGCCAAGAGTGATGATGAAGACGATGGTGGTGAGCTACAGTTGCTGCTGCTGTTCGTTTGTGGTGATGATCGAAGTTGGTGATGGTGCTCGGTGTTGGTGCGTGGTTGCTCGATGGAGGACAGAAAAGAGAGAGAGTTGGTGGTGGTGACCCGATGGTGCGGATAAGCATGATGATGATAGATGATCGGTGATGATGATGATCCTAAATTATTGTTGTTGTTGATTGATGATGAAAACCGAGAAGAGAGGGAGAGATCAAGAGATGAGAATGAGGTCACTGGGATGTTCAATCGGGTTATGTCTACCTCTAATTATTGGAGGTAGTTGGCTCCCACTCGCGGTACAAAATACCCGTGTTTTTGTACCCGATCGAAAAGTAGTATAATATTTTTAATTGATAAATTTCTAAAAACATAATCGTTTATATTTTTAATTGAAGTGTTTCATAAAAATACTTTATTGGAATTATAAAAATATTACTTTGTTTCAGTTTGGTTTGACGGATAGTTTTCAGTATGCAAAAAGGTTTATAAAAATTTTCTGAGTATAGTAATATTATTTCTAACAATAATATTTCAGTTGGATATGTTTTGCACTAACTTTTATTTTTAAGTGTTTGCGTTCTGTCAGATTTGTATGTACACGATTATTAAATAATCCTTTTGACGTTATTATATATATTTATATATATAATGCTTGTATATTTCAGCAAGTTGAGTATATAATACTTTGTAATAAAAGTTCAAATCTGGACCGAAATTTGGGTTGTTTTTGACCGGGTGTCACACATATAAAAAAGGTACTCAAGTGATAAGAAATAACCAAACATCTCACAACTCAAATGGCAGTAGCTACTCCAGTAATGGCTTTAATGCATACAAAAGTACACATCAGGTAATCACTCCTAAGGGAGCAATGCCTTGCAAATAAACGTGGCTTTAATGCATACAAAAGTACACATCAGGTAATCACTCCTAAGGGAGCAATGCCTTGTAAAATAAATACAACAACCAATGCACATAATCACACAGTGTTACACATTTCAAGCATATGTCCAAAAATAGAAATAAACACGTTCACAGCATGAAAACCATTTATAAAACACGAGCATACTTTTCCCCCAATTTAAAATAAGTAAATGAAAACGGGGCCACGAAAACTCACCTCAGAAAATGATGTAAGTATCGTCCCTTAAGTATAAACCATTAAACAACTTGCCAATCTACAATATCATAATGCGTATGGGTTACAACCTAGGCATAACTAGGCCATTCCATTGTATTCCACGCCCAAAACACTTATATTACATTTTCTCACAATTCTACTAATTTATTATCACAAGAACTATCCCAAATGAAAAACTCAGATTCTGACCGAAAGTTTGGTTCCACTTTACAAATTTTTAAATAATACTTATTTAAACCATTTGACTCTATAATTTTTACCAACGACATTTTAATGTGTTTAGAAGACTCAGTAATTTTACTAGATTCAATTACGTTGATTTACTATTTTTTAAAATTCATCAAAGTGAACTTCTCTAAACCGTCGACTCTTTCTGACTTCACAAAAGTTTTAATTTATTTAAAACACTTAGATATTTCAAACGACTATTATATTTTTACAGAAAATACTTAACACTTTAAAAATACTTCAGTAAAAATTCCAAGACCTAATTCTTAGTTTAAGGCACGTTTCAAAAATCGACAACTTAACCGAAATCTGGAACCGAATAACTCAGAAATGACACACAATCTTGTAAAATTGTTTTGACCAACTTATGCTACACTATTAACCATGAAACTGATGCCATTTGAAAGAAGACTCAAAGTATTTATGTTTAGACTCCTTTTTCATCGAAAACCATCGTGATATGACCAAGTTTTGAGCCTCCTAATCCGAAACATAAATCTGGACAGATTAGGGTTTTCAATAAACCAACCCTAATCGCTAATATAATTAATCCAAAACCGCAACATAATCAAAACCTCAATTCTATCAACTTGTATACTGATTTCATCATTATCCTAACAATTTTATTTACCCGGAACACAATGGAAATGAACCGAAAATAACCGGCAATAACCGAATAATCGAAATACACGAATTCAAATGAGTCGAAAGAATTTTTATACCAACAATCGAGAATCCGCACGATAGAATCACTCACAATCTGTAAATAAAGAGTATAGCATGAGGATTTATTCATCATGCATCAAGATTATGAAGAAAACGAAAGATTAGAACACGATTCTTACCGAAACACACGAATAAACACTTTCTCGATCAATAGAATGATGATGGGATGGTGTGATGATGTTCTTAAACCTTGAATACCAAAAGTTTACTGAGAAATACACTCCAGATTGTCCTATACGGCTGTGGTTTGTGAAAAATACGTATTAGGGTTTAAAAATGAGTTTATATACCTAGTCTGACCGACACGACATCGTGTCGCGATTTGGGTGTAATCGCGTAGCCATTATACTGGCAAATCGCGATATAGGGATGATCGCGTCGCGATATAGGGATGATCGCGTCGCGATCCTGAAAAATCCAGAAACTCTAATTCTTTAATAAATGCGTTGACTTTATTTGACCATTTCATGAAATATTATTTCTAACACGCGGATGATCGAATTCTTTGAATACTATACGAAAAATTAAATTTCTCATATAGTTTTAAATTACGAAATGTTTGACCACGAATACGAAATGAAGTTTGAAAACGAACCTAAAAAAAAATGAAGCATTTAGTGACGGATGTCACAGTATCTCCCAGTTGAAGGAATTTCGTCCTGAAATTCAACTAGAGCTAGTACTGCCAACATGATCACCGAAAATATGCGGATACTTTAGTTTCATCTGGTCCTCATGCTCCCAAGTGAACTCAGGACCTCTCTTAGCATTCCAACGAACCCTAACGATCGGGATCTTACTACGTTTCAGCTTCTTAACCTCACGATCCATAATCTCGACCGGTTCTTCCACAAAATGAAGTTTCGGATCAATCTGAATCTCTTCCAATGGCACTTACAGAGTCTGATCAGCTAAGCATTTCCTCAAATTCGCCACATGGAATACATCGTGAACCCCACCAAGCTCTTGAGGTAATTTTAATCTATAGGCAACTGGACCAACACGCTTGATAATCTCGAATGGTCCAAGGAACGTCGGTGCAAGTTTCCCTTTCTTACCAAAACGAACAACTCCCTTCCACGGTGACACCTTTAATAACACATAATCACAAACCGCAAATTCCAAACGCTTACGACGTTTATCAGCTGATATCGCGTAAAAAGTCACGTTTTTACTACCGATATCTCTCTCATTCTGGATTTAAACTCAAAAACAGTACAAATCAATGATATTATGCCAAGATGGTCAAAACAAGGTTGCACGATAAAAAACAAGCAAAACGGACGTAAAACGAAGATTCCACGCACGTTTGAAGATTCAAGGCATCAAAACGAGATTTCAAGACAAAATTGCCCACCACCAACATCCATCTCATCCAAGATGTTCGTTTTCAAATTACGAATCCAACAGAAGAAGAATCAACAAAAACGGACGAAGAATGAAGATTCTACGTACGCCGGAAGATCCAAACGATTCGTACGAGACATCCAAAGATGGGAGACATATTTTTGGGATTTCTTTTCATCAAAGTCTTCGTTTTTGAAAAACGAATAAAAAAAAAGAATCAACGCAAACGGACGCATAACGAAGAAGATACGCGCGAATTAAGCAACGCAGCGAAAGAAAGCGAACCGGTGCGGCAGGGTGGCGTACCAGGCCTACTGGCAGCCTCCCACCGCCGGCCACCAGGTGCCCACCGCCGGCCGGCACCCCCTGCACCGTTTCCGCTTTTTGGTCCTTTCGTGTACTCGGTGCTAGACCTTTACATGCTTTTTGGTACCCGGTGCACCACCTTTGCGCACTTTAGGGTACACGTGCTACCACCTTTAGCACCTTGTGCTAATGTGCTCCTTGAAATGCTAACTTGAACCAAATTTCCACTATAAATAGCAGCCCTAAGCCTTCATTTTAACACACACCTTCTTTGCTACATCTTTCTTAGCAAAAACACCTTCCATACTTCTCTTTAGGCTAATAATTCTCTCTAATTATTAGTTCTACTTTCTCCCTCTATTTTCTTATTCTAAATTAGTAATAGGCTAGTTTAGGGAATTTGTTTAGAATAGAACGAAAGCAAGGAACGTGCTTGTAATCTTTGGTGTACGCTCGGAATTGTGTCAATTAACTCAAGTCTATTCTCTCTTGCATTTAATCCTGGTTCTTTCTATCCTTATCTATCTTAATTAATTACGTTTATATTGATTATGCTAGATTTAGTTATTGCCATGATTAGAGGGTAGTACGCTTGTTGTGTTTGCTTGCGATGTAGTTAGTTAATTATGGGATGATTTATAATTAAATATTAAAGATCGGAAGTATTGCTTTGATCATCTTATTGCATGTTCTTGTTTGATTGTTGCCTTATGATCATCATAGTAGTAAAATATAAATGGTCTTAATTATCGTGAAATAATATGACGGCCCCTATTCGACTGTTACTCGATATAGTACTGGAAACACTTCAAGGTGGAGTACAAATGTATGGAAGTCGAGGAACGACCGAAGGTAGTCATATTACGAAGCGGTATAATATTACAAAGTAATATGATGGCCCCTATTCGACTGTTACTCAGTATAGCGTTGGAAACACTTTAGGTGTAGTACAAATACGTGGAAGCTGCGTAACGACCGAAGGTAGTTATATTACGGACTAATATATAAAATGAGAAACCTAGTTTAATTAACCTTTCTAAATAGACTTTTAAACTTTAAATTATCTATCGCCTTTCCACCAATAAACGTGATTACAACACTTTTTAACGACGTCTAATTAAAAGGTAGTCAGTCATCTGTGTCAATATGATTTGTCAAAGGTATGAAACTATGGAACCGCAAGGCTACATGGGGGATTATCATAGGACAAGACATGGCCAAGGTTTGAAGCGGCGGAACCACTTTAAGTGAGGAACGCTGTGGACAATTAGGGGATTTATTGGGTAGTCTTAAACAAGGGATGGTTTAAAGTCATAAATGAACTTTTTAAATATGAATCTGTTAGGATGATGAGGAATCGTTATAAGATTCAGTTATGTCTAGTACCTTAAGATTTTGTCCCCGTTCATATCAAAGTATTATTAAACCAAAATTAAGATTTTGTTTATTATTCTAAATACTTTGTAATGTTATCATAACCTAGCTCCCGGTGTGACATGCTAATGGGATTTTAATTAGTAGGGAATCTAGTGTTTACATACAAGTATTCAAGAATGATAATTAACTAATATCTTTCAAAACAGTTTCTCCAAATATCATCCCATAACTTAATTAATGAAGTCTCAGCAAACACTATCTTTATTTTATCTGCTTTATATTTTATTTTAATTTCGCTTTTATTTATTTACTTGCCTAAGTTAGTTAATAAAAAAAAATCAAAACTCCCCCACTATTTTATAAACCCTTCACTAGTTTGAAAGCCCTCATCTGCCACGCCTTAGTTTCAATTCAGTCGGTTTGAAGAACGACTCTAGGTCATACCTACCACTTGCTCACCCTTAGGATTAGCATTGTTAGGGAAAACTTAGGCCCCGCAATTACAAATTTAAAACACCCACTGATGCCCGTCGCCAGTAGCCGGTGCAACGACAAAGGGTAAGTAATTTCCCTTACCGACCGCTGGTGACACATCACGTTTTTGGCGCCGCTGCCGGGGAACCAACTATACGATCCATAGGCGTCAAGATGAACTTACTTGCTAGTGAACCTTTAGGATTAATTTTTCTCCTTAGACCCCTACGTCTTTCTTTATTTTTCCTTCCTTTTACTACTTTCACAAATTATGTTATCCCTATCCACTCAACCAGTCAACCACCTGCCAATGAGACTATGACAGCTACACGTATAACTCTCGCTGAAGACTCTAAACCTTTGATCGAAGGTCGAGGAGGACCAATTGTCTATCCGGAAATTGGTAGAGGATCATTCGAGTTAAAGCCACACATTGTTCAGTTAGTCCAAAACCTCTATCAATTCCATGGCCTACCAAATGATGATCCCAACTCACACCTTGACAAATTCATTTCCATATCCAACTCCTTTAAGCCGATTGGGGTTAATCAGGACATAGTCTATCTATACCTATTTCCCTATTCACTCACTCTTCATGCACAAACCTGGTTTGAGGAATTAGAGATTAACTCTATAACCTCTTGGGTAGAATTAGCAACCAAATTTTTGGCCAAATATTTCCCCCCATCAAAACAAGCCACATTTAGGACCAACATCATAAACTTCCGTCAAGTGCATGATGAATCAATCTACGATGCATGGGAACGCTTTAAGGGATTGCTTAAGAAATGTCCAAATCATCGTTTTGAGCGTTCAGACCAGCTGCGCATTTTCTACAATGGTCTCTTCCCACATCACCGTCCTTTACTTGATACCGCCTCTCAAGGCAGTTTCATAGACTGTATGGCAAAAGAAGCTTGGAGCCTTATTGAGAAAATGACAATGCACAACCATGACTGGAACAGTGAAAATCACTCCTCAATAGTGAATCCACCAACTACACTCGGAAATGAAGCTATCAAAACTCTCGCTCAGCAAGTAGCAGACCTAACCAAGGAGATCAAGGAATTAAAAAGTCAATCGCAACAAGTCTGTCAAGTTCAAACATGCCTTAACTATGCTAATATGAACCACTCAGCCCAAATTCCTCAATCTCATCTAACTTCACCCAATGCTAACCATTCTCCTTACCCACCTAGGAATAGCCCACCAACTTACCAATTCCAACCTTCCGAACCCTCTCCCTTACAAAGCTCTAGTTTTGACGACACCCTGATACAAGTCATTCAAGGAATCTCGGCTAGACAAGACCAAACTAATCTCTTCTTAAGAGACCATTTAACTTTGTTAAAAGCTTTCGAATCCCAATTAGGACAATTAGCACAGTGTATTAACGCTAAACCTCAGGATAGTCTAACTAGTTGCCATAAGGAGGCTTCTCATATTCAAGACTCTCAGGTAGCACATAGCCCACCTACGGTTTCTTCTCCGGTGAAGGAACCACCTGCTGTCCCATCGATAATGGATATAGAGTCTACACCAAATAGGAAAGTAAACATTCCATTTCAGGCTCGACTTAAACAACGACCCGACAAGCTTAAATCTTTCAAGCTTGATAGGAAATTCCTAGATACCGTACCTGAAGTTCATTCTAAAAAGTATTTCAGAAAACTTCTCACAACCAAGGATAAGGTACCCGAAGTACCCAATGTCCCGCCGAATGAGGAATGTTCAGTTATTCTTAAAAATACCATTCCAAAAAAACTCGGAGACACCGGACGTTTTTACTCTCCCCTGTTCTATCTACATGTAACACCTCGCAAATTTGAACACGATTAATAACATTAATCACTTGCATTATTAGGCTAATTCCCTACTTGAGTGAATTCACAACACATTTTAGAGGTAAGTCTAGCATAGCCCAACTAGTTAGTACGCGTAGTATTACGTAGTCGTAATTACGTACAGATCAATTTGAAAACAAACGCGACAAAAATGTACGACTGTTGGTGAACAAAATTATTTAATAAAACGAAATTATTAAATAACGTAGTAACTAATAAATATTTTGTCAAAAATATTTACCAATTTATTTTATAACGCAAAACGTCAAAACGTATAATTAAAAATCAAACAAAGTTTGAAATTTATAAAATTTATAAATTTGGTTCCATAAAAAGAGCCTAATTAAATATAATGAAATATGTAATTTAAAAATACATTAGTTGAAATACTGTAATATTTAACGATCGGATAAACAAACACGGAACGCAAACACGGAGGCAGAAGTGGAACAAAACCACCTCCACCTCCCTATTTTCTCTCCATTTCTTTTCACTTTCTTTCTTTTCTCTTTCTCTTTTCTCTCTATTATCACCACCACCTACCAAAACCACCACACAAATCACCACAAAACTACCATCAAACGACGCCGAATCAACAAACAAAATAGAGGAAAACGACCACGAGACTACGATCTATCTTTCTACCTTTTCGGATTTCAAATCCGACACTCGTAAGTTTCCGACAAATCCCGCAAATCTTTAGATTTCCAAGTTATAATTGCTACTTAGTGTTTAACATACTTAGAATAACATGTTTTAGTGTTTTATACAACCGAAAACGTTCCAAATCAACCAAAAATCCGATTTTTTTCTCGCTGTTCGTCGAGCAGGCGACTACGTCGCATTGGGACCGAAAACAGTACTGCGACGTAGGCCTTTACGTCGCATTACCCTTCCTTACGTCGCACATAGCGACGCAGACCACTACGTCGCATTAAATTGCGAGCGTCGCCTATGCGACGCAACCCATGACGTCGCAAAACCTGAATGCGACGTAGACCCGTACGTCGCACCCTACGTCGCATAACAACCCAGCGTCGCACCTTACGTCGCTAAAAACAGGAAGTTTAAAAACTTGTTTTCACTAAGTGTCGAACTAACCGGAAACGCATATCTTTATACAAATTCGATTCACGAGCCTTACAAACAATTCAAACATACTTGTTTTATCGAGATGCTGATTTCAAACTTTCACCAACGAGTCGTATACGTTTTCACAAACAACGAAATACAAACATAAACATTAAACGAACGATTTGGACGTGACTTGGTTGTACAAACACTAGCATGGATGATTAGTTAGACATCCACATACTTATTAAATCTCGTACGTTTAGGACGTTAGGAGATTTCAGACCGTACTTGGGCTTAAGTTTGCTAGCACTCGCACAACTACTTAAACTCAACAGGTGAGTTCACAGCCCCTACTTTTACTGATTTAACTGCTTTTGAACAGGGGTGGAAAACATAGTCAACTATTTTACTTATTGCCATAAACTGCTTTTACTTACATGATTGTTTATCATACTTGATTACTCGAACTATTAGAGTACTTTGAACTATTAAACTGTTGAACAAACTGGTGTCTGCGGATTAACATTTACATATTGACACACTGAACTAATAGGATAAATTATCGACAAACTGTTTTAACTAGACCGGAGAACGACCGGTAAACTGTTTTGCAAACGACTGTAAACTATTTTGGTATCTTACCGGAGAACGACCGGTACATATTGGTAACTTGTCGGAGAACTACCGACACTAACTTGGTATCTTACCGGAGAACGACCGGTACATTTGGTAACTTGTCGGAGAACGACCGACACAAACATAACTTTTAATCTTGTTTGGTATACCGGAGAACGACCGGTACTTTTGTGTAAAACGCTGGAGAACGACCAGCCACGTATTTTAGTGCCAGAGAACGACTGGCCAAGGGACGGGAGAACGACCCGTGCGTCTTGGATGGGAGAACGACCCATGCGTTTGTTGGACGGGAGAACGACCCGTGCGTATTTGACCGGAGAACGACCGGTACTGTGTATTTGTAACTCGCTGGAGAACGACCAGCACGTGTTTTAACTAGAACTTTGGGCGAATAACCCACAAAACTGGTATTTGGATAACATTCTACAAAACTTATACTCGACTATTATGGCAATACTATTTGTGAACATAATTGGATAACAACTGTGATACGAACTTGATTCAACTTGTGTAAACTTAAAACCTGTGAATTCACTCAACCTAGTTGTTGACTTTTACTATGTTTTTCAGGGAATTAGCTGCGCATATAAGAATCGCCAACACACATGGAAAACTAGGCGACCCTTGAAGTTAGGATGCCAACTTTTTTGGAAACACATGGATTTCTTTAGTATAACTGAAATGCTTTAGTCATATTTCAGAAATCTACTTTTGTAAACTTATTACTTTTAACTTATACGATTCGAGGAATCGTAAACTTTGTAATTAATAACTTTTGGCATCTTATTATATATTGTTCTGTTGTAATCATAAGCTCTGATACGTATGCATGCTTTATTATTGTGACACCCCAGTACTTAAACTAAAACGCTTCCGCTAAACGAATTTTGGGGGTGTTACAGATTGGTATCAGAGCCAATGGTTATAGCGAACTAGGAAACTTTAGGTGACTTAGAAACCTAGAGACCTAGACTATAGCCTTGGCTAGAACGTACATGCATACATACATTTGCATACATCTAAACTATCGTTACGATACCTCGATACGCGTGAACTGTTCACCACATCCGACTCGTTCATTGTACTCTGATCTCATATGAACCTGATCGTGATTAAACGGTTGATGAAAAGAAGTATGTATTTGGCATCATATAATGACGCCTGGCCAACGTGATTATATCATACTAAGTACATATGGGTGTTTCATAGTCGTAAGATACGTGATGGGGATTCGACAAATTTTGCTTGATACTCGAAAACTTGAGATATGTGAAACTTTATTCCTCACATATTTTTCATTGGCATTGACTTCTGCATCTTTTCATCGCAGAACGTCAGCATGCCGCCTAAACAAAGAAAGACTCGAAACAGTCGACGAAATTCTCCACCTGTACCTCCAGAAACAACCGAACAAATCATCGAACGCCGCGTGGCTGAGGCTATTGCTCAGTACGAGGCTAGCAGAAATCGTGAAAACCCAACCAACAACAGTGGAGCTACCCCCGTCAACAGCGAAACTCCAACTAACACCCAGCAGGGGTGTTCCTACAAAACCTTTCAGTCTTGTAAACCCAGCACCTTCACCGGGACCGAAGGGGCCATTGGCCTGGTCCACTGGATTGAAAAGATGGAATCAGTCATCGACATCAGCGACTGCGCCAACGACAAGATCGTGAAATACGCCACCTGCACTTTAGCCGACAAAGCGCTAACCTGGTGGAACGCTCAAGTCCAGATTATGGGACGCCCGGCTGCTCATTCCATGACCTGGGTAACTCTGAAGCAGATGATGATGGAGGAATTTTGCCCTCCCAACGAGATGCAGAAACTCGAAACCGAGTTTTGGAACATTCAGATGATCGGAGCTGACATTTCCGGTTACACAACTAGATTTCAGGAGCTTGCACGTCTGGTGCCTCATATGGTAACCCCCGAGAGCAAACGCATTGAGCGTTACAACAGGGGTTTGGCACCACAAATCCGAGGCATGGTTATGTCCTCCAAACCCACCACTTTTAGGAGCGCAGTGGATCTGGCTCACAGCTTAACCGATGACGCGGTCGAGATTGGAACCCTGAAAGCTATCACAGGGAAAACTGAACTTACCCGTACTGATGCGGGCGACTCTGGAACCCACAAACGTAAATGGAACAATGATGGTAACGACCGTCAGGGTCAACAAAACAGAAACCCGGGAAACACCCGAGCCTTTGCCGCAATCACCAACTCTGGACCCAAAACCTATCTTGGCAACAAACCAAAATGCGACAAGTGCGGGATGCATCATAATGGCAACTGTGCTTTCTGCCAAGATTGCAAAAATTGGGGTCATTTGGCCCAAAACTGTAAAACCAACCCTCCTCCTCGATCAAACGCCTGTTACGAGTGCGGCGAATCTGGACACTTTCGAAATCAATGTCCAAAACTGAACAACAACCAGGACAACACTGGGAACAACAATCAGAACAACAACCGCGCCGTTAACAAAGGCTACACCCCAAGCCGCGCATACATCCTCCGCGCACCGGAAACTGTTGCGGACTATGGCAAGCACGGTATGTCTTACCAACTATTGCTACGATTTAACGTTTCTTTCATTCGAATGTCAATTCGAACATATCACTTGGTAAACTTCGACTATTAACGAACGCATAACTATTTAAACTATACCGCGAGTATACTAAACTGATTTGAAACTTTCCTGGCAACGATTGAGCGCCACCCAAACTGGTATTATTATTGACGACGTGACTTATTCGGAGAACATACGCCGCGGGCGATCCGACTTGATTTTAAATCTCGGGACGAGATTTCTCTAACATGGGGAGAATGTAACACCTCGCAAATTTGAACACGATTAATAACATTAATCACTTGCATTATTAGGCTAATTCCCTACTTGAGTGAATTCACAACACATTTTAGAGGTAAGTCTAGCATAGCCCAACTAGTTAGTACGCGTAGTATTACGTAGTCGTAATTACGTACAGATCAATTTGAAAACAAACGCGACAAAAATGTACGACTGTTGGTGAACAAAATTATTTAATAAAACGAAATTATTAAATAACGTAGTAACTAATAAATATTTTGTCAAAAATATTTACCAATTTATTTTATAACGCAAAACGTCAAAACGTATAATTAAAAATCAAACAAAGTTTGAAATTTATAAAATTTATAAATTTGGTTCCATAAAAAGAGCCTAATTAAATATAATGAAATATGTAATTTAAAAATACATTAGTTGAAATACTGTAATATTTAACGATCGGATAAACAAACACGGAACGCAAACACGGAGGCAGAAGTGGAACAAAACCACCTCCACCTCCCTATTTTCTCTCCATTTCTTTTCACTTTCTTTCTTTTCTCTTTCTCTTTTCTCTCTATTATCACCACCACCTACCAAAACCACCACACAAATCACCACAAAACTACCATCAAACGACGCCGAATCAACAAACAAAATAGAGGAAAACGACCACGAGACTACGATCTATCTTTCTACCTTTTCGGATTTCAAATCCGACACTCGTAAGTTTCCGACAAATCCCGCAAATCTTTAGATTTCCAAGTTATAATTGCTACTTAGTGTTTAACATACTTAGAATAACATGTTTTAGTGTTTTATACAACCGAAAACATTCCAAATCAACCAAAAATCCGATTTTTTTCTCGCTGTTCGTCGAGCAGGCGACTACGTCGCATTGGGACCGAAAACAGTACTGCGACGTAGGCCTTTACGTCGCATTACCCTTCCTTACGTCGCACATAGCGACGCAGACCACTACGTCGCATTAAATTGCGAGCGTCGCCTATGCGACGCAACCCATGACGTCGCAAAACCTGAATGCGACGTAGACCCGTACGTCGCACCCTACGTCGCATAACAACCCAGCGTCGCACCTTACGTCGCTAAAAACAGGAAGTTTAAAAACTTGTTTTCACTAAGTGTCAAACTAACCGGAAACGCATATCTTTATACAAATTCGATTCACGAGCCTTACAAACAATTCAAACATACTTGTTTTATCGAGATGCTGATTTCAAACTTTCACCAACGAGTCGTATACGTTTTCACAAACAACGAAATACAAACATAAACATTAAACGAACGATTTGGACGTGACTTGGTTGTACAAACACTAGCATGGATGATTAGTTAGACATCCACATACTTATTAAATCTCGTACGTTTAGGACGTTAGGAGATTTCAGACCGTACTTGGGCTTAAGTTTGCTAGCACTCGCACAACTACTTAAACTCAACAGGTGAGTTCACAGCCCCTACTTTTACTGATTTAACTGCTTTTGAACAGGGGTGGAAAACATAGTCAACTATTTTACTTATTGCCATAAACTGCTTTTACTTACATGATTGTTTATCATACTTGATTACTCGAACTATTAGAGTACTTTGAACTATTAAACTGTTGAACAAACTGGTGTCTGCGGATTAACATTTACATATTGACACACTGAACTAATAGGATAAATTATCGACAAACTGTTTTAACTAGACCGGAGAACGACCGGTAAACTGTTTTGCAAACGACTGTAAACTATTTTGGTATCTTACCGGAGAACGACCGGTACATATTGGTAACTTGTCGGAGAACGACCGACACTAACTTGGTATCTTACCGGAGAACGACCGGTACATTTGGTAACTTGTCGGAGAACGACCGACACAAACATAACTTTTAATCTTGTTTGGTATACCGGAGAACGACCGGTACTTTTGTGTAAAACGCTGGAGAACGACCAGCCACGTATTTTAGTGCCAGAGAACGACTGGCCAAGGGACGGGAGAACGACCCGTGCGTCTTGGATGGGAGAACGACCCATGCGTTTGTTGGACGGGAGAACGACCCGTGCGTATTTGACCGGAGAACGACCGGTACTGTGTATTTGTAACTCGCTGGAGAACGACCAGCACGTGTTTTAACTAGAACTTTGGGCGAATAACCCACAAAACTGGTATTTGGATAACATTCTACAAAACTTATACTCGACTATTATGGCAATACTATTTGTGAACATAATTGGATAACAACTGTGATACGAACTTGATTCAACTTGTGTAAACTTAAAACCTGTGAATTCACTCAACCTAGTTGTTGACTTTTACTATGTTTTTCAGGGAATTAGCTGCGCATATAAGAATCGCCAACACACATGGAGAACTAGGCGACACTTGAAGTTAGGATGCCAACTTTTTTGGAAACACATGGATTTCTTTAGTATAACTGAAATGCTTTAGTCATATTTCAGAAATCTACTTTTGTAAACTTATTACTTTTAACTTATACGATTCGAGGAATCGTAAACTTTGTAATTAATAACTTTTGGCATCTTATTATATATTGTTCTGTTGTAATCATAAGCTCTGATACGTATGCATGCTTTATTATTGTGACACCCCAGTACTTAAACTAAAACGCTTCCGCTAAACGAATTTTGGGGGTGTTACACTACAATTCCGGCATCATCTGTTTTCTTGCCGATTTAGGAGCTAGTGTTAATCTTATGCCATACTTGCTTTTCAAGAGGCTTGAGTTAGAAAACCTTCGACCTACCAAAATGAGCATTGAGCTTGCTGACCACTCGGTTAAATACCCTAGGAGAATAGCTGAAAATGTTTTAGTTAGGATTGACAAATTTCTTTATCCAGCAGATTTTGTAGTAATGGATATGCATGAAGACGTACACATCCCAATCATACTAGGAAGACCTTTCATGAATACGGCCAAGGCAATCATCAACGTCTTCGCACAAACCATCAGCTTGCAGTCTCAGGGAGAAACCATCACTTTCCATATCGACAATCCAACCGCTGGAGAGCAATCCGAATTGTACATGATCTCCATGAAGACCGCCAAAGACTAAGAAACTGCAAAGTCAATACATGAAAGGAACTCTAGCAAGGAAATGGCAATCACGCCATATTTCCCGATTGACCTCCGACGAATAGGACAAGAGATGAAAAACCCATTTCCATTAGCGGACAACCAAACGGTGGAAGAATTGATCAGAAAGAGAAAGATGGAAGAAGTAAACAAAAGAAGCATACCGCCAACTAATCCGTTTACCACTGAAGAAATGGCGGGAAGTAACCACAACCATCCCACGAGAGGAGAAACACTGGAGGAATATTCCAAACACGCAAGATACCAACCGCAAACCTTCATAGATCACAAAGTGCTCAAAGAATTCATCCAAAGATTCGACAAAGCAGTAGGAGGAATAAGTAACGCAGTCAAATTGCTTACTCTTTCCCCCACTGAACTGCAATTCTGCCAGCAACAGAGACAGACATATATTAGGATCTACAATGCCCTTAAAAGATCTAATATCCCCTTTACCTTAACACAATGGGAGATGTTAGGATCCATTAGAGCGCATATGAAAGAAACTACTGGACATCCGAGCAGTCGTGCCGACATCTCAATGATGAATGACCTCACATCATTGCTCAACATGCTAAGTGAGAAGATCACCTCAGTTCCAAAGAAAGCGGATCTATGGTCATCAACTCCACTGTTGAAAAACAAATTGAGTTATTGATTGAAGAACTTAGTGATCTTGTTTGGGAGGAATCAAGGCGCGAACGACCCTTTAGGGTCACACATGAATCACCACTTGATATCGCTACTTCTGTTACGATCCATCTACGGGAGATTCAACACCGGAAAAGTAACTCCAGAACGAAGTTCATATTCTACTCAGGATGCAAGGAGATACTTCGTCAGCTTACTCTAATTTTTTTAGAATCCAACTTTCCATTCAACAACCATCAGCACCGGCAAATAGAGGACCTGTGCAAGTCCATCAGAAGATTCAACGGAGACCCTAAGACCGAGAAATTTGAAAGCATAAAACTGCAATTCTTGGCGTTTGTATGCTCTCTCTGGCAAAACCCACCGCCAAGAGAGGCTGTTAAGGCAGACACAACCACCATGATCGACCCTAGTGAGACTGTCACTAAAGCAGTCGATTACATCACCTTCGAACTTCACGGACTTGCGAGGACAACTTCAGAGCATCTTCAGAACTACAAGGAAGAATCGAGAGATAGTCCATTTGAATTGATTACGACAATAGTCAATCATTTCATGAGAATCTATCCACCTCGATATACTTTCCCGCAACCTAGGGCCCACAACATCAACAAAGGGGATTCCATGGATGCATCTAGCTCCATCTAGGAGAAAAGAAGTCAAGCTCTCGACTTTAAAAGAGCGCTTCTCGAGAGGCAACCCGTGTTTTACATTTCCGCAACTTTACTTTCCAAGAAGTGATGAAGTCTCCAACTATCTTTCACACTTGGATATACGGCCAAGTTTCTGCCTAACGCATCAAATTTTTGATGCCGCACATCAAAGAAAGTATATCCAACGTGTTCACACCTACGCGACTAATCACAAGAAGACTTGATCAAGAGTGAACCCAGCAAGACGAAGTTCGGCAAACGCATACCATGCAGCTACTGGGGAGTACTTCTATACCAGTCTTTTTCCTTCGTTATAAATATACCATATCCTCTATGCTTATCACTAAGTGTGGGATTCAAACCCAACACACACTGCTAAAAGAATACGTCTAAGATGTTTCAAATCCTAAGTGTGGGATCTTTACCCCAGTCAGAACTTCGAATAACATCAAGGACGATGTTCCTTTAAGTGTGGGATAGCAGTAGTATACACTACTATAAAATGGATAATGGTATATGCTTGATTCTAAACTCGCTGCTCTTTAGACCATCATTCTCCAAAAAAGTAAAAAAAAAATTCAAAATTGAGTTAAAAATATGTTGAAAATGAAAATTTTAGATAAAGAATGATTTACTTTGGGGAAGAAGGATAAATAAAATATGAATTCCTTTGAAAAATTAGTTTAGTAATCCCATAAAGAGCATCGCATGACTAGGCACACAACAACCCAATTTTCGATTCATGAGGTGTCTTGAGCCATATAAAGCATTCACTTTTGATGCTTCACTTCTTCGATTCTTGATTGTGCCGATGTATACGTTTAGAATAAGAACTTGCTCCTGTTATGCATTTCGAATCCGAACTGGTGAGTAAAAAGGAGATCGAGTCACATCATTCTTTAACCCATCCGTACACCCAAAAATAAATACGTTATCCCTACCCTCTCAAAAGCATCCCTCAAACTTCATAAAAAGTTCCAAAGATGAAAGAAGAGAAGCTACAAGAATATGACGTCGAAAAAAAATCAAAAGAAAAGAATTCGAAGAAAAGAAAGTCAAATGGAGAAAAAGACTCCTACCAAAAAAAAAAATGTAAGAAAAGGGCGTCAATCCTCCCAAAAATTCCAACTTTCCTCTTCACCAAAAAGAAACCCGTGAAAACCCAACACAACAACCCCCTCTCATATCACCAACACACAACTCCAAAAACCCTACATCACTTCCCCTAGAATGATTGTGGCTAGATCGACTTCGCGCTCACTTAAAAGGTAACGATTTGATTCTCGATCAAGCCTATGACGATAAACGATATATGACTAGCGTTTTGAGTGATTGATATAATAGAATAGGAAACCCTAAACACTTTGAGTGATTTGAGTGACCACCTTGAGAGGATCGCCTAGTCATGTATCCAAGATCAAAGATCAAAAGCATGCTCCTAAAGATTACAACCCTACTTTCTCAAAGGCACGAATATTTTATTTTTTCAAAACCCCTTTAGTAAAAAGTTCCGCCCTAAAATATTTCATTATCTGCTTACCTTTAACCATACTTGATATCGCGTAAAAAGTCACGTTTTTACTACCGATATCTCTCTCATTCTGGAACGATTCTTGGCATTTTGAACACAAAAATAGTACAAATCAATGATATTATGCCAAGATGGTCAAAACAAGGTTGGACGATAAAAATCAAGCAAAACGGACGTAAAACGAAGATTCCACGCACGATTGAAGATTCAAGGCATCAAAACGAGATTTCAAGACAAAAGTGCCCATCACCAACATCCATCTCAAACAAGATGTTCTTTTTCAATCTACGAATCCAACAGAAGAAGAATCAACAAAAACGGACGAAGAATGAACATCCTCGTACGCCGGAAGATCCAAATGATTCGTACGAGACATCTAAAGATGGGAGACATATTTTTGGGATTTCTTTTCATCAAAGTCTTCGTTTTTGAAAAACGAATCCATCAAAAAAAGAATCAACGCAAACGGAGGCATAACGGAGAAGATACACGCGAATTAAGCAACGCAGCGAAAGAAAGCGAACCGGTGCGGCAGGGTGGTGTACCAGGCTGGCAGGCAGCCTCCCACCGCCGGCCACCAGGTGCCCACCGCTGGCCGGCACCCCCTGCACCGTTTCCGCTTTTTGGTCCTTTCGTGTACTCGGTGCTAGACCTTTACATGCTTTTTGGTACCCGGTGCACCACCTTTGCGCGCTTTACGGTACACGTGCTACCACCTTTAGCACCTTTTGCTAATGTGCTCCTTGAAATGCTAACTTGAGCCAAATTTCCACTATAAATAGCAGCCCTAAGCCTTCATTTTAACACACACATTCTTTACTACATCTTTCTTAGCAAAAACACCTTCCATACTTCTCTTTAGGCTAATAATTCTCTCTAATTATTGTTTCTACTTTCTCCCTGATGTGACGTAAAAAGTCATGTTTTTAGAAGCTTTATTCCTCACATTTTGGACCTTTCTTTATTAAAAACATTCCAAAACATTGATTATTTATTAAAATTCACTAAAGTGGTTCAAAAGTAGACGTTGTGGTAAAAATCACTGAAAACACTCTGAAACCGCACAAAACACGGCATTTTAATTCAAGCCGATTCCTCCAACCTCATTTTCCTGTCAAAGCACACCTCCTAACTTCTACCATCTATTGTATAGGTAAAATCTAGACGGAAAAATCTGGAATCAAGTGAAACGGCCAAAGGACGGAGAAGACACTGCACTTTCAGAGCCACTAAAAGTCATTTCGGCTACGCCTAAGTTCTACACACCCAATTTCTATGAGATTGGCATCATTAGAAGCGTAATGGAATTCCGAAACCACAGGCGAAAGAATCAGGTCAAACGGACGCGTAACGAAGGAGATACAGACGTTTTAAGCAACGAACGAAATCAGACAGAGCCCGTATACGGCCCCACACACCGTATACGGCCCTTGTGAGAGCGTATACGGCCCTTACTACACCATATACGGCCCTTACAAGGCCGTATACGGCCCCTGCTGCCACGTATCGTGTTTCGTTTGCTTGTACGTGCTGCTTCGTGAGTTGTACGTGCGATTTTAGGGTTTGCCTATAAATAGTGGACTACCCCAACACTCCAAAATACACCATTTTCTCATTTCATTTCTTCCTTACACTTTCTCTCTCACACACATCACTCTCTCTCTAGTTTCTCTCTCTAGAGATTTTCTCTCTCTAGAATTGGGCTAGTTAGAGAGATAGTTAGGTAGAGGTAGCTTTTAGCTTTTGTACGGAGTCACTCCAAGACATTGTATTCACGAAGATCTGTCTGTAATAAATTCGTATCAGGTTCTATTTATATATCTCTTACTTTCCAGTTTTAAACATGTGTTGCTTTGTTTATGCTTGTTTAGGATTGTATGCTAGATATATAATATTAGGCTAGACATTTCTTTGTGTTTACTATGATGTAGTTATGTTAGAATAGTCAATATGTTTATGCCATGCTGTTACTCTGCCCATGTTACTTTAAACTGTGTATAAACTCATAAACTGAATCTCGAATGTTTATCTATCCAACTTATGCTGTGGTTAGAAGCTTCCTGCTAGAACTTGGCCAATTACTAGTGGTACGTTCTCTACCTATTCTGTACTTGATGATCAATGAACTTGGTATGGCTGTGTACTCTAGGTTGATACAAATCATAAGAGACACGGAGTGTAGGATTAGAGATAGGTTAGATTCATGTTTATCTGTTATATATCTTTGAGAGAACTTTCGGGATATCTATGATCTGATTATTGGTTATCTGCTACGCTTAGGATTATGATGTTCTGTTATGTGTCACCCTATTGCATGTTCTTGTTTGATTGTTGCCTTAGGAATGATGCATGCTAGAGTTATCCTCCTGGTTCATATCAGTAACTGTATGATTAGGTTTTCAGACACAGAATATTGGTTTACACAGTAGATTAACATGCATGGAATAGTTGTGATGATTTATATCTGTAATGCTGAACAATTTAACTGATCGTTAGCCCGATTATCCCAACTTGGTCCGCGGGATTATCCCCGTTCGTGTTCTTGTTCAATCAACAATTCACGCTACGATACAGACGTCTCTGATGACTGTGACTGGGGACCAGGATTCGAGGATAGTCGTCGGTTAAATTGGTCTGTACATTTGGGAGAACTTCCGGTGTATTTGACTTCTATAACTGCTATCCACGTGACATATTATTTATCTGATTGCGGACAACTCTACGTTAGATATTTAATAGGCTCGTAGTTGTAGCTCATTAGGATATAAGAAATCTGCGAGAGTAATGTGGAACCCTAATTAATGTAACGGAAAAACCGTAAAATGCCCTATTACTTGGTATAGTGCTGGAAACACCAATTGGTGGAGTACAAACGTATGGAAGCCGCGGAACGGTCGTAGGTACAATACTTTGCATTAATTATGTTTCTATCCTCTCCGGATTAGTCATCACATCTAGTAGCCTTACCCTTGACTATTCATCAATAACATATAACGAAATCATAGTAAACACTCGCTTATCCTCTGTCGACCGAGTCTCCGTACAAACCTCTTTTGTTTTATTTTCTTTATTTAAATAGTATTTAGTTATAAAAAAAAAACCAAACCTATCCAAAAGCTTTTAAAAAATCTAGCTGAATCTCCAAAGATAATAAAACTTCCTAGACTCCCATGCCCGTTGTAGTTTGAAGAACGACACCTGAGTCATACATACCACTTACTACCCTTTTAAGTCTGTTAGTAGTATACAGCTTAGGATTTCCCTGCTCTATAAATTTAAACCCTGTCCGCGCGTCCTGGTTGGTTGGTTCAACGACCGGATTAAAACCCGTCCGTCACCCGGGAGGCACGACAAGCTTTTGGCGCCACTGCCGGGGACTACAACGACCGATTTTAGGAATTTTGTTATCTTAGTTATTAAGCGATCCTTACGGAAGATCAATATCATCCAGAAGTTACAGTTTTTATCCCTAGGTTAGTTAGTTTTTAATTTCCCGTCCTTAGTTAAACCTATCCTTTCCAAAACCCTATTTTCTTCTAAAACAAGTTATGACGAATCGTATCACTCTCGCCTCATCAACCCAACCACTGCTAGAGGGACGAGGAGGACCAATCGTATCACCAACCGACGAAACCATTGAAATCAGACCACACTTCATTAAATTACTTAAATCTTAGTGTCAGTTTCATGGTCTTTCGGTTGAAAATCCAAATGCCCATCTTAACAAGTTCATCAACCTTTCCAACTCTTTCGAACAAACCGGATCCAGTGTCAAAGTCACCCGACTTCACCTGTTTCCTTATTCTTTAGCTTTCCGAGCTCAGACATGGTTTTATGAACTCGAACCCAATTCGATTCATACATGGGAGGAGATGGCTACTAAGTTCTTAGCTAAGTTTTTCCCTCTGTCCCTACAAACCAAGCTCAAAAATGAAATCATTTACTTTCGTCAAGGAACTACTGAATCATTAAGCTCAGCTTGGGAACGCTTTAAGAATATGCTTGGAAGATGTCCGAATCATCAGTTGGCTGAAACGAATCTGGTCTGCACATTCTACAACAGTCTGAATCCTCATCACCAACAAACCCTCGATGCTGCTTCATCTGGAAATTTCATGCTACATACTTCAGAAGAAGCCTGGAAGTTGATTGAGACGATAACGATGCACCAACATGACTTGGAGTTTGATGAATCAACCTCGGAAGACAAAGACACTTCTACTCAAGCGTTCGACACTTTAAAAGCTCAACTCGAATCCATCTCTAAAGTTGTCAGTAATATGCAAGACTCTTCCAAACCTAAGAAGCAACCTCAACGGCTCTTCTCACGCTCGAAGCCCAAGGAAGATGTTCTCGCCACATCTAGAACCACTGATCAAATCATTCCTTCAAAACTTTTCACTCAGCGGTTATCCAAACAACCTATCTCTCATTTGTCAGTTCCCTCTACACCCTCTACTTCTTCTCAATTGTCTTCTCGTCTAAACAATACGATTTTCAATAACTTCATGGTTGAGCAAAATAATAAAAACAAACAAATTGTTGATTTTCAAAACCAAATTGATTATTTGCTCAGAATTTCAAACGATTTAATTAAAAACATGGAGGATAATGTTAAACGATTGTTTTTAAAAGTTGAGGAGAAGCAAAGAGAAGAAGCGATTAGCAAAGCTATTCATCATTCATCTTATGATTATGATGATATCCTTGTCGTCACTAGAGGCGGAAAAGAGACTAAGAATGAGAAATCGGAGGATATTCCTTCAGACGAGCCTTCTAGTTCTTCTCTACCCACTGATTCAGTACCTGTTGACACTCCTGTCACCTCTCCTGAACCAGAATCTTCCAAAGCCCCAGAAGTAGTTAAACCAACACGTATACCTTTCCCTGGTAGGCTTAAGAAAGAGAAACAAGCAGCCCAGTTTCGAAAATATCTAGAGATGTTCAAAAGCCTACACTTAAACGTTCGATTATTAGATGCTTTAGTTGAAATGCCTAGTTGTGCCAAATTCTTTAAAGAACTTATATCCAACAAAGAAAAACTCAGACAAATAGTTAACTTGCCCTTAGACGCAGAATGCTCTTTAATTATGCAACAAGGACTGCCCCCAAAGCTAGGAGACACTGGCCGTTTCACTATTCCTTGTTACCTTCAGGATGTTCAAATAAGTAACGCCTTAGCTGACTTAGGAGCTAGTGTAAACCTTATGCCATACTCGCTTTATAGGAAACTAGGATTAAGCGAACTTTTACCAACCCGTATGACCATCCAATTAGCTGATAGATCAGTTAAACTCCCTCGAGGAATTGCTGAAGATATTATGGTGCGTGTTGATAAATTCGTCTTTCCTGTTGATTTTGTTGTTATGGATATTGAGGAAGACGCTCAGGTACCACTCATCCTTGGCAGACCTTTCCTAAATACTGCCATCATTGACGTGAATCAAAAATCTTTAAAACTTAGAGTGGGAATTGAGGAAGTCACCTTCAATGTCGATAAACTAATGAAACTTCCTATGGGAGAAGACCTTGGTCTTGTAGATTCTATGCAGGAAATAATTGAAGAACACTTGGAAGAAATCCTCGCAGTAAGCCGCATTAATCCCCTTCCAAACACTGTCATCACAACAAGGAAAATCTGTGAAGAAGGTGCGGGTCTATGCTCAGCTATCTCGGATCCGTCCATTGCATCAAAGGAAGTGCTATTTCCTTTAAAGAATTCCAACTTACAGCCCAACAGATTTATCACTGCTGTACCACTTGGACAAGGCACTCCGGTCACTCTCTTGAGAAGAAACCCTAATTCTGAAGTTCCTGATTCATCTCTCTCAAAAGAAGAAATTCTGAAGACTCTCAAGGAAATGGAGTCAATGCTTAAACCATCTGATCCGCAACTTTCTGAAAGTTGTGAAAACTTGAATCCAGATATTACTTTTAGCACATCTTCTTCAGCTCAGTTTCAGAGATTCGCATTCACAAAGGACAACAAAGAAATAATCACTGAAGATAATGCAATCTCTCAATCTTCCCAAGTAAAATATGAGCTGAGAAAAGATGAGCTTTACAACAATACAGAATGGGTTGAAATAGCGTCAGCCGACATTCCAGAGGCACCTGCAATTGAGTCAGATTATCAGACAACATACGATGAGCCTAAGAGAGACGAGATTGCAAGGATGAAGCCTTCCACTAAAGAACCACCCGAATTAGAGCTGAAGGAACTTCCCTCACACCTTAAATATGCTTTTCTCGAAGGAGCTTCACACTTACCGGTTATCATATCCAAAGATCTGAAGCCTGAAGAGAAAGCACTACTCATTGAGGTTCTAAAGTCACATAAGAAAGCGATTGCATGGAAAATCTCTGACATACAAGGGATCAGCCCTAATTACTGCACTCACAAGATCTTAATGGAAAATGACTTCAGGCCCTCGATTCAAAGGCAAAGGAGAGTTAACCTAAAGATTCAAGACGTGGTGAAAAAGGAGGTTATCAAACTCTTGGATGCTGGTTTAATTTACCCTATTTCAGATTCCCCATGGGTCAGTCCAGTTCAAGTCGTCCCAAAGAAAGGAGGCATGACGGTCATCGCTAACGAAAACAACGAGTTGATTCCAACACGAACCGTCACCGGTTGGAGGGTATGTATCGACTATCGGAAACTAAATGAAGCTACACGCAAAGATCACTTCCCTCTACCGTTCATTGATCAGATGCTTGAAAGATTGTCAGGAAACGAATTCTATTGCTTCCTCGATGGTTTCTCCGGCTATTTTCAGATACCTCTCGATCAAAGGACCAAGAAAAGACGACATTCACTTGCCCATACGGAACCTTTGCCTACCGACGTATGCCTTTTGGCTTATGTAATGCACCGGCGACATTTCAAAGATGCATGGTAGCAATCTTCCACGACATGATTGAACAATGCATGGAAGTGTTCAAGGATGATTTTTCGGTTTTCGGAGATTCGTTCACCACTTGTCTTTCTAACTTGAACAAGATGCTCACCCGATGTGAAGAATCGAACCTAGTTATGAATTGGGAAAAATGCCATTTCATGGTAAAAGAAGGCATAGTTTTAGGACACCGTATATCCAAAGCTGGAATTGAAGTTGACAAAGCAAAAGTCGAGACTATCTCAAAACTTCCACCACCCACCTCTGTCAAAGCCATCCGCAGTTTTCTAGGACACGCCGGGTTCTACCGTCGCTTTATCAAAGATTTCTCTAAGATATCCCGACCTATGACTCATCTCCTCGAAAAGGATACTCCGTTTGTCTTTACAGACGAATGTCTCAAGGCCTTCGATCATTTGAAAGATCTGCTTGTTCATGCACCGATCATGGTTGCCCCAAACTGGAGTCTCCCATTTGAAATCATGTGCGACGCCAGTGATTTCGCAGTCGAAGCAGTTCTGGGACAGCGGAAGGAGAAACAATTTCAACCAATATACTACGCCAGCAAAACGCTCACTGACGCCCAAAAGAATTATACGACCACAGAAAAGGAGCTGCTAGCGGTAGTATTTGCTTTTGATAAATTTCGTTCTTATCTAATCTTGTCCAAAACTATTGTCTATACAGATCACTCAGCTCTGAAATATCTTTTTAAGAAGCAAGATGCTAAACCTCGCCTTCTACGATGGATTATACTCCTTCAAGAATTCGACATCGAGATCAAAGACAAAAAGGGAGCAGAAAACGTCGCGGCGGACCATCTCAGCCGATTAGAGAATCCTTCAATGGATAAGTTGCACGAGAAAGACATTCAAGACCAGTTTCCAGAAGAACAGCTCATGCATATTGGTAAGTACTATCAAGGGTCACGATCTACAAATGATCACTGGTATGCTGACTATGCCAATTATTTGGTGGGAAAAGTCGTACCTAAAGGAATGCCAACATCTCGAAGACAAAAATTCTTCCGCGATATAAAATATTACTATTGGGACAACCCTTTCCTCTTTAAGGTTTGCCCTGATCAAATCATTATAAGATGAGTTGATGGGAAAGAGGCAGAACATATCCTACACCAAAGCCACCATGGACCTACTGGAGGACATCACGGTACCAACATGACCGCAAGAAAAGTGTACGATGCCGGCTTTTTCTGGCCAACCATATTTCGAGATGCGTACGATCTGGTGAGACGCTGCGATATTTGTCAAAGACAAGGCAATATAACAGCCCGGAATGAAATGCCACTAACAAACATCCAGGCCGTAGAAATCTTCGATATCTGGGGATTAGATTTCATGGGACCATTCCCTAAATCTAACGGTAAAGAGTACATCTTGGTTGCAGTCGACTACGTCTCCAGGTGGGCCGAGGCCCAAGCTCTCCCAACAAATGACGCCAAAGTGGTAACCAAATTTCTCAAAAAGCTATTCAGTCGATTTGGGACTCCAAAAGCGATAATCAGTGATCGTGGTACACACTTTTGCAATGTTCAATTCATGAAAGTTCTGCAACAGTATGGTGTCACTCACAAGACGTCAACAGCTTATCACCCCCAGACAAATGGGCAAGCTGAGGCAACAAATCGAGCTTTGAAAAGAATCTTGGAAAGAACTGTTGGTAATCATGGGTACAAATGGGCTGAAAAATTAGATGATGCATTGTGGGCATTCAGAACCGCCTATAAAACACCATTAGGAACCACACCGTATCGTCTAGTTTATGGAAAGGCATGTCACTTACCAATTGAGCTGGAATATAAAGCATACTGGGCTTTGAAGAACTGCAACTTAGATATTTCTACAGCTGGAGCAAATAGACGAATGCAGTTGAATGAGTTAGCCGAACTAAGGGATCAGGCATATGACAGTTCGTTAAGCTTCAAGGAACGAACTAAGAGAATTCACGATGCTAAGCTGAGGCCCTCAAGATTCAAAACAGGAGATAAAGTGCTGCTTTTCAACTCGCGATTCAAGAAATTCTCTGGCAAGTTTAGAATCAGGTGGAGCGGACCATTCATAGTATCAAAGGTATTTCCTTACGGTGCAGTCGAACTCGAGGTACCGGAAGGTAAATTTAAGGTAAATGGTCATCGCTTAAAGCATTACTTCGAAGACTTTCCCATCAGGGAAGATGTCTTTATCTTTGAACCACTGTGAGTCGACAGAAAGGTACAAAGAGTCAAGCTAGAGACTCGTGAAACAAGCGCTCTTGGGAGGCACCCCAAGCCTATCTTTATTAATTCTGTCATTTTATTTCTTAATTTATTTTTATTAAGTATGGTTATCTCTGAACTAATAAAATTGCAGGCTTGCCACTTATCTGACTTCAAATTGCAAAATCTGAGATAAGTATTATTCATTTACTATCATTATTAGCATTACTTGTTTATTTTATCTTGTTTCAGGATTGACGCTGTTGACGCTGATCATGTAGCTGCGAGACCACGCAGATGACACAGACCTCGTAGACGCAGAGCACAGAGAGCGGCTATGCTGACCATCACTGAGCAGGACCTGACTGATGTCCCGATCACACACGAGGAGTTGCCCGATGAGAGGCCCTCATCACCTTTGCCAGCCCCAGTACCTACTTTCGAGTACGGTATCACTACGGCTGACCCAGCTGCTTCGTGGGCCCTCTTCCGGACACTCTCCATCCAGCATGACATCATGTCCTCTATCTGTGAGCAGCTCGAGATTCCGAGACCTGATGCCATTCCCTAAAGGCTTGGCCCAGATCCGGGACCATCTCGACCTCCATGTTCCTTCTTTCCTCCTGCAGATCCCCCTGTTGTCTCTACTGCCGGACCTTCCACTGGCCCCACTGCTGTAGCTGCTAATCCTGATCCAGCATTGCCCACAGGATTTGCATCACCAGATCGCAGCCTCACAAAGCAGCTTCTGGCTATTTTTGATGCTCACACTTCTGCTTCCCCCACTACCACTGACGAGATTATGAGTCAGGCTATGGCTACTATGGATTTTTCCATTCCATCTCCAACTTCTGTTTTCGATAGGGATGCTGAGGCAGAGTTTGATCCTGACACTGATGACCTACTTGATGATTACTAGACTTTATCTTTATTATTTACTTTCTGTATTATGACTCTGTACTTACGCTTTAGACCTGCTACCTAGATGAGATGTTGTGATATGTGTGTTGATGTTTATTGCAGAATTCAGCTTTGTGTGGAATGGATAATCTTAAACGAGCCTGGTCCTTAAAATCCAGCAATTCACTGGCACCACTCCTGTACAAACCTGGTCTATTCCAGTAAACACAAATGGGGAGTCTCTCTGCTCCTTTTTCCCGTTTCAATTATGTTTTACTATGCCTATGTTAATGCGTTTAATTTCTGTGCTTCATCCTAAACTTATCACTAAGTGTGGGATTCCAGCCCAAATTAAACACTTGATAAACATTTACTTACATGTTCAAACTCTAAGTGTGGGATTTTACTAATCTCTACTCAAGAGAACATTAGGGACAATGTTCCTCTAAGTGTGGGATGGCAGGTATAGAATACCTTAAATGGTGATTTTTATGTCCAATAGCAATCTTTCTCTCAAAAATTTTTTCAAAAATAAGGTCAAATTTTTTCAAAATTAATGAGTCTAACTTAGTTTTTGAGTCTCAGATACTACTGAGAGAAACCATTTTCAAAATATAAGTATGATATTTCTAAAAGCCTAAAAGAAATAAGGTAGAAATTGCTTAAGCAAGAAGTGATAATCAAAGGAGCATGACTAGACACATACAACCCTTTGCAGTGAGGTATCTTGAGCCCAAAAGCATTCATCTTTAATGCTTCACTTTCATTTCTTGTGTGTGTGCCGATGTCTGTATCTCTAAATTAGAACTTGCTCTTGACATACGCTTCGAGACCATATTGGTGTGTACCATACGCGGTATAGGTGCAATTAAATGACCTTGACATTCCTTAGGACTTAACCCAATTTTTTTACATATCTTTTCAAGCCTAAAACCCTTTCCGATGCTCATTTTTAGTATCGAAGATCCGCTTATTATACCCTGTTGAGCCTAAACCTTTCATTTCTTCAAAACCCTAATTTTCACCCACTTCCCAAAAATACCCCCAAACTTATCTTGGAATTTCTGAGGTTATGAAGAACACACTTTTAGAATATATGTTTCAAATATCCTACTCATTCGCATTCTCCAAAATCAAGCTTCTCAACAAATGGTGCGGGACAATTAGCACACAAGAGAGCTGGAATGATGATGGTGTGGGAAAAATTAGCACCTGGAAAAGAATCAAAATGATCAAGATAGAAGAAAAGATTTCTAAAGGATCCAAAATATAAAATTCCTTGGAAATTCTCTGACAAAGAAATTCTGAAGAAAAGAAAAAGAAAAGACAAAAGAAGAAAAGAAAAGAAAATAGCGCCGCAAATAAAGCTGAAAGTTTCAAAGCATAGCTCTTCATGGAAAATCCGACAAAAGCTGAAACAGCTACCAACTCTCCGTTCCTCTCCGTTCTAAATAAAGTTGTTCATAATCTCAGTGATTTTAGGATAAGCTAAACACCCTCACAACCAAACGAACCACTATCCATACCCTTCACCCTCACCAAACATTACAACCCTCTGAATGTCATGAGATAATTAGCACCGTCCTCACCTAAGTGGTGGAGATCCGATTCTCGATAAAGCCTATGACGATGAGTGCAGCATGACTGGCTATTTTGAGCGATTTCGTTTGAGCTAGATTGATAGGAAACCCGATACACTTTGAGTGAATTGAGTGACCACCTTTAGGGAGATCGCCTAGTCATGTGTACTCCATGATCACGAGATTTGGATGTACGCCTAAGAGAATCTCTTCTTGTTTATGGAAGGATCATCTTATCCTCCTCCACACTTTTAGAAGTAACTTGTTTATATGAGGAAATGCTAATCTCGGAAAATATTCTCTGACTCACCCCTAAAAACATGACTTAAAATATGTTTCAGAGAGTTGTTGCTTGAGGACAAGCAACGTCTAAGTGTGGGATAACTTGATGTGACGTAAAAAGTCATGTTTTTAGAAGCTTTATTCCTCACATTTTGGACCTTTCTTTAGTAAAAACATTCCAAAACATTGATTATTTATTAAAATTCACTAAAGTGGTTCAAAAGTAGACGTTGTGGTAAAAATCACTGAAAACACTCTGAAACCGCACAAAACACGGCATTTTAATTCAAGCCGATTCCTCCAACCTCATTTTCCTGTCAAAGCACACCTCCTAACTTCTACCATCTGTTGTATAGGTAAAATCGAGACGGAAAAATCTGGAATCAAGTGAAACGGCCAAAGGACGGAGAAGACACTGCACTTTCAGAGCCACTAAAAGTCATTTCGGCTATGCCTAAGTTCTACACACCCAATTTCTATGAGATTGGCATCATTAGAAGCGTAACGGAATTACGAAACCACAGGCGAAAGAATCAGGTCAAACGGACGCATAACGAAGGAGATACGGACGTTTTAAGCAACGAACGAAATCAAACAGAGCCCGTATACGGCCCCACACACCGTATACGGCCCTTGTGAGACTGTATACGGCCCTTACTACACCGTATACGGCCCTTACAAGGCCGAATACGGCCCCTGCTGCCCCGTATCGTGTTTCGTTTGCTTGTACGTGCTGCTTCGTGAGTTGTACGTGCGATTTTAGGGTTTGCCTATAAATAGTGGACTACCCCAACACTCCAAAATACACCATTTTCTCATTTCATTTCTTCCTTACACTTTCTCTCTCACACACATCACTCTCTCTCTAGTTTCTCTCTCTAGAGATTTTCTCTCTCTAGAATTGTGCTAGTTAGAGAGATAGTTAGGTAGAGGTAGCTTTTAGCTTTTGTACGGAGTCACTCCAAGACATTGTATTCGCGAAGATCTGTCTGTAATAAATTCGTATCAGGTTCTATTTATATATCTCTTACTTTCCAGTTTTAAACATGTGTTGCTTTGTATATGCTTGTTTAGGATTGTATGCTAGATATATAATGTTAGGCTAGACATTTCTTTGTGTTTACTATGATGTAGTTATGTTAGAATAGTCAATATGTTTATGCCATGCTGTTACTCTGCCCATGTTACTTTAAACTGTGTATGAACTCATAAACTGAATCTCGAATGTTTATCTATCCAACTTATGCTGTGGTTAGAAGCTTCCTGCTAGAACTTGGCCAATTACTAGTGGTACGTTCTCTACCTATTCTGTACTTGATGATCAATGAACTTGGTATGGCTGTGTTCTCTAGGTTGAAACAAATCATAAGAGACACGGAGTGTAGGATTAGAGATAGGTTAGATTCATGTTTATCTGTTATATATCTTTGAGAGAACTTTCGGGATATCTATGATCTGATTATTGGTTATCTGCTACGCTTAGGATTATGATGTTCTGTTATGTGTCACCCTATTGCATGTTCTTGTTTGATTGTTGCCTTAGGAATGATGCATGCTAGAGTTATCCTCCTGGTTCATATCAGTAACTGTATGATTAGGTTTTCAGACACAGAATATTGGTTTACACAGTAGATTAACATGCATGGAATAGTTGTGATGATTTATATCTGTAATGCTGAACAATTTAACTGATCGTTAGCCCGATTATCCCAACTTGGTCCGCGGGATTATCCCCGTTCGTGTTCTTGTTCAATCAACAATTCACGCTACGATACAGACGTCTCTGATGACTGTGACTGGGGACCAGGATTCGAGGATAGTCGTCGGTTAAATTGGTCTGTACATTTGGGAGAACTTCCGGTGTATTTGACTTCTATAACTGCTATCCACGTGACATATTATTTATCTGATTGCGGACAACTCTACGTTAGATATTTAATAGGCTCGTAGTTGTAGCTCATTAGGATATAGGAAATCTGCGAGAGTAATGTGGAACCCTAATTAATGTAACGGAAAAACCGTAAAATGCCCTATTACTCGGTATAGTGCTGGAAACACCAATTGGTGGAGTACAAACGTATGGAAGCCGCGGAACGGTCGTAGGTACAATACTTTGCATTAATTATGTTTCTATCCTCTCCGGATTAGTCATCACATCTAGTAGCCTTACCCTTGACTATTCATCAATAACATATAACGAAATCATAGTAAACACTCGCTTATCCTCTGTCGACCGAGTCTCCGTACAAACCTCTTTTGTTTTATTTTCTTTATTTAAATTAGTATTTAGTTATAAAAAAAAAACCAAACCTATCCAAAAGCTTTTAAAAACCCTAGCTGAATCTCCAAAGATAATAAAACTTCCTAGACTCCCATGCCCGTTGTAGTTTGAAGAACGACACCTGAGTCATACATACCACTTACTGCCCTTTTAGGTCTGTTAGTAGTATACAGCTTAGGTTTCTCTGCTCTATAAATTTTAACCCTGTCCGCGCGTCCTGGTTGGTTGGTTCAACGACCGGATTAAAACCCTTCCGACACCCGGGAGGCATGACACTCCCTCTATTTTTTTATTCTAAATTAGTAATAGGCTAGTCTAACCGTTCTTAATACCATGAAGACTATAAATCCAGCAAACAACTAACTTCAGCAAATATGTTTGGACTTAATTGATCAATTCCGATTAATGAAATTTAAGCATGGTAAGCGAAGGAAGGTGTTGAGGCTTCTTGCGTACCTTACTTTAGGTTTCATAGGTTAAGGAAAAGTATCGTTTTAAAGTGAATTTTAAACTTGCCTTTCTCAATACAATTAACAAATCCCTAGGTTTTCGTAAATGGTTATTTAGCCTGTAGCCTACCTAATCTAATCTAATCTAATCTAAACTAACTAATCTAATTAAAATGCTAATTAAAATGCTGACGGCTTTTTGCATAAAGTTAAACCCAGACCATGTCAGAAAATGCTATGGTAATCCACAATGTATTTAATCGTTTACCGATGTTTCCATTATGGTTTAATTGCTTCGCTATGTTTACATAATAAGTACATTGTGATTATAAGTGTACAATACTCATGGCAATTCCACGTAATCACATTGCATTTTATGATGCTTGCATGACGTTACAATTAAAACCATAGTTTTTACACATATAACTATTGACCAAGTATTAAGGCTCGCGACTCCTCTTTACAAGGTTACAATCACGTTTGTTAATCGAGAGGCGATTATAAGTTTTAGGTTTAAAATCGTAATATAAGTCCGTTCATAAAGTTTCCATTTCAATAGTGTCGATCCATAATACAACTACCTTCGGTCGTTACCGGCTTCCATGCGTTTGTACTTTGCTCGAAAGCATTTCCAGCACTATACCAAGTAAACAGTAGAATAGGGGCCGTCATATTATTTCACGACGCATTTAAAGTGTCGCACCCCCATAACACGTGGCAGCGGAAACATGAGGTGTCACAGGGGCGCCGACCAAATCAAATATCACAACACAAAGATTAAAGCAAACGGCCTCTATATGAGACGTTTGAAAATATTACATTACCATAATTCAAATGTTTACAAAATATCCGGAGTTCGCATAAACCGTTAGAGATTTCTAATACATAAATGTTGATACAAAATATCGTAATGCAATCTAATCTCTTGTTGTTTGTGAAAACATGCGACTCGAGCTAATGCTTTCCAAAAGCATCCTACTGCCTTGTTTCCCGTGGGAAGTCCTACATCGTCTGTGAACCTGAGAAATACATGCTAAAAGGTCAACATAAAGTTGGTGAGTTCATAGGTTTGTTAAACAGTTGTCCAAAATATTGGTATGAAACACAAGTTTACCAAAATTGTATCGCTAAACCACGATAAGTAAGTGTGTTGCACGTATGCAAAGATAATAATGTATACTATTGCCAATATCGTAATTGTAAATCACAAGATTTAATAGTTTGTATTGCTTTACCACAATATCGAAATGTTTGTATTGCTTTACCGCAATATCGTTCTGTATTGCTTTACCGCAATATCGTTTTGTATTGCTTTACCGCAATATCGTTTTGTATTGCTTTACCGCAATATCGTTTTGTATTGCTTTACCGCAATATCGTTTTGTATTGCTTTACCGCAACATCGTTTTGTATTGCTTTACAGCAACATCGTTTTGTATTGCTTTACCGCAACATCGTTTTGTATTGCTTTACCGCAACATCGTTTTGTATTGCTTTACCGCAATATCCTTTTGTATTGCTTTACCGCAATATTGCAAGCGTAAATCAACAGATTTAAATGGTTGTATTGGCCTTAGTGGAATAGAAAGTAACTCATGAAATACGTATAAGTGTTTTCCTAAAAACAGTTCATAAAACAGTTCACATAACAGTTCATAAAACAGTGCATGTATTCTCACCCCAAAACAGTTCAAACAAGTAAAAAGGGGCTATGAAACTCACCTCAGATTAGCAAGTAGCAAGCAAATATCAAATAAGCAAGCAAGCCGGTGTGCAACCTTCTAACGCCCTAAACGCATAAGGTTGTGTAAGTAGATGTCTTACAAGACCATCTATAGCGATTGTATAAGTGGGGGTTAATGTCCACTTAAGCCAATCGTGTAGGTGGAGGGTTAATGTCCACCAAGAGCTAGTTCATCAACTAGTTATGTCCAAATAAGTTGTTCAAGTTCGTTTATCAAAAACGTGTACGACCCGTTGGTGAAAGTTTGTAATAATAATTCATTTAGACATTATTATTAAGTTTGCTTTGTTGTATACTATTCAGTAGTACAAATCGTGTGTTGCAAATAGATTATTTTAGTTGTATAAGCCTTAAACCGTAGGTCAAAGTTGGTCAACTCGTTGGTCAAAGCTGGTCAAACTTGGTCAAATCTGGTCAAACTTGGTCAAAGTTGGTCAAACCTGGTCAAAGTTGGTCAAAACTGGTCAAACTGGTCAAACCTGGTCAAACCTGGTCAAACTGGTCAAACCTGGTCAAATTGGTCAAACCTGGTCAAACTGGTCAAACTGGTCAAGGTTGGTCAAACTTAGCATCACTAGCAAAATGTAGCATCACTAGGTTAGTGTCTCTACTTGAGACTTAGGATATTTTCAGAAAATGTGGCATCACTAGCAAAATGTAGCATCACTAGCAAAATGTAGCATCACTAGCAAAATGTAGCATCACTAGGTTAGTGTCTCTATTTGAGACTTAGGATATTTTCAGAAAATGTGGCATCACTAGCAAAATGTAGCATCACTAGCAAAATGTAGCATCACTAGGTTAGTGTCTCTACTTGAGACTTAGGATATTTTCAGAAAATGTGGCATCACTAGCAAAATGTAGCATCACTAGCAAAATGTAGCATCACTAGGTTAGTGTCTCTACTTGAGACTTAGGATATTTTCAGAAATTGTTCTAAGTGTCGGTTTCTAATTCGGGAAACTTTCTAAGTTTAATCTTTGGTCCAAGTTACTAACTAAGTCATCCAAACCCATTTTTGTTACCACTTTCCAAAAATAGTAAGTTTTGTCGTTTTTAGAAACCGAGCCGTTTTTGTTGACTTTGTCAAACCGACTCGGTTTGACCCGAAACTTTTACCCAACCCATAAATCAGTTTATAGAGTCCAAATAATTTGTCGGTTCGTGTCGGAGTTCACCCATGGTGTCGGTTTTTAACATGCAACTAAAGATTTCAATATTTCACATTTTCGACTTTTGTCGGTTTGGTTCGCCATTTTATTTCTACCACTTCTGGTCCAAACTAAGGTCTACAAATTTTACCAACTGATCATCCATGTTTCTAATCTAACATATAATTTTTGCAGCAACCATAGTGTCCATTTACATATCTAAATAATTTCGTGAAGGAACCGAACTCGGTTTTCGAAAACTTTCAGACCAGACTCAAAGATTAGATTATAGCCAAAAATAACCACGGATCTGGAAAAAGTGCAAAACACGAAAGTTGTAGCTCTTTTCAATACGCAACTTTTAAAAAACAATTTGTTGTCTAACTCTCAGTAAAACTCAAGATACGACCATTTTAGTACACTGACTTTTCTGGGACAGAATCTGTCTTCTTACATATATGTTACAAAAACGTATTTTAACCTTTTATTTGGACATAATAGTGTTAGATGAGCAATATAACATGTAGATATACATTATGTAAGTAAAATTTTGGAGAGATGAAGTGTTCCTTACAAAGGAAAATGATGGAGAAAGAAGGATGATGATGATAGTGCTCTTGTTGTTGGCTTGATCTTCTTCTAGTTCTTGATCTTTTTCAAATAATGGTAATAGATGATGATAATTGAGGCTGAGTTCTTTCAGTTTTTGGAGAGAGGGAAGAAGAAACTAGAGAGAAATGAGAGTGAAATGAAAAGAGTTTGAGTGTTGAATGAATGGATGCATGAAGAGTTAGTGGGTGTAAGGTTCAAAGGCAATCATGAGATTGCATGGAAGAAGAGAGGGCAATTGTGGTGGTGACCACATGGGGGGGGCAGCCTATGGGGGGTCCCACACAAGGGTATTTTGGTCATTTCTTGTTCCCAATTTAACTAGTTGCGTTTTACGTTCGTTTACCCGATTGTTTGGACGTTTATTTATACGTTAAACGGTTAATACACATGTTTAAGTATCGGTTTAAATTCCAATATTTTAACTTGTAGTATTTATTCTAAATACTTGAAAAACATTTATAAAAATGTTCCGTTAAATTGTCGGCCTCGATTTGCGTGCACGTTTTACGGAGGTTTAATCGCGTAGCGTTTTAAATAAACGTTTTTCTTTGACAAACTATTATACGATGTTTTCAATAATAATTTCATACAAAATAATATATTTTAAATTATTAAAACATATTTTGACTTTCGTTCGATTGTCGGGCGCGTTCCGCGCGTTTCTGTTGCGTTTGAGACGTTTTAGTCAAAACGCTTAAGTTTTTCGTGTATTATTTTAACAAAATAATAATAAGTGATAAATAACTTCTAAGAATGGATTAAAGTTATTTATAAAAAGGTTTTCACCAACGTCGTATAGTCTGTCCGACTCCGTCCAGTTGTTTCGCACAATTTCACCAAATTGTGTAAGCGTAATACAAAATGATTACGGAAGTGTATATTCACATAAATATACAAATAGTTACAAGTAATTACAAGTATTTAGCCTAATACTAAACTAAACACGTGTAATTAGGGTTTCTAGCAGGTTAATCAGTAAACCTAAATTGTCGGGTGTTACATTCTCCCCCTGTTAGGAGAATTTCGTCCCGAAATTAGTTCACAGTCTCAGATAATGTGAGGTTTAAATGGGAATGTAAATATTACTAGTGTTTGTCAAGTCTGTGCGGGAAAGTACGTTTGTAAATACGCGATTCCTAAGTTTTCGGTTGGCTTAAATTAGTTAGCCAGTTCTAGGATGAGGTGGAGAGATGAGCTACACTCATTTAGTGTCTACCAAGATTGAAAAGTCGAGTTTTCGAGAATGAACGTACCCATATGGTTGTTAGGGTTTTGTCCGGCTTCCCCGGTGTTGATCACCTAGGCCCTGTCACGGGCGTTGTTGTTGTTTTGATCGTTGATCTTGTCTTTTAGTTCTGGACAATCCTTCTTATAGTGTCCAGGGTTACGACACTTGAAACATGTTCTCTGTGCATCAGGGTTTGCGGGAATCCTGCAGTCCTTAACTTGGTGTCCATATCGCTTGCACCTCTCGCAAGGTGTACCACAGTAACCTTCGTGGTGTCGATTACAGTTAGGGCAGTAAGGCCTGCGTCCTTCATAACTATTCTTTCCCTCGGATCCGGTAGCATAGGCCTTGACAGTATCGGCCTTTTTGGTTTGCTGTTGTTGCTGGTTGTTGTTGTTGCCAGACCATTTCCTTTTGTTGTCCCCGGTGGCTTTCTCAGTGGTTGTCTCTCGACGGACAATCTGGGCCATGAGTTCATGTGCCATGCGGACAGCACCTTGGATGGTCCCGGGCTTGGAAGAGATGACATTGCCTTGGATGGAGTCAGGTAGCCCCCAGATGTATCTTTCGACACGTTTGGATTCAGGGTCCACCATGGATGGACAAAGGAGAGCAAGCTGGTGAAATCTGGTTGTGTAGCCAGTAATGTCGTTTCCTTGAACTGTGAGGTTCCAGAATTCATGTTCGAGCTGTTGGAGTTGCTCGCGTGGACAGTATTCTTCCCTCAGCAAGTTTTTGAGTTCGTCGCAAGATATTTGATAGGCAGCATCAGTACCATGGGTTTGGGCATATGAGTTCCAGAAAGTGAGTGCACCCTCAGCTAGTGTGCAGGTAGAGAATTTTACTTTGTCCTCCTCTTGGCAGTTACTTATTCGGAAAACGGACTCCATTTTCTCAATCCATCGCATGAGACCGACGGCTCCTTCGGTTCCTTTGAAATGAAGGGGCTTACAATTTTCGAAATCTTTGTAGGTGCAAGGCTTTTGCACAGGTGGGTTGTTTCCTGCCCCTCCAAGGTTTCCTTGGTTTGGATCGGGATTGTTTCTGGCAGCTTCTAGGGCTGCTTGAACCCTCTGATTGACGAGTCGTTCGACATCAGCGGAGCTCATTTGACTTTTTGGTGCCATGATTCTAAAAGTAAGAAAATGAGAGGCACGTAAGATGTCGTCGAGTAGGATTTAAGGTCATTGCAGGTGTATAAAGGAAAGTAAAACAGGTGTTTATGACACGTCGAAATAATTAAGTAAAAGAAAATTTCTACAACCACACTGAGGCGCAAGTTCAAAATGATTACAAGACTTAGAAGATTCTCAAAATATGCCGGGCAGCGTTACATCCGGTCTTAGTTCAATAGTTTAGAAAGATAACAAGGATAGATAGCTGGGCACATCCCCCCCAACAGGTTACAAGGTCAAGAGATAACTAATCCTGAGGGGAACTTGGTGGTGGAATAAGTGTAACGACTTGCTCCCTGGTGGCAAGCATTCATTGAGGCAGCGATCGAAATGGTTTAGTTGTTATTAAGATAGTTATGTTCAGAGTAGTTAAAGTCATAACCCGAGTTATGCGTAAGTTGTTGGAATCCATTCAAGTGTTGGAAATATTATCCTTAATGTGTCTGTGTTGTGGTTAGCCGATTTCATTGGCGAACATATGTGGAAAGACGGTTCTTAAGGTTGAAGTATCGGTAGTAGTGGTAAGAATAGGACGAGGTCTAGTTCGAAGTGGTGCGTCGGTCCTTCTAGTCTTGTGTAGAACACACGCGATTCATATGTCTAGGTCGAGAGCGGGTGGAGAAAGTGAAGTGGCGGAAGTAGGTATAGTCCGTCTAAGTGATGAAGTATCGTAAAGTTTAAGTTCTATACGTGTTCCCGAGTTATTTGGTTGCAAGCGGAAAGAAGAGGGTGAAGTAGATGTGACTTGTTTGGTTGGCGAATCCTCAAGTAGATTCTTCTCAAGTGAGTCCCATTCGATTATGTAGTTACCCTATGCGGTTGGGCAAGCGGGTACCATGGAAATCTCCACAGTAGTGAGTAAGGCTAGAGCCTCGTTTTCAGAATTGGGTGATGTAGTTGTGGGAGTGGTTGCCGTGAAGGGTGGCAAATAAGTTTAGTATATGTGAGGTTATACATATATATACATATATATACACATAAAAGTCTAGCACATAAGCACATATAAAGGTTGGTCCCGTTCTATCCTCGGTCTACGTCTGCTACTGTACTCTCGTTCACTATAACCATTTCAGGTCTTGCATCGAATCTCCTCTAATTGTACATAGTTGATCAGGCTATGTTAAATTAAATTCGAATGATGCAATCGCTGAACCAGTCATACCGAACAAGGAATACTAACCTAACGGTTATAGTCTAGGTCACTAATGCAATCCTAGTTCGCTATAACCTTAGGCTCTGATACCAATCTGTCGCACCCCCATAACACGTGGCAGCGGAAACATGAGGTGTCACGGGGGCGCCGACCAAATCAAATATCACAACACAAAGATTAAAGCAAACGACCTCTATATGAGACGTTTGAAAATATTACATTACCATAATTCAAATGTTTGCAAAATATCCGGAGTTCGCATAAACCGTTAGAGATTTCTAATACATAAATGTTGATACAAAATATCGTAATGCAATCTAATCTCTTGTTGTTTGTGAAAACATGCGACTCGAGCTAATGCTTTCCAAAAGCATCCTACTGCCTTGTTTCCCGTGGGAAGTCCTACAGCGTCTGTGAACCTGAGAAATACATGCTAAAATGTCAACATAAAGTTGGTGAGTTCATAGGTTTGTTAAACAGTTGTCCAAAATATTGGTATGAAACACAAGTTTACCAAAATTGTATCGCTAAACCACGATAAGTAAGTGTGTTGCACGTATGCAAAGATAATAATGTATACTATTGCCAATATCGTAATTGTAAATCACAAGATTTAATAGTTTGTATTGCTTTACCACAATATCGAAATGTTTGTATTGCTTTACCGCAATATCGTTCTGTATTGCTTTACCGCAATATCGTTTTGTATTGCTTTACCGCAATATCGTTTTGTATTGCTTTACCGCAATATCGTTTTGTATTGCTTTACCGCAACATCGTTTTGTATTGCTTTACCGCAACATCGTTTTGTATTGCTTTACCGCAACATCGTTTTGTATTGCTTTACCGCAACATCGTTTTGTATTGCTTTACCGCAACATCGTTTTGTATTGCTTTACCGCAACATCGTTTTGTATTGCTTTACCGCAATATCATTTTGTATTGCTTTACCGCAATATTGCAAGCGTAAATCAACAGATTTAAATGGTTGTATTGGCCTTAGTGGAATAGAAAGTAACTCATGAAATACGTATAAGTGTTTTCCTAAAAACAGTTCATAAAACAGTTCACATAACAGCTCATAAAACAGTGCATGTATTCTCACCCCAAAACAGTTCAAACAAGTAAAAAGGGGCAATGAAACTCACCTCAGATTAGCAAGTAGCAAGCAAATATCAAATAAGCAAGCAAGCCGGTGTGCAACCTTCTAACGCACTAAAAGCATAAGGTTGTGTAAGTAGATGTCTTACAAGACCATCTATAGCGATTGTATAAGTGGGGGTTAATGTCCACTTAAGCCAATCGTGTAGGTGGAGGGTTAATGTCCACCTAGAGCTAGTTCATCAACTAGTTATGTCCAAATAAGTTGTTCAAGTTCGTTTATCAAAAACGTGTATGACCCGTTGGTGAAAGTTTGTAATAATAATTCATTTAGACATTATTATTAAGTTTGCTTTGTTGTATACTATTCAGTAGTACAAATCGTGTGTTGCAAATAGATTATTTTAGTTGTATAAGCCTTAAACCGTAGGTCAAAGTTGGTCAACTCGTTGGTCAAAGCTGGTCAAAGCTGGTCAAACTTGGTCAAATCTGGTCAAACTTGGTCAAAGCTGGTCAAACCTGGTCAAAGTTGGTCAAACCTGGTCAAACTGGTCAAACCTGGTCAAACTGGTCAAACCTGGTCAAACCTGGTCAAAGTTGGTCAAACCTGGTCAAACTGGTCAAACCTGGTCAAACTGGTCAAACTGGTCAAACCTGGTCAAACTGGTCAAGGTTGGTCAAACTTAGCATCACTAGCAAAATGTAGCATCACTAGGTTAGTGTCTCTACTTGAGACTTAGGATATTTTCAGAAAATGTGGCATCACTAGCAAAATGTAGCATCACTAGCAAAATGTAGCATCACTAGGTTAGTGTCTCTATTTGAGACTTAGGATATTTTCAAAAAATGTGGCATCACTAGCAAAATGTAGCATCACTAGCAAAATGTAGCATCACTAGCAAAATGTAGCATCACTAGGTTAGTGTCTCTACTTGAGACTTAGGATATTTTCAGAAAATGTGGCATCACTAGCAAAATGTAGCATCACTAGCAAAATGTAGCATCACTAGCAAAATGTAGCATCACTAGGTTAGTGTCTCTACTTGAGACTTAGGATATTTTCAGAAAATGTGGCATCACTAGCAAAATGTAGCATCACTAGCAAAATGTAGCATCACTAGGTTAGTGTCTCTACTTGAGACTTAGGATATTTTCAGAAATTGTTCTAAGTGTCGGTTTCTAATTCGGGAAACTTTCTAAGTTTAGTCTTTGGTCCAAGTTACTAACTAAGTCATCCAAACCCATTTTTGTTACCACTTTCCAAAAATAGTAAGTTTTGTCGTTTTTAGAAACCGAGCCGTTTTTGTTGACTTGGTCAAACCGACTCGGTTTGACACGAAACTTTTACCCAACCCATAAATCAGTTTATAGAGTCCAAATAATTTGTCGGTTCGTGTCGGAGTTCACCCATGGTGTCGGTTTTTAACATGCAACTAAAGATTTCAATATTTCACATTTTCGACTTTTGTCGGTTTGGTTCGCCATTTTATTTCTACCACTTCTGGTCCAAACTAAGGTCTACAAATTTTACCAACTGATCATCCATGTTTCTAATCTAACATATAATTTTTGCAGCAACCATAGTGTCCATTTACATATCTAAATAATTTCGTGAAGGAACCGAACTCGGTTTTCGAAAACTTTCAGACCAGACTCAAAGATTAGATTATAGCCAAAAATAACCAAGGATCTGGAAAAAGTGCAAAACACGAAAGTTGTAGCTCTTTTCAATACGCAACTTTTAAAAAACAATTTGTTGTCTAACTCTCAGTAAAACTCAAGATACGACCATTTTAGTACACTGACTTTTCTGGGACAGAATCTGTCTTCTTACATATATGTTACAAAAACGTATTTTAACCTTTTATTTGGACATAATAGTGTTAGATGAGCAATATAACATGTAGATATACATTATGTAAGTAAAATTTTGGAGAGACGAAGTGTTCCTTACAAAGGAAAATGATGGAGAAAGAAGGATGATGATGATAGTGCTCTTGTTGTTGGCTTGATCTTCTTCTAGTTCTTGATCTTTTTCAAATAATGGTGATAGATGATGATAATTGAGGCTGAGTTCTTTCAGTTTTTGGAGAGAGGGAAGAAGAAACTAGAGAGAAATGAGAGTGAAATGAAAAGAGTTTGAGTGTTGAATGAATGGATGCATGAAGAGTTAGTGGGTGTAAGGTTCAAAGGCAATCATGAGATTGCATGGAAGAAGAGAGGGCAATTGTGGTGGTGACCACATGGGGGGGGGCAGCCTATGGGGGGTCCCACACAAGGGTATTTTGGTCATTTCTTGTTCCCAATTTAACTAGTTGCGTTTTACGTTCGTTTACCCGATTGTTTGGACGTTTATTTATACGTTAAACGGTTAATACACATGTTTAAGTATCGGTTTAAATTCCAATATTTTAACTTGTAGTATTTATTCTAAATACTTGAAAAACATTTATAAAAATGTTCCGTTAAGTTGTCGGCCTCGATTTGCGTGCACGTTTTACGGAGGTTTAATCGCGTAGCGTTTTAAATAGACGTTTTTCTTTGACAAACTATTATACGATGTTTTCAATAATAATTTCATACAAAATAATATATTTTAAATTATTAAAACATATTTTGACTTTCGTTCGATTGTCGGGCGCGTTCCGCGCGTTTCTGTTGCGTTTGAGACGTTTTAGTCAAAACGCCTAAGTTTTTCGTGTATTATTTTAACAAAATAATAATAAGTGATAAATAACTTCTAAGAATGGATTAAAGTTATTTATAAAAAGGTTTTCACCAACGTCGTATAGTCTGTCGGACTCCGTCCGGTTGTTTCGCACAATTTCACCAAATTGCGTAAGCGTAATACAAAATGATTACGGAAGTGTATATTCACATAAATATACAAATAGTTACAAGTAATTACAAGTATTTAGCCTAATACTAAACTAAACACGCGTAATTAGGGTTTCTAGCAGGTTAATCAGTAAACCTAAATCGTCGGGTGTTACATTCTCCCCCTGTTAGGAGAATTTCGTCCCGAAATTAGTTCACAGTCTCAGATAATGTGAGGTTTAAATGGGAATGTAAATATTACTAGTGTTCGTCAAGTCTGTGCGGGAAAGTACGTTTGTAAATACGCGATTCCTAAGTTTTCGGTTGGCTTAAATTAGTTAGCCAGTTCTAGGATGAGGTGGAGAGATGAGCTACACTCATTTAGTGTCTACCAAGATTGAAAAGTCGAGTTTTCGAGAATGAATGTACCCATATGGTTGTTAGGGTTTTGTCCGGCTTCCCCGGTGTTGATCACCTAGGCCCTGTCACGGGCGTTGTTGTTGTTTTGATCGTTGATCTTGTCTTTTAGTTCTGGACAATCCTTCTTATAGTGTCCAGGGTTACGACACTTGAAACATGTTCTCTGTGCATCAGGGTTTGCGGGAATCCTGCAGTCCTTAACTTGGTGTCCATATCGCTTGCACCTCTCGCAAGGTGTACCACAGTAACCTTCGTGGTGTCGATTACAGTTAGGGCAGTAAGGCCTGCGTCCTTCATAACTATTCTTTCCCTCGGATCCGGTAGCATAGGCCTTGACAGTATCGGCCTTTTTGGTTTGCTGTTGTTGCTGGTTGTTGTTGTTTCCAGACCATTTCCTTTTGTTGTCCCCGGTGGCTTTCTCAGTGGTTGTCTCTCGACGGACAATCTGGGCCATGAGTTCATGTGCCATGCGGACAGCACCTTGGATGGTCCCGGGCTTGGAAGAGATGACATTGCCTTGGATGGAGTCAGGTAGCCCCCAGATGTATCTTTCGACACGTTTGGATTCAGGGTCCACCATGGATGGACAAAGGAGAGCAAGCTGGTGAAATCTGGTTGTGTAGCCAGTAATGTCGTTTCCTTGAACTGTGAGGTTCCAGAATTCATGTTCGAGCTGTTGGAGTTGCTCGCGTGGACAGTATTCTTCCCTCAGCAAGTTTTTGAGTTCGTCCCAAGATATTTGATAGGCAGCATCAGTACCATGGGTTTGGGCGTATGAGTTCCAGAAAGTGAGTGCACCCTCAGCTAGTGTGCAGGTAGATAATTTTACTTTGTCCTCCTCTTGGCAGTTACTTATTAGGAAAACGGACTCCATTTTCTCAATCCATCGCATGAGACCGACGGCTCCTTTGGTTCCTTTGAAATGAAGGGGCTTACAATTTTCGAAATCTTTGTAGGTGCAAGGCTTTTGCACAGGTGGGTTGTTTCCTGCCCCTCCAAGGTTTCCTTGGTTTGGATCGGGATTGTTTCTGGCAGCTTCTAGGGCTGCTTGAACCCTCTGATTGACGAGTCGTTCGACATCAGCGGAGCTCATTTGACTTTTTGGTGCCATGATTCTAAAAGTAAGAAAATGAGAGGCACGTAAGATGTCGTCGAGTAGGATTTAAGGTCATTGCAGGTGTATAAAGGAAAGTAAAACAGGTGTTTATGACACGTCGAAATAATTAAGTAAAAGAAAATTTCTACAACCACACTGAGGCGCAAGTTCAAAATGATTACAAGACTTAGAAGATTCTCAAAATATGCCGGGCAGCGTTACATCCGGTCTTAGTTCAATAGTTTACAAAGATAACAAGGATAGATAGCTAGGCACATCCCCCCCAACAGGTTACAAGGTCAAGAGATAACTAATCCTGAGGGGAACTTGGTGGTGGAATAAGTGTAACGACTTGCTCCCTGGTGGCAAGCATTCATTGCGGCAGCGATCGAAATGGTTTAGTTGTTATTAAGATAGTTATGTTCAGAGTAGTTAAAGTCATAACCCGAGTTATGTGTAAGTTGTTGGAATCCATTCAAGTGTTGGAAATATTATCCTTAATGTGGCTGTGTTGTGGTTAGCCGATTTCATTGGCGAACATATGTGGAAAGACGGTTCTTAAGGTTGAAGTATCGGTAGTAGTGGTAAGAATAGGACGAGGTCTAGTTCGAAGTGGTGCGTCGGTCCTTCTAGTCTTGTGTAGAACACACGCGATTCATATGTCTAGGTCGAGAGCGGGTGGAGAAAGTGAAGTGGCGGAAGTAGGTATAGTCCGTCTAAGTGACGAAGTATCGTAAAGTTTAAGTTCTATACGTGTTCCCGAGTTATTTGGTTGCAAGCGGAAAGAAGAGGGTGAAGTAGATGTGACTTGTTTGGTTGGCGAATCCTCAAGTAGATTCTTCTCAAGTGAGTCCCATTCGATTATGTAGTTACCCTATGCGGTTGGGCAAGCGGGTACCATGGAAATCTCCACAGTAGTGAGTAAGGCTAGAGCCTCGTTTTCAGAATTGGGTGATGTAGTTGTGGGAGTGGTTGCCGTGAAGGGTGGCAAATAAGTTTAGTATATGTGAGGTTATACATATATATACATATATATACACATAAAAGTCTAGCACATAAGCACATATAAAGGTTGGTCCCGTTCTATCCTCGGTCTACGTCTGCTACTGTACTCTCGTTCACTATAACCATTTCAGGTCTTGCATCGAATCTCCTCTAATTGTACATAGTTGATCAGGCTATGTTAAATTAAATTCGAATGATGCAATCGCTGAACCAGTCATACCGAACAAGGAATACTAACCTAATGGTTATAGTCTAGGTCACTAATGCAATCCTAATTCGTTATAACCTTAGGCTCTGATACCAATCTGTCGCACCCCCATAACACGTGGCAGCGGAAACATGAGGTGTCACGGGGGCGCCGACCAAATCAAATATCACAACACAAAGATTAAAGCAAACGACCTCTATATGAGACGTTTGAAAATATTACATTACCATAATTCAAATGTTTACAAAATATCCGGAGTTCGCATAAACCGTTAGAGATTTCTAATACATAAATGTTGATACAAAATATCGTAATGCAATCTAATCTCTTGTTGTTTGTGAAAACATGCGACTCGAGCTAATGCTTTCCAAAAGCATCCTACTGCCTTGTTTCCCGTGGGAAGTCCTACAGCGTCTGTGAACCTGAGAAATACATGCTAAAAGGTCAACATAAAGTTGGTGAGTTCATAGGTTTGTTAAACAGTTGTCCAAAATATTGGTATGAAACACAAGTTTACCAAAATTGTATCACTAAACCACGATAAGTAAGTGTGTTGCACGTATGCAAAGATAATAATGTATACTATTGCCAATATCGTAATTGTAAATCACAAGATTTAATAGTTTGTATTGCTTTACCACAATATCGAAATGTTTGTATTGCTTTACCGCAATATCGTTCTGTATTGCTTTACCGCAATATCGTTTTGTATTGCTTTACCGCAATATCGTTTTGTATTGCTTTACCGCAATATCATTTTGTATTGCTTTACCGCAACATCGTTTTGTATTGCTTTACCGCAACATTGTTTTGTATTGCTTTACCGCAACATCATTTTGTATTGCTTTACCGCATCATCGTTTTGTATTGCTTTACCGCAACATCGTTTTGTATTGCTTTACCGCAATATCATTTTGTATTGCTTTACCGCAATATTGCAAGCGTAAATCAACAGATTTAAATGGTTGTATTGGCCTTAGTGGAATAGAAAGTAACTCATGAAATACGTATAAGTGTTTTCCTAAAAACAGTTCATAAAACAGTTCACATAACAGCTCATAAAATAGTGCATGTATTCTCACCCCAAAACAGTTCAAACAAGTAAAAAGGGGCTATGAAACTCACCTCAGATTAGCAAGTAGCAAGCAAATATCAAATAAGCAAGCAAGCCGGTGTGCAACCTTCTAACGCCCTAAACGCATAAGGTTGTGTAAGTAGATGTCTTACAAGACCATCTATAGCGATTGTATAAGTGGGGGTTAATGTCCACTTAAGCCAATCGTGTAGGTGGAGGGTTAATGTCCACCTAGAGCTAGTTCATCAACTAGTTATGTCCAAATAAGTTGTTCAAGTTCGTTTATCAAAAACGTGTACGACCCGTTGGTGAAAGTTTGTAATAATAATTCATTTAGACATTATTATTAAGTTTGCTTTGTTGTATACTATTCAGTAGTACAAATCGTGTGTTGCAAATAGATTATTTTAGTTGTATAAGCCTTAAACCGTAGGTCAAAGTTGGTCAACTCGTTGGTCAAAGCTGGTCAAAGCTGGTCAAACTTGGTCAAATCTGGTCAAACTTGGTCAAAGTTGGTCAAACATGGTCAAACCTGGTCAAACTGGTCAAACCTGGTCAAACTAGTCAAACCTGGTCAAAGTTGGTCAAACTGGTCAAACCTGGTCAAACTGGTCAAGGTTGGTCAAACTTAGCATCACTAGCAAAATGTAGCATTATTAGGTTAGTGTCTCTACTTGAGACTTAGGATATTTTCAGAAAATGTGGCATCACTAGCAAAATGTAGCATCACTAGCAAAATGTAGCATCACTAGGTTAGTGTCTCTATTTGAGACTTAGGATATTTTCAGAAAATGTGGCATCACTAGCAAAATGTAGCATCACTAGCAAAATGTAGCATCACTAGGTTAGTGTCTCTACTTGAGACTTAGGATATTTTCAAAAAATGTGGCATCACTAGCAAAATGTAGCATCACTAGCAAAATGTAGCATCACTAGGTTAGTGTCTCTACTTGAGACTTAGGATATTTTCAGAAATTGTTCTAAGTGTCGGTTTCTAATTCGGGAAACTTTATAAGTTTAGTCTTTGGTCCAAGTTACTAACTAAGTCATCCAAACCCATTTTTGTTACCACTTTCCAAAAATAGTAAGTTTTGTCGTTTTTAGAAACCGAGCCGTTTTTGTTGACTTGGTCAAACCGACTCGGTTTGACCCGAAACTTTTACCCAACCCATAAATCAGTTTATAGAGTCCAAATAATTTGTCGGTTCGTGTCGGAGTTCACCCATGGTGTCGGTTTTTAACATGCAACTCAAGATTTCAATATTTCACATTTTCGACTTTTGTCGGTTTGGTTCGCCATTTTATTTCTACCACTTCTGGTCCAAACTAAGGTCTACAAATTTTACCAACTGATCATCCATGTTTCTAATCTAACATATAATTTTTGCAGCAACCATAGTGTCCATTTACATATCTAAATAATTTCGTGAAGGAACCGAACTCGGTTTTCGAAAACTTTCAGACCAGACTCAAAGATTAGATTATAGCCAAAAATAACCACGGATCTGGAAAAAGTACAAAACACGAAAGTTGTAGCTCTTTTCAATACGCAACTTTTAAAAAACAATTTGTTGTCTAACTCTCAGTAAAACTCAAGATACGACCATTTTAGTACACTGACTTTTCTGGGACAGAATCTGTCTTCTTACATATATGTTACAAAAACGTATTTTAACCTTTTATTTGGACATAATAGTGTTAGATGAGCAATATAACATGTAGATATACATTATGTAAGTAAAATTTTGGAGAGATGAAGTGTTCCTTACAAAGGAAAATGATGGAGAAAGAAGGATGATGATGATAGTGCTCTTGTTGTTGGCTTGATCTTCTTCTAGTTCTTGATCTTTTTCAAATAATGGTGATAGATGATGATAATTGAGGCTGAGTTCTTTCAGTTTTTGGAGAGAGGGAAGAAGAAACTAGAGAGAAATGAGAGTGAAATGAAAAGAGTTTGAGTGTTGAATGAATGGATGCATGAAGAGTTAGTGGGTGTAAGGTTCAAAGGCAATCATGAGATTGCATGGAAGAAGAGAGGGCAATTGTGGTGGTGACCACATGGGCGGGGGGGCAGCCTATGGGGGGTCCCACACAAGGGTATTTTGGTCATTTCTTGTTCCCAATTTAACTAGTTGCGTTTTACGTTCGTTTACCCGATTGTTTGGACGTTTATTTATACGTTAAACGGTTAATACACATGTTTAAGTATCGGTTTAAATTCCAATATTTTAACTTGTAGTATTTATTCTAAATACTTGAAAAACATTTATAAAAATGTTCCGTTAAGTTGACGGCCTCGATTTGCGTGCACGTTTTACGGAGGTTTAATCGCGTAGCGTTTTAAATAGACGTTTTTCTTTGACAAACTATTATACGATGTTTTCAATAATAATTTCATACAAAATAATTTATTTTAAATTATTAAAACATATTTTGACTTTCGTTCGATTGTCGGGCGCGTTCCGCGCGTTTCTGTTGCGTTTGAGACGTTTTAGTCAAAACGCCTAAGTTTTTCGTGTATTATTTTAACAAAATAATAATAAGTGATAAATAACTTCTAAGAATGGATTAAAGTTATTTATAAAAAGGTTTTCACCAACGTCGTATAGTCTGTCGGACTCCGTCCGGTTGTTTCGCACAATTTCACCAAATTGCGTAAGCGTAATACAAAATGATTACGGAAGTGTATATTCACATAAATATACAAATAGTTACAAATAATTACAAGTATTTAGCCTAATACTAAACTAAACACGCGTAATTAGGGTTTCTAGCAGGTTAATCAGTAAACCTAAATCGTCGGGTGTTACATGTGACACCCGGTCAAAAAGGGCCAAAATTAGGGGCCAATTTAAACTTTTAAATCACGTATTACATACGTGTTAACACTTAAGCATTCAAGTATTATATATGTATATGTATATATATAAACCGAAACTCAAAATGAAAGTGAGCGAAAAACATTTTTAAATCAAGTATTATTATTAAGGATAATAATTACATAATCCGTTTGAAATTTAAATACAGTTTAGATACAGAAAACTATCCGTACATTTTAGGTAAAACAAAGTTACAATTTTAAACATCCGAGAAAACAGTTTTATAAAATATTTCAATTAAAAGCTTATACGAATCTATTTTTAGAAAATTATCATTTTAAAACATTATACTACATAACGATCGGGTACGCGAACACGGGACGGAAAATACACACACACCTCAATAATTGAGGCCGGTGTATATACACCGACCCCAATTATTTCCCTCTCACAAACACACCCTCGGTTCTCATCTTTTCTCTCTTTCGGTTTCATTTCAACAACAACAACAAATCAAACCACAGCAACACCAACATAATCATCATCTTCTTCTTCATAATCGGATCATCATCATCATCGTAGTACTCGTCATCTCCATTCACGGTTCAAATTTTACTAAGTAAGAACGTTCATCAATTCCCGTTAATTTTATGTTTATAATACGTTATATTACATGTATTAGCTTTGTATTAAGTTGTTGTAAGCGGAAATAGGATTTAGAAATGGTTTTGTATGTTTTCTGCACGAACAGAGTCGAACCAGTTACGTGAATCCGGCGGATTCGGGTGAATCCGGCGGATTCCTGCCCAGAAAACATGAACACGGCGTATTCAATGGAATACGGTCGGATTCCCTTGGTTTGTCATGAATACGGTCGGATTCTTGGGAATCCGGCGTATTCCCTCTATTTTTCTGGAATACGGCGTATTCAAGGGAATACGGCGTATTCCCCACAAATGCCACCAATCCGGCGGATTCAAGGGAATCCGGCGGATTCCCCCTTTTTATTTCAAGATCCAACGAATCAATAAACTAGCCCTGCGAATTCTAGCTAAAACAGAACATGTAAATTTTCGAAAACGTCGACGATTTAACAACTTAAAACAGGGTAGCTTCTCGATGAAAAAATTTATTATAACGGATTGAGCTCAAATTCGCAAGGTCACTCAAAAACAACCAAATGGTCAAGGCTAAGTACCTTAGCCTAGCCAGTTTTAGGCCATCCGGGGTCGTCTAGGGGCCGAAAATGGCAGATTACTGTTTTCAGACTCGTACCAAATTTTGTAAACTCAAACATAAACATTAAATAATACATTGGACAATCCATTTACTCATTAGAATCTCGCGTGTTTAGGACTCTAAGGGGTTTCAAAGATTGTCTATTCCACGTCGAATATATTCATTGCTCGGATTGACTCAGGTGAGTCTCACAGCCCCATTTTTACTGTTTTAAATATTGGGGTGAGATACAATGCTTACATGTTTTCGTGATCATATGTTATTTGATTAGTTAATTTAATTATTAACTCATGGAATTAAATGATTATTTAGTTCGGTTAACTATATTAGTTACATTGTTTGGCTACCATTCTTTGGTCCTGATTAGCATTGTTAAACTTCACATTGTTCGGAAACCTGCGTTGGTTTGTTCCATGTTGCGAAATCTGCGTTGGTTTCATCATTGTTTAATTGCACATTGTTCGAAGACCTGCGATGGTTTGTTCAATGTTACGAAACCTGCGTTGGTTTCATCATAGTCTAAGTTCATATTGTTCGCAAACCTGCGTTGGTTTGTTACATGTTGCGAAACCTGCGTTGGTTTCATCATTTTCTAATTGCACATTGTTCGAAAACCTGCGTTGGTTTGTTCAATGTTCCAAAACCTGCGTTGGTTTTATCCTAGTTGATTTTGTTATTGTTTAAGGAACCTGCGTTGGTTTAAAATCATTGTTTGAGTAAACTGCTTAAATCACTATTCATTTATAACTTTCTATTATCGTCGGATAATCATATTGATCACATCAATGTTTATATTAAAACCTGTGAGATTCACCAGCTTTATAGCTGACCTTTTAGTGTTGTATTCTCAGGTACTCATCAACAGTAGGAATGGCCTACAGGATAATCTAGCTATCACGAGTCGCATGCATCCATTTAGACATGAAGATTTTCTTGCATTATATTTTGTATAATGTTTATGCATTAAAATCTTCTGAAATCATTTTGCGAACTCACTACTATGTTTCAAACTTATGACTTAAACTTTGTACTACTTTTGAAAACTTATGTAATGTAATATATTTTCTACAACGTCTCATTTAGAGTCGTTTGCTTGTACTTTGGTGTTTTGATTATTGATTAGTCACGCCCCAAAACAGTCGCTTCCGCAAAGCATTAAATTGGGGGTGTGACAGATTGGTATCAGAGCCTAAGGTTATAGCGAACTAGGTTGCATGTAGTGGGCCTAGACTATGACCGTTAGGCAGTATTCCTCATTAGATATAACTGGTTCAGGGATTTCGTCATACGAGTTTAATTTAACATAGCCTGATCAACTATGTACAATTAAATGAAGATGATGTAAGATCTGAAAGGGGTTATGTTGAACAGGAATGCATTAGTAGACTCTGACCACGGGAGAACCGTGACTTCTAATTGTTTTATGCTAGACACAACTAGGTGGATAATATGTATGTATACATGGGTTATACATATATGATTAGGCCTAGTGATATCCTCGGATACTTGGTAACGAACTTATTATTCATATACGCCTTAGGAACTGGTCTATGGTAAGTTGATCGAGTCAAGAAAATTGTACCGGGATGTGCCCTGACAAAGAGAGTTGTCTCTTCGAAATAGACTTACCCTAGGAATCGATTAAGAACTCCGACACCTTAATCTACACCAATTGGTTATCAGAGGACCATCTTTCACTCACCCATCAGTTTTAACCTTCGAATCCGGTATTCCTCTAAGTACAAATTTTTCCTACTTCCCTATCATATTCCGCATAACTACTGATATATACTCGGATGTAATATCCCTTTCACTTTTGTAAACCTTAATACTCGTAATCATTTGAACTCGCATGTTAAATGATTACAATCTTCTTTATTCTACACCGTTGATTGTCATTTGTGTTGTGATATATTACTGTTATATATGCAACTACGATAATCATACTCTTATACGAAATCCTGACATGTCCCTTATCTTCATTGAAGGAACATGCCTCCACGTCGCCAATTCACTCAAGCTCAGGTCGATCAACTGGTTGCTGACGCAGTACTTGCCGAGAGACAACGATCTGAAAGTGCTGAAACACCATCAAATGCCCCTGTAGTGAAACCCTGCACCTACAAAGACTTCCTTAACTGCAATCCTTTGAAATTCAACGGCACTGAAGGTGCCATTGGGTTGTTACGATGGCTGGAGAAGACAGAGGCAGTCTTTCGCATCTGCAACTGCGCTGAGGACTGTAAGGTCAAATTCGCCACCTACACTTTTATGGATGATGCTCTGACATGGTGGAACACTTATGCTGACTCCATAGGCCAAGACATTGCTCTGGAAACTCCCTGGGATGAGCTGAAGAAAATGCTCAAGGATGAGTATTGTCCTAGGGATGAAATTCAACAGCTGGAGGCGGAATTCTGGAATCTCACCACTCAAGGCAACGATATTGCTGGTTATTCCTCCCGATTTAATCAGTTGGCGCACCTGTGTCCATCTATGGTGGATACAGAATCCAAGCGAATTGAGCGCTATGTCTGGGGACTTCCTTCACAAATTCAAGGGATGGTTACTTCATCCAACTCTCCTACATTTCATGGTACTGTGCGCATGGCACATAAGCTGATGGCACAGATCGTTCGCCAAGGAACGTCTGTTGTCAAGAGTACTGTAAACCACCCTAGTGATAACAAGAGAAAACCTGAGGGAAATCCTGATAATCAAAGCCCGGCTACCAAAAAGCCTGCAACCATTAAGGCCAACACCTCTGGGTCTGAAAACAAGAAAGAGTAAGCTGGAACCAAGCCCTTCTGCTCAAAGTGCAAACGCCATCATGATGGGCCTTGTGGCGACCACTGTGATAAGTGCAAGCGTTTTGGGCATCTTGCTAAAGATTGCCGTGTGAAAGCCTGTTTTGAATGTGGAACTGTAGGTCACTACAGAAATGACTGTCCGAATCTAAAGGACAAGAACATCGGCCCTGCTCGAGGAAGAGCCTATGTACTCAGAACTAGGGAAGACGACCAGAACCCTAGACTCATTGACTTGCTCAACACGGGTATGGTCACTCAATAATGACCTAATTACTTTACATTGTTTACATGGATAGATATTACTTGCTGCTTGATATCTTTTATGTTTTCCCTAAATCCTAAGTGCACAATAGAGTTAGGGAAAGACGACAAGCTAGTTCTATAGTTTCTTTATGAGATGAAGTTTAGCTTACATAAGTATAGGAATAACATATCCTACAGTGTGTATACCGGAAAACATACCGGTTAACTTTTATACACTGAGTAACATTCCACGTAAAAACTAATGTATGCTAAATTTAGTTTCTGTAGGAGACTGATAGAGTCTAGTTTACACAACAATCCTACCGACTATTACAAATTGTATGAACACAGTACGGCTCACTGAATTCGAAGGATTGTAAATACAAATCATAGTGATACTTATTAAGACGGACCGACCGTGTCACATGAGTAACGGTCGGGTAAAGAATCGGACTTCTCAATTATTCAATTGAGATCAGTAGGTTTAAGCCTAACAAGGGGAGAAGGATAAATCGGATGTCTTAGTATTAGACATATCACATAGTCGGCCTTAGAAACACGCGAATCTAGGTTTCACTTGAATTTCGGGACGAAATTCTCCTAACAAGGGGAGAATGTGACACCCGGTCAAAAAGGGCCAAAATTAGGGGCCAATTTAAACTTTTAAATCACGTATTACATACGTGTTAACACTTAAGCATTCAAGTATTATATATGTATATGTATATATATAAACCGAAACGATTATTTAAATAATCGCGAATACCAAATTTAACAAAACGTAGAAACTCAAAATGAAAGTGAGCGAAAAACATTTTTAAATCAAAGATTATTATTAAGGATAATAATTACATAATCCGTTTGAAATTTAAGTACAGTTTAGATACAGAAAACTATCCGTACATTTTAGGTAAAACAAAGTTACAATTTTAAACATCCGAGAAAACAGTTTTATAAAATATTTCAATTAAAAGCTTATACGAATCTATTTTTAGAAAATTATCATTTTAAAACATTATACTACATAACGATCGGGTACGCGAACACGGGACGGAAAATACACACACACCTCAATAATTGAGGCCGGTGTATATACACCGACCCCAATTATTTCCCTCTCACAAACACACCCTCGGTTCTCATCTTTTCTCTCTTTCGGTTTCATTTCAACAACAACAACAAATCAAACCACAGCAACACCAACATAATCATCATCTTCTTCTTCATAATCGGATCATCATCATCATCGTAGTACTCGTCATCTCCATTCACGGTTCAAATTTTACTAAGTAAGAACGTTCATCAATTCCCGTTAATTTTATGTTTATAATACGTTATATTACATGTATTAGCTTTGTATTAAGTTGTTGTAAGCGGAAATAGGATTTAGAAATGGTTTTGTATGTTTTCTGCACGAACAGAGTCGAACCAGTTACGTGAATCCGGCGGATTCGGGTGAATCCGGCGGATTCCTGCCCAGAAAACATGAACACGGCGTATTCAATGGAATACGGTCGGATTCCCTTGGTTTGTCATGAATACGGTCGGATTCTTGGGAATCCGGCGTATTCCCTCTATTTTTCTGGAATACGGCGTATTCAAGGGAATACGGCGTATTCCCCACAAATGCCACAAATCCGGCGGATTCAAGGGAATCCGGCGGATTCCCCCTTTTTATTTCAAGATCCAACGAATCAATAAACTAGCCCTGCGAATTCTAGCTAAAACAGAACATGTAAATTTTCGAAAACGTCGACGATTTAACAACTTAAAACAGGGTAGCTTCTCGATGAAAAATTTATTATAACGGATTGAGCTCAAATTCGCAAGGTCACTCAAAAACAACCAAATGGTCAAGGCTAAGTACCTTAGCCTAGCCAGTTTTAGGCCATCCGGGGTCGTCTAGGGGCCGAAAATGGCAGATTACTGTTTTCAGACTCGTACCAAATTTTGTAAACTCAAACATAAACATTAAATAATACATTGGACAATCCATTTACTCATTAGAATCTCGCGTGTTTAGGACTCTAAGGGGTTTCAAAGATTGTCTATTCCACGTCGAATATATTCATTGCTCGGATTGACTCAGGTGAGTCTCACAGCCCCATTTTTACTGTTTTAAATATTGGGGTGAGATACAATGCTTACATGTTTTCGTGATCATATGTTATTTGATTAGTTAATTTAATTATTAACTCATGGAATTAAATGATTATTTAGTTCGGTTAACTATATTAGTTACATTGTTTGGCTACCATTCTTTGGTCCTGATTAGCATTGTTAAACTTCACATTGTTCGGAAACCTGCGTTGGTTTGTTCCATGTTGCGAAATCTGCGTTGGTTTCATCATTGTTTAATTGCACATTGTTCGAAGACCTGCGATGGTTTGTTCAATGTTACGAAACCTGCGTTGGTTTCATCATAGTCTAAGTTCATATTGTTCGCAAACCTGCGTTGGTTTGTTACATGTTGCGAAACCTGCGTTGGTTTCATCATTTTCTAATTGCACATTGTTCGAAAACCTGCGTTGGTTTGTTCAATGTTCCAAAACCTGCGTTGGTTTTATCCTAGTTGATTTTGTTATTGTTTAAGGAACCTGTTAAAATCTTTGTTTGAGTAAACTGCTTAAATCACTATTCATTTATAACTTTCTATTATCGTCGGATAATCATATTGATCACATCAATGTTTATATTAAAACCTGTGAGATTCACCAGCTTTATAGCTGACCTTTTAGTGTTGTATTCTCAGGTACTCATCAACAGTAGGAATGGCCTACAGGATAAGCTAGCTATCACGAGTCGCATGCATCCATTTAGACATGAAGATTTTCTTGCATTATATTTTGTATAATGTTTATGCATTAAAATCTTCTGAAATCATTTTGCGAACTCACTACTATGTTTCAAACTTATGACTTAAACTTTGTACTACTTTTGAAAACTTATGTAATGTAATATATTTTCTACAACGTCTCATTTAGAGTCGTTTGCTTGTACTTTGGTGTTTTGATTATTGATTAGTCACGCCCCAAAACAGTCGCTTCCGCAAAGCATTAAATTGGGGGTGTGACAGATTGGTATCAGAGCCTAAGGTTATAGCGAACTAGGTTGCATGTAGTGGGCCTAGACTATGACCGTTAGGCAGTATTCCTCATTAGATATAACTGGTTCAGGGATTTCGTCGTACGAGTTTAATTTAACATAGCCTGATCAACTATGTACAATTAAATGAAGATGATGTAAGATCTGAAAGGGGTTATGTTGAACAGGAATGCATTAGTAGACTCTGACCACGGGAGAACCGTGACTTCTAATTGTTTTATGCTAGACACAACTAGGTGGATAATATGTATGTATACATGGGTTATACATATATGATTAGGCCTAGTGATATCCTCGGATACTTGGTAACGAACTTATTATTCATATACGCCTTAGGAACTGGTCTATGGTAAGTTGATCGAGTCAAGAAAATTGTACCGGGATGTGCCCTGACAAAGAGAGTTGTCTCTTCGAAATAGACTTACCCTAGGAATCGATTAAGAACTCCGACACCTTAATCTACACCAATTGGTTATCAGAGGACCATCTTTCACTCACCCATCAGTTTTAACCTTCGAATCCGGTATTCCTCTAAGTACAAATTTTTCCTACTTCCCTATCATATTCCGCATAACTACTGATATATACTCGGATGTAATATCCCTTTCACTTTTGTAAACCTTAATACTCGTAATCATTTGAACTCGCATGTTAAATGATTACAATCTTCTTTATTCTACACCGTTGATTGTCATTTGTGTTGTGATATATTACTGTTATATATGCAACTACGATAATCATACTCTTATACGAAATCCTGACATGTCCCTTATCTTCATTGAAGGAACATGCCTCCACGTCGCCAATTCACTCAAGCTCAGGTCGATCAACTGGTTGCTGACGCAGTACTTGCCGAGAGACAACGATCTGAAAGTGCTGAAACACCATCAAATGCCCCTGTAGTGAAACCCTGCACCTACAAAGACTTCCTTAACTGCAATCCTTTGAAATTCAACGGCACTGAAGGTGCCATTGGGTTGTTACGATGGCTGGAGAAGACAGAGGCAGTCTTTCGCATCTACAACTGCGCTGAGGACTGTAAGGTCAAATTCGCCACCTACACTTTTATGGATGATGCTCTGACATGGTGGAACACTTATGCTGACTCCATAGGCCAAGACATTGCTCTGGAAACTCCCTGGGATGAGCTGAAGAAAATGCTCAAGGATGAGTATTGTCCTAGGGATGAAATTCAACAGCTGGAGGCGGAATTCTGGAATCTCACCACTCAAGGCAACGATATTGCTGGTTATTCCTCCCGATTTAATCAGTTGGCGCACCTGTGTCCATCTATGGTGGATACAGAATCCAATCGAATTGAGCGCTATGTCTGGGGACTTCCTTCACAAATTCAAGGGATGGTTACTTCATCCAACTCTCCTACATTTCATGGTACTGTGCGCATGGCACATAAGCTGATGGCACAGATCGTTCGCCAAGGAACGTCTGTTGTCAAGAGTACTGTAAACCACCCTAGTGATAACAAGAGAAAACCTGAGGGAAATCCTGATAATCAAAGCTCGGCTACCAAAAAGCCTGCAACCATTAAGGCCAACACCTCTGGGTCTGAAAACAAGAAAGAGTAAGCTGGAATCAAGCCCTTCTGCTCAAAGTGCAAACGCCATCATGATGGGCCTTGTGGCGACCACTGTGATAAGTGCAAGCGTTTTGGGCATATAGTGGCACGAGGTACGTAAAGTTGTGGAAAGGTCTAGTACCGGGTACGTAAAGTTGCGGAAAGGTCTAGCACCGGGTACACGCAAGGACTAAAAAGCGGGAACCGGATGGGTGGTTGGCAGCAGCCGGCGGCCTGGTGGCTGGCAGCCGGCGGCCTGGTGGCTGGCCGGCGGCGGCTGGCTGCCACCAGCCCCTGTTCGTCGCCCGTTGCCTCGTTGCTCGTTTCACGCGTATCTTCTTTGTTATGCGTCCGTTTGCGTTGATTCTTTTTTTGTTGGATTCGTAATTCAAAAACGAAGACTTTGATGAAAAGATATCCCAAAAAATATGTCTCTGAACTTTAGATGTGTCGTGAGAATCGTTTGGATCTTTCGGCGTACGTAGAATCTTCATTCTTCGTCCGTTTTTGTTGATTCTTCTTCTGTTGGATTCGTAATATGAAAACTAACATCTTGGGTAATATGGATGTTGGTGATGGGCACTTTTGTCTCGAAATCTCGTTTTGATGCCTTGAATCTTCAAACGTGTGTGGAATCTTCATTTTTCATCCGTTTTGCTTGATTTTCATCGTGCAACCTCGTTTTGACCATCTTGGCATAATACTACTGATTTGTAATGGTTTTGAGTTAATATGCCAAGAATTGTTCCATAATGAGAGAGATATCGGTAGTAAAAACGTGACTTTTTACGCGATATCAAGTATCCCACACTTAGAACTTTGCTTGTCCTCAAGCAAACTTATTTTCAACATAGTTAAAGATAAGAAGATAATGCAAAATTTTAAGGCGGAACTTTTTACTAAGGGGTTTTGGGAAAAAATAAGATACTTGTACTTTGAAAATGAAGGATTGTAATCTTTATGAGCATGCTTTTGATCTTTGATCTTTAGATACATGACTAGGCGATCCTCTCAAGGTGGTCACTCAAATCACTCAAAGTTTTTAGGGTTTCCTATTCTATTATATCAATCGCTCAGAACGCCAGTCATGTATCGTTTATCGTCATAGGCTTGATCGAGTATCAAATCGTTATCTTTTAGGTGAGCGCGAAGTCGATCTAGCCACAATCATTCTAAGGGAAGTGATGTAGGGTTTTTGGAGTGGAGTGTTGGTGGTATGAGAGGGGGTTGTGTTGGTTTTTCATAGGTTTTCTTTTTTGTGAAGCGGAAAGCTGAAATTTTTGAATTTTCGGGAGGATTGACGCCTTTTTCTTTTGGGAGGAGTCTTTTTCTCCTTTTGACTTTCTTTTCTTCGAATTTTCTTGGATATTTTCTTTCTTTGACGTCATATCCTTGTGACTTCTCTTCTTTCATCTTTAGAACTTCTTATGAAGTTTGAGGGATGCTTTTGAGTAGGTAAGGGTTAACGTATTTATTTTCGGGTGTATGGATGGGTTCAAGAATGATGTGATTCGATCTCCTTTTAGCTCACCAGTTCGGATCCGAAATGCATAACAAGAGCAAGTTCTGATTCTAAACGCATACATCGGCACACTCAAGAATCGAAAAAGTGAAGCATTAAAAGTGAATGCTTTTCATATGGCTCAAGATACCTCACGAATCGAAAGTTGGGTGGTTGCGTGCTTAGTCATTCGATGCTCTTTATGGGATTACTAAACTAATTTTTCTGAAGAATCTGTATTTTATTTGTCCTTCTTCACCAAAGTAAATCATTCTTCGTCTAAAATTTTTCATTTTCAACATATTTTTAACTCAAGCATATACCATTATCCATCTGACAGTAGTGCAACTACTGCTATCCCACACTTAAAGGAACATCGTCCTCGATGTTATACTAAGCTCTGAATGGGGTAAAATCCCACACTTAGGGTTTTAAACATCTAAGTCACATTCTTTCAGTGTGTGTTGGGTTTGAATCCCACACTTAGTGATAAGCATATTGGATATGGTATATTTTAAAACGAATGAAAGGGACGGTATAGAAGTACTCCACGGTAGTTGCAGTGTTCCTTGGTTTGCTTTTTGCCGGACTCCGTGTTTCTTGGTGCATTCTTGATCAAGTCTTCTTGTGATTTGTCTCGTAGGTGTGAACACGTCGGATCTACGATTCTTCGGGTGTTGATGCTTCCTTGCAGGCTGGAGCATGTTTCGTATGATCCGAGTGTGAAAGATAGTCGGAGATTTCATCACTTCTTGGAAAGTAAAATTGCAGAAATGTAAAAACACGGGTTGCCTCCCGAGAAGCGCTCTTTTAAAGTCGAGAGCTCGACTTAGTCCTTTCTTCAGATGATGATGTTGGATGCGTCCCTATTGCTGATTTGGTCACCGTGGTTTCTTGGTAAGCTGTAGCGTGGAGGGAAGTATCGCAGGAATTGCTCTATCATGTCGGCAATGAGAGTTGGTGGAGTGGTGGATTCCATTCTGAAGCTCTTGAAGTGATCAGTGGCCAGTCTGTCTATGATTGCCATCCCATAGCTGATGTATCGAACTGCCCTTGTGACCGGTCCGTTAGGGTCAATTCGGGTGCAGGTGTAGGTTCGAACAATCTCACGCTGTGGGTGGTTGCGATCTATCGAGGCGATTAGTGCCATGAATTGAGTTTTTACTTCTTCAAAGTCACTAGCCAGAGGGTCTCCTCCAAAGGATCTGGTTGCTTGGCATACTTGTCGAATGAGTTGATGCTGCTCACGGTTGAAGGGAAAGTCTGAGTCTGTGAAAAGATAGATTAGCTTGCTGAATATCTCGTGATATCCATCACGATAGACATTAAGCTCTACATCTTCTTCAGTGTACATTCCGCGTAGTCGAGTTGTCACATAAGTCGCCAAGTTGATTTGTGACATATGCGGAATGAATCTTGGTACCTCACGAGTTTTTTCTTCATATGCTGACTGGTTCAGTTCATCAATTATCAGTTCAACATGATGACCAATGGTGGAGTGAATGACGATTCTATAGTTCTCTGTGGCTGTGAGGTGCTCTCCAGTCTCGATGAGATCTAGTAGGGTTCTAAGATCTCCCACCATTCTAATATCGGCATAGTTTTGTGGGTTTCCAGTAGCTCTTTCAAGATGGGTCCTCATGGATGCTAGTGTAGCCTTTTGACTTGCTGAATAGGGAAAAGCTGATCCGGCCAAAGCACAATATACTTTTTGGTATATTTGCCTCTGGCTGTTGCAGAACTCGACTTCTCCCATCGGGTAGTTGGGTCTTTCGGGCTGTTGAGCTTCTCTGTTGACTTGTTTTTGAAGGGAATCTGAAAATTCTTGAATATGTCGGATTAGAGTATGGGGTACTGGTTCTCCATAATTGGCGAGGTATGAATCGTACTCTCATTCAATTTGCCTTATCAGGTGTCTTTGGGCGATAGTGTAGTTGTTAGTTGATTCTTTGATAGCTTCCACAATGACGCGCGCATCTTCATTTTCGTCAATCAGGTCGATCATTTCTTCATGAGTGTCGATGAGGGGAATCTCTAGTCTTTCAGCTATGATGACGGGAGAGTTTGGTGGAGCAAGAGGAGTTTGTGGAATAGAGCGTTCATCGAGAGTGACGTCGATACATTCACCGTCATACTCGACTTCATCTTCAGAATCTTTGTCACGTGAATCTGGGAATTGGTGGAATTCTTCATCTGAGGTTGCGTTGTTGAAAGGTTGAGTACTGTCTACTTCGATGGTTCTGACTTCCGGGATTGTGCTTTGAAGGTTCTCTTCAACAAAGCCTCCTTTTTGACGTGCCTTATATGCAGAGATTCTCTGTAGGAGTCCAACATACAGGTCTGGGTGCTTTGACGATTGGAGTTCTTTTTCAAAGTTGTCTATGTCTCGGAGTCGGGTTCGGGTGAAAGGTTTGGAAGGATCGAGATAGGAGTTAAGAATGTTTCCCATTCTTCGGAGATGATCGAATTCGAGCTCTTGACGGAGGGTTTCATAGTCAACGGATTCTTCTGATGAAGAGTAATCATCATAGCTCTGTATCCTATTTACTTCGGCCATTTGTGGTGAATCGATTTGATCTTCCTCCATTTCTTCCTCCTCCTCTTCAGGTTCTTCTTCTTCCATTTCTTCCGTTCCTTCATTTTCCTCAGCGGGTTCTTCCTCTTCTTCCTCGGGTTCTGATTCGTCCTCGTCGGATTCTTCTTCTTCCTCTGCGTCTTGATAATTCTCGTCCTCGTCTCGGTCAGTTTCAGTGTCGTAGATCAAGGTTGTTGGTCAAGTGAAACATCGTTCTTCTTCGGATTCTGATTCGTCATCGGAACAAATTCTGCCTGTTGATATAGCATAGCATTCTTCTTGTTCTGGTGTACAATCTGGTTGGTCGATCTTGTAAGTGATGCTTTCACCATGTGCTCGTAGAACAATCGTGTGGTTATACACATCAATCACTGCTCTAGCTGTGTTCATGAATGGTCTTCCAAGGATAATCAAGATGTTTATGTCCTCGTGGATATCCATTACCACGAAATCCGTCGGAAAGAAGAATTTGTTAACTTGAACTAAGACGTTCTCAGCTATTCCTTTTAGGTATCTAACAGATTGGTTAGCTAGCTGGACAGTCATCTTAGTGGGTTTCAAATTTTTGAGTTCTAGCCTCTTAAACAGGGAGTAGGGCATAAGGTTAATGCTAGCTCCTAAGTCGGCTAAGGCGCTGATATCTCCGGATTAGTAAATAGAATAAGGGAGTGTGAATCTACCGGTGTCTCCTAGTTTTTCGGGAAGGCTATTCTTAAGTAGGGCTGATGTTTCATAACTAAGGGGAATGTTGTTTACTTCGGGCAGTTTATCCTTAGTGGAAAGCAATTTCCTAATATATTTGTTACGACTGGGAACTCTAGACATGGTGTCAAGGAATTTTCCATCTAACTTAAAGGATGATAATTTCTTAGGTTGGACTTTAAGTCTAGCGGGGTAAGGGATTCTAACCTCTTTGTTCATGGTCGGAGTGGTTTCCACAGCTGGTATCTTGATCTTTGGTTCTTCCTTTACTGGTACAGCAGCAGGAGGTGGAGTGGCTGCTTCCTTTGTGGTAGTGAGTTGCTTCGCTTCCTCAACATGTGGGTTGTGAACCGTGTTGCTAGGCAAACTTCCTCTGGGTCTGTTATCAAGGCGTTCTGCCAATTGTCCAATTTGAGCTTCCAAATTCTTTAGCACGGCCAATTGGTTTCTCATAAAGAGGTCGGCTTGATCTTGTCTAGCGGACGTCTTTTGGTTGAGTAGGTGTTGACCTTGCATGAATTGGGTGAAGGCGTCATCTGAACTTGAAGCTGGGGCATTTGTCTTTGTAGGTTGTTCAGAGGTTTGGGTTGTATCGGAAGTGGGTCCAGGAAGTGCTAGGGGTTGGTTGTAAGAAAGTTGTGGTTGCTGTGGGTAAGGTGGGTATCGGGGTTGGAAAGTTTGGTTGGTTCTTTGCGGGAATGGAGGTCCTCTAGGTTGGTTATTGTTTTGGTTGAAACCGGGTGGAAACTTTTGCGGTCGAGCGGGAAACTGAGCATAGTAGACGGTGCCATCTGCTTCTTCGTATTCCACTTGGTATTCACCAGATGGTTGCGGGTTGGTGCAATGTTGACAGACTTGCACTTGGTGTACTTGGTGCTGTTGTTTCTTAAGTTCTCCAAACTGTTTGACAAGTGAGTCCATTTTCTCCGTTAATACCTTAAGTGCTTCTACTGGAACTGGATTCGATGTAGCGATAGGTGCTGAAGTTGTTGAGTGATCTCCAGAGTTCCAATCGTGGTGATGCATAGTCATGTTCTCTATCAGGTTCCATCCTTCTTCGTCGGTCTTTGCCATGAAGCTTCCTTGTGCAGCAGCATCGAGGGTGGTTCGGTGGTTAGGGTCTAAACCATTGTAGAAGGTACACAATTGTGCGGATTTGTCGAGACGGTGATTGGGGCATTTCTTCAAAGCTCCTTTGAATCGTTCCCATGCGGTGTATAATGACTCATCAAAAGCTTGTCGGAAATTCATGATGTCATTTCGAAGTTTGGTTTGTTTAGAGGGCGGAAAGTATTTGGTTAGAAACTTTGTCGCCATTACAGTCCATGAAGGGATATAGCCGGTCTCTAAACCTTCAAACCATGTTTGCGCATGATGTGTGAGCGAATAAGGGAAAAGGTATAAGCGGATTGTGTCTTGGCTAATTCCGTTTTGTTTGTAGGAATTTGAAAGAGATATGAACTTGTCGAGGTGAGAGTTGGGTTCATCACTGGGTAATCCATGGAATTGACAGTGGTTTTGGATTAGTTGGATGATGTGGTGTTTAAGCTCGAATGATTGTCCAGGGGTTTCTGGGTAGAGAATTGGTCCTCCTCTTCCTTCGATAGAGGGTTTACTGTTGTCAGCGAGAGTGATGCGTTCATCCATTGCTTGTCTAAGCGCGGATTGCTTCTTTTCTCGTCGAATGGTACGTATTATAAGTTCTGGATCAGGGAAATTAAACAGTGGTGCAGATCTAGGGGAACAGGTCATACACTAAAGAAAAACAGACAATAAAGGAAAACTAATAATAAAGAAAATATTTCTGTTTTTTTTTTAGAAGATTTTATCCTAAGGGTTTACTAGAATTGGGATTGGTTGGGCCTCTGTATCGGACAGTTAGTCTCCCCGGTAGCGGTGCCAAAAGCTTGATGCGTCCTTTTACGAACGATCGGTGGGTGTTTTAAAATTTATAATTGTTGGGGTCTAAGTGTAACTTACGAATACTGAACCAAAGGCTAGTAGATGGTAAGTATGACCTAGAGTCGTTTTTAAAGAGAAACTGAATTGAAACAGAGGTGATCCAATCAATCTTGCTTTTCTAGTAAATGTTTTAAAAGAGTGCGTTGGGGGTTTTGGTTCAGTTAACTAAGTAAACTAAATAAAGCAGACAAAAGATAATGATAAATCAGATAATTAAAGGAAGTATTTGTTGTTAGTTCATTAGCTTATAATGTGGGATGATGACTTTTAGGGAAAGCGTTTACTAAATTTTGAACGTTCACTAGACTTGATAGTCCATGGTATAACCAATAGATTCCCTATTAGTCGGTTATCAACTAATATGTCACGAGGAACCGAGGTATCATGATTCTGATCAGACAGACAATGCTCAACTCTCCACACTCTCCTATGAGGGAGTCTGTGGCCCTTATTATCGAACGCATTTGCTCGTGGGCGAAGGAATAGAGTAGCAAGTCAACAACAAGTCTAACCGTTCTTAATACCATGAAGACTATAAATCCAGCAAACAACTAACTTCAGCAAATATGTTTGGACTTGATTGATCAATTCCGATTAATGAAATTTAAACATGGTAAGCGAAGGAAGGTGTTGAGGCTTCTTGCGTACCTTACTTTAGGTTTCATAGGTTAAGGAAAAGTATCGTTTTAAAGTGAATTTTAAACTTGCCTTTCTCAATACAATTAACAAATCCCTAGGTTTTCGTAAATGGTTATTTAGCCTGTAGCCTACCTAATCTAATCTAAACTAACTAATCTAATTAAAACGCTAATTAAAATGCTGACGGCTTTTTGCATAAAGTTAAACCCAGACCATGTCAGAAAATGCTATGGTAATCCACAATGTATTTAATCGTTTACCGATGTTTCCATTGTGGTTTATTTGCTTCGCGATGTTTACATAATAAGTACATTGTGATTATAAGTGTACAATACTCATGGCAATTCCACGTAATCACATTGCATTTTATGATGCTTACATGACGTTACAATTAAAACCATAGTTTTTACACAGATTACTATTGACCAAGTATTAAGGTTCGTGACTCCTCTTTACAAGGTTACAATCACGTTTGTTAATCGAGAGGCGATTATAAGTTTTAGGTTTAAAATTGTAATATAAGTCCGTTCATAAAGTTTCCATTTCAATAGTGTCGATCCATAATACAACTACCTTCGGTCGTTACCGGCTTCCATGAATTTCCAGCACTATACCAAGTAAACAGTCGAATAGGGGCCGTCATATTATTTCACGACGCATTTAAAGTCATCCCACAATTATATATACTAACTACATCACAACAAATACAATAGTAATCTACTCGCTAATCATGGCATAAACGATCTCTAGCATAATTAAAGTATACATATTTAATTAAGATAGAAAAGGATAGAAATAACCGAGATTAATATGCGAGAAGGAATAGACTTGAATTAATAAGAGTTGCTCCAAGCGTACACCAAAGATTACAAATTCGTTCCCCACCAAAGGCTACAAACACGTTCCTTGCTTCTATTCTAACTAGCCTAATACTATTAAAGTAAGAAAATAAAGAAAGAAAGAAAAGCTAGAAGCTAGAGAGAAAGTGTATCTTCCAAAGTGTGGAAAGAATGGTGTGTTTTGCAAATGAGCCTAATGCCTCCTATTTATAGGAGAGTTTCAGTGCACGTTAGCAAGTAGAAGCTCACAATAGCAAAAGGTGAAAAAGGTAGTGGCACCGGGTACGGGCATATAGTGGCACGAGGTACGTAAAGTTGGGGAAAGGTCTAGCACCGGGTACGTAAAGTTGCGGAAAGGTCTAGCACCGGGTACACGCAAGGACCAAAAAGCGGGAACTGGATGGGTGGTGGGCAGCAGCCGGCGGCCTGGTGGCTGGCAGCAGGCGGCCTGGTGGCTGGCCGGCCAGCCACCAGCCCCGGTTCGTCGCCCGTTGCCTCGTTGCTCGTTTCGCGCGTATCTTCTTCTTCATGCGTCCGTTTGCGTTGACTCTTTTTTTTGTTGGATTCGTAATTCAAAAAGAAAGACTTTGATGAAAAGATATCCCAAAAATATGTCTCTGAACTTTAGATGTGTCGTGCGAATAGTTTGGATCTTCCGGCGTACGTAGAATCTTCATTCTTCGTCCGTTTTTGTTGATTCTTCTTCTGTTGGATTCGTAATTTGAAAACGAACATCTTGGGTAAGATGGATGTTGGTGATGGGAACTTTTGTATCGAAATCTCATTTTGATGCCTTGAATCTTCAAACGTGTGTGGAATCTTCGTTTTTCATCCGTTTTGCTTGATTTTCATTGTGCAACCTCGTTTTGACCATCTTGGCATAATACTACTGATTTGTAATGGTTTTGAGTTAATATGCCAAGAATTGTTCCAGAATGAGAGAGATATCGGTAGTAAAAACGTGACTTTTTACGCGATATCAAAGTCATAAATGAACTTTTTAAATACGAATCTATTAGGATGATGAGGAATCGTTATATGATTCAGTTACGTCTAGTACCTTAAGATTTTGTCCCCGTTCATATGAAAGTATTATTAAACCATAATTAAGATTTTGTTTATTATTCTAAATACTTTATAATGTTATCATAACCTAGCTCCCGGTGTGACATGCTAATGGGATTTTAATTAGTAGGGAATCTAGTGTTTACATACAAGTATTCAAGAATGATAATTAACTAATATCTTTCAAAACAGTTTCTCCAAATATCATCCCATAACTTAATTAACGAAGTCTCAGCAAACACTATCCTTATTTTATCTGCTTTATATTTTATTTTAATTTCACTTTTATTTATTTACTTGCCTAAGTTAGTTAATAAAAAAAACCAAATCTCCCCCACTATTTTATAAACTCTTCCCTAGTTTGAAAGCCCTCATCTGCCACGCCTTAGTTTCAATTCAGTCGGTTTGAAGAACGACTCTAGGTCATACCTACCACTTGCTCACCCTTAGGATTAGCATTGTTAGGGAAAACTTAGGCCCCACAACTACAAATTTAAAACACCCACTGATGCCCGTCGCCAGTAGCCGGTGCAATGACAAAGGGTAAGTAATTTCCCTTACCGACCGCTGGTGACGCATCATCAGCATAGCTCTTTTGCCTGTCTCGAGCCACTTTCAATCTCTCCTTGATTTGCACAATTTTATCAGTAGTCTCTTGAACTATTTCCGGCCCAATCAACTGACTTTCTCCTACCTCAGCCCACATTATAAGCGAACGGCACTTCCGCCCATAAAGTGCTCAAATGGTGCACACTGAATACTCGAATGGTAGCTGTTATTATATGAAAACTCCACCAATGGTAAATGAGTATCCCAGTTTCCTCCAAAGTCGATAACACAAGCCCTCAACATATCCTCCAACGTCTGGATAGTAAGCTCACTTTGCCCATCAGTTTGGGGATGGTAAGCCGTACTCATATCTAATCTCGTCCCTAACGCTTTCTGCAGTGTTTGCCAAAATTGAGAAGTAAAACGACCATCACGATCAGATATAATCGATACCGGCACCCCATGCCTCGCTACAATCTCATTTATGTACAACCTCGCCAATTTCTCCATCTTATAGTCCTCGCGGATAGCTAAGAAATGAGCAGACTTAGTCATCCTATCCACGATAACCCAAATCGAATCGTGCCTGCTACTGGTTCTAGGCAGTTTCGTGATAAAATCCATAGCAATGTTCTCCCATTTCCACTCGGGAATTTTCGGTTGTTGCAGTAATCCGGAGGGTCTTTGGTGTTTAGCCTTGACCTTCAAGCAAGTCATACATTGGCTAACATATAATGCAATATCCTTCTTCATGCCCGGTCACCAATACAAATCCTTCATATCATGGTACATTTTATCTGACCCCGGATGAATCGAATACTTAGACTATTGAGATTCATCCATCACCAGCGTCCTCAACCCACCTAACAATGGGATCCATAGTCTTTCAACGAAGTAATATAATCCATCATCCTTGCGTTCCAACTGCCCATCCAAACCACGCAATAACTCACCGTGAACATTAGAATCCAATAATGCTTCTAACTGAGCCTCAATCAACTTCTCCTTGATACCCGAATGAATAGTCATAGCCATCGCTCTCACCCTCCTTGGCTTAACCCTTTCCTTCCTACTCAAAGCATCAGCCACCACATTCGCCTTTCCTGGGTGGTAGCGAATTTCACAATCATAGTCTCTAAACAAGTCCAACCACCTCCTCTGTCTCATATTCAACTCCTTCTGATCAAAGATATGCTGCAAACTCTTATGATCAGTATAAATCACACTTTTCGTTCCATACAGATAATGCCTCCAACACTTGATTGCAAAAACCACCGCACCCAATTCCAAATCATGAGTGGTGTAGTTTTTCTCATGCACCTTGAGTTGCCTAGAAGCATACGCTATCACCTTCCCTCGCTGCATCAAAACACATCCTAACCCTTGGTTAGAAGCATCACAATAAACCACAAAATCATCTGAACCATCAGGTAATGCCAAAATCGGTGCCTCACACAAAGCATTCTTCAGAGTTTGAAATGCTTCCTCCTGCTTCTCACCCCATACAAATTTTCTTTCCTTTTGTGTCAGTTGTGTAAGCGGCTGAGCGATCCTAGAAAAATTCTCAATGAAACGTCGATAATATCCAGCCAAACCCAAGAACTGACAAATCTCAGAAGGTGTTTGTGGAGTCCTCCAAGCCTTTACCGCCTCTATCTTACTTGGATCCACATGAATACCCGCCTCGTTTACCACATGACCAAGAAAATGAACCTCATGTAACCAAAACTCACATTTCGAAAACTTTGCGTAAAGCTGTTCTTTCAAGAAAAGTTCAAGAATAAGTTCTAGATGTAGCTTATGATCCTCCTTAGATTTTGAATAGATCAAGATGTCATCAATGAAAACGATAACGAATTTATCAAGATACGGCTTACAAACACGATTCATTAGATCCATGAATACCGCCGGCGCATTAGTAAGACCAAAGGGCATAACGAGAAATTTGAAGTGCCCATAACGAGTCCTGAATGCAGTCTTTGGTATATCTGACTCATGTACTCTCAACTGATGATAACCATAACGAAGATCAATTTTTGAAAACCACTGAGCACCCTGAAGTTGATCAAATAAATCATCTATCCTTGGAAGAGGATAACGATTCTTGACCATAAGCTTATTAAGTTCACGATAATCAATACACATACGAAACAAACCATCTTTCTTTTTAACAAACAGAACAGGTGCTCACCAAGGAGAGTGACTAGGGCAAATGAAACCCTTGTCTTGGAGCTCCTGAAGTTGAGTGGACAATTCTTGCATTTCAGAAGGAGCCAAACGATATGGAGCTTTAGCAACTGGGGTCGCTCCGGGAATAAGATCAATGCGAAACTCAACAGATCGAAGAGGAGGTAATCCCGGCAAATCATCCGGAAAAACATTAGGAAAATCACGAACAATAAGGACATTTTCAAGTTTTGATTCCTTGGAAGTTATACTCATAAGCTTAACACATTTAGCCTCCGGTTGTTCCCCAGAGACTTCCAATATACTACCATCGGACAAAGGTATACGAACCACTTTATCGAAACACACAATTTCAGCCCTATATTTTGCCATCCAATCCATACCCACAATAACATCAAAACTACCAATCCCAAAAGGTATTAGGTCGATACTGAAAGCATAATCCTCCAGCACGAGTGTACAATTTCTAAACACCTCATTCAAATCTACCCGTTTCCCATCCACAATTTCAATTTCATACACAACGTCCAGCTTACTAGGTATAATATCAAGTGTAGGCACAAAATCCACAGATATAAAGCTAAAATCGGCACCACTGTCAAATAAAACCGTAGCAAAATGATTATTTAACAGAAACGTACCGGTCACAATGTTAGGTGCCTGTCGTGCCTCTCTAGCGTTCATAACAAAAGACCTCCCAGGAGCAGTGTTTGCAGTACGGCCCCTGGTTTGATTACCTCCAACAGTTATAGCCCGATTATTATTATTATTTCCTGCAGTCCCTATTGCCCTAACCAACATATTCCTGTCCACACTAGCAGCAACATACATCTTAGCTACTCGGGCTTTCTTGTTACCCGATTCATTAGTCCTAGTCCTACTAGATTCAGCAACCTCCTTACTCTTCTCATTTCCCCTTTTTAGGGTACCATTTCTCACCATTTCCTCAGTAAGGGACCCAGCCCTCAGTATAGCACTCTGAATTGTGGCTGGTTCAGTCACCTCTACCATTCCCCGGATCTCCGGCACCAATCCCTCAATGTACTTCTTGATTCTCCTTGACTCCGGTGTTACCATTGTCGGAATCAACTTAGCTAACTCATGAAATCGATCGGTGTAGGCAGCATGATTCGTCCCCACCATCGAATGACCTAGAAACTCCTTCTCTAACTTATTCATCTCAGTGGATGAACAAAATTCTCCTCCAGTAACGCTTTAAACTCTTCCCAAGTCATACCTACCACAACAATCCGGCCTCTAGCCTGAACCTGAGTGTTCCACCAGGTTAGTGCTTTATCCAACATCATACTCGACGCATACTTCACTTTCTGCTCCTCAACGCAGTTACTGATATCCATAACTCCTTCCATCTTCTCAATCCATCTGGAGCAGGCCACAGCTACCCCTTTACCATTGAACTCTCATAGCTTACATGCCACAAACTCTTTGTATGTACACCCCCTAACAGCCGTTCCATTACCAATCCCACCAGTACCACCATTATTATCATCTTCATTAGGTTCTCCATTAGGATTTACTTCTTCTTCATGCCACCTCCAGTCCCTGTACCCTGTAATACACCCTACGTAACCTGTGCAACTATATTAGGCAACATTGCCTGGAGCTGCTCCGCGATCATCGCAGCCACATTGGGCACCTCACCCCTAGTACCCTCGTCACCTCCACTTGTATGGCCTCCTGTACGGCCACCACCCCTACCATTACGGCCGCCTGTTCGGCCTCCACCTCTAACAACACCACTACCCCTACCAGCAACACGCGCAGAACGTCTAGGTGGCATGATCACTACAATGGGAAACATATCACGATTTAGCACAATTAAATGATAAAGATAGAGTTTATGTACGCATGAATTCACATATCGAATAGTAAACTTTTCATGTATGTAAGAACAAGATCTCACAATATGAAAGGACATAAGAAAGCATTTGAATCCCAACTCATCCTTTGTACTCCTTTACAGGTAGCACATTGTATACTCAAACACTGTTAGATAGATATGCATGTGTCGGAACACCTTCTTCATTTACGTCGGTCGCCATAATCGTAAAAGTGTTCGTTCACCCACATAACTATCCCCCAAGTTCTCGTAACACAATATACTTGTACAAAGGGCAAATATTAATAGTAGAACAATGAATATGCACAACACATGTCAAATAAACAACCTCAAGAAGTGAAAGAGTAATCCAATTTCATTATAATAAAAATTTCCCAAAGTATCACCAAATGAATCAAGTTATAATAATGAAATAAGAAAATACGATAGTAATTACGAAACGTCCTAGGGAAAATTACGGGCTCCAAGCGCAGTTGGGCTGAAAAGGCTCTTCAGAATGTATATGAGGTAGTGGAAATGCAACTTCTGGCTCAGAACCTACTCGACTACAAACACTATCTCCCGAGGTTGTGGGTTTCGGGTCTCTTGCCCACAACGCATCTTCAAGCTTTCTTTCCTCATGCTCCTCCATGGGTTCCTCTTCTTCCTCTTCTGATTTCTCTTCGGGCTCTTTCTTTTCTTCGGGCAAAGGTTCCACCACCAATCTTATCTTCTGAGGCTTCCCCACCTTCTTCCAATGCCTGATATACTGCTGACCCCACTTTATATGTTTCTTCCTCTCACTGGGTACTTTTGATGGTCCAGAACGAGTCGGATTATTAGCTTTCTTAGGAGTGCGCTCGGTATTTTCATCAGAAGAGATATAGATGATTTCCTTACTATTTGACATAGATGTGTTGTGCAATAAAAGTTAGGAAAGAATCGAAACACGTTGAAATATGCACACGTACTTTCCTATTTAATATTCTATATGCGGGTTCCTTATTTATAGTCTAGGTCAATCCACCTAGATCTCTAAAAACAATGGCTCTGATACCAATCTGTCACACCCCGTCTAAAGCGGAAACAACGGGATATAACAACGATAGGATCACAACACATTATTATAAAGATGTCTATATGAAAATAAAAATCCAATGTGTTATGATACTTGTAACATGAATTGGAGTTCACGCTACATGTACATATCAGCAACGAAACAGATAACCAAACAATAATCCCATAATCAAAAGTTAAGACAAAATGCCTTCCCCAAATTATTAAAACCAAGTTCCATCTCAAATGACAGTCTCAATCTTAGCTCAAATGCAACCTAGAGGTCCACTAAGCTTTCTTGTCCTCTATCTTCGGCCCACTAGTGCTACCTGAAAAGTTATGCTCAAAAACGTCAACAAAAATGTTGGTGAGTTTCGTAGGTTTGAAACATGACACCATAACGTAAAAATCCTTTTTGCTGTGATAATCATTGGTTAGGACAATGCATATAAAAAGGTACACAAGTGATATGAAATAACCAAACATCTCACAACTCAAATGGCAGTAGCTACTCCAACAATGGCTTTAATGCATACAAAAGTACACATCAGGTAATCACTCCTAAGGGAGCAATGCCTTGCAAACAAACGTGGCTTTAATGCATATAAAAGTAAACATCAGGTAATCACTCCTAAGGGAGCAATGCCTTGTAAAATAAATTCAATAACCAATGCACATAATCACATAGTGTTACACATTTCAAGCATATGTCTAAAAATAGAAATAAACACGTTCACAGCATGAAAACCATTTATAAAACACGAGCATACTTTTCCCCCAATTTAAAATAAGTAAATGAAAATGGGGCCACGAAAACTCACCTCAGAAAATGATGTATGTATCGTCCCTTAAGTATAAACCACTAAACAGCTTGCCAATCTACAATATCATAATGCGTATGGGTTACAACCTAGGCATAACTAGGTCATTCCATTGTATTCCATGCCCAAAACACTTCTATTACATTTTCTCACAATTCTACTAATTTATTATCACAAGAACTATCCCAAATGAAAAACTCAGATTCTGACCGAAAGTTTGGTTCCAATTTAAAAATTTTTAAATAATACTTATTGAAACCATTTGACTCTATAATTTTTACCAAAGACATTTTAATGTGTTTAGAAGACTCAGTAATTTTTCCATATTCAATTACGTTGATTTACTATTTTTTAAAATTCATCAAAGTGAACTGCTATAAACCGTCGACTCTTTCTGACTTCACAAACGTTTTAATTTATTTAAAATACTTAGATATTTCAAACGACTATTATATTTTTACAGAAAATACTTAACACTTTAAAAATACTTCAGTAAAAATTCCAAGACCTAATTCTTAGTTTAAGGCACGTTTCAAAAATCGACAACTTAACCGAAATCTGGAACCGAATAACTCAGAAATGACACACAATCTTGTAAAATTGTTTTGACCAACTTATGCTACACTATTAACCATGAAACTGATGCCATTTGAAAGAAGACTCAAAGTATTTATGTTTAGACTCCTTTTTCATCGAAAACCATCGTGATATGACCAAGTTTTGAGCCTCCTAATCCGAAACATAAATCTGGACAGATTAGGGTTTTCAATAAACCAACCCTAATCGCTATTATAATTAATCCAAAACCGCAACATAATCAAAACCTCAATTCTATCAACTTGTATACTGATTTCATCATTATCCTAACAATTTTATTTACCCAGAACACAATGGAAATGAACCGAAAATAACCGGCAATAACCGAATAATCGAAATACACGAATTCAAATGAGTCGAAAGAATTTTTATACCAACAATCGAGAATCCGCACGATAGAATCACTCACAATCTGTAAATAAAGAGTATAGCATGAGGATTTATTCATCATGCATCAAGATTATGAAGAAAACGAAAGATTAGAACACGATTCTTACCGAAACACACGAATAAACACTTTCTCGATCAATAGAATGATGATGGGATGGTGTGATGATGTTCTTGAACCTGGAATACCAAAAGTTTACTGAGAAATACGCTCCAGATCTTCCTATACGGTTGTGGTTTGTGAAAAATACGTATTAGGGTTTAAAAATGAGTTTATATACCTAGTCTGACCGAGACGACATCGCGTCCCGATTTGGGTGTAATCACGTCGCCATTATACCGGCAAATCACGTCGCGATATAGGGATGATCGCGCCGCGATCCTGAAAAATCCAGAAACCCTAATTCTTTAATAAATGCGTTGACTTTATTTGACCATTTCATGAAATATTATTTCTAACACGCGGATGATCGAATTCTTTGAATACTATACGAAAAATTAAATTTCTCATATAGTTTTAAATTACGAAATGTTTGACCACGAATACGAAATGAAGTTTGAAAACGAACCTAAAAAAACTGAAGCATTTAGTGACGGATGTCACACCTGTATAATAAATTGGGTTCATACCCTAACTCGACAAAAAGGGAAAAGTTCGTTGCCGATCTGCACCATTTACCCGACTAAAAATTCTCCTGTCATTCACCTCCTTTAGGTACCAATTAATTATTTTCATGTTTCAAACATTATGTAATGGTTTCTTTGTCGTAAAAGTTTATTTGGAACTCAGTAGGTAACATGGCAATCACCTAATATGACAGTAGTAATTGCATCTAATTGTTGGTTAGTTTATATTTACTTGCTCAAAGCGGGTTTGACAAGTTTACCTTTCTTTTGAATTATCGTTATGATGCTACTTGTATAATTCGCCCCATATGTTGTTTTATGAAACTTAATGATGTTGTTAAGTTTTGGTAATGAAAGTGGGTCATCAAGTTGTTTAGTTGTCAAGTGGTTCAATTATGATGTCAAAATGGGTTGTGTCGATATGCCTGTTAAAATTGGTTGTTTCGGTTGAACTAGTTGTGTACAAGAATGTGGAAATGTAGATGTAAACCATGTATGTTCAGATTTGTAAATGAAAGTTGGTTGCAAGTTGTTATAATCAACGAAATGTTAAATGGTCGTTTAGTTCAAAAGTTCATTATCATTGTCATGGTAAATATATGGAAAGGTGCTTGAATATAATAAGTTTCTGTGAGAGGTACGCGATCGCGTACTCCTTACTAGATCGCGTATCTTACACTAAAAAGTGATCAGGAAGTTTTACGTTATGAGTACACGATCGCGTACCCTTTAGCAGATCGCGTACTCATCAAAGGAATGGTCACATAAGGTTTTAAGCGTAGTGTATGTGATCGCGTAGTTTAAACCCGGATCGTGTACCCACTAATTGGATCACGCACCGTGTGTAAAAAAAGAAAAAAAATATTTTTGGACGTTTCAGTAGCTTACAATGACGATAAACATTTTTCATGGGGGTGTTTAAAAAATAATTTGCTTATTTATAAAACACTTATATGTTTAAAAAATAAATGTTTATTCCTTAATAAACGAGCAGATAAACATTTTTCAAAAAGGTGTTTGGATCTGCTTATCTGCTGTCAAAATAAGCAAATAAGCAGATAAACACTTATTTAAGCTATCCCAAACACCCCCTATAATAAAAGTAAATGCTATTATAAATATGAATTAACAACAATTTTATAACTTTGATCTCACATATGTTAATATGTCATCCCGGCAAATAGATATCGTTTAAGTTATCCGTTCGCATTATCTTTCACAATAACCATTAACTCAAGCCAATGACAATCTTTGTATCGTGTCATTTTGATTATTCAAAATCCATATTTACTCATGTCAAAGTGTATGATGCATTTAAAAAAATAAAGATAATAGTTAGGTTATTACTTATTATCATTTTCAATGATAATTGAACCTTTTAAGTTAACAACTCTAATTTAATAGGCTACATACAAATAAACATATAACTGTATTTTATAAAAAACCATGCATCGCACGGGCTAAAAACTCAAGCCGATGACAATCTTTGTCTCGTGTCATTTTGCAACTTCAAAATCCAATTTTTAATCAAATTTTTACTCATGTCAAACTATATGATGCATTTAAAAAGTTAAAAGTAAAAGTTATGTTGTTACTTATTTTCATTTTCAATGATAATTGAACCTTTTAAGTTAACAACTCTTATTCAATAAGCTACTAACAAATAAACATAAAACTGTATTTTATAATGGATCGTGCATTGCACGGGCTCTAAACCTGGTTAATATATATATATATATATATATATATATATATATATATATATATATATATATATATATATATATATATATATATATGTAATATATGTAATATTTACTAAATTCTGATTAACATTCATATCATCGATTCTGATTAACATTTACTAAATTTCAGTTTGCTTTTTTAAAGATTTGTATAGGTGAAGGTAATATGCTTCTTGATGCATACTAACGCTTCCCCCTTCCCCTCAAAAAGGCACTTCCCTCTTGATCACTACCTTATATAGGACATTAGTATATATATATAGGGTACTTAGTATATATATATATATATATATATATATATATATATATATATATATAGACTTGGGATCGTGTGAGAACAAGGAGATTCCGTGAGAACGGTGAGAACACATCTTAGCCATCCATTTTTTGATCAAAAAACCTGATTTTGGAGGTGGTATTTTTGTAAATACTTTAAAGTTTGATTTTGAAAGGTTAACATAAGGATTGCTAGGTGAAGTTTAATTTTTTTTGTTTCACAATAGTTTTAACATGGTGAAGTTTTATTTAATTTTTGTTAATCAACATATTTGAAGTAGTGAATTGATAAGTATAAAAATTAATCTTTTCAAAAACTAATGTTAACAAAAAAATATTTACTTAATCTCATTAAAACTATGTGAATCTATAAAAATAAAAATTCATAGCATCGTAACCTTATGTTAAAAAAATATATTAAACTTAACCTCACCAAAATGATGTGAAGCTAAAAAAAAAAGAAGCTATACGTGAGCAAAATGATGTGAAGCTAAATAAAAAAAAAAGATTCACATGAGCAAAATGATGTGAAGCTTAAAAAAAAAAAAAACTTCACATGAGCAAAATGATGTGAAGCTTAAAAAAAAAACTTCACATGAGCAAAATGATGTAAACCTTCCAAAATCAAACTTCAAAGTGTTTACAAAATTGCCACCTCCAAAATCAGGATTTTTGATCAAAAAATGGATGGCTAAGATGTGTTCTCACAGTTCTCACGGAATCCCCTTGTTCTCACCAGAACCCAACCCTGTATATATATATATATATATATATATATATATATATATATATATATATATATATATATAAGCAACAACTTTTTTGGTTCAATTTGGATACACATTTAGTAAGTATCAAACCGCAAATTCTCAAGACATGTACGTATCAATCATAATTATTATACAAAACCACTAAAGTCACCTAGACGATCATACCAATAATCGGCATACGATGTATAATTGAAAATAAATGACATTCTATAAAGTGCATGGTATGATGAAAAAGTCCAAATTATGTTGGACTAATAATAGCGTCTTTTGTGAACGAAGAACAACTAATTCACTAACAAAGTAACAATTCAATGGAGAAGCGCCACCAAAAAGAGTAAGATTCCTGAAAAAATTAAAAAAAAAATGAAAATTAAACTTATAAATCAAACGAAAGTCAACAGTTTGAGGATAAGCTCTCTAAATAAGCCCATTCCAAGTATTCAAAAGCTTTTTAAATGAACTGCTAATATAAATAATAAAGTATAGGGACCGAACACGCAGTAACTTTTGAATTTTTGAATGTATATAAACTATAGGGACCATCAATGTGCTCTTTTATTAGTATTTTACAGGACCATTTGAATGTTTGTAAATTTATTTTTTCTAGTAAGCTAACTATACTTAAGAAACCACTTGTTATTTACATATTACAATGAAAATGTCATTACACATTTTTCTTAACCTTTTGAAAAGTATGAACTTTTTTATGCAGTTGTTTACACTTACAAATTTACAAAAAAGTATTCTCATTGTTAAGTGGGAAGAAATTTAAGAAGTCATAATATTTTTCACAATTATAGTAGTAGAAAAAATATGTTCACATTTATAAGTGTTAAAAAAAGGTAAAAAAGTATTCCACATTTAAAAAAGTATATATAAACTATTTTGTGACACTCAATTTCTTTACGTTTATCTTGTGTATGAAAATTATGTGTAACAAATGATTTTCACATTTAGAAGTGTAAATAAGTTACGAAATTATACACACTTACAGGTGTGATTATTTGTTTTTCACAATTATAAACGTTAAAATTGTTGTTATAAGTGTCATTATTTCTTTCACGCTTATTATTGTAAACATTTTATATGCATTGATTTTTGTGAAAAACTTGATTTATATTGTTTACACTTTCTAAAAGCATAAAGGAAATATTGTGGACAATTAGCTTATTTGCTGTAGTGACTTTAATTTTTTCACTTTTACCCACTAAAACAGGTGATTTATATGAGTTACTCAATTGTGTGTCATTTTAAGTTAAGCTGACAGTTTTAAGTACAGTTATTTTGTTAATTAACAAAAAGAAAAGTTTAATAACTTTATAAAATTTTTGAAAGAGTACAATGACCCTCGAGTGTTCATTAATCCTTCGTATTTTCTTACTAGAAGATTATCCGCGCAATGTATCGTGCAATATTTATCGTTCTACGATGTTGAATCAACAATCATTCTAAGTTTGTTTGATGCACAGATTTTAATGCAAGAAGATGAATGTTAAAGATAGAGAAAGTGTAAACGTATAATAATTTATAACTTTGCATTCCACAATCAAATTTTTTATTTGGTAAGTCAATTTGTTGGTGTTCTTTATATTAGAAGTAATAAATTACAAAGTTTAAGTTTAATTAGTTACACATCTTGTGTCATAGTTATTGTGTCTTATATAAAATTAAGTATATATATTTAGTCGGTTAAGTAAAACTAAGTGATAAATATTTGTAACTTAAAAATTAATTATGAGATATTGACTTTTATAATTAATTGTATTGATTTTGATTTTACATATTTTAAAAGCACATTAAAAATATTTAAAAGGGTAAAATAGTCATTTATATTGTCCCCTACTTAATAAATTAAGCCTTAAGAGCATTGGGTATGCAAGTACGTGGCAACAGCGTTTGGGGACGAGAACGCCAGGCATCGGCGTTCTGCCAGCCCGTGCCAGCGTTCTCGCCAAAATTTGAGTCCACCGTTCGTCTGCAAACGTTGGGGAGCTCCGACGTTCAATTTTTTTTTTTGTTTTTCACCACACCACAAAATCCTCACTCCTAACATTCTCCAGAACACTGTCCCAGAACACCGACACCACACCTTGTGCTCTAAGGGGCCAAACATTTTATAAAGTAGTATAGATATAGATAACAGGGTGTAACCTTTGTCTTGGGCAAATAGAATGGGCCGACAAGGCTAGTGAGATCTAGATTATGTTATTGTATTTAACTATTTATACCATGTGTTCATACTTTTTCGAGAGCACCATGCTCGTCAAAAGGCATGACTATGCCGAAATGCCGAGTGGCTTATTTGGTGTTAGGCAATTTTGCAGAGGGTTTGGAGCCTCTACAGCGTTACTCAAATTCTCACTTGTACATATTTCACGATACAAATGTACAAATTTGATAATACAACCTTTGAAATGTTAATAGGTTATACGCCATACTAAGTTTAGTCAGCCAAGTGTAATAAAAACGGTCTAATCAAGATCAACTTATATAATTACTTAAAGACTTGAAGATCAAAATTTGAAGATATCTGTCTGTAATCAAAAGTAAATTTGAATCTTTGAGATAAATTAAACCAAGGACTCTGTATCCTTAGCATGTTTATTTCCTAGTTAATCTTATATGTTCTCATTTAGGAGTCAGTCTCCTATGGTAACTATGTACATGTATAATTCTCTTACAGAGATAAACATATACAGTATCTGCCAAGTTGGATAGTTCATCTGGGTGCAAATTTTTTCAAAAGTTATCAAAACCCCTTTAACATTTAAGATGGAGTATTAGCTTTCAAGAGTAAGGGCAAAATGTAGATTAAAATTTCATCTTACCTCCAAAATTCATATTGGTCTGAACTTTGGGTCTCCATGTCCCACTCCATGCATAACCTAATCACAAAATCCAAATGTCACAATATGCTACCGATCAATAAGTATTGAAAGTTGTAGTATACACATAAAGACAAGTACTACCTCGGCCATAGCAGTTTGTACTTGAATTCCCACCACCGCGACAAATGCAAGAAAAAGACTGCTGATAACCCGCGAACCCACAAAAGCCACCACTAGCCTCACAATCCTTACATGTTTCAGTGTAATATGAATCATTATATTCCAGAGAAATACCAAATTGCCATTTCATTGGATCTGTTTCGTCACCACCAAACCCATACATTGAAGCATAAGATGAGCATTGCAGTTTTGGTAGGTCCAGCCCATAACCCGACCCGAATTGAATAATGGGCTGATAAACACAACAACTAGCAACAGGCCCATTTGGTTCCAACCCAATGCCAGTTACCCCTTCACAAGAATACAATCCCCGACAAAGATGCATACCCGAACCCGTATCACATAAATCCTGATTTGGGTCGAACAGAGGTGATGTCCTGGAGCATCCAAGCAGAATAAAAATATCTTGAGATGATAGTTTAAACGGGCTGGCCCGATCCAGGCGAAAACTACCAGAATTTTGCATGGAAGAACATGTTGACATGAAAAGATCAGTGAGGAGCAGAGTAGAAGTGGTGTAATCGATGCTTGAAACGGTGTAGGCTCCAGTGCCAGAGGAGAAACGGAGCTCACCAGAAGTGCATTTTATGTATCTGGCAAAGTCTGGATGACCACACCCGAAATCTGACCCAAATGGATACTTGATAGTGAGATTTCCACATTTGTCCCTGCAGGTTGGAACAATTGGAGGTATGTGGGATGATGAGGGTATTACTAATATGGGGAAAAATAAGAAAATGTTGACAAGCAACAATGGCAATGATGGACAAGAACTTGTTGTAGACATTATTGGAGGTTGAAAGAAAACTTTGTGCAAATAGTGATGAAAGAATTATTATAAGGGGTGAAAAAGGTGGTGTCTTTCGGTGGATTTGAAATTTTTTTCAAGATTTCTTGAAAAGTAGATACAATGTTAATCATGGGTTTTAGCTTTTTATAGTTTATCATGATGATGATTTGTTTTTATTTAAATTTGAACATTAGCTGGGGTTAAAACTTTAAAGTGTTTAGAATTTAGATATACAGCCTCATTATCTTAATTTCTTCTTGCGATTCAATGGTCTCCTAAACTCTCAACATGAATGTCAATCGTTGAGAAAAATCATTCTCCCTCCGTTTTCAAAGTGTCCACTTTGACTTTGCACGCAGTTTTATGATTCATGTAATTACACTTTTCATTAATCAAATAAAATATCTAGACACTAAAGTCTCGTTCGATTGTTTAAAACATGGAAGTGAACACTTATTTGGGACAACCTGAAATAGTAATGTGGACACTTATAGTGGGACGAAAGAAGTATTAAAAGCTAGGAATAAGTGTTTGTGAATGCATTTTACTTACACTCAATGTATTTTGTGTTTACATTGAGTATTATGTACTACTTTCAAAAAAAAAGTTTTTTTTAACTACTATGTACTACTTTTGATAATGTGTCAACTTGTATGGATTACACATATCACCATAAACGGATGACACATAATAGATATCAAGTACAAGTTAGATGTATTAATGCATACTTACCCATACAAACATTTTTTTTTTTTTTAATAGCCTACAAGCTGTGTTTTTACCATGGCTGTGTTTTTACCATTATAAATTATGGATCACACATTGTTATAAATTAAGGCAAATAACCCAAAAGGTATCACAAAATTTTAAACTTCCCATTCAAGGAACACGAACAATTTTTTTGTCAAGAAATGATTCAATATTCCAATTTGTTGAAATCTAGGGAATATTGACTTTGAATTTTCCACATAAGCTTGCCTATATACCAATTCAGCATATAATTGCTTATGTGGCACTCCATGTAAGCTTCCACGTAGGAATCAAATACATGTATTCATTGTTTTGAAAACCGATTCGATCGGTCCTGTCCTGTCCGTAGAAGCGTAAGAGTCTATTTTTATTGGTCTCCAACGTTTTCAGTTAGGTTTTGTGGTCACCTAAGTTTTATTCAACAGAGATATTATCATTCGAGATTGACTTTTAGCAAGGAGTATAACAGACACATGAAATGAACATAAGACTCCTCCCAACCCACTTCGTCACTTCCCGTCGGTTAGCAACCGACAAACCGACAGGGATGGCACCACCTTGGCGGTTGCCTCCGTCGGTTTTGGGCTTCGGTAAACCGAAGTGTGTCGTCGTTTGAGTGGGGCCCAATTTCTTTGTTTTTTTTAGTTGTAGCCGTTGGAAGTAAAAAAAATAAAAAATTAAAAATGTGTTTAATTCCTACAATTCCTAAAAAATGTGTTTATAAAATGTGTTTAAAAAAAACTACCATTCCTAAAAAATGTGTTTAAAAAATGTTTTTTGGTTGTAGCCATTAGGATTATCGTACTTTTTATTTTTTTAGGAATTGTAGTTTTTTATTTTTAAGTTTATTGTACTTTGTATTTTTTAGGAATTGTTGTAATTTTTTATTTTTAATGAAATGTGTTTAATTTAAATTATTGTGTTTTATTTAAATAATTGTGTTTTAATTGATTAAATAATTGGTCAGTTGGTCCCAGAATAATTTAATGATGGATCAGGGATGGGAGGGGTCAGTCAGTTTCAGTCAGTTTTCTGAAAAAGCTGACGTGGCGCTGACGTGGCTCAGTCAGTTTCAGTCATTTAGTTTTCATTACATGTTTCTATAATAGTTTTTGGCTCAGTCACTTTTGAAAGCAAAACTAGACGTTTTGTTATTTAATGTCTTTAGAAAATGTTCAATGGCCCAATTATTATAGAAACATGTAATGAAAACTAATTTAAATTACTTATATGTTTTCGATTTGGTTAATTCGGTTATGGTTAATGTCACACCTCGCTAAAGCGGAAACACGAGATGTAACAACACAATGGTTTCATAACACAAGGTACAACTAATTCACCGTGAATCTAATTAGAAACCTCATGTTCATAGGACTTGGATAGGAGTCATACCCGGCAAGCACGCGCGTACATCCATCAGTTTATGTTTACGCTCAATTGTTAGTATTCACAGCCCCTCTTTTTATTGTTTTTACTAAACATTTTGGGGGTGAAAAGCATGTTATCTTGTTGCAAATACTTATCTTGTATGTGTACATTTACTATTTATACGCTCTTGTTGTATGCTTGTGACTCTATCGCATGTAAAGTCCCCGGTTTCTTTTACACAACCTATTAACTCATTATTGAGCCGATGGTTGATATGGATAGTACTATTTGGGAGGCGGTCACCTTCCCACTCACACGCGCATGTGAGTGCATACCACCAATTCGACATGTTCGCGATAGGAAATTTCTTTGGGGCGTTGTTTCGGGCCCTAGGTTTAGTTGTGAACTCAAGCTATACACATCGTTCTTAAATAAATTTTAAATTGCGTATAAACACTATTTATAGCAACGAAAATCTTTCAAACATGGTTTGATAACCTTTAAATGACATTCACATTTATTTTTAAAACCTGTGAACTCACCAACTATCTTTATAGTTGACCCTCATTTTACATGCTTTTCAGGAAACGGTCAGTAGTCATGGAATGAAGCTACGTTTATCCTTATTAATGTTGAAGTCATTAGATTTACTTTGTTTTATCTTTTGGATGTATTCGGATGTGTGATCTTGTATTTTGTACTGTGAACGGTGTAAACGTATTGTAGTATGTTGTAGTAGTATGTTGTAAACGGTGAATTACTTGTACCTTGTGTTATGAAACCATTGTGCTGTTACATCTTGTGTTTCCGCTTTAGCGGGGTGTGACAGATTTGGTATAAGAGCCAAAGGTTATAGGGAACACCGGTTATCCTTAGGGAAGCGTAGACTATAACCATTAAGTTAGTATTCCTTTAAGTATGACTAGTTTGGGTTATTGCATCATTCGAAGTTAATTTAACATAGTTTGATCAACTATGTATAATTAAAGGCAAAGCGATGCAAGACCGGAAGTGGTTATAGGAATAAGGTGCATTGTAGAACTCAATTAAGCAAAGAAAATTTCTCTATGTGTGCTTAGTACCTTCACGTCCTAGGATTTACTATACCTCTAGGAACTAAGTTCTCTTTTTGCAGTCTTACCATGTCGCACACCTCATTCCATGCTGCCAGAACGTCCGACGACTCTGGTTACGTCACTGGTCGCCCTCGCGACAACCCACCGAGCTCTGAGCCAGAGGAAGACCCCTTTGAGTGTCCAGAGTCAGAGAACGAAGTTAGCAGCCGAGAGGTCACCAGAGAGAATACTAGGATGACCCCGACACCCATTTCACCCCAGCCACCTCGGAATGGTGTGTGCACGAGGGCCACTGCTCGTATGAGCGTTGCCCCTCCTGTTAGATTTGCAATCCGAGATTTCCCTCCAGGAACTGTATCTGGAATCCCGATATGTAGAGTAGATGTTATGTGTGACACCCGCCAAATTAGGACTAGTAATTAGTGCCTAATCAAGTGTCAATACATGTAATTAGTTCTGTGTTAGGCTAATTTGTGTATCAAATGATATATATTGTTGAATATATACAAGTATGCGATTTGATTAAATCGTACAAGTTCAAATCGAATAAAATTCGGATCAATAAATACGGACGTTGGTGAACATTTTTATTGGATAATATAATATTATTTAATACGACCATTATACCCAAAATATTATTTCATTATAATATTCCGTAATTAATTCGTATCGTACAAATAAACGTATACGCGATTAATTATACTAACGCACAAACAAATCAAAACAAAGTTAAATCGTATTTTAAAACTCAAATATAAAGTATTTAATATAATACGTCAACCAAAATATTGAGAAATTATCCGCATATTAAAACGTGTATTTAAACATACATAAATAATTAATTAACGTTTAAACGATCGGGAAAACGAACACCGCACGGAACACGAATACAGGAATCGAAAACGGGAGCCAACCACACGTGGAGGGACCCACGTGGGCCGGCCCCCACTTCCCCCACCCCTTTTTCTTCTTCTTTCTTCTTTTCTTCCTCCATTTTCCCCAAATCTCTCTCTCTCTCTTCCTCCATTTTTCTTTCAAAAACTCATCATCACCACCATCAAGAATCACCAAATAACACCCCAAGACGTCCTCGAACCGACTAGCTTGTTTGGAGAAAAAGATTCACGGCAACACGATCTACCTTCCTATCTTTTCGGATTTCTCCTCCGACACTTTGTAAGTTTCCGACAAATCCCGACATCTCTCGATTTTTAGCATTTTCACTAGTTTATGGTTTCTATAGGCTTATTATGTTCATATAAGGGTTGGGTAAAAGAATCGGACCAAACGGAAACCCGAAAACATGTTTTTGGCTCGAAATCCGTCGATCAGACGTTAGTGTCGCATAGACGAACCCAGATACGCGTCACTTATAGCGACACTTCCTTAGTATCGCTATACACTCTAACCGACACTACATAAGTGTCGTCCTAAACCCAATACCGACACTCCATAAGTGTCGCCTACTACCACTTGTGATTTTTACCCGTCACTATAATAGTGACGCCTGTACTTATATGACCGACACTTCCATAGTGCCGCATGACTTCGTCACCCGACACTTATATCCGACCGTACGTTAGTGACGCTACCTGATGCGTCACTTCTCTAAGTGACGCTATTACCCTAGAACCAGTCACTCCACCCGACACTCCCTTAGTGTCGCATAACCACGGCTAGTGACGCATGATAGTGACGCATAAAACAGAAGCTTCCCAACCGTTTTTACACCAAGTGTCGAACTTACACAACCTCAAATGCTTTTACCATACGACTTGTCAAACATAATAGAACATACTTTTCAAGCACAACTACTCTAAATCATGTTACAAATGATAAAACGTTAAATATAACGAATCACCAACGGGCCGTACGCATTCTCAAAACACTTGAACAACCAACCGGGTTACAGACAAATGAACATAACGAGTTGCTTGAACAACTAGCCTAGGTGATCTTGCGAGACATCTACTTACTTGACCTTACATGTTTAGGCATCTGAAGGTTACGGGTTCGGAGAACCTACGGTTGATATTACTTACTTGTTTGATTGATATAAACGTACTTGCAAAGACTTAGGTGAGTCTTACGGCCCCACTTTTACTGTTTTTTCTTATTGGGGGAGATACATGCTACTGATTTTTCTTGAACACAAGTACTAAACTGCTTACTATACCAAACGAAATTGCATGAGTTATTTACTACTTACAGAAGTCTCTCCATCATATATCGTTAGTTATGGACTTAAGCGCGAACACTAGTTAATGGATCCATTAGAGAAATGACCCTCCCCGCCCGGGGTAGTAGCGCTACCACGAACCGTTCTGTATAAACGGGCGACTATTATTCGTTACTTATGCTTGCTCAGTTACGAGCATGTCACGGGAGCAACTTATTACTTACGGGTTATGCTTCGATTATGAGCCTCATGGCAACGGTATAACTTACTTACTCTACATTTGCTGGATTTGCAAATACTTGATTTACGCCTGCGGGCACTACTGATGAAATCTTGTGTTCAAAACTGATATTACTTACAAACCTGTGAGATTCACCAACATTCGTGTTGACCCCTTTTAGCATGTATTCTCAGGTACACAGACGGAGTAGGATTACTTCAGGACATAGCTAGAGTCGCATGATTTCAACTAAACTGCATTAACGGATATTCTCAGCATTATCTTTTGTACATGTTGATTATGTAATAGAATCTCCCGCCATACGCGTGGACTCTAGGAAACTACGTTTTGTATACGAAAACATTAAGTTTTCAAACATTTATATCTATGAAATCATTTTACAATGTCTCATTTAGAGGTCGTTTACTGTATATCTTGTGCTTTGTATATTGATTAGTAACACCCAAGTATGCTTCCGCAAATCATTAAATTTGGGGGTGTTACAGATTGGTATCAGAGCCTAAGGTTATAGTGAACTTGGTTGCATTTAGTGGGCCTAGACTATGACCGTTAGGTAGTATTTTCTTATTAGGCATGACTGGTTCAGGAATTACAGCATACGATTTTAATTTAACATAGTCTGATCAACTATGTACAAATAAGGAAAGATGATGTGAGGTCTGAAATGGTTATGTTAAACATGAATACGTTAGTTGACTCTGACCACGAGAGAACCGGACCATTACTTGATACGTGCTAGACACTAGGCTGGATATTATGTACTTACCTATATATTAGCCTCGTCTTACTTACGCTGCCACAGGAATGGCAAACACACCACCCAATTCGTCATGCTCTCATCCACAAGGATCTCGAAACCCACAATTATCTTATCCTTCTTTCCTTGTTCTTTTCTTGTTCAGCATCATGCCTCCTCGTCGACAGGTCACCCTTAGTGAAGCCGAAATTGCGGGTCTGATTGCCGTAGTGTGGCCCAAGCCCTAGCTACCCGAACATCAACTCCTGGTAGCGAAGATACAGCTAACAATGGACCACAACCCAAACCCAGCTCATATAAGGACTTCCAAAACTGCAAACCTTTGAACTTCTATGGTACTGAAGGAGCGATCGGTCTGGTACGCTGGATCGAGAAAATCGAATCTGTATTTCTTATCTGCAACTGTGCGGAGGGAGACAGGGTAAAGTTCTCCGCCAGTACTTTCTCAGACACCGCTCTCACCTGGTGGAACACCTATGCCCAGACTGTGGGTATTTCTAATGCTTACAAACTCCCGTGGGAGGAGTTAAAGGAGATGTTGAGGGGCGAGTACTGCCCCAGGGATGAATTGAAACAGCTGGAATTGGAGTTCTGGAACCACAAAATGCAGGGTGATGACATCACTGGTTACACCAACCGTTTTCACCAACTGGCTCTTCTGTGCCCAACCATGGTCGATCCTGAGTACAAGAGGATCGAGAAATATGTCGATGGACTTCCTGACAGACTTCAAGACCTGGTGACTTCATCCAAACCAGGTACAATTCAAAGCGCCATTCGTATGGCCCACGAACTGACGACAAACTCTGTCCGCCATGGCACAACATCAACCCCATCTGCGAACAACAAACGCAAATAGGAAGGAAACCCCAACTCATCCAACCAAACCACCAGCAAAAAGCCTGAGTCTGTTAAGGCTTATTCCTCGGGGACTACAGAAAAGAAAGGGTACATCGGGAACAAACCCTACTGTCCCAAATGCAATCGTCATCACGACGGTTCCTGCCCTTGCACCAACTGCAAACGGTTCGGGCACCTAGCCAAGGATTGCCGAGCCATCATTCCTACCCCCAACACCAACGCACCATAGACCTGCTTTGGGTGCGGGAATTCTGGGCATTTCAAGAACAACTGCCCCAAGCTGAAGAACAACAACAACAACAACAACCGCAACAACAACGCCCGGAGCAGAGCTTTCGTGATCAACTCAGGGGACGCCCGTCAAGACCCGAATGTGGTCTCGGGTATGTTCTTCCTCAACAACTTATCTGCTACTATTCTATTTGATACTGGTGCTGATAGGAGCTATATTTCTGATGAGTTTTGCCCACTACTTAACATCACCCCCGTGGCCTTAGATGTTAAGTACACCGTAGAACTTGCAAATGGTAAACTAGAAACTGATAGTGTGATACCTAATTGCACTTTAAACCTAGCCGACGAAATCTTCTCAATCGATCTTATACCTGTTGAACTAGGAAGTTTCGACGTCATCGTGGGTATGGACTGGTTGTCCAAGCATCGGGCTGAAATTGTTTGTCATGATAAGATCGTCCGCATCCCTCTCGCCGTCGGCAGAACCTTGATCATACAGGGGGAGACCGGTGGGTCGAGACTAAACATAATCTCCTGTTTGAAAACCCGAAAACTTCTGAGGAAGGGTTATCCAGCAATTCTCGCACACATCACGGAGAAAAAGTCAGAGGAGAAGCGACTTGAAGATGTCCCAATCGTTAGAGACTTTCCCGAAGTCTTTCCAGAAGAACTACCTGGTTTACATCCACCTAGAAAGGTTGAGTTCTCGATTGATCTCGTGCCGGGTGCCGCACCGGTGGCCCGAGCACCGTACCGCCGAGCCCTATCCGAACTTCAGGAGCTGTCCACCCAGTTACAGGAACTCCTGTATAGAGGATTCATCAGACCGAGTTCTTCACCTTGGGGAGCTCCGGTCTTGTTTGTCAAAAAGAAAGACGGTTCATTCAGAATGTGTATCGACTACCGGGAGTTGAACAAGCTAACCGTCAAGAACCGATACCCACTTCCCCGAATCGATGATCTGTTCGATCAACTTCAAGGATCAAGCTGTTATTCAAATATTGATCTTCGATCAGGTTATCATCAATTGCGTGTTCGCGATGCAGACATCCTAAAAACCGCATTCAGAACCCGTTACGGGCATTACGAATTTCAAGTGATGCCATTCGGTCTAACCAACGCACCGGCTGTATTCATGGACCTTATGAATCGGGTGTGCAAGCCTTATCTCGACAAGTTTGTCATTGTCTTCATCGATGACATCCTCATATACTCACGAAACGAACAAGAACACGCACAACACCTCAGAACCATCCTAGAACTGCTTAGACACGAGGAGCTTTACGCCAAATTCTCTAAGTGTGAGTTCTGGATAAAAATCGTTCAATTCCTTGGACACGTGATTGACAGCCAGGGAATTCATGTAGACCCATCAAAAATCGAGGCCATCAAGAACTGGCAAGCGCCAACCTCTCCAACCGAGGTACGCCAATTCTTGGGATTGGCCGGTTATTACCGTCGGTTCATTGAAAACTTCTCAAAAATAGCCCAACCACTCACGACACTGACTCAGAAGGAAAAGAAGTTTGATTGGACCGATAAACAAGAGTCAGCATATCAGCTGTTGAAACTAAAGCTTTGCAGTGCACCCATTCTATCCTTACCCGAAGGCACCGATGAGTTCGTGGTATACTGCAATGCTTCTCACTAAGGTCTCGATTGCGTGTTGATGCAACGAGACAAGGTCATTGCTTACGCCTCCCAACAACTCAAAGTTCACGAGAAGAACTATACGACTCACGACCTCGAGTTAGGGGCCGTGGTATTCGCCCTCAAAATCTGGAGACATTACCTTTATGGTACCCGAAGTACCGTATTCACCGACCACAAAAGTCTCCAACACATCTTCGACCAAAAAGATCTTAACATGAGACAACGTAGATGGGTTGAATTACTCACCGATTACGACTGTGAGATCAAATATAATCCGGGCAAGGCAAACGTGGTTGCCGATGCTCTCAGTCGTAAGGAACGAACAAAACCACTTCGAGTCAGAGCCCTTAGTATGACAATTCACAACGACCTGAACATCCAAATTCTCACCGCTCAACTCGAAGCTCTCAAACCCGATAATGTCAAAAACGAGGCCTTACGAGGCATGGATAAACAATTTGAAATCAGACCTAATGGAGTTAGGTACTTCTCTAACCGAATCTGGTTGCCTAGTTTCGGGAACCTGCGGGACTTGGTGATGGATGAAGCTCACAAGTCCAAATATTCTATCCACCCGGGATCCGATAAAATATACCACGGTATCAAAGAGTTTTATTGGTGGCCGAACATGAAAGCTGAAATCGCCACGTACGTCAGCAAGTGTCTTACTTGTTCAAAAGTCAAAGCCGAATACCAGAAACCTTCCGGCTTACTCCAACAACCCAACATTCCTGAATGGAAATGGGAACAGATTGCCATGGATTTCATAACCAAACTCCCTAAGTCGTCAAGCGGTTGCGATACCATTTGGGTGATCGTCGATCGTCTCACCAAATCAGCTCATTTCTTGGCAATCAGAGAAACCAATAAAATGGAGCGCCTCACACAAATCTACATCAAAGAAATCGTTTGCCAACATGGTGTCCCTATCTCGATTATCTCTGACAGGGATGCTCGTTTCACATCTCGCTTCTGGCAATCACTCCAAAAATCACCGGGTACCCGTCTCGATCTGAGTACCGCATACCACCCTCAGACTGATGGCCAGAGCGAACGAACTATTCAGACACTGAAAGATATGCTACGAGCCTGCGTAGTTGATTTCGGTACAAATTGGGAAAGACATCTACCGTTGTGCGAGTTCTCGTACAATAACAGCTATCACGCTTGCCTTGAGGCTGCACCTTTTGAGGTACTGTACGGTCGTAAGTGCTGGTCACCGATCTGTTGGACCGAAGTGGGAGACAGTCAGCTCACTGGTCCTGAACTTATTCATGAAACCACCCAGGAAATTTGTGGAAATCCAAAACCGACTCAAAGCCACGCGGGATCGTCAGAAAAGTTACGCTGACGTGAGACGCAAACCCCTCGAGTTCCAGGTTGGGGACCGAGTACTCCTGAAAGTATCGCCTTGGAAAGGCGTAGTCCGATTTGGTAAACGCGGGAAGTTAAATCCCAGGTACATTGGGCCTTTTGAGATCCTCGAAAGGATAGGTCCAGTGGCATATTGACTGCAGCTGCCCTCCGAACTCAGCAGCGTGCACCCCACATTCCATATTTCCAACTTAAAGAAGTGTCTGTCGAATGTGACACTTATCATACCACTCGACGAGATCCGAATCGATAACAAACTTCACTTCGTTGAGGAACCCGCTGAAATCATGGACCGTGAGGTCAAACTGCTAAAACAGAGTCGTATACCCATCGTAAAAGTCAGGTGGAATTCTAGACGTGGTCCTGAATTCACTTGGGAACGGGAAGACCAAATTCGACAGAAATACCCACATCTCTTCCCAGACGACGCACCGACTGTACATTCGAGCTAATTTCGGGACGAAATTCTTCTAACAGGGGGAGAATGTGACACCCGCCAAACTAGGAGTAGTAATTAGTGCCTAATCAAGTGTCAATACATGTAATTAGTTTTGTGTTAGGCTAATTTGTGTATCAAATGATATATATTGTTGAATATATACAAGTATGCGATTTGATTAAATCGTACAAGTTCAAATCGAATAAAATTCGGATCAATAAATACGGACGTTGGTGAACATTTTTATTGGATAATATAATATTATTTAATACGACCATTATACCCAAAATATTATTTCATTATAATATTCCGTAATTAATTCGTATCGTACAAATAAACGTATACGCGATTAATTATACTAACGCACAAACAAATCAAAACAAAGTTAAATCGTATTTTACAACTCAAATATAAAGTATTTAATATAATACTTCAACCAAAATATTGAGAAATTATCCGCATATTAAAACGTGTATTTAAACATACATAAATAATTAATTAACGTTTAAACGATCGGGAAAACGAACACCGCACGGAACACGAATACAGGAATCGAAAATGGGAGCCAACCACACGTGGAGGGACCCACGTGGGCCGGCCCCCACTTCCCCCACCCCTTTTTCTTCTTCTTTCTTCTTTTCTTCCTCCATTTTCCCCAAATCTCTCTCACTCTTCCTCCATTTTTCTTTCAAAAACTCATCATCACCACCATCAAGAATCACCAAATAACACCCCAAGAAGTCCTCGAACCGACTAGCTTGTTTGGAGAAAAAGATTCACGGCAACATGATCTACCTTCCTATCTTTTCGGATTTCTCATCCGACACTTTGTAAGTTTCCGACAAATCCCGACATCTCTCGATTTTTAGCATTTTCACTAGTTTATGGTTTCTATAGGCTTATTATGTTCATATAAGGGTTGGGTAAAAGAATCGGACCAAACGGAAACCCGAAAACATGTTTTTGGCTCGAAATCCGTCGATCAGACGTTAGTGTCGCATAGACGAACCCAGATACGCGTCACTTATAGTGACACTTCCTTAGTGTCGCTATACACTCTAACCGACACTACATAAGTGTCGCCCTAAACCCAATACCGACACTCCATAAGTGTCACCTACTACCACTTGTGATTTTTACCCGTCACTATAATAGTGACGCCTGTACTTATATGACCAACACTTCCATAGTGCCGCATAACTTCGTCACCCGACACTTATACCCGACAGTACGTTAGTGACGCTACCTGATGCGTCACTTCTCTAAGTGACGCTATTACCCCAGAACCAGTCACTCCACCCGACACTCCCTTAGTGTCGCATAACCACTGCTAGTGACGCATGATAGTGACGCATAAAACAGAAGCTTCCCAACCGTTTTTACACCAAGTGTCGAACTTACACAACCTCAAATGCTTTTACCATACGACTTGTCAAACATAATAGAACATACTTTTCAAGCACAACTACTCTAAATCATGTTACAAATGATAAAACGTTAAATATAACGAATCACCAACGGGCCGTACGCATTCTCAAAACACTTGAACAACCAACTGGGTTACAGACAAATGAACATAACGAGTTGCTTGAACAACTAGCCTAGGTGATCTTGCGAGACATCTACTTACTTGACCTTACGTGTTTAGGCATCTGAAGGTTACGGGTTCGGAGAACCTACGGTTGATATTACTTACTTGTTTGATTGATATAAACGTACTTGCAAAGACTTAGGTGAGTCTTACGGCCCCACTTTTACTATTTTTTCTTATTGGGGGAGATACATGCTACTGATTTTTCTTGAACACAAGTACTAAACTGCTTACTATACCAAACGAAATTGCATGAGTTATTTACTACTTACAGAAGTCTCTCCATCATATATCGTTAGTTATGGACTTAAGCGCGAACACTAGTTAATGGATCCATTAGGGAAATGACCCTCCCCGCCCGGGGTAGTAGCGCTACCACGAACCGTTCTGTATAAACGGGCGACTATTATTCGTTACTTATGCTTGCTCAGTTACGAGCATGTCACGGGAGCAACTTATTACTTACGGGTTAAGCTTCGATTATGAGCCTCATGGCAACGGTATAACTTACTTACTCTACATTTGCTGGATTTGCAAATACTTGATTTACGCCTGCGGGCACTACTGATGAAATCTTGTGTTCAAAACTGATATTACTTACAAACCTGTGAGATTCACCAACATTCGTGTTGACCCCTTTTAGCATGTATTCTCAGGTACACAGACGGAGTAGGATTACTTCAGGACATAGCTAGAGTCGCATGATTTCAACTAAACTGCATTAACGGAGATTCTCAGCATTATCTTTTGTACATGTTGATTATGTAATAGAATCTCCCGCCATACGCGTGGACTCTAGGAAACTACGTTTTGTATACGAAAACATTAAGTTTTCAAACATTTATATCTATGAAATCATTTTACAATGTCTCATTTAGAGGTCGTTTACTGTATATCTTGTGCTTTGTATATTGATTAGTAACACCCAAGTATGCTTCCGCAAATCATTAAATTTGGGGGTGTTACAGATTGGTATCAGAGCCTAAGGTTATAGTGAACTTGGTTGCATTTAGTGGGCCTAGACTATGACCGTTAGGTAGTATTTTCTTATTAGGCATGACTGGTTCAGGAATTACAGCATACGATTTTAATTTAACATAGTCTGATCAACTATGTACAAATAAGGAAAGATGATGTGAGGTCTGAAATGGTTATGTTAAACATGAATACGTTAGTTGACTCTGACCACGAGAGAACCGGACCATTACTTGATACGTGCTAGACACTAGGCTGGATATTATGTACTTACCTATATATTAGCCTCGTCTTACTTACGCTGCCACAGGAATGGCAAACACACCACCCAATTCGTCATGCTCTCATCCACAAGGATCTCGAAACCCACAATTATCTTATCCTTCTTTCCTTGTTCTTTTCTTGTTCAGCATCATGCCTCCTCGTCGACAGGTCACCCTTAGTGAAGCCGAAATTGCGGGTCTGATTGCCGTAGTGTGGCCCAAGCCCTAGCTACCCGAACATCAACTCCTGGTAGCGAAGATACAGCTAACAATGGACCACAACCCAAACCCAGCTCATATAAGGACTTCCAAAACTGCAAACCTTTGAACTTCTATGGTACTGAAGGAGCGATCGGTCTGGTACGCTGGATCGAGAAAATCGAATCTGTATTTCTTATCTGCAACTGTGCGGAGGGAGACAGGGTAAAGTTCTCCGCCAGTACTTTCTCAGACACCGCTCTCACCTGGTGGAACACCTATGCCCAGACTGTGGGTATTTCTAATGCTTACAAACTCCCGTGGGAGGAGTTAAAGGAGATGTTGAGGGGCGAGTACTGCCCCAGGGATGAATTGAAACAGCTGGAATTGGAGTTCTGGAACCACAAAATGCAGGGTGATGACATCACTGGTTACACCAACCGTTTTCACCAACTGGCTCTTCTGTGCCCAACCATGGTCGATCCTGAGTACAAGAGGATCGAGAAATATGTCGATGGACTTCCTGACAGACTTCAAGACCTGGTGACTTCATCCAAACCAGGTACAATTCAAAGCGCCATTCGTATGGCCCACGAACTGACGACAAACTCTGTCCGCCATGGCACAACATCAACCCCATCTGCGAACAACAAACGCAAATAGGAAGGAAACCCCAACTCATCCAACCAAACCACCAGCAAAAAGCCTGAGTCTGTTAAGGCTTATTCCTCGGGGACTACAGAAAAGAAAGGGTACATCGGGAACAAACCCTACTGTCCCAAATGCAATCGTCATCACGACGGTTCCTGCCCTTGCACCAACTGCAAACGGTTCGGGCACCTAGCCAAGGATTGCCGAGCCATCATTCCTACCCCCAACACCAACGCACCATAGACCTGCTTTGGGTGCGGGAATTCTGGGCATTTCAAGAACAACTGCCCCAAGCTGAAGAACAACAACAACAACAACAACCGCAACAACAACGCCCGGAGCAGAGCTTTCGTGATCAACTCAGGGGACGCCCGTCAAGACCCGAATGTGGTCTCGGGTATGTTCTTCCTCAACAACTTATCTGCTACTATTCTATTTGATACTGGTGCTGATAGGAGCTATATTTCTGATGAGTTTTGCCCACTACTTAACATCACCCCCGTGGCCTTAGATGTTAAGTACACCGTAGAACTTGCAAATGGTAAACTAGAAACTGATAGTGTGATACCTAATTGCACTTTAAACCTAGCCGACGAAATCTTCTCAATCGATCTTATACCTGTTGAACTAGGAAGTTTCGACGTCATCGTGGGTATGGACTGGTTGTCCAAGCATCGGGCTGAAATTGTTTGTCATGATAAGATCGTCCGCATCCCTCTCGCCGTCGGCAGAACCTTGATCATACAGGGGGAGACCGGTGGGTCGAGACTAAACATAATCTCCTGTTTGAAAACCCGAAAACTTCTGAGGAAGGGTTATCCAGCAATTCTCGCACACATCACGGAGAAAAAGTCAGAGGAGAAGCGACTTGAAGATGTCCCAATCGTTAGAGACTTTCCCGAAGTCTTTCCAGAAGAACTACCTGGTTTACATCCACCTAGAAAGGTTGAGTTCTCGATTGATCTCGTGCCGGGTGCCGCACCGGTGGCCCGAGCACCGTACCGCCGAGCCCCATCCGAACTTCAGGAGCTGTCCACCCAGTTACAGGAACTCCTGTATAGAGGATTCATCAGACCGAGTTCTTCACCTTGGGGAGCTCCGGTCTTGTTTGTCAAAAAGAAAGACGGTTCATTCAGAATGTGTATCGACTACCGGGAGTTGAACAAGCTAACCGTCAAGAACCGATACCCACTTCCCCGAATCGATGATCTGTTCGATCAACTTCAAGGATCAAGCTGTTATTCAAATATTGATCTTCGATCAGGTTATCATCAATTGCGTGTTCGCGATGCAGACATCCTAAAAACCGCATTCAGAACCCGTTACGGGCATTACGAATTTCAAGTGATGCCATTCGGTCTAACCAACGCACCGGCTGTATTCATGGACCTTATGAATCGGGTGTGCAAGCCTTATCTCGACAAGTTTGTCATTGTCTTCATCGATGACATCCTCATATACTCACGAAACGAACAAGAACACGCACAACACCTCAGAACCATCCTAGAACTGCTTAGACACGAGGAGCTTTACGCCAAATTCTCTAAGTGTGAGTTCTGGATAAAAATCGTTCAATTCCTTGGACACGTGATTGACAGCCAGGGAATTCATGTAGACCCATCAAAAATCGAGGCCATCAAGAACTGGCAAGCGCCAACCTCTCCAACCGAGGTACGCCAATTCTTGGGATTGGCCGGTTATTACCGTCGGTTCATTGAAAACTTCTCAAAAATAGCCCAACCACTCACGACACTGACTCAGAAGGAAAAGAAGTTTGATTGGACCGATAAACAAGAGTCAGCATATCAGCTGTTGAAACTAAAGCTTTGCAGTGCACCCATTCTATCCTTACCCGAAGGCACCGATGAGTTCGTGGTATACTGCAATGCTTCTCACTAAGGTCTCGATTGCGTGTTGATGCAACGAGACAAGGTCATTGCTTACGCCTCCCGACAACTCAAAGTTCACGAGAAGAACTATACGACTCACGACCTCGAGTTAGGGGCCGTGGTATTCGCCCTCAAAATCTGGAGACATTACCTTTATGGTACCCGAAGTACCGTATTCACCGACCACAAAAGTCTCCAACACATCTTCGACCAAAAAGATCTTAACATGAGACAACGTAGATGGGTTGAATTACTCACCGATTACGACTGTGAGATCAAATATCATCCGGGCAAGGCAAACGTGGTTGCCGATGCTCTCAGTCGTAAGGAACGAACAAAACCACTTCGAGTCAGAGCCCTTAGTATGACAATTCACAACGACCTGAACATCCAAATTCTCACCGCTCAACTCGAAGCTCTCAAACCCGATAATGTCAAAAACGAGGCCTTACGAGGCATGGATAAACAATTTGAAATCAGACCTAATGGAGTTAGGTACTTCTCTAACCGAATCTGGTTGCCTAGTTTCGGGAACCTGCGGGACTTGGTGATGGATGAAGCTCACAAGTCCAAATATTCTATCCACCCGGGATCCGATAAAATATACCACGGTATCAAAGAGTTTTATTGGTGGCCGAACATGAAAGCTGAAATCGCCACGTACGTCAGCAAGTGTCTTACTTGTTCAAAAGTCAAAGCCGAATACCAGAAACCTTCCGGCTTACTCCAACAACCCAACATTCCTGAATGGAAATGGGAACAGATTGCCATGGATTTCATAACCAAACTCCCTAAGTCGTCAAACGGTTGCGATACCATTTGGGTGATCGTCGATCGTCTCACCAAATCAGCTCATTTCTTGGCAATCAGAGAAACCAATAAAATGGAGCGCCTCACACAAATCTACATCAAAGAAATCGTTTGCCAACATGGTGTCCCTATCTCGATTATCTCTGACAGGGATGCTCGTTTCACATCTCGCTTCTGGCAATCACTCCAAAAATCACCGGGTACCCGTCTCGATCTGAGTACCGCATACCACCCTCAGACTGATGGCCAGAGCGAACGAACTATTCAGACACTGAAAGATATGCTACGAGCCTGCGTAGTTGATTTCGGTACAAATTGGGAAAGACATCTACCGTTGTGCGAGTTCTCGTACAATAACAGCTATCACGCTTGCCTTGAGGCTGCACCTTTTGAGGTACTGTACGGTCGTAAGTGCTGGTCACCGATCTGTTGGACCGAAGTGGGAGACAGTCAGCTCACTGGTCCTGAACTTATTCATGAAACCACCCAGGAAATTTGTGGAAATCCAAAACCGACTCAAAGCCACGCGGGATCGTCAGAAAAGTTACGCTGACGTGAGACGCAAACCCCTCGAGTTCCAGGTTGGGGACCGAGTACTCCTGAAAGTATCGCCTTGGAAAGGCGTAGTCCGATTTGGTAAACGCGGGAAGGTAAATCCCAGGTACATTGGGCCTTTTGAGATCCTCGAAAGGATAGGTCCAGTGGCATATTGACTGCAGCTGCCCTCCGAACTCAGCAGCGTGCACCCCACATTCCATATTTCCAACTTAAAGAAGTGTCTGTCGAATGTGACACTTATCATACCACTCGACGAGATCCGAATCGATAACAAACTTCACTTCGTTGAGGAACCCGCTGAAATCATGGACCGTGAGGTCAAACTGCTAAAACAGAGTCGTATACCCATCGTAAAAGTCAGGTGGAATTCTAGACGTGGTCCTGAATTCACTTGGGAACGGGAAGACCAAATTCGACAGAAATACCCACATCTCTTCCCAGACGACGCACCGACTGTACATTCGAGCTAATTTCGGGACGAAATTCTTCTAACAGGGGGAGAATGTGACACCCGCCAAACTAGGAGTAGTAATTAGTGCCTAATCAAGTGTCAATACATGTAATTAGTTTTGTGTTAGGCTAATTTGTGTATCAAATGATATATATTGTTGAATATATACAAGTATGCGATTTGATTAAATCGTACAAGTTCAAATCGAATAAAATTCGGATCAATAAATACGGACGTTGGTGAACATTTTTATTGGATAATATAATATTATTTAATACGACCATTATACCCAAAATATTATTTCATTATAATATTCCGTAATTAATTCGTATCGTACAAATAAACGTATACGCGATTAATTATACTAACGCACAAACAAATCAAAACAAAGTTAAATCGTATTTTACAACTCAAATATAAAGTATTTAATATAATACTTCAACCAAAATATTGAGAAATTATCCGCATATTAAAACGTGTATTTAAACATACATAAATAATTAATTAACGTTTAAACGATCGGGAAAACGAACACCGCACGGAACACGAATACAGGAATCGAAAATGGGAGCCAACCACACGTGGAGGGACCCACGTGGGCCGGCCCCCACTTCCCCCACCCCTTTTTCTTCTTCTTTCTTCTTTTCTTCCTCCATTTTCCCCAAATCTCTCTCACTCTTCCTCCATTTTTCTTTCAAAAACTCATCATCACCACCATCAAGAATCACCAAATAACACCCCAAGAAGTCCTCGAACCGACTAGCTTGTTTGGAGAAAAAGATTCAAGGCAACATGATCTACCTTCCTATCTTTTCGGATTTCTCATCCGACACTTTGTAAGTTTCCGACAAATCCCGACATCTCTCGATTTTTAGCATTTTCACTAGTTTATGGTTTCTATAGGCTTATTATGTTCATATAAGGGTTGGGTAAAAGAATCGGACCAAACGGAAACCCGAAAACATGTTTTTGGCTCGAAATCCGTCGATCAGACGTTAGTGTCGCATAGACGAACCCAGATACGCGTCACTTATAGCGACACTTCCTTAGTGTCGCTATACACTCTAACCGACACTACATAAGTGTCGCCCTAAACCCAATACCGACACTCCATAAGTGTCGCCTACTACCACTTGTGATTTTTACCCGTCACTATAATAGTGACGCCTGTACTTATATGACCAACACTTCCATAGTGCCGCATAACTTCGTCACCCGACACTTATACCCGACAGTACGTTAGTGACGCTACCTGATGCGTCACTTCTCTAAGTGACGCTATTACCCCAGAACCAGTCACTCCACCCGACACTCCCTTAGTGTCGCATAACCACTGCTAGTGACGCATGATAGTGACGCATAAAACAGAAGCTTCCCAACCGTTTTTACACCAAGTGTCGAACTTACACAACCTCAAATGCTTTTACCATACGACTTGTCAAACATAATAGAACATACTTTTCAAGCACAACTACTCTAAATCATGTTACAAATGATAAAACGTTAAATATAACGAATCACCAACGGGCCGTACGCATTCTCAAAACACTTGAACAACCAACTGGGTTACAGACAAATGAACATAACGAGTTGCTTGAACAACTAGCCTAGGTGATCTTGCGAGACATCTACTTACTTGACCTTACGTGTTTAGGCATCTGAAGGTTACGGGTTCGGAGAACCTACGGTTGATATTACTTACTCGTTTGATTGTTATAAACGTATTTGCAAAGACTCAGGTGAGTCTTACGGCCCCACTTTTACTGTTTTTTCTTATTGGGGGAGATACATGCTACTGATTTTTCTTGAACACAAGTACTAAATTGCATACTATACCAAACGAAATTGCATGAGTTATTTACTACTTACAGAAGTCTCTCCATCATATATCGTTAGTTATGGACTTAAGCGCGAACACTAGTTAATGGATCCATTAGGGAAATGACCCTCCCCGCCCGGGGTAGTAGCGCTACCACGAACCGTTCTCTATAAACGGACAACTATTATTCGTTACTTATTCTTGCTCAGTTACGAGCATGTCACGGGAGCAACTTATTACTTACGGGTTAAGCTTCGATTATGAGCCTCATGGCAATGGTATAACTTACTTACTCTACATTTGCTGGATTTGCAAATACTTGATTTACGCCTGCGGGCACTACTGATGAAATCTTGTGTTCAAAACTGATATTACTTACAAACCTGTGAGATTCACCAACATTCGTGTTGACCCCTTTTAGCATGTATTCTCAGGTACACAGACGGAGTAGGATTAATTCAGGACATAGCTAGAGTCGCATGATTTCAACTAAACTGCATTAACGGAGATTCTCATCATTATCTTTTGTACATGTTGATTATGTAATAGAATCTCCCGCCATACCCGTGAACTCTAGGAAACTACGTTTTGTATACAAAAACATTAAGTTTTCAAACATTTATATCTATGAAATCGTTTTACAACGTCTCATTTAGAGGTCGTTTACTGTATCTCTTGTGCTTTGTATATTGATTAGTAACACCCAAGTATGCTTCCGCAAATCATTAAATTTGGGGGTGTTACATATTGGTATCAGAGCCTAAGGTTATAGTGAACTAGGTTGCATTTAGTGTGCCTAGACTATGACCGTTAGGTAGTATTTTCTTATTAGGCATGACTGGTTCAGGAATTACAGCATACGACTTTAATTTAACATAGCCTGATCAACTATGTACAATTAAGGAAAGATGATGTGAGGTCTGAAATGGTTATGTTGAACAGGAATACGTTAGTTGACTCTGACCACGAGAGAACCGGACCATTACTTGATACGTGCTAGACACTAGGCTCGATATTATGTACTTACCTATATATTAGCCTCGTCTTACTTACGCTGCCACAGGAATGGCAAACACACCACCCAATTCGTCATGCTCTCATCCACAAGGATCTCGAAACCCACAATTATCTTATCCTTCTTTCCTTGTTCTTTTCTTGTTCAGCATCATGCCTCCTCGTCGACAGGTCACCCTTAGTGAAGCCGAAATTGCGGGTCTGATTGCCCGTAGTGTGGCCCAAGCCCTAGCTATCCGAACATCAACTCCCGGTAGCGAAGATACAGCTAACAATGAACCACAACCCAAACCCAGCTCATATAAGGACTTCCAAAACTGCAAACCTTTGAACTTCTATGGTACTGAAGGAGCGATCGGTCTGGTAAGCTGGATCGAGAAAATCGAATCTGTATTTCTTATCTGCAACTGTGTGGAGGGAGACAGGGTAAAGTTCTCCGCCAGTACTTTCTCAGACACCGCTCTCACCTGGTGGAACACCTATGCCCAGACTGTGGGTATTTCTAATGCTTACAAACTACCGTGGGAGGGGTTGAAGGAGATGTTGACGGGCGAGTACTGCCCCAGGGATGAATTGAAACAGCTGGAATTGGAGTTCTGGAACCACAAAATGCAGGGTGATGACATCACTGGTTACACCAACCGTTTTCACCAACTGGCACTTCTGTGCCGAACCATGGTCGATCCTGAGTACAAGAGGATCGAGAAATATGTCGATGGACTTCCTGACAGACTTCAAGACCTGGTGACTTCATCCAAACCAGGTACAATTCAAAGCGCCATTCGTATGGCCCACGAACTGACGACAAACTCTGTCCGCCGTGGCACAACATCAACCCCATCTGCGAACAACAAACGCAAATGGGAAGGAAACCCCAACTCATCCAACCAAACCACCAGCAAAAAGCCTGAGTCTGTTAAGGCTTATTCCTCGGGGACTACAGAAAAGAAAGGGTACATCGGGAACAAACCCTACTGTCCCAAATGCAATCGTCATCACGACAGTTCCTGCCCTTGCACCAACTGCAAACGGTTCGGGCACCTAGCCAAGGATTGCCGAGCCATCATTCCTACCCCCAACACCAACGCACCAAAGACCTGCTTTGGGTGCGGGAATTCTGGGCATTTCAAGAACAACTGCCCCAAGCTGAAGAACAACAACAACAACAACCGCAACAACAACGCCCGGAGCAGAGCTTTCGTGATCAACTCAGGGGACGCCCGTCAAGACCCGAATATGGTCTCGGGTATGTTCTTCCTCAACAACTTATCTGCTACTATTCTATTTGATACTGGTGCTGATAGGAGCTATATTTCTGATGAGTTTTGCCCACTACTTGACATCACCCCCGTGGCCTTAGATGTTAAGTACACCGTAGAACTTGCAAATGGTAAACTCATAGAAACCGATAGTGTGATACCTAATTGCACTTTAAACCTAGCCAACGAAATCTTCTCAATCGATCTTATGCATGTTGAACTAGGAAGTTTCGACGTCATCGTGGGTATGGACTGGTTGTCCAAGCATCGGGCCGAAATTGTTTGTCATGATAAGATCGTCCGCATCCCTCTCACCGTCGGTAAAACCTTGATCATACAGGGGGAGACCGGTGGGTCGAGACTAAACATAATCTCCTGTTTGAAAACCCGAAAACTTCTGAGGAAGGGTTATCTAGCAATTCTCGCACACATCACGGAGAAAAAGTCAGAGGAGGAGCGACTTGAAGATGTCCCAATCGTTAGAGACTTTCCCGAAGTCTTTCCAGAAGAACTACCTGGTTTACCTCCACCTAGGCAGGTTGAGTTCTCGATTGATCTCGTGCCGGGTGCCGCACCGGTGGCCCGAGCACCGTACCGCCTAGCCCCATCCGAACTTCAGGAGCTGTCCACCCAGTTACAGGAACTCCTGGATAAAGGATTCATCAGACCGAGTTCTTCACCTTGGGGAGCTCCGGTCTTGTTTGTCAAAAAGAAAGACGGTTCATTCAGAATGTGTATCGACTACCGGGAGTTGAACAAGCTAACCGTCAAGAAACGATACCCACTTCCCCGAATCGATGATCTGTTCGATCAACTTCAAGGATCAAGCTGTTATTCAAAGATTGATCTTCGATCAGGTTATCATCAATTGCGTGTTCGCGATGCCGACATCCTAAAAACCGCATTCAGAACCCGTTACGGGCATTACGAATTTCAAGTGATGCCATTCGGTCTAACCAACGCACCGGCTGTATTCATGGACCTTATGAATCGGGTGTGCAAGCCTTATCTCGACAAGTTTGTCATTGTCTTCATCGATGACATCCTCATATACTCACGAAACGAACAAGAACACGCACAACACCTCAGAACCATCCTAGAACTGCTTAGACACGAGGAGCTTTACGCCAAATTCTCTAAGTGTGAGTTCTGGATAAAAATCGTTCAATTCCTTGGACACGTGATTGACAGCCAGGGAATTCATGTAGACCCATCAAAAATCGAGGCCATCAAGAACTGGCAAGCGCCAACCTCTCCAACCGAGGTACGCCAATTCTTGGGATTGGCCGGTTATTACCGTCGGTTCATTGAAAACTTCTAAAAAATAGCCCAACCACTCACGACACTGACTTAGAAGGAAAAGAAGTTCGATTGGACCGATAAAAAAGAGTCAGCATTTCAGCTGTTGAAACTAAAGCTTTGCAGTGGACCCATTCTATCCTTACCCGAAGGCACCGATGAGTTCGTGGTATACTGCAATGCTTCTCACTAAGGTCTCGGTTGCGTGTTGATGCAATGAGACAAGGTCATTGCTTACGCCTCCCGACAACTCAAAGTTCACGAGAAGAACTATACGACTCACGACCTCGAGTTAGGGGCCGTGGTATTCGCCCTCAAAATCTGGTGACATTACCTTTATGGTACCCGAAGTACCGTATTCACCGACCACAAAAGTCTCCAACACATCTTCGACCAAAAAGATCTTAACATGAGACAACGTAGATGGGTTGAATTACTCACCGATTACGACTGTGAGATCAAATATCATCCGGGCAAGGCAAACGTGGTTGCCGATGCTCTCAGTCGTAAGGAACGAACAAAACCACTTCGAGTCAGAGCCCCCAGTATGACAATTCACAACGACCTGAACATCCAAATTCTCACCGCTCAACTCGAAGCTCTCAAACCCGATAATGTCAAAAACGAGGCCTTACGAGGCATGGATAAACAATTTGAAATCAGACCTAATGGAGTTAGGTACTTCTCTAACCGAATCTGGTTGCCTAGTTTCGGGAACCTGCGGGACTTGGTGATGGATGATGCTCACAAGTCCAAATATTCTATCCACCCGGGATCCGATAAAATGTACCACGGTATCAAAGAGTTTTATTGGTGGCCGAACATGAAAGCTGAAATCGCCACGTACGTCAGCAAGTGTCTTACTTGTTCAAATGTCAAAGCCGAATACCAGAAACCTTCCGGCTTACTCCAACAACCCGACATTCCTGAATGGAAATGGGAACAGATTGCCATGGATTTCATAACCAAACTCCCTAAGTCGTCAAGCGGTTGCGATACCATTTGGGTGATCTTCGATCGTCTCACCAAATCAGCTCATTTCTTGGCAATCAGAGAAACCGATAAAATGGAGCGCCTCACACAAATCTACATCAAAGAAATCGTTTGCCAACATGGTGTCCCTATCTCGATTATCTCTGACAGGGATGCTCGTTTCACATCTCGCTTCTGGCAATCACTCCGAAAATCACTGGGTACTCGTCTCGATATGAGTACCGCATACCACCCTCAGACTGATGGCCAGAGCGAACGAACTATTCAGACACTGGAAGATATGCTACGAGCCTGCGTAGTTGATTTCGGTACAAATTGGGAAAGACATCTACCGTTGTGCAAGTTCTCGTACAATAACAGCTATCACGCTTGCCTTGAGACTGCACCTTTTGAGGCACTGTATGGTCGTAAGTGCTGGTCACCGATCTGTTGGACCGAAGTGGGAGACAGCCAGCTCACTGGTCCTGAACTTATTCATGAAACCACCCAGAAATTTGTGGAAATCCAAAACCGACTCAAAGCCGCGCGGGATCGTCAGAAAAGTTACGCTGACGTGAGACGCAAACCCCTCGAGTTCCAGGTTGGGGACCGAGTACTCCTGAAAGTATCGCCTTGGAAAGGCGTAGTCCGATTTGGTAAACGCGGGAAGTTAAATCCCAGGTACATTGGGCCTTTTGAGATCCTCGAAAGGATAGGTCCAGTGGCATATCGACTGCAGCTGCCCTCCGAACTCAGCAGCGTGCACCCCACATTCCATATTTCCAACTTAAAGAAGTGTCTGTCGGATGTGACACTTATCATACCACTCGACGAGATCCGAATCGATAACAAACTTCACTTCGTTGAGGAACCCGCTGAAATCATGGACCGTGAGGTCAAACAGCTAAAACAGAGTCGTATACCCATCGTAAAAGTCAGGTGGAATTCTAGACGTGGTCCTGAATTCACTTGGGAACGGGAAGACCAAATTCGACAGAAATACCCACATCTCTTCCCAGACGACGCACCGACTGTACATTCGAGCTAATTTCGGGATGAAATTCTTCTAACAGGGGGAGAATGTGACACCCGCCAAACTAGGAGTAGTAATTAGTGCCTAATCAAGTGTCAATACATGTAATTAGTTTTGTGTTAGGCTAATTTGTGTATCAAATGATATATATTGTTGAATATATACAAGTATGCGATTTGATTAAATCGTACAAGTTCAAATCGAATAAAATTCGGATCAATAAATACGGACGTTGGTGAACATTTTTATTGGATAATATAATATTATTTAATACGACCATTATACCCAAAATATTATTTCATTATAATATTCCGTAATTAATTCGTATCGTACAAATAAACGTATACGCGATTAATTATACTAACGCACAAACAAATCAAAACAAAGTTAAATCGAATTTTACAACTCAAATATAAAGTATTTAATATAATACTTCAACCAAAATATTGAGAAATTATCTGCATATTAAAACGTGTATTTAAACATACATAAATAATTAATTAACGTTTAAACGATCGGGAAAACGAACACCGCACGGAACACGAATACAGGAATCGAAAACGGGAGCCAACCACACGTGGAGGGACCCACGTGGGCCGGCCCCCACTTCCCCCACTCCTTTTTCTTCTTCTTTCTTCTTTTCTTCCTCCATTTTCCCCAAATCTCTCTCTCTCTTCTTCCATTTTTCTTTCAAAAACTCATCATCACCACCATCAAGAATCACCAAATAACACCCCAGGACGTCCTCGAACCGACTAGCTTGTTTGGAGAAAAAGATTCACGGCAACACGATCTACCTTCCTATCTTTTCGGATTTCTCATCCGACACTTTGTAAGTTTCCGACAAATCCCGACATCTCTCGATTTTTAGCATTTTCACTAGTTTATGGTTTCTATAGGCTTATTATGTTCATATAAGGGTTGGGTAAAAGAATCGGACCAAACGGAAACCCGAAAACATGTTTTTGGCTCGAAATCCGTCGATCAGACGTTAGTGTCGCATAGACGAACCCAGATACGCGTCACTTATAGCGACACTTCCTTAGTGTCGCTATACACTCTAACCGACACTACATAAGTGTCGCCCTAAACCCAATACCGACACTCCATAAGTGTCGCCTACTACCACTTGTGATTTTTACCCGTCACTATAATAGTGATGCCTGTACTTATATGACCGACACTTCCATAGTGCCGCATGACTTCGTCACCCGACACTTATACCCGATAGTACGTTAGTGACGCTACCTGATGCGTCACTTCTCTAAGTGATGCTATTACCCCAGAACCAGTCACTCCACCCGACACTCCCTTAGTGTCGCATAACCACTGCTAGTGACGCATGATAGTGACGCATAAAACAGAAGCTTCCCAACCGTTTTTACACCAAGTGTCGAACTGTAACACCCCCAAATTTACTGTTCGCGGAAGCATACATTGGGGTGCTACTAATCAATACACAAAGCACATAAGATACATAATGAACGACCACTACATGCGTCGTTTTACAAATACATTGATTAACGTAAGAGTCTACATATGGTTTACAAAAGATGAGTTCGCATAGCTACTTGAGAGATTCTAGTACATATCTAATTTAAGCAAAATATAGAAATGCAGGGAAATCTCTTGATATTATATGATTGCATGCGACTCGAGCTACAGTATCCTGATGGGCAGTCCAACCTACTGCTGAGTACCTGAGATAACATGCTAAAAGGTCAGCTATAAAGCTGGTGAGCTCACAGGTTTGATATGATAATATATGATTTGTGAACCACAAGATTTAATGATTCGATTTACAAAGCATGTAATTAATTGGATGATGAGTATCACATGAATATTTGTAATTAAACAAATAAGTAAAGATTGATACAACTAACATGAGCACATAATCTGAGCTTAACTGAGGGGTCAGGATCACAATCAAGTGCCTGATCGAGGGTGCCTCTATGCGTATGCCTAATCAACATACGTTTGAACAAATGATAATGCGTCCGTTTGACAGGTTAGTGCTTGCTAACTCGGACGGGGATTGTCAATCCCATATGGTACCATACACTAACATTCACGCTAAATCATATTAACAGAACTATGCTTCAGAGGACTTTGATTGATTAGATGAAAACAACTCATGCAGCATACGTGATAATTTGATACTTGCGTTCACATGTAAAACAAATGAGCATGTATCTCACCCCTAGGTAAAAGCATTTAAAATAGGGGCTATGAGACTCACCTGAGCCTATTGAATTGTTAGCCAACAATTATAATGATTCACAATGATTTGATGTCGTTACAACGACTGAACCTGCAGGGCGTCTTAGACGCGCAAGGTTTTGATAATGATTAGATATTGAACCTGCCGGGCGTATTAAACGCGCAAGGTTTTGATTGATTAGATGACTCTACGGACCATCTATGCTAGTTGTTCCCTCAACTAGTTATGTCCAAATACTTTGGTTGTCGATTATATTTGAGTTTTGAAAATGTATACGGGTCGTTGGTGACGGTTTGTAATAATAATTTCAAACTATTATTATTATACATTTGTTGTGCTTATAAAAGTGTATGTGTTTCATATATAAGTCGTATCGTATAGGTTTAGTTGTTAATCAAGTTCATTATATCCGTTACCCTTTAGTTCATAATTTACAAAATTTGGTACGAGTCTGAAAACAGTAATCTGCCATTTTTGGCCCCTAAACGACCCCGGATGGCCTAAAACTGACAAGGCTAAGGCACTTAGCATTGATTATTGGGTCGTTTCCGAGTGACCTTGCGAATTTGAGCTCAATCCGTTATAATAAATTTTTCATCGAGAATTCGCAGGGCTAGTTTATTGATCCGTTGGATCATGAAATATATAGGGGGAACTGCCATTTAAAGTACGCGCCGCGTACATTAGTACACGCCGTGTTCTTTAGTTTTCCAAAGGACGCGCCGCGTACATTTGTACACGCCGTGTTCTTTGGTTTTGAAAGGACGCGCCGCGTACGATTAGTACACGCCGTGTTCTTTGGTTTTGAAGGACGCGCCGCGTACGATTAGTGCACGCCGTGTCCTTTGGTTTTGAAAGGACGCGCCGTGTACAAAAGGACGCACCGCGTGGATCATGTTTTTCTGGGTCTCTGTTCGTGCAACAATTTAATCACAGCAGAATGGGTTCGATTTGGGGACATAATCAGTTTGTAGAACATCCTAGCATGTTAATATATGTAATTTAAACATGTAAAATTAACAAAAACGTAAACGATTCCTTACAATTTTTAAAATGGAGCTTAGATGGTGATGATGATGAAAACGAAGGAGATGATGAAGATGATCCACGAAATGATGATGATAATCGGTTACTTGTTAATTGTTGTTGTGGTTTGCGATTTTTGAGAGAGAACCGAGAGAGATTGAGAGATTGATGAATGAAATGAAAAAGAAGAAGTGGGAACGGAGGGAGTATTATTGCACGGGCAAGATCCACAAAATGTGGATCTTGTCCAGCTCCATAGTGCACACCGAGTGGTATTTTACCCGTGTTTGTTTACCCGATCGTAAAAGTGGTATAATGTTTTAAAACGATAATTTTCTAAAAATGATAACGTACGTATTTTCATTTGAAGTATTTTATAAAAATACATTTAACGAGATATAAAATATATCTTTGTTGTATGTTTTGAGAGACGGATAGGATTCAATTGGTTTCGTCGCGTTTGGGTAAAATGGTATAAAACGAAATATGTTTTATTTTATCTGATGTAAATAATAATTATTAATTTCAATAATAATTCATTATTTATATATAGTTTTGTCGTGGACGTTTGATTTGTACGATACGAGATACTTGATTTATATTATCAAAATAATATATAATAAATGATGAGAGTATTAAATAAAAATTCTTCAATACTTAATACTTGAGTTTTACCAACGCCGTATATTTGAATCGGAATTCGGCCGATTTGAAAATGAACGATTAAATCTAATCGAGTACTGATATATATATTCTTCAATATATATTTTGATACATACAATTAGCCTAATACATAGCACTAATTACATGCAATTCCAAATGATTAGGAGCTAAAAACTAGTCCTAATTTTGACGGGTGTCACACGAACTTACACAACCTCAAATGCTTTTACCATACGACTTGTCAAACATAATAGAACATACTTTTCAAGCACAACTACTCTAAATCATGTTACAAATGATAAAACGTTAAATATAACGAATCACCAACGGGCCGTACGCATTCTCAAAACACTTGAACAACCAACCGGGTTACAGACAAATGAACATAACGAGTTGCTTGAACAACTAGCCTAGGTGATCGTGCGAGACATCTACTTACTTGACCTTACGTGCTTAGGCATCTGAAGGTTACGGGTTCGGAGAACCTACGGTTGATATTACTTACTCGTTTATTGATATAAACGTACTTGCAAAGACTCAGGTGAGTCTTACGGCCCCACTTTTACTGTTTTTTCTTATTGGGGGAGATACATGCTACTGATTTTTCTTGAACACAAGTACTAAACTGCTTACTATACCAAACGAAATTGCATGAGTTATTTACTACTTACAGAAGTCTCTCCATCATATATCGTTAGTTATGGACTTAAGCGCGAACACTAGTTAATGGATCCATTAGGGAAATGACCCTCCCCGCCCAGGGTAGTAACTGCGCTACCACGAACCGTTCTGTATAAACGGGCGACTATTATTTGTTACTTATGCTTGCTAAGTTACGAGCATGTCACGGGAGCAACTTATTACTTACGGGTTAAGCTTCGATTATGAGCCTCATGGCAACGGTATAACTTATTTACTCTACATTTGCTGGATTTGCAGATAATTGATTTACGCCTGCGGGCACTACTGATGAAATCTTGTGTTCAAAACTGATATTACTTACAAACCTGTGAGATTCACCAACATTCGTGTTGACCCCTTTTAGCATGTATTCTCAGGTACACAGACGGAGTAGGATTACTTCAGGACATAGCTAGAGTCGCATGATTTCAACTAAACTGCATTAACGGAGATTCTCAGCATTATCTTTTGTACATGTTGATTATGTAATAGAATCTCCCGCCATACGCGTGGACTCTAGGAAACTACGTTTTGTATACGAAAACATTAAGTTTTCAAACATTTATATCTATGAAATCGTTTTACAACGTCTCATTTAGAGGTCGTTTACTGTATATCTTGTGCTTTGTATATTGATTAGTAACACCCAAGTATGCTTTCGCAAATCATTAAATTTGGGGGTGTTACATTATGACTCATGAGCTTTAGACTCAGAGAGCTTGGATTGCCCAACAGGGGCAGATGTTGGGAGGTATGACACACCTAAAAGAGCGGTTGATTTATCATACAAACGATGCCAGGGAGACAGCACGTGCAGCGATGTTTTGGTGTAAAGTGTTGGCAAGATCCACTTTTTTGATTGCAATAATGCTCATTTGGGTAGTTTGGTTTAGGGGATAATGTTTGGAGAAGAATCTAGATTTTAAAAACCTTGTGGCTTTTGCAATGGTGGATGTCTTTTATTTTAAGTACTTACAAAAAGTTGTGATATAATGGGTTATCCAAATTTTGAACTTTTGACTTATCAATGGAAAAACCCTACTTTGTTTATCTAATATTATTGCGACAATTATATTAATGCTTGCTTTATTTTAGAACTCTTACCACAAGTTATTTTTTTTATTATTTTATCTGACCTTGCAAATACCAAAGTTTTCAACAACCAAAAATATGCGATGTAAGTACTAATTAACAACTTTCAAAACATGTCATAGGATCATGCCTCCAAAGCGATCCACCCGACGCACTCAAGAGGAGTTAGAGGAACGACAACTTGACATGGCTCAGGTCATTGCTCAACAACTCTCTGCAGCAATCCTAAACACCGTCGCCCAGGTGACTGCTGGCATCCAGGCGAACCAGAGGAATGATGGTGGCCCTAACCCCAATAGAAGACAGGATGCTCCACGGGTTTTCGCCAATGATGGCCGGGAGTGCACTTATAAATACTTCATGTCTTGCAAACCCAAGGAGTTTCATGGAACGAAAGGCGCTGTAGGTTTGCTGAAATGGTTCGAAAGCATCAAGTCGGTACTTCATGTGAGCAACTGTGCGGAAGATCACAAAGTAGGCTATGTATCTAGCTTACTTCAGGACGTCACTCTGACCTGGTGGAACACTCAGGTGCAGACCTGAGGAAGGGAAGCAGCATACAACCTTTCGTGGGAAACATTCAAAAGATTGCTCACTGAACAGTATTGTCCTAAGAATGAAGTGCAGAAGTTGGAATCAGAACTCTGGAATCACACCATGGAAGGAGCTGAGATAGAAAAGTATACGACACGTTTTCACGAGCTAGCAAAGTTAGTACCTCATCTAGTGACACCAGAGTACAATCGAATTGACCGTTAAATCTGGGATTGGCGCCTGAGCTCCGAGGAACGGTTACATCATCTAATCCAACCACCATCGAAAGTGCAGTAATTCTGGCACACCGTCTGAGCACTGACTTGATTTGCTCAGGAGTTCTGACCAAGGGGAGTTCTGGTAGTAAGCAAAAATTTGAGAGTCAAACAGGAAAGAAGACTGGGAATACTTGATATCGCGTAAAAAGTCACGTTTTTACCACCGATATCTCTCTCATTCTGGAGCAATACTTGGCATTTAGACTCGAACAATGCACAAATCAGTGATAATATGCTAAGAAGATCAAAACAAGGTTACACGAGCAAAATCAATCAAAACGACCGAAAAATGAAGATTCCACGCACGTTTGAAGATTCGAGGCATCAAAACGAGATTTCAAGACGAAAGTGCCCATCACCAACACCCATCTCATCCAAGATGTTCGTTTTCAAATTACGAATCCAACGGAAGAAGAATCAACAAAAACGGACAAATAATGAAGATTCTAAGTACGCCGGAAGATTCAAACGATTCGTACGACACATCTAAAGTTCAGAAACATATTCTTGGGATTTATTTTCATCAAAATCTTCGTTTTTGAATTAAAAATCCAACGCAAAAAGAATCAACACAAACGGACGCATAACGAAGAAAACACACACGAATCAAGAAACGAGGCAACAGGCGACGAACCGGGGCGGGTGGCAGCCACCAGCCGCTGGCCAGCCACCCACCGCCGCCGGCCACCTGGTGGGCGGCGCAGGCCTCCCCTCCCACATCTTGTTTCCGCTTTTTGGTCCTTGAGTATACCTGCTGCACCACCTTTACATGCTTTTTGGTACCCGATGCACTACCTTTACGTGCTTTTTGGTACCCGGTGCACCACCTTTTCCACCTTTTGCTAAAGTGTGCCTTGGAATGCTAACGTGAGCCGAATTTCTCCTATAAATAGAGCCATCATGATTCACTTGAAGACACACCGTGGAGAAAAAAACCAACACACTCCATATTTCTCATATCTTTTATTTCTTGTAAAATTAGTAGTTCTTCCTTTAGGTTAGTTCAATTAATTAGAATAGCTAATTAATTAGCTAAGGAAGACTTGTACGGAAGTGCTCCGGGACGCATTTTAGCTTCGAGTTATTTGTACACCTTTCCAGGTTTTAATCTATCTATCATATTTAAATATGTTTGTTCTTTATTTTATAAGTTTAAATATGCATGCTAGAATTGCCATGATTAATTAGATAACTCAATTGTCTGCTATGATAGTTGTTTAGAAAGTGCTAAAAATGTGATTATACGGTATGTTATGAGATTGCGGATAGTTTACATTACAAATAGATATAAGAATTAAATCTTTATCGTTTATCTGCCCAACTCATGTTGTGACTAAAACCTTATCCAAAAATGAACGTAGCTAACTCATAGGGTATAGGTCACTTAGTTATACTATGTTAGATTGAATCATTGAGCTCGGCATGGCCGGTGTTCTCTAGACCAAAATAGGACCTAAGAGACACGGAACATGGGAATAGAGGTAGACTAAGATTAAATTCATATAGACGATATTTTTGAGACAACTTTCGGAATATCCTCAACTTAGATAATACTTTTGTATGCTTATATTGAACCGTTGCTTTGATCGTCTTGTTGCATGTTCTTGTTTGATTGTTGCCTTAGGATCATCATGATAGTGAAATATAAACGGCACTAATTATCGTGAAATAATATGACGGCCCCTATTCGACTGTTCTTTGATATAGTACTAGAAACGCTTATGGCGGAGTACAAATGTATGGAAGTCAAGAACAACAAAAGGTAGTTATATTATGAATCGAATAACAAACGTGTTACTTAGGTTTCCATTTGTAGTATAAATCATCCCGGTTTTGTTGCATCCCTGAGTAATGTTGATAACTCGTACGAATAAGTGATGACATATTATCCGGCCGCCTAGACCAGTTGGCCCAACCTATTCCGGTGAGGATAACCCTCGTTCATAAGATTGTTTATTCAACAAACAATGACATGATTCGGACATCTCTGACGATCGAGATTGGGGAATAGAATTCGAGATCAACTGTCGGATAATGTGGGTGTACATTTGAGAGAACTTTCGGTGTATGCTTTATTATACTCTGCAATCCACGTGACATTCTATTTGCCTGATTGTGGACACCTCCGCGTTAGTCCGATAGGAGGATTGTAGTAATAGCTCACATTAACTTACGAATTTATCTTCATTAGAACTCTCTATATTTAACAACTCCTAAACCACATCATAGTAGACAATCGCTTTAATTGCTGAACGCCCCGAAGTAACCTCCAATTTTTAATTTAGTTTAGTTTAATTTAGGATAGAAAACCCAAACCAAAACTAACTCTTTTAACCCTAGATAAATACATAAAAGTTCCTAAACCCCCTAGTTTCAATTTGGCGTGCTTTGAAGAACGATCCTAGGTCATACTTGTCCTTTGCTAGCCCTTTTGATTAGCATAACAGTTGTAACACCCGCCAAATTAGGACTAGAAATTAGTGCCTAATCGACTATTAATAGATGTAATTAGTTCTGTGTTAGGCTAATTAATGTATTAGAATATATATTGATGAATATATACGATTATGCGATTTGATTAAATCGTACGCAATTTAAATCGAATGTAATTCGGTTCAAGTAAATACGGACGTTGGTGATCAATTTTGCTAAATAAAGTGACTTTATTTAATAACACTATTATATCCGAAATAATATTTTAATAATACTTCTTAATTGTCTCGTATCGCACGATTAAGACTTGCACGATTTAAACATGATAAATACGCAAATTAATCCAAATTATCAAAGATTTAATAAAATAGTTCAAGTAAAATGTTTAATAAATACTCGCATTTCGAAATGAATATTTAACGCGTAAAATAAATGATTAAACGTTTAAACGACGGGAAAACGGACACCGCATGGAGCGCGATTACAGGAAGCAAAATGGGTGAAGCCCACACCCGTGGACCCCACCCGAAAATCAGCCAACAAGGGGTGAGGACCACCACCTCCCCACCCCATTTCCCTCTCTTTCTCTCTTTCTTCCCTTCTTTTTCTCTCTCAGATCCACCACACCACCCCCTCCATTAAACCACCAAAAAACTACCACCGAACCACCTCGAATCACCTCGGCCCTTTGGAGAAAAAGAACCAGCGCAACACGATCTACATTTCCATCTTTTTGGATTCTTCTCGCGCGAATTTGTAAGTTTCCGACAAATTCTCGAAAACACTTAAATCATTGTTATAATACTTGTTTGCAGTTTGTATCAACTTATAATGTCCAAATATGGGTTGGGTAAAAGTTTCGGACCAAACGGAAGTCGTCCGGCCGTTTTTCCGGCCACCTGGACCTGATCAGACGCCGATGTCGCATTTGTCCCAGCGACATTGCGACATCAGATACAATGTCGCAAAACCTCTCACGATGTCATATTGTGCGACATCAGCCTCAACGTCGCATTTAGTTGCTAAAGTCGCATATAGCGACATCGACCCCTACGTCGCAAAAACCAACAACGTCGCATATAGCGACATAACACTTAAAGTCGCATTAAATTGCGAAAGTCGCACTTAGCAACGCCACGATCATTGTCGCAGTCATGACCTGCGAAATCATGCCTTACGTCGCACCTAATGACACAGGAGACATAACCTTGAAAACTCAGTTTTTACTAAGTACCGAGACCTGAAATTTATCAATTGATTTTACCCAAATTCAAATCCTAGATGCGTTTTTCTCCTAAGCAATGTAGTATATTTAAAAAAAAATTTCGAGCTGACTTGGCACCTCGACCCCAACCAGGGGCCAGACCCTTGGACCCCGCCAGGGGTTGCCACCCCTGGAACCCCGCTTACCAGGGGCGCTGCCCCCAGACCCCCGTCATTAAAAGTTGTAATAACTTTTCCATCTAAGCGTCGAACACTTACAAAAACTTATACAATACAAAGAAACATGTAATAATACTTTGAGATTACTATTCCAAACCGTCACCAACGGGCCGTACACGTTTTCAAAACTCGAATCAAACAACCAAATCGTAGTAATTTGGACATTCTAGTTGAACGAACAACTACAAGGGTGATCTTTTGAGATACCCAATCATGTTTATAACCATCGCGTGTCGTGGACACCCTCAGGTTACGAGTCTTCGGACAATCATTAATCGGCTAATCAACTCACGCTTATTGATTTAACGCTTCAAGACTCAGGTGAGTCTTACAGCCCCACTTTTACTGTTTTACATACGGGGTGAGATACGTTGCTTACTTTTCTTGTACACAAGTACGAACTATTCATTTTACTATACGGGATTGCATGAGTTACTTACTTTCTACTGAAGTCTCTCCATCATATATCGTTAATTATGGACTTAAGCGTGAACACTAGTTAATGGATCCATTAGGGAAATGACCCTCCCCGCCCGGGGTAGTAGCGCTACGACGAACCGTACTGTATAAACGGGTGACTATTATTCGTTATTTATGCTTGCTCAGTTACGAGCATGTCATGGGAGCAACTTATTACTTACGGGTTAAGCTTCGATTATGAGCCTCATGGCAACGGTAGAACTTACTTATTCTACATTTGCAGGATTGCAAATACTTGATTTACGCCTACGGGCACTACTGATGAAATCTTGTGTTCAAAAACAAACATTACTTACAAACCTGTGAAATTCACCAACATTCGTGTTGACCCTTTTAGCATGTATTCTCAGGTACACTTACGGAGTAGGATTACTCCCGGACATAGCTAGAGTCGCATGATTTCAACACAACTGCATTAACGGAGATTCTTAGCATTATCTTTTGTATATTTTGATTATGTAATAGAATCTCCCGCTATACGCGCGGACTCTAGATAACTACATTTTGTATACGAAAACATTAAGTTTTCAAACATTTAAATCATATGGAAATGAAACCGTTTTACAACGTCTCATGTAGAGGTCGATTGCTATATTATCTTATGTTTGTGATATTCGGTTAGTAGCACCCCAAAACTTGCTTCCGCCGAACCGTGAATTTGGGGGTGTTACAACAGTAACCCTAGGCCCCAGCCTTATAAATTTAAAACCCACTGCTGTGCCACGTCACCATTAGAAATCCCAACGACCGGTGCGTGGTGCAACACGTTTTTGGCGCCTTTGCCGGGGAGCGTCGATAACCGATTTTAGAAATTTAGTAACTTTAGTGTTTAGCGATCCTTTTGAAAGATTAACATCAATCGAAAGTTACCTTTTTGCCTTTAGGATTAGTTTAGTGTTAGTTAACCACTTTTAACCAATTATGACAGCACCTTACTTTGATTATACCAACCCTACACCAAATGAGTCTTTTACCCAACTCTTAGTTGTTTCCTCACCTACAAACCACTTACCTTCCTCAAAACAATCTTTATCAGATTTTATGTTTGAACAAAACGTTATAAACAAAAGAGTAACTGGATTTCAAGATAACATTGACGCCATGATAAAAATTTCAGAAAAATTAATTTCTAACATGCAATCCATTTTGAAAAACTTAAGTTTTATTAAGGAAAGTACGTCGGTAATCACTAATCCCCCAAGTGATGACGTGTTAATCGTGAATAGAGGAGGAAAAGTAACCAAAGTTGATCCACCACCACCAGATAACACCCCCGAAAACACTTCTTTGCCTACACCTACACCTAGTGAAAATGTGTCAATTGACATCCCTGTCACAATACCTGACCCATCGCCAGCCAAAACTCCAGATAACGTACCTCGAACGAGAATACCTTATCCTGGTAGACTCAAAAAGGAAAAGCAAGAAGCCCAATTCGGTAAATATCTGGAAATATTTAAAAGCCTACAGTTAAATGTTAGATTATTAGATGCTTTAGTAGAGATGCCCTCGTGTGCTAAATTCTTCAAAGAACTCCTCTCAAACAAAGAAAAACTTAGGCAAATAGTTAGTTTACCCTTGAATGTTGAATGTTCATTAATTGTACAACATGGTCTCCCACCTAAATTAGGCGATACTGGACGTTTTACTATACCCTGTTTTCTCCAAGGAATTCAAATTAGTAACGCCCTAGCAGACCTAGGTGCTAGTGTTAATCTTATGCCTTATTCCCTCTACAAGAAATTAGGATTAGATGACCTATTACCTACTCGTATGACTATCCAACTAGCTGACAGATCAGTTAAGCTCCCTCAAGGAATTGCTGAGGACGTCATGGTCAAAGTCGATAAGTTCGTTTTTCCAGTAGACTTTATTGTCATGGACATAGAGGAAGACACCCATATCCCGCTCATCCTTGGTAGACCTTTCCTAAATACTGCCAAGGCTGTAATTGACGTTAACGAGAAATCTTTAAAATTAAGAGTTGGGAAAGAGGAGGTCACCTTTAATGTCGATCGATTAATGAAGCAACCTCTGGAGGAGGACCTTGGTTTGTGTGATAACATGCAGGACATTTTTGATGAACATCTCCATGAAGTACTAGCACTATCCAGCCAGGATCCGATACCCAACACATAATCACCGTTCGAAAGCTATATAATGAGGACCCTGGGCTGCATTCCGCAATCGCTTCGCCAACAACATCCGACGAACTACTATTTCCACTGTTTGAAAAGAAATTTCCTCACACCAATGGCAAAACAATCGCTGTTCCATTAGGATGCGGTACACCGATACCTTGGCTAAAAAGAGATAAACCCATATTCAATGAACCAAACCCGTTCCCTTCGATTAGAGAAATCCTAGATTCATTCAAAGGAATGAGTGTTGAGCCACCATCGTTTGAGCTGCAATTAGCCAACCAACCCGTATCACTACCACTTTCAAACTCTGAAATCACCATAAACCAATCTTCATCCGCTCAATTCCAAGAATTCCAATTCACTGACGACGGGAAATCATCATCACCAGAAATAAAAAGCATCCTCATCATCAGTCAACAAGTACGAGCTAAAGACGGACGAATTCTCGAATAAAACCGAATGGGTTGAAATAGCATCAATCTCCACATCTAAACCAGAGACAGACGAGGCACCATTCCAAGCTGAATACGAAAAGCTGAATAGAGACGAGATAGCTAGAATGAAGCCGTCTGTCGAAGAACCACCAAACCTGGAATTGAAAGAACTACCACCTTACCTTGAGTACGCTTACCTCCATGGAACATCACAACTCCCGGTAATAATATCAAAAGAGTTAAAACCCGAGGAGAAAGCTCAACTCATTAATGTTCTGAAATCGCACAAGAAGGCAATTGCATGGAAAATTTCCAACATACAAGGAATTAGTTCAAACTATTGCACGCACAAGATCCTCATGGAAAACGATTTCAAACCATCCGTACAAAGGCAGAGAAGGGTAAATCCTAAGATTCAGGACGTGGTCAAACAAGAGGTTATCAAACTCTTAGATGCTGGATTGATTTACCCAATATCCGACTTGTGACAACTCTCCAAATTAGGTATTAATTAACATTTAAGCATGTGCATTCTTACGCTAATTTCCTGGTTAAGTTTTAACAAAACTTTTTGATGTGATGTAAGCCTAGCAAGCCCAGTACTTTTAAACAAAAAGTAATACGTAATACGTAAGTATTAAAAGTTACGTACAAATATATCAGAACGAACCCGACAAAAATAAATAACAAAAGTTTCGTGACACAAAAATAATTAATAATGTAATTATTAATTACGAGTATTTATATATCTATAACATATAGATAAAATGGTCTAAATGTACGGTTAACATAAAATGTATTATAACACGAACAGAAACAATTCTAAAACGCTCATAAAAGGTCGAATCATAAAAATACAAATTTTCTTATTCGTTTGGAGGAAGTTAGAACATTACCTCAAAATATGAAATCCTAAATTAACTGAAATTTGGCGCTCAATTAACTGCGCGCAGTAAAATGTACAAAATTGTGCAACTAATTAAAATAATGATAACATCATTATACTGACTATAAATAACGAACCAGGAGAACACCTACAAAATAAAAATATAAATTGTAAATTTTTATATTGCTAAAATTATACCCGTACTCGAAATTGAGGTGCCAAAATTTGGCACCTAACTCAAATAATTGAGAGACCAGTTGCTGTATCACTCCCATACCCGTTTGATTTTTCATACTCCCTCCATTCCCTCTCTGTGATTTCTTTCAACACACACACACCACCATAATCATCTAAATCATTCTTCTTCTTTGATCTGGAGAACACAACAAGATCAGAGGCAACAATAAGCAGGAAGAACATCTTCATCATCATCATCCGTTCATCATCATCCTCACCATTTTCACTTTGTAAGGAAACCATCAAACTTTGAATTTCATTTCTTTAATTTCGTATTCTAACATGTTTATATATCATAATCTAAGCATATAACATATATATTTGGAGATTTGGATGATTGTTCTTAAAAATGGGTTTGAGAAACCAAAACTATAAAACTAAAATCGACACACAAAAACTAGTTAAAATGAGTTTACAATGTGTAAAAACGACACATAACACTCATATAAACCTTTGGGATTGTTGTGTAAAAGAGTTGGAACCAAAAGATCGAGCATGTGTTTTGCTCTGCTACGAACAGACTCTGTGATCATCACGAATACGGCGGATTCCTTTGAATCCGACGTATTCATAAACTAAAAACCAAACGAATCCGGCGGATTCAAGGGAATCCGGCGGATTCCCGTGTCCGATCCGTACACAAACCTTCGGCTTAAACGATGAATGAGTAAAAGACACGCTCGAATCCGACGTATTCAAATGAATACGGCGGATTCCCGAAGTTCTACATGAACGTTTTTCTGAACACGAATGAATACAGCGGATTCAACCGAATACGGCGTATTCCAATCCTTCACAACGAAATGCATGTGAACACAAATGAATACGGCGGATTCATTTAAATCCGGCGTATTCCCAAACAAAAACGAAACATTATAAAAACTATGATGAATACGGCGGATTCACTCGAATACGGCGTATTCCGACCTTTAACATGAATCCGGCGGATTCATATAGAATCCGGCGGATTCCCGTGTCTGGTCAACACCTTGACTTTTATTTTAAATACAAATGATTCCTTTAACAATTACAATTTGTACAAGACGTTAGAGACATAATAAAATATTGTTAGTAACATTTAACATAGACAAACCCGAGACTTGGACTTTAAAACTTGCGTTAACAAACAATATATATATATATATATATATATATATATATATATAACATAACATACAAATATATATATATATATATACGACAAACTTTATACGTTTATATAATCGTTAAAACTCGATTCGAAATCATTAACAATGATTTAAATAAACATGTACGATGATTTTTGGAAATGGATGATAATTATTTTATAAACGAAAATAAATTCACGTATCACGTATATTCTTAAAACAATAGAAAATGGATTGCATGCAAATAATAATATAAAATAGAAATAGATCGGTTATTATAATGTGCTCTAAAACAAATAATAATAAAATAATCAAATAGAGAGGTTGTTTAAAAGTGATCTATTTATATATTTTCATATATAACCCTGCACTTCAATACTTTTACTTTAAAGTATATTTAATTGTAACATAAGAATGTTAATTAATTTGAAATGGAATATATTATATTCACAAACATATGTGTAGCTTAACTAATGAAAACATGTATATTTTTATACGTAAACAACGTATTGGTTAAATAAATATACATACGACACTTAAGAATATATATTCACAAATATATATATATACGAATGAAACAAAACGACCTTCCGTTAAATAGACAATTACATATTGGTTTATATACTTAACCAAGTATACGATGAGAGAAATAATAACAAGATTTCTACACAATGTCACCAACAAATACAACGACTTATATTATTAAGAATTCAATCATTTCTTCAAACAAACAAACTGTTAATATAAATGATTAAAACAAATCAAACGTACTTATGTTAATATATTTATTGTATATAGGTTAACATACCTTGGGCAATTATCTGTTTGGCTGCTAGCTTTCATACCGAGCAAACTACAGTGAGTTCACAGCCCCTACTTTACAAATGTTTTATGCTTTTAAACATAGGGGTGTAAACATAGAAACTGCATGCAAACACATGCAGCAAATTATATAAATGCTTTATTGCTTTATACAACTGTTTGATATGAAATATTATTTCGCAATTGTTTTGGGAATTAGACAACAAATCCTAGTACGGACCAGACTTGAGATGTGTGCATGAAAGACCTTATGTCATGCAGACTATAACCATTAGCTAGGTGACTCTAGCCACTGAGTATACGAATAGTACTATTGCCGTGACGACCCTCCTGTGGATGGAGCGTATACTTAACTGTCCTTCAGGCAAGAAACATAAGTTTTGGTTGTGGTTTGGTTATAGGGTTAGGTCGCGTTACTTTAACCTGCGAGGTTTAGCTCACCTTTCAGGGGATTATAGTCTAAGCATTTCCCACTTACTATTTAGGATGAAATTATCCTACAACTGTTTTATACCGGTATACTTACTGGTTATATTTATATGATGGTAAACTACCAGATATGCATTTTGGGTAACAACCCACATAAAACTATATTTTAGGGTAACTATCCCTACAATCTTATAAATTGCAAAACCTGCAAACACTTATTTATTGAATAACAATTCAATAATCTAAACATAAATGGTTTAACATACCTTACATTTATACAAAACCTGTGAATTCACTCAACATATTTGTTGACGACTTTCTTTCTATGTTTTACAGGAAATTAGCTATGTAAGTAAGGATCGCATGCATTCAGGATGGACAACCCTGGACTACTTAGGATGCCATACTTTTTGGGACAGCTTTTGAGGATTTCCTCTGTATTACTGCAGACATTGCAGTTATACTTATGAAATCTTATGTTAACATATGTATTGTAAAACTTAAATGTTTTAAACTCTATTACTACTGTACGACTTACATAGTCGTACTACTTTTGTAATAACTATTTTAAATTGGCATCCTTTATATATTATGTTCTGTATGATCATATGCTCTGATACAATGAATGCACAATTGTAACGTCATCACCCCCGCTGTTAAACTGTTAAACTGTTTACACATGATGCTTCCGCTAATTATAACTTGCTTCCGCCAAACATTAAATAAACGTGATTACCGATTTTGGGGGTGTGACAGACTTGGTATCAGAGCCATTGGTTATAGCGAACTAGAAGTCTTTAGGTGACTGAAAACCTTAGAGACCTAGACTATAGCCTTGGCTAGAACATTCATGCATTCATACATACATACGTTTGCATACATCTAACATACGACTGACACGTCACACACAATTTCCTTTGTCACAGTATGTCTAGTCAATCACTTTACCATGTTTATGCTTCGGATGAGGAGCCGACCGAGGCTACTTTTGAGGGTCCAGCGATCACTGTAGAGGATGAGGCATCTGTTCATTTGAGAGATATGTCAGATGACACTAGTGACGCTTACACCGCGCCACCACCAACAGCACATGAGGTTACCCCTATTACTACAGGTATTCACCATCAGGCTGCTGAGACTTCTCGCAGGCCTGTGTATAGGAGGACACCGAGGATGTGTGTCCGAGATCTTCCTATTGGTCCGTTAGCACCAGCGGACGAGTCTGTTGAGTCTCCACAGAGGGCACCCAGGTTTGCTCATCTAGAGTGGATGACTCCTATGTTGAGGCACTGGAGGTCATTAGAGGGTTTTCCCTCCACATTTGAGACAGGAGAGTCCTCACGACCCCCAGCATCACTGCCTACCACTGGAGAGCCGATAGAGCAGACTCTCCCTACATTAGTTGCTGTTATGCATACATTGTTTTGTATTTCTTCTAGCAGGAGTTCTTACCTTGGACAGGTATAGGATGAGGTCTCCCGTCTGTATGGGGACATGGCTGGTGTGCATGAGCGTCACCACTTTCTGTTGAACCATGTGTTTACTGCTCAGGAGATAGCTGAGTCCGCACGTGCTCGTGTGAGGACACTGGAGAGACGTGTTAGGATTGCAGGGCTTGTGGTTGGTGCTTGTGTGGTGATGGTTGTGTTGAGGACAGCCGTGGGATCATTTCTACCATATTTCAGTTAGACCTATGTAGGGCGGGTTGTGCCTACTTAGGATTGTATATATACTATGTATTAGACTTGGAACTGTGGTTCGACGGGTATAGACAGACCTGTCATGTTTTGTATATCATTTGGATCGACGGTGTGTAGACAGACCCATCATGCTTTGATTAGTCTTTGGACCGATGGATATCTAGGATAGATCCATCCTGTTTTGTATAAAAACTTGTGAACTAACTATGATCAGTTATATGATATGACATATGTATTTGGTTTATTATTATTGTTTATGTTACTGTGCATTGTGATTGCATTATATATTGACAATAGAGACTACATAACTATGGATACTGAAGTATGTCTTTGTAACCTATAGATCTATTGAAACTGGAAAAATGGCAGAACCTGTCATAAGTGAATACTCATCAGATGAGGACATAACCATCGACGAGCAGATACAATATGTATATGTCGATACCGAAACAATCCCGATAGTGGAACTTGTGGAAGAAGAAATTGAAAACCACCAATTCGGCATGGTCGACATAGAGGAGTACGAAAGAGTACGAGATCAGGCTGAAAGATTGGATGGTCAAAATTGGGAGCTTGTGTTCAAATGTAGGAACCATGAGCTAGAATTGAGAATCTTAAAGAGGCCTATGATTGTCCGAGTTAAGGATAAAATACGCTTCTGGAAGAAAGTGGCTAGTAATCGCAAGAAAAGAGTTAAGTCTTGGATCAAACGTTTGTGCAAATGCTCAACTGAGAATGATCTGGGCTATTATCCGACTCTGCGATACAAAACTATGCTAGAAACACGCTACTTCTCTCCCAATCTGAATCAAGAGTAAAAGTAAAAGATCTACACTGCGACAGAGAATATAGCTAAGGATAGCTTAATAATGAACTGATGAAGAACTGTCGTAGGAATATAACTATTTTGTTAAGATCTAGGTATAGCTAAGTTTAGTCTAATTAGTACTGTAGCAACTCGTGTTGTATTGGAAACCACTCTTGATGGATATAGAAGATATCATCAAGTTTTGTAATGAAACGATGTAAGAACGTTCTAGTTAATGTATAATATAACTTAGGTTCGATTCGAAATTTCGTGCGAATTATATTCATTTCTATATATACATGTGATAGAAAATTTACCACGTGATAATTGTTTAAAACCATTTCTTGCAAACTTTGAAAACCTACTACGCCTTGAATTATTGATTTTATCTTGAATTCCTTAAAACATTGATTGCGCTTTAACGATGATGAAAAGAAATATGTATTTGGCATTATATAATGACGCCTGGCCAACGTGATTATATTGTACAAAGTACATATGGGTGTTTCAAAGTCGTGCGACATTCAATGTGAAACCTTATTCTTTCAAATTCTCCATACTATTCATTTGATAGACAATGTGAAATCTTGTTCATCACATTCATTATCTTGGCATTGACTTCTGCATTTTATTCATCGCAGAACTGAATCATGCCGCCAAAACGACGAATTACTAGGAACAGTCAGAAGACAACTGTACCCCCTACACCTGAAACCATTCCACCACCTAACACTGAGGAAACTACTGAGCAGATGATTGCTAGACGCATTGCTGAAGGTATTGCCGAGTATGAGGCAAGTCGAAACCGTGAGAATGGGATTAATAACAGTGGATCGACCCCTGTTAACACTGAGACTGTTGTGAATAACCGCCGAGGGTGTTCATATAAGACATTTCAGGCTTGTAAACCACCTCCTTTCTGTGGCACTGAAGGTGCTATTGGTATTATACACTGGATAGAAAAGATGGATTCTGTGTTGGACATCAGTGATTGTCTACCAGACACTGCGGTGAAATATGTCGCCTGCACACTAGCTGATAAAGCTTTGACTTGGTGGAACAGTCAAGTCGAGTCGATGGGACGACCAGCTGCTTATTCCATGACATGGGAAACATTGAAGCGTATGATGATGGAAGAATTCTGCCCTCGCAGTGAGATGCAGAAAATTGAGACGGAGCTGTGGAACATTGCTATGATTGGTGTTGATATCACTGGTTATACAACCAGGTTCCAAGAACTAGCTCGTCTTGTGCCACATATGGTAACACCTGAGTACAAGCGTATTGAACGCTATGTGTATGGACTGGCACCACAGATCAGGAGTTTAGTTACGTCCTCCAAACCTGACACCTTCAGGAGCGCTGTTACCCTAGCTCAGAGTTTGACTGATGAAGCAGTTAGAATGGGGACGCTGACACAGAAAACTGTGCCGGCCAAGGTTGAGCCGATCAGTACTGAAGCTGGTAGTTTTGGAGGTAAGAAGCGTAAATTGAATGACCGTCAGGGTCAATTCAACAAGAAGGGATCTGGAAATCCAAAGTCTTATGCTGCTACCATTGTAGAACCGAAGCCATACTTAGGCAACAAACCTAAGTGTGATAAGTGTAGCAAACACCATGAGGGTGAGTGCTGGTTTTGCAACAGCTGTAAGGGATGGGGTCACAAAACCCAGAACTGTAAGGTTAACCCTACCCCTAAGGGAAACACTGCTCGCCAAAACCAGGGTTGTTTCGAATGTGGCGACACGAGGCATTATCGAAACCGATGCCCTCGACTCAATAACCAAAACCGTAACGCCAACAACGCTCGTAACCTCAACAACAACGGAAACAACAGTGGAAACAACAACAACCGAACCAACAACAACAATGCTAACAACAACAACAACCAACCAGCTCGTGGACGCGTATTCATGTTAGGAGCACCAGAGGCACGTCAGGATCCTAACACAGTCACTGGTACGTTTCTTGTAAACAACCACTTTGCTTCTGTGTTATTTGATTCCGGTGCTGATTTAAGCTTTGTGTCCACTGAGTTTAGACCACTATTAGAAATCGAATCCCTTAAGCTAGATAACAAATACACTATAGAGCTAGCCGATGGTAAGTTGATTGAATAAGGAGAAATAGTACCAGGATGTTCCTTAACGTTAGAAGGTCATTCTTTCAAAATAGACTTACTACCGGTAGAACTAGGGAGCTTCGATATAGTGGTTGGCATGGATTGGTTATCATTGAATCGCGCGGAAATCATCTGCCATGAGAAGATTGTACGGTTACCTTTACCGTCAGGAGAATTGTTGATGATTCAAGGAGAAAAGAGTAATCGTGTGGTGAAAACGATTACATGCATGAAGGCAAATAAATATCTACGAAAAGGGTACCAAGCATTTTTGGTACATGTTGTGGATAAGAAACCCGAGGAGCGACGCATAGACGACGTGGCCGTAGTACGCGACTACCCAGGAGTATTTCCTGACGAGCTACCAGGGTTACCACCTCCACAGCAGGTTGAATTTCATATCGACCTAGTGCCGGGAGCTGCACCGATTGCTCGTGCGCCTTACCGTCTAGCTCCATCAGAAATGCAGGAACTGTCTGCACAGTTACAAGAACTGTTGGATTTAGGATTCATCCGACCGAGCTTTTCACCGTGGGGAGCTCCGGTTTTGTTTGTCAAAAAGAAGGATGGATCAATGAGGATGTGTATCGATTATCGAGAACTGAACAAAGTGACGATTAAGAACCGATACCCATTGCCACACATCGATGACTTGTTTGACCAGCTGCAAGGGTCAAGTTATTACTCAAAGATCGACTTGAGATCGGGTTACCATCAACTGAAGGTACGGGATGAAGATATCCCTAAGACTGCGTTTAGGACTCGATACGGTCATTACGAGTTCCTAGTTATGCCGTTTGGGCTAACGAATGCGCCAGCAGTGTTCATGGATCTGATGAATAGAGTATGTAAACCTTATCTGGATAAGTTCGTCATAGTATTCATTGACGATATTTTGATATACTCGCGAACGAAGGAAGACCATGAACAACATCTGAGGCTGATTCTTGAATTACTAGAGAAAGAGAAGCTTTATGCAAAGTTCTCTAAATGCGAGTTTTGGATGCGTGAGGTCCATTTCCTTGGTCACGTGATCAATAACAAAGGAATTCACGTGGACCCATCCAAAATAGAGGCGATTAAGAATTGGGAAGCCCCAAAAACCCCAACTGAGATACGACAATTCCTTGGGCTAGCCGGTTACTACCGAAGATTCATTCAGAATTTCTCGAAGATAGCTCAACCAATTACCGCCCTAACGCAAAAAGACAAGAAGTTTGATTGGGGCGAGAAGCAAGAGAATGCTTTCCAACTGCTGAAAGAGAAATTGAGCACCGCACCTATCCTATCCTTACCAGAAGGCGTAGAAAACTTTGTTGTCTACTGTGATGCCTCACATCAAGGATTAGGTTGCGTGTTAATGCAAAACGACAAAGTCATTGCTTACGCATCTCGTCAATTGAAGATTCACGAGAAGAACTATACGACGCATGACTTAGAGCTAGGAGCAGTCGTTTTTGCCCTTAAGATTTGGAGACACTACCTATACGGTACGAAGTGTATGATCTTTACTGATCACAAAAGCCTCCAACATATATTTGATCAGAAAGAACTCAACATGAGACAAAGACGTTGGGTTGAATTGTTGAATGATTACGACTGTGAAATCAAGTACCATCCAGGCAAAGCTAATGTAGTAGCGGATGCCTTGAGTCGTAAGGAAAGAGTAAAACCTCGAAGAGTTCGAGCTTTAGGACTGACAATCCACTTGGATCTGATTACTCAAATTCGTAATGCTCAACAAGCGGCCTTTACTCCAGAACGTATGAAGGATGAATCCCTCAAAGGGATGGAGAAGCAACTGAAGTCTAAGGAAAATGGAGTATTGTACTTCATGAATCGAATTTGGATTCCTTGTGTTGATGAGCTACGTAGCCTAGTATTGGACGAAGCTCATAAGTCCAATTACTCGATACATCCTGGTGCAGATAAGATGTACCACGATCTGAAAGGATTTTACTGGTGGCCTGGCATGAAAAGAGACATTGCCACCTATGTTAGTAGATGTTTGACTTGTGCAAAAGTTAAGACTGAGTACCAAAAGCCGTCCGGGCTTTTGCAACAACCTGAGTTGCCCAAATGGAAATGGGAACACATCACGATGGATTTCATCACGAAGCTACCGAAAACAGCATCTGGAATGGACTCCATATGGGTGATTGTCGACCGACTGACAAAATCATCTCACTTTCTAGCCATCAAAGAGACAGATAAGATGGAAAAGCTGGCTAGAATCTACATAAAGGAAGTTGTTTCTAGACATGGAGTTCCATTATCTATCATCTCTGATAGAGATGCACGTTTCACCTCTCGCTTCTGGCAAACACTGCAACAAGCTTTAGGCACTAGACTCGACATGAGTACCGCCTACCATCCACAAACAGATGGACAAAGCGAGCGAATGATACAAACGCTTGAAGACTTGCTACGAGCCTGCGTGATTGATTTTGGAGGAAACTGGGATGTTCATCTCCCTTTAGCCGAATTCTCGTACAACAATAGTTATCATACGAGTATACAAATGGCACCTTTCGAGGCGTTGTACGGACGCAAGTGCCGATCCCCACTCTGTTGGGCAGAAATGGATGATAGACAGTTATCAGGTCCTGAGATAGTTCAAGAGACAACGGACAAGATATCTCAAGTACTTAATCGATTAAAAACGGCACGAGACCGACAAAAGAGTTATGCAGACAATAGACGGAAACCTTTGGAATTTCAAGTAGGTGACAGAGTCCTACTTAAAGTATCTCCTTGGAAAGGAGTTGTGCGTTTTGGAAAACGCGGTAAACTGAATCCACGTTACATTGGACCTTTTGAGATCCTAGAAAGGATTGGTCCTGTAGCTTATAAACTTAAACTGCCACAAGAACTTAGTAATATTCACGACACGTTTCACGTGAGTAACCTTAAGAAGTGTCTAACCGACGAAGCGTTAATTATACCTCCCGACGAAATCTATGTCGACGCAAAACTCAACTTCGTGGAGGAACCGCTTGAAGTAATGGATACGAAAACGCAGAAACTCCGAAACAGTCGGATCAAACTTGTCAAAATTCGATGGAACTCGAAAAGAGGCCCAGAATTCACCTGGGAACGCGAGGACGAAATGCGCAAGAAGTACCCACACCTATTTGAACCCGTGACCACGACTCCCAACACAAATTAAATCTCGGGACGAGATTTCCCTAACGGGGGGAGAATGTGACAACTCTCCAAATTAGGTATTAATTAACATTTAAGCATGTGCATTCTTACGCTAATTTCCTGGTTAAGTTTTAACAAAACTTTTTGATGTGATGTAAGCCTAGCAAGCCCAGTACTTTTAAACAAAAAGTAATACGTAATACGTAAGTATTAAAAGTTACGTACAAATATATCGGAACGAACCCGACAAAAATAAATAACAAAAGTTTCGTGACACAAAAATAATTAATAATGTAATTATTAATTACGAGTATTTATATATCTATAACATATAGATAAAATGGTCTAAATGTACGTTTAACATAAAATGTATTATAACACGAACAGAAACAATTCTAAAACGCTCATAAAAGGTCGAATCATAAAAATACAAATTTTCTCATTCGTTTGGAGGAAGTTAGAACATTACCTCAAAATATGAAATCCTAAATTAACTGAAATTTGGCGCTCAATTAACTGCGCGCAGTAAAATGTACAAAATTGTGCAACTAATTAAAATAATGATAACATCATTATACTGACTATAAATAACGAACCAGGAGAACACCTACAAAATAAAAATATACATTGTAAATTTTTATATTGCTAAAATTATACCCGTACTCGAAATTGAGGTGCCAAAATTTGGCACCTAACTCAAATAATTGAGAGACCAGTTGCTGTATCACTCCCATTCCCGTTTGATTTTTCATACTCCCTCCATTCCCTCTCTGTGATTTCTTTCAACACACATACACCACCATAATCATCTAAATCATTCTTCTTCTTTGATCTGGAGAACACAACAAGATCAGAGGCAACAATAAGCAGGAAGAACATCTTCATCATCATCATCCGTTCATCATCATCCTCACCATTTTCACTTTGTAAGGAAACCATCAAACTTTGAATTTCATTTCTTTAATTTCGTATTCTAACATGTTTATATATCATAATCTAAGCATATAACATATATATTTGGAGATTTGGATGATTGCTCTTAAAAATGGGTTTGAGAAACCAAAACTATAAAACTAAAATCGACACACAAAAACTAGTTAAAATGAGTTTACAATGTGTAAAAACGACACATAACACTCATATAAACATTTGGGATTGTTGTGTAAAAGAGTTGGAACCACAAGATCGAGCATGTGTTTTGCTCTGCTACGAACAGACTCTGTGATCATCACGAATACGGCGGATTCCTTTGAATCCGGCGTATTCATAAACTAAAAACCAAACGAATCCAGCGGATTCAAGGGAATCCGGCGGATTCCCGTGTCCGATCCGTACACAAACCTTCGGCTTAAACGATGAACGAGTAAAAGACACGCTCGAATCCGGCGTATTCAAATGAATACGGCGGATTCCCGAAGTTCTACATGAACGTTTTTCTGAACACGAATGAATACGGCGGATTCAACCGAATACGGCATATTCCAATCCTTCACAACGAAATGCCTGTGAACACAAATGAATACGGCGGATTCATTTAAATCCGGCGTATTCCCAAACAAAAATGAAACATTATAAAAACTATGATGAATACGGCGGATTCACTCGAATACGGCGTATTCCGACCTTTAACATGAATCCGGCGGATTCATATAGAATCCGGCGGATTCCCGTGTCTGGTCAACACCTTGACTTTTATTTTAAATACAAATGATTCATTTAACAATTACAATTTGTACAAGACGTTATACGAGACATAATAAAATATTGTTAGTAACATTTAACAGAGACAAACCCGAGACTTGGACTTTAAAACTTGCGTTAACAAACAATATATATATATATATATATATATATATATATATATATATATATATATATATATATATATATATATATATATAACATAACATACAAATATATATATATACGACAAACTTTATACGTTTATATAATCGTTAAAACTCGATTCGAAATCATTAACAATGATTTAAATAAACATGTACGATGATTTTTGGAAATGGATGATAATTATTTTATAAACGGAAATAAATTCACGTATCACGTATATTCTTAAAACAATAGAAAATAGATTGCATGCAAATAATAATATAAAATAGAAATAGATCGGTTATTATAATGTGCTCTAAAACAAATAATAATAAAATAATAAAATAGAGCGGTTGTTTAAAAGTGATCTATTTATATATTTTCATATATAACCCTGCACTTCAATACTTTTACTTTAAAGTATATTTAATTGTAACATAAGAATGTTAATTAATTTGAAATGGAATATATTATATTCACAAACATATGTGTAGCTTAACTAATGAAAACATGTATATTTTTATACGTAAACAACGTATTGGTTAAATAAATATACATACGACACTTAAGAATATATATTCACAAATATATATATATATACGAATGAAACAAAACGACCTTCCGTTAAATAGACAATTACATATTGGTTTATATACTTAACCAAGTATACGATGAGAGAAATAATAACAAGATTTCTACACAATGTCACCAACAAATACAACGACTTATATTATTAAGAATTCAATCATTTCTTCAAACAAACAAACTGTTAATATAAATGATTAAAACAAATCAAACGTACTTATGTTAATATATTTATTTTATATAGGTTAACATACCTTGGGCAATTATCTGTTTGGCTGCTAGCTTTCATACCGAGCAAACTACAGTGAGTTCACAGCCCCTACTTTACAAATGGTTTATGCTTTTAAACATAGGGGTGTAAACATAGAAACTGCATGCAAACACATGCAACAAATTATATAAATGCTTTATTGCTTTATACAACTGTTTGATATGAAATATTATTTCGCAATTGTTTTGGGAATTAGACAACAAATCCTAGTACGGACCAGACTTGAGATGTGTGCATGAAAGACCTTATGTCATGCAGACTATAACCATTAGCTAGGTGACTCTAGCCACTGAGTATATGAATAGTACTATTGCCGTGACGACCCTCCTGTGGATGGAGCGTATACTTAAATGTCCTTCAGGCTAGAAACATAAGTTTTGGTTGTGGTTTGGTTATAGGGTTAGGTCGCGTTACTTTAACCTGCGAGGTTTAGCTCACCTTTCAGGGGATTATAGTCTAAGCATTTCCCACTTACTATTTAGGATGAACTTATCCTACAACTGTTTTATACCGGTATACTTACTGGTTATATTTATATGATGGTAAACTACCAGATATGCATTTTGGGTAACAACCCACATAAAACTATATTTTAGGGTAACTATCCCTACAATCTTATAAATTGCAAAACCTGCAAACACTTATTTATTGAATAACAATTCAATAATCTATACATAAATGGTTTAACATACCTTACATTTATACAAAACCTGTGAATTCACTCAACATATTTGTTGACGACTTTCTTTCTATGTTTTACAGGAAATTAGCTATGTAAGTAAGGATCGCATGCATTCAGGATGGACAACCCTGGACTACTTAGGATGCCATACTTTTTGGGACAGCTTTTGAGTATTTCCTCTGTATTACTGCAGACATTGCAGTTATACTTATGAAATCTTATGTTAACATATGTATTGTAAAACTTAAATGTTTTAAACTCTATTACTACTGTACGACTTACATAGTCGTACTACTTTTGTAATAACTATTTTAAATTGGCATCCTTTATATATTATGTTCTGTATGATCATATGCTCTGATACAATGAATGCACAATTGTAACGTCATCACCCCCGCTGTTAAACTGTTAAACTGTTTACACATGATGCTTCCGCTAATTATAACTTGCTTCCGCTAAACATTAAATAAACGTAATTACCGATTTTGGGGGTGTGACACGACTCACCTTGGGTTAGCCATGTTCAAGTCGTCCCAAAGAAAGGAGGAATGACGGTCATTACAAACGAAGAAAATGAGCTTATACCAACTCGGACGGTTACCGGTTGGAGGGTTTGCATTGATTACCGGAAGTTAAAGGAAGCAACTCGCAAGGATCACTTCCCGCTTCCGTTTATTGACCAAATGCTCGAAAGGATATCTGGAAACGAATTCTACTGTTTCCTTGATGGTTTTTCCGGATAATTCCAAATCCCGCTCGATCCGAAAGACCAGGAGAAGACAACGTTCATGTGCCCTTACGGAACATTTGCATACTGACGAATGCCGTTTGGATTATGCAACGCACCTGCAATATTTCAGAGATGCATGGTTGCAATTTTCCATGACATGATTGAACAATGCATGGAAGTATTTATGGACGATTTTTCTGTCTTTGGAAACTCTTTCGCATCATGTCTATCCAATCTCGATAGAATGCTCACCAAATGTGAAGAATCAAATCTCGTGTTAAATTGGGAAAAATGTCACTTTATGGTAAAGGAAGAAATAGTTTTAGGACATCGAATATCAAAGTCAGGAATCGAAGTAGACAAAGCAAAAGTCGAAACCATTGCCAAACTTTGTAACACCCCCAAATTTAATGATTTGCGGAAGCTTGATTTGGGTGTTACTAATCAATAACAAAGCACAAAGATATATAGTAAACGACTCTATATGCGTCGTTTTAACAAAATATATTGATAATTGAAATGTTTACAACATTTAAAGCTTTACATAGCTCGAGTTTAAATAAAATGAGATTTCAGTACATAAGTACTTGTACAAAATATACTAATGCAAGAAAATCTCAATCGTCTGTATGCTGACTCGAGCTAAATCCTGAAGCAGAAACATCCTACTGCTTGGTACCTGCGATATATGCTAAAAGGTCAGCTAAAAGCTGGTGAGCTCACAGGTTTGAAATCAGTTAATATAGTATGAACCGCAAGATTTAAATAATGAATTACATCCAGCAATTAAATGATAGTAATCGTGTATACAGCCATGAGCACATAGTTGAGCTTAACTCGAGGGCCGGGTCCCCTATAGAGAATTCCGGGCGAGGTGCCTCCACGAATGCCTAATCAACATTCGTCTTCCCAAATATTAGTACGTCCGTTTACCCGGTTAGTGCTTGCTAACCCGAACGAGGAGGGTCAATCCTATATGGTACCATATACTAATATTCACGCTACAACGTATTAACAACTATGCTGACGGAGGACTTTAAATGATTAGTTTCAAAAAACTCATGTAGTATATGAAATGTTTGTACTTGCGTTCACATGTTAAAATTGAGCAATATATCACACCCCTGAGTAAAACAGTAAAAAGAGGGGCTATGAGACTCACCTGAGTCTAGCGAGTTTAACTTAATAAACTTTGATTGATTAGCCGAGTAATGAAGTCCAAAGACTTGTAACCTGAGGGTGTCCACGACACGCGATGGTTATAATCATGATTGGGTATCTCAACAGATCACCCTTGTAGTTGTTCGTTCAACTATAATGTCCAAATTTCTACTATTTGGTTGATTGATTCGAGTGTTTGAAAACATGTACTAATAATGTTTGAAAACATGTACTATTTGGTGACGGATTTGTAATAATAATATCAACTATTATTATTTTGATTTCGTGGCGTTTTACCTGAAAAATGTGTTTTGATTGTGTTTTAGAAGCCGTTACGGAATCTAAGTACGGGGGTCCGGGGGCAGCGCCCCTGGTAGCGGGGTCCAAGGGGCAGAGCCCCTGGCTGGGGTCGAGCTGCCAGATCAGCTTGGAAAATTTTTATTTCTACTATATTGCTTTGACGAAAAACGCATTTGGATCCGAATTTAGGTAAAATCGAGTGATAAATTTTAGGTCTCGATACTTAGTAAAATCTGTGTTTTCTGGGTTCTGTTTTTGGCGACACTTTGCTAGTGTCGCTATAGGCGACACTAGTTTGGCGACACTATGTGAGTGTCGCTACAGACGGCACTGGTTAGGCGACACTTGGTGAGTGTCGCTAGATTTCTGATTTTCAATTTTAGGGGCGACACTTGATTAGTGTCGCTATGGGCGACACTTATAATTTTGGCGTCACTAATGGAGTGTCGCTAGGATAAATCTAGTTAGAGTATTTCAGCGACACTTAAGTAGTGTCGCTATAGGGGCGACACTTAGGGATAGCGACACTTAACTAGTGTCGCTAGTACTGTTTTTGGCACACTAGCGACACTTCCAACTGTTCGACGGATTTCGAGTAAAAATCGTGTTTTCGAGTTTCCGATCGGTCCAATATTTTTACTCAACCCTTTTAGGGACATTATAAGTTGTTACAAACTACTAACAAGTGAAAACATTTAGAAACGAGAGATTTCGGGATTTGTCGGAAACTTACAAAGTGTCGGATGAGAAATCCGAAAAGATAGCGTTGTAGATCGGGAATAGGTGAACGTTGTTCTCCAAAGTGGCGATAAGATCAAAGGTCGTTTGATAGTAGTAATTTGCGATTTGGATGGATGGAGGTGGTGATGTGTTTGAGAGAAAATGAAAGAGAAAAAGAAGAGAGAGAGAGAGAGAGAGTTGAGAAAGAAATGAGGAAAAAGGGAGGGGAATGGGAGGTTAAGCTCCCATTTTTCGCCCCGCGTTCCCGCTCCGTGTGGTATTCGTTTACTCCATCGTTTAAACGTTAAATAATTATTTTACATATTAAATGGTAAGTTTTAAAATACAATTTATTACACGATATTTTATTTAATTACTTTACAAATCAATTTATATTTGAGTTATAAAATGTAAGTTTGTTTATTTAGTTAGCGCGTTTTAATATTTTAAATTGTGTAAGTTCTGTTTGTACGATACGAATTGAAATCGAGCATTATAAGAATGATATTTTTAACATAATAATGTTACTTAATAAAATTGGTCACCAACGTCCGTATTAAATTGAATTGAAATACATTCGATTTAAATTGCGTACGATTTAATCAAATCGCATTTTCGTATATATTCAACTATATATATAATTCGATACATTAATTAGCCTAACAAAGAACTAATTACATGTATTAACATATGATTAGGCACTAATTACTAGTCCTAATTTGGCGGGTGTTACATTCTCCCCCTGTTAGAAGAATTTCGTCCCGAAATTTCGTTCGAAATCGTGTTTGAGGTAGAATCAGTGAATAGTTGAGGATATTGGAGTCGCATTTGGTCTTCCCGTTCCCAGGTGAATTCCGGACCACGCCGCGAATTCCATCTGACCTTGACGATGGGAATACGACTTTGTTTCAGTTGTTTGACCTCACGGTCCATAATTTCAGCGGGTTCCTCAACGAAGTGAAGTTTATCGTCAACACGAATTTCATCTAGAGGGATAATAAGTGTCTCATCAGACAGACACTTCTTCAAATTTGAAATATGAAAAGTAGGGTGCACGCTGCTGAGTTCGGATGGCAGCTGCAATCGATAAGCTACGGGGCCAATCCGTTCGAGGATCTCAAAAGGCCCGATGTACCTGGGATTTAACTTCCCTCGTTTGCCAAAACGGATGACGCCTTTCCAAGGCGATACTTTTAAGAGTACTCGATCCCCAACTTGGAACTCGAGTGGTTTGCGTCTCACGTCAGCATAACTTTTCTGACGATCACGTGTGGCTTTGAGTCTGTTTTGGATTTCCACAATTTTCTCAGTGGTGGCGTGAATGAGTTCAGGACCAGTGAGTTGACTATCTCCCACTTCGGTCCAACAAATCGGTGATCGGCACTTACGACCGTACAGTGCCTCAAAAGGTGCAACCTTAATGCTGGCGTGATAGCTGTTATTGTAGGAAAATTCGCATAATGGTAGATGTCTTTCCCAGTTTGTACCGAAATAAACTACGCAGGCGCGTAGCATATCTTCCAATGTCTGAATGGTTCGTTCACTTTGGCCATCGGTTTGAGGATGGTACGCGGTGCTCATATCGAGACGGGTACCCAATGCTTTTTGAAGTGATTGCCAAAAGTGAGAGGTGAAACGGGCATCTCTGTCAGAGATGATCGAGATTGGAACGCCGTGTTGGGAAACTATTTCCTTGATGTAGATTTGTGCAAGGCGTTCCATTTTATCGTTTTCCTTGATTGCTAGAAAATGAGCAGATTTGGTGAGACGGTCAACGATCACCCAAATGGTATCGCAACCGCTCGACGACTTGGGTAGTTTAGTTATGAAATCCATGGCAATTTGTTCCCATTATCATTCAGGGATTTCAGGTTGTTGGAGTAAACCGGAAGGTTTTTGATGTTCGGTTTTGACTTTTGAGGAAGTAAGGCACTTGCTGACATAAGTGGCGATTTCCGCTTTCATGTTCGGCCACCAATAAAATTCCTTGATTCCGTGGTACATCTTATCGGATCCTGGATGGATAGAATATTTAGACTTATGAGCCTCGTCCATCACCAAGTCTCGTAGGTTCCCGAAATTAGGCAACCAGATTCGGTTTGAGAAATACCTAATCTGTGACACCCCCAAATTTGATGATTTGCGGAAGCTTGATTTGGGTGTCACTAATCAATATACAAAGCACATAAGATATAATGAACGACCACTATATGCGTCGTTTTAAACTTGTATAGATAAAGTAAATGTTTACATCAAAATATAGTTAAATTAGCTCGATTCCTGAAATTGAGAGATTACATAGCATAATTACTTTTACAAAATATAATAATGCAATCAAATCTCTAGTTGTATGAATGCTGACTCGAGCTAATAGTTCCTGCTTGTGCAGCCAACCTACTGCTGGGTACCTGTGATAAATACTAAAATGGGTCAGCGAAAACGCTGGTGAGCTCACAGGTTTGTATGTCAATGTATAGTTGTAAGAACCGCAAGATTTATATTGAATTTAAAATGCAATTAAGCAAAATAAAAGTTATACTGTCCATGAGCACATAGTCTGAGCTTAACTTGATTTGTCAGGCCCACTTAAGGAAACCTAACTTGAAATGCCTCCTACGAGTGCCTAATCAACACTCGTCTTCCCAAATGCTAATACATCCGTTTGACCGATTAGTGCGTGCTAACCCGGATGAGGATTGTCAATCCCATATGATATCATATACTAACATTCACGCTATAAAATACTAGAGACTATGCTTATGGAGGACTTTAAATTGATTAGCTTGAAACTCATGTAGTATTTGAAGTTTGGCACTTGCGTTCTACTTGTAAAACAAAATCGAGTAGTAATATCACACCCCTAGTTGTAAAGCAGTGAAAATGGGGCTATGAAACTCACCTGAGTCTTGAAGTGTTTAATTTAATAAACTTGAAGTAATTAGCGGTGAATTGATGTCCAAAGACTTGAAACCTGAATGTGTTCACGACACTTGATTGTTATTAATTGTACCGGTATCTCGAAAGACTACCTTTGTAGTTGTTATACAACTTTATATATATGTCCAAATTACTACGATTTGGTTGATTGAATTGATACAAGTTACAACGACTTGTTTGATTGAATTGATACAAGTTACAACGACTTGTTTGATTCTGAAATATGTTTGAAAACATGTACGGCCCGTTGGTGATTAATTGTAACAATAGTCTTGATGTTACCACATTGATTTAGAAGCGTTATACTTGAAAAACAAATTCCATTATGTTTGAAAAGTTGTATCGTATAAGTGTTTTGAAGTTGTACAAGTTTGACACTTGGTGAAAAATGTGCTTACGGAATCTAATTACGGGGGTCCGGGGGCAGCGCCCCTGGTAGCGGGGTCCAAGGGGCGGCAGCCCCTGGCGGGGTCCAAGGGGCAGAGCCCCTGGCTGGGGTCGAGCTACCAGGTCAGCTTGGAAAATTTTTATTTCTACTATATTGCTTTGACGAAAAACGCATCTGGGATCTGAATTCGGGTAAAATCGAGTGATAAATTTCGAGTCTCGACACTTAGTAAAAATCTGTGTTTTCTGTGTTTTGCGACACAATATACGACACAAAAGTTTGTCATGCGACACAAGGGTTGTGTCGCATAGGAATGCGACACAATGTCTATGCGACACAAGGGTTGTGTCGCATAGATGCGAGATGCTGATTCAACAGCGACATAGTGATTGTGTCGTATGAAAATACGACATAGAATACGACATAATGGTTGTGTCGCAAAACTTACGACACTAAATCTCTGGTACGACATAACATGCGAAATACGACATAACGTGCGACACAACAGGTAAAATACGACACAACATGCGAAATACGACATAACGTGCGACACAACAGGTAAAATACGACCCAACATGCGACACAAGGCTTGTGTCGCATGGATGAACATCAGCCCAGAAAGTCCGGCTGTCAAGGTTTTTCCGGCCAAAAATCCGTTTTAAACTCGTTTTCAAGCTATAAATTCGTGTTCTATACATTGTAATGGACATATACAAGTTATAATAACAACTAGAAATCGAAAATACTAAGAATCGAGAGATTTCGGGATTTTGTCGGAAACTTACAAATTGCCGAAACGAAAATCCGGAAAGATAGCGTTGTAGATCGTCGCGAGGTGGTCGTGAATCTCTAAAAATCTTGTTGATACGAGCCCGTTTGATGGTAGTATTTTGCGATTTTTACGGATGTGGGGGTTTGTGGTTTGAGAAAGAAAAAGAGAGGAGGGAGTAAGTGAGAGAGTGAGTGAGTGGAGAATGAGAAGAAAGATGAGGGAGTTGGAGGTTTAACCTCCAACTTTCAGTCTCCGTCATTGCGTTCCGTGTGGTGTTCGTTTGCTCCGTCGTTTAAACGTTAAATAATTATTCAATATTTTTGTTGAAGTATTTTATAAAGTACTTAATAATTGTGTTATAAAACGTTATCTCGATTTTGTTTGTTTGCGCGTTCACATTTAATCGCGTTGTTCTCGCTTGTACGATATGGGATGAATACGACATATTATAAAAATAATATTATTGAGATATGATAGTTTCATTAAATAATCTTTATGTTATTTAATTAAATTGTTCACCAACGTCCGTATTAAATTGAACCGAATTACATTCGATTTGAAACTTGTACGATTTAAACAAAACGCATAATTGTGTAGATATATATTCAACAATATATATAATAATTGATACATTAATTAGCCTAACACAGAACTAATTACATGTATTAAAATTGATTAGGCACTAAATTCTAGTCCTAAATTGACGGGTGTCACATTCTCCCCCTGTTAGAAGAATTTCGTCCCGAAATTTATGTTGTAGTCGCGTTTGATGTTGAGTCAGTGAAGAGTTGAGGATACTTGAGTCGCATTTGATCTTCCCTTTCCCAGGTGAATTCCGGACCGCGCCGCAAATTCCACCTAACCTTGACAATGGGAATACGACTTTGTTTAAGTTGTTTGACCTCACGGTCCATAATTTCGGCGGGTTCCTCAACAAAGTGAAGTTTCTCGTCAACTCGAATTTCATCGAGTGGAATGATAAGTGTCTCATCAGACAGACACTTCTTCAGATTTGAAACATGAAATGTGGGATGCACGCTGCTGAGCTCGGATGGCAGCTGCAATCGATATGCTACTGGACCAATTCTCTCGAGAATCTCGAATGGTCCAATGTATCTGGGATTCAATTTCCCTCGTTTGCCAAATCGAATTACGCCTTTCCAAGGCGATACTTTGAGTAGTACTCGATCTCCAACTTGGAACTCGAGTGGTTTACGTCTCACGTCAGCATAACTTTTCTGACGATCACGCGCGGCTTTGAGTTTGTTTTGAATTTCGACGATTCTCTCGGTCGTCTCGTGAATGATTTCTGGACCTGTGAGTTGGCTATCCCCAACTTCGGTCCAACAGATAGGTGACCGGCACTTACAACCGTACAGTGCCTCGAATGGTGCAGCCTTGATGCTGGTATGATAACTGTTGTTGTACGAGAACTCGCACAATGGTAGGTGTTTTTCCCAGTTTACACCGAAGTCTACTACGCAGGCCCGTAGCATGTCTTCTAGTGTTTGAATTGTTCGTTCACTTTGGCCGTCGGTTTGAGGATGGTATGCGGTACTCATATCAAGTCGAGTACCCGGTGATCTTTGAAGTGATTGCCAAAATTGTGAAGTGAAACGACTATCTCTATCGGAGATAATTGAAATTGGAACACCGTGTTTAGTCACGATTTCCTTCAGATAGATTCTGGTGAGGCGTTCCATTTTGTCGGATTCCTTGATTGCCAGGAAGTGAGCAGTCTTTGTGAGATGATCCACGATCACCCAAATGGTATCGCAACCGTTCGCTGACTTGGGTAGTTTGGTTATGAAGTCCATGGCAATTTGTTCCCATTTCCATTCAGGAAGATCGGGTTGTTGAAGTAAACCAGAAGGTTTTTGATATTCGATTTTGACCTTGGAGCAAGTAAGGCACTTGCTGACATAGGTGGCGATTTCAGCTTTCATGTTCGGCCACCAATAGAAGTCCTTGATTCCGTGGTACATTTTATCGGATCCCGGATGGATAGAATATTTGGACTTGTGAGCTTCATCCATCACCAAGTCCCGTAGGTTCCCAAATTTAGGCAACCAGATTCGGTTTGAGAAATACCTAATCCCGTTAGGTCTGATTTCGAATTGTTTATCCATGCCCCGCAAGGCTTCATCTTTGACATTTTCGTGTTTCAAGGCTTCGAGTTGAGCAGTGAGAATTTGAATGTTTAAATTGTTGTGAATGGTCATACTGAGGGCTCGGACCCGAAGTGGTTTCACTCGCTCTTTTCGACTGAGGGCGTCAGCAACAACATTTGCTTTACCTGGATGATATTTGAGTTCGCAGTCGTAATCGGTAAGCAACTCGACCCATCGACGTTGCCTCATGTTGAGATCCTTCTGATCGAATATGTGTTGGAGACTTTTGTGGTCTGTAAAGATTGTGCATCTAGTGCCATAGAGGTAATGTCTCCAAATTTTGAGAGCAAAAACGACAGCTCCTAGTTCGAGGTCGTGGGTGGTGTAATTCTTTTCATGAATCTTGAGCTGTCGGGAAGCATAAGCTATGACTTTGTCTCGTTGCATAAGCACACAACCGAGACCTTGATGAGAAGCATCGCAGTATACCACGAAGTCATCGGTGCCTTCGGGTAATGATAGAATAGGAGCACTGCAAAGCTTTTGCTTTAAGAGTTGGAATGCCGACTCTTGTTTATCAGTCCATTCAAACTTTTTGTCTTTCTGGGTCAGAGTCGTGAGTGATATGGCTATCTTGGAGAAATTTTCAATGAATCGTCGATAGTATCCGGCCAGTCCTAGAAACTGCCGTACTTCGGTCGGATTGGTTGGCGATTGCCAATCTTTGATAGCCTCGATTTTTGATGGGTCAACATGAATCCCCTGACTGTCAATCACGTGACCAAGGAATTGAACGGTTTTGATCCAGAACTCACACTTAGAGAACTTGGCATAGAGCTCCTCGTGTTTAAGTAGTTCAAGGATGGTTTTGAGGTGTTGCGCGTGTTCTTCTTTGCTTCGTGAATATATGAGAATGTCATCGATGAAGACAATGACAAACTTGTCAAGATAAGGTTTACACACCCGATTCATAAGGTCCATGAATACAGCCGGTGCGTTGGTTAGGCCGAATGGCATCACTTGAAATTCGTAATGCCCGTAACGGGTTCTGAAAGCGGTTTTTGGAATATCGGCATCGCGGACACGCAGTTGGTGATAACCGGATCGGAGATCTATCTTTGAATAACAACTCGACCCTTGAAGTTGGTCGAACAAATCATCGATTCGAGGAAGTGGATACCGGTTCTTGACAGTTAACTTGTTCAACTCTCGATAGTCGATACACATTCGAAAAGAACCATCTTTCTTCTTAACAAATAGGACCGGAGCTCCCCAAGGTGAAGAACTCGGCCTGATAAACCCCCGTTCCAGGAGTTCCTGTAACTGGGTGGACAGCTCCTGAAGTTCGGATGGAGCTAAACGGTATGGTGCTCGGGCCATAGGTGCAGCACCTGGTACAAGATCGATTGAGAACTCAACCTGTCTTGGTGGTGGTAGACCAGGTAGTTCCTCAGGAAAGACTTCTGGAAAGTCTCGAACAATTGGAACATCCTCAAGTCGCTTCTCCTCCGACTTTTTCTCCATGATGTGCGCGAGGATTGCTGGATAACCCTTTCTCAGAAATTTTCGGGTTTTTAGACAAGATATGAGGTTAAGTCTCGTCCCACCGGTCTCCCCCTGTATGACCAAGGTTCTACCGACGGAGAGGGGTATGCGAACAATTTTGTCATGGCAAATGATTTCGGCGCGATGTTTGGATAACCAGTCCATGCCTACGATGACATCGAAGCTCCCTATCTCAATAGGCATAAGATCTATGGAGAAGGTTTTGTCGGCTAGATTTAAGGTGCAATTAGGTATCACACTATTGGTTTCTATCAATTTGCCATTTATTAGCTCTACGGTGTACTTAACGTCTAAAGCAACAGGTGTAATGTCAAGTAGGGGGCAAAATTCATCGGAAATAAAACTCCTATCGGCACCAGTATCAAACAGAATAGAAGCAGTTAAATTGTTGAGGAGGAACATACCCGTGACCACATTCGGGTCCTGACGGGCGTCCCCTGAGTTGATCACGAAGGCGCTACTTTTGGTGTTGTTGTTGTTACGGTGGTTGTTGTTGTTGTTGCCCTTATTCTTCAATTTTGGGCAAGAATCCCTGAAATGTCCTGGGTTTCCACATTCATAGCAGGACTTAGGTTGTCGGGTGTTTCTGTCAGAGGGGTTGTTGTTGGATTTGGGGGCTCGGCAATCCTTAGTCAAATGCCCGTACCTCCTGCAGTTGTTGCAAGGAGTACCGCACTGACCAAAGTGGTGATACTTACACTTGGGACAATAGGGTCTGTCCCCGGTGTAGCTGCGGTTGGATTCAGAGTTGGTGTTGTAGACTTGGATGGCGTTGTTCTTCTTGTTTGGGTTGTGGTGGTGTTCAGTGGATTTGCGTTTGTTGTTATTGGAGGATGAGGTGTTGGAGGTCTCACGACTGACAACTAGAGCCATGAGTTCGTGGGCCAATCGAATGGCACTCTCAGTAGTAGTTGGTTTGGATGAGGCGACATTGCCCTGGATGTTCTCGGGAAGTCCACGAATGTATTTCTTAATGCCCTTACTTTCTGGTTCGACCAAACCCGGGCATAATAAAGCAAACTGCTGAAATTTGGTGGTATATTCAGCAACATCATTCCCCTGCACTTCCAGATGCCAGAATTCTTCTTCCAGCCTGTGCAATTCCTCTTCAGGACAGTATTTTTCTGTCAGTTTCTTTTTCAGTTCGGCCCAAGGAAGTCGATTTGCAACCTCAAGGCCTACAGAGTTTGCGTGGGTTTTCCACCACGTGAGTGCACCTTCTTGAAAGGTGTAAGCAGCGAATTTGACCTTGTTGTTCTCAGTGCAGTCGCAGAGACTGAAAACAGATTCCATACGCTCAATCCAACGGATCAAGCCAATGAAACCTTCCGTGCCCTTGAGGTATAGTGGTTTATAGCTAAGAAAGTCCTTATAGGAGCAGGGTTTGGGTGGTGGAGTATTGGTTGCTGTGTCCTCGCTACCGGGTGGTGTTCGGGTAGCCAAGGCTTCGGTCACACTGCGGGCAATTATTCCCGCGATCTCAGCTTCGCTAAGGGTAATTTGACGACGAGGAGGCATGATACTGAGTAAGAAAGAACAAAGAAAGGAAGTGAGATACTCGTCCGAGTGCGATGAATTTGGTGGTGTGTTTGTCATTCCGAGATAATACGTTAGAGAGAAAGAGGCCAATATTCATATAATATAATATAGCCTAAAGTTGTAATGAGGTCTATTCATGTAAATATATGTATATCACATAATAACCTGTTGAGTGTCTAGCACAGACATGTTTTGAGTCCCATTTCTCTCGAGGTTAGATTCAACTAATGTATTCCTGTTCAACATAACTCTTTCAGGTCTCACATCATCTTTCTTTAATTGTACATAGTTGATCAGGCTATGTTAAATTAAAGTCGTATGATGTAATCCCTGAACTAGTCATAACTAATAAGGAATACTGCCTAACGGTCATAGTCTAGGCCCACTAAATGCAACCTAGTTCACTATAACCTTAGGCTCTGATACCAATCTGTGACACCCCCAAATTTGATGATTTGCGGAAGCTTGATTTGGGTGTCACTAATCAATATACAAAGCACATAAGATATAATGAACGACCACTATATGTGTCGTTTTAAACTTGTATAGATAAAGTAAATGTTTACATCAAAATATAGTTACATTAGCTCGATTCCTGAAATTGAGAGATTACATAGCATAATTACTTTTACAAAATATAATAATGCAATCAAATCTCTAGTTGTATGAATGCTGACTCGAGCTAATAGTTCCTGCTTGTGCAGCCAACCTACTGCTGGGTACCTGTGATAAATACTAAAATGGGTCAGCGAAAACGCTGGTGAGCTCACAGGTTTGTATGTCAATGTATAGTTGTAAGAACCGCAAGATTTATATTGAATTTAAAATGCAATTAAGCAAAATAAAAGTTATACTGTCCATGAGCACATAGTCTGAGCTTAACTTGATTTGTCAGGCCCACTTAAGGAAACCTAACTTGAAATGCCTCCTACGAGTGCCTAATCAACACTCGTCTTCCCAAATGCTAATACATCCGTTTGACCGGTTAGTGCGTGCTAACCCGGATGAGGATTGTCAATCCCATATGATATCATATACTAACATTCACGCTATAAAATACTAGAGACTATGCTTATGGAGGACTTTAAATTGATTAGCTTGAAACTCATGTAGTATTTGAAGTTTGGCACTTGCGTTCTACTTGTAAAACAAAATCGAGTAGTAATATCACACCCCTAGTTGTAAAGCAGTGAAAATGGGGCTATGAAACTCACCTGAGTCTTGAAGTGTTTAATTTAATAAACTTGAAGTAATTAGCGGTGAATTGATGTCCAAAGACTTGAAACCTGAATGTGTTCACGACACTTGATTGTTATTAATTGTACCGGTATCTCGAAAGACTACCTTTGTAGTTGTTATACAACTTTATATATATGTCCAAATTACTACGATTTGGTTGATTGAATTGATACAAGTTACAACGACTTGTTTGATTGAATTGATACAAGTTACAACGACTTGTTTGATTCTGAAATATGTTTGAAAACATGTACGGCCCGTTGGTGATTAATTGTAACAATAGTCTTGATGTTACCACATTGATTTAGAAGCGTTATACTTGAAAAACAAATTCCATTATGTTTGAAAAGTTGTATCGTATAAGTGTTTTGAAGTTGTACAAGTTTGACACTTGGTGAAAAATGTGCTTACGGAATCTAATTACGGGGGTCCGGGGGCAGCGCCCCTGGTAGCGGGGTCCAAGGGGCGGCAGCCCCTGGCGGGGTCCAAGGGGCAGAGCCCCTGGCTGGGGTCGAGCTACCAGGTCAGCTTGGAAAATTTTTATTTCTACTATATTGCTTTGACGAAAAACGCATCTGGGATCTGAATTCGGGTAAAATCGAGTGATAAATTTCGAGTCTCGACACTTAGTAAAAATCTGTGTTTTCTGTGTTTTGCGACACAATATACGACACAAAAGTTTGTCATGCGACACAAGGGTTGTGTCGCATAGGAATGCGACACAATGTCTATGCGACACAAGGGTTGTGTCGCATAGATGCGAGATGCTGATTCAACAGCGACATAGTGATTGTGTCGTATGAAAATACGACATAGAATACGACATAATGGTTGTGTCGCAAAACTTACGACACTAAATCTCTGGTACGACATAACATGCGAAATACGACACAACATGCGAAATACGACATAACGTGCGACACAACAGGTAAAATACGACACAACATGCGACACAAGGCTTGTGTCGCATGGATGAACATCAGCCCAGAAAGTCCGGCTGTCAAGGTTTTTCCGGCCAAAAATCCGTTTTAAACTCGTTTTCAAGCTATAAATTCGTGTTCTATACATTGTAATGGACATATACAAGTTATAATAACAACTAGAAATTGAAAATACTAAGAATCGAGAGATTTCGGGATTTTGTCGGAAACTTACAAATTGCCGAAACGAAAATCCGGAAAGATAGCGTTGTAGATCGTCGCGAGGTGGTCGTGAATCTCTAAAAATCTTGTTGATACGAGCGCGTTTGATGGTAGTATTTTGCGATTTTTACGGATGTGGGGGTTTGTGGTTTGAGAAAGAAAAAGAGAGGAGGGAGTAAGTGAGAGAGTGAGTGAGTGGAGAATGAGAAGAAAGAGGAGGGAGTTGGAGGTTTAACCTCCAACTTTCAGTCTCCGTCATTGCGTTCCGTGTGGTGTTCGTTTGCTCCGTCGTTTAAACGTTAAATAATTATTCAATATTTTTGTTGAAGTATTTTATAAAGTACTTAATAATTGTGTTATAAAACGTTATCTCGATTTTGTTTGTTTGCGCGTTCACATTTAATCGCGTTGTTCTCGCTTGTACGATATGGGATGAATACGACATATTATAAAAATAATATTATTGAGATATGATAGTTTCATTAAATAATCTTTATGTTATTTAATTAAATTGTTCACCAACGTCCGTATTAAATTGAACCGAATTACATTCGATTTGAAACTTGTACGATTTAAACAAAACGCATAATTGTGTAGATATATATTCAACAATATATATAATAATTGATACATTAATTAGCCTAACACAGAACTAATTACATGTATTAAAATTGATTAGGCACTAAATTCTAGTCCTAAATTGACGGGTGTCACATAATCCCGTTAGATTTGGTTTCAAATTGTTTGTCAATGCGCCGTAAGGCTTCATTTTTGATGTTTTCAGGTTTCAGGGCTTCGATCTGAGCGGTATGAATCTGAACGGTAAGATCGTTGTGAATGGTCATACTGAGGGCTCGGACTCGAAGTGGTTTTGGTCGTTCCTTTCGACTGAGGGCATCGGCTACAACATTAGCCTTCCCTGGATGGTACTTGATCTCGTAATCGTAATCGGTAAGCAACTCGACCCATCAACGTTGCCTCATGTTGAGATCCTTCTGATCGAATATATGTTGGAGACTTTTATGATCGGTAAAGATTGTGCACTTAGTGCCGTAGAGATAATGTCTCCAGATTTTGAGAGCAAAAACGACAGCTCCAAGTTCGAGATCATGAGTGGTGTAGTTCTTTTCGTGAATTTTCAGCTGTCGTGAGGCATAAGCAATGACTTTATCTCGTTGCATCAACACGCAACCGAGACCTTGATGAGAAGCATCGCAGTATACCACGAAGTCATCGGTGCCTTCGGGTAGTGATAGAATTGGAGCACTGCAAAGCTTTTGTTTCAGAAGTTGGAACGCTGACTCTTGTTTATCGGTCCAATCGAACCTTTTGTCCTTCTGAGTCAGTACCGTGAGTGGTTGAGCTATTTTGGAGAAATTTTCGATAAATCGCCGATAGTACCCAGCAAGACCCAAGAATTGACGTACTTCAGTTGCAGTGGTGGGTGCTTGCCAGTCCTTGATAGCCTCGATTTTTGATGGGTCAACATGAATTCCCTGACTGTCGATCACGTGACCAAGGAATTGAACGGTTTGTATCCAGAACTCACACTTAGAGAACTTGGCATAAAGCTCATCGTGTCTAAGTAGTTCAAGGATGGTTTTGAGATGTTGCGCATGTTCTTGCTCGTTGCGCGAGTAAATGAGTATGTCATCGATAAAGACAATGACAAACTTGTCGAGGTAAGGTTTACACACCCGGTTCATGAGGTCCATGAATACAGCCGGTGCGTTGGTTAGACCGAAGGGCATTACTTGGAATTCGTAGTGCCCGTAACGAGTTCTGAAAGCAGTTTTTGGAATATCGGTGACGCGAACTCGTAACTGATGATATCCTGATCGCCGATCGATTTTTGAGTAGAAACTTGAACCCTGAAGTTGGTCGAATAGATCATCAATGCGAGGAAGTGGGTATCGGTTTTTGACGGTCAATTTGTTCAACTCTCGATAGTCGATGCACATTCGTAATGAACCATCCTTCTTTTTAACAAATAAGACCGGAGCTCCCCAAAGTGAAGAACTCGGTCTAATGAATCCTTTATCCAGAAGTTCCTGTAACTGGGCGGACAACTCCTGAAGTTTGGATGGGGCTAAGCGGTATGGTGCTCGGGCCACCTGTGCGGCACCCGGCACGAGATCGATTGAGAACTCAACCTGTCTGGATGGAGGTAGACCAGGTAGTTCTTCCGGAAAGACTTCGGGGAAGTCTCTAACAATTGGCACATCCTCAAGTCGCTTCTCCTCCGACTTCTTCTCTGTGATGTGTGCGAGTATTGTAGGGTAACCCTTTCTCAGAAATTTTCGGGTTCTTAAGCAAGATATGATATTGAGTCTCGTTCCACCGGTCTCCCCCTGTATGATCAAGGTTCCACCGGTAGCGAGTGGAATGCGGACGATCTTATCGTAACAAACGAATTCAGCTCGGTGCTTGGACAACCAGTCCATTCCAATGATGACGTCGAAACTCCCGATTTCAATGGGTACAAGGTCGATAGAAAAGGTTTCGTCAGCTAGGTTTAAAGTGCAATTAGGTATCACACTGGTGGTTTCTACAAGTTTTCCATTTGCTAGTTCTACAGTGTACTTAACATCTAAGGCAACAGGAGTGATGTCAAGTAATGGGCAAAAATCATCGGAGATAAAGCTTCTATCAGCACCAGTATCAAATAGAACAGAAGCAGTTAAGTTGTTGAGGAGGAACATACCCGAGACCACATTCGGGTCTTGGCGGGCGTCCCCAGATTTGATGACGAAGGCTCAGCTTCGGGTGTTGTTGTTGTTGCTGTTGCGGTTGTTGTTGTTGTTGTTCTGGTTCTTCAGTTTTGGGCACGTGTCCCTGAAATGCCTGGGTTTTCCACACTCAAAGCAGACTTTGGGTGGTCTGGTGTTGTTGTTGGAATTGTTGTTGGCAGGAGAATTGCAATCTTTGGTGAGATGGCCGTACCTCTTGCAATTGTTGCAAAAGGGACCACAGGAACCTTCATGGTGGCGACTGCACTTGGAACAATAGGGTTTGTTCCCAGTGTAGCCTCGTGTGATGTTAGTGGTGGTGTTGTAAGCTTTGATGGTGTCGGGTTTCTTGTTTTGTTGGTTGGGGTGGTTGTTGTGGTAGTCAGACCACTTGCGTTTGTTGCTGTGGGAGGAGGAAGTGGGTGGTTCAGAATCTTGGCTCATGGACATCAGGTCCTGGGCCAATAGGATAGCACCGTCAATGGTGGTTTGTTTTGAAGAGGCGACATGCCCCCGAACAGGCTCAGGAAGACCAAGGATGTACTTCCTGATTTTATCAGGTTCAGTGCTCACCATAGCTGGGCGGAGGGCGGCGAGTTGTTGGAATCTGGTGGTATAACCATCGATATCACCACCCTGAACCTTTAAGTTCCAGAACTCCTCATCTAGCTTTTGGAGTTTGGCGATTGAGCAGTATTTGGCAGTGAGTTTTGCCTTCAAGTCCTCCCAGGAGAGTTGGTAGGCAATGTCAGCACCCACTGATTGGGTATATGAGTTCCACCAAGAGTGGGCATCATCTTCGAGAGAGCAGGTGGCAAAATTAACTTTGTCGTTCTCCGCGCATTTGCTGACACGGAAAACAGTTTCCATCTTTTCAAACCATCTGATCAGTCCGATGGCTCCTTCAGAACCCTTGAAGCTCGAGGGTTTGCAGCTTTGAAAGTCCTTGTAAGAACAAGGTTTAGTAGCAGGGGTTTCAGCGGCATCGCTGTTTCTGGCGGAATTTTGTGGAGTATTCCGAGCCAAGGCTTCAGTCACAGCCTGGGTTATGAGTGACGTAATCTGAGCATCAGTGTATGGTCTTGACTTTGGCGGCATGATTCTTCAATAAAAGAAATGAAGATACATGAGATTTTGTAAGAAAGTTGTATTTATCTCAGATGTACATGTATAAAGGTGGTAGTACATAACATCAATATGTAGAGAATTATGGCAATTAATATGAGTCGAAACAGCAAGGAATATTTGATAGATGATACGAGTTCAAAGGTTACATCCTACAGATGTATTACAAAAGACGTCGGGAATTATTACATCCGACTGAATTATAGAGTAGTGCTTAGATAGTTACTAGATTACAGGATAGATTACAAGACAAAGACTACACTAGTCTTAACGTAGGTTAATCTGCTCCATCATTTCAATGAGACGATCCACAGTGTTGGCAAGTCTGCTGGCCTGTCGGGCATTGTCTTTAGCCAAAGCCAGTCGTTGAACCAAACTGCCAATGTATTCATCTGATACCCGTGCACGTTGTTCACACTCATAAAGTCTGTGTTTCAAAAGAGCGGTTTCTACGCTTATCTCCACCACTTTGTTGAAAAGAACGTCCACATTATTAATGGTGGTTTCGTGATCCTCGGTGACTTGTTCGATGCGTTCAAGAGATGTAAGTCGCCAGTTTTCGTTGGTTTCTTGCAACACGACATCCATGGTGCGAAGTCGTTGCTCGTGTTGGTTTACCCTAGCGGCTAAGGCCGGCAATGTGAAGTGAGTGGGGTACGGGCCAGCTCGAGGCAACCTGTTGTTCCTCCTTGCTACCCTTGGGTTTTTACCCGGATTGAGAGCGAGATGAATTGGATGGGATGTTTGCCATTTCAGAGACAAAGCGTTAGTAAGATTGAGGCCTATATTCATATAGTTCCTATATAATATAGCCTATTGAGTGTCTAGTATAAACATGTTTAAGTCTCGGTTCTCTCGAGGTCAGAGTCTTCTATTGTACCCTGTTCAGCCATAACTACTTTCAGATCTTACATCATCTTTGCTTAATTGTACATAGTTGATCAGGCTATGTTAAATTAAACTCGTATGATGTAATCACTGAACCAGTTATACCTAATAAGGAATACTGCCTAATGGTCATAGTCTAGGCTCACTAAATGCAACCTAGTTCACTATAACCTTAGTCTCTGATACCAATCTGTAACACCCCCAAATTTAATGATTTGCGGAAGCTTGATTTGGGTGTTACTAATCAATAACAAAGCACAAAGATATATAGTAAACGACTCTATATGCGTCGTTTTAACAAAATATATTGATAATTGAAATGTTTACAACATTTAAAGCTTTACATAGCTCGAGTTTAAATAAAATGAGATTTCAGTACATAAGTACTTGTACAAAATATACTAATGCAAGAAAATCTCAATCGTCTGTATGCTAACTCGAGCTAAATCCTGAAGCAGAAACATCCTACTGCTTGGTACCTGCGATATATGCTAAAAGGTCAGCTAAAAACTGGTGAGCTCACAGGTTTGAAATCAGTTAATATAGTATGAACCGCAAGATTTAAATAATGAATTGCATCCAGCAATTAAATGATAGTAATCGTGTATACAGCCATGAGCACATAGTTGATCTTAACTCGAGGGCCGGGTCCCCTATAGAGAATTCCGGGCGAGGTGCCTCCACGAATGCCTAATCAACATTCGTCTTCCCAAATATTAGTACGTCCGTTTACCCGGTTAGTGCTTGCTAACCCGAACGAGGAGGGTCAATCCTATATGGTACCATATACTAATATTCACGCTACAACGTATTAACAACTATGCTGACGGAGGACTTTAAATGATTAGTTTCGAAAAACTCATGTAGTATATGAAATGTTTGTACTTGCGTTCACATGTTAAAATTGACCAATATATCACACCCCTGAGTAAAACAGTAAAAAGAGGGGCTATGAGACTCACCTGAGTCTAGCGAGTTTAACTTAATAAACTTTGATTGATTAGCCGAGTAATGAAGTCCAAAGACTTGTAACCTGAGGGTGTCCACGACACGCGATGGTTATAATCATGATTGGGTATCTCAACAGATCACCCTTGTAGTTGTTCGTTCAACTATAATGTCCAAATTTCCACTATTTGGTTGATTGATTCGAGTGTTTGAAAACATGTACAAATAATGTTTGAAAACATGTACTATTTGGTGACGGATTTGTAATAATAATCTCAACTATTATTATTTTGATTTCGTGGCGTTTTACTTGAAAAATGTGTTTTGATTGTGTTTTAGAAGCCGTTACGGAATCTAAGTACGGGGGTCCGGGGGCAGCGCCCCTGGTAGCGGGGTCCAAGGGGCAGAGCCCCTGGCTGGGGTCGAGCTGCCAGGTCAGCTTGGAAAATTTTTATTTCTACTATATTGCTTTGACGAAAAACGCATTTGGATCCGAATTTAGGTAAAATCGAGGGATAAATTTTAGGTCTCGATACTTAGTAAAATCTGTGTTTTCTGGGTTCTGTTTTTGGCGACACTTTGCTAGTGTCGCTATAGGCGACACTAGTTTGGCGACACTATGTGAGTGTCGCTACAGACGGCACTGGTTAGGCGACACTTGGTGAGTGTCGCTAGATTTCTGATTTTCAATTTTAGGGGCGACACTTGATTAGTGTCGCTATGGGCGACACTTATAATTTTGGCGTCACTAAGGGAGTGTCGCTAGGATAAATCTGGTTAGAGTATTTCAGCGACACTTAAGTAGTGTCGCTATAGGGGCGACACTTAGGGATAGCGACACTTAACTAGTGTCGCTAGTACTGTTTTTGGCACACTAGCGACACTTCCAACTGTTCGACGGATTTCGAGTAAAAATCGTGTTTTCGAGTTTCCGATCGGTCCAATATTTTTACCCAACCCTTTTAGGGACATTATAAGTTGTTACAAACTATTAACAAGTGAAAACATTTAGAAACGAGAGATTTCGGGATTTGTCGGAAACTTACAAAGTGTCGGATGAGAAATCCGAAAAGATAGCGTTGTAGATCGGGAATAGGTGAACGTTTTTCTCCAAAGTGGCGATAAGATCAAAGGTCGTTTGATAGTAGTAATTTGCGATTTGGATGGATGGAGGTGGTGATGTGTTTGAGAGAAAATGAAAGAGAAAAAGAAGAGAGAGAGAGAGTTGAGAAAGAAATGAGGAAAAAGGGAGGGGAATGGGAGGTTAAGCTCCCATTTTTCGCCCCGCGTTCCCGCTCCGTGTGGTATTCGTTTACTCCGTCGTTTAAACGTTAAATAATTATTTTACATATTAAATGGTAAGTTTTAAAATACAATTTATTACACGATATTATATTTAATTACTTTACAAATCAATTTATATTTGAGTTATAAAATGTAAGTTTGTTTATTTAGTTAGCGCGTTTTAATATTTTAAATTGTGTAAGTTCTGTTTGTACGATACGAATTGAAATCGAGCATTATAAGAATGATATTTTTAACATAATAATGTTACTTAATAAAATTGGTCACCAACGTCCGTATTAAATTGAATCGAAATACATTCGATTTAAATTGCGTACGATTTAATCAAATCGCATTTTCGTATATATTCAACTATATATATAATTCGATACATTAATTAGCCTAACAAAGAACTAATTACATGTATTAACATATGATTAGGCACTAATTACTAGTCCTAATTTGGCGGGTGTTACAAACTTACACCACCAACCAACGTCAAGGCCATTCGAAGTTTTCTAGGACATGCTGGGTTCTACCGCCGTTTTATCAAGGACTTCTCCAAGATTTATCGACCTATCACCCACCTTCTAGGAAAAGACATCAAGTTTGTGTTTGACGAGAACTGCATGAAGGCTTTCAACTACCTGAAAAAGGAGCTAACCGATGCACAAATCATGGTCGCCCCAGATTGGAGTCTACCATTTGAAATCATGTGCGACGCTAGTGATTTCGCAGTCGGGGCAGTTCTAGGTCAAAGGAAGGATAATCACTTTCAACCAATCTACTACGCCAGCAAAACACTCACAGACGCTCAGGAAAACTACACAACTACAGAAAAGGAGCTGCTAGCCGTAGTATTTGCCTTTGACAAATTTAGATCCTACCTAATATTGTCCAAAACAATAGTGTATTCGGATCACTCAGCTCTAAAATACCTCTTCAAGAAGCAAGACACAAAGCCTAGATTGTTACAATGGATTTTACTCCTACAAGAATTCGACATTGAGATAGAAGATAAGAAGGGAGCAGAAACGTCGCCGCAGATCATTTAAGTCGACTTGAAAATCCATCAATGGAACAACTTGCAGAAAGGGATATTAAAGATCGATTTCCAGAAGAGCAGTTAATGATTTTAGGAGAACAAATACAAGGCTCGCAATTCACTGACGATCCTTGGTTTGCAGATGTCACACCCCCTATTTCGGCTTGCGGAAGCGAATCGGGTCAGGGCGTGACTAATCAATAACCAAAGCACCAAAAGTATACAGTGAACGACTCTACATGAGATGTTGGAAAAATAGTACATTTCGTTAATATTCAAAAGTACATATCAACTAATACAGAAGGAATGTGGTAAAATCTCCAATTAGCTACATGCATGCGACTCGAGCTAATAAGTAGATCCTGCTGGGCTATCCTACTGTAGCTGCGTACCTGAGAATGCATTACTAAAAACGTCAACCGAAAGGTTGGTGAATCTCACAGGTTTGTAGTAAACAGTAATAAAAAGTTTGGTACAACAGCAGTAAGTAAATAATATTTGCAAACAGGTAATTCAGTGAGTAAGAATCAATTACACACAGGTAATTAAGTAAGTAATTTCAATCACACACTGGTGATTAAGTAAGTAATTCCAATCACACACCGGTGATTAAGTAAGTAAGGTCGGTCTATCTTGCCATGAGCCATCATAGTCGAAGCTTAACCGTAAATTTGCCCCTCGTGAGTGCAATCCAAAAACACTCATATGTAACGAGTAGAAAACACCTGTTTATACGAGTAACGGTTCGTGGTGGCGCTACCACCCCAGGTGGGGATTGTCAGTCCCATATGGATCCATATACTAAAACTCGCGCTTATCCGATAATTAACAACTATGACTTCAGAGGCCTTCATTGGATTAACGTAAACTCATGCAAATGTGATATACCAGTAAGTAGTAACTCAGTGTCGTAGTAGAATAGCAAGTTTGTAAGTTTGTACAGTGGCAAGGTAGTAAATCAGTAACGTAGTAAAACAGTGGCTCACTTCATTTGTAAAGTAGCAGAGTATCAGTATCAAAGTAAAACAGTGAGTCACTAAGTTTGTATAGTAGTAAAGTAGTTCATCAGCAACGTAGTAAGTTTGTGGAGTAGTAACTCCGTAAAGTAGTAAACCCCAAAGGTCGTAAAGTAGTAATCAGTAATTTGTAAATCAGTAAAGCATTTTGTTTGTAACTTTGTAACACAGTAAGTACAAGAAAGTAATCAATACATTTATACATGTATTCTAGTAAAACAAGTAATGCATCTCCCCCAAAACAGTAAAACAGTAAAAATGGGGCCGTGAGACTCACCTGAGAGAGCTAGTAATCCTAATGTACTCGTACAATCCGAATCAGAATCTCTTAATGTCCTAAGCACGTGAGATTTATAATAAGTAAATGTACGTGTAAATATGTCATTTGTCTGATTTTTAATCGTTTGAATTATGTCCAGAATATTCAATAATTATTTATGTCTGAAGTTTATAAAATGATTATGGACTGATAGTGACGCTTCAAAAATTATGTTCCAAAAATATAAATATATTTGTTCTCGTATAATATAAAGTTGTACATTTAAATTGTATCCTCTATATATATATAAAATGTATAATCATCGTTTGTAATTTCGTGTACATATATAATTTCATAATTGATAATAAAAACTTGTAACATTATAAAACTAATTATTCGTTTTGACGTTATATTACACATTTCGTTTATTACACGGTTCGTTTTACATTTTATCGCTTCATAGCCCGTCGGGCTCGGCCCAAAGTGTAACGGTACTTAGGTTCATTAACCCTTTGTTTAGTTTGGGCCCAATACAACATTGGCCCATTAATGTTTTTAAATCAAACTGGCCCATTTAACGAAACCATTTACCTTAAATTTCTGGCCCAATACGTCACACGGCCCAATTAAAAACGTAACAAGCCCAACCATTGTTTGCTTAGCCCATTTATGGTTTTTGGTCCCTTAACCCTTTGGCCCAAGCCCATTTACACAAAAAAAAAAAAAGAAACTGAATTAAATGAGTTACAGGGGGGCTCGATCCCCTGACCTTTCCTTTCTCATTCAACGTGTATACCACTAAGATACATGATTCCTTTGGATAAAAATTAGTAAGTATAGATATATATATGTTTTACAGATTACTCCATAATAAAAAATAAAACGTGAAGTTCATGCAGTAGTTTAACTAACAAGGTAAGGGTTCAACTTTTGGGTATAACAGTTTGTTTAACATGAATGTATGATGATATACTCAACTCGAAATACATTTAGAGGAGAATGGTGATTCTCACGGTGGAGGTGGGAGCCGAGAGTGAGGGTGGTGCCGAGGTGAGGCTGCTAAAACACGATGATGATGATAATATTCCTACTGTTGCAACAGCTAACCGGAGCTGCTGCTCGTTGGGGTTGTTGTTGCTTCGATGGCGATGGCCGGTGGTTGTGGTGCTCGGTGATGGTGTGAGCCGAGAGTGATGAAGGTGTAGAGTGATAATGATAGAAGCCGGTTGATGGGTGAAGATGATGAAATAATGGTGATGATCGAGTGATGTTGTTGCATCTTTGATTATTATTGTTGGGTTAATTGTTGTTGAAGACAACAAACAGAGAGAGAGATGTATCATTTAGATGATGATGAAAAAGAAATGAACCAACACACACAAAAAGAAAGAGCTGGGTTTTTGGTCAAATGGACCTCCGACCGGATCCACAAAAGGTGGAGTTTTGGTGACTTTTTGACTCCAAACGCAGTATAAAATTCCCGTGTTTTCGTACCCGATCGTTATGTAGTATAATGTTTTCAAATATTAAATTTCTAAAATTATAATCGTTTATAATTTTAATTGCAGTATTTAAAAAAAAAAAAAACTTTTAACTAGGATATAAAATTATACCTTTGTTTCACTTTGAATATACGGATAGTTTTTAGTACATAAAATGTATTTAAATTTCTAACGGAGTAATTAAATATTATTCTTGACAATAATATTTTGTTTGGAAATGTTTTGCACTAACATTCGTATTTTAGATTGTGCGTTCTTTCAGATTTGTCGGTATACGATTATTATATAATCGTTTCATGTTATTTATATATATAATTATATACATCGTACTCGATTACTTCGGTATCATACTTGAATAATACGTGATCTGAAAGTTTAAATTTGGCGCGAAAAATGCCCTTTTTGACCGGGTGTCACATTCTCCCCTTGTTAGGAGAATTTCGTCCCGAAATTTGTTCGTAGTAATTATTGGTGTATCGAAGTATTTGGTCGGTGCGTATCCTAAGTAAGTTTGTGAAATTTTCATAAGTGACACACTCGTCTATCTAAGATTGTCTACCTCCCCTTGTTGAACTATTGCTCTACTGGCAACGAAAGGAATAAAGGAAATGAGTTTCGATATCTTAGACCTTTTTGTCTGTGAGAGTAAATTCAGTAAGTCAGCCAGTTGCTAAGGTGTAGCTACTCTTTGCACTAGTAGCCTATAGTAAAGCAGTAACTTCCACTGCGTTCGTACAGTTTGTAACAAGTAGTATCGTAGCATAACTTAGACTCTATCAGTCTCATATAGAAACTAAGTGGTTTAGCACAAATTAGTTTTATGGGGATATTACCCACAATATAAAAATTAACAGGTATGTTTTCCGGTATAAGGCAGTGTAGGATCTGTTATTCCAATTTATATGAGCTAAACCTTGTCTCGTATATAGAAACTAAATTGTCATTTTTTTTTCCTAACCCTATCGTGCACTTAGAATCTAGGAAAAACATAAAAGATATCAAGTAGCAAGTAAGTTTTATCAAAGTAAATAGTGCAAGGGCAGTCAGGTTATTAGTGAGTGACCATACCCGTGTTTAGTAAGTCAAGTTGTTGTTTTCTAATCCTAACACATTTTTAGGATTTAAATCACAGAATGTAACAGTAAGTAACAATTAAGATTCAGTAAGGCAACTAATCACAGAATAGTTAGACTGTCTAAGAATGAGAACCCCCACGCCCTCATTCGAGATTTGACAAATTTTCTTATAGGGGCAAGGATGTCATTGTATATTGTGAAATTTTTGCTGACCATCAAAAATTTGAAATTTATATAAAGTTGGGTACTATTAATAAGTTTACACGGTTTTGAACTTTGAGATTTTGTAAAACATTTCATGAGAAATTTTGCAAAATGTTTGCTAGAAATACCTTTGTTAGAAAACTATAATTGAGAAAGTCTGTCGAAAACTTGAAGTCCGTTGAAAACTTGAGTCGATGAGTAGTTTAGTTGAAACTCTTGTCGGTGGCAAGACTTTGAAAATTCTGTTTAACAAAATTCGTTGAAAAACAAGAGTTATGAAAAATTTCGAGGGAAGAGGCCTGTTGAAATTTGTTGAAAGCAGTTTTCCTAAGATATACCTAACTATACTGTGGAGTGAGTTTCAAAATGTTTTAGACGTGAAATTAGGTAGACGGTAGTAAGCAAATACAAAGTCTCGTTCCTCATATCGAGGGACGCTGGAGTAGCTATGTTTGTCGTTTACAATGGTGTAGGTGGTAACGAGAGTATCATTGTATAAGGCCTATTCCTATACCTTCAGTATATAATAGCCTAGAGAGTAGTATGTAGTCAAGGCCTATATATGTATATATACATATATCACATAATAGTCTAATCATATATGTATATACCATATATACCTATATATCCACCTAGTCGTGTCTAGCACAAAACAATTAGTGGTCCCGGTTCTCTCGTGGTCAGAGTCAGCTAATGCATTCCTGTTCAATATAACCCCTTTCAGATCTTACATCATCTTTGTTTAATTGTACATAGTTAGCTACGCTATGTTAAATTAAATTCGTATGATGTAATCCCTGAACCAGTCATACCTAATGAGGAATACTGCCTAACGGTCATAGTCTAGGCCCACTAAATGCAACCTAGTTCACTATAACCATAGGCTCTGATACCAATCTATCACACCCCCTATTTAGGCTTGCGGAAGCGAATCGGGTCGGGGCGTGACTAATCAATAACCAAAGACCAAAAGTATACAGTGAACGACTCTACATGAGATGTTGGAAAAATAGTACATTTCGTTAATATTCAAAAGTACATATCAACTAATACAGAAGTAATGTGGTAAAATCTCCAATTAGCTACATGCATGCGACTCGAGCTAATAAGTAGATCCTGCTGGGCTATCCTACTATAGCTGCGTACCTGAGAATGCATTACTAAAAACGTCAACCGAAAAGTTGGTGAATCTCACAGGTTTGTAGTAAACAGTAATAAAAAGTTTGGTACAACAGCAGTAAGTAAATAATATTTGCAAACAGGTAATTCAGTGAGTAAGAATCAATTACACACAGGTAATTAAGTAAGTAATTTCAATCACACACCGGTGATTAAGTAAGTAATTCCAATCACACACCAGTGATTAAGTAAGTAAGGTCGGTCTATCTTGCCATGAGCCATCATAGTCGAAGCTTAACCGTAAATTTGCCCCTCGTGAGTGCAATCCAAAAACACTCATATGTAACGAGTAGAAAACACCTGTTTATACGAGTAACGGTTCGTCGTGGCGCTACCACCCCAGGTGGGGATTGTCAGTCCCATATGGATCCATATACTAAAACTCGCGCTTATCCGATAATTAACAACTATGACATCAGAGGCCTTCATGGGATTAACGTAAACTCATGCAAATGTGATATACTAGTAAGTAGTAACTCAGTGACGTAGTAGAATAGCAAGTTTGTAAGTTTGTACAGTGGCAAGGTAGTAAATCAGTAATGTAGTAAAACAGTGGCTCACTTCATTTGTAAAGTAGCAGAGTATCAGTATCAAAGTAAAACAGTGAGTCACTAAGTTTGTATAGTAGTAAAGTAGTTCATCAGCAACGTAGTAAGTTTGTGGAGTAGTAACTCCGTAAAGTAGTAAACCCCAAAGGTCGTAAAGTAGTAATCAGTAGTTTGTAAATCAGTAAAGCATTTTGTTTGTAACTTTGTAACACAGTAAGTACAAGAAAGTAATCAATACATTTATACATGTATTCTAGTAAAACAAGTAATGCATCTCCCCCAAAACAGTAAAACAGTAAAAATGGGGCCGTGAGACTCACCTGAGAGAGCTAGTAATCCTAATGTACTCGTACAATCCGAATCAGAATCTCTTAATGTCCTAAGCACGTGAGATTTATAATAAGTAAATGTACGTGTAAATATGTCATTTGTCTGATTTTTAATCGTTTGAATTATGTCCAGAATATTCAATAATTATTTATGTCTGAAGTTTATAAAATGATTATGGACTGATAGTGACGCTTCAAAAATTATGTTCCAAAAATATAAATATATTTGTTCTCGTATAATATAAAGTTGTACATTTAAATTGTATCCTCTATATATATATAAAATGTATAATCATCGTTTGTAATTTCGTGTACATATATAATTTCATAATTGATAATAAAAACTTGTAACATTATAAAACTAATTATTCGTTTTGACGTTATATTACACATTTCGTTTATTACACGGTTCGTTTTACATTTTATCGCTTCATAGCCCGTCGGGCTCGGCCCAAAGTGTAACGGTACTTAGGTTCATTAACCCTTTGTTTAGTTTGGGCCCAATACAACATTGGCCCATTAATGTTTTTAAATCAAACTGGCCCATTTAACGAAACCATTTACCTTAAATTTCTGGCCCAATACGTCACACGGCCCAATTAAAAACGTAACAAGCCCAACCATTGTTTGCTTAGCCCATTTATGGTTTTTGGTCCCTTAACCCTTTGGCCCAAGCCCATTTACATAAAAAAAAAAGAAACTGAATTAAATGAGGTACAGGGGGGCTCGATCCCCTGACCTTTCCTTTCTCATTCAACGTGTATACCACTAAGATACATGATTCCTTTGGATAAAAATTAGTAAGTATAGATATATATATGTTTTACAGATTACTCCATAATAAAAAATAAAACGTGAAGTTCATGCAGTAGTTTAACAAACAAGGTAAGGGTTCAACTTTTGGGTATAACAGTTTGTTTAACATGAATGTATGACGATATACTCAACTCGAAATACATTTAGAGGAGAATGGTGATTCTCACAGTGGAGGTGGGAGCCGAGAGTGAGGGTGGTGCCGAGGTGAGGCTGCTAAAACACGATGATGATGATAATATTCCTACTGTTGCAACAGCTAACCGGAGCGGCTGCTCGTTGGGGTTGTTGTTGCTTCGATGGCGATGGCCGGTGGTTGTGGTGCTCGGTGATGGTGTGAGCCGAGAGTGATGAAGGTGTAGAGTGATAATGATAGAAGCCGGTTGATGGGTGAAGATGATGAAATAATGGTGATGATCGAGTGATGTTGTTGCATCTTTGATTATTATTGTTGGGTTAATTGTTGTTGAAGACAACAAACAGAGAGAGAGATGTATCATTTAGATGATGATGAAAAAGAAATGAACCAACACACACAAAAAGAAAGAGCTGGGTTTTTGGTCAAATGGACCTCCGACCGGATCCACAAAAGGTGGAGGTTTGGTGACTTTTTGACTCCAAACGCAGTATAAAATTCTCGTGTTTTCGTACCAGATCGTTATGTAGTATAATGTTTTAAAATATTAAATTTCTAAAATTATAATCGTTTATAATTTTAATTGCAGTATTTAAAAAAAAAAAAAACTTTTAACTAGGATATAAAATTATACCTTTGTTTCACTTTGAATATACGGATAGTTTTTAGTACATAAAATGTATTTAAATTTCTAACGGAGTAATTAAATATTATTCTTGACAATAATATTTTGTTTGGAAATGTTTTGCACTAACATTCGTATTTTAGATTGTGCGTTCTTTCAGATTTGTCGGTATACGATTATTATATAATCGTTTCATGTTATTTATATATATAATTATATACATCGTACTCGATTACTTCGGTATCATACTTGAATAATACGTGATCTGAAAGTTTAAATTTGGCGCGAAAAATGCCCTTTTTGACCGGGTGTCACATTCTCCCCTTGTTAGGAGAATTTCGTCCCGAAATTTGTTCGTAGTAATTATTGGTGTATCGAAGTATTTGGTCGGTGCGTATCCTAAGTAAGTTTGTGAAATTTTCATAAGTGACACACTCGTCTATCTAAGATTGTCTACCTCCCCTTGTTGAACTATTGCTCTACTGGCAACGAAAGGAATAAAGGAAATGAGTTTCGCTATCTTAGAACTTTTTGTCTGTGAGAGTAAATTCAGTAAGTCAGCCAGTTGCTAAGGTGTAGCTACTCTTTGCACTAGTAGCCTATAGTAAAGCAGTAACTTCCACTGCGTTCGTACAGTTTGTAACAAGTAGTATCGTAGCATAACTTAGACTCTATCAGTCTCATATAGAAACTAAGTGGTTTAGCACAAATTAGTTTTATGGGGATATTACCCACAATATAAAAATTAACCGGTATGTTTTCCGGTATAAGGCAGTGTAGGATCTGTTATTCCAATTTATATGAGCTAAACCTTGTCTCGTATATAGAAACTAAATTGTCATTTTTTTTTCCTAACCCTATCGTGCACTTAGAATCTAGGAAAAACATAAAAGATATCAAGTAGCAAGTAAGTTTTATCAAAGTAAATAGTGCAAGGGCAGTTAGGTTATTAGTGAGTGACCATACCCGTGTTTAGTAAGTCAAGTTGTTGTTTTCTAATCCTAACACATTTTTAGGATTTAAATCACAGAATGTAACAGTAAGTAACAATTAAGATTCAGTAAGGCAACTAATCACAGAATAGTTAGACTGTCTAAGAATGAGAACCCCCACGCCCTCATTCGAGATTTGACAAATTTTCTTATAGGGGCAAGGATGTCATTGTATATTGTGAAATTTTTGCTGACCATCAAAAATTTGAAATTTATATAAAGTTGGGTACTATTAATAAGTTTACACGGTTTTGAACTTTGAGATTTTGTAAAACATTTCATGAGAAATTTTGCAAAATGTTTGCTAGAAATACCTTTGTTAGAAAACTATAATTGAGAAAGTCTGTCGAAAACTTGAAGTCCGTTGAAAACTTGAGTCGATGAGTAGTTTGGTTGAAACTCTTGTCGGTGGCAAGACTTTGAAAATTCTGTTTAACAAAATTCGTTGAAAAACAAGAGTTATGAAAAATTTCGAGGGAAGAGGCCTGTTGAAATTTGTTGAAAGCAGTTTTCCTAAGATATACCTAACTATACTGTGGAGTGAGTTTCAAAATGTTTTAGACGTGAAATTAGGTAGACGGTAGTAAGCAAATACAAAGTCTCGTTCCTCATATCGAGGGACGCTGGAGTAGCTATGTTTGTCGTTTACAGTGGTGTAGGTGGTAACGAGAGTATCATTGTATAAGGCCTATTCCTATACCTTCAGTATATAATAGCCTAGAGAGTAGTATGTAGTCAAGGCCTATATATGTATATATACATATATCACATAATAGTCTAATCATATATGTATATACCATATATACCTATATATCCACCTAGTCGTGTCTAGCACAAAACAATTAGTGGTCCCGGTTCTCTCGTGGTCAGAGTCAGCTAATGCATTCCTGTTCAATATAACCCCTTTCAGATCTTACATCATCTTTGTTTAATTGTACATAGTTAGCTACGCTATGTTAAATTAAATTCGTATGATGTAATTCCTGAACCAGTCATACCTAATGAGGAATACTGCCTAACGGTCATAGTCTAGGCCCACTAAATGCAACCTAGTTCACTATAACCATAGGCTCTGATACCAATCTATCACACCCCCTATTTAGGCTTGCGGAAGCGAATCGGGTCGGGGCGTGACTAATCAATAACCAAAGACCAAAAGTATACAGTGAACGACTCTACATGAGATGTTGGAAAAATAGTACATTTCGTTAATATTCAAAAGTACATATCAACTAATACAGAAGTAATGTGGTAAAATCTCCAATTAGCTACATGCATGCGACTCGAGCCAATAAGTAGATCCTGCTGGGCTATCCTACTATAGCTGCGTACCTGAGAATGCATTACTAAAAACGTCAACCGAAAAGTTGGTGAATCTCACAGGTTTGTAGTAAACAGTAATAAAAAGTTTGGTACAACAGCAGTAAGTAAATAATATTTGCAAACAGGTAATTCAGTGAGTAAGAATCAATTACACACAGGTAATTAAGTAAGTAATTTCAATCACACACCGGTGATTAAGTAAGTAATTCCAATCACACACCAGTGATTAAGTAAGTAAGGTCGGTCTATCTTGCCATGAGCCATCATAGTCGAAGCTTAACCGTAAATTTGCCCCTCGTGAGTGCAATCCAAAAACACTCATATGTAACGAGTAGAAAACACCTGTTTATACGAGTAATGGTTCGTCGTGGCGCTACCACCCCAGGTGGGGATTGTCAGTCCCATATGGATCCATATACTAAAACTCGCGCTTATCCGATAATTAACAACTATGACATCAGAGGCCTTCATGGGATTAACGTAAACTCATGCAAATGTGATATACTAGTAAGTAGTAACTCAGTGACGTAGTAGAATAGCAAGTTTGTAAGTTTGTACAGTGGCAAGGTAGTAAATCAGTAATGTAGTAAAACAGTGGCTCACTTCATTTGTAAAGTAGCAGAGTATCAGTATCAAAGTAAAACAGTGAGTCACTAAGTTTGTATAGTAGTAAAGTAGTTCATCAGCAACGTAGTAAGTTTGTGGAGTAGTAACTCCGTAAAGTAGTAAACCCCAAAGGTCGTAAAGTAGTAATCAGTAGTTTGTAAATCAGTAAAGCATTTTGTTTGTAACTTTGTAACACAGTAAGTACAAGAAAGTAATCAATACATTTATACATGTATTCTAGTAAAACAAGTAATGCATCTCCCCCAAAACAGTAAAACAGTAAAAATGGGGCCGTGAGACTCACCTGAGAGAGCTAGTAATCCTAATGTACTCGTACAATCCGAATCAGAATCTCTTAATGTCCTAAGCACGTGAGATTTATAATAAGTAAATGTACGTGTAAATATGTCATTTGTCTGATTTTTAATCGTTTGAATTATGTCCAGAATATTCAATAATTATTTATGTCTAAAGTTTATAAAATGATTATGGACTGATAGTGACGCTTCAAAAATTATGTTCCAAAAATATAAATATATTTGTTCTCGTATAATATAAAGTTGTACATTTAAATTGTATCCTCTATATATATATAAAATGTATAATCATCGTTTGTAATTTCGTGTACATATATAATTTCATAATTGATAATAAAAACTTGTAACATTATAAAACTAATTATTCGTTTTGACGTTATATTACACATTTCGTTTATTACACGGTTCGTTTTACATTTTATCGCTTCATAGCCCGTCGGGCTCGGCCCAAAGTGTAACGGTACTTAGGTTCATTAACCCTTTGTTTAGTTTGGGCCCAATACAACATTGGCCCATTAATGTTTTTAAATCAAACTGGCCCATTTAACGAAACCATTTACCTTAAATTTCTGGCCCAATACGTCACACGGCCCAATTAAAAACGTAACAAGCCCAACCATTGTTTGCTTAGCCCATTTATGGTTTTTGGTCCCTTAACCCTTTGGCCCAAGCCCATTGTTTGCTTAGCCCATTTAGATGATGATGAAAAAGAAATGAACCAACACACACAAAAAGAAAGAGCTGGGTTTTTGGTCAAATGGACCTCCGACCTGTAACACCCCCAAATTTGATGATTTGCGGAAGCTTGTTTTGGGTGTTACTAATCAATAACAAAGCACAAAGATAAATAGCAAACGACTCTATATGCGTCTTTTTAACAAAATATATTGATAATTGAAATGTTTACAACATTTAAAGATTTACATAGCTCGAGTTAATTAAAATGAGATTTCAGTACATAAGTACTTGTACAAAATATACTAATGCAAGAAAATCTCAATCGTCTGCATGCTGACTCGAGCTAAAATCCTGAAGCTGAAACATCCTACTGCTTGGTACCTGCGATATATGCTAAAAGGTCAGCTAGAAAGCTGGTGAGCTCACAGGTTTGAAATCAGTTAATATAGTATGAACCGCAAGTTTTAAAATAATGAATTGCATCCAGCAATTAAATAATGAATTGCATCCAGCAATTAAATGATAGTCATCGTGTATACAGCCATGAGCACATAGTTGAGCTTAACTCGAGGGCCGGGTCCCCTATAGAGAATTCCGGGCGAGGTGCCTCCACGAATGCCCAATCAACATTCGTCTTCCCAAATATTAGTACGTCCGTTTACCCGGTTAGTGCTTGCTAACCCGGACGAGGTGGGTCAATCCTATATGGTACCATATACTAATATTCACGCTACAATGTATTAACAACTATGCTGACGGAGGACTTTAAAATGATTAGTTTCGAAAAACTCATGTAGTATATGAAAAGTTGGTACTTGCGTTCACATGTTAAAAGTTGAGCAATATATCACACCCCTGAGTAAAGCAGTAAAAGAGGGGCTATGAGACTCACCTGAGTCTGAAAGCGTTTAAACAAACGTAAGTTGATTAGCCGAGTATGAAGTCCAAAGACTTGTAACCTGAGGGTGTCCACGACACGCGATGGTTATAAACATGATTGGGTATCTCAAAAGATCACCCTTGTAGTTGTTACACAACTATATATATGTCCAAATTACTACGATTTGGTTGATTTGTTAAGTGTTTGAAAACGTGTACGGCCCGTTGGTGACGGATTTGTAATAATAATCTCAACTATTATTATTTTGATTTCGTGGCGTTTCACTTGAAAAATGTGTTTTAGAAGCCGTTACGGAATCTAAGTACGGGGGTCCGGGGGCAGCGCCCCTGGTAGCGGGGTCCAAGGGGCAGAGCCCCTGGCTGGGGTCGAGCTGCCAGGTCAGCTTGGAAAATTTTTATTTCTACTATATTGCTTTGACGAAAAACGCATCTGGGATCTGAATTCGAGCAAAATCGAGTGATAAATTTCGAGTCTCGACACTTAGTAAAAATCTGAGTTTTCTGTGTTTTGCGACACAATATGCGACACAAGGGTAGTTATGCGACACAAGGGTTGTGTCGCATAAAAATGCGACACAATGTCTATGCGACACAAGGGTTGTGTCGCATAGATGCGAGATGCTGATTCAACAGCGACATAGTGATTGTGTCGTATGGAAATACGACATAGAATACGACATAGTGGTTGTGTCGCAGGACTTGCGACACTAATTATCTGGTACGACATAAGGTACGACACAAGGGATTTTATGCGACATAAAGGCCAAAATACGACACAACATGCGACACAATGCTTGTGTCGCATGGATGAACACCAGCCCAGAAAGTCCGGCTGTTAACGTTTTTCCGGCGAAAAATCCGTTTTAAACTCGTTTTTAAGCTATGAAATCGTGTTCTATACATTGTAATGGACATATACTAGTTATAAAGACAACCACAAATGAAAAATACTAAGAATCAAGAGATTTCGGGATTTTGTCGGAAACTTACAATTTGCCGAAATGAAAATCCGGAAAGGTAGAAATGTAGATCGTTGCGAGGTGGTCGTGAATCTCTAAAAATATTGGTGATTCGGTTGCGTTTCGTGACGTTATTTTGCGGTTTTGTGAGTTTTTTGGTGATTTGGTGATTTTGGAGGAAATAAGAGAAGAGAGAGAGAATTGATAGAAGAATGAGAAAGAAAAGGAGTGGGAGGTGGGGTTATCCCCACTTTTCAGTTTCTCGCCCCGCGTTCCGCGTGGTGTTCGTTTGCTCCGTCGTTTAAACGTTAAATAATTATTAACATTTTGATTATAAGTTTTAAAATACGATTTATTACGCGATATATTGTTTAAATATTTTACAAATCAATTTATATTTGTGTTATAAGATGTAAGTTAGTTTGTTTATTTAGTTTACGCATTTTATTGTTTTAAATTGTGTAAGTTCGGTTTGTACGATACGAATTGAATACAAAATATTATCAAAATAATATTTTTGACATAAAAGCGTTATTTAATAAAATGGGTCACCAACGTCCGTATTTGATTGAATCGAAATACATTCGATTTAAATTGCGTACGATTTAATCAAATCGCATTTTCGTATATATTCAACAATATATATAATTCGATACATCAATTAGCCTAGCACAGAACTAATTACATGTATTAACATATGATTAGGCACTAATTACTAGTCCTAATTTGGCGGGTGTTACATTCTCCCCCTGTTAAGAGAATTTCGTCCCGAAATTTAGCTCGAGGTCGTGTTTGATGTAGAATCAGTGAATAGTTGCGGATATTTGAGTCGCATTTGGTCTTCCCGTTCCCAGGTGAATTCCGGACCACGCCGCGAATTCCATCTGACCTTGACAATGGGAATACGACTTTGTTTCAGTTGTTTGACCTCACGGTCCATAATTTCAGCGGGTTCCTCAACGAAGTGAAGTTTATCGTCAACACGAATTTCATCTAGTGGGATAATAAGTGTCTCATCAGACAGACACTTCTTCAAATTTGAAATATGAAAAGTGGGGTGCACGCTGCTGAGTTCGGATGGCAGCTGCAATCGATAAGCTACGGGGCCAATCCGTTCGAGGATCTCAAAAGGCCCGATATACCTGGGATTTAACTTCCCGCGTTTGCCAAAACGGATGACGCCTTTCCAAGGCGATACTTTTAAGAGTACTCGATCCCCAACTTGGAACTCGAGTGGTTTGCGTCTCACGTCAGCATAACTTTTCTGACGATCACGTGCGGCTTTGAGTCGGTTTTGGATTTCCACTATTTTCTCAGTGGTGGCGTGAATGAGTTCAGGACCAGTGAGTTGACTATCTCCCACTTCAGTCCAACAGATCGGTGATCGGCACTTACGACCGTACAGTGCCTCAAAAGGTGCAGCCTTAATGCTGGCGTGATAACTGTTATTGTACGAGAATTCGCACAACGGTAGATGTTTTTCCCAGTTTGTACCGAAATCAACTACGCAGGCGCGTAGCATATCTTCCAGGGTCTGAATGGTTCGTTCACTTTGGCCGTCGGTTTGAGGATGGTATGCGGTACTCATATCAAGACGAGTACCCAAAGCTTTTTGAAGTGATTGCCAAAAGTGAGAAGTGAAGCGGGCATCTCTGTCAGAGATGATCGAGATTGGAACACCGTGATGAGAAACGATTTCTTTAATGTAGATTTGTGCAAGGCGCTCCATTTTATCGTTTTCTTTGATTGCCAGGAAGTGAGCAGATTTGGTGAGACGATCGACGATCACCCAAATGGTATCGCAACCGCTCGCCGACTTGGGTAGTTTGGTTATGAAATCCATGGCAATTTGTTCCCATTTCCATTCAGGGATTTCAGGTTGTTGGAGTAAACCAGGTGGTTTCTGATGTTCGGTTTTGACTTTCGAGCAAGTAAGACACTTGCTGACATAAGTGGCGATTTCGGCTTTCATGTTTGGCCACCAATAAAATTCCTTGATACCGTGGTACATCTTATCGGATCCCGGATGAATAGAATATTTAGACTTGTGAGCCTCGTCCATCACCAAGTCTCTTAAGTTCCCAAAACTAGGCATACAGATTCGGTTTGAGAAATACCTAATCCCATTAGGTCTGATTTCGAATTGTTTGTCAATACCCCGCAAGGCTTTATCTTTGATGTTTTCAGATTTCAGGGCTTCGATCTGAGCGGTATGAATTTGAATGGTAAGATCGTTATGAATGGTCATACTGAGGGCTCGGACTCGAAGTGGTTTTGATCGTTCCTTTCGACTGAGGGCATCGGCTACAACATTAGCCTTCCCTGGATGGTACTTGATCTCGCAATCGTAATCGGTAAGCAACTCGACCCATCGACGTTGCCTCATATTGAGATCCTTCTGATCGAAGATATGTTGGAGACTTTTGTGATCGGTAAAGATGGTGCACTTAGTGCCGTAGAGATAATGTCTCCAGATTTTTAGAGCAAAAATGACAGCTCCAAGTTCGAGATCGTGAGTGGTGTAGTTCTTTTCATGAATTTTCAGCTGTCGTGAGGCATAAGCAATGACCTTGTCTCGTTGCAAAAGCACGCAACCAAGACCTTGGTGAGAAGCATCGCAGTATACCACGAAGTCATCGGTGCCTTCGGGTAAGGATAGAATTGGAGCACTGCAAAGCTTTTGTTTCAAAAGTTGGAACGCTGACTCTTGTTTTTCGGTCCAATCGAACCTTTTGTCCTTCTGAGTCAGTACCGTAAGTGGTTGAGCTATTTTAGAGAAATTTTCGATAAATCGTCGATAATACCCAGCAAGACCCAAGAATTGTCGTACTTCAGTTGCAGAGGTGGGTGCTTGCCAGTCTTTGATAGCCTCGATCTTTGATGGGTCAACGTGAATTCCCTGACTGTCGATCACGTGACCAAGAAATTGAACAGTTTGGATCCAGAACTCACACTTAGAGAATTTAGCATAAAGCTCCTCGTGTCTAAGTAGTTCAAGGATGGTTTTGAGGTGTTGCGCATGTTCTTGCTCGTTGCGCGAGTAAATGAGTATGTCATCGATAAAGACAATTACAAACTTGTCGAGGTAAGGTTTGCACACCCGGTTCATGAGGTCCATGAATACAGCCGGTGCGTTGGTTAGACCAAAGGGCATCACTTGGAATTCGTAGTGCCCGTAACGAGTTCTGAAAGCAGTTTTTGGAATATCGGTGTCGCAAACTCGTAATTGATGATAACCTGATCGCAGATCGATTTTTGAGTAAAAACTTGAACCCTGAAGTTGGTCGAATAGATCATCAATGCGAGGAAGTGGGTATCGGTTTTTGACGGTCAATTTGTTCAATTCTCGGTAGTCGATGCACATTCGGAATGAACCGTCCTTCTTTTTGACAAATAAGACTGGAGCTCCCCAAGGTGAAGAACTCGGTCTAATGAATCCTCGATCCAGAAGTTCCTGTAACTAAGAGGACAACTCCTGAAGTTCAGATGGGGCTAAACGGTATGGTGCGCGGGCCACCGGTGCGGCACCCGGCACGAGATCAATCGAGAACTCAACCTGTCTAAGCGGAGGTAGACCAGGTAATTCTTCCGGAAAGACTTCGGGAAAGTCTCTAACAATTGGTACATCCTCAAGTCGCTTCTCCTCCGACTTCTTCTCTGTGATGTGTGTAAGTATTGCGGGGTAACCCTTTCTCAGAAATTTTCGGGTTTTTAAGCAGGAGATTATATTGAGTCCCGTCCCACCGGTCTCCCCCTGTATGATCAAGGTTCCACCAACGGCGAGTGGGATACGGACGATTTTATCATGACAAACGATTTCAGCTCGATGCTTGGACAACCAGTCCATTCCGATAATGACGTCGAAACTTCCGATTTCAATGGGTATAAGGTCGATCGAAAAGGTTTCGTCAGCTAGGTTTAAAGTGCAATTAGGTATCACACTGGTGGTTTCTACAAGTTTTCCATTTGCTAGCTCTACAGTGTACTTAACATCTAAGGCAACAGGAGTGATGTCAAGTAATGGGCAAAAATCATCGGAGATAAAGCTTCTATCAGCACCAGTATCAAATAGAACGGAAGCAGTTAAGTTGTTGAGGAGGAACATACCCGAGACCACATTCGGGTCTTGGCGGGCGTCCCCAGATTTGATGACAAAAGCTCTGCTGCGAGTGTTGTTGTTGTTGCTGTTGTTGCGGTTGTTGTTGTTGTTGTTGTTCTTCAGTTTTGGGCACGAGTCCCTGAAATGCCCAGGTTTCCCACACTCAAAGCATACTTTGGGTGGTCTGGTGTTGTTGTTGGAATTGTTGTTGGTAGGAGAGCGGCAATCTTTTGTGAGGTGGCCGTACCTCTTGCAGTTGTTGCAAAAGGGACCACAGGAACCTTCATGGTGGCGACTGCACTTGGAACAATAAGGTTTGCTCCCAGTGTAGCCCCGGATGATGTCAGTGGTGGTGTTGTAAGCTTTGATGGTGTCGGGTTTCTTGTTTTGTTAGTTGGAGGGGTTGTTGTGGTAGTCAGACCACTTGCGTTTGTTGTTATGGGAGGATGAAGTGGGTGGTTCAGAATCTTGGCTCATGGACATTAGGTCTTGGGCCAATAGGATCGCACCGTCAATGTTGGTTGGTTTTGAAGAGATGACATGTCCCCGAACAGGATCAGGGAGACCAAGGGTGTACTTCCTGATTTTATCAGGTTCAGTGCTAACCATAGCTGGGCGGAGGGCAGCTAGTTGTTGAAACCTGGTGGTATAACCATCGATATCACCACCCTGAACCTTTAAGTTCCAGAACTCCTCATCTAGCTTTTGGAGTTTGGCGATAGAGCAGTATTTGGCAGTGAGTTTTGCCTTCAATTCCTCCCAAGTGAGTTGGTAGGCAATGTCAGCACCCACTGATTGGGTATATGAATTCCACCAAGAGTGGGCATCATCTTCAAGAGAGCAGGTGGCGAAGTTTACTTTGTTGTTCTCCGCGCATTTACTAACACGGAAAACAGTTTCCATTTTCTCGAACCATCTGATCAGTCCGATGGCTCCTTCAGAACCCTTGAAGCTCGAGGGTTTGCAGCTTTGGAAGTCCTTGTAAGAACAAGGTTTGACGGCAGAGGTTCCAGCGGTATCGCTGTTTCTTGTGGAGTTGGGTGGGGTATTCCGAGCCAAGGCTTCAGTAACAGCCTGGGTTATGAGTGACGTGATCTGAGCATCTGTGTAAGGTCGTGTCTTTGGCGGCATGATTCTTCAATAAAAGAAATGAAGATACATGAGATTTTGTAAGAAAATTGTATTTATTTCAGATGTACGTGTATAAAGGTGGTAATACATAACATCAATATGAAAAAGAATTATGGCAATTAATATGAGTTGAATAACAAGAAATATTTGATAGCTAATACGAGTTCAAAGGTTACATCCTACAGATGTATTACAAAAGATGTCGGGAATTGTTACATCCGACTGAATTATAGAGTAGCGCGTAGATAGTTACTAGATTACAGGATAGATTACAAGACAAAGACTACACTAGTCTTGACGTAGATTAATTTGTTCCATCATCGTGACAAGACGGTCCACAGTGTTTGCAAGCCTGCTAGCTTGTCGGGCGTTGTCTTCTGCTAGCGCAAGTCGTTGTGTTATTCCGCGCGCATACTCTTCTGCTTCACGTGAGCGTTGCACACATTCTTCCATCCTTTGTTGTAGAAGGGCATTTTCCACCCTTATTTCTATAATTTGGTTGCGAAGGACATCCATGTTGTTGTTTGTGGTTTCAAGGTCGTCGGAGACCTGTTCTATGCGTTCAAGAGACGTAAGTCGCCAGTTTTCATTTGTTTCCTGCAACACGACATCCATGGTGCGAAGTCGCTGCTCGTGTTGATTTACCCTAGCAGTTAAAGCCGGTAAGGCGATGTGAGTGGGATACGGGCCAGCTCGAGGCAACCTGTTGTTCCTCCTTGCTACCCTTGGGTTCTGCGACCCGGATGGAGAACGAGATGAATTTGATGGGATGTTTGCCATTTCTGAGAAAAAGCGTTAGTAAGATTGAGGCCTATATTCATATAGCTCCTATATAATATAGCCTATTGAGTGTCTAGCATAAACATGTTTGAGTCTCGGTTCTCTCGAGGTCAGAGTCTTCTATTGTATCCTGTTCAGCCATAACTACTTTCAGATCTTACATCATCTTTGCTTAATTGTACATAGTTGATCAGGCTATGTTAAATTAAACTCGTATGCTGTAATCCCTGAACCAGTCATACCTAATAAGGAATACTGCCTAATGGTCATAGTCTAGGCTCACTAAATGCAACCTAGTTCACTATAACCTTAGGCTCTGATACCAATCTGTAACACCCCCAAATTTGATGATTTGCGGAAGCTTGTTTTGGGTGTTACTAATCAATAACAAAGCACAAAGATAAATAGCAAACGACTCTATATGCGTCGTTTTAACAAAATATATTGATAATTGAAATGTTTACAACATTTAAAGATTTACATAGCTCGAGTTAATTAAAATGAGATTTCAGTACATAAGTACTTGTACAAAATATACTAATGCAAGAAAATCTCAATCGTCTGCATGCTGACTCGAGCTAAAATCCTGAAGCTGAAACATCCTACTGCTTGGTACCTGCGATATATGCTAAAAGGTCAGCTAGAAAGCTGGTGAGCTCACAGGTTTAAAATCAGTTAATATAGTATGAACCGCAAGTTTTAAAATAATGAATTGCATCCAGCAATTAAATAATGAATTGCATCCAGCAATTAAATGATAGTCATCGTGTATACAGCCATGAGCACATAGTTGAGCTTAACTCGAGGGCCGGGTCCCCTATAGAGAATTCCGGGCGAGGTGCCTCCACGAATGCCCAATCAACATTCGTCTTCCCAAATATTAGTACGTCCGTTTACCCGGTTAGTGCTTGCTAACCCGGACGAGGTGGGTCAATCCTATATGGTACCATATACTAATATTCACGCTACAATGTATTAACAACTATGCTGACGGATGACTTTAAAATGATTAGTTTCGAAATACTCATGTAGTATATGAAAAGTTGGTACTTGCGTTCACATGTTAAAAGTTGAGCAATATATCACACCCCTGAGTAAAGCAGTAAAAGAGGGGCTATGAGACTCACCTGAGTCTGAAAGCGTTTAAACAAACGTAAGTTGATTAGCCGAGTATGACGTCCAAAGACTTGTAACCTGAGGGTGTCCACGACACGCGATGGTTATAAACATGATTGGGTATCTCAAAAGATCACCCTTGTAGTTGTTACACAACTATATATATGTCCAAATTACTACGATTTGGTTGATTTGTTAAGTGTTTGAAAACGTGTACGGCCCGTTGGTGACGGATTTGTAATAATAATCTCAACTATTATTATTTTGATTTCGTGGCGTTTCACTTGAAAAATGTGTTTTAGAAGCCGTTACGGAATCTAAGTACGGGGGTCCGGGGGCAGCGCCCCTGGTAGCGGGGTCCAAGGGGCAGAGCCCCTAGCTGGGGTCGAGCTGCCAGGTCAGCTTGGAAAATTTTTATTTCTACTATATTGCTTTGACGAAAAACGCATCTGGGATCTGAATTCGAGCAAAATCGAGTGATAAATTTCGAGTCTCGACACTTAGTAAAAATCTGAGTTTTCTGTGTTTTGCGACACAATATGCGACACAAGGGTAGTTATGCGACACAAGGGTTGTGTCGCATAAAAATGCGACACAATGTCTATGCGACACAAGGGTTGTGTCGCATAGATGCGAGATGCTGATTCAACAGCGACATAGTGATTGTGTCGTATGGAAATACGACATAGAATACGACATAGTGGTTGTGTCGCAGGACTTGCGACACTAATTATCTGGTACGACATAAGGTACGACACAAGGGATTTTATGCGACATAAAGGCCAAAATACGACACAACATGCGACACAATGCTTGTGTCGCATGGATGAACACCAGCCCAGAAAGTCCGGCTGTTAACGTTTTTCCGGCGAAAAATCCGTTTTAAACTCGTTTTTAAGCTATGAAATCGTGTTCTATACATTGTAATGGACATATACTAGTTATAAAGACAACCACAACTGAAAAATACTAAGAATCAAGAGATTTCGGGATTTTGTCGGAAACTTACAATTTGCCGAAATGAAAATCCGGAAAGGTAGAAATGTAGATCGTTGCGAGGTGGTCGTGAATCTCTAAAAATATTGGTGATTCGGTTGCGTTTCGTGACGTTATTTTGCGGTTTTGTGAGTTTTTTGGTGATTTGGTGATTTTGGAGGAAATAAGAGAAGAGAGAGAGAATTGATAGAAGAATGAGAAAGAAAAGGAGTGGGAGGTGGGGTTATCCCCACTTTTCAGTTTCTCGCCCCGCGTTCCGCGTGGTGTTCGTTTGCTCCGTCGTTTAAACGTTAAATAATTATTAACATTTTGATTATAAGTTTTAAAATACGATTTATTACGCGATATATTGTTTAAATATTTTACAAATCAATTTATATTTGTGTTATAAGATGTAAGTTAGTTTGTTTATTTAGTTTACGCATTTTATTGTTTTAAATTGTGTAAGTTCGGTTTGTACGATACGAATTGAATACAAAATATTATCAAAATAATATTTTTGACATAAAAGCGTTATTTAATAAAATGGGTCACCAACGTCCGTATTTGATTGAATCGAAATACATTCGATTTAAATTGCATACGATTTAATCAAATCGCATTTTCGTATATATTCAACAATATATATAATTCGATACATCAATTAGCCTAGCACAGAACTAATTACATGTATTAACATATGATTAGGCACTAATTACTAGTCCTAATTTGGCGGGTGTTACACGACCGGATCCACAAAAGGTGGAGGTTTGGTGACTTTTTGACTCCAAACGCAGTATAAAATTCCCGTGTTTTCGTACCCGATCGTTATGTAGTATAATGTTTTCAAATATTAAATTTCTAAAATTATAATCGTTTATAATTTTAATTGCAGTATTAAAAAAAAAAAAAAAAAAAAACTTTTAACTAGGATATAAAATTATACCTTTGTTTCACTTTGAATATACGGATAGTTTTTAGTACATAAAATGTATTTAAATTTCTAACGGAGTAATTATATATTATTCTTGACAATAATATTTTGTTTGGAAATGTTTTGCACTAACATTCGTATTTTAGATTGTGCGTTCTTTCAGATTTGTCGGTATACGATTATTATATAATCGTTTCATGTTATTTATATATATAATTATATAAATCGTACTCGATTACTTCGGTATCATACTTAAATAATACGTGATTTGAAAGTTTAAATTTGGCGCGAAAAATGCCCTTTTTGACCGGGTGTCACAGCAGACATTGCCAATTTCATAGTTGGAGGGATCAAAAGAAAAGGGATGATTTCATCGCGAAGACAAAAATTCTTCCGCGACGTCAAGCATTACTTTTGGGATGATCCGTATTTGTTCAAGGTCTGTCCCGACCAAATAGTAAGAAGATGTGTCGATGGGAAGGAAGCCGAACACATACTCCACCAAAGCCATCACGGACCCACCAGAGGACATCATGCAGCTAATCTGACAGTACAGAAAGTTTACGACTCAGGATTCTACTGGCCCACCATTTTCAGAGACGCATAAGATTTGGTGAAACGCTACGATATTTGCCAGAGGTTTGGAAATATCACAACGCGCAACGAAATGCCGTTGACGAATATCCAAGCATGTGAAATATTTGACATATGGGGATTAGATTTCATGGGACCATTTCCGAAATCTTACGGAAAAGAATACATTCTAGTGGCTGTCGATTACGTATCCAGATGGGCTGAAGCTCAAGCCTTTCCAACAAATGACTCAAGAGTGGTAACCAAGTTCTTAAAACAGCTATTCTGTCGGTTTGGAACACCTCGAGCGATCATCAACGATCGAGGCACACACTTTTGCAATACTCAGTTTATGAAACTATTGCAACAATATGGTGTTACCTACAAGACCTCTACGGCCTATCACCCGCAGACGAATGGGAAATCAGAGATTACAAACTGGGCACTAAAAAGGATCTTGGAACGAACAGTTGGTCAACACAAGGAGAGATGGGTAGATAAGCTAGACGAAGCTTTATGGGCATTCTGGACAGCTTATAAAACGCCATTAGGAACAACCCCCTATAGGCTCGTTTATGGAAAAACATGTCATCTTCCGATTGAACTCGAATACAAAGCTTACTGGGCACTGAAGAACTGTAGTTTAGATCCCACTATAACGGGAACGCATTGGAAAATGCAACCGAACGAACTAGCAGAGTTAAGGGATCAAGCTTATGAAAGCTCCTACAAATTTAAGGAAAGAACTAAGTTGCTCCACGATTCAAAGCTCCGCCCCACACGCTTCAATCCAGGTGATAAAGTTCTACTCTTTAACTCCCGATTTAAGAAGTTTTCTGGTAAGTTCAAAACGAGATGGAGCGGTCCATTCACAATCTCTAAGGTATTTCCTTATGGTGCCATCGAACTCGAGGCCCCAGATGGAAATTTCAAAGTAAACGGTCACCGTTTAAAACATTACGTAGAAGACTTTCCCTCAACCGAGGAAGTCTATAACTACGAATCACCCTAATAGAATAATAGGTATGAAAGAGTCAAGCTACGAGACTCGATAAACAAAGCGCTCTTGGGAGGCATCCCAAGCCTATCTTATATTTTCAGTATTGATTTTCTTTTACTTTTGTGTTTGATCTAATCCATTTTTTTCTATGCAGTACCTCGCCTTATGAAAGACTAATGATTATAAACCATTAACCTTTTGTATTTTGCAGGATGAGTTCGCAGTCAGCCAGAGCACGAGCCCCCAGTCAGAGACGCTCATGTGCCATGTATCACTCCCGGAGTTCATCACCGGGTCGTAGCATGAGGACCGTCAGGGGATCACAGTCACCGCCACCTCAATTGGATGAGATTTTGGCAGACTTGGTGGAGGTGAACATTCAGGAGATATACCTGTTACGTCCCATCCATGCCAGGTTACCTTCATCTCACCAATCAGAGGGACGGACCGCAGGGACCTCCAGAGTACCCACCTTTGAGCATGGGGTAACTACTGCTGACCCTGCTGTCTATTGGTCGATACTGAGAGCCCTCGAGGTCCAGCACACTGCCATCACTGAGATCCACACTGCTCTGGGATTTCCCTCCACACCTGTGTGCCCCTTTCAGATGGGACCTGATCCCGCTCCGCACATTCCACCGTGGGACATATTCCCACCTTGGAGCATGACTGCGCAGGACCACCCCACTTTTATGGACCCACTAGAGGAGGAGACTGCTGCACTAGATGCTTGGATTCAGGATCCAGAGGATGGTACCGCATCTCAGGTCTATACCATCGAGGAGTCATCATCACCCACATCGGTAATTGAGAACACGATCTTCGTGGATGATGACTTCACCGACTGGGAGACGCTCTCTGCTGACATGGATTAGCTTGTAGTAGTTACTTTATTTGTGTTTAGTATTAACAAGTATTAATGGTGTTTATTATTAACTTGTGTTGACATTTGTGTTTTCTGAAGGATGTTTATTATGCAGAACTCGAAGTAGGATCTATGGAACAAGTTCATTTTAATGAGCCTGGTTCATTTCCAGCAAATTCACACACTTGAATCTGGTCCATAAAATCCAGTGGCAACGCACATAGCACAAGGAAGTACCTCTTCTAACCTTATTTTGCTTGATTAGACACACTAAAATTCTAAGTAAAACTCTAAGTGTGGGATTATTACTCACAAATAGAGAATAAATTCGAAAATATTGACCCACATTCAAAAATCTAAGTGTGGGATTAACCTAACTTAGAAATAGAACATTAGGGACAATGTTCTTTTAAGTGTGGGATAGCAGTAGTATTGACTACTGTAGTGCAACATGAAATTTTGATCAATCTTTTTAGCAAAACTCAGATTTTCAGCAAAATTTTTAAAATTTTTGAATCATGGAAAGTCCAAAAAGGGTATTTCTGGGCAACAAAAGTTCAAAAGAATTGGAAAAGCGACTATGACGAGCAAAACTCTTTGATAACTTTCAAACTAAGTTTCAAAACAAGCAATCGCATGACTAGGCACAAAACCACCCAAAATGAGTGAGGAATCTTGAGCCATATAAAAAAATTCACCTTTAATGCTTCACTTTTCGATTGTGAGAGTGCCGATGTATGCCTTCTTAAGTTAGAACTTGTTCGAAGAATACATTTCGAAATTACAAAGATGAGCGTCATACGTGACGAAGGTGCAATTAGAGGATCTTGACATTCCCTAGGATAAAACCCTCTCGTAAAACCCCCGTTTTCAAGCCTGACCCTGCCAATGCCCATTTTCGGCATTGAAGATCATTCAGAAAACCTGTTGAGCCTTAGCCTTTTCGTTTCAAATACTCACTTCAAAACCAATCCTTCCTTTACATCTCTTGGCCATAGCCTAAGTTTCTGTTATGTCAGAAGAATTACTACAAGAAACACACTCAGAAGGAATCCCAAAAGGAAAAAGAATATCATCCAAAAAAGGACTCCAAAGAAAGCATAAACAATGCTGCCAAAGAAATCAAAGAGCTAAAAACCCAAGGATCATTTAAAGCAAAGGGAAAGGTTCTTCAAAGAAGAAAAATGTAACACCCCCAAAATTAGCAGTTTGCGGAAGCGATGTTTTAGGTGTTACTAATCAATAATCACAAGCACAAAGGATACAGTGAATGACTCTAAATGAGACGTTCGAAAAGTTATTACATTAATACATAAGTAGTTTCAAAATACAAGCTCGAGTTCGAGTAAATTCCTAGAGATTCTAGTACATAATAGTAAGTACAAAAGTAATGTATGAAAATCTCCAAGCTTGTAAATGCATGCGACTCGAGCTAAGTAAGCTTATCCTGCTGGGCATCCCTACTGATGCTGTGTACCTGAGAAGCATTACTAAAACGGTCAACCAAAAAGGTTGGTGAATCTCACAGGTTTGTAAGTAAGTAAACAGTTTGAACACACAAGTAGTATTGTAAATCATAGCCAGCCAGTAATTAATGATCACAGGTTATGCTCATCATTAACTTAAGTTTTAATAAGTGGTGGTCGCAGGATATGCAGACCGTTTGATACAATTGCCATGAGCCACCATAGTTGAAGCTTAACGTACAGTAAATATAGGTACCCCCTCATGAATGTAATCCAAAACATTCATACGGAACGAGTAAGAAATGCCCGTTTCTACAGGAACGGTTCGTGGTAGTGCTTGCTACCCCGGGAGGGGATTGTCAGTCCCATATGGATCCATATACTAAAACTCGCGCTTATCACATAACTAACAACTATGGTTCAGGAGGATTTCATTGGATTAGTCGTAAACTCATGCAGTTGGCGTATTCGTAATCTCATACAGTAAGTAAATCATGGCAGTAAGTAAGTTTTGTGTGTTCATGTAAAACAGTAATGCATCTCACCCCTGAGTATAAAACAGTAAAGTAGGGGCTGTAAGACTCACCTGAGTCTGGAAGACAATGCAGTAAGTAAGCAAGTAGTATCCCGAACTAGCAACCCTTAGCGTCCTAATACGCATAAGGTTTAGTAAGTAAATGGAATACTTGTAAAGTATCCATGCTAGTTGTTCCCAAACTAGTTAATGTCCATTAGTTTGTTTGTAAGTTTGTAATCGTTTGTAAATCGTAGTTTGTATAAAAGTTGTACGGTCCGTTTGTTATCGGTGTATAATAATAATTCCATCCATTATTATTATGTATTCATAGTAGTTGTACAGTTGTAAAGTATACTCGTATAGTCGTTTGTTTGTATTACAACATGTATCGTTTGCGTAAGTTCCAATGGGCTTAAACCCCAAAGGGTACGAGTGAAACCTCGTAAGTATTCGAGTGTATGTTCGTATCAGTTAACGTGTAATCCAGCACGTAACTAGTGAGTGAACTTGTTAGTTCGTATCGTATGTAATCCCGTGTAATGTACAAGTGTAAGTTCGTTGGAGTGTAATCTCCTAAGTATTTCCAAGTGTAATCTCGTACGCGTGTGTGAGTGAAATCTCACGTTTAGTTTAGTATAGCCTTGTACATATTCAAGTATCGTTGTATACTTTCAAAAGTATAGTATTTTCATGTATAAGTAACGCCGAGTAAAGTACGTTTATGTTTTAAGTATATTCTATACTTGTATAAAATGTAAGTGCCAAACAGCCTGTTTTAGCGTCACTTGTATGCGTCACTTATGTGTGGTATGCGGCACTTAAGTAGTGTCGGTATTCAGTGTCTGTGTAACAATGTATGCGGCACTTAAGTAGTGTCGGTATTTGGATAGTGCGTCACTAAGTAAGTGACGTTAGTAAGTATTGTTTTTCATCAGTGCGTCACTATGATAGTGACGGTATTCAGTGTCGTAGTCAAACAGTGCGTCACTAATAAAGTGACGGTATTCAGTAAGTAAATCAGTTTGTAAGGCGACACTGGACAAGTGTCGGTATATGTATTTATGCGTCACTGATGAAGTGACGGTATGAGGGTCGGTGACGTCATCAGTAGTAACCGGACGTCATTCGTTTCTACTGAAAGTTATAAGTTTCTACCGATGATAGCGACACTAAGGAAGTGTCGCTTGTTTCTGCCGAAGGTTATATGATGGCGTCACTAAAGGAGTGACGCTCGTTACAACTGACGCTCGTTACTACTGAAAGTTATATGGAGGCGTCACTAAGTAAGTATCGTGTTGTTTCTGCCGAAGGCGTTATGACTGCGTCACTAGTGAAGTGACGGTATAGTGTTTTAGCGGCACAGAGGAAGTGTCGTGTATGGCGAGTCGTGATCTATGCGTCACTAAGGCGAAGTGCCGCATAACTGGCGTGAGCCATGCGACACTAACTTCTGTCCAGTTTTTGATTCGAGTCGAAAACGTATTTAGCGAGTTCCGTTCAAGTTGAAACTTTTACACAAGTTATATTATGTTATGTAGAGTTCATAAAAATTGTTGGATGTCATTTTTAATGTTCGTGGTGTCGTTTTATTTAAAATGACCAAAACTGACATTTTCGTGAAGGTGTTCAAAAACGAGTTTAGATTACATATTTGGACATTACTAAGTTAGGGAAACAATAATCTAGCAAAATAAAAGCAATCGGAAAAGTTTCGGGTCGCCGGAAAACTTACAAAGTTGTCGAAACGAAAATCCGAAAAGATGAGTTTGTAGCCCTCGTTCTCGTGATCACTTTTCTCCAAAACGAGCCTAGCTTCCGAGGTGTTTTAAGGGTAGTTTTTAGGTGTTTTTGGGTGGTGATTTAGAGAGAGAGAGAGAAACCGTAGAGAGAGAGAGAGGGAGAGAATGATTGAGAGTGGGTTGTGTTTGTGTTTGTGTGTGGATTTGATCAAAAGGGTGAGGGGGGTGGTGTCCCCTTACCTTGGCCGGTTGGGGTGGGGCCACCATGGTGTGGTCTCACCAAACTTTGTTTCCTCCGTGTTTGCGCTCCGTGCGGTGTTCGTTTCCCCGGTCGTTTAAACGTTAAAATCATTTTGTACGCGATTAAATATACGTTTTAAATTACGAAATATTATCCGATTATTAAGTTGAAGTATTTTATCCAAATACTAGTTTTCAAGTTATAAATCATAACTTTGTTTGTTTTGTCGGTTGGTCGAGTTTTCGGAGAGTTCGGTGACGTTTAAATCAAAACGTACGTTTTCCGTTATATTATAAACATAATATAAAGTAATAGTCAAAGTAATTAAATAATTTCACATTATTTAATAATCGTTTTACAATATCCGCAAGTTTGTACAATTGTTGTTTTATACGATATGTACGAATCGTATACGCGTATATATATATATTCCATCCATATATGTGACACCCCACCCCTCGCGATGGCCCTATGGGCTCGAGGGAGGCGGTGAGCCTGCCACCAGCTGAGGCTTATTGGGCCTAGGTCTGCAGCCCAATGCACCCCAACCCATCACTATTGCTGAGGCCCACCCCTCTATTAGCCAATAGTAGGTTGTTGTGAGACTTGAACTCAAGACCTCACCTTTAATATCAAGTGTTTCCACTTGATATCACCAATTGAGCTGCAGCTCAATTGGTGATATCAAGTGGAAACACTTGATATTAAAGGTGAGGTCTTGAGTTCAAGTATCACAACAACCTACTATTGGCTAATAGAGGGGTGGGCCTCAGCAATAGTGATGGGTTGGGGTGCATTGGGCTGCAGACCTAGGCCCAATAAGCCTCAGCTGGTGGCAGGCTCACCGCCTCCCTCGAGCCCATAGGGCCATCGCGAGGGGTGGGGTGTCACAGAAAAAGTGCACTTTTTCTGTGACACCCCACCCCTCGCGATGGCCCTATGGGCTCGAGGGAGGCGGTGAGCCTGCCACCAGCTGAGGCTTATTGGGCCTAGGTCTGCAGCCCAATGCACCCCAACCCATCACTATTGCTGAGGCCCACCCCTCTATTAGCCAATAGTAGGTTGTTGTGAGACTTGAACTCAAGACCTCACCTTTAATATCAAGTGTTTCCACTTGATATCACCAATTGAGCTGCAGCTCAATTGGTGATATCAAGTGGAAACACTTGATATTAAAGGTGAGGTCTTGAGTTCAAGTCTCACAACAACCTACTATTGGCTAATAGAGGGGTGGGCCTCAGCAATAGTGATGGGTTGGGGTGCATTGGGCTGCAGACCTAGGCCCAATAAGCCTCAGCTGGTGGCAGGCTCACCGCCTCCCTCGAGCCCATAGGGCCATCGCGAGGGGTGGGGTGTCACACCCATGACCAAAAGTTGGAAAATTTGCCAAATGCTCGTTAACTACAGGAAGCAGATAAATTAAATCCCAGCTAATCTTCAATACTGACTTAGTTACTTCTCCTTCTTCATCCCACACTTCATCATTACCAATTAACTTAACCTCTCGCTCCGGACTGTCATCCTCAAGCTCACCAATAAATTCTAAACATGACTGTCCAATCTGATGATGCTTGCTCATCAATGGAGCTTCCTTCAAACTTCTGATTAAGCTTTCAATCTCACCCAAAACTTGCTCTTGAAGTCTGTTAAAACACAAACCTGAACTCCTGAATATTTCAACAAATCTCATGTAGATTTCCACCATTCCATAGTGGAAATGTTCATTTGGGTACAGAATCTTAGTCTCATCCACTAACTCTCTCATATTCGCCACTAGATATGTTGCTAAATCAATTTCACCAGTTGGGTGAATAAAATTCGGACGTGGTCTTCCTTCCTCTTCCTTAGCAAGACGATCTAACTGTTCAACCATTCTATTCATGTGATAGTGAATAGTGTTACTCACTACAAAACAATGAGGTGTCTCATCCTTGAGATGATCATCTACTTTTAAGAATTGAACCAGATCCTTTAAACCAGCTAAAAATTCCTTATCAGCTTCGAAAGTTGGATTACCTGTTAACTCATACAAAGCTTTAATCATACGACTAAGACATGCGGCCTGTTTAGCCGAATAAGGAAACGAATGTTGTCTTAAAATTTCATAAATCTCAACATATCGCCTCTTTTGATTGGCAAAGAATACTTTCTCCTCTTCGATCCTTAAGGTTATTGATTCCTCAAAATCAAAAAGATCATCCAGAAACTGCTGAGAATCCCCAAATTGTCTTTCCACTTCTGCACTATCTAGTAAGTTCTGTACTAGTGCTAGTTGATAGTCGGAGAAATAAACATGGGATATCCTGATTAGTTCAGCTGTAAAAGGAATGTCCCATCTCACATTCGCAATTGCACCAAATAATTCTTCACATGACGATGTGATAGGCACAACCTTGCGGCCTAAATGAGTGAATGATGGAATTTCACTTTCTACTCTTGACTCCAAACTCTCAGAATCATAAATACCAACCAAATCGTAATTGTTTGCATCACTTTCAAAGCTCCTCGCCATTGGACAAACCTAAATAAAAATAAATCTGGAAATACAAAACACCACTAACGAAAAACAAGTTAGTTCACACAAAATAAACAAATATTAAATAACATGTACAACTTTAAATAAATGGAACTCCAACCGGCGGACGGATTTCCATCCGCCGGTTGAAACTAAAACCCAAAAGTTCAACCAAATAAAAAGGTAATTAGTTTCAACCAGTGACGTATAAAAAACTTTTTACAAAATTATTTAAACTAATTAAAACAACTTTAATGAAACTTAATTAACAAAAGTTACTTTTAAAAAGAAAGAATTAAAAATTACTAATTTCTATTTAAATAAACACAATCGCTTTCCCCGGCAGCGGCGCCAAAAACTTGATGTCGCTTATGAAAGCGCGTCTTGTTTTACAATTTATAACTAGAAATACCTAATAAATACTTTCAAGCAACCAGGCAAGAATACCCGATCAATTGTAAATATAGATTTGGTAAGTCAGATTCGAACACAGGGAAAAGGTGGAATATTTAAAATAGAAACTAACAATTAACTAGAAAGCAGTAAATATGGGGGGCGTTTTAGTTCCGTACGAACATTTTAGAAAACATTTAATTTAAATAAACAAACGTAAATAAAACTTTAAATTAAAATAATAAATAAATAATAACGATAAATCCTAATTGGAAGGAATAAGTAATTGTATAGTTAATGTCACTTAGACTCATATTTCCTGATTTATTACGTATTGATTATTTAATTGTGATTCTTTTAGATCAACTTAATACCAAATTCTTCAATGAATACTAAGTCGAATATGAACTAGCCAACGTTTCGGGTCCAACTAATTCCTATAATCTAGGGTCCAACATAAAACACTGGTTCCAATGTCACAAGATGATCAGTCAATTGTGTGCCTTTCCCTAAATTATGCATTAAACATTCACAACTCGTTATAATTAACTCTATGGTATGACTCAACAATACCCAATAATTAACTTATTGTCTTGTTCAATTTAAAGTAGATAATTATTGTATACTCGACCTATCAGACTCAACGTATTTAGTGATAGTCCAAAACCCTAAGGTAGTACTAGCAATAATCAATAATCTTAAAGGAACTCAATCTCATTAAAATTATTAATCACGTGAAGCAACAATAATAACTAGTTACCAATAAACAAGTGTCCACGAGCAATATAACCGTTTTCAATCAAATAACTTATTCAATACGCAATTATAATCGTTCAATAATCATAATCTAAATTAAATCAACTACACAATCACTTTAATTACTCAATTCATCATAAATCAGTAATAATAAGATCATTCAACATCAAATACTTCAATGAAATCGAAATAAAGAAATTATACCGAGTTATAAAGATGAACTACGAATGATTTAGATGAATTATCCTCGTTCTTCACCTTTCGTACCTCCAAACTAACCTTAATTTACGAAATATAAACCCCTAAAGTCGTCTGAAACTAAGAAAATACGAAAACCATGAAAAAACTTTCGAAATAGGGTTTTTTCGCGAATTTATACTTCTGTGGTTTTTGATCCATACGGCGTATGGATTTCCATACGGCGTATGGATTGAAATCAAGCCCAGCCCATGTCCGCGTAACCTGGGCCTCCACTGCAGCAATCCATACGGCGTATGGATTCCGTACGGCGTATGGATGACTTTTCCAGCCGGTTACTTGATTTTTCTTCCTTTCTTCTTTTCTTCAACTCCGGCTTCTCATTATTCTTCAAATATGTATCATTTAGCTCGTTAATTGACTGTTTTCCTTCCTTTCTTCATAAACACTCCATTTCCACATCTAATTGCAAATATGAACGAAATCAATATCTATTCTAAACAAAATGCAATAAAAACATTCAAGATTAGGGGTAAAATACTACTGAAATATAGTACTTTTGAGCGTTTATCAGGAACCCTAATTAATGTAACGGAAAAACCGTAAAACGCCCTATTACTCGGTATAGTGCTGGAAACACCAATTGGTGGAGTACAAACGTATGGAAGCCACGGAACGGTCGTAGGTACAATACTTTGCATTAATTATGTTTCTATCCTCTCCGGATTAGTCATCACATCTAGTAGCCTTACCCTTGACTATTCATCAATAACATATAACGAAATCATAGTAAACACTCGCTTATCCTCTGTTGACCGAGTCTCCGTACAAACCTCTTTTGTTTTATTTTCTTTATTTAAATTAGTATTTAGTTGTAAAAACCAAACCAATCCAAAAGCTTTTAAAAAAAACCCTAGCTAGATTCCCAAAGATAATAAAACTTCCTAGACTCCCATGCCCGTTGTAGTTTGAAGAACGACACCTGAGTCATACATACCACTTACTGCCCTTTTAGGTCTGTTAGTAGTATACAGCTTAGGATTCCCATGCTCTATAAATTTAAACCCTGTCCGCGCGTCCTGGTTAGTTGGTTCAACGACCGGATTAAAACCCGTCCGACCACCTGGAAGTACGACAAGCTTTTGGCGCCGTTGCCGGGGACTACAACGACCGATTTTAGGAATTTTGTTATCCTAGTTATTTAGCGATCCTTACGGAAGATCAATATCATCCGGAAGTTACAGTTTTTATCCCTAGGTTAGTTTTTAATTTCCCGTCCTTAGTTAAACCTATCCTTTCCAAAACCCTATTTTCTTCTAAAACAAGTTATGGCGAATCGTATCACTCTCGCCTCATCAACCCAAACACTGCTAGAGGGACGAGGAGGACCAATCGTATCACCAACCGACGAAGCCATTGAAATCAGACCACACTTCATTAAATTACTTAAATCTCAGTGTCAATTTCATGGTCTTTCGGTTGAAAATCCAAACGCCCATCTTAACAAGTTCATCAACCTTTCCGAATCTTTCGAACAAACCGGATCCAGTGTCAAAGTCACCCGACTTCACCTGTTTCCTTATTCTTTAGCTTTCCGAGCTCAGACATGGTTTTTTGAACTCGAACCCAATTCGATTCATACATGGGAGGAGATGGCTACTAAGTTCTTAGCTAAGTTTTTCCCTCCGTCCCTACAAACCAAGCTCAAAAATGAAATCATTAACTTTCGTCAAGGAACTACTGAATCATTAAGCTTAGCTTGGGAATGCTTTAAGAATCTGCTTGGAAGATGTCCGAATCATCAGTTGGCTTAAACGAATCTGGTTTGCACATTCTACAACAGTCTGAATCCTTATCACCAACAAACCCTCGATGCTGCTTCATCCGGAAATTTCATGCTACATACTTCAGAAGAAGTCTGGAAGATGATTGAGACAATAACGATGCACCAACATGACTTGGAGCTTGATGAATCAAACTCGGAAAACATGGACACTTCTACTCAAGCGTTTGACACTTTAAGAGCTCAAATCGAATCCATCTCTAAAGTTGTCAGTGATATGCAAGACTCTTCCAAACCTAAGAAGCAACCTCAACGGCTCTTCTCACGCTCAAAGCCCAAGGAAGATGTTCTCGCCACATCTGGAACCACTGATCAAATCATTCATTCAAAACCTTTCACTCAGCGGTTATCCAAACAACCTATCTCTCATTTGTCAGTTCCCTCTACACCCTCTACTTCTTCTCAATTGTCTTCTCGTCTAAACAATACGATTTTCAATAACTTCATGGTTGAGCAAAATAATAAAAACAAACAAATTGTTGACTTTCAAAACCAAATTGATTATTTGCTCAGAATTTCAAACGATTTAATTAAAAACATGGAGGATAATGTTTAAAGATTGTTTTTAAAAGTTGAGGAGAAGCAAAGAGAAGAAGCGATTAGCAAAGCTATTCATCATTCATCTTATGATTATGATGATATCCTTGTTGTCACTAGAGGCGGAAAAGAGACTAAGAATGAGAAATCGGTAGATATTCCTTCAAACGAGCCTTCTAGTTCTTCTCTACCCACTGATTCAGTACCTATTGACACTCCTGTCACCTCTCCTGAACCAGAATCTTCCAAAGCCCCAGAAGTAGTTAAACCAACACGTATACCTTTCCCTGGTAGTCTTAAGAAAGAGAAACAAGAAGCCCAATTTGGAAAATATCTAGAGATGTTCAAAAGCCTACACTTAAACGTTCGATTATTAGATGCTTTAGTTGAAATGCCTAGTTGTGCCAAATTCTTTAAAGAACTTATATCCAACAAAGAAAAACTTAGACAAATAGTTAACTTGCCCTTAGACGCAGAATGCTCTTTAATTATGCAACAAGGACTGCCCCCAAAGCTAGGAGACACTGGCCGTTTCACTATTCCTTGTTACCTTCAGGATGTTCAAATAAGTAACGCCTTAGCTGACTTAGGAGCTAGTGTAAACCTTATGCCATACTCGCTTTATAGGAAACTAGGATTAAGCAAACTTTTACCAACCAGTATGACCATCCAATTAGCTGATAGATCAGTTAAAATCCCTCGTGGAATTGCTGAAGATATTATGGTACGTGTTGATAAATTCGTCTTTCCTGTTGATTTTGTTGTTATGGATATTGAGGAAGACGCTCAGGTACCACTCATCCTTGGAAGACCTTTCCTAAATACTGCCAAGGCCGTCATTGACGTGAATCAAAAATCTTTAAAACTTAGAGTGGGAACTGAGGAAGTCACCTTCAATGTCGATAAACTAATGAAACTTCCTATGGGAGAAGACCTTGGTCTTGTAGATTCTATGCAGGAAATAATTGAAGAACACTTGGAAGAAATCCCCGTAGTAAGCAGCATTAATCCCCTTCCAAACACTGTCATCACAACAAGGAAAATCTGTGAAGAAGGTGCGGGTCTATGCTCAGCTATCTCGGATCCGTCCATTGCATCAAAGGAAGTGCTATTACCTTTAAAGAATTCCAACTTACAGCCCAACAGATTTATCACTGCTGTACCACTTGGACAAGGCACTCCGGTCACTCTCTTGAGAAGAAGCCCTAATTCTGAAGTTCCTGATTCATCACTCTCAAAAGAAGAAATTATGAAGACTCTCAAGGAAATGGAGTCAATGCTTGAACCATCCGATCCGCAACATTCTGAAAGTTGTGAAAACTTGAATCCAGAGATTACTTTTAACACATCTTCTTCAGCTCAGTTTCAGAGATTCGCATTCACAAAGGACAACAAAGAAATAATCACTGAAGATAATGCAATCAATCTTCCTAAGTAAAATATGAGCTGAGAAAAGTTGATCTTTACAACAACACAGAATGGGTTGAAATAGCATCAGCCAACATTCCAGAGGCACCTGCAGTTGAGTCAGATTATCAGACAACATACGATGAGCTTAAAAGAGATGAGATTGCAAGGATGAAACCTTCCACTGAAGAACCACCCTAATTGGAGCTGAAGGAACTTCCTTCACACCTTGAATATGCTTTTCTCGAAGGAACTTCGCACTTACCGGTTATCATATCCAAAGATCTGAAGCCTGAAGAGAAAGCACTACTCATTGAGGTTCTAAAGTCACATAAGAAAGCGATTGCATGGAAAATCTCTGACATACAAGGGATCAGCCCAAATTACTGCACTCACAAGATCTTAATGGAAAATGACTTCAGGCCCTCTATTCAAAGGCAAAGGAGAGTTAACCCAAAGATTCAAGACGTGGTGAAAAAGGAGGTTATCAAACTCCTAGATGCTGGTTTAATTTACCCTATTTCAGATTCCCCATGGGTCAGTCCAGTTCAAGTTGTCCCAAAGAAAGGAGGCATAACGGTCATCGCTAACGAAGACAACAAGTTGATTCCAACACGAACCGTCACCGGTTGGAGGGTATGTATCGACTATCGAAAACTAAATGAAGCTACACGCGAAGATCATTTCCCTCTACCGTTCATTGATCAGATGCTTGAAAGATTGTCAGGAAACGAATTCTATTGCTTCCTCGATGGTTTCTACGGCTATTTTCAGATACCTCTCGATCCAAAGGACCAAGAAAAGACGACGTTCACTTGTCCATACGGAACCTTTTCCTACCGACATATGCCGTTTGGCTTATGTAATGTTCCAGCGACATTTCAAAGATTCATGGTAGCAATCTTCCACGACATGATTGAACAATGCATGGAAGTGTTCATGGATGATTTTTCGGTTTTCGGAGATTCGTTCACCACTTTTCTTTCTAACTTGAATAAGATGCTCACCAGATGTGAAGAATCGAACCTAGTTCTGAATTGGGAAAAATGCCATTTCATGCTAAAAGAAGGCATAGTTTTAGGACACCGCATATCCAAAGCTGGAATTGAAGTTGACAAAGCAAAAGTCGAGACTATCTCAAAACTTCTACCACCCACCTCTGTCAAAGCCATCCGAAGTTTTCTAGGACACGCCGGGTTCTACCGTCGCTTTATCAAAGATTTCTCTAAGATATCCCGACCTATGACTCATCTCCTCGAAAAGGATACTCCGTTTGTCTTTATAGACGAATGTCTCAAGGCCTTCGATCATCTGAAAGATCTGCTTGTTCATGCACCGATCATGGTTACTCCAGACTGGAGTCTCCCATTTGAAATCATGTGCGACGCCAGTGATTTCGCAGTCGGAGCAGTTCTGGGACAGCGGAAGGAGAAACAGTTTCAACCAATATACTACACCAGCAAAACGCTCACTGACGCCCAAGAAATTTATACAACCACGGAAAAAGAGCTGCTAGCGGTAGTATTTGCTTTTGATAACTTTCGTTCTTATCTAATCTTGTCCAAAACTATTGTCTATACAGATCACTCCGCTCAGAAATATCTTTTTAAGAAGCAAGATGCTAAACCTCGCCTTCTACGATGGATTCTACTCCTTCAAGAATTCGACATCGAGATCAAAGACAAAAAGGGAGCAGAAAACGTCATTGCGGACCATCTCAGCCGATTAAAGAATCCTTCAATGGATAAGTAGCACGAGAAAGACATTCAAGACCAGTTTCCAGAAGAACAGCTCATGCATGTTGGTAAGTACTATCAAGGGTCACGATCTACAAATGATCCCTGGTATGCTGACTATGCCAATTATTTGGTGGGAAAAGTCATACCTAAAGGAATGCCAACCTCTCGAAGACAAAAATTCTTCCGCGATATAAAATATTATTATTGGGACAACCTTTTCCTCTTTAAGGTTTGCCCTTATCAAATCATTAGAAGATGCATTGATGGGAAAGAGGCAGAACATATCTTACACCAAAGCCACCATGGACCTACTGGAGGACATCACGGTACCAACATGACCGCAAGAAAAGTGTATGATGCCGGCTTTTTCTGGCCAACCATATTTCGAGATGCATACGATCTGGTGAGACGCTGCGATATCTGCCAAAGACAAGGCAATATAACAGCCCGGAATGAAATGACACTCACAAACATACAGGCCGTGGAAATCTTCGATATCTGGGGATTAGATTTCATGGGACCATTCCCTAAATCTAACGATAAAGAATACATCTTGGTTGCAGTCGACTACGTCTCCAGGTGGGCCGAGGCCCAAGCTCTCCCAACAAATGACGCCAAAGTGGTAACCAAATTTCTCAAAAAGCTATTCAGTCGATTTGGGACTCCAAAAGCAATAATCAGTGATCGTGGTACACACTTTTGCAACGTTCAATTCATGAAAGTTCTGCAACAGTATGGTGTCACTCATAAGACGTCAACAGCTTATCACCCCCAGACAAATGGGCAAGCTGAGGCAACAAATCGAGCTTTGAAAAGAATCTTGGAAAGAACTGTTGGTAATCATGGGTACAAATGGGCTGAAAAATTAGATGATGCATTGTGGGCATTCAGAACCGCCTATAAAACACCATTAGGAACCACACCGTATCGTCTAGTTTATGGCAAGGCATGTCACTTACCAATTGAGCTGGAATATAAAGCATACTGGGCTTTGAAGAACTGCAACTTAGATATTTCTACAGCTGGAGCAAATAGACGAATGCAGTTGAACGAGTTAGCCGAACTAAGGGATCAGGCATATGACAGTTCGTTAAGCTTCAAGGAATGAACTAAGAGAATTCACGATGCTAAGCTGAGGCCCTCAAGATTCAAAACAGGAGATAAAGTGCTGCTTTTCAACTCGCTATTCAAGAAATTCTCTGGCAAGTTTAGGATCAGGTGGAGCGGACCATTCATAGTATCAAAGGTATTTCCTTACGGTGTAGTTGAACTCGAGGCACCAGAAGGTAATTTTAAGGTTAATGGTCATCGCTTAAAGCATTACTTCGAAGACTTTCCCATCAGGGAAGATGTCTTTATCTTTAAACCACCGTGAGTCGACAGAAAGGTACAAAGAGTCAAGCTAGAGACTCGTAAACCAAGAGCTCTTGGGAGGCACCCCAAGCCTATCTTTATTAATTCTGTCATTTTATTTCTTAGTTTATTTTTATTAAGTATGGCTGTCTCTGAACTAATAAAATTGCAGGCTTGCCACTTATCTGACATCGAATTGCAAAATCTGAGATAAGTATTATTCATTTACTATCACTATTAGCATTACCTGTTTATTTTATCTTGTTTCAGGATGGACGCTGTTAACGCTGATCATGTAGCTGCGAGACCACGCAGACCACACAGACCTCGTAGACGTAGAGCGCAGAGAGCGGCTATGCTGACCATCACTGAGGAGGACCTGACTGATGTCCCGATCACTCACGACGAGTTTCCCGATGAGAGGCCCTCATCACCTTTTCCAGTCCCCGTACCTACTTTTGAGTACGGTATCACTACGGCTGACCCAGCTGCTTCGTGGGCCCTCTTCCGGACACTCTCCATCCAGCATGACATCATGTCCTCTATCTGTGAGCAGCTCGAGATTCCGAGACCTGTTGCCGTTCCCTATAGGCTTGGCCCAGATCCGTGACCATCTCGACTTCCATGGTTCTTCTGTCCTCCTGCTGATCCATCTGTTCTCTCTACTGCTGGACCTTCTACTGGCCTGCAGCTGCTGATCCTGATCCAGCATTGCCCACATGATTTGCATCACCAGACCGCAGCCTCACAGAGCAGCTTCTGGCTATTTTTGATGCTCACACTTCTGCTTCCCCCACTACTACTGACGAGATTATGAGTCATGCTATGGCCACTATGGATTTTTCCATTCCATCTCGACTTCTGTTTTCGATAGGGATGCTGAGGTAGAGTTTGATCCTGACACTGATGACATTCTTGATGATTACTAGACTTTATCGTATTATTTACTTTCTGTATTATGACTCTGTACTTACGCTTTAGACCTGCTACCTAGATGAGATACTGTGATATGTGTGTTGTTGTTTATTGCAAAATTCAGCTTTGTGTGGAATGGATAATCTTAAACGAGCCTGGTCCTTAAAATCCAGCAATTCACTAGCACCACTCCTGCACAAACCTGGTCTATTCCAGTAAACACAAATGGGGAGTCTCTCTGTTCCTTGTTCCCCGTTTCATTTATGTTTTACTATGCCTATGTTAGTGCGTTTAATTTCTGTGCTTCATCCTAAACTTATCACTAAGTGTGGGATGCCAGCCCAAATTAAACACTTGAGAAACATCTACTTATATGTTCAAACTCTAAGTGTGCGATTTTACTAGTAAAATCTCTACTCAAGAGAACATTAGGGACAATGTTCCTCTAAGTGTGGGATGGCAGGTATAGAATACCTTAAATGGTGATTTTTATGTCCAATAGCAATCGCTCTCAAATTTTTTCAAAAATAACGTCAAAATCTTTCAAAATAATGAGTCTAACTCAGTTTTTGAGTCTCAGATACTACTGAGAGAAACCATTTTCAAAATATAAGTATGATATTTCTAAAAGACTAAAGGAAATAAGGTAGAAATTGCTTAAGCACGAAGTGATAATCAAAGGAGCATGACTAGACACATACAACCCTTTGCAGTGAGGTATCTTGAGCCTAAAAGAATTCATCTTTAATGCTTCACTTTCATTTCTTGTGTGTGTGCCGATGTCTGTATCTCTGAATTAGAACTTGCTCTTGACATACGCTTCGAGACCATATTGGTGTGTACCGTACGCGGTATAGGTGCAATTAATGACCTTGACATTCCTTAGGACTTAACCCATTTCTTACATATCTTTTCAAGCCCAAAACCCTTTCCGATGCTCATTTTTAGTATCGAAGATCCGCCTAGTATACCCTACTGAGCCTAAACCTTTCATTTCTTCAAAACCCTAATTTTCACCCACTTCCCAAAAATACCCCCAAACTTATCTTGGAATTTCTGAGGTTATGAAGAACACCCTTTTAGAATATCTGTTTAAAATATCCCACTCATTGGCATTCTCCAAAATCAAGCTTCTCAACAAATGGTGCGAGAAAATTAGCACACAAGAGAGCTGGAAGGACGATGGTGCGGGAAAAATTAGCACCTGGAAAAGAATCAAAATGATCAAGATAGAAGAAAAGATTTCTAAAGGATTCAAAATATAAAATTCCTTGGAAATTCTCTGACAAAGAAATTCTGAAGAAAAGAAAAAGAAAAGACAAAAGAAGAAAAAGAAAAGAAAAGAAAAGAAAATAGCTCCACGAATAAAGCTGAAAGTTTCAAAGCATAGCTCTTCATGGAAAATCCGACAGAAGCTGAAACAAGCTACCAACTCTCCGTTCCTCTTCGTTCTAAATAAAGTTTTTCATAATGTCAGTAATTTTAGGATAAGCTAAACACCCCTCAAAACCCAAAATTACCACTATCCATACCCTTCACCCTCACCAAACATTACAACCCTCTGAATGTCTTGAGATAATTAGCACCGTCCTCACCTAAGTGGTGAAGATCCGATTCTCGATCAAGCCTATGATGATAAGTACAGCATGACTGGCTATTTTGAGCGATTTCGTTTGAGCTAGATTGATAGGAAGCCCGATACACTTTGAGTGAATTGAGTGACCACCTTTAGTGAGATCGCCTAATCATTTGTACTCTAAGATCACGAGATTTGGATGTATGCCTAAGAGAATCTCTTCTTGTTTATGGAAGGATCATCTTATCTTCCTCCACACTTTTAGAGTAACGTGCTTATATGAGGAAATGCTAATCTCGGAAAATATTCTCTGACTCACCCCTAAAAACATGACTTAAAATATTTTTCAGAGAGTTGTTGCTTGAGGACAAGCAACGTCTAAGTGTGGGATAACTTGATGTGACGTAAAAAGTCAGGTTTTTAGAAGCTTTATTCCTCACATGTTGGACTTTTCTTTAGTGAAAACATTTCAAAACATTGATTATTTATTAAAATTCACTAAAGTGGTTCAAAAGAAGACGTTGTGGTAAAAATCACTGAAAACACTCTGAAATTGCACAAAACACAGCATTTTAATACAAGCCGATTCCTCCGACCTCATTTTCTTGTCAAGACACACTTCCTAACTTCTACCATCTGTTGTATAGGTAAAATCGAGACGGAAAAATCTGGAATAAAGTGAAACGGCCAAAGGACGGAGAAGACACTGCACTTTCAGAGCCACTAAAAGTCATTTCGGCTAGCCTGAGTTCTACACACCCAATTTCTATGAGATTGGCATCATTAGAAGCGTAACGGAATTATGAAACCACAGGCGAAAGAATCAGGTCAAAAAGACGCGTAACGAAGGAGATACGGACGTTTTAAGCAACAAACGAAATTAGACAGAGCCCGTATACGGCCCCACACACCGTATACGGCCCTTGTGAGACCGTATACGGCCCATACTACACCGTATATGGCCCTTACAAGGCCGTATAAGGCCCCTGCACCCCCGTATGCTGCTTCGTTTGCTTGTACGTGTTGCTTCGTGAGTTGTACGTGCGATTTTATGCTTTGCCTATAAATAGTGGACAACCCCAACACTTCATTCACACCATTTTCTCTCATTTCATTTCTTCCTTACACTTTCTCTCACACACACATCACTCTCTCTCTAGTTTCTCTCTCTAGAGAATTTTCTCTCTCTAGAATTGAGCTAGTTAGAGAGATAGTTATGTAACACCCGGACAAAAAGGGCCAAATTTCGGGCCCAATTTAAACTTTCAAATCACGTATTATGTAAGCGTATTACCAAAGTATTCAAGTATTATATATATAAATATATATATATACGTAACACGAAACGATTATTTAATAATCACGTTTGAATAAACTAAAAACCCGCGAAATAAAGTTATAAGAATTTTAACACGAATATTTTATTTTTATAAAATATTTCAACTTGAAAATATTTCGAAAACAAATAAACGAATGTTATAAATTAAAAGTATTAATTTATATTTCAATCGGATACAAAAACGCGGGCATTTTACACTGTGGTTGGAGACCACAGTATCCGAAGTGGGGATCTGGAAATGGATATAACCACCTCCAAACCCCCATTCTTTCCCCATCCACTCATTTTTACACACACACTCACCTTTTACTCTCTCCCTCTCCTCCCCTCTCCACCGTCGCCGGACACCACCACCACGCCACCGCCATCACCATTTTTGGAACGCCATCATCATCAAGAACAACAACAGCAACGTTATCATCATCATCTCCACCTTCTTTCCTCTCGATTTGCATTTTTGGTAAGAAAATACTACACTTTTTAGATCTACTCCGATTTAGTGTTTATTTGAACGTAATAATGTTTATACAACTCATATATGATGAACATAAACAAGAAAACATGATTTTATCGCTTAGAAATACATTAAAATGCGTTTTTAAAACCAAAATACGAGCAGTTCGTCGAGCGAGCCGAGCCGAGCAGCGAACCGAGCCGAGATACGAGTCGAACCGAGCAGCGAACCGAGCTGAGATACGAGTCGAACCGAGCAACGAACCGAGCCTAGATGCGAACCAAACCTTGTGAACTGAACTCGCGAGCCGAGCTTGCGAGTCGAGCTGCGAGCCGAGCCGAGCTTTCGAGCCGAACGAGCCTGGTCTGCGAACTGAGTTTCTGTCCAACGATTTGATATTCGCGTAACGGCAATTACACTTTTTACAACGATGACTTACGTACAAAAATTATATTTTTGTAAAATAGACAGCGAAACGATTTTAATAATGATTTAATTGAGAATTATTATTATTACAAACCATCACAAACGGACCGTACACAATTCTAAAACTAAACAACAGAAGTTTACTTTCACGACACGTTTAGTTAAACCGATTAGTATCTTACTCATATAACCTCACGTGTCTAGGGCACTAGGAGGTTACCATTCGGACAACACACGTATCGTAGGATCGCTGACAACTCACAGGTGAGTTTCACAGCCCCACTCTTTTACTGTTTTCCAACTGATTTCGGGGCGGGAATGCATACTCCTGTTTTACTACTTTCCACTGTATAAATCTTTACAAACGTTTTACAATAGTTTATGGTAACGGTGTTAGATTACGACAGCTACGAACCACTTGACTATACTTAGAGATATTAAGTATGACTGTTTTAGAAATACCTAGTATTATATTATATATGATATCTAGGGAACAAACGCCTCACTACATCAGTGACTCGCTAATTACTAGTAATGACTAGTGGACTTATGAATACCAACTAGAGGCACCAACTTGCTACTTTAGTAACGACTATCCTTACGAACTGACATATGATTTCACTAAGTACTATAAGTACTTCCCAACAGTTAAGTGACGAGATAACATACTTAGAATTCACACATTACTTCAAACAACTAGGTGACATAGATTCGTACCTAATAAACGATTACAACTTACCCCTATGCCTAGATGACATCCTTACTTTCTGGTATAATTGTGACGACTCTGGCTTGGAGTTACTGGGCCAGGGATGGTCCCCCGGCAGCAGGGAGTTACCCAAAAACCGAGGGGGTGTCATATAACAACTTGAGGTACTGTTGAGTACCTGTAATGCTCTATTCGCCCAACGATCCTCAAAAGTAACACTGCCCGCACATGGTCCAGGTACGGGTCTTATGGGGGTGTTACATAAAACATACATGCGGGCGTGCTGCGAGCATCGCCAAACGGACGCATCGTCTCCTTGGGGGACACAACGGACGCTGTCACTATATGTGAAGCAACGATACCACGGTGGGTGGTACAACTGACTTACGAGCTGCGGGCTCACGATACCACGGTGGGTGGTACAAGTGACTTAGGAGCTGTGGGCTCACGATACCACGGTGGGTGGTACAACTTACTTACGAGCTGTGGGCTCCTACTTAGCATGTGGATTCATGCTCTATCGTAGTTCTGCGGAACTGCACGGTTACTCATACTCAGCATATAGCTATATGCTTTACTTACTCTTAGCACAGACCTACGCATTTTTACGGTAGGGGTCGTTGGCTCGATAACTGATATATTTATTTAAACGTGGTCCTGCGGGACGTAACTAGACATATCCTTTGGGGGATACCCATTACCATCACTGTAGGTGATTACTAGATAACTTACGAGTCGGAGACTCAGGAAATTACGAGCTTTTGCTCACTTGACCGTACTTACAAACCGTACCGATATGACACGATTTCAAAACAAATAACTTGATCACGTTGCCGGGATGCAACCTTTCATGCCAGGTGGCATTGTGACTTACTAGTACCCGAAACACTAATACTTGAAACTGTAAGAATTGACCGTACCGTATTGCCGGGGGGCAATACCGTTTGTCTACGGACTTTCTTGTTTGATCTCTTTCGACTAGTAGCATGACAGTTAGTCATCTTACGCTACCCCCATATACATATTGCCAGGTGGCAATAACTTACCTGATAACACACCCACTGGGAATTGGTTCCCTTTTACTTGACTAAAAACCTATTGATTAGGTTCACCTGTTTACCATAAATTTCTCACAATTACCTCGAGGGGTAATCATTACTATTTAAAACTGTTAAACTTGATCTACATTTCTGAATGAAATACATATTTCTTGAACTACTTGTTATTACAAATTACTTGTGAACTCACCAGCTTTCCAGCTGACCTTTTAGTGTGCATTCTCAGGTACACTGCAATAGTAGGATTGGCCTACAGGAATTCTAGCTCGAGTCGCACGTTTGGACAATTGGATGTCTCTGCATAATTTTCGTATTATCAGTTATGTATTGAAAGTATTTTGCGAACTCGCAACTTGTATACATTTTATTTTGGGAAATGTAATAACTACTTTCAAACGTCTCATTTAGAGTCGTTCATTATGCATCTTATGCTGTGATATTTGATTTGGTAACACCCGACCCGATCGCTTCCGCAACCCAAAATTTGAGGGTGTTACAGATTGGTATCAGAGCCTAAGGTTGTAGTGAACTAGGTTGCATTTAGTGGGCCTAGACTATGACCATTAGGCAGTATTCCTTATTAGGTATAACTAGTTCAGGGATTACATCATACGAACTTAATTTAACATAGCGTAGCTAACTATGTACAATTAAGCAAAGATGATGTAAGATCTGAAAGGAGTTATATTGAAATGGAATGCAGTAGTTAACTCTGATTGTTAATTGTTAATTGCTAGACACCCTAGGCTATTATATGTACTGTAGGTATATATGAATAGGCCTTACGTGTATACTATTTCTGCATATCTATACACATGTATGTATGATTATACCTGACATGATTCCGCTGTACAACTGATACACACTTTCGAAGTGGCATATCGCCAACTTCCCAACCTTTACGACTTGATCTCAAATTGTGACCAGGTTGGTCACGACTGGCTAGTATTGCGAGAGATACTCGTAATGACAAAGCCCGCGAATCACTATCGAAACTTGCTATCGGCCTGAGGGCTACACTTGAACAACACACAACACGTGGTGCTGCATTTACTCAGTATGTTAATACTACAACTGGCACATTGGTACTACGCTCACAGTACATGGGTACTACAATTTCGGTGCTTCGGGCACTACGATCATGGCACGTGGTGCTGCATCGTGCTTTGGGCACCATACTACTCCAGCACGTGGTGCTGTAACTTACGATAATTGGGTACTACTTTTACAATACAATAGGAAATTTCATTATTGTGCCGATGGCACTATGTTACAGTACAGGGTTAATGTGTCTTAGTACTTAGGGTACTACGCATCAACCGATAGACCTACAACTACCGTACGCTAGTATCACACAATAGTCAGTTAGACTAGATACCATACCATAGTCTTGGTAGATTACTTTAAGGCATCCGTGAACCACTGACATATAACGAAACTAAAAGTCGGAGAACTTTCGAATACATACTATTTTACATACCAATGAAATAAACATAATCCTCGAATAAAGAACTTACCATTAATGTTTCACTCTTGTCTAAGAATCATGCCGCGTAGACGACAAACGTACACGCAAGCAGAACGCGACCAATACGCTGAGCAACGAGTGGCTGAAGCCCTAGCTGCACAAAACATAACGCGTCCCTGCACCTATAAAGAATTTCTGAACTGCAACCCGCCAATCTTTGTTGGTACTGAAGGGGCTGTCAGACTGATCCAATGGATTGAAAGGATGGAAGCTGTATTCCGCATTTGCAACTGCCCCGATGGATGCAAAGTCAAATACTCCACCTACACCCTTCAAGATATTGCACTAAACTGGTGGAATGCTCATGCCCAAACCACAGGGGTCGACACCGCCTATGAACTTTCTTGGGAGGAACTGAAACAACTGATGAGGGACGAATATTGTCCTAGCGAGGAACTACACCGACTTGAGAATGAACTCTGGCATCTTACCATGAAGAACAACGACATCATAACCTATACCAATCGTTTTCATCGACTGGCACTCCTTTGCCCATCTCTAGTAAACCCAGAAAGCAAACGAATCGAACAATACATCTGAGGACTTCCGGCACAAATCGCGGACATGGTTACCTCCTCTAAACCCAACACTATTCGTGACGCCGTTCGCATGGCCCACAAACTCATGGCGCGGGTGGTTCAACGCGGAACCCCCACAACTGAAAACCATACTCAGAAATGGAATGGCGATTCCAGCACCAGTCACGATATGACAGATCAACCAGAACCCTTGAGATCCTACACCACCGAATTCACGGTAAAACGGGGCTATGCGGGGAATAAACCCTTTTGTCACAACTGTAAACATCATCACTGTGGCCCTTGTGGCCCACCTTGCGAGAGATGCCAACGATTTGGACACCAAATTCGGGACTGTAGAGTTCCTGCAAATCCCGACGGGCAACAAACATGTTTCAAATGTAACACTCCTGGACATTTCAAGAAAGATTGCCCAAATCTGAAACGAAAAATCATCATGATCAGCTCCAGAGGGACCGGAAGAAACTACGACAATATCACGGGTATGTCCCTATTCGATACTAAACTTTCAAATTAAACACAACGTTTCGACCTATGGAATTGTCGATTCCAAAATAACACCGATTACATGAATTAATACCGACTACGTGAATTAAGCCAAACATAAAAGCTAGAGTTTCCTTTCAGCAGACAAATTGACCAACATACACCAACCACCTAGTCCTAATAGGACTACTCGCTGAACGGTCATGTTGTGACAACTATCTAGTCCCGAATGGACTACAAAAACGGTTACCTAGTAACCACAAAAAAAACATATAAACAACGTAGTCAGAATGTGATTACAACGATAAGCCGCGACACAGTCATGAATTGACTGCTTTTCAACTCCGCCTCAGACATGGTATGTCTACGATCTACTCAACGAACCTCTCGCTCGTACATTCCTCCCCAGACCCCACACGACCACGACCCTACTTTAAATTTCGGGACGAAACTTTCTTAACAAGGGGAGAATGTAACACCCGGACAAAAAGGGCCAAATTTCGGGCCCAATTTAAACTTTCAAATCACGTATTATGTAAGCGTATTACCAAAGTATTCAAGTATTATATATATAAATATATATATATACGTAACACGAAACGATTATTTAATAATCACGTTTGAATAAACTAAAAACGCGCGAAATAAAGTTATAAGAATTTTAACACGAATATTTTATTTTTATAAAATATTTCAACTTGAAAATATTTCGAAAACAAATAAACGAATGTTATAAATTAAAAGTATTAATTTATATTTCAATCGGATACAAAAACGCGGGCATTTTACACTGTGGTTGGAGACCACAGTATCCGAAGTGGGGATCTGGAAATGGATATAACCACCTCCAAACCCCCATTCTTTCCCCATCCACTCATTTTTACACACACACTCACCTTTTACTCTCTCCCTCTCCTCCCCTCTCCACCGTCGCCGGACACCACCACCACGCCACCGCCATCACCATTTTTGGAACGCCATCATCATCAAGAACAACAACAGCAATGTTATCATCGTCATCTCCACCTTGTTTCCTCTCGATTTGCATTTTTGGTAAGAAAATACTACACTTTTTAGATCTACTCCGATTAATGTTTATTTGAACGTAATAATGTTTATACAACTCATATATGATGAACATAAACAAGAAAACATGATTTTATAGCTTAGAAATACATTAAAAATGCGTTTTTAAAACCAAAATACGAGCAGTTCGTCGAGCGAGCCGAGCCGAGCAGCGAACCGAGCCGAGATACGAGTCGAACCGAGCAGCGAACCGAGCTGAGATACGAGTCGAACCGAGCAACGAACCGAGCCGAGATGCGAACCGAACCTTGTGAACTGAACTCGCGAGCCGAGCTTGCGAGTCATGCTGCGAGTCGAGCTGCGAGCCGAGCCGAGCTTTCGAGCCGAACGAGCCTGGTCTGCGAACTGAGTTTCTGTCCAACGATTTGATATTAGCGTAACGGCAATTACACTTTTTACAACGATGACTTACGTACAAAAATTATATTTTTGTAAAATAGACAGCGAAACGATTTTAATAATGATTTAATTGAGAATTATTATTATTACAAACCATCACAAACGGACCGTACACAATTCTAAAACTAAACAACAGAAGTTTACTTTCACGACACGTTTAGTTAAACCGATTAGTATCTTACTCATATAACCTCACGTGTCTAGGGCACTAGGATGTTACCATTCGGACAACACACGTATCGTAGGATCGCTGACAACTCACAGGTGAGTTTCACAGCCCCACTCTTTTACTGTTTTCCAACTGATTTCGGGGCGGGAATGCATACTCCTGTTTTACTACTTTCCACTGTATAAATCTTTACAAACGTTTTACAATAGTTTATGGTAACGGTGTTAGATTACGACAGCTACGAACCACTTGACTATACTTAGAGATATTAAGTATGACTGTTTTAGAAATACCTAGTATTATATTATATATGATATCTAGGGAACAAACGCCTCACTACATCAGTGACTCGCTAATTACTAGTAATGACTAGTGGACTTATGAATACCAACTAGAGGCACCAACTTGCTACTTTAGTAACGACTATCCTTACGAACTGACATATGATTTCACTAAGTACTATAAGTACTTCCCAACAGTTAAGTGACGAGATAACATACTTAGAATTCACACATTACTTCAAACAACTAGGTGACGTAGATTCGTACCTAATAAACGATTACAACTTACCCCTATGCCTAGATGACATCCTTACTTTCTGGTATAATTGTGACGACTCTGGCTTGGAGTTACTGGGCCAGGGATGGTCCCCCGGCAGCAGGGAGTTACCCAAAAACCGAGGGGGTGTCATATAACAACTTGAGGTACTGTTGAGTACCTGTAATGCTCTATTCGCCCAACGATCCTCAAAAGTAACACTGCCCACACGTGGTCCAGGTACGGGTCTTATGGGGGTGTTACATAAAACATACATGCGGGCGTGCTGCGAGCATCGCCAAATGGACGCATCGTCTCCTTGGGGGACACAACGGACGCTGTCACTATATGTGAAGCAACGATACCACGGTGGGTGGTACAACTGACTTACGAGCTGCGGGCTCACGATACCACGGTGGGTGGTACAAGTGACTTACGAGCTGTGGGCTCACGATACCACGGTGGGTGGTACAACTTACTTACGAGCTGTGGGCTCCTACTTAGCATGTGGATTCATGCTCTATCGTAGTTCTGCGGAACTGCATGGTTACTCATACTCAGCATATAGCTATATGCTTTACTTACTCTTAGCACGGACCTACGCATTTTTACGGTAGGGGTCGTTGGCTCGATAACTGATATATTTATTTAAACGTGGTCCTGCGGGACGTAACTGGACATATCCTTTGGGGGATACCCATTACCATCACTGTAGGTGATTACTAGATAACTTACGAGTCGGAGACTCAGGAAATTACGAGCTTTTGCTCACTTGACCGTACTTACAAACCGTACCGATATGACACGATTTCAAAACAAATAACTTGATCACGTTGCCGGGATACAACCTTTCATGCCAGGTGGCATTGTGACTTACTAGTACCCGAAACACTAATACTTGAAACTGTAAGAATTGACCGTACCGTATTGCCGGGGAGCAATACCGTTTGTCTACGGACTTTCTTGTTTGATCTCTTTCGACTAGTAGCATGACAGTTAGTCATCTTACGCTACCCCCATATACATATTGCCAGGTGGCAATAACTTACCTGATAACACACCCACTGGGAATTGGTTCCCTTTTACTTGACTAAAAACCTATTGATTAGGTTCACCTGTTTACCATAAATTTCTCACAATTACCTCGAGGGGTAATCATTACTATTTAAAACTGTTAAACTTGATCTACATTTCTGAATGAAATACATATTTCTTGAACTACTTGTTATTACAAATTACTTGTGAACTCACCAGCTTTCCAGCTGACCTTTTAGTGTGCATTCTCAGGTACACTGCAATAGTAGGATTGGCCTACAGGAATTCTAGCTCGAGTCGCACGTTTGGACAATTGGATGTCTCTGCATAATTTCGTATTATCAGTTATGTATTGAAAGTATTTTGCGAAATCGCAACTTGTATACATTTTATTTTGGGAAATGTAATAACTACTTTCAAACGTCTCATTTAGAGTCGTTCATTATGCATCTTATGCTGTGATATTTGCTTTGGTAACACCCGACCCGATCGATTCCGCAACCCGAAATTTGAGGGTGTTACAAGTTAGGTAGAGGTAGCTTTTAGCTTTTGTACGGAGTCACTCCAAGACATTGTATTCGCGAAGATCTGTCTGTAATAAATTCGTATCAGGTTCTATTTATATATCTCTTACTTTCCAGTTTTTAAACATGTGTTGCTTTGTTTATGCTTGTTTAGGATTGTATGCTAGATATATAATGTTAGGCTAGACATTTCTTTGTGTTTACTATGATGTAGTTATGTTAGAATAGTCAATATGTTTATGCCATGCTGTTACTCTGCCCGTGTTACTTTTAACTGTGTATGAACTCATAAACTGAATCTTGAATGTTTATCTATCCAACTTATGCTGTGGTTAGAAGCTTCCTGCTAGAACTTGGCCAATTACTAGTGGTACGCTCTCTACCTATTCTATACTTGATGATCAATGAACTTGGTATGGCTGTGTTCTCTAGGTTGAAACAAATCATAAGAGACACGGAGCGTAGGATTAGAGATAGGTTAGATTCATGTTTATCTATTATATATCTTTGAGAGAACTTTCGGGATATCTATGATCTGATTATTGGTTATCTGCTATGCTTAGGATTATGGTGTTCTGTTATGTGTCACCCTATTGCATGTTCTTGTTTGATTGTTGCCTTAGGAATGATGCATGCTAGAGTTATCCTCCTGGTTCATATCAGTAAATGTATAATTAGGTTTTCAGACACAGAATATTGGTTTACACAGTAGATTAACATGCATGGAATAGCTGTGATGATTTATATCTGTAATGCTGAACAATTTAACTGATCGTTAGCCCGATTATCCCAACTTGGTCCGTGGGATTATCCCCGTTCATGTTCTTGTTCAATCAACAATTCACGCTACGATACAGACGTCTCTGATGACTGTGACTGGGGACCAGGATTCGAGGATAGTTGTCGGTTAAATTGGTCTGTACATTTGGGAGAACTTCCGGTGTTTTTGACTTCTATAACAGCTATCCACGTGACATGTTATTTATCTGATTGCGGACAACTCTACGTTAGATATTTAATAGGCTCGTAGTTGTAGCTCATTAGGATATAGGAAATCTGCGAGAGTAATGTGGAACCCTAATTAATGTAACGGAAAAACCGTAAAACGCCCTATTACTCGGTATAGTGCTGGAAACACCAATTGGTGGAGTACAAACGTATGGAAGCCGCGGAACGGTCGTAGGTACAATACTTTGCATTAATTATGTTTCTATCCTCTCCGGATTAGTCATCACATCTAGTAGCCTTACCCTTGACTATTCATCAATAACATATAATGAAATCATAGTAAACACTCGCTTATCCTCTGTTGACCGAGTCTCCGTACAAACCTCTTTTGTTTTATTTTCTTTATTTAAATTAGAATTTAGTTGTAAAAACCAAACCTATCCAAAAGCTTTTAAAAAAAGCCCTAGCTAGATTCCCAAAGATAATAAAACTTCCTAGACTCCCATGCCCGTTGTAGTTTGAAGAACGACACCTGAGTCATACATACCACTTACTGCCCTTTTAGGTCTGTTAGTAGTATACAGCTTAGGATTCCCCTGCTCTATAAATTTAAACCCTGTCCACGCGTCCTGGTTGGTTGGTTCAACGACCGGATTAAAACCCGTCCGAACACCGGGAAGCACGACAAAACACATGGAGGATTTATACTTTTATGAGATCGGAGTTTTCACGAGATTTGAAGCACTTATCTTTATTTCAAACTTTTTCTTTTCTTTTCTTTTCTTTTCATTTCTTTTTTTTTTCTATATTTTTGGCCTAGAAGTTCTTTACTAAGGAGTTTCTAAGGCATTTTTATTTTATTGCCCTTTTGAGATCCTTTCTTACTTTCATTTTTTCACGCTTTTGACAATTTCGAATTTACTTGGTGCCAATTTTCCGCACCAGAAGACTCTCGATCCTTGAATATTGATCATAGAAACGCACGCGAGGAGTTTTGAGTTAACACGAATTTTGTGATTTTTGAGTGAAAGCAAAAAGAATACCTAAATAGTGTTTTTCAAAAATTCAAAACTTCTAAGATAAGGTTTTGGTGGGTGTGGAAGTGAATGGGTTTAAAATTTGGGTTTTAAAGAAACGAAAAGGCTAAGGCTCAACAGGGTTTTCTAGGCGGATCATCAACACTGAAAAATAGTGTTGGAAGGGTTTTGGGCTTGAAGAGATATGTAAAAAGGGGGTTAAATCCTAAGGAATGTCAAGGTCCTCTAATTGCACCTATACCGCGTACGGTATTCTACCAATGTGGTCTCGAAGTGCATACCAGGAGCAAGTTCTAATTCCGGATGCATGCATCGGCACTCACTCATCAAACGAATAGTGAAGCATTTAAAATGAATGCTTTTCATGGGCTCAAGATACCTCACTGCAAGTATGGGTTGTATGTGCCTAGCCATGGCATGCCCCTTTTAGATCATCATTTCAGCTCAAGAAATTCCTAACTTATTTAATCTTATTTTCCAAAATACCTTACTCATATATGAAAATGATTCCTCCCAAGACATTTTAATTCAAAAAATTTTGAAAACTTTTAAGCAAAAGTGAGGTTTTAAAATTGAGGAACATTTTCCGAGTTTTGCTTTTGGAAATGGGAATCTGACCTAAGGTATTCTATACCGCTATCCCACACTTAGAGGAACATTGTCCCTAATGTTCTCTTGAGTTGAGATTTAACTGAAAGTGAAATCCCACACTTAGAGTTTGAACATATCGAAAAATGTTTCTGAAGTGTTTGTTTTGGGCTGGAATCCCACACTTAGTGATAAGCTTAGGATATGGTATAGACTACTTTTATTATTTAACGATAAAAATAGAACAAAATGATCATATCAAAACAAGGATAAGAACGAGGAAACTCCCCTATATGGCTACGAGCTGAGGATCTGAAAAGTAGACTGCGTCGCCACCACTATATGCTGGCTCAGACTCCGTCTTCATGAAGTGTACTCTAGCTCATGCGGTATATTCTTCATTCAAAACCATCCACCAACTTCTCTCAAAACTAACTCAGACTAAACGGATAGATTGTATAAAATGAAGTGATAACATCATCAGGAAGCAGGCAGAATCAACCAAGATGCACCAAATGTTTGATAGAGATAACGGTCAAGGATCCTAATCATCGGGAGCCATTGATGTAACTTAATAGCTCATGATGAATGAAAGTGCTGGATCTGATGGCCATAAACTTCTATCACCCAGGATCTTCTCTGACGAACTGATGGAATGAATGTAATGTTGTTCTTGTCAGAAGAGATCTCCAGCTTCCATTTCAATCCTGTCATTAATCCCTTAATGTCCATTCCTTGATCAACTTATATTCCTATGGTTTAGCGTTGAATACTTATAAACTGGAAAATACTGCTAGCGTTGTGGTGCTTCATGGTCCCCAATGGTGGTAATGATAAGTGTGAATGGGTGGAGGGTGGGTGGATATGGTTACGGTGATGGTGGTTCTGGGTTCCATGAAACGCTCTTCTAGCAACCAAGGATGTGGTAAGGTATGGTTGGATTATGGAATGTTGGGAACATATGGTGTATGTTAAGGTCATTTGCTCGATGAACAATTCCGAGAGAACTAAAATGTGATCATCTTTTGTCTCCTAAAGATATATCATTTCCCATAATAGGCAATGCTCCAAAGTTTCCAAATCTAATGAATGATAATGCTCCCTTGTTATTCCTCCATTATACTCAAAGATTCTCCATCCAAAGGCATCGGTCCCTGTCTGTTAGGCATTTGTACAAACAATAGAGCAGACAAATGTGATCTAATAGACATGTGATTATTCCCAAGGTCATAGATTCACTGGTTTTCGAAAGATTTTTAAAACTGAAGGTTTTTGGAAAACAAACCAGTGTATGACTTCGAGTTTAATCACACTCTTAAAAGCGCCGACCGCCTATAATACAAACAACAGATATGGAAATACTAGTAAATTATGTTAAATCAGGCAGCCAAGTATAAAGATTTCCAAATCACATATTTTTAAACGAGTTCAAGCATAATACACATATTGACATACAAATCATGTTATAAGGCATTGATAGATCTTATGTATGTTCATAGAAATGTAAGTACCTCAAATGCTCGAAATATGTGAGTGGGTGTATATGATGACTAAGGCACCTAAATAAAACTTCTAGCAGGGTTCCATGTTTGCAAGTGAAAGGATGTTAAGAACTTAAGATAATGGTGAATAAATTTTTGCAATGAAGTCCAAACAAGTAGGAGAAGGAAAGTTTCAGATTTTTAGTAAAAGATTGACTTTAGATTTCAAAAACCTTGACTTCAACGAATATGAAATTTTAAGTTCCAAGTCTTTTTGAAAATCATTTCCTTTTTGTTCACTTAAATTGAAGAAGACTTGTGAACATGATTTTAAGGGTTTCATTTTCTACTTATTGAGGTTAGTTTACTACAATTACTACTATGTTAGACACGGGTTGCCTCCCGAGAAGCGCTTGTTTTTGTTCGAGTCTCGAGCTTGACACTAGCGCTATATTTCAGGAAATCCTAGTTCACTTGTATCCATCTGTAGACACAAGTGATAGTATTGGCACATACCTATGTAGTTAAAGCAGGTTATTCCTAGGGTATGTCCAATCAGATGAGAAGGTACGTCGAAGTGAGTGATTTGTTTTACTTGAGGTATAATAAATCTCTCAACTTCTTGTACTTTCTCAGTTTGGTTTTTCAGAATGGGCAGGTCAAAGAGGTCCTTATCTCTCGATGAAATGTATGTCATTATATAGTGGAGAGATGGTTTGTAGGGAAACCTTGACGCAGAACCCACCTTACTTCTTATGGTCTTTGGGTTGATGATAATGTTGTACTATGGGCATGGAGGTGGGACAGAGTCCATTGACGTCTCCAATCTCGTAGCAACATTCTCATCAACTACTTGGGAAACTGGTATGTCTAAGGCAATAGATGGTTCAACTAGATGAAGGGGTGATACATCCTGAGAGATATGTGGGATATCATCAACCACAACTAGTTGTGGGATAGTATCAGCCACGTCTTTTTGAGTTGGGATGAGATCACTTTTCAGAGTCGGTGCATATTCCTCCCATCCTTCTGAAGTTGAGTCTTCCTTGTAAATTTCTTCCTCCGGTTTCTCAAACTCTATCTCTTCGTCTACCTCGTCGTACTCGTCACCCTGTCCAGTAGTTTCGAGTTGCAATGGTTTGGAAAGTTCCTCTAGAATGAACTCTTCGTCGGTCTTGGACGTTGATAGGTTAAGAGTGGGTGGAAGTGAAGATTTAGAAGATTGGGTAGGTGTAGGATTAGAAGAAAGTTTGCAACCAGACTCATGAAAATGAAAGTCTGTGTCAAGTGAAGTAGATGTGGTGTGTGTGTTCATATCATCTTCCTGCAGCCTAAAGTTGGTTCTATCTTGATCCTCATTTCCCTTGCTACTTACTTGTTTTCGTATTTCAGACAGCTTATTAAAACTTCTTCTAAGCATGTCTTCTTGTTCTTTTAGTAATTGTTCAAGTGAGTTAGATGAGGGTGAGAAAGCAGCATTACTGCTGAGAAAGGTCAAAGACGTATCTCTCAAGTCAGGACTCTCATACGGTTGAGGTTCAGATATAGGGTAAGATGAGTATTGGTGGACTTCAAATGGTTCGGGATAATAGGGTTGGTATTGATGTTGGAAAGCGTGAGGGTCATTTTGTATTTGAGGCTCTAGGTACCCTACGTTATCCGAATAAATCCTACTATACCTTTCACATTCGTTATCTAAGTGGGAATCACTCCTTCATCTATCTTGAACAAGACTATAAAATTGATCTATTTGTTGTTGTACATTTGCCATTACCCAAGTTTTTAGAGAACACACGAAGAAGGTTTAAGAATTAAAGTTAAAGTGAGAAGGGAATGTAATCTAAACTATGCTAAGTTAATTAAGCTACGCTAATCTACGGGCAGAAAGTAACTTATGACAAGGATGGTGAATCCTAGTCAGAAGGATCTCTTAAATACTAATTTATCTAAACAAGCTCCAAATTGTACTACCGTCCCCAGCTGCGGCGCCAAAAACTTGATGCGCCCTAAACGGTCGGTCCAGGAATCGCCTCCTACCGTTGCGGACCTCACGCTCACGGCGCATCGGTGGTAGTTTTAAATTTATAATTGTCGGGACCTAAACCTTCCGAACAACGTACTGATACTTGGTACGAGTACCTGATACTAGTAAGTGGCAAGGATGATCCATGGTCGTTCCTCACGACGGTAGAATTGAAGCAGAGCTCGTTCGGATAACTTAGTAATTAAGATGGGTTTTGGAGAGTTGGATAGGTTTTGTATTTGGTTTTCTAATTTATTAAACTACTAAAGCATAAAATAAAAGGGAAGCTAGCATGTATGTAACACTTAAGGATGACGGAGACGTGGTTCACCATGATTTGGGATAGTGCATTACTGGGATGATGTTTATTATGAGACATACTTAGGTAACAGACAAGTAAACTATAGACGTAAACACTAGGACCCTACTTCTTTAGATAGATTCTAAATCAGTATGTCACCGAGTACCTAGGTTATCGTGATTCTGGTCAGAACAGGCTGCTCAACCCCCCACACTCCCTGGTTATGACAAGTGACCCATTAAGGGTGCAGGAATAAGGTAACTGACTGCCCTCAGGTTATTCTGACCTTTCTTAACACCTAAGTTTAAATGTTATTATCTAATCGTGTACTGATTATTAACTTTGTATTCTAAACTATCAGTGTTATAGAGTCTAGGGGTTTTAAGAATCCTGAACCACTGCTGGGCTTGACTTTCATCTCTAGACTCATACCTTAGGTTTTATTGGCTGAGCGATACGGCTGAGATTTTGGAGGTGGGAATACGGTTGAGAAATACGGTTGAGCCAAATCTATAAATACTTATCACCACCTCCTCATTTCATATTCAATCCATTATCCATTCTTCATCCAATTTTCACACTTCTCATTTACACTTTTATTTTTTGTTTTCGTATTTAGCTTTTAGTTTTGGTTTCTCTCTCTCGAGTTTTCTCTCTCTAGAGAGATATGGATAGTTAGTTAGTTAGTTAGAGGTAGAGAGAGAAAAGCTAGCTGTTGTAATCACGGTGTAAAAGCATTCTTGGTGCAAGACTACGCGTTTCTCAATATTACTTTACTTAAATTCTGGTGATATCTATTCATTCATACTTATACTATGTCCGAATTATTTCTGCCTGCTTGTATAATGTATGTTATGTGTATTGCCATGATTACTGAGTAGTGTATTATTGCGGTTGTTGAAATGTAGATAATTAAACGTAGGGATGATGTTAAATTAATATTTAATTAAATATGTAATTGGGAATTATTAAACTCTGTTATGTCTAAACTTTTCATGCATCTAGACTTAGTTTACGGATCACCCTTTCTAGTCCTTCGCGTGACTGCTGCTAGGTTTAGAAATTGATCACCTCTAAATACAGTAGTTTGTTATCTGTGTTACCGTACAAAGCAATGTTTGTTACTGTAATCCGGCTAAAGTACAGGGTATAGCGATGGAAACACCACTGGTGGAGTACAACCGTGGAAGCTCTGGAAAAAGCCGTGTGTACCATCATTGTGGCCTACCTAGAAACCCTAGAATATGGTCTAGGAACCGTGGAGCTGTGGAAATGCTAAGTACACCGTAGGTCTACCTCTGCTTACAAATCTGTGGAAATAAATTAACTAAAGTACACCGTAACTATACCTAAGGTTAGTAAAGCTGTGGAAAAGCTGTAGTACATCGTAAACCTACCTCTGGTTATGAACGTTGTGGAAATGCTTCAAGCACTGTACACCGCTTTTGTACCTAGGGTTAGTTGACTATGGAATAGCTGGAGTACACGGTGAACCTATCTCTGGTTATATGAAACTGTGGAAAACGGTTAGAGTACTGTACACCGTAAAGTACCTAGGGTTAGAAAGTTGTGGAAAATAATGCATTGTACACCGCTAGTGTACCTAGGGACAAATGACTGATCGCAAAGGAGAGTTCTAGATCTTGACAGAAGTAATTTTGCTGATAAAACCTAAGGAACGAGTCTGGAGATGAAAGTCAAGCCCAGCAGTGGTTCAGGATTCTTAGAACCCCTAGACTCTACAAAACTGATAGTTTCGAATAACAAGTTAATACTTAGAACACGATTAGATAATAACAGTTGTATTTAGGTATTAAGAAAGGTCAGAATAACCTGAGGGCAGTCTGTTACCTTATTCCTGCACCCTTCATGGGTCACTTGTCTTCACAAGACAGTGTGGGGGGTCGAGCAGTCTGTTTTGACCAGAATCACGATAGCCTAGGTACACAGTGACATACCTATTTAGGCTTAACTAAACAAGTAGGGTCCTAGTGTTTACACCTGTAATTCATCTGTGTGTCAACTAATTGTGTCCCCAATTACCTTTATAATGAACATCACCCCAACAATTGATTATTAAAACTTCAACAGTCACATTCTCTATCTATCTACCTAATTACCGATTCTCATCTCTATTTTACTTTTCTGCACTTAGATAATTAGTTTATTAGAAAACCAAAACCAACAAAACCTACCTATCTACATAAACCCATCCTGATAGTGAACCTTATCTTTGGCTCAAGCTTCATTTCAATTCACCCCGATTGAAGAACGACCTCGAGTTATACTTGCTGCTTACTCACCCAGTGTAGTAGGTAGTACTTATAAGTTGAGCCCAGCTTATTACAAATTTTAAAATTCACCGATCGCCGCTCGGTACCGTCCGATCAAGTCCTTTGACGACGAGGACGGCCCCCTTCTTCTCTTCCAAGAGAGGTGTGCTCAAACAGACCTGACCTATCGGGCGGCATCACGTCGCTGGCTGGTTGCCGGCCATCCCCTATTCCTTTTTCCGTCCTTGCTCGTACTTTCCTGGTACATGTGATATCACTTTCCTCAACTTTAGGGTGCACGTGCTACCACTTTCCACGCCTTTAGGGTACATGTGCTACCACTTTACCTAAACTGACCACCTCCAAAATGCTTGCTAACTTGAGCCTAAGATGGCTAACATGCACCCATCCTCAAGTATAAATAGGAACCTTAGGTTCACATTTTAAACAAACCATACTACTTACTTCAAATTCTACACCAATACACTTTGTAATATTTAGTTCTTCCTTTAGATTAGTTAATTAGAATAACTAATTAATTAACTAAAGTGGATTTGTATGGAGGTGCTCCGGGACGCATTTTTAGCTACGAGTTATTATACACCTTTCCAGGTTCTAATCTATCTTCCATATTTAAATATGTTTGTTCTTTATGTTAAAAATTTAAATATGCATGCTAGAATTGCCATGATTAACTAGATAACTCAATTGTCTGTTATGGTAGTCGTTAGGGAAGTTTTAAATATGTAATTAGGTTGTATGTTAAGAGACTGTGGATAGCGTATATTATAAATAGATGTAGGAATTAAATCATTATCGTTTATCTACCCAACTCATGTTGTGACTAAAACCTTATCCAAAAATGAACGTAGCTAACTCATAGGGTATAGGTCACTTAGTTATACTGTTTGTCCCTAACCTTGGATCTAGTACGAACCGAGTCAATCAATTGATGGCGGAAACAACAATTGACTAATCAAACAATCACACGAATAACAATACGCAATGAATATCAAACGAAACGTATTATATTCAGTAATAATCGGTCAGATTACAGAGATTTCGACTAATTGCGTTTAGGGTTTCGTCAACCCTAAAACAGAAAACATAAAACGAATTTATACAAAATCTGGCACCTGCGACGTCGCACGCTACGTCGCAGGCCCAAGCCCATGCGACGTAGACTACGTCGCAGGCCCAAAACCTGACGTCGCACCTGCGACGTTACACGCTACGTCGCAGGAGTCAGGAATGCTAATTCTAATTACAAACTACGAGCTAGACCAACTGACAGACACTAAACATGTACTAACAAACTCCCCCGTGTCTTCAGCTTGGTCTTCAAAAATCTTCTTTAAACCCAGCCCGCAGGAAACTGGCCATCAGCATGAATTCCATTTGCTACGCAAACAGTAACAACATTGTAAAACTGCTGTGCTAAACGTCTGTTGAATTCATTCTTCTGACCAACACGAATCCGATTATCATAGAGTTTTCTTAAATCTTTTTCATGAAAATTAATCAAACTCATCGGATCATATAGTCTAAACGTTGCTTGCTTCAAATTCCATATACCTCCAACTTCTGGCCACGGTTCAAAATCTGGAACGAAAGTAATAACCGCTTCGCCAGTCTGTGGATCAAGTTCCCATTTTACAAGTCTTCTCAGAAAATAATAAGGAACTGATTCCAGAGGTATCTCAGTCAAAGATTTAGCAGGCGAATAGTGAACTTTAACCAAAGGCTTCCTGGTGACTGGATCAATCTTTTTCTTCCACGTATACCGAGTTCCCAACGTCGGCTTCAATTTCGAATAAGTCTTCGATAATACTACCCGACGTAGACTTCTCTGAATGAACTCAGCATAATCATTCTCGAAAGGATTAATCAATTTAAGCTGAGCTAATCGATTAATCTCTCCTTTTGGCAACGTGCTCAATCTATCAAAACGCATTCTGAAATACTGAACTCCATCTTCTCTCTTTATCATAAACAGATTCCTCTGACACTTCCAGCTTTTAATAACACCGGTATAATTTCGACTAACCCGGTACACTTGACATTTAACTGGAATAGGAACTGGATTTCGTCCCTTAGGCCACCATTTCTTATTTCTCTCTCTCTTTTCTTCAGCAGTTAATTTCTTCGCTGCTGAGTCCGGTGCCTGTGTCTCTGAAGCTGGAGTTGCAGCAGAACTTGATTCTCCATGTTGAGCTTTATCAGGACTCTCGTCTTCACTTGAATCAGATTCAATAATTGGTGCATCATCATAAGCTTCCCCAGATTGTGCATCATCATAAGTTTCATCTGCATTCAACTGTTCTTCTTCAATCGAGACATCCTCGTTCATCTCAAAAACATTCTCTGTTTCTTCCTCAGAGCCAACTCCACTGGCCATCCTCTGAATAAATGATAAGTCAGCGAATGAGTAATCAACTGCCAGCGGTCTCGGTTGCCCTGGAATATCATCAACAGAGAAATAATCCAAAAGAGAAATATTTTCATTAACATTTTCAATTACAGGGTTGGGATTTACAGACGCAGGTTCACTTGACTCTAAAGTGGGTATCCCAGACCCAGACTCCCCCGAGGCAAGTAACCTGCCTTCCAAAACATTAACCCTAAGCTTCGTTTCCTCAAGCTCCTTAGATTGGACCTCGATCAACGCAGCTTGTTCAGCAATCTTCACGTCTTGAGCCTCCAGCTTTTGCTTCATCTGCTGCATATCTTCCATTATCTTTTGCATGAAAGCTGGAGTCGGTTGAATCTCAAAAGCATCCTGCTGCTGTGGATTGACTGGAGCTCGTGTTGACGAAGAACGACGAACACGACGTCTCGGTTGATAAGTCTCATCAGCAGGATCATCACCATCACGTGTACGTTTTCCCTTATCCCTTGGAGGTACATACTTACGTCCTGCCCGGATCCGACGCTGAATTCGCAGATATCTGAATGAATCGGAAAGCCTGATACTTTCCATCTCAGAGGGATGCGGAACAGTACCATCCGAGTGCTCAGGCGTCGGACCCCCATCCTGAGGACCTACATTGACCGGTTCTTCAGAATCAGAACTCTCAACCGTTTCATGAGATGCAGGATTGTCTGAGTCAACGTGCCCAAACTGCTCAATGTTCTCCAAAATAGCCTCCACATGCTCCCCCGCAGCTTGAACAGGAACATTCATGAGTGGTTGCTGCGGTTGCTGTGGTGCTGGAACATCCATATACTGAGGATCTGGGGGCGGTACATAATTTTCATCCACAATAGCACCGAATAAAGGAACATCCCTTGGTGCCTCGACCCCTTTCTCATACCCTGCACAAATAGTGAAAATCCGACTCATCATCGGTGAAATCTTGAGCGGCTGATCGATATCACCCTGTGCCTGAAGCTCCGGATGATGACGATTGATGTGCAACTGTACAAATCTTGGATATAAAATCCATTTCTGATCCCCGGCATTCGCATTATCAACCATAGCCCTGAAGATAAATCCCGAGAAGTTGAACGGCTTGTTATATACCAACGCTAACATAGCAGAAGCCAGACTTCGGCTCATCCCATCCGTTCCACCTTTCCTATTCCCCAAGCAAACAATGATCACATGCATCAAATAACGCCATACACGTGTGAGATTCGCTTTTCTATACTGATCAGAGGGAATCCCGGGATATCCTATCCGTTGCATAGCTCCGGTAACAAAAATATGATCAAAACCGACAGGCATATCCGGTTGATCATTCAGCTGTAAAAGTTCCCGAATGCTCTGTTCTGTAATAGTGATCTCCGTACCCAGAACGGTAGAGACCAATCGTCTAACGTCATTTTCAGTAACGACAGTTGCGTTTCTCCAAAAAGGGTTGATCAGATTTCCAAACGCCATAGTGTTGTCGGAAATGGCGTGGAATACCCTTGAACGTCTCAAAAACGCGATCATCTGGCGATACGGTGCAGCTTTATCAGAAGTGTCAGTAAGGTAAGCAGCCGTATTATGACGAGCTTCAAAAATCAAAGCCATATCTGCAAAAACAGAAACAGATTGCAACTCGAAAAAGGTTAGAAAAAAAATGTTACATTTTTAAACAAAACTTTTTAAAATTCCCTGGAATTAGCGACGTAGCACCGTACGTCGCATAACACAGAGCGACGTAGAACTGTACGTCGCTAAAATTCAAAATAAATTGAAAAGCGACGTAAGGCCTGACGTCGCATAAAATTCGAGCGACGTCAAGGGGGACGTCGCATTTTGCAATTTATTGTGAATTTAATCACTTTAATTAAAACAGCGACGTAGAGTGGTACGTCGCATCGGACGTCGCAGTAAAAGCGACGTAGGGATGGGCGACGTAGGAAATTAATAATAATTAAATAAAGCGACGTAGGCCACGACGTCGCAGCGTACGTCGCACTGACGAACAGGCGTCCCCAACCCAGAAACCCTAACCCTCGAATTTAGGGGTTTTCAAAATCAATCACATTACAAGGTGCGGCTAACGATGGTGATCACGAAAACATAAGTGATAATAGTTATAACATCCAATTAACCATCGAATTTAACCCAAAACCGAAACCCTTTAAACCCGTATCACATATATAGCAATTAAACGTAATATACACGGTGAAAAAAGGTGAATATGGTACCTAAGTGTGCGGAATAACGTGTAGATCAAAACTACGTAAGTGAATCGGAATGAAAACAGCTACAAATCACGAAAATTGCTCGAAAATTGCTACGTCGCAAATCGCCACTGGTACGTCGCAGGCTACGTCGCACGTGAATAGTGAATAGTGTGACGGTTTACGTCGCAGTCGAGACTATATATAGTCTAACCCTATGTGCGACGTACGCTGGGACGTCGCAGGCGACGTAGAGCTGGACGTCGCATAGAGCAGTTTTGATGCAATTTTGACATTTTCAAACCGTTTACTCGTTATTTTAGCAAATAATTTCCAAATAACTCGTGACTTGGGAAAAATAACGCAGAATAAAAATAAAGCATAAAACTAAAAAATCTTTTTGGTATTTTCTTCAATTTTACAAAAAGTAAAAAATTAACAAAATAAAATAACTAACACTCTATTTTTGGTGACGGAGTTGAGTTGTCTGATTAGGGATCATATCGGAATAACATGCATTTATTAGGAATAGTAAGTGTTATTTCGATCATCAGTATATTTTTCCACTTTAAATTTACGTGGCACATTTAAAACACCTTTTATAAAAATTATTTCAAGACAATTATTGGTATTGTTTGTCCACCTAAACACGTTACATCCTTGTTTGTGAGTTAACCTTTTATTGTTAATATGAATATTAATTTTGAGAGACCTATTATATGATATACTGATAAACTTCAGTAAAACAAACACTGCATATTCACACAAGGTAGAGATTACAAGACCAAGTTTATCTCGGTTTTCTCGTAACATACACTTGATATTTATATTTAGGCATACATCAAACCGACTATGAAGATACTAGTGGCCCCAGATCTGTACAAAGTACAACAGAGGGTCCCTTAGTATGAACATAACAAGTTTGAGACTATTTGCATAACTAATGGATTCAGGTCTGTACGTGAGTACAACAATAGTCACCATTAGTTAGGCGAATAATCATATTATCACTATATGCCTTTTTTTTTTTTTTTACATTTACATAATTATGACAGTGTATGATAGTACTTCCATTTATCAATTAAGACTTATGTCATACATCATATAACATTTTTCTCAAAGTAATAGACAAGTATTTAAATTACTTCTTAATATCTCAGAGACCGGTGTGTACCATGCCTACCAATACATCGTATGATGAAGATAATTTAGATAAAAACTATTTTAAGTGTGTCAGATAAACCTACTGACACATCCAAGATAAACCTTAAAATTCCATTTTGTGCATGTCTCCCGATGTACTATCATATCCCAAGTTGTTTACAGACACAACTTCAACGTCTATTTTAAAAATGTAGCAACCTTGCGTTTTCTTTAATACTAAAGAGTATAAAGAGTGGCTGTTGCGATGTTGTTTTTTTTTTTTTTTTTTTTTTTTGTTTTGTTTTTTTTTAATACTTAAAAAATCCAAGTCAATCATTTCTTTGACTGAAAGAACCTTAAACCAATCAGATTGACCAGTTCAATAAAACGTGATCGCAAAAAGGCTTTTGTGAAAAGGTCCGTACACTGCTTAAGGGTCTCTATATGTACGACATCTATAAGGTGTTTCTCAAAGCAATCCCGTATAAAGTGGAACCTAAGTTCAATATGTTTGGTCTTAGAGTGCTGTACGGGATTGTGAGTTATAGATATAGCAGCTGTATTATCTATATAAATAGGAGTCATAGAGAGATTGAACCCGTAATCACGCAGCTGATGCTGAATCCAGAGAACTTGAGAACAGCAACTTGCAGCAGCAACATACTCGGCTTCAGCTGTGGAAATAGCAACCGCAGTCTGCTTTTTGCACTGCCAAGAAACTAAGCGCGATCCAAGGAACTGACATCCTCCAGTAGTTGACTTCATATCTATCTTGCAGCCACCAAGATCCGAATCCGAATAGGCAGTTAACTCGAAGTTTTTCTCGTTTGAATACCATAGACCCAGAGATGGCCTAAAAGCGAGATATCCAAAAATGCGTTTTACTGCCTTCATATGAGAGACCTTCGGATTTGCTTGAAATCGTGAGCAGAGAGAAACAGCAAACACTATATCTGGTCTTGAGGCAGTCAGGTACATGAGAGAGCCTATCATTGAGCGATAGTCTTTCTCCTTGCAATCTTCATCGTCCTCATTAGGTCCAAGATTGTGTCTTGCTTCAATTGGAGTGCCGTAGTGTTTACAGTTGAGCAATTCATATCGCTTTAACATGTCAGTGACATATTTTGACTGGTGGATATATATTCCATTATCAGATTGCTCAACCTGTAGCCCCAGAAAGAACGTGAGTTCCCCCATAGCACTCATTTCAAACTCAGATTTCATCAGTCCTTCAAAATCTTTGCACAACTGATCATTAGTTGATCCAAAAATAATGTCGTCCACATAGACTTGCACAAGCAACAAATCCGCTCCTTCCCTTTTGATGAAAAACGTGCTATCAATCTGTCCTCTGTCAAAACCATTCTTCAGCAAGTACTTGGCAAGTCGCTCATACCAAAGTCGAGGAGATTGATGAAGACCATACAAAGCTTTCTTCAGTTTGCAAACATGATTAGGATGCTTTGGGTCTTCAAAACCTGGAGGTTGACACACATAAATCACTGCGTCGACATCTCCATAAAGAAAGGCACACTTCACGTCAAGTTGATACACGCGGAATCCTTTAAAAGAAGCATAAGCTAGAAAAATCCGAATTGATTCCAAACGAGCAACAGGAGCGAAAACTTCATCATAGTCAATACCCTCTAATTGACTATATCCTTGAACTACCAGACGGGCTTTGTTTCGAATAACAGCCCCACGATCATCCATTTTGTTACGGAAAACCCAACGAGTACCCGTCAAGTGAGCACCCTTGGGTAGAGGAACAATATCCCAAACATTCATCTTGTTTATTTGCTGTAGTTCCTCCTGCATAGCCTCGACCCAAGATGGATCCTTTAAGGCTTGTTCAACCTTTTTAGGTTCAATTTGAGACAAATGACATGAATCGATATGAGCTATAAGTCCCAAAAGTTGCTGAGCTGAAGTCTGCTTTGCTTGCTGTCGTGTTTGAACAGATGCATGAGGATCACCAATGATATTATCAATGGGGTGATCCTTATGTATACGAGTTTCTGGTATGGCACCTGGCACAAGATTCACACCTAGATTGTTCAAATCTCCCTCAGTTTCGGGAGTAGCAGCAGACTCAGGAATGGCTATCTCTTCTTCTTCTACTTCATCTTCATGAGAAAATAAGTGAGAGTAGGCCATTGTTTCCTCCATTTCATCTTCTTCTTGAGGTTCCTCTAAAGGAGGCATGTTTGGATCATATGGAAGCTCCTTTGTGTAGGTATAAACTGTTTTAGAAGGAGCAGCCGAAGATGATGGAGTAGGAGATGGTGGTGATTTGGTAGTTGTTTGTGGTTGTGTGGGTGGTTGTGTGTGAGTAGGTGTAGGTTGTGGAGGTGTAGGATTAGTTGGTGGAGGTGCGGGTGTTGCATTGGGAGATGGGTCGGATGGTTTATTAGTAACAGGTGTATCTTGAGAAAGATCAAGTTCATGAAGTATAGAAATCAATTCTTCCGTTTCATCTTCTTCCGGAATATTGAAAGAGTTGAAGAGGTTTCCATAGTTGAAAAACCAATCCGGACCCGTTCCTTGAGGAGGTTCCGTATACCTTAAACATTTCACTTCAAAATGCTCCTCAATCTGATTCGATGATTTGTTAAAGACTCTTTTGTTCGGAGAATTGACTGAATATCCAAGAAAAATCCCTTCAACAGCTTTATCACCAAACTTAGAGACCTTATCTTTTGTAATCATGATCAGGCATGGACACCCAAATGGTTCTAGGAACTGTAGATTTGGCTTACGGTTATTAAAAAGTTCATAACACGTTTTGTTCCTTTTCTTAACCGTGAGTACTCTGTTGAGAACATAACAGGCAGTATTAACTGCCTCAGCCCAGAATATGATTGGTAACTTGGAGTCAGCTAACATAGTCCGAGCTGTCTCGATTATTGTCCTGTTCTTCCTTTCTGCAACTCCATTCTGTTGTGGAGTCCTCGGAGCACTAAATTGATGCTCAATACCTCTTGTAGCACAAAACAATTCGAGAGTTGAGTTCTTGAATTCAGTTCCATTGTCGCTTCTTATCCTTTTCACCTTCAAGTTGCACAGATTTGCCAACTTGTCCAACAAATACACCAGAATCTCAGGAGTTTCCCCTTTTGTGGTCAAAAAATAAACCCACGAAAACCTTGAGTAGTCATCAGTAACTACCAAGCAGTAAGACCGACCACCAATGCTCTTTGTAGAAACTGGACCGAAAAGATCCATATGCAGTAGTTCCAATGGAGCATTTATGGAATTCACCTGCTTAGACTTATGGGACTTCTTACGTAGCTTTCCTTTTTGGCAGGAGATACAGTCATCCATTAAAGCAAATGACTGTTTCGGAACTCCTAGCACTAGGTCATTTTTTGTCAAGAAATTCATTTTTCGGAAATGAATATGTTCCATTCGTCTGTGCCAAAGCAGTGATTCCTTTTCAGAAGCCTTAGACAAGAGACACGTATACTCGTTCGATGTCTCAACAGTTCTCATATTCAAAATGTATGTGTCATCCTTTCTTGGTGCTCTCAGTAACACCCATTCTTCCGGAATGACATAACCAGGCTTCAATATCACACACTCTGTCTTTGTGAACGCAGTTGTATAATCCTTATCACAGACCTGTGAAACACTTAGCAAGTTGTGCGTAAGCTGTTCCACGTAGTTCACATTTTCGAAACTAACATTGCCGTTAGTTAACGTTCCTCTTCCAGAAATAGTTCCCCCAGAATCTCCAGCAAAGGCAACATAACCTCCTGCATGTGGTTTAATATCCACAAGTAAGGATACATCGCCTGTCATATGTCGCGAGCAGCCACTGTCCAAATACCATTCACTATCTTTAACACGTTCTGACTGCTGCAACACACAAACGAAAGGAGATTAGTGAGAAACGGTGACCCAAGCCTTTACAGACTTAGGTCGACCGTGGTCATCAACAATAATCACGTCAGATAGGATTTTATCTTTAAACAAATTAGAATTTTTATCTGATGTGTTATTGTTGACGACTGAAGAGTCAACATCAGACTCTTTACGTTTCCAAACTTTTGAAGATTCGGAATCGGTAATAGAAGTAATGTTGGGCTTTTGAATTTGCAAAGATTTTTGCTCAACATTACTTGGTTTCGAAACAGGCTTGGGAGAGTTTGAGTAACGCCTAGGTGGAGATTTAGAAAAAGAGTTTCTATAAACAGATGTCCTGGGCATCTCTCTCCCATATCGCTGATTTGACAGCTTTGGACATTCACGGATTAAATGTCCTTGTTTCTTGCAGTAGAAACAAGAACGAGTCTCAACAAACGGTTGAGGCTGAGGAATTACCACAGGAGGTGGAGAAACATTTCTAGAACATGAACATTGAGTACACGTCTTAGAAAATGTTTGTCTTGGTTGAGAGGTTGAAGTTGATGGTTTATCATACGAAACATTTTCATTTACTAATTTTCTTTGCAAAATCTTTACAGGTGACTGTAAAGTTTGTTGTTTCGAGTTTAAAACCTTAGCTTTTCCCTTATTTGGTTGAACCTTAATTTCAGGTTCAACCTTTGAAATCACTTTTTCAGGTTTAAATGCAACCTTCTTAACCTCCGGATACTCCTGATCCGTAATGTCCTCAATCTCAACAATCTCCTCAACACTAACAGGAGATTCATTCTTTACTTCAACATTCTCCTTATCACTAACTGGAGATTCATTCTTTACCTCAACATTCTCCTTATCACTAACTGGAGATTCATGCACAGACTTAACAAACTTTGGCAAGGGGTACTCTGGCCGCTTGGTTTTCTCCTTTGCCGGTTTGTTATGTTTGGTCTCTTTAGCATCTATAGCTTTTAAACCATAAAGCTTGGACCAGTCAACTGGAATCTCTTCAAAGCCTTCCTTAACAGGCAGGGGACAGTGAGTAGTAGGAGGAGGAACTGAGTTGTATCCCAATCCCTCATTCTTCTTCCCTTTAGTACCGTGCTTGCTAAGAATTTCATTAAAGACAACCGTTGAGGAATTTGAACCTAAGATTTTACTCTTATAATTTTCATACTCAGCTTTTAAATCTGTAAGTTCTTTATTTAAAAGTTCAATTTCAATCAGATAGCTTTTAATGGCATCTTCTTGACTAAAAACATTAGACTTATATTTTTGAGTATCTAACCGATGAGCCTCAAGATGTTTTTCATAAAGTTTCTCATTAGCTTTTAAAAAATTATTTGAGTCGGTTAGTTTTTCATTCTTTTTCCTCAACTCAGCGATCTCTGTCTGATATGCCTTTAGAGATTCAGTTAACTTAATGCATGAAATACAATTTAACGGTTCATCATGTACCTCATTCACAATGTGAGCCATCAGACACTGTTGGTAATGCTGGGAGACAGGCGTCCAATCTTGACTTGTAGGCTCAAAAGCAATCAGGGCATTATCAGCAATCCCTTTCTTAGAAACTTCCATTTCTTTTGCCTTTGGAGGAGTAGATGGTGTTGTGAATCCCGAAGCTGGCATTTTGGGTTTCTCGCACTCCCTGGCGAAGTGACCCAAATTTTGACAATTGTAACATCGGACCTTACTCTTGTCAAATCCGAAGCCAGTCTTTCCATCACCCTCCAAGCTTTTACGCCCTGTCCTCTGCAAGAACTTTTGAATTCTGCGGGTGATCATTGCCACATTCCAAGTTAAATCCATTTGCTCCAGATCGTCTTCATCAAGCTGAGCATAGTCCTCCTTAGTCAACTCCAAAGTTAGATTCGGTTGAGTAACCAAATCCTTGTAAGAGCTTAAGAAAGCTGTGTAGATGGCAGCTTGCTCCTGAATAGCAGGTGAGACTTGAACCTGTTGTTGATTTGAAGAAGGTCCAGTCATGAAAACAGAATGAATCCCATCAGAAGAAGAAGAAGTCGATGAAGCATTTGTATTTGATACAAAGGCAACTCCTGATCCATAAGTCTTTCCAGAGTTGATCTTAACACCATACACACTAGGATTCTGAACAGCAGAACCAGACCTAGTTTCTTTCTTCTTAATCTCCATCGCATGAGCTTGAAGATCCCCTATCAACGCATCCAAAGACATGTTTGCAAGTTCTTCATTTTCCTTTAAAAATTGAACTTTAATATCCCAAGAACTCGGCAACACATCCAGTAGCTTCTTATTTACTTCAATTGAAGGAAAAGTATAACCCCCTTCAAACAACTCACCAACTAACCGTGAGTACCTAGTGAATAAAGAAGTCGTATCTTCATCAGGAAGGATGTCAAAGATATCGTACTGTTTCTTAATCAGTTCGAGCTTGGCTTCCTTGTACTTATCATTCCCTCCACAACGAGTTTCAATAGCCTTCCACAAATCAAAGGTTGTTTCATGAGTTCTGAAAAGCCATAGAACATCCTTGGTTAAACACATTTTAATCATTGAAAAAGATTTTCTTTCAGTATCAAAATCTTTCTTCTCCTCGGGAGACATGGCTTTATAGGTCTTAGCGGGACGAATACCACGGTATTCCCCTTCAGCTAATGGAGGTACATAACGCTCACGTAATGGTCCCCATAATTCTGGACAGTGAAAGTCAATATATTGCTCAACTCGGTCTCTCCAGTACACATAATCCATGTCCGCAGTAAATAGTGGAGGCTTATTACTTGAACCTATGTCATTGCTTTGTTTAATCATTTCTCTCAAACCTCTAATATCCTCTTTATCAGCTGCCATTTTAATTACTTAAAAAAAAATTAATATTCTGATCTTAGCGACGTAGAAGGGTACGTCGCACAAAGATTATGCGACGTTGATAGGTACGTCACACCAAGCAAAGGATTCAATTAAGAATCAGAAATATGCGACGTTGAGAGGTACGTCGCAGATGACGTCGCAGTGGACGTCGCAGAATCACACTATGCGACGTAGAGAGGTACGTCGCAGATGACGTCGCAGTGGACGTCGCAGAATCACACTACGTCGCAACACGACGTCGCACAGACTAATTAAAGTCCAAATCACTACGTCGCACGCGACGTCGCAGCTTACGTCGCAGTGGTACGTCGCAAAACGCGCTGAACAGCGGTCAAAAACCCTAAAAACGAATTTTTAACCCGAAACGAAAACCACGAATTTCGAACGACAGAAATCTTCAAGAATCCCAATAATACTGATCGAAAACCTGTAAAAACACAAAACAAACGTGATAAACACGAAAACACACGAATATCACGTCCTTTTTAAAACCCAAACTCGATCCGAATCGCCAAAAACGAGCCTCACCGCTCTGATACCAGTTGTTTGTCCCTAACCTTGGATCTAGTACGAACCGAGTCAATCAATTGATGGCGGAAACAACAATTGACTAAACAAACAATCACACGAATAACAATACGCAATGAATATCAAACGAAACGTATTATATTCAGTAATAATCGGTCAGATTACAGAGATTTCGACTAATTGCGTTTAGGGTTTCGTCAACCCTAAAACAGAAAACATAAAACGAATTTATACAAAATCTGGCACCTGCGACGTCGCACGCTACGTCGCAGGCCCAAGCCCATGCGACGTAGACTACGTCGCAGGCCCAAAACCTGACGTCGCACCTGCGACGTTACACGCTACGTCGCAGGAGTCAGGAATGCTAATTCTAATTACAAACTACGAGCTAGACCAACTGACAGACACTAAACATGTACTAACATATACTATGTTAGATTGAATCATTGAGCTCGGCATGGCCGGTGTTCTCTAGACTAAAATAGGATCTAAGAGACACGGAACATGGGAATAGAGGTAGATTAAGATTAAATTCGGACAGGTGATATTTTTGAGACAACTTTCGGAATATCCTCGACTTAGATAATACCTTTGTATGCTTATATTGAACTATTGTCTTGATCGTCTTATTGCATGTTCTTGTTTGATTGTTGCCTTAGGATTATCATAATGGTGAAATACAACCAGCCTTAATTGTCATGAAATAATATAACGACTCTATTCGACTGTTCTTCGATGTAGTACTGGAAACGCTTACGGCGGAGTACAAACGTATGGAAGTCAAGAACGACCGAAGGTAGTTATATTATGAATTGAATAACAAACGTATTACTTAGGTTTCTATCTGTAGTATAAATTATCCCTGTTTTCTTGCATACTAGATTAATGTTGATAACTCGTACGAATAAGTGATGATGTATTATCTGGCCACCTAGACCAGTTATTCCAACCTATTCCGGCGAGGGTAAAACCCGTTTATAAGATTGTTTATTCAACAAACTATGTCATGATTCGTACGTCTCTGACGACCGAGATTGGGGAATAGGATTCGAGTTTAACTGTCAGATAATATGGACGTACATTTGAGAGAACTTACGATGTATGCTTTAATATATTCTGCAACCCACGTGACATTCTGTTTGCCTGATTGTGGACACCTCCACGTTAGTCTCATAGAAGGATTGTAGTAATAACTCACATTAACTTACGAACTTTTCCTCATTAGAACTCTTCATATTTAACATCACCTAAACTGCTTCATAATAGACAATCACTTTAATTGTTGAACGCCCCAAGTAACCTCCACTCTTAGTTTAGATTAGTTTAGTTTAGGATTGAAAACCCCAAACCAAAACCAACTCTCTTATCCCTAGCTAAATTCATAAAAGTTTCTAGACCCCCTAGTTTCCATTCGTCGTGCTTTGAAGAACGATCCTAAGTCATACTTATCCTTTGCTAGCCCTTTAGATTAGCAATAATAGTAACCCTAGGACCCAGCCTTATAAATTTAAAACCCACTGTTGCAACCGGTTAGTCATCGTTAATGACACCGACCTGATCTGGTTGTAACAAGTTTTTGGCGCCACTGTCGGGGAGCGTCGGCGACCGATTTTAGGAATTTAACAACTTTAGTGTTTAGCGATACTTTTGAGAGATCAACATCAATCAAAAGTTACCTTTTTGCCTTTAGGATTAGTTTTAGTTTACCCACTTTTGACCAATCATGTCAACACTTTATTTTGATTGGACCAACACCACACCAAATGGATATTTAAACCAACTTTTCGCTATTTCTTCGCCTATGAACCACTTACCTTCATCAAAACAACTTTTATCAGATTTTATGCTTGAACAAAATGTTATAAACGAAAGAGTAGCCGGATTTCAAGATAACATTGACGCCATGATAAAAATTTCAGAAAAATTAGTTTCAAACATGGAATCTATTTTGAAAAACTTAAGTTTTATTAAGGAAAGTACGTCGGTAATCACTAGTGACACCACTCATCCACCAAGTGATGACGTGTTAATCGTTACTAGAGGAGGAAAAGTAACCAAAGTTGATCCACACCACCAGATAACACCCCCGAAAACCCTTTTTCGCCTACACCTACACCTAGTGAAGATCTGTCAACTGACATCCCTGTCACTACATCTGACCCATCACCAGCCAAAACTCCGGATAATATACCTCGAACGAGAATACCTTATCCTGGAAGACTTAAAAAGGAAAAGCAAGAAGCCCAATTCGGTAAATATCTGGAAATGTTTAAAAGCCTACACTTAAATGTTAGATTATTAGATGCTTTAGTAGAAATCCCGTCCTGTGCCAAATTCTTTAAAGAACTCCTTTCAAACAAAGAAAAACTTAGGCAGATAGTTAGTTTACCTTTGGATGCTGAATGCTCTTTAATTGTACAACATGGTCTTCCACCTAAATTAGGCGATACTGGATGCTTTACTATACCCTGTTTTCTCCAGGATATTCAAATTAGTAATGCCTTAGCAGACCTAGGTGCTAGTGTTAATCTTATGCCTTATTCCCTCTATAAGAAATTAGGATTAAACAACCTATTACCTACTCGTATGACCATCCAATTAGCAGACATATCAGTTAAACTCCCTCGAGGAATTGCTGAAGATGTCATGGTCAAAGTCGATAAGTTCGTTTTTCCAGTAGACTTCATTGTCATGGACATAGAGGAAGACACCCATATCCCGCTCATCCTTGACAGACCTTTCCTAAATACTGCCAAGGCCGTAATTGACGTAAACAAAAAATCTCTAAAATTGAGAGTTGGAAAAGAGGAGGTCACCTTTAATGTCGATCGACTAATGAAACAACCTCTGGAAGAGGACCGTGGTTTGTGTGATACCATGCAAGACATTTTTGAGGAACATCTCCACGAAGTACTAGCATTATCTAGCCAGGATTCGATACCCAACACCGTAATCACCTTTCGGAAGCTATATAATGAGGACCCTAGGCTGCACTCCGTAATCACTTCGCCAACAACATCCGACAAACTACTATTTCCCATGTTTGAAAAGAAATCTCCTTGCACCGATGGCAGAACAATCGCTGTTCCATTAGGGTACGGTACACCGATACCTTGGCTGAAAAGAGATAAACCCATACTCAACAAACCAAACCCATTTCCTTCGATTAAAGAGATCTTAGACTCATTCAAAGGGAATAAGCGCTGAACCGCCACCATTCGAACCACAATTAGCCAACCAACCCATACCACTACCACTTCCAAACCCATTCTCACCAAAAATGACGAAGTTTCCTCATCATCAGTCAACAAATACGAGCTAAAGATGGACGAATTCTCGAATAAAACTGAGTGGGTTGAAATAGCGTCAATCTCCATATCTAAACCCGAGATAGACGAGGCACCATTCCAAGCTGAATACGAAAAGCTAAATAGAGACGAGATAACTAGAATGAAGTCATATATTGAAGAACCACCAAACCTTGAATTAAAAGAATTACCACCTCACCTTGAGTACGCTTACCTCCAAGGAAATTCCCAACTCCCTGTGATAATCTCAAAGGAGTGAAAACCCGAAGAGAAAGATCAGGTAATTGATGTTTTGAAATCGCACAAAAAGGCAATTGCGTGGAAAATTTCTGATATACAAGGAATTAGTCCAAATTATTGCACGCATAAGATCCTCATGGAGAACGATTTCAAACCATCCGTGCAAAGGCAGGGAAGGGTAAATCCTAAGATTCAGGATGTGGTCAAACAAGAGGTTATTAAACTCTTGGATGCTGGAATGATTTACCCAATATCCGACTCACTTTGGGTTAGCCCTGTTCAAGTTGTCCCAAAGAAAGGAGGAATGACGGTCATTACAAATGAAGATAATGAATTTATTCCAACACGGACTGTTACTGGTTGGAGAGTGTGCATCGACTACCGCAAGCTGAACGAAGCAACTCGTAAAGATCATTTCCCTCTCCCATTTATTGATCAAATGCTCGAAAGATTATCAAGGAATGAATTCTACTGTTTCCTTGATGGTTTCCCCGGGTATTTCCAAATCCCGTTCGATCCGAAGGACCAGGAGAAAACAACGTTCACATGCCCATACGGAACATTTGCATACCGACGAATGCCGTTTTGATTATGCAACGCACCTGCAACATTTCAGAGATGCATGGTTGCAAACTTCCATGACATGATTGAACAATGCATGGAAGTCTTTATGGACGACTTCTCAGTCTTTGGAAACTCTTTCCAACCATGCCTATCCAACCTCGACAGGATGCTCGCAAAGTGTGAAGAATCGAATCTCGTTTTGAATTGGGATAAATGTCACTTTATGGTAAAGGAAGGAATAGTTTTAGGACATCGGATATCAAAGTCAGGAATCGAAGTAGACAAAGCCAAAGTCGAAACCATTGCAAAACTTCCACCGCCAACCAACGTTAAATCCATTCGAAGCTTTCTAGGGCACGCTGGGTTATACCGCCGTTTTATCAAGGACTTCTCCAAGCTTTCTCGACCTATCACCCACCTTTTAGGAAAGGACATCAAATTTGCATTTGATGAGAACTGTATGGAGGCCTTCAACTACCTAAAGAAAGAGCTAACCAATGCACCAATCATGGTCACTCCAGATTGGAGTCTACCATTTGAAATCATGTGCGACGCTAGCGACGTCGCAGTTGGGGCAGTTCTAGGGCAAAGGAAGAATAATCATTTTCGACCAATCTACTATGCCAGCAAAACACTCACAGACGCCCAAGAAAACTACACAACTACAGAATAGGAACTTCTGGCCGTAGTATTTGCCTTTGACAAATTTCGATCCTACCTGATACTGTCCAAGATGATAGTGTACACGGATCACTCAGCTCTAAAATACCTCTTCAAGAAGGAAGACGCAAAACCCAGATTGTTACGATGGATTCTACTCCTACAAGAATTCGACATCGAGATAAAAGATAAGAAGGGAGCGGAAAATGTAGCCGTAGATCATTTAATTCAACTTGAAAATCCGTCAATGGAACAACTTGCAGAAAGAGATATCAAAGATCGGTTTCCAGAAGAGCAGTTAATGAGTTTGGGAGAACAAATGCAAGGTTCGCAATTCACCGACGACCCTTGGTTTGCAGACATTTCCAAATTTCGTAGTTGGAGGGATCACAAGGAAAGGGATGCCATCATCGCAGAGACAAAAATTCTTCCGCGACGTCAAGCATTACTTTTGGGATGACCCATATTTATTCAAGGTCTGTCCCGACCAAATTATAAGAAGATGTGTCGATGGGAAAGAAGCCGAACACATCCTCCACCAAAGCCACCACAGACCCACCGGAGGATATCATGCAGCTAATTTGACAACAAAGAAAGTTTACGACTCAGGATTCTACTGGCCCACTATTTTTAGAGACGCACAAGACTTAGTGAAACGCTGCGATATTTGCCAAAGGTTTAGAAATATCACGACGCGTAACGAAATGCCGTTGACAAATATCCAAGCATGTGAGATATTTGACATATGGGGATTAGACTTCATGGGACCATTTCCAAAATCCTCCGGAAAAGAGTACATTTTAGTAGTTGTCAACTACGTGTCCAGATGGGCCGAAGCTCAAGCTTTTCCAACAAATGACTCAAGAGTCATAACCAAGTACTTAAAACAACTATTCTGTCGGTTTGGAACTCCTCGAGCAATCATTAGCGATCGAGGCATGCACTTTTGCAATACTCAGTTTATGAAACTATTACAACAATATGGTGTTACCCACAAGACCTCTACGGCCTATCACCCGCAGACGAATGGGCAAGCAGAAGTAACAAACCGGGCGCTAAAAAGAATTTTGGAATGAACAGTTGGTCAACACAAGGAGAGATGGGCAGATAAGCTAGATGATGCTTTATGGGCATTCCGAACAGCTTATAAAACGCCATTAGGAACAACCCCCTATAGGCTCGTTTATGGGAAGGCATGTCATCTTCCGATTGAACTCAGATACAAAGCTTAGTGGGCGCTGAAAAATTGTAGCTTAGATCCTACGATAACGTGAACGCACCGGAAAATGAAACTGAACGACCTAGCAGAGTTAAGAGATCAAGCTTATGAAAGCTCCTACAAATTCAAGGAAATAACTAAGTTGCTTCACGATGCGAAGCTCCGCCCCACACGGTTCAATCCAGGTGATAAAGTTCTACTCTTTAACTCACAATTTAAGAAGTTTTCTGGTAAATTCAAAACACGGTGGAGCGGCCCATTCACAATCTCTAAAGTATTCCCTTATGGTGCCATCGAACTCGAGGCCCCAGACGGGAATTTCAAGGTAAACGGTCACCGTTTGAAACACTACATAGAAGACTTTCCCTCATCCGAGGAAGTCTATAAATACAAGTCACACTAATAGAATGGTAGGTATGAAAGAGTCAAGCTATGGGACTCGATAAACAAAGCGCTCTTGGGAGGCATCCCAAGCCTATCTTATATTTTCAGCATTAATTATCTTTTACTTTTGTGTTTGATCTAATCCATTTTTATGCAGTACCTCGCCTTATGAAAAACTAATGATTATGTTTAGACCATTGACCTTTTGTATTTTGCAAGATGAGTTCACAGTTAGCCAGAGCACGAGCTCCCAATCAGAGACGCTCACGTGCCATGTATCACTCCTAGAGTTCATCACCAGGCAGTAGCATGAGGACCGTCAGGGGATCCCAGTCACTGCCCCTCGCCAATTAGAGGGCCAGACCGCAGGGACCTCCAGAGTACCCACCTTTGAGCATGGGGTGACTACCACGGACCCTGCTGTCACTTGGTCGATACTGAGAGCCCTCGAGGTCCAGCACACTGCCATCTCCGAGGTCCACCATGCACTAGGACTCCCCACCTTACCTGTGTGCCCTTTCCGGATGGGACATGACCCCGCTCCGCAGATTCCACCGTGGGACCTCTTCCCACCTTGGAACTCTACTGCGCAGGATTACCCCGCCGCTATGGACCGATTGGAGGAGGAGGCTGCAGCATTGGATGCCTGGATCCAGGAGTATGGCACTGCATCTCCTGCCCACACCCTCGATGAATCCTCATCATCTACCTCGATCTGGGATAACCCGATCTTTGTGGAAGATGACTTCATCGATTGGGAGGCTCTCTAGGCTGATATGGATTAGCTACTATTAGTTATGTTATTTCTGTTTAGTATTAACGTGTATTGACATTTGTGAACGATGTTTATTATGCAGAACTCGACGTAGGAATTATGGGACAAGTTCATTTTAATGAGCCTGGTCCATTTCCATCAAATTTGCACACTTGAATCTGGTCCATAAATCAAGTGGCTACGCACGCAACATAAGGAAGTATCTCTTCTAACCTTACTTTGCTTGATTAAACACACTAAAATTCTAAGTAAAACTCTAAGTGTGGGATTATGACTCACAAACAAAGAATAACTTAGAAAATATTGACCCTCATTCGAAAATCTAAGTGTGGGATTAATCTAACTTAGAAATGGAACATTAGGGACAATTTTCTTTTAAGTTTGGGATACCAGTAGTATTCACTACTGAAGTGCAACATCAAATCTTGATCAATCTTTTTAGCAAATCTCAGATTTTCAGCTAAATTTTCAAAATTTTTGAATCAAGAAAAGTCTAAAAAGGGTATTTCTGGTCAACAAAAGTTCAAAGGTTTGGGAAATCGACAATGGAGGGCAAAACTCTTTGAGAATTTTCAAGCTAAGTTTCAAAACAAGCAATCGCATGACTAGGCACTAAACCACCAAAATAAGTGAGGAATCTTGAGCCATATAAAAGCATTTATCTTTAATGCTTCACTTTTAGATTGTGAGTGGGCCGATGTACGCCTTTTAAGTTAGAACTTGTTCGAGCAATACATTTCGAAACTACAAAAATGGGCGTCATACGTGATGAAGGTGCAATTAGAAGATCCTGACATAAAACCCTCTCATAAAAACCCCTGTTTTCAAGCCTGACCCCGCCAATGCCCACTTTCAGCATTGAAGACCATTTAGAAAACATGTTGAGCCTCAGTCTTTTCATTTCAAAAACTCACCTATATTTTCTTTACACCTTTTGGCCATAGCCTAAGTTTCTGTTCTGTCAGAAGAATTACTGCAAAGAACACATTGTTAGAAGGAATCCAAGATGGATAAAAATATCATCCACAAAAAGGAACTCCGAAGAAAAGCATAATTCAGCAAAAACAAAGCTGCCAGAAGGAACCAAAGAACTAAAAACCCAAGGATCATCTAAAGCCAAGGGAAAGGTTCTTCAAAAGAAAACGTGAAAGAAAAAGCTACGAAAAGAAGGCTCAAAGAGAGAAAAATCCAAAAGAGGTACCAATAAGCGTCAAAGATAAGTCATCACAGATAACTCTTAGGCTATATTGAAACCCCCAACTAAACCACCTACAAAACTCTTCTCCCATATACCATCTTTACCCTCTTACGAATGTTTAGGGATAGTTAGCACCGCCCTTAGTTAAGTATTGTAGATTTGATTCTTGACCAAGCTTATGACGACAGAAGAGCTACATGACTGGCCCCTGAGTGAACTAGAAGTTAGGAAACCCGACACAATTAAGTGAATTGAGTGACCATATGTGAGGACCCCAGTCATGTATATCTTACATCACGAAGATTGAAAAGAGAGCTTGTTAGAACCGGTTTGGAAAAACATAAAAGGTTAAAACCCCGCTTGAAATCTTTTCACCCAGCCTGTAGGAATCAAAGTTCTCCAGGATACAAAGACACCCTTTCAGATTTTTGGAGCAGTTTTACTGAAGATTTGCTTGAGGACAAGCAAAATTCTGAGTGTGAGATACTTGATATCGCGTAAAAAGTCACGTTTTTACTACCGATATCTCTCTCATTCTGGAATATGTGACACCTCTCAAAAATTTAATACGCGTAATATTACTTAATTCGTAATTAGTTATAATTACGTACAAAATATTCGGAACGAACCCGACAAAAATACGGACGTTGGTGAACCAAAATATTAAATAATATGAAATTATTTAATAACATTATTATTTACTAAATATTATGTTAATAATATTTAAAACGTATTCCGTACCGTATAAAACAATCCGTACGCGACAAAAACTCGCAATTCGCGCCCGACAACCAAAATAATCTCAAGTTATATTTTCATAACTCAAAACTAAGTTATTTTGGACAAAACTTTTGTATAAAATATCGTGTTTTAAGTCATTAACAAAACGTACTAAAATAAACGTATAACGTTTAAACGGACGACGAAACGATCGGGTAAACGAACACCGCACAGAGCATAACTTCGGGGAACAATTTAACACACCCACATGGTGGTAGGACCCACCCGAAATCAGCTGGAAAACCAGCCCACATGCCATGGTATGGCATGCCATACTTCTTGACTTTAAACATCACCAAACCACCTCCATCACCTCATTTCTCACACTTTCCCCCATCTCTTGATTCTCTCTCTCTCTCCCACGAAATTCTGGAGAATTTCCAGCCACACAACAGCCACCCAAGGCCACCATAGAGACACCATACAACCACCATCGACTGCCACATCGGAAATTCAAGAAAACGCACTAAAACGAGCACTTTAATTCCTCTTTCTTCCTCTCGGTTATACACCACTAGTAAGCACTATATTTCTCTTGTATCTTACTTATAATACATATATAATCATGTTATAGTGCTCACTCAACAATAAAATGTCTATTTAATTAACCGAAATGCGTTTAAAATATGAAAAACTCGAGTGTAAACCTTGCTGTCCAGAATTTGTCCTAAATTCCACGCTTTTTAGAAAAATCATTTCAACATTAAAATGAACGAATCTTAAGCTTAAAATTAAGTACAAAAAGTAAGATTTCTAAAAAAAAATTCGTAACGTTTCGAGTCCGTTTAGTACACGAAAATAATTTTCTCCGGTGACATAGACTCACTGTTCCGGCGGCCAGGAAACTTCCGCCTACTTCTCAAGACCATAACTCGAGTTCTAGACCACTAAAACGTATGAGACCAGTTCCAAAATCTCAAAAATTTTGTTATCTTTAAAAAGTTCTTCTATAGCCTCGACTAAAAATACACAGATTCTTCCAGAAAATCCAATCTATGAAAACAGTTTAAATTCAGACCAAACATGAAATGTGATGTTTTGTGATTTTTTGTAAAATATCAAACGACCTCTAAAAGTAATGAAAAAAATACAGGAAGTACCTAAGATATGTGGGAACATTGTGTAAAATTTTCGGAACTGTTTGATAACATTTTCTTAGTCAAATAAAAATCACAAAAACGGACTGATTTTTACTCCGAACTTTGACTTTGGGATTGGGAAGAGACTTTCGGATTTTTGACTCCGAAAGTCAACTTTCGGAGTTGACTTTCGGAAAAACACCAAATTGGACTCTAAGTTTCGGATTTTGTAGTTTCGGATCAATACTTTCGGAATAAAACATACATTCGGACTTAAACACTTTCGGAATACAACTTTCGGACATGTATACATATATATATATATATATATATATATATATATATATATAAATACATACATTTACCTTCAGAAATATTTGTGCAAACATATACATACCCTCGCGTACAAATATACTTTTATAAGATTACAAAACAATGAAACACATAATAATAATACTTTGAAATTATTATTACGAAATCTCACCAACGGGCCGTACATGTTTTCAAAACTACAAACCTAAACGACAAACGAATACATTGGACATATCTAGTGAATGAGCACTAGCATGGATGGTCAACTACGACATCCACATACTTACACTTATAATCTCATACGTTTATGACGTTAGGAGATTATCGACTTGGAACACAATTGCATTAGGAACACTAGCACCCACAGGTGAGTTCACAACCCCTTACCTTTTTACTGTTTTTACTGCTTTTCAAATAGGGGTGAAAAACATAGCCAACTCTTTTGCTACATGTGCAACTAGTATATAATTGCTTTCATGCTTTTATACAAATTGTTATGATTGTGTTCATACTATTATTACTGCTGATAAATGCTTTAGGCTTTATACAAACATCATATTTATGAGATAGCGTTTTCATACTATAAACTGTTACAATTGTGTCAACTATTTTTGGAATTTACCGCAGAACGACCGATACTAATTGGTGAACTTACCGGAGAACGACCGGTACTAACTGTGAACTCGCCGGAGAACGACCGGTGCTAACTTGTGAACTTACTGGAGAACGACCGGTACTAACTGTCAACTTGCCGGAGAACGACCGACACTAATTTGTGAACTTACCGGAGAACGACCGGTACAAATTTTGGAACTCGCTGGAGAACGACCAGCTACATATTTTCAAACATATATTTGGATAAGATCCCAACGCAAACACTATTTGACTTGTGAGTCAACAAACTTACAAACAAGCTGGTTTAACGAACTATACTTATAAACTTAAAACCTGTGAATTCACTCAACAACCATGTTGACTTTTTACTATGTTTTTCAGGGAATTAGCGCTCATGTAGACTGCCTGCATCTTGGAAGTAAGCTACCCACGACGAATTAGGATGCCACATTTTGGAACGAACGAGATTTCCTTTGTATAACTAATACACTTTAGTCATACTTACGAAATCTCTTGTTGATTTATGTATTCACTAAATAGGAGTATTTTAAAATACTATTTCTACAACTTTGATAAGTTGTAGCTTTTGTAATGATTATTATTAATAGCATCTTAATTACTGTTCTGCAATAATTATATGCTCTGATATGTATGAATATCCAACGTCTACGTCGGCGCCCCCACTCGATCTAATGCTTCCGCAATTATATGATAAACAATAATTATCGAATTTGGGGGTGCGACAGAATAATACTTGGCATTTGGACTCAAATAACATGCAAACCAATGAAACTTTTCCAAGAAGGTCAAAATGAATATGCACAAGAAAAATCACGCAAAATCACGAAAAACGAAGATTCCACGCACGTTTAAAGATTCGAGGCATCCGAGACAAGATTTAGAGATAAAGTGTCCACCACCAAGATTCATCTTATCCAAAGTCTTCGTTTTCAAAACACGAATCTAACAAAAGAAGAATCAACAAAAACGGATGAAGAATGAAGATTCTGCATACGACGAAAGATTTAACAATTCGATACAAGACATCTAAAGATCGGAGAAACATATCAGGGATTTCTTTACATCAAAATCTTCGTTTTTGATAAACGAATCCGACGCAAAAAGAATCATCAAAAACGGACGCAAAACGAATAAGATACGCACGAAACAAGGAACAGACGAACAGCCAGCAACCGGGATGGGCGGCCGCCGGCTGGTTGCCGGCCATCCCCTCTTCCTTTTTCCGTCCTTACTTGTACTTTCCTAGTGCATGTGCTACCACTTTCCGCAACTTTAGGGTGCACGTGCTACCACTTTCCACGCCTTTAGGGTACATGTGCTACCACTTTACGGAAAATGACCACCTCCCGAATGCTTGCTAACTTGAGCCTAAGATGGCTAACATGCACCCATCCTCAAATATAAATAGGAACCTTAGGTTCACATTTTAAACACACCATACTACTTACTTCAAATTCTACACCAATACACTTTGTAATATTTAGTTCTTCCTTTAGATTAGTTAATTAGAATAGCTAATTAATTAACTAAAGTGGATTTGTATGGAGGTGCTTCGGGACGCATTTTTAGCTACGAGTTATTGTACACCTTTCCAGGTTCTAATCTATCTTCCATATTTAAATATGTTTGTTCTTTATGTTAAAAATTTAAATATGCATGCTAGAATTGCCATGATTAACTAGATAACTCAATTGTCTGCTATGGTAGTCGTTAGGGAAGTTTTAAATATGTAATTAGGTTGTATGTTAAGAGACTGCGGATAGCGTATATTATTAATAGATGTAGGAATTAAATCTTTATCGTTTATCTACCCAACTCATGTTGTGACTAAAACCTTATCCAAAAATGAACGTAGCTAACTCATAGGGTATAGGTCACTTAGTTATACTATGTTAGATTGAATCATTGAGCTCGGCATGGCCGGTGTTCTCTAGAATAAAATAGGATCTAAGAGACACGGAACATGGGAATAGAGGTAGATTAAGATTAAATTCGGACAGGTGATATTTTTGAGACAACTTTCGAAATATCCTCGACTTAGATAATACCTTTGTATGCTTATGTTGAACTATTGTCTTGATCGTCTTATTGCATGTTCTTGTTTGATTGTTGCCTTAGGATTATCATAATGGTGAAATACAACCAGCCTTAATTGTCGTGAAATAAAATAACGACCCCTATTCAACTGTTCTTCGATATAGTACTGGAAACGCTTACGGCGGAGTACAAACGTATGGAAGTCAAGAACGTCGAAGGTAGTTATATTATGAATCGAATAACAAATGTATTACTTAGGTTTCTATCTGTAGTATAAATTATCCATGTTTTCTTGCATACTTAAGTAATGTTGATAACTCGTACAAATAAGTGATGACGTATTATCCGGCCGCCTAGACCAGTTATTCCAACCTATTCCGGCGATGGTAAAACCTGTTTATAAGATTGTTTATTCAACAAACTATGTCATGATTCGGACATCTCTGACGACCGAGATTCGGAAATAGGATTCGAGATTAACTGTCAGATAATATGGACATACATTTGAGAGAACTTTCGATGTATACTTTAATATATTTTGTAACCCACGTGACATTATGTTTGCCTGATTGCGAACACCTCCGCGTTAGTCCGATAGAAGGATTGTAGTAATAACTCACATTAACTTACGAACTTATCCTCGTTAGAACTCTTCATATTTAACATCACCTAAACCGCTTCATAGTAGACAATCGCTTTAATTGCTGAACGCCCGAAGTAACCTCCACTCTTAGTTTAGTTTAGTTTAGTTTAGTTTAGGATAGAAAACCCCAAACCAAAACCAACTCTCTTATCCCTAGCTAAATTCATAAAAGTTTCTAAAACCCCTAGTTTCAATTCATCGCGCTTTGAAGAACGATCCTAGGTCATACTTATCCTTTGCTAGCTCTTTAGATTAGCAATAATAGTAACCCTAGGCCCCAGCCTTATAAATTTAAAACCCACTGTTGCAACCGGTTAGTCATTGTTAACGACACCGACCTGATCGGGTTGTAACATCATCCCTACAGGCTTGGCCCAGATCCAGGACCATCTCGACCTCCCTGGTCATTCTTCCCTCCTGCAGGACCATCAGCCGTTCCTATTGCTGGACCTTCCACTGGTCCTACTACTGCAGCTGCTGTCACTAAACCAGCCATGCCCTCAGGGTCATCATCAGATCATAGCCTTATAGAGCAGCTCCTAGCCATGATGGATGTACATAGCTCATCTGCAGCCACCGTCTCTGACGGAGTTGTGGATCAGTTTATGGCTACACTTGATTTCTCGATCCCGTTTCCGAGCTATTTCTTTGATAGGGATGCCGAGGAGGAATTCGATCTTGACACTGATGACCTACTTGATGACTTTTAGAATTTATTAGTTTTTACTATTATTATAACTCTTTACTTATGCTTAGACTCGCCATCGAAATGAGATATTATTATGTGTGTGTTGATGTTTATTGCAGAATTTAGCTTTGTGTGGAATGGATGATCTTAAACGAGGCTGGTCCTAAAAATCCAACAAATCACTCAGACCACTCTTGCACAAATCTGGTCTATTCCGATAAACATAAAAGGGGGAGTCTCTCTGTTCCTTTTTCCCCATTTTGATAAAGTTTACTATGCTTATGTTAGTGTGTTTTAAATGGCTATGCCTCATCCCAAACTTATCACTAAGTGTGGGATTCCAGTTCAAAATAAACACTTAAGAACATCTACTTAAATGTTAAAACTCTAAATGTAGGATTTTACTAGTAAAATCTCTACTTAAGAGAACATTAGGGACAATGTTCCTCTAAGTGTGGGATGACAGGTATAGAATACCTTATATAGTGATTTTTATGCCCAAAATAGCAAGCTCAGGGAACTTTCTCTCAAAAAATTTCAAAAATGTCAAACTTTTTTTCAAATTTAATTAAAAACTAATGAGTCAAACCACTTGGTTAACCCAGTTTTCGAGTTTTTTATTCCTGAGAGAAGCCATTTTCAAAATATATGTACGATATTTCTGAGTCTAAGGAAAATAAGGTAGAAATTTCTTAAGCAAGAATTGATCATCTAAGAGGAGCATGGATAGGCACATATAACCCAATTTGCAGTGAGGTATCTTGAGCCTAAAAGCATTCATCTTCAATGTTTCACTATTCATTTCTTGTGTGTGTCGATGCATGCATCTTTGAATTAGAGCTTGCTCTTGACATACGCTTCGAGACCACATTGGTGTGTACCGTACGCGGTAAAGGTGCAATTAGATGACCTTTACATTCCCTAGGATTTAAACCCCATTTTTAGCCATCTCTTCAAAGCCCAAAAACCCTTTCCGATGCTCATTTTTAGTATCGATGGTCCGCTTAGTAAAACCTGTTGAGCCTAAACCTTTCGTTTCATTAAACCCTCATTTTTACCCTACTTCCCAAATACCGCCAAACTTATCTTAGAATTTATGAGGTTATGAAGAACATCTTTTAGAATATCCTTTTCACTTATCCTACTATTTCATGTTCTACAAAAAGTCAAGTCTCTTGAAAATCTGGTACGAAAAATTAGCACTCTGAGAGACAAGGTACAATGGTGCGAAAAATTGGCACCCAGAAAAGACTCGAAATGGTCAAGATAAAAAGAAGGGATTTCTGAAGGACTCAAGATATTAATATCCTTGAAAATTCTCTGGCAATGAAATTCTGAAGAAAACAAAAGAAAAAAAAAAGAAAAGAAAAGAAAAATAGCTCCACCAATAAAGTTGGAAGCTTCGAAAGTATCATCATTCAAGAAAAATCCGATAGAAGTCAAAACAGCTACCAAATCTCCGTTCTATTCCATTCTAAATAAAGTTTTTCATGATCTCGGTAGTTTTAGGATAAGCAACACCCTCACAACCATAAACATACCACTATCCATACCCCCCCTTAACCCTCACCAAACACTACAACCCTCTAAATGTCTTGGGATAATTAGCATCGTCCTTAACTAAGTGGTAGAGATCCGAATCTCAATCAAGCCTATCACCATGAGTGCTGCATGACTGGCTTATTGAGTGATTTCATTTGTTCTAGATTGATGGGAAACCCGATACACTTTGAGTAAATTGAGTGACCACCTTTAGTGAGATCGCCTAGTCATGTATACTCCAAGATCACGAGAGTTAGAAGTATGCCTAAGAGAATCTTTTCTTATTTATGGAAGGATCATCTTATCTTTCCTTATACTTACGATAGCTTGCTTATATAAGGAAGTGGTGACTCTTGGAAATATTTTGACTCACCCCAAACAGGACTTAAAAATGTTTTCATAGAGGGGGTGAACTGAGTGTTGCTTGAGGACAAGCAACGTCTAAGTGTGGGATACTTGATGTAACGTAAAAGGTTATGTTTTTACGTACATTATTCCTCACTTTTTGGGCTAAACTTAAGTGAAAACATCTCAAAACAATGACTATTTACTAAAATTCACTAAAGTGGTTCAAAAGTAGGCGTTGTGACAAAAATCACAAAAACGTCCAAATAAGCACACAATGTATAGCATATAGAATCAAACTGATTCCTCCACTCTTATTTACCAGTCAACACACACCTCCTAACTTACATTATCTGTTATACAGGTAAAAACGAGACTAAAGAATCAAGAATCGGGTAAAACGGCTAAAGAACGGAGATGATACGGCATCTACAGAATGTTTAAAGACATTCCAGATATGACTGAGCTACACACATCCAATTTCCATGAAATTGACACCATTAGAAGCGTAACGGTATTACGAGATTGTAGGAGAAAGAATCGGGTCAAACAGACAAGAAACGAAGAAGTTACGGACGTTTTAAGCAACGAAGACCCACATAAGGCCTTAAGAAACCGTATACGGGTCTGGAGATTGAATACGGCCTTTGCAAGACCGTATACGGCCCCAGCAAGGCCGTATACGGCCCCCTTGACCCTATCTGATGCTTTGTTTGCATGTACGTTATGCTTCGATGCTTGTACGGCTGATTCAAGACTTTGCCTATAAATAGTGGCCTCGTCATTCAACTTCCACACACCTCATTCTTCATTTCATTTCCTCTCTTTCACTTTCTCTCTCACACACTTCTTTCTCTCTCTAGAATTGAGCTAGTTAGAGAGATAGTTAGGTAGCGGTAGTTTTAGCTTTTGTACGGAGTAACTCCAAGACTTTGTATTTGTGAAGATTTATCTGTAATAACTTCTTTATCAGGTTCTATTTATATATCCATCGCTTTCCATTTTAAACATGTCTTGCTTATGTTATGCTTGTTTAGGATTGCATGCTAGATATATAATGCTAGGCTAGACAAATCTGTGTTTGCTATGATAGGAGTTATGTTAGAGTAGTTATTATCTTTATGCCATGCTGTTACTCTACTTGTGTAGTTTTAAACTGTATATGAACTTATAAACTAAACCTCGAATGTTTATCTATCCAACTTACGTTGTGGTTAGAAACTTCCTGCTAGAACTTGGCTAATTACTAGTGGTACTTTCTCTACCTATTCTATGCCTGATGATCAATGAACTCGACATGGTTGTGTTCTCTTGATTGAAATAAATCCACCAGAGACACGGAGCGTAGGACTAGAGATATATTAGGTTTATGTTTATCTGTTAGATATCTTTGAGAGAACTTTCAGGATATCTATGATCTGATTATTAATCATCTGAAATGATTAGGGTTAAGGTATTCTGTAGTGTATTGCCCTATTACATGTTCTTGTTTGATTGTTTCCTTAGGAATGATGCATGCTAGAACTATCCTCCTGATTTATATCAATGATTGTATGATTAGGGTTTTCAAATATGGAACAACTCTTTATATAGTAGATTAACATGCATGGAATAAGTATGATGATTTATATGTTAAATGCTGAACAATTCAACTGGCCGTCAGCCTAACTATCCCAACTTGTTCCGCGGGATTATTCCTGTTCATGTTATTGTTCAATCAACAATTCATGCCACGATACAGACATCTCTGATGACTAAGACTGGGGACCAGGATTCGAGGATTGTTGTTAGTTGAATTGGTCTGTACATTTGGGAGAAATTCCGGAGTACCTGACATTCTATAACTGCTATCCACGTGACATATTGTGTATCTGATTACGGACAACTCTACGTTAGATATATAATAGGCTCGTAATTATATCTCATTAGGATATAAAAAATCCAGAAGAGTAATATGGAACCCTAGTTAATGCAATGGAAAAATCGTAAAATGCCCAAAGTACTCGGTATAGTGCTGGAAACACCAGTTGGTGGAGTATAAATATATGGAAGCCGCGGAAAGGTTGTAGGTACAATACTTTACATTAGTTAAGTTTCCGAGAACTCGATCCCACTGGATTAGTCATCATACCTAGCAGGCCTACTATCTTTAACTACTTACTAATAACATACACCGATATCATAGTAAACACTCGTGTTATCCATTGTCATCTGAGTCTCCGTACAAATCCCCTTTTTATTTGCTTTTAAGTTTAGTAGTTAGCCATAAAAACAAAACCCCCTTCAAAAAGTTTAAAAATCCTAGCTAAATTACAAAAGATAGCTAATCCTCCTAAGATTTAATGCTCGTTGTAGTCTGAAGAACGACACCTGAGTCATATGTACCACTTGCTGCACCTTTAGGTCTGTGAAGTAGTATACAGCTTAGGATTCCCCTGCTCTATAAATTTAAAACACCCACTGCCGCATGTCCTAGTTGGCCGGATCAATGACCGGGATAAAACCCGACCGACCGCTGGGACTACGACATCGCTGATGATAGAATTGTATATGTGACTAATGTGTTTCGTGGGTGTCGATTAGAAATTAGTAATGAATTTTTTGTAATAAATCTAATCCATATGCAATTGGGTGAGTTTGATGTTGTGGTAGGTATGGATTGGTTAGCCAAACATGATACAGTGACTCATTGTGAGAAAAAGATCATTCGGTTTAACTCACCAAGTGGGGGAGTATTAGATATTTATGGGGAAAAGAGGAAATCTTCTTTGTCAATCTGTATGTTTGCTCGAGCTAAACGACATTTGTCACATGGTGGTCAAGCCTTTTTGGTACATATGTTAGATATTCAGAAATCGATATAGAAAACTGATGAAATTCCTATTGTAAAAGAATTCTCTAGATGTATTTCCCGACGAGCTACTAGGCATTCCGTCCGATAGGCAAGTCAAGTTTCGAATTGATATTGTACCAAGAGCAATTCCTATTGCTAAAACTCCGTATAGACTTGCTGTAGCACCCCCAAATTCACTGTTGAGCGGAAGCATACTTTGGGTGCTACTAATCAATAAACAAAGCACATAAGATATATAAAGAATGACTCTATATGCGTCGTTTTACAATTACATTAATATAATAAAATGTTTACAAAACATTGAGTTCACGTGATTTTTCCTTGGGAGATTCTATTACATATCTAATTGTACAAAATATAGAAATGCAGTAAAATCTCTTTGATGTTTCGTGTTTGCATGAGACTCGAGATAATGTATCCTGATGGGCAGTCCAACCTACTGCTGAGTACCTATGATACATGCTAAAAATGGTGAGCTCACAGGTTTGTATGTCAAAACATATCGTATGAACTGCAAGATTTAATTGAATTTAAATTGCAATTAAGCAAAATAAAAGAGAGTATACAACCATGAGCACATAGTCTGAGCTTACCTTGAGGGTCGGGTCCACATTTAAGGATTTCCGATCGAGGTGCCTCCTACGAGTGCCTAATCTACACTCGTCTACACAAATGCTAATGTATCCATTTGACCAGTTAGTGCTTTCTAACCCGGACGAGGATTGTCAATCCTATATGGTACCATACACTAACATTCACGCTACAGAAGTATTACCAAACTATGTTGTGGAGGACTTTAAAATGATTAGTTGTGAGAAACTCATGTAGTATAAAGCGTTGTTTTGTACTTGCGTTCACATGTAAATAAAAACGAGCAATGAATCACACCCCTGAGAGAAAAACAGTAAAATAGGGGCTATGAGACTCACCTGAGTCTGATGCGTTTATCTCAATAAACGTGCGTTGCTTAGCCAAGCAGTGATGTCCAAAGACTGTAACCTGAGGGCGTCCAAGACGCGCGTTGGTTAATACGAGTAGGTATCTCAAAAGATCACCTATGCTAGTTGATCACACAACTAGTGATGTCCAAATACATTTGGTTTGTTTGTTTGCATTTTGAAAATGTGTACGGCCCGTTGGTGACGGATTGTAATAATAATCTCAACTATTATTATTATACTTTCGTTGCTGTATACATGATAAAGTACATATATGTCTTGTGTATAGGTCGTATCGTATTTGATTTGTCTGATATAACATGTCCCAATACTTAGGAAAATAAGTGTTCAATTCTCTGTTTTTGGCGACACTAGGCTAGTGTCGCTATAGGCGACACTAGTTAGGCGACACTAGGTGAGTGTCGCTAGATTCGTGATTTCTAATTGTTTAGCGACATTAGATTAGTGTCGCTATAGGCGACACTTATTCAATTTTGGCGACACTAAAAGTAGTGTCGCTAGTATTGATCTGATTAAGTATTTCAGCGACATAGGGGTAGTGTCGCTAAATTGGCGACACTTGGCTCAGCGACACTATGCTAGTGTCGCTAATACTGTTTTTGGCACACTAGCGACACTAGTCGCTGTTAGTGTTTTTCGTGTTTCGTTTTAAGGTCAAACGTGCTCGGTTTGACCCGAGACTTTTACACAAGTCTTAAAATGGTTCATAAGGCTCATAAAAATTATCGGTTTGAGTCAGGGTTACCCCGAAGTGTCGGTTTTATTAGAATGACAAAACAGCCCTTAGGTTCCTAAGTTTCAGATTTTTACTCGGTTTCAACTCGCGATTCGGACACTTTTTTGCTCACATAAATTCTCAACAAAAATCACACATATACAACTACTTGTCTAGTATTTTAGAGAATTTTCCCAAGAATTATGGGGGTCGGTTTCCTAGACAAATAAAATAGAGAAAGTGAAGTGTTCGATTTTTGACAAAAACGTATACCCGTGTACAAATCGATTTTTACAGAAAAACGAGAGCATTTTTAGAGGAAACTTTCTTCATGAAAGTTGTAGTCGACGAAAAGACGAAGATTTCAGTATATTTTTCACAGTCTAAGTCGAAACACACGATTTTATATAAATTCTTTCGTGAGACTGATTTTCTGTGATCTTTTCGGTTTACATATACAAGTTTCAAAAACGAGTATTAGGCTTCGGTTTGGACATTATCTAGCTAGATAAACAACTAGACTAGTAAATAAACATAATATAAGTTGTTTTAAGATGTCAAAAACTTACGAGAGTCGTATGGAAATTCCGAAAAGATAGAAACGTAGCTTATGATTTCGTGGTCGTTTTTGCTTCAAACCGCGAAGTAATCCAAGGACTTTTGATGGTGGTTTTAAGGGGATGAAGGTGGTGGTTTGTGGTGGTTCTTCCACCGAGTTTAGAGAGAGAGAGAGAGATGAGAGAAGAGTGGTTGAAGAGGGAGAAGTGATTGGTGATGAATGAGTATGGTATGTTTGGTTTGCTTGTAAGAAAAGAGAAGCATGGGGTGCTATGCTTGGCCATGGGCCGGTTTTGGGTGGGGTCCACCGAGTGTGGACTTCACCAATTATTGTTCCCCACATTCGCGTTCCGTGTGGTGTTCGTTCTTCCGGTCGTTTAAACGTTAAATTAATGTTATATGCGTTTATATACGTGTTTTAAATAACGAATAATATCTCGATATTTTTGATCGAAGTATTTATTAAAATACTTGAAAACATTTATAAAAATGTTCAGTTAACTTATCGGTCTAGATTTGCGCATTCGTTTTTACGGATTGTTTAATCATGTAACGTTTAAACTAAATGTTTTCTTCATCGGTTTAATATACAATACTTTAAACCAATATTTTCTATTAAAGTAATACATTTCAATTTAATAAAATATATTTTAAATTTTTGTTCGATTGTCGGGCGCGTCCCGCACGTTTAATTCGTGTTGGTTACGTTTTAAACAATACGTACATTGTTTCGTATATATTTAATACATAATAATATAATGTGAATAACTACTATTTAATCACCAAATAGATTTATGTTATTTATTGAAAAGTTCACCAACGTCCGTATGAATATGTATCGAAATCCATTCGATATGAAATGTGCACGATTTAGCCAAATCGCGTATGCATATATATTCAACAATATATATGGAAGGATACATAAATTAGCCTAATCAAAGAACTAATTACATGTATTAACAGATGATTAGGCACTAAAAACTAGCCCTAATTTGGCGGGTGTCACATTCTCCCCTTGTTAAGAGAATTTCGTCCCGAAATTTTGCTCATGTGGTGGTTGGAGTTGGATATGGGAATAACTGAGGATACTTGAGTCGCATCTGGTCTTCCCATTCCCAAGAGAATTCCAGACCACGCCGCGAATTCCACCGGACTTTAATGATGGGAATACGACTTTGTTTGAGTTGTTTGACCTCACGGTCCACGATTTCTACGGGTTCCTCGACGAAATGAAGTTTGCCATCAATGCGGATTTCGTCGAGAGGAATGATAAGTGTCTCATCGGACAGGCATTTCTTAAGATTAGAAATGTGAAATGTGGGATGCACGCTGCTGAGCTCGGGTGGCAGCTGCAACCGATATGCCACTGGACCAATCCTCTCAAGGATCTCAAAAGGTCCAATGTACCTGGGATTTAACTTCCCACATTTTCCGAATCGGATGACACCTTTCCAAGGTGATACTTTGAGCAAAACTCGATCCCCAACCTGGAACTCGAGATGCTTGCGTCTCACGTCAGCAAAACTTTTCTGACGATCACGTGCGGCTTTCAGCCGGTTTTGAATGCCAACGATTTTCTCGGTGGTTTCATGAATGATTTCCGGACCAGTGAGTTGGCTATCCCCCATTTCGGTCCAACAGATAGGTGACCGGCACTTACGACCGTACAGTGCCTCGAATGGTGCAGCCTTAATGCTGGAATGATAACTGTTATTGTACGAAAACTCGCACAACGGTAGATGGTTTTCCCAGTTTGCACCGAAATCAACTACGCAGGCTCGTAGCATATCTTCCAGTGTTTGGATTGTTCGTTCACTTTGGCCGTCGGTTTGTGGATGATAGGCAGTACTCATATCCAAACGAGTGCCAAGAGATCGTTGTAGTGATTGCCAAAAGTGAGATGTGAATCGACTATCTCTATCCGAGATAATTGAGATGGGAACGCCACGTCTAGATACTATCTCTTTAAGATATATTCGTGGGAGACGTTCCATCTTATCAGTTTCTTTGATTGCGAGGAAATGAGCAGATTTAGTGAGCCGATCTACGATCACCCAAATGGTATCGCAACCGCTCGATGTTTTTGGAAGTTTCGTGATGAAATCCATGGAGATATGTTCCCATTTCCATTGAGGAATTTCCGGTTGTTGGAGCAACCCGGAAGGTTTCTGATACTCGGCCTTGACCTTAGAGCAAGTTAAGCATTTGCCGACATACGTGGCTATGTCAGCTTTCATGTTAGGCCACCAGTACAGTTCTTTGATACCGTGATACATCTTGTCAGATCCAGGATGTATAGAATAGCGAGATTTGTGAGCTTCGTCCATCACCAAATCTCGTAAGTTGCCGAAGCTAGGTAACCATATCCGGTTAGAGAATTGTTGAGTACCGTTAGGTTTGGTCTCGAACTGTTTATCCATGCCTCGCAAGGCTTCGTTTATGATGTTTTCAGGTTTGAGTGCTTCAAGTTGAGCAGTGATGATTTGAGCAACAAGATTGTTGTGAATGTTCATGATGAGTGCTCGGACTCGGAGAGGTTTCGTGCGTTCTTTTCAACTTAAGGCATCGGCGACAACGTTCACTTATCTGGGTGGTACTTGATTTCACAATCGTAATCAGTAAGTAACTCGACCCATCAACGTTGCCTCATGTTAAGATCCTTTTGATCAAATATATGTTGGAGACTTTTGTGATCGGTAAATATAGTACTTCGAGTACCATACAGATAGTGTCTCCAGATTTTAAGTGCGAACACCAGGGCCCCCAGCTCGAGGTCGTGAGTCGTGTAGTTTTTCTCGTGAACTTTGAGTTGTCGGGATGCGTACGCTATGACCATGTCTCGTTGCATTAACATGCAACCGAGACCTTGGTAAGAAGCATCGCAGTATACCACGAAGTCATCGTTGCCTTTGGGTAATGATAGAATAGGAGCACTGCAAAGCTTGTGTTTCAATAATTGGAATGCTGAATCTTGTTTATCAGTACAATCGAACTTCTTTTCTTTCTGGGTCAGTGTCGGGAGGGGTTGGGCTATTTTCGAGAAATTTTCAACGAACCGACGATAATACCCCGCCAATGCCAAGAATTTGCGTACCTCGGTTGGAGTTGTAGGCGGTTGCCAATTTTTGATAGCCTCGATTTTCGATGGATCAACATGAATTCCTTGACTATCGATGACGTGTCCAAGGAATTGAACGGTTTGCATCCAGAACTCACACTTAGAGAATTTGGCGTATAACTCTTCGTGCTTGAGTAGTTCTAGAATGGTTTTCAGATGTTGCGCATGTTCATGCTCGTTGCGCGAGTAAATGAGAATGTCATTGATAAACACTCAAAAGTACTATATTTTAGTAGTATTTTACCCCGATTCTTGGATGTTTCTATCGCATTTATTTCAGAATAGATATTGATTTCGTTCATATTTGCAATTAGATGTGGAAATGGAGCTGTATCGAGTAAAAAGTCATGTTTTTACTACCGATATCTCTCTCATTCTGGAACGATTCTTGGCATTTTAATTCAAATATAGCACAAATCAGTAACATTATGCCAAGATGGTCAAAACAAGGTTGCACGATAAAAATCAAGCAAAACGGATGAAATAACGAAGATTCCACACACGTATGGAGATTCAAGGCATCAAAACGAGATTTCAAGACTAAAATGCCCTCCACCAACATCCATTCTGTCCAAGATGTTCGTTTTCAAAATACGAATCCAACAGAAGAAGAATCAACTAAAACGGATAAAGAATGAAGATTCTACGCCCGCCGGAAGATCCAAATGATTCGTACGCAATATCTGGAGCTAGGGACCTCATCTCAGGGCCTATCCTATGTCAAAATCTTCGTTTTTGAATTACAAATCCAACAAAAAAAGAATCGATGCAAACGGACGCATAACAAAGAAAACACGTACGAATCAAGAAACGAAGAAAAAGATGGCAAAACGGGGCGGCCACAGGCCAGCCGCCGCCGGCCCTGGGCCCACCGCCGCCGGCCACCACAGGGGCGCCGCCGGCCACCCTGGCCCCGTCCCGGTTTCCGTTTTTGGCAACTTTTGGTACCTGATGCGCCTACTTTTCGTGTTGTACAGTACCCGGTGCGATTACTATTCGTGTTGTACGGTACCCGGTGCACCCTTTTGGCCATCTTTTTCTAACATGCACCTCTTGGTGCTAATGTGAGCCAAAGCTCACCTATAAATAGGAGGCTTAAGGCTCCATTTCAAAATGTCCCATATGCACTAGTCATATTAATTTCTTACTTTCTCATTCTACTTTCTTACTTTAAATTTAGCATTGGATTAGTTTAGCACTTTGTTTAGAGTAGAAAGAAAGCTAGGAACATTTTGTAATCTTTGGTGTACGCTTAGAGTTACGCTCATTAATTCAAGTCTATTCCTTCTCGCATATTAATCTCGGTTATTTCTATCCTTATCTATCTTAATTAAATATGTTTGCTTTAATTATGTTAGAGATCGTTTATGCCATGATTAGCGAGTAGATTACTATTGTATTTGTTGAGATGTAGTTAGTATATATAATTGTGGGATGACTTTAAATGCATCATGAAATAATACGATGGCCCCGAATCGACTGATTACTCGGTATAGTATTGGAAATGCTTTTGAGCATAGTACAAATATATGGAAGCCGGTAACAACCGAACTTAGTTGTATTATGGATCGACATTATAAAATTGGAAACTTTGTGAAAGGACTTATCTTGTGATTTTAAACCTAAAACTTACATTCGCCTTTCGATTGACAAACGTGATTGTAACCTTGTAAAGAGGAGTTGCGAACCTCAATACTCGGTCAATAGTTATCTGTGTAAAAACTATGTTTTTAATTGTAACGTCATGCTAGCATTATAAAATGCAATGTGATTACGTGGACTTACCATGAGTATTGTACACTTACGATCACAATGTACTTATCATGTAAACATCGCGAAGCAATTAAACTCACAATGGAAACATCGGTAAACGATTAAATACGATGTGAGCTACCATAGCATTTTCCGACATGGTCTGGGTTTGACTTTCTGTAAAAAGCCGTCAGCATTTTAATTCGTTGTTTTAGTTTAGATTAGATTAGATTAGATTAGGTAGGCTATAGGCTAAATGATCATTTACGAAAACCTAGGGATTTGTTAATTGCATTAAGAAAGGCAAGTTTGAAATCCAACTTAAACCAATACTTTTTCTAAAACCATGAAACCTAAAGTACGGTATGCAAGAAACCTAAATGCTTTCCCTCGTTTAACACGCTTAAGTTTCACTGGTGAAAATTGATTAAATAAGTCCGGACACAAGTTCTAAGTTAGTTGTTTAATGGATTCATAATCATTGTGGTATTAAGAACGGCTAGATATGTTATGGACTTGCTACTCTATTCCTTCGCCCACGAGCGAATACGTTCAATAATACGGGCCACTGACTCCCTCACAGGAGAGTGTGGAGAGTTGAGCATCGTCTGTCTGGTCAGAATCATGATACCTTAGTTCCTCGTGACATATTAGTTGATAACCGACTAATAAGGAATCTGTTGGTTATACCATAAGTTAATGAATCTCATAAGCAACCCAATTTAGTTAATCGTTTTCCCGTAAGAGTCATCATCCCATGATTATTAACTAACGAACTCACAACAAATACTACTTTGCATTATCTGACATATTATTACATTTTATTCGCTTTATTTAGTTTACTTAATTAACTGAACCAAAACCCCCAACTCACTCTTTTAAAACATTTACTAGAAAAGAAAGATTGATTGGATCACCTCCGTTTCAATTCAGTTTCTCTTTAAGAACGACTCTAGGTCCAACTTACCGCCTACTAACCTTTTGGTTCAGTACTAGTAAGTCACACTTAGACCCCAACAATTATAAATTTTAAAACCACCCATTGACAACGTCAACAAGTTTTTGGAGCCGCTGCCGGGGAGACTAACTGTCCGATACAGAGGCCCAACCAATCCCAATTCTAGTAAACCCTTAGGATAAAACCTTCTAAAAAAATTCCTTTATTGTTTATTTTCTTTACTGTCTTTTCTTTTAGTTTATGACCTGTTCCCCTAGATCTGCACCACTGTTTAACTTTCCCGATCCAGAACTTATAATACGCACTATTCGACGAGAAAAGAAGCAATCTGCACTTAAGCAAGCAATGGCTGAACGCATCACTCTCGCTGACAATAGCAAACCCTCTATCGAAGGAAGAGGAGGACCAATTCTCTACACTGAAACCCCTGGTCAATCTTTCGAGCTTAAACACCACATCATCCAACTAATCCAAAACCACTGTCAATTCCATGGATTGCCCAGTGATGACCCAAACTCTCACCTCGACAAGTTCATCTCTCTCTCAAATTCCTACAAGCAAAACGGAATTGGCCAAGACACAATCCGTTTATACCTTTTCCCTTATTCGCTCACCCATCATGCGCAAATTTGGTTTGAAGGTCTAGAGACCGGCTCTATCCCTTCATGGACTGCGATGGCGACAAAGTTTCTGAACAAGTACTTTCCGCCTTCTAAACAAACCAAACTCCGAAATGACATCATGAACTTTCGGCAAGCTCACGATGAGTCATTATATACCGCATGGGAACGATTCAAAGGAGCCTTGAAGAAATGCCCTAATCACCGACTCAATAAGTCTGCACAGTTGTGCACTTTCTACAATGGTTTAGATCCTAACCCCCGAACTACCCTCGATGCTGCTGCACAAGGAAGCTTCATGGCAAAGACAGACGAAGAAGGATGGAACCTTATAGAAAACATGACTATGCATCACCACGATTGGAATTATGGAGATCATTCAACATCTTCCACACCTATCGCTGCTGCAAACCCGATTCCAGTCGAAGCAATTAAGGCACTAACATAGAAAATGGACTCGCTCGTCAAACAGTTTGGAGAACTTAAGAAACAACAGCACCAAGTACACCAAGTGCAAGTTTGTCAACACTGCACCAACCCGCAACCATCTGGCGAATACCAAGTTGAATATGAAGAAGCAGATGGCACCGTCTACTATGCTCAGTTTCCAGCTCGACCACCCGGTTTCAACCAGAACAACAACCAACCTAGAGGACCTCCCTTTCCGCCAAGAAACAACCAACAACCATACCAACCCCGATACCCACCTAGATATCCGCCCTACCAACAACAATCACAACTTTCTTATAATCAACCCCTTGCACTTCCTGCACCCACTTCCGACACAAACCAAACCACTGAACAAACCACCAAGACAAATGCCCCAGCTTCAAGTTCAGACGACGCCTTCACCCAATTCATGCAAGGTCAACACCTGCTCAACCAAAAGACGTCCGCTAGGCAAGACCAAGCCGACCTCTTCATGAGAAATCAATTGGCTGTGCTAAAGAATTTGGAAGCTCAAATTGGACAATTGGCACAAGGTCTTGAGAATAGACCCAGAGGAAGTTTGCCTAGCAACACGGTTCAAAATCAGCATGTTGAGGAAGCAAAGCAACTTACAACACCAAAGGAAGCAGCTACTACTCCACCTGCTGCTGTTCCAGTAAAGGAAGAACCAAAGGTCAAGATACCAGCTGTGGAAACAATGAACAAAGAGGTTAGAATCCCTTACCCCGCTAGACTTAAAGTTCAACCTAAGAAACTGTCGTCCTTTAAGTTAGATGGAAAATTCCTTGATACCATGTCTAGAGTTCCTGGTTGTAATAAGTATATTAGAAAATTGCTATCCACCAAAGATAAATTGCCTGAAGTGAACAACATTCCCCTTAGTTCTGAAACTTCAGCCCTACTTAAAAATAGCCTTCCCAAAAAATTAGGAGATACTGGTAGATTTACACTCCCTTGTTCTATCTACAATTCCGGAAATATGAGCGCTTTAGCTGACTTAGGAGCCAGCATTAACCTTATGCCCTACTCCCTGTTTAAGAGGCTAGAACTTGAAAACTTGAAACCCACTAAGATGACCATCCAGCTAGCCGACCAATCTGTTAGATACCCCAAGGGAATAGCTGAGAATGTCCTTGTTCAAGTTGACAAATTTTTCTTTCCAACGGATTTCGTGGTAATGGATATCCACGAGGACATTCATGAATACAGCTAGAGCGGTGATTGATGTGTATAACCACACGATTGTTTTATGATCGCATGGTGAAAGCATCACTTACAAGATCGACCAACCGGAATGCACCCTAGAAGAGGAAGAATGTTGTGCTATATCCACAGGAAAAGTCTGTTCCGATGATGAATCAGAACCAGAGGAGGAACCGCAATTCACCCGATCATCAGTTCTCATTTCTGACACTGAATACGACCCAGAAGAGGAAGAATACGAGGAAGCAGATGAAGAAATTGAATCTGATCCTGAGGAGGAAGAAGAAGAAGAAGAGGAAGAGGAAGAAATGGAAGAAGATGAAGATCACACTGATTCGCCACAAATGGCCGAAGTTAAAAGGATACAAAACTGCGATGATTACTCTTCATCTGAAGAATCAGTTGATTACAGAGTCATCCGTCAAGAGCTCAGATCCTCTCATCTTAAAAGAATGGGAAACATCCTAAATTCCTATCTCGATCCATCAAAACCCTTCACCAGAACCCGACTCCGAGACATAGAAATCTTTGAAGAAGGACTCCGATCATCACCACACCCAGATCAGTATGCTAAACTACTACAGAGAATTTCAGCATATAAGGCACGTCAACCAGGAAGCTTTGCCGAAGAGAACATCCATGACATAACAACCGAAGTCCGAACCATCGAAATCGATAGTTCTCAACCCTTCAACAACGCACCCTCAGACCAAGAACTCCACCAATTTCCCGATTCACGTGACAAGGACTCCGACTGCAACAGTGAATGCGATGACGATTACGTCAACATCACTCTTGATGAACACTCTATTCCGCCAACACCTCTTGCTCCCCCTAATTCCCCTGCTGTCGCAACTGAGAGACTAGAAATTCCTCTGATAGATACTCATCAAGACATGATTGAGCTGATTGACAAATACGACGATGTCCGAATCATCGTAGAAGCTATCAAAGAGTCAACTAACGACTACAACACTGCCCAGAGACACATGATAAGGGAAATCATACGAGACTACGATTCATACCTCGCCAATTATGGAGAACCAGTGCCTAGCACTCTTCGAAGAAACATTCGCGCATTGTCTGATCTGTTTCAAGAACAACTCACCTGAGAAGCTCGACAGCGAGAAAGACCTAACTACCCAATGGGAGAAATCGAATTCTACGGAAACCAAAGGCGAATATACCAAAAAGTATATTGTGCCTTAGCCGGATCAGCTTTTCCGTACTTATCAAGTCAAAAAGCTATTCTTGCATCAATGAGAACCAATCTGGAGAGAGCCACCGGGAACCCAAGAAGTTATGCCGACATCAGAATGGTAGGAGATCTTAGAGCTCTTCTAGATCTCATCGAAACTAGAGAACACCTCACAACATCAGAGAACTGCAGGATCGTCATTCAATCCACCATTGGGCACCACATTGAACTAATAATTGATGAGCTGAACGAGCCATCCTATGAAGAGGAAACTCGTGAGGTACCGAGATTCATCCCGCACATGTCGCAAATCAATTTAGCCACTTATGTGACTACCCGACTGCGCGGAATGTACCAAGAAGAAGACGTAGAACTCGACGTCTATCGAAATGGATATCGCGAGATATTCAGCAAGATAATTTGCATCTTCACCGACTTGGATTTTCCTTTCAACCGTGAGCAACATCAACTAATCAGACAGGTGTGCCAAGCAACTAGATCCTTCGGAGGAGACCCTTGGGCTAATGATTTTGAAGAAGTGAAAACCGAATTCATGGCTTTAATCGCCTCGATAGGAAGAAACCACCCACAGCGTGAAATCGTTCGAACTTACACCTGCACTCGAATTGACCCTAACGGACCAGTCACAAGGGCGGTTCGATACATCTGCTATGGAATGACAATTCTCGACCGACTCGCCACCGATCACTTCAAAAGCTTCAGAATGCTATCCACCAACCCACCAACTCTCATTGCTGACATGATAGAGCAATTCCTACAATACTATCCACCACGATACTCTCTACCAAGGAACCACAGTGACCACGCCACCACTACTGATGCATCAAGCATCATCTGAAGAAGAAAAGGACTAAGTCGAGCTCTCGACTTTAAAAGAGCGCTTCTCGGGAGGCAACCCGTGTTTGTTTTTACATTTCTGCAATTTTACCTTCCAAGAAGTGATGTAATCTCCGACTATCTTTCACACTCGGATCATACAAAGAATGCTCCAGCTTGCAAGGAAGCATCAACAACCGAAGAATAGTATATCCGACGTGTTCACACTCACGAGACCAATCACAAAAAGACTTGATCAAAGAAGCACCAAAGAAGACAAAGACTGGCAGATGCAACCAAAAGAATACTGCAACTACCGGGGAGTACTTCTATGCCATCTCTTTCATTCATTTTAAATATGCCATATCCATTATGCTTATCACTAAGTGTGGGATTCAAACCAAACACACACACTGAAAGAATGAGTCTTAGATGTTTAAAACCCTAAGTGTGGGATTTTACCCCATTCAGAGCTTAGTATAACATCGAGGACGATGTTCCTTTAAGTGTGGGATAACAGTAGTTGCACTACTAATAAATGGACATTGGTATATGCTTGATTCTAAAATCGTTGCTCTTTATAAGACATTGCTTCTCCATAAAACTAAACAAAAATTTTCAAAATTAAGTTAAAAATATGTTGAAAATGAAAAATTTTAAACAAAGAATGATTTACTTTGGGGAAGAAGGAAAAATAAAATACAAATTCTTTTGAAAAACAAGTTTAAGTAATCCCATAAAGAGCATTGCATGACTAAGCACACAACAACCCAATTTTCGATTCATGAGGTATCTTGAGCCATATGAAAAGCATTCACTTTTAATGCTTCACTTTTTCGATTCTTGAGTGTGCCGATGTATGCGTTTAGAATCAGAACTTGCTCCTGTAATGCATTTCGAAGCCAAACTAGTGAGTGAAAAGGAGATCGAATCACATCATTCTTGAACCCTTCTATACACCCCAAAATAAACACGTCATCCCGTACCTACTCAAAAGCATCCCTCAAATTTCATAAAGATTTTCAAAGATGAAAGAAGAAAAGCTACAAGGATACGAAGTCAAAACTACCCAAGAAAAACTCGAAGAAAAGAAAGTGGAGAAAAGACTCCTTTCAATAACCAGAAGAAAAAGGGCGTCAATCGTCCTAAAAAGTCAAAAACTTCAGCTTTGCAACTTCACAAAAGAAAAAGAAAAAACCCAACAAAACCCCCTCTCACATCACGAACACCTCAGTCCAAAACCCTACATCACTCCCCTAGAATGATTGTGGCTAGATCGACTTCACGCTCACCCAGAAAGGTAACGATTTGATTCTCGATCAAGCCTATGACGATAAACGATGCATGACTGGCGTTCTGAGTGATTGATAATACTAGAATAAGAAACCCTAAACACTTTGAGTGATTGGAGTAACCACCTTGAGAGGATCGCCTAGTCATGTATAAAATATCAGAGATCAAAAGCATGCTCCTAAAGATTACAACCTTGCTTTCAAAAAAATCAAATATCTTTATTTTTACAAAACCCCTTTAGTAAAGAATTCCGTCTTAAAATATTTCATTATCTGCTTATCTTTAACCATGTTGAAAATGAGTTTGCTTGAGGACAAGCAAAAGTTCTAAATGTGGGATACTTGATATCGAGTAAAAAGTCATGTTTTTACTACCGATATCTCTCTCATTCTGGAACAATTCTTGGCATTTTAATTCAAATATAGCACAAATCAGTAACATTATGCCAAGATGGTCAAAACAAGGTTGCACGATAAAAATCAAGCAAAACGGATGAAAAACGAAGATTCCACACACGTATGGAGATTCAAGGCATCAAAATGAGATTTCAAGACTAAAATGCCCTCCACCAACATCCATTCTGTCCAAGATGTTCGTTTTCAAAATACGAATCCAACAGAAGAAGAATCAACTAAAACGGATAAAGAATAAAGATTCTACGCCCGCCGGAAGATCCAAATGATTCGTATGCAATATCTGGAGCTAGGGACCTCATCTCAGGGCCTATCCTATGTCAAAATCTTCGTTTTTGAATTATGAATCCAACAAAAAAAGAATCGACGCAAACGGACGCATAACGAAGAAAACACGCACGAATCAAGAAACGAAGCAAAAGACGGCGAAACGGGGCGGCCACAGGCCAGCCGCCGGCCACCACAGGGGCGGCGCCGACCACCCTGGCCCCATCCCGGTTTCCGTTTTTGGCAACTTTTGGTACCTGGTGCGCCTACTTTTCATGTTGTACAGTACCCGGTGCGCTTACTTTTCGTGTTGTACGGTACCCGGTGCACCCTTTTGGCCATCTTTTTCTAACATGCACCTCTTGGTGCTAATGTGAGCCAAAGCTCACCTATAAATAGGAGGCTTAAGGCTCCATTTCAAAATGTCATATATGCACTAGTCATATTACTTTCTTACTTTCTCATTCTACTTTCTTACTTTAAATTTAGCATTAGATTAGTTTAGCACTTTGTTTAGAGTAGAAAGAAAGCTAGGAACGTTTTGTAATCTTTGGTGAACGCTTAGAGTTACGCTCATTAATTCAAGTATATTCGTTCTCGCATATTAATCTCGGTTATTTCTATCATTATCTATCTTAATTAAATATGTTTGCTTTAATTATGTTAGAGATCGTTTATGCCATGATTAGCGAGTAGATTACTATTGTATTTGTTGTGATATAGTTAGTATATATAATTGTGGGATGACTTTAAATGCGTCGTGAAATAATACGATGGCCCCGATTCGACTGATTAATCGGTATAATATTGGAAATGCTTTTGAGCATAGTACAAATATATGGAAGCCGGTAACGACCGAAGATAGTTGTATTATGGATCGACATTATAAAATTGGAAACTTTGGGAACGGACTTATCTTGTGATTTTAAACCTAAAACTTACATTCGCCTTTCGATTGACAAACATGATTGTAACCTTGTAAAGAGGAGTTGCGAACCTCAATACTCGGTCAATAGTTATCTGTGTAAAAACTATGTTTTTAATTGTAACGTCATGCTAGCATTATAAAATGCAATGTGATTACGTGGACTTGCCATGAGTATTGTACACTTCCGATCACAATGTACTTATCTTGTAAACATCGCGAAGCAATTAAACTCACAACGGAAACATCGGTAAACGATTAAATACGATGTGAGCTACCATAGCATTTTCCGACATGGTCTGGGTTTGACTTTCTGTAAAAAGCCGTCAGCATTTTAATTCATTGTTTTAGTTTAGATTAGATTAGATTAGATTAGGTAGGCTATAGGCTAAATGATCATTTACGAAAACCTAGGGATTTGTTAATTGTATTAAGAAAGGCAAGTTTGAAATCCAACTTAAACCAATACTTTTTCTAAAACCATGAAACCTAAAGTACGGTATGCAAGAAACCTAAATGCTTTCCCTCGTTTATCATGCTTAAGTTTCACTGGTGAAAATTGATTAAATAAGTCCGGACACAAGTTCTAAGTTAGTTGTTTAATGGATTCATAATCATTGTGGTATTAAGAACGGCTAGACATGTTATGGACTTGCTACTCTATTCCTTCGCCCACGAGCGAATACGTTCAATAATACGGGCCACTGACTCCCTCACAGGATAGTGTGGAGAGTTGAGCATCGTCTGTCTGGTCAGAATCATGATACCTTAGTTCCTCGTGACATATTAGTTGATAACCGACTAATAAGGAATCTGTTGGTTATACCATAAGTTAATGAATCTCATAAGCAACCCAATTTAGTTAATCGTTTTCCCGTAAGAGTCATCATCCCATGATTATTAACTAACGAACTCACAACAAATACTACTTTGCATTATCTGACATATTATTACATTTTATTCACTTTATTTAGTTTACTTAATTAACTGAACCAAAACCCCCAACGCACTCTTTTAAAACATTTACTAGAAAAGAAAGATTGATTGGATCACCTCCGTTTCAATTCAGTTTCTCTTTAAGAACGACTCTAGGTCCAACTTACCGCCTACTAACCTTTTGGTTCAGTACTAGTAAGTCACACTTAGACCCCAGCAATTATAAAATTTAAAACCACCCATTGACAACGTCAACATGAGCGTTATGAAGAAAGGAACGGAAAACAGTCAATAAACGAGTTAAATGATGCATTTTTGAAGAATAAAGGGAAGCTGTAACACCCGCCAAATTAGGACTAGTAATTAGTGCCTAATTCACTGTTAATACATGTAATTAGTTCTGTATTAGGCTAATTTATGTATCGAAATATATATTGTTGAATATATACGAAAATGCGATTTGATTAAATCGTACGTAATTTGAATCGAATGTATTTCGGTTCCATAAATACGGACGTTGGTGACCAATCTTATTAAATAACACTATTATACCCAAAATACTATTTTATAATATTTCGTATACAAATCGTATCGTACAAGCAGTGACTACACAATTAAATCAATAAACGCGCAAGCTGTTGAAATAAAAACTAAGTTATATTTTATAACTGAAACATTAAGTATTTGGTAAAATACTTCAACCAAAATAATTGTATTTTAAAGTTTACGATTTAACGCGTATTAAATTAGTTAAACTTCTAAACGATCGGGAAATCGAACACCGCATGGAGCGCGATTGCAGGAGATTAAAAAGTTGGAGAGGCCACACTAGGTGACCTCCCCAAAACCGGCCCCTTCCCATTTCCCCCTTCATTTTCATCATCACACACTCTCTCTCTCTTCTTTTTCTCTTCCATTTTCTCTCTAAACACTAAACCACCACCACCATCATAAATCATCAAAATAACACCCTTAAACGACGACGGATCATAGCACCGCTTTGGAGAAAAACGACCACCACTTCACGATCTACAATGCTATCTTTTCGGATTTTCAATCCGACACTTTGTAAGTTTCCGACAAAATCCCGAAACCATTCGATTCTTAGTAATTTCACTTGATAGTCGTTTATATAACTTATATATGTCCATTACAAAGAATAGAACACGATTTTATAGCTTAAAAATGAGTTTGATTTGGGTTTTGGCCGGAAAAATCTCGACAGCCGCTGTTTTCTGGGCTGGTGTTCTTCAATGCGACACAACCCTTGTGTCGCATATAGTGTCGTATAAAACCCTCTATGTCGCATGTTGTGTCGTATAAAACCTTCTATGTCGTATGTTGTGTCATGTAAAACCCTCTATGTCGTATGTTGTGTCGTATAAAACCCTCTATGTCGTATTTTGTGTCGTATGAAGCCAGTTATGTCGTATCCTATGCGACACAATATTGTGTCGTACCTTATGTCGCTATTGATTTAGCATCGAACGCTTATGCGACACAACCCTTGTGTCGCTAAGCTCTTGTGTCGCATATTTATAAGACATAACCCTTGTGTCGCATGACAAACTTTTGTGTCGCATGTTGTGTCGCAAAACACAGAAAAAAACCAGAATTTTTAAAGTCAAAGTTACTGTAGAAAAGTCAAATTTACTGTAGCAATTTACTGTAGCAATCACTATTATAACATTTTGGAACTATTGTTACAAACCGTCACCAACGGGCCGTACACGTTTTCAAACACTTAACAAATCAACCAAATCGTAGTAATTTGGACATATATATATAGTTGTGTAACAACTACAAGGGTGATCTTTTGAGATACCCAATCGTGTTTATAACCATCGCGTGTCGTGGACACCCTCAGGTTACAAGTCTTTGGACTTCATTACTCGGCTAATCAACTCAAGTTTATTAAGTTAAACTCACAAGACTCAGGTGAGTCTCATAGCCCCTCTTTTTACTATTTTACTCAGGGGTGTGATATATTGCTCATTTTTAACATGTGAACGCAAGTACAAACATTTCATATACTACATGAGTTTTTCACAACTAATCATTTAAAGTCCTCCGTCAGCATAGTTGTTAATACGTTGTAGCGTGAATATTAGTATATGGTACCATATAGGAGTGACCCTCCTCGTTCGGGTTAGCAAGCACTAACCGGGTAAACGGACGTACTAATATTTAGGAAGACGAATGTTGATTAGGCATTCGTGGAGGCACCTCGCCCGGAATTCTCTTTAGGGGACCCGGCCCTCGAGTTAAGCTCAACTATGTGCTCATGGCTGTATACATATACATTATCAATTGCTGGATGCAATTCAATTACTTAAATCTTGTGGTTCATACTATATTACTTGATTTCAAACCTGTGAGCTCACCAGCTTTAGCTGACCCATTTAGCATGTATCGCAGGTACCAAGTTGTAGGTTGTTTCGGCTTCAGGACTTTTAGCTCGAGTCAGCATACAGACGTTTGAGATTTTCTTGCATTAGTATATTTTGTACAAGTACTTATGTACTGAAATCTCCTTTTATTTAAACTCGAGCTATGTAAAGCTATAAATGTTGTAAACATTTCAATGTCAATATATTTTTGTTAAAACGACGCATATAGAGTCGTTTACTATATATCTCTGTGCTTGTTATTGATTAGTAACACCCAAATCGTGCTTCCGCAAATCACCAAAATTTGGGGGTGTTACAGATTGGTATCAGAGACTAAGGTTATAGTGAACTAGGTTGCATTTAGTGGGCCTAGACTATGACCATTAGGCAGTATTCCTTATTAGGTATAACTGGTTCAGTGATTACATCATACGAGTTTAATTTAACATAGCCTGATCAACTATGTACAATTAAGAAAAGATGATGTAAGATCTGAAGGTAGTTATGGTTGAACAGGGTACACTAGAAGACTCTGACCTCGAGAGGACCGAGACTTAAACATGTTTGTGCTAGACACTCAATAGGCTATATTATATAGGAACTATATGAATATAGGCCTCACTCTTACTAACGCTTTGTCTCATAAATGGCAAACGCACCGTCCAATTCATCGCACTCTCAATCCGGGTCGCAGAACCCAAGGGTAGCTAGGAGGAACGCCAGGTTGCCTCGAGCTGGCCCGTACCCCACTCACTTCACCTTGCCGGCCTTAGCCGCTAGGGTGAACCAACACGAACAGCGACTTCGCACCATGGATGTCGTGTTGCAGGAAATGAACGAAAACTGGAGACTTACATCCCTCGAGCGCATCGAACAACTCTCCGAAGATCACGAAACCACCGTTAACAATGTAGACGTTCTTTTCAGCAAAGTGGTGGAGATAAGCGTAGAAACCGCCCTTTTGAAACACAGATTAGAAGAGTGTGAACAACGCTCACGGGAAACAGAGGAATACGTTGGCAGTTTGGTACAACGACTGGCCTTGGCTGAAGATAACGCCCGACAAGCCAGCAGACTTGCCAATACTGTGGATCGTCTCATTGAAATGATGGAGCAGATTAATCTACGTTGAGACTAGTTTAGTCTTTGTCTTGTAAACTCTCTCGTAATCTAATGGCTATCTAGCGCTACTCTATAAATTAGTTGGATGTAACAATTCCCGACACCTTTTGTAATATCTCTGTAGGATGTAACTTTTGAACTCGTATTATCTATCAAATATTCCTTGCTGATTCTACTCATACTAATTGCCATTTTTCTTTTTCATATTGATGTTATGTATTACCGCCTTTATACATGTACATCTGAGACAAATACAATTTTCTTACAAAATCTCATGTATCTTCATTTCTTTTATTGAAGAATCATGCCGCCAAAGACAAGACCATACACCGATGCTCAGCTTACATCCCTTATAACCCAGGCTGTGACTGAAGCCCTGGCTCGGAATACTCCACAGAATTCTGAGAGAAACAGCGATGCCGCTGAAACCCCCGCTGCTAAACCTTGTTCTTACAAGGACTTCCAGAGCTGTAAACCCTCAAGCTTCAAGGGTACTGAGGGAGCCATCGGACTAATCAGATGGTTCGAAAAGATGGAGACTGTTTTCCGCGTCAGCAAGTGCGCGGAAGGCGACAAAGTCAATTTTGCTACTTGTACCCTTGAGGACGATGCCCACTCATGGTGGAACTCCTATACCCAGTCGGTGGGTGCTGACACTGCCTACCAACTCTCTTGGGAGGACTTGAAAGCAAAACTTACCGCCAAATACTGTTCGATCGACAAACTCCAAAAGCTGGACGAGGAGTTCTGGAACCTAAAAGTTCAGGGCAGTAATATCGATGGTTATACCACCAGGTTCCAGCAACTCGCTGCCCTCCGCCCAGCCATGGTAAGCACAGAACCTGATAAAATCAGGAAGAACATCCTTGGTCTTCCTGAGCCTGTTCGGGGACACGTTGCCTCTTCAAACCAAACCACCATTGACGGTGCAATCCTACTGCCCCAAGACCTGATGGCAATGAGCCAAGATTCTGAACCACCCACTTCATCCTCCCACAACAACAAAAGAAAGTGGTCCGACTACCACAACAACCACCCAAACCAACAAAACAAGAAATCCGACACCATCAAAGCCTACAACACCACCACAGACATCAAACGGGGCTACACTGGGAGCAAACCCTATTGTTCCAAGTGCAGCCGCCACCACGAAGGTTCTTGTGGCTCCTTTTGCAGCAATTGCAAGAGGTATGGTCACCTCACCAAAGATTGCCGCTCTCCTACCAACAACAACCCCAACAACACCAGAACACCCAAAGTCTGCTTTGAGTGTGGGAACCCCGGGCACTTCAGGGACACGTGCCCAAAACTGAAGAACCAGAGCAACAACAACAACAACAACAACCGCAACAGCAACAACAACAACACCCGAAGTAGAGCTTTCATCATCAACTCCGGGGACGCCCGCCAAGACCCGAATGTGGTCTCGGGTATGTTCCTCCTCAACAACTTAACTGCTTCTGTTCTATTTGATACTGGTGCTGATAGAAGCTTTATCTCGGATGACTTTTGCCCACTACTTGACATCACTCCTGTTGCCTTAGATGTTAAGTACACTGTAGAGCTAGCAAATGGGAAACTTATAGAAACCAATACTGTGATACCGAATTGCACTTTAAACCTAGCTGACGAAACCTTTTCAATCGATCTTGTACCCGTTGAAATCGGAAGTTTCGACGTCATCATTGGAATGGACTGGTTGTCCAAACACCGAGCCGAAATTGTTTGTTACGATAAGATTGTTCGTATCCCACTCGCCGTCGGTAGAACCTTGATCATACAGGGGGAGACCGGTGGGACGAGACTCAACATCATCTCTTGCTTAAAAACCCGAAAATTTCCGAGGAAGGGTTACCCTGCAATACTCGCACACATCACAGAGAAGAAGTCGGAGGAGAAGCGACTTGAGGATGTGCCAATTGTTAGAGAATTTCCCGAAGTCTTTCCGGAAGAACTACCTGGTCTACCTCCACCTAGACAGGTTGAGTTCTCAATCGATCTCGTGCCGGGTGCCGCACCAGTGGCCCGCGCACCGTACCGTTTAGCCCCATCCGAACTTCAGGAGTTGTCCACCCAGTTACAGGAACTCCTGGATACAGGATTCATTAGACCGAGTTCTTCACCTTGGGGAGCTCCGGTCTTATTTGTTAAAAAGAAGGACGGTTCATTCCGAATGTGCATCGACTATCGAGAGTTGAACAAATTGACCGTCAAAAACCGATACCCACTTCCTCGCATTGATGATCTATTCGACCAACTTCAGGGTTCAAGTTTCTACTCAAAAATCGACCTGCGATCAGGATATCATCAGTTACGGGTTCGCGACACCGATATTCCAAAAACTGCTTTCAGAACTCGTTACGGACACTACGAATTTCAAGTGATGCCCTTCGGCCTAACCAACGCACCGGCTGTATTCATGGACCTTATGAACCGGGTGTGCAAACCCTATCTCGACAAGTTTGTCATTGTCTTCATCGATGACATTCTCATCTATTCGCGCGACGAGCAAGAACATGCGCAACACCTCAAAACCATCCTAGAACTGCTTAAGCATGAGGAGCTTTACGCAAAATTCTCTAAGTGTGAGTTCTGGATACAAACCGTTCAATTTCTTGGACACGTGATTGACAGTCAAGGGATTCACATTGACCCATCAAAAATCGAGGCTATCAAAGACTGGCATGCACCCACCACTGTAACTGAAATACGTCAATTCTTGGGTCTTGCTGGGTACTATCGGCGATTCATCGAAAATTTCTCCAAAATAGCTCAGCCACTCACGGTACTAACTCAGAAAGAAAAGAAGTTCAATTGGACTGATAAACAGGAGTTGGCCTTTCAATTATTGAAACAAAAGCTTTGCAGTGCTCCCATTCTATCCTTACCCGAAGGCACTGATGACTTCGTGGTATACTGCGATGCTTCCCATCAAGGTCTCGGTTGCGTGCTGATGCAACGGGACAAAGTTATTGCCTACGCCTCACGACAACTCAAAATCCACGAAAAGAACTACACCACTCATGATCTCGAACTTGGAGCTGTCATTTTTGCTCTCAAAATTTGGAGACATTATCTCTACGGCACTAAGTGCACAATCTTTACCGACCACAAAAGTCTCCAACACATATTCGATCAGAAGGATCTCAATATGAGGCAACGTCGATGGGTCGAGTTGCTTACCGATTACGATTGCGAGATCAAGTACCATCCAGGGAAGGCTAATGTTGTTGCCGATGCCCTCAGTCGAAAGGAACGACCAAAACCACTTCGAGTCCGAGCCCTCAGTATGACCATTCACAACGATCTTACCATTCAGATTCATACCGCTCAGATCGAAGCCCTGAAACCTGAAAACATCAAAAACGAAGCCTTACGGGGTATTGACAAACAATTTGAAACCAAATCTAATGGGATTAGGCATTTCTCAAACCGAATCTGGTTGCCTAGTTTCGGGAACTTACGAGACTTGGTGATGGATGAAGCTCACAAGTCTAAATATTCTATCCATCCGGGATCCGATAAGATGTACCACGGCATCAAGGAATTTTATTGGTGGCCGAACATGAAAGCCGAAATCGCCACTTATGTCAGCAACTGTCTTACTTGCTCGAAAGTCAAAACCGAACACCAAAAACCTTCTGGTTTACTTCAGCAGCCCGACATCCCTGAATGGAAATGGGATCAGATTACCATGGATTTCATAACCAAACTACCCAAGTCATCGAGCGGTTGCGATACCATTTGGGTGATCGTCGATCGTCTCACCAAATCTGCCCATTTCCTGGCAATCAAGGAAAACGATAAAATGGAACGCCTCGCACAAATCTACATCAAGGAAATCGTTTCTCAACGCGGTGTTCCAATCTCGATCATCTCTGACAGAGATGCCCGCTTCACCTCTCACTTTTGGCAGTCACTTCAAAAAGCATTGGGTACTCGTCTCGATATGAGCACCGCGTAGCATCCTCAAACCGATGGCCAAAGTGAACGAACCATCCAAACACTGGAAGACATGCTACGAGCCTGCGTAGTTGATTTTGGTACAAACTGGGAAAGACATCTACCATTGTGCGAATTCTCGTACAATAACAGCTATCACGCCAGCATTAAGGCTGCACCTTTTGAGGCACTGTACGGTCGTAAGTGCCGATCACCGATTTGTTGGACCGAAGTGGGAGATAGTCAACTCACTGGTCCTGAACTCATATACGCCACCACTGAGAAAATTGTGGAAATCCAAAACCGACTCAAAGCCGCACGTGATCGTCAGAAAAGTTATGCTGACGTGAGACGCAAACCACTCGAGTTCCAAGTTGGGGATCGAGTACTCTTGAAAGTATCACCTTGGAAAGGCGTAATCCGTTTTGGCAAACGCGGGAAGTTTAATCCCCGGTACATTGGGCCATTCGAGATCCTCGAGAGGATTGGTCCAGTGGCATATCGATTGCAGCTGCCATCCGAACTCAGCAGCGTGCACCCTACTTTTCACATTTCTAACTTGAAGAAATGTCTGTCTGATGAGACACAAATTATCCCACTCGATGAAATTTGAGTTGACGACAAACTTCATTTCGTTGAGGAACCAGCTGAAATCATGGACCGTGAGGTCAAGCAACTAAAACAAAGTCGTATTCCCATCGTCAAAGTCAGATGGAATTCGCGGCACGGTCCGGAATTCACTTGGGAACGGGAAGACCAAATGCGACTCAAGTATCCTCAGCTATTCACAGATTCTACATCAACCGCGACCTCGAGCTAAATTTCGGGACGAAATTCTCCTAACAGGGGGAGAATGTAACACCCGCCAAATTAGGACTAGTAATTAGTGCCTAATTCACTGTTAATACATGTAATTAGCTCTGTATTAGGCTAATTTATGTATCGAAATATATATTGTTGAATATATACGAAAATGCGATTTGATTAAATCGTACGCAATTTGAATCGAATGTATTTCGGTTCCATAAATACGGACGTTGGTGACCAATCTTATTAAATAACACTATTATACCCAAAATACTATTTTATAATATTTCGTATACAAATCGTATCGTACAAGCAGTGACTACACAATTAAATCAATAAACGCGCAAGCTGTTGAAATAAAAACTAAGTTATATTTTATAACTAAAACATTAAGTATTTGGTAAAATACTTCAACCAAAATAATTGTATTTTAAAGTTTACGATTTAACGCGTATTAAATTAGTTAAACTTCTAAACGATCGGGAAATCGAACACCGCATGGAGCGCGATTGCATGAGATTAAAAAGTTGGAGAGGCCACACTAGGTGACCTCCCCAAAACCGGCCCCTTCCCCTTTCCCCCTTCATTTTCATCATCACACACTCTCTCTCTCTTCTTTTTCTCTTCCATTTTCTCTCTAAACACTAAACCACCACCACCATCATAAATCATCAAAATAACACCCTTAAACGACGACGGATCATAGCACCACTTTGGAGAAAAACGACCACCACTTCACGATCTACAACGCTATCTTTTCGGATTTTCAATCCGACCCTTTGTAAGTTTCCGACAAAATCCCGAAACCATTCGATTCTTAGTATTTTCACTTGATAGTCGTTTATATAACTTATATATGTCCATTACAAAGAATAGAACACGATTTTATAGCTTAAAAATGAGTTTGATTTGGGTTTTGGCCGGAAAAATCTCGACAGCCGCTGTTTTCTGGGCTGGTGTTCTTCAATGCGACACAACCCTTGTGTCGCATATATTGTCGTATAAAACCCTCTATGTCGCATGTTGTGTCGTATAAAACCTTCTATGTCGTATGTTGTGTCGTGTAAAACCCTCTATGTCGTATGTTGTGTCGTATAAAACCCTCTATGTCGTATTTTGTGTCGTATGAAGCCAGTTATGTCGTATCCTATGCGACACAATATTGTGTCGTACCTTATGTCGCTATTGATTTAGCATCGAACGCTTATGCGACACAACCCTTGTGTCGCTAAGCTCTTGTGTCGCATATTTATAAGACATAACCCTTGTGTCGCATGACAAACTTTTGTGTCGCATGTTGTGTCGCAAAACACAGAAAAAAACCAGAATTTTTAAAGTCAAAGTTACTGTAGAAAAGTCAAATTTACTGTAGCAATTTACTGTAGCAATCACTATTATAACATTTTGGAACTATTGTTACAAACCGTCACCAACGGGCCGTACACGTTTTCAAACACTTAACAAATCAACCAAATCGTAGTAATTTGGACATATATATATAGTTGTGTAACAACTACAAGGGTGATCTTTTGAGATACCCAATCGTGTTTATAACCATCGCGTGTCGTGGACACCCTCAGGTTACAAGTCTTTGGACTTCATTACTCGGCTAATCAACTCAAGTTTATTAAGTTAAACTCACAAGACTCAGGTGAGTCTCATAGCCCCTCTTTTTACTATTTTACTCTGGGGTGTGATATATTGCTCATTTTTAACATGTGAACGCAAGTACAAACATTTCATATACTACATGAGTTTTTCACAACTAATCATTTAAAGTCCTCCGTCAGCATAGTTGTTAATACGTTGTAGCATGAATATTAGTATATGGTACCATATAGGATTGACCCTCCTCGTTCGGGTTAGCAAGCACTAACCGGGTAAACGGACGTACTAATATTTGGGAAGACGAATGTTGATTAGGCATTCGTGGAGGCACCTCGCCCGGAATTCTATTTAGGGGACCCGGCCCTCGAGTTAAGCTCAACTATGTGCTCATGGCTGTATACATATACATTATCAATTGCTGGATGCAATTCAATTACTTAAATCTTGCGGTTCATACTATATTACTTGATTTCAAACCTGTGAGCTCACCAGCTTTAGCTGACCCATTTAGCATGTATCGCAGGTACCAAGCTGTAGGTTGTTTCGGCTTCAGGACTTTTAGCTCGAGTCAGCATACAGACGTTTGAGATTTTCTTGCATTAGTATATTTTGTACAAGTACTTATGTACTGAAATCTCCTTTTATTTAAACTCGAGCTATGTAAAGCTATAAATGTTGTAAACATTTCAATGTCAATATATTTTTGTTAAAACGACGCATATAGAGTCTTTTACTATATATCTCTGTGCTTGTTATTGATTAGTAACACCCAAATCGTGCTTCCGCAAATCACCAAAATTTGGGGGTGTTACAGAAGCCGAAGTGAAGAAAAGATTAAAAGAAAAAAAATATTGAAAACCGGCTGGAAAATGCATCCATACGCCGTATGGATGTGGCGGTGGAGGCCCAGGTTTACGTGGACATAGGCCGGGCTAATAATCAATCCATATGCCGTATGGAAATCCATACGCCGTATGGATCAAAAACACATGAAGTATAAAAACGCAATAAAAACCCTAAAAACAGAGAATTCGGCAGAATTTTGAGGTTTTCGATTTCAGAAGCTTTAGTACGAATTGTAGGGTTACTTTGGAGGTATAAAGAGCTAAGGTTGAGAGTAATTCATTTTAATACTCTTTGTAATTTGTTATTTCGGTTTATATACTTTGATATTTTGATTTCATTGATGACTTTGTTATTGAATAATCTGAGTTTTATATTTCTGATGATGAAATGAATATTAAAAGTAGTTGTGTGATTAATTAAACTCGGATTATGATTATTGAACTATTATAATTGCGTATTGACTAAGTTATTTAATTGAAAACTATGATATTACTCGTGGATCCTTGTTTATTGGTAACTAGTAGTTATTGTTGCTCAACGTGGTTAATAAGATTGATGAGATTGATTTCCTTTAATGTTATTAATTATTGATGGTTATAATTCTAGGGTTTTGACTATTACTAAATATGTTGAGTCTGATAGGTAGAGTAAATGATAATTATCTACTTTAAAATGAACAAGACAATAAGTAATTATTGGGTATTGTTGGGTCATACCAATAGAGTTAATTATAATGAGTTGTGAATGTTTAATGCTCAGTTTAGGGAAAGACATACAATTGACTGATCATCTTGTGACATTGGATCGATGTTTCATGTTGGACCCTAGATTGTAGGAATTAGTTGGACCCGGAAAGTTGGCTAGTTCACATTCAATTTATGATCTTTGATTAGTGACTAAATTGATATAAAAGAATCACAATTAGATAATCAATACGTAATAAATCAGGATATATGAATCTGAATGAAGTTAATTATACAATTACTTATTCCTTCCTATTAATATTTATTATTATTTATTTATAATTTTAATTTAGTTTGTTTATTTAAATTTAATATTTTATAAACAACTGTTCGAACGGAACTAAAACGCCCCCCCTATTTACTGTTTTCTTAGTTAATTAATATCTTCTATTTTTATAAATACCACCTTTCCCAGTGATCGACTCGGAATTACCAAGTCTATACTTACATTCGATCGGGTATTCTTGCCTGGTTGTGTGAAAAGTATTTATTAGGCATTTCCATTTATAAATAAATTAAACTAGACTCGTTTCGCACGCATCAAGTTTTTGGCGCAGCTGCCGGGGAACGGTTGCGTTGTTTATTTAAATAGGAATTAGTTATTGTAACTTTTATATTTTAATTTTTGTTAAATAAATTGTTGATAAATTGTTAAATTAGTTTATTAAATTTTAATAATAAGTGTTGTTAATAAATTGGTTGAAACGAATTACCTTTATTTGGTTAAATCTTTAGGTAATTAGTTTCAACCGGCGGATGGAAATCCATCCGCCGGTTGGAGTTTCATGTAAAATCTGTATATTTTAATTATTTTTTATTTATTTTGTGTGAACTAACTTTCTTTTCGTAATAGTGTTTGTGTTTCAGAGTTAATTTTTATTTAGGTTTATAATCCGATGGCTGGGAGTTACGAGAGTGACGCGAATGATAATAATTTGGTTAAGGTTGCTGATTCTGCTAATTCAGGTCCAAGCTCACCCGACACAGTTCCTTCTACCACCTATTTGGGCCGTAAGCCCGCTCCTGTCATATCATCTTACCAGGGTTTGTTAGATGCTATCGAGGAATTTAGAGAGGATGTTCCTTTTATGGTTGAGTTGTTGAAGAAATCTACACTGGATTTCACTGATAACCAATCTGTTATGATTCAGGATGTGTTTGAGGGTGCAAAGATAGAGCTTAAGTATGGGTATATCCGACAGTATTATAATGCACTGGCTGAATTAGGGGAATCATTAGATTCGAGGATTGATGAAGAAAAGAAATTTTTCGCTGCTCAGAAAAAGAGATGCACTGAGATTTATGAGGCTTTGATTCATTCTTCTTTTCCTTTTTCAGCTAATCAGGCATCATGTATTCATCGTATGTTGACAGCAGTTTATCAGATGACCGGACATCCTAGTTCCGAGGCAGATAAGGAGTTTACGAGTGGTTTGCGAGATTTGGTTAGATTGGTGCAGTCCGACGACCACCTTAGAGACCCGACACCTCACCGTTTCCTAGTAACTCATACTCTTCATTACTACCTTCGTAGGATGTTAGTTAAAGTGGATGATCTTGCCAAGAAGGAAGCAAATAGATTACACCCTGACTTTATCCATCCTCACGGTGAGATTGATTTGGCTAGTTATTTGGCAATTCACTTAGAGGTTTTGATTGACACATGTAAGGTTTTAACCCCTTGGGAGCATTTCAATCATGGAATGGTGGAGATATACACTAAGCTGGTTGATATTTTCCAACATTCGGGGCTAGACTTCAGCAACAGACAGGAGAAAGTTCTTTAAAAGGTTGAAAGAAGGATTAGGTTTTTGAAAAAGGGTCCACTGATGAGCAAGCATCGTGAGATAGTGGAAAGTTTGTTAGAGTTTATGAGTGAGTTCGAGGAGAATAACCCCGACCGTGAGTACAAGTTGGAAGGTGATAAGTTGGTGTTGGCACCTGAGGGAGTGAATAAAAGGGCCATAAATGAAATAAGTTGGGACTTGGTTTATCTTCAACCCGTGGCTAATGAACACTTGGCTAATTTTCCCAGTTTTGGTCATGGAGTTGAGAATGTCACTGCACAAGTCATTGGGCGTTTCCTTGCACTCTATCCTATGCATTGATTTCATCTTTTGCATCATTTTATCATTGCTTTGAACTTCTGACATTTTGATTATTTTGGATTATATTAGACATTGTTTATTTTGGATTTTATCTTATTTGTGTGATTGGATTTTGAATGTTATTTTGAGTGTTAATTAAATATGCATTTTTATTTTATAGATTGTTAATTTATTTTGTTTATGTATAGTGTGGAATTATGAAGATTTTGAAGTTGTGAGTCTCCTCCAGGTTTGGTATTTAATTATATTGAATAAGTGTTGGATTTAGGTTAAAAAGTGGTGTGAAAATCGATTTTGAAAAATTTCTGATTTTTAATCCATACGCCGTATGGATATCCATACGCCGTATGGATATCCATACGCCGTATGGATTGAAGTTGGGCTGTGCGTTGACTGGGTCGAAGCTGTTTGGCTTGGGCCTTTTTCATCCATACGCCGTATGGAAATCCATACGCCGTATGGATCAAAAAGTGCATAAACCGCAGGATGCCTTTCTTCTTCTTCATTTTCAAACCTAAACCCAACACCATCACCTACGGCTGTACACCACCCAACCACGAATTCCGGCCACGCATTCTTCCTTATTTTTATATTTTCGTGTTCCATTCACTTTCCTCTACAAGGTATAACTTCCGATTTTCATTTTTGTTGGATAAATTTCATGTTTGGAAGTTATGGTTTTTGTATGTGAATTGGGTATTTCGAATTTGAGTATGATTATAGGCATTTACTGATTGAATTATGTTCTTGTTAACATATATTATGCAATGCCATGCCCGTTTTTATAATGTATTACATATGTTATGTTATTCGATTTATCCGTTAGTGTTTAAAGAATGTGGTTATAATGTGTACTCAATTTTGCTATGTTTTGATTTAATACTTGTTAATTTTCTTGATACATGATGATTAATGCAAATGTTTGTTTAGTACACGAATGTTTGTGATTACGGTTGTGATAAAAATTGTCGTTTTTCGATTTTGTGATTATGATAATTCAAGTTGAATATTGTTAATGATTTCTAGTTACTGAGACTAATATTAGTGATGGTAAAAAGTAATTATTTTATTGTTCATTTTGGTACCAATTTATTATAGTTCACTTTTAATCGACAATTGCCATGATATTAAGCAAGTACTTATGTATGTTTTAGCAAATTGAGTAATTGTGTTTCAAGATGCAAATTAGGATTATGAAATTGATTGTTGTTGTAGTTTTTAGGCTAAACCTTTATGGTGGATTATTCTATTTTTAGCAGAAATGCTGCCGAAATTTTTAGTAACCTTTTTGCATTAACTGTTTATTTAAGTTATTAACAATTGTTTTGTTTAGCAGTTAAAATGTCTAGCAGGAGAGCTCGAGGAGGTCAGGCTCTGGGGAATCCAATGATCAGACCCCACAGATATCTCAATTTTCATGATTCATACTCTGAGACCACCATAAATCAGTTTAGAGAGCGTCTGACAGCTAATGTTGGCCAGTCGATTAAGGTTTTTGATGCTGTAAATTGGAACGTTTTAGAGCATGTAATTGCTAGAGATGGGTTTACTAATGGTGCTGAGGCTATTAGAAATTTGCTTGCCACCCCATACGTACTTGCGGATGGCAACATTGGGTTTGTTTCACACGCTTGGTCTCGGTTGTTCAGTATCAGGGAGGATATCTACAGAGAGTTGGTTGTAGAGTTTTATAATACATTCAGGTTTGATCATAGGTCGACTAGTTGGAATGAGGATTCTATTTACTTCCAGCCGGGGGGACAACCTAGGCAGATGTCGTTGATTCAGTTTGCTCTTGGGATTGGGTTATATGAGCCGAACGAGCTTAATAATCCTCACTTTCTAGATCATATTTCTGCAGTTGCTGTGAAGAAGCTCACTAATTTGGAGGTTGCGCAGGAGTGGCAGTTTATTGCCCAGGATAGTTATGGTAGTTCGACACCTTCTTATAGAGCTATTCGAGATCCCCGTCATCGACTCATCCACGGATTGTTAACTTACACCATCGTTGGTCGTAAGGAGGGGCCTGAGAAAGTTTCTAGGCCTGACTTGTTTTATTTGAGCTCGATTATCAGGAAGCGGTTAGTGAATGTGCCCTGGAGATTGGTGAAGTGGATGTCCAAGAGAGCCACTAGTACTAGAGATGGGAGCAGTTTGTGTGGAGGTCATTTTGTTACTAGGTTAGCTAGACATTTTGGGTTAGCGACTCAGGATGAGATGGGCTCATGCACGATTGTTCAGCCTGGCATGGGTTGGTTGACTGCACGATGGTTGGAGGCTTTTGTTCTTATTGAGTCGTGTAGTAATTATGGTGGTGCTGCGGATATGTATTATTGGGTTCCTACTACTGCTGTGGGGCAGACTTTGCAGTCCATGCAGGGTAGAGGCAGAGGAGATACTAGTGGGAGTGATAGAGGTCGAGGAGCGGCTCGTGGCCGCAATAGAGGTTATGCTGTTGAGTTTTATTAGTTGCAGCTGCAGCTTGCGCAGATGGACCTCCGCCATACCCAGAGATTTGACCAGATTGAGTTTATGCAGAGGCAGCACTTTCATCAGACTAGTGCTTATTTGGATTATCAGGATGGCCTGTTTCAGCAGTTGTTGGGACAGTATCCTGCTGATCTTACCTATCAGCCTTTCCAATACCAGATGCCGCAGGAGTTTATGCGACCACCACCACCACAGCCAGATCAGGCCGGATCATCTTATACATATCAGCAGCCAGGATCATCATATCAGTACCGGAGCAGGGATGACCAGGAGGATAGTGATTAGGATGTTGTTCATCCTATGTGGTTTATGATTCCAGACACTATTTCTATTTTTATTATTATTATGACTGATTTTATTTGTAGTATTTTTAATTATTTTAGATTGGTAGTTTTAAGTTTGGTTGTTTTTATTTAGGATGTTTTTGGTATTGTTTAATCTTGTGTGTTGATTGATCCCTCAGAATTGTGTTGTGAGTACGTGTTATGCTGGCGGTAAGTTCAGCGCAACAAATTGAATCGAGAGGATGTGGGAATTTCATATCATCTTTGTCATGACCGTTAAGCACACTATTCCAGGGGAGTTTTTCTGTCTTATTTCTTTTCTCTTTTTCCCGATTTAGAAATTCATTATTTGTACAATGAGGGCATTCTACATCTTTAAGTGGGGGATGGGAGAGAAAAGAGTTAAGTTTCCATATAATTGTCCTGTTAAGTAAGTAGAGAATGTGTAATTTGGATTAATAGTTACCTTATTAAGATACGTAACTTGGAGGTAATAAGTTGCCCATTTTTCAACCAAATTTTTAAATTTAAATTTTTGTTTTTCTAGAGATAATTATGTTGTAACAATGTAGGTTAATTTAAAATTTTTCTACACTTTTAATTAAATATTAAATTGTGGAAAATGTTATTTAGTTTCATTATATGATGTATTGATAGGCGATCTATGTGAGAATTCTACAGTTTTTAAGAAATAAAAATAAAGAAGTGGATGTTACCTTTAGATGAACTTTAGTTATGTATGACATATGTCTTCATTTTCATATTAATAATGTGCAATATGTCATATTTTTGGAATTTTAATTAACATCATTTGGGGATATACTGGGTGTTGTTTCCTCTGTTGTACGAAAGTACAGACCTGGTTTCCGTCAGTATATCTAATGAAAAAGAGCAAAAGAGTTTAATAACTCAAGATTTTAAAATGTAGTCAAATTAAGTTGCTTTGTTGTACTAAGGTACAGACCTGCCACCAATGGTTTGACTAAAAGTTTTATATTGCAAAACCAAAATCAAGTTATGTTGCTTCGTTGTGTTGAGGCACAGACCTGTCACCTCTGTCTTGCTCCATTTCCACATCTAATTTCCACATCTAATTCCACATCTAATTGCAATCATCTTAAGAAATCAATATCTATTCTTAAATAAATGCAATAGCAACATCCAAGAATCGGGGTAAAATACTACTAAAATATAGTACTTTTGAGCGTTTATCAAACATCCCCCACTTGAATCCTACTTGTCCTCAAGTAGACTATCGATTCAAAAATCAAATTCTTAAGAAAACAGTCATCTTCACTAATCTAAATAACTAACAAAGGAATTACACAACATTACCCTTCTTCAACTCAAACATTTAAATTTAAAAATCTGTTAATTCTAAAAACAATTATTAAGAAACTATGAGATTACAAAAATAATCTACACACAATGTTATTATTCTTAAAACATCAAATAGTTCACGATGATTACTGATATTGTTATCCACTTAAACAATCTATATTCAAATAATTGAGCTTAACTCATTATTATTCACGTAGATGTTCCCTTAAACTCCCAAAAGCTATATACTCTCATACTCATAACATGCCAATATTACATATTTTAAAATTTTAATCAAAACAATCATCGGAGCGTTATGAAGAAATGGAGATGGAGCGTTCATATTTGCAATTAGATGTGGAAATGGAGCGTTATGAAGAAAGGAACAGAAAACAGTTAATAAACGAGTTAAATGATGCATTTTTGAAGAATAAAACGAAGCCGGAGTGAAGAAAAGATTAAAAGAAGAAAATATTGAAAACCGACTGGAAAATGCATACATACGCCGTATGGATCATCCATACGCCGTATGGATGTGGCGGTGGAGGCCCAGGTTTACGCGGACATGGGCCGGGCTAATAATCAATCCATACGCCGTATGGAAATCCATACGCCGTATGGATCAAAAGCACAGAAAGTATAAAAACGCGATAAAAACCCTAAAAACAGAGAATTTGGCAGAGTTTTGAGGTTTTCGATTTCAGAGGCTTTAGTACGAATTGTAGGGTTACTTTGGAGGTATAAAGAGCTAAAGTTGAGGGTAATTCATTTTAATACTCTTTGTAATTTGTTATTTCGGTTTATATACTTTGATATTTCGATTTCATTGATGACTTTGTTATTGAATAATCTGAGTTTTATATTTCTGATGATGAATTGAATATTAAAAGTAGTTGTGTGATTAATTAAACTCGGATTATGATTATTGAAAGATTATAATTGCGTATTGACTAAGTTATTTAATTGAAAAATATTATATTACTCGTGGATCCTTGTTTATTGGTAACTAGTAGTTATTGTTGCTCAACGTGGTTAATAAGATTGATTTCCTTTAATGTTATTAATTATTGATGGTTATAGTTTTAGGGTTTTGACTATTGCTAAATATGTTGAGTCTGATAGGTTGAGTAAATGATAATTATCTACTTTAAAATGAACAAGACAATAAGTAATTATTGGGTATTGTTGAGTCATACCAATAGAGTTAATTATAATGAGTTGTGAATGTTGAATGCTCAGTTTATGGAAAGACACACAATTGACTGATCATCTTGTGACATTGGATCGATGTTTCATGTTGAACCCTAGATTGTAGGAATTAGTTGGACCCGGAAAGTTGGCTAGTTCACATTCAATTTATGATCTTTGATTAGTGACTAAATTGATATAAAAGAATCACAATTAGATAATCAATACGTAATAAATCAGGATATATGAATCCGAGTGAAGTTAATTATACAATTACTTATTCCTTCCTATTAATATTTATTATTATTTATTTATAATTTTAATTTAAGTTTTTATTTAGTTTGTTTATTTAAATTTAATATTTTATAAACAACTGTTTGAACGGAACTAAAACGCCCCATATTTAATGTTTTCTTAGTTAATTAATATTTTCTATTTTTATAAATACCACCGTTCCCTGTGATCGACTCGGACTTACCAAGTCTATACTTACATTCGATCGGGTATTCTTGCCTGGTTGTGTGAAAAGTATTTATTAGGTATTTCCATTTATAAATAAATTAAACTAGACTCGTTTCGCACGCATCAGTCATCGATGAAGACAATGACAAACTTGTCGAGATAAGGTTTGCACACCCGATTCATAAGGTCCATGAATACAACAGGTGCGTTGGTTAAACCGAAAGGCATCACTTGAAACTCATAATGCCCATAGTGAGTTCGAAAGGCGTATTTCGGAATGTCAATGTCACGAACTCTGAGTTAATGATAACCTGACCATAGATTGATTTTTGAATAAAAACTCGACCCCTGAAGTTGGTCAAACAAGTCATCAATGCGTGGGAGTGGATAACGGTTCTTTACAGTTAACTTGTTCAGTTCCCTGTAATCGATGCACATGCGGAAAGAACCGTCCTTCTTTTTCACAAATAGAACCGGGGCTCCCCAAGGTGAGGAACTCGGTCGAATGAATCCCTTATCCTGGAGTTCCTGTAGCTGAGTGGACAACTCCAGAAGTTCTGATGGGGCTAAGCGATACGGTGCTCGTGCCACAGGTGCAGCACCTGGCACTTGTTCGATTGAGAACTCAACCTGTCTAGGTGGTGGTAGACCAGGTAGTTCTTCTGGAAAGACTTCTGGAAAGTCTCGATGTAACACCCCCAAATTTAATGATTTGCGGAAGCATACTTGGGTGTTACTAATCAATATACAAAGCACAAGATATACAGCAAACGACCTCTAAATGAGACGTTTTGTAAAATAATTACATTTCATAATTAAATCGTTTGAAAACATATAGTTTTCTTTACAAAATATGTAAGCCTAGAGTCCGCGTATGTGGCGGGAGATTCTATTACATAACCATAGTTACAAAAGATAATGCCAAAGAATCTCCGTTAAATGCAGTTTGGAAATCATGCGATTCTAGCTAGTAATCCTGAAGTGATCCTACTCCGTAAGTGTACCTGAGAATACATGCTAAAAGGGTCAACCAAAAGGTTGGTGAATCTCACAGGTTTATCAGTAAATAATCAGTTTGAACACAAGATTTCATCAGTAGTGCCCGTAGGCATATATCAAGTATTTGCAAATCTCGCAAAAGTAAAGAAATCAAGTTATACCGTTGCCATGAGGCTCATAATCGAAGCTTAACCCGTAAATAATCAGTTGCTCCCGTGACATGCTCGAAATTGAGCAAGCATAAGTAAACGAAATAATAGTCGCCCGTTTATACGTAACGGTTCGTGGTAGCGCTACTACCCCGGGCGGGGAGGGTCATTTCCCTAATGGATCCATTAACTACTGTTCGCGCTTAAGTACATAATATGATGGAGAGACTTCAGTAAATAGTAAGTAACTCATGCAATTCCGTTTGGTATAGTAAACAGTTTAGTACTTGTGTTCAAGAAAAATCAGTAGCATGTATCTCCCCCAATAAGTTAAAACAGTAAAAGTGGGGCCGTAAGACTCACCTGAGTCAAGCAGTGGTAAATAGCAAGTAGTAGTAAAGCAAGTAGGTTCTCCGAACCCGTGACCTTCTAGTGCCTAAACACGTAAGGTTAAGTAAGTAGATGTCTCGCAAGACCATCTAGGCTAGTTGTTCATACAACCCGTTGTGTTTAAATGTTGGTTTGTTCGCGTTTGTAACAAAGTATACGGCCCGTTGGTGATTTGTTATAATTAAAGTTTATCATTCAATATGCAAATTAAAGTAATTGTAATAGGAAAGTATGTTTTATTATGATTGTTAGGTCGTATCGTATAAGGATTTGAGGTTGTAAAAGTTCGACACTTAGTGAAAATGTGAGTTTTCAAGGTTCTGGTTTGTGCGACGTAGCATGCGACGTTGCAAGCGATGTAAGGTGCGACGCAGGCAGGTACGTCGCATGATGCGACCTTCGCAAATCAATGCGACGTAGGGGGCGACGTCGCTAATGCGACGTTGGTTCGGTTTGCGACGTTAAAGTCTACGTCGCTACGTGCGACGTCCGCAAGTTAATGCGACGTAATAGGTTGCGTCGCTAGTGCGACGTTGAGGTTTTTGTGCGACGTAGGTCGCGACGTCGCAGAGGCCCCTGGCCAGGTGCGACGTAGCGGTCTGTTGGCCGGAAAATGTGCCGAAAATGAGTTTTCCGGTTTCCGTTCGGTCCAAATCTTTTACCCAACCCTTATATGAACATAATAAGCCTATTTAAACCATAAACTAGTAAAAATGATCAAAAACGAGAGATGTCGGGATTTGTCGGAAACTTACAAAATGTCAGATGAAAAATCCGAGAAGATAGGAATGTAGATCGTGTTGTCGTGGTCACTTTTCTCCAAACGAGTGGTATGATTCGGCGATGTTTTGTGGTGTTATTTTACGATTTTGGTGATGAATGTGGGTTGGTGATTGAAAGTAAAAGAAAGAGAGAGAGAGAGAATGGAATTTAGAAATGAAGAAAGAAAAAGAAATGGTGGGAGGTTAAATCCTCCACCATTTTCAGTCTGCGCACTACGCCTCGCGCAGTGTTCGTTTATCCCGTCGTTTAAACGTTAAATAATTATTTTAAATATTAAATGGTACGTTCTAAAATACAAATTATTTGCGATATTTTATTTAAATATTTTTCTAATCACTTTATATTTGAATCATAAAAAGGTAAGTTTGTTTATTTAATTTGCGCGTTTTAATATCTAAACTTGTGTACGTTTTGTTTGTACGATATAAATGAATACGAAATATTATCATAATAATATTTTTGACATAACAATGTTATTTAATAAAATTGGTCACCAAACGTCCGTATTAAATTGAATCGAAATACTTTCGATTTAGAGTGCGTACGATTTAACCAAATCGCATTTTCATATATATTTAACAATATATATAATTCGATACATAAATTAGCCTAACACAGAACTAATTACATGTATTAACGAAGAATTAGGCACTAATTCTAGTCCTAATTTGCCGGTTGTTACATTCTCCCCCTGTTAAAAGAATTTCGTCCCGAAATTTAAGTCGAAGTCGCGTTAGGGGCAGAATCGGTGAATAAGTGGGGATACTTGAGTCGTATTTGGTCTTCCCGTTCCCAAGTGAATTCCGGACCGCGCCGCGAATTCCACCTGACTTTGACGATTGGAATACGACTTTGTTTCAGTTGTTTGACCTCACGGTCCATAATTTCGACAGGTTCCTCAACGAAATGTAGTTTGTCATCTATGCGAATCTCGTCAAGGGGGATAATAAGTGTCTCGTCAGACAAACATTTCTTTAAGTTAGAAATGTGAAAGGTAGGGTGCACGCTGCTGAGTTCAGAGGGCAGCTGCAATCGGTATGCCACTGGACCTATCTTCTCGAGGATCTCAAAAGGTCCAATGTACCTGGGGTTTAATTTTCCGCGTTTGCCGAATCGGATTACGCCTTTCCAAGGCGATACTTTTAAGAGTACTCGATCCCCAACTTGGAACTCGAGTGGTTTGCGTCTCACGTTAGCATAGCTCTTCTGACGATCACGCGCGGCTTTGAGTCGGTTTTGGATTTCAACGATTTTCTCTGTGGTTTCATGTATGAGTTCAGGACCCGTGAGTTGACTCTCTCCCACTTCAGTCCAACAGATCGGTGATCGGCACTTACGACCGTACAGTGCCTCAAAAGGTGCAGCTTTAATGCTGGTGTGATAGCTGTTGTTGTACGAGAACTCGCACAACGGTAGGTGTCTTTCCCAATTTGTGCCGGAATCCACTACGCAGGCTCGTAGCATGTCTTCCAGTGTCTGAATAGTTCGTTCGCTCTGGCCATCGGTCTGAGGATGGTACGCGGTACTCATATCGAGACGGGTACCCAGTGATTTTTGGAGTGATTGCCAGAAGCGAGATGTGAAACGGGCATCCCTGTCAGAGATAATCGAGAGAGGGACACCATGTTGGCAAACGATTTCTTTGATGTAAATTTGTGTAAGGCGTTCCATTTTGTCGGTTTCTCTGATTGCCAAGAAATGAGCCGATTTGGTGAGACGATCGACGATCACCCAAATGGTATCGCAACCGCTCGCCGATTTAGGTAGTTTGGTTATGAAATCCATGGTAATTTGCTCCCATTTCCATTGAGGAATTTCAGGTTGTTGGAGCAATCCAGAAGGTCTTTGGTGCTCGGCCTTGACCTTGGAACAAGTTAAACATTTGCTGACGTACAAAGCAATGTCAGCTTTCATATTCGGCCACCAGTAAAACTCCTTGATGCCGTGATACATTTTGTCGGATCCCGGGTGGATAGAATATTTGGACTTGTGAGCTTCATCCATCACCAAGTCCCGAAGGTTCCCGAAATTAGGCAACCAGATTCGGTTAGAGAAATACTTAACTCCGTTGGGTCTGATCTCGAATTGTCTGTCCATGCCTCGCAAGGCCTCGTTCTTGAAGTTATCGGGTTTCAGGGCTTCGAGTTGGGCAAGGTGTATTTGGGTGGTGAGGTCGTTATGAATGGTAATACTGAGTGCCCGGACTCGGAGTGGTTTTGTTCGTTCCTTACGACTGAGAGCATCAGCAACCACGTTTGCTTTGCCCGGATGATATTTGATCTCACAGTCGTAATCGGTGAGTAATTCAACCCATCTACGTTGCCTCATGTTAAGATCTTTCTGGTTGAAAATGTGTTGGAGGCTTTTGTGGTCGGTGAATACAGTGCTGCGGGTACCATAAAGATAATGTCTCCAGATTTTTAAAGCGAACACCACGGCCCCTAGCTCGAGGTCGTGAGTTGTGTAGTTTTTCTCGTGAACTTTAAGTTGTCTGGAGGCGTAAGCAATGACCTTGTCTCGTTGCATCAGCACGCAACCGAGACCTTGGTGAGAAGCATCGCAGTATACCACGAAGTCATCGGTGCCTTCGGGTAGAGATAGAATGGGTGCACTGCAAAGCTTGTTTTTCAAGAGTTGAAATGCCGACTCTTGTTTATCGGTCCAATCAAATTTCTTTTTCCTTCTGAGTCAGCACTGTGAGGGGTTTGGCAATTTTTGAGAAGTTTTCGATGAAACGACGGTAGTAACCGGCCAATCCCAAGAATTGGCGTACCTCGGTTGGAGTGGTTGGTGCTTTCCAGTTCTTGATTGCCTCGATTTTTGACGGGTCTACATGAATTCCCCGACTGTCGATAACGTGTCCAAGGAATTGAACGGTGTGTATCCAGAACTCACACTTAGAAAATTTGGCGTAGAGCTCCTCGTGTCTAAGTAGTTCTAGGATGGTTCTGAGGTGTTGTGCGTGTTCATGTTCGTTTCGCGAATAGATAAGGATGTCATCGATAAAAACAATGACAAACTTGTCGAGGTATGGTTTGCACACCCGATTCATAAGGTCCATGAATACAGCCGGTGCGTTGGTTAGGCCAAAGGGCATTACTTGAAATTCGTAGTGCCCGTAACCGGTTCTGAATGCGGTTTTTGGGATGTCAGCATCGCGAACACGCAACTGATGATAACCTGATCGAAGATCAATTTTTGAATAACAGCTTGATCCTTGGAGTTGATCGAACAGATCATCGATTCGAGGAAGTGGGTATCGGTTCTTGACGGTTAGTTTGTTCAACTCTCGGTAGTCAATACACATTCGAAATGAACCGTCCTTCTTTTTAACAAACAAGACCGGAGCTCCCCAAGGTGAAGAACTCGGTCTGATGAATCCTCTATCCAGGAGTTCCTGTAACTGCGTGGACAACTCCTGAAGTTCAGATGGAGCTAGGCGGTACGGTGCTCGGGCCACCGGTGCGGCACCCGGCACGAGGTCAATCGAGAACTCGACCTGTCTAGGTGGAGGTAAACCAGGTAGTTCTTCTGGAAAGACTTCGGGAAAGCCTCTAACGATTGGCACATCTTCAAGTCGCTTCTCCTCCGACTTTTTCTCCGTGATGTGCGCGAGTATTGCTGGGTAACCCTTTCTCAGGAATTTTCGGGTTTTTAAACAGGAGATTAAGTTTAGTCTCGACCCACCGGTCTCCCCCAGTATGACCAAGGTACTACCGGCGGCGAGAGGAATTCGGACGATTTTATCATGGCACACAATTTCGGCCCGGTGCTTGGACAACCAGTCCATACCCACGATGACATCAAAACTTCCTAGTTTAACAGGCATTAAATCGATTGAGAAGGTTTCGTTTGCGAGGTTTAAAGTGCAATTAGGTATCACACTACTGGTTTCTATAAGTTTACCATTTGCTAGTTCTACTGCGTACTTAACATCTAAGGCCGCGGGGGTGATATCAAGTAGTGGACAAAACTCATCAGATATGAAACTTTTATCAGCACCGGTATCAAATAATACTGAAGCAGTAAGATCGTTGAGAAGAAACGTACCCGTTACAACATTCGGGTCTTCCCTAGCTTCTCCAGCTTTGATGACAAATGCTCTGCTACGAGCAGGGTTGTTGTTCCGTTTGTTGCTGCTGTTGTTGTTGTTGTTGTTGTTTTTCTGCTTAGGGCAATTATTCTGAAAATGCCCAGGACTTCCACACCCATAACAAGTCATCGGGGCACTGGTGTTTCGACAATCCTTGGCCAGATGCCCAAAGCGTTTGCAGTTTGTGCAAGGGCAGGAACCGTCGTGGTGACGATTGCATTTGGGACAGTAGGGCCTGCTTCCAACGTACCCTTTCCTTTCAGAAGTGCCAGATGAATAAGCCCTAAGGGGCTCAGGCTTTCGGTTGGTGATTTGGTTGGATGAGTTGGGGTTTCCTTCCCACTTTCGTTTGTTGTTTGCAGGTGGGGCTGAGGTTGTGTTACGGCGGACAGCGTTTGCCGTGAGTTCATGGGCCATACGGATGGCGTTCTGGATAGTACCTGGTTTGGATGAAGTCACCAGGTCCTGAAGTTTTTCGGGCAGTCCATCAACGTATTTCTCGATCCTCTTGTACTCAGGATCGACCATGGTTGGGCACAGAAGTGCCAGCTGGTGGAAACGGTTGGTGTAACCGGTGATATCATTACCTTGCATCTTATGGTTCCAAAATTCCAGCTCCAGTTGTTTCAGTTCATCCCTGGGGCAATACTCACCCCTTAACATCTCCTTCAACTCCTCCCACGGAAGTTTGTAAGCATTGGCAACGCCCACAGTTTGGGCATAGGTGTTCCACCACGTGAGTGCGGTGTCGGTAAAAGTACTAACAGAGAACTTAACTTTGTCCCCCTCCGCACAGTTGCAGATAAGAAATACCGATTCAACTTTCTCGATCCAGCGTATTAGACCGATAGCTCCCTCGGTACCTGCAAAGTTTAGAGGTTTGCAGTTCTGGAAGTCCTTGTAAGAACAAGGTTTAGCGGCAGTGGTTTCAGCGGCATCGCTGTTTCTCGAGGAATTTGGTGGAGTATTCCGAGCCAAGGCTTCAGTAACAGCCTGGGTTATAAGGGAGGTAATCTGGGCATCGATGTATGGTCGTGTCTTTGGCGGCATGATTCTTCAATAAAAGAAATGAAGATACATGAGATTTTGTATGAGCTGGTAATTGTCACAGATGTACATGTATAAAAGCAGTAATACATAACATCAACATGGAAAATGACAATTAATGTGAGCTGAGATAACAAAGGATATTTGATAGATAAAGTGAGTTCAAAAGTTACATCCTACAGAGATATTACAAAAGGTGTCGGGAATGGTTACATCCGACTAGTTTATAGAGTAGTGCTAGATAGTCCCTAGATTACGAGATAGATTACAAGACAAAAACTACACTAATCTTAATGTAGATTAATTTGTTCCATCAGCGCGACAAGGCGGTCCACGGTTTCTGCTAGTCGGTTGGTTTGCCTGGCGTTGTCTTCCACCAAGGCCAGTCGTTGTGCTATTGTTCGAGGGTGATCCGCAGTCTCCTGTGAACGCTGTTCACATTCTTCTAATCGGTTTCTTACAAGTTCATCCGCACCTAATTCGGCGGTCATGGAATCCTGAATTATGCTTACAGAGAGGTTGGTATCCTCTTGTTCTAGCTATAGTTGTGATATGCGGTCGAGAGCTTGACGAAGCAGGTAAGCCATTCAGTGTTGTTCCAGTTCTAGGTTTTCGAGTCTTTGCTCCTGACGGCCGAATTGGGTAGCCAATACTGGTAACGTGAGATGTGCCGAGTTCTGAGAGTTATGTACAGGATAAGGGCTGGTTCGAGGTGACCTTGTGTTCCTCCTGGCTACAATTGGGTTCCGTGACCCATGTGAGTGAGAGTGTGTCGGATTAGGTGGTGTGTTTGCCATTCCTGTGGCAGAGTGTAAGTAAGACGAGGCTAATATGTATAAATATATAATATCCAGCCTAGTGTCTAGCACGTATCAAGTAATGGTCCGGTTCTCTCGTGGTCAGAGTCAACTAACGCATTCCTGTTCGACACAACCATTTCAGACCGCACATCATCTTTCCTTAATTGTACATAGTTGATCAGGCTATGTTAAATTAAAGTCGTATGATGTGATTCCTGAACCAATTATGCCTAGTAAGGGAATACTGCCTAATGGTCATAGTCTAGGTCCACTAAATGCAACCTAGTTCACTATAACCTTAGGCTCTGATACCAATCTGTAACACCCCCAAATTTAATGATTTGCGGAAGCATACTTGGGTGTTACTAATCAATATACAAAGCACAAGATATACAGCAAACGACCTCTAAATGAGACGTTTTGTAAAATAATTACATTTCATAATTAAATCGTTTGAAAACATATAGTTTTCTTTACAAAATATGTAAGCCTAGAGTCCGCGTATGTGGCGGGAGATTCTATTACATAACCATAGTTACAAAAGATAATGCCAAAGAATCTCCGTTAAATGCAGTTTGGAAATCATGCGACTCTAGCTAGTAATCCTGGAGTGATCCTACTCCGTAAGTGTACCTGAGAATACATGCTAAAAGGGTCAACCAAAAGGTTGGTGAATCTCACAGGTTTATCAGTAAATAATCAGTTTGAACACAAGATTTCATCAGTGGTGCCCGTAGGCGTATATCAAGTATTTGCAAATCTCGCAAAAGTAAAGAAATCAAGTTATACCGTTGCCATGAGGCTCATAATCGAAGCTTAACCCGTAAATAATCAGTTGCTCCCGTGACATGCTCGAAATTGAGCAAGCATAAGTAAACGAAATAATAGTCGCCCGTTTATACGTAACGGTTCGTGGTAGCGCTACTACCCCGGGCGGGGAGGGTCATTTCCCTAATGGATCCATTAACTACTGTTCGCGCTTAAGTACATAACTAACGATATATGATGGAGAGACTTCAGTAAATAGTAAGTAACTCATGCAATTCCGTTTGGTATAGTAAACAGTTTAGTACTTGTGTTCAAGAAAAATCAGTAGCATGTATCTCCCCCAATAAGTTAAAACAGTAAAAGTGGGGCCGTAAGACTCACCTGAGTCAAGCAGTGGTAAATAGCAAGTAGTAGTAAAGCAAGTAGGTTCTCCGAACCCGTGACCTTCTAGTGCCTAAACACGTAAGGTTAAGTAAGTAGATGTCTCGCAAGACCATCTAGGCTAGTTGTTCATACAACCCGTTGTGTTTAAATGTTGGTGTGTTCGCGTTTGTAACAAAGTATACGGCCCGTTGGTGATTTGTTATAATTAAAGTTTATCATTCAATACGCAAATTAAAGTAATTGTAATAGGAAAGTATGTTTTATTATGATTGTTAGGTCGTATCGTATAAGGATTTGAGGTTGTAAAAGTTCGACACTTAGTGAAAATGTGAGTTTTCAAGGTTCTGGTTTGTGCGACGTAGCATGCGACGTTGCAAGCGACGTAAGGTGCGACGCAGGCAGGTACGTCGCATGATGCGACCTTCGCAAATCAATGCGACGTAGGGGGCGACGTCGCTAATGCGACGTTGGTTCGGTTTGCGACGTTAAAGTCTACGTCGCTACGTGCGACGTCCGCAAGTTAATGCGACGTAATAGGTTACGTCGCTAGTGCGACGTTGAGGTTTTTGTGCGACGTAGGTCGCGACGTCGCAGAGGCCCCTGGCCAGGTGCGACGTAGCGGTCTGTTGGCCGGAAAATGTGCCGAAAATGAGTTTTCCGGTTTCCGTTCGGTCCAAATCTTTTACCCAACCCTTATATGAACATAATAAGCCTATTTAAACCATAAACTAGTAAAAATGATCAAAAACGAGAGATGTCGGGATTTGTCGGAAACTTACAAAATGTCGGATGAAAAATCCGAGAAGATAGGAATGTAGATCGTGTTGTCGTGGTCACTTTTCTCCAAACGAGTGGTATGATTCGGCGATGTTTTGTGGTGTTATTTTACGATTTTGGTGATGAATGTGGGTTGGTGATTGAAAGTAAAAGAAAGAGAGAGAGAGAGAATGGAATTTAGAAATGAAGAAAGAAAAAGAAATGGTGGGAGGTTAAATCCTCCACCATTTTCAGTCTGCGCACTGCGCCTCGCGCAGTGTTCGTTTATCCCGTCGTTTAAACGTTAAATAATTATTTTAAATATTAAATGGTACGTTCTAAAATACAAATTATTTGCGATATTTTATTTAAATATTTTTCTAATCACTTTATATTTGAATCATAAAAAGGTAAGTTTGTTTATTTAATTTGCGCGTTTTAATATCTAAACTTGTGTACGTTTTGTTTGTACGATATAAATGAATACGAAATATTATCATAATAATATTTTTGACATAACAATGTTATTTAATAAAATTGGTCACCAACGTCCGTATTAAATTGAATCGAAATACTTTCGATTTAGAGTGCGTACGATTTAACCAAATCGCATTTTCATATATATTTAACAATATATATAATTCGATACATAAATTAGCCTAACACAGAACTAATTACATGTATTAACGAAGAATTAGGCACTAATTCTAGTCCTAATTTGCCGGTTGTTACACTCGAACTATGGGCACATCCTTAAGTCGCTTCTCCTCCGACTTTTTCTCCATGATGTGTGCGAGGATTGCCTGATACCCCTTTCTAAGGTATTTGCGGGTTTTCATACACGATATGATATTCAATCTCGTCCCACCGGTCTCCCCTTGTATGATTAAAGTACCACCGGTGACGAGAGGAATACGGACGATTTTGTCGTAACAGACGATTTTCGCTCGATGCTTGGACAACCAGTCCATGCCAACAATGATGTCGAAACTCCCGATCTCGACAGGAATTAGATCAATGGAAAAGAGTTCGTTTGCGAGGTTTAAGGTGCAATCAGGTATTAAACTATTGGCCTCGATTAGTTTGCCATTAGCTAACTCTATAGTATATAAAGTATCTAATGCAACAGGGGTGATATCAAGTAGTGGGCTGAACTAGTTCGATATGAAACTCTTATCAGCACCAGTATCAAACAGAACAGAAGCAGTTAAGTTGTTGATAAGGAACATACCCGTGACCACATTTGGGTCTTGACGGGCATCCTTAGAGTTAAGTACGAAAGCTCTACCTCGAGGGTTGTTGTTGTTGCCCTTGTTCTTCCGCTTCAGACACTCATTCCTGAAGTGTCCGGTGTTTCCACATTCGTAGCACGCTCGGGGTTGATTTGTGTTGGTGTTGTTGTTGGTTTTGGGGGATCTGCATTCCTTGGTAAGATGACCATACCGCTTGCAGTTGTTGCAAAGGGTACCGCACGGACCATTGTGATGGCGGTTGCACTTGGGACAATAAGGCTTAGTCCCAGTGTAACCCTGTTTGGGTTCGGTGTTAGAGGTGTAAGCTTTGATGGTGTCGGGTTTCTTGTTCTGGTTGTTGTGGTGTTAAGTTGATTTTCGTTTGTTGTTGGTGTCGGAGGATGAAAGAGATGTCTCACGGCTGACAATCAATGCCATGAGTTCGTGTGCTAGACGGATAGCACTTTGAATGGTGGTTGGCTTTGATGAGGCGACGTTCCCCTGGATGCTCTCCGGGAAACCGCGGATGTATTTCTTAATGCGTTTTTCTTCCGGATCAACCAAACCTGGTGTCGCACCCCCAAAACACGTGGCAGCGGAAACATGAGGTGTCATGGGGCCGACCAAATCAAATATCATTACACAAAGATTAAAGCAAACGACCTCTATATGAGACGTTTGAAAACATATCATTCCATCATTCAAATTTCTTACAATAGTTGTATAAAACATTTGGAGTTCGCATAATATAAGTTGAATTACAAAGTTACTAAATATAGAAAACTATGCAATCTAGATCCTGTGATGTTTGAAAACAATGCGACTCGAGCTATCCAATAGCTTCCTACTGCGGCGGGTTACCTGAGAAATACATACTAAAAGGTCAACATAAAGTTGGTGAGTTCATAGGTTTGTTTAACAATTGTTCAAATGTTGGTATTAAACCCAATGTTAAGAAACACGAGTTATGAAACACAAGATTTCTAACAGTTGTATCATTCAACAAAGATAAGTAATTGTATCGTTAACGAAAGATAAGTAAATGTTATATGTAAATGTATCGTAAACAAACGATAAGTAATAGAATGTATTTGCACGAATGCAAAAAAATAGATGTATGTCATTTGCCATGAGCTTATAGTCTGAAGCTTAACAATGTGTGCCGTGCCTCTTTCGAGTACACGATCGTGGGTGCCCCAATGCAAGTGTCTAATCCGGTACACTCGTTATGAACAAATATTAATACGTCCGTTTGACAGGTTAGCGCGACTAACCTGGACGGGGATTGTCAGTCCCAAATAGATCTATTTACTAATATTCACGCTTTACCAAAAGTAAGAAACTATGATGTGTAGGTCCTTTGTGGATTAGTGTGTTAACTCATGCAATCCGTATAGGGTTGTTTATGGTACTTGTGTTCTAAAAGTAGTTGTAGTATGTATTCTCCCCCAAAATAGTTATAAAACAGTAAAAAGAGGGCTATGAAACTAACCTGAGTTCTAGCAAATAGTAAGCAAGAAATATCAAATAGCAAGCAAAGTGTGATCCAATGTGTAACCTTCTAACGTCCTAAGCGTATAAGGTTGTATGAGTAGATGTCTTGAATGATCATCTATGTAGGTGGAGGGTTAATGTCCACTTATAGCTAGCTCATTCAACTAGTTATGTCCAAATAAGTTGTTCAAGTTCGTTTATCAAAACGCATATGACCCGTTGGTGAAAGTTTGTAATAATAATTCATTTAGACATTATTATCAAGTTTGTTTTGTTGTATAATATTCAGTAGTACAAATCGTGTGTTGCAAACAGATTATTTTAGTTTGTATAAGCCTTAAACCGTAGGTCAAAGCTGGTCAACTCGTTGTTCAAACCTGGTCAAACCTGGTCAAGCCTGGTCAAACTGGTCAAACTAGTCAAACCTGGTCAACCTATGAGTCACTTCTCAATTTATAGAGTCACTTCTCAATTTATGTGTCGGTTTCAAATTCGGGAAACTTTCTAAGTTTAGTTTTTGGTCCATGTTACTAACTAAGTCACTCAAACCCATATTTGTTACCCATTTCCAAAAATAGTAAGTTTTGTCGTTTTTAGTAACCGAGCCGTTTTTGTTGACTTGGTCAAACTTGCTCGGTTTGACCCGAAACTTTTACCCAACCCATATCTCACTTAATATAGCTCATAAAAATTGTCGGTTCATGTCGGGATCATCCCGAGGTGTCGGTTTTTAAAACGTAACTTAAAACATTAAAAACTCACATTTTTCGGTTTTGTCGGTTTAATTCGCAACAAGATTACTATATCTTCTGGATTAAATTAAGGTCTCAAACTTTAACCAACTGTTCTATCATGTATCGAGTTCATTTCCTAATTTTTCTAAGACTTTTAGGTCTCATCTTCATAGGGAAACAAAATTTACAAGAATGTCTAGCTCAGATTCTGTTTTCATTCAGTCCAGTCCCACAAATCAGTTTCTATAGCAAAATAGGTACGGATCTGGTAAAAACGTAAAACATGAAAGTTATAGATCTTTTAAATACTCAAATTTGAAAAAAAAATGCATCTTCTAACTCCTCCTAGAACTCAAGATATGACGTTTTTACTAAACATTGTTTTTGGAGTCAGATTATGTAATCTTTGTATATAAATTATAAAAACGTATTTTAGCAAGGTATTTGGACATAATATTGTTGGATGAGCTTTATAACATGTAGATGAGCTATATGAGAGTAAGAAAGAGTTTCCTTACAATGAGTTTGATGGAAAGAGTATGAGATGAGTTTGCTTGAAGTATTGAGCCAAAAATCCTTGCAAAATGTTAACTTTCAAAGTGGTGGTGCTATGGTGGTTCAAGGTGGATGTAGGGTGACTTTGTGGTGGTGTAAAAACTGAGATAATTCAGTCAACTAAAGAGAAAAAGTGATGGAGAAAATAGAGAGAAAATGACTTTGGAGTGTAAAAATGGGAATGGAAGGATTGCATGCCATCTAAGTGGTTGTAGAGAAAAATGATGATCACTATCACATGGGAGGGAGGGAGGCCGACCAGAGGGCCCCACTAGGTGGGTTTTTGTGTTTTAATTTCAGTTTTTAGACTGTGTTTACGTATCATGCTCGTTTACCCGTTATTCGTGTTTAAACGTTAAATCGCGTAACGTTTTCGTTCGTCGTTTTAATTCACGATATATTTAGGAATATTTTTCATTGAAGTATTATTTAAAATACTTAATTTAAGTTGTCAAATTAAATTTTGACGTTTGTTTGGTTGCCGAATTAAATTCGCGCGTTATCGTTGCGTTTGAGACGTTTTAATCGAAACGGCTACGTTTTTCGTGTATTATTTCAACAAAATAATAAATAATGATAAATAACTTCTAAAAATAGGTTTAAGTTATTTATAGAAATGTTTTCACCAACGTCGTATTTTGTGTCGGAATCCGTCTGATCGCTTTGCGTAATTATAGTTAAACACATAATCACTTAATTGTGTATTCAAATACACATGAAATTACAATTATTTAGCCTAATACAAACTAAATACAAGTAATTTAGAATTTCTAGTAGGTCTAACAATAATCCTAAATCGTCGGGTGTCACATTCTCCCCCTGTGAGAAGAATTTCGTCCCGAAATTAGCTTGTTGTCGTGGTCTGTTGGGCCTCTAAGAATAGATATGGATGTTTCAGTCGCATTTGGTCTTCCCGTTCCCAAGTGAATGCAGGACCGCGCCTAGAATTCCACCGGACTTTAACGATGGGAATATGACTCTGTTTCAAGCGTTTGACCTCACGGTCCATGATTTCTATCGGTTCCTCGACGAAATAGAGTTTATCATCGATGTGGATTTCGTCGAGAGGAATAACAAATGTCTCATCAGACAGACATTTCTTCAGGTTAGAAATGTGGAAGGTGTTGTGCACGCTACTGAGTTGTGTTGGTAGCTGCAATCGGTAGGCCACTGGACCAATTCTCTCAAGAATCTCAAAAGGTCCGATGTACCTAGGGTTTAGTTTGCCGTATTTGCCAAAACAAATGACACCTTTCCAAGGTGATACTTTCAAGAGTACTCGGTCCCCAACCTGGAACTCGAGTGGTTTGCGTCTCACGTCAGCATAACTTTTCTGACGATCACGGGCGGCTTTCAGCCGGTTTTGAATAGTCACGATTTTCTCGGTTGTTTCATGGATGATTTCAGGACCAGTGAGTTGGCTATCGCCGACTTCGGTCCAACAAATGGGTGATCGGCACTTTCTACCATAAAGTGCCTCGAAGGGTGCAGCATCAATGCTGGTGTGGTAACTGTTATTGTAGGAAAACTCACACAAAGGTAGGTGGATTTCCCAACTGTTTCCAAAGTCGATTACACAAGCTCGAAGCATATCTACAAGAGTTTGAATGGTTCGTTCACTCTGACCATCGGTTTGCGGATGATAAGCAGTACTCAAATCAAGGCGAGTACCAAGGGCTCGTTGAAGTGTTTGCCAGAATCGAGAGGTGAAGCGGCTATCTCTATCGGAGATGATTGAGATAGGTATACCATGTCGAGCCACAACCTATTTGATGTAGATGCGAGCCAAACGCTCCATCTTGTCGTTTTCTTTGAATGGTAGGAAATGGGCAGATTTCGTGAGACGATCAACAATTACCCAAATGGTATCGCAATTGCTCGGGGTTTTCGGTAGTTTGGTAATGAAGTCCATGGTTATGTTTTCCCATTTCCATTGAGGTATCTCGGGTTTTTGAAGTAACCCGGAAGGTTTCTGGTATTCGGCCTTAACCTTGGCACAGGTTAGACACTTGCTAACATACGTAGCTATGTCAACTTTCATGTTGGGCCACCAATACCGCTGTTTGATGTCGTGATACATTTTGTCAGAACCGGGATGAATGGAGTATCGGGATTTGTGAGCTTTATCCATGACCAAATCTCGTAGGTTCCTAAAGTTAGGTAACCAAATTCGGTTGGTGAAGTATCGTGTTCCATCGGATTTGGTTTCGAGTTGTTTTTCCATGCCGCACAAGGCTTCATTTTTTATGTTTTTCTCGTTGAGTGCTTCGAGTTGAGTGGAATGGATTTGAGTAATGAAATCGTTGTGGATGGTTAAACCAAGGGCTCTAACTCTAAGGGGTTTCACTCGCTCTTTTCGGCTGAGGGCATTGGCAACAACGTTAGCCTTACCCGGGTGGTATCGGATTTCGCAGTCGTAGTCACTAAGTAATTTAACCCACCAACGTTGTCTCATGTTTAGGTCCTTCTGATCAAAGATATGTTGAAGGCTTTTGTGGTCGGTAAAGATTGTACATTTGGTACCATACAGGTAGTGTCTCCAGATTTTGAGCGCAAAAACAACGGCTCCTAATTCGAGGTCATGCATGGTATAGTTCTTTTCGTGGATTTTCAGTTGCCGAGAGGCGTAAGCGATGACTTTATCACGTTGCATTAACACACAACCCAGTCCTTGGTGTGAGGCGTCGCCTTAAACTACGAAATCATTGGTGCCTTCGAGTAAGGACAGGATTGGTGCACTGCAGAGTTTCTGTTTAAGGAGTTGAAAAGCTTACTCCTATTTGTCGGTCCAATTGAATTTCTTATCTTTTTGAGTCAGGGAGGTTAATGGTTGAGCAATTCGAGAAAAGTTCTCAATGAATCGCCGGTAATATCCCGCGAGACCTAAGAATTGTCGAACCTCGGTGGGAGTAGTTGGTGCTTTCCAGCACCTGATGGCCTCAATTTTTGCTGGATCAATATGTATCCCTTGGCTGCCAATGACATGCCCTAGGAACTGTACTGTTCGCATCCAGAACTCACACTTGGAGAACTTGGCGTATAGCTCCTCGTGTTTGAGTAATTCTAAGATAGTTTTAAGGTGTTTTCCATGATCAGTTTCGTTGCGAGAGTAGATTAGGGTGTCATCAATGAACACGATGACAAACTTATCTAGGTAAGGTTTGCACACCCGATTCATAAGATCCATGAATACAACCGGAGCATTGGTTAAGCCAAAAGGCATCACTTGGAATTCGTAATGTCCATAGCGGGTTCAGAATGTTGTTTTTGGAATGTCAGCATCTCGAACGCGGAGTTGGTGATAACCAGACCGAAGGTCGATCTTTGAGTAAAAGCTCGAACCTTGAAGTTGGTCAAACAGGTCATCTATTCTAGGAAGAGGGTATTGGTTTTTTATGGTAAGTTTGTTGAGTTCGCGGTAGTCGATACACATTCGGAAGGATCCGTCCTTCTTTTTAACAAATAGGACAGGAGCTCCCCAGGGTGAGGAACTTGATCGGATGAATCCCTTGTCCAGGAGTTCCTGTAATTGGGTGGACAACTCCTGCAACTCGGATGGAGCTAATCTGTATGGGGCTAGTGCCACGGGTGCAGCTCCGGGCACAAGGACAATTTGGAATTCGACTTGTCTAGGCGGAGGAAGACCTGGAAAGTCTTCAGGAAAGACTTCTGGAAATTCTCGGATGATGGGCACATCCTCAGGTCGCTTTTCAGCCGGCTTCTTTTCGGTTACATGGGCGAGGATTGCCGGGTACCCTTTTCTAAGGTATTTTTGGGTTTTCATACAAGAAATGATGTTTAGGTTTTGCCTACCAGTCTCCCCCTGTATGATCAAGGTTCCACCGGTAGCGAGGGGTATACGCACGATCTTATCGAAACAAACAATTTCAACATGATGTTTGGACAACCAGTCCATGCCTACGATGACATCGAAGCTCCCGATTTCAACAGGGATGAGGTTTATGGGGAACAATTCATTGGCGAGGTTTAAAGTGCAATTAGGTATCACACTATCGGCCTCGATCAGTTTGCCGTTCGCTAACTCTACGGTGTACTTAGCATCTAGAGCAATGGGTGTTATGTCGAGAAGTGAACAAAATTCATCTGATATGAAGCTTTTGTCAGCTCTGGTATCAAACAAAACAGTAACGGTCAAATCATTGAGGAGAAACATACCGGTTACCACATTGGGATCCTGGCGGGCTTATCCTGCGTTGATGACGAAAGCACGACCGCGGGGGTTGTTGTTATTGTTGTTTCTGTTGGCGTTGCTGTTGCGTTTCGGGCAGGTGTTTCTAAAATGCCCAGTGTTATCGCACTCAAAACATGCCTTCGGTGTGTTGGGTTGGTTGATTTGGTTGGCATTTGTGGGTGGAATTCGGAAATCTTTGGTTAGATGTCTGTAGCGTTTGCAGTTACCACAAGGGTTACCACACGGACCATCGTGGTGTCGATTGCAAGTGGAACAGTAAGGTTTCTTTCCGATGTAAGCTTTCTTTTCCCCAGGTCTTGAACCAGAAGTGTAGGCCTTTACAGTCTCGGCCTTTTTGTTGGTTTGCTGCTATTGGTTGTTGTTGTTCCCTAACCATTTTCTCTTGTTGTCCCCTGTGGTTTTCACGGTGGATGCCCTACGGCGGACAATTTGAGCCATCAGCTCGTGTGCCATTCGGACGGTACTTTGGATGGTCCCAGGCTTGGAAGAGATGACATTGCCTTGGATGGAGTCAGGTAGCCCCCAAATGTATCTTTTGACACGTTTGGATTCAGGGTCCACCATGGATGGACAAAGGAGAGCAAGCTGGTGAAATCTGGTTGTGTAGCCAGTAATGTCGTTTCCTTGAACTGTGAGGTTCCAGAATTCATGTTCGAGCTGTTGGAGTTGCTCGCGTGGACAGTATTCTTCCCTTAGTAAGTTTTTGAGTTCGTCCCAAGATATTTGATAGGCAGCATCAATACCATGGGTTTGGGCGTATGAGTTCCAGAAAGTGAGTGCACCCTCAGCTAGAGTGCAGGTAGAGAATTTGACTTTGTTCTCCTCTTGGCAGTTACTTATTCGGAAAACGGACTCCATTTTCTCAATCCATCGCATGAGACCGACGGCTCCTTCGGTTCCTTTGAAATGGAGAGGTTTACAATTCATGAAATCTTTGTGGGTGCAGGGCTTTGGCACAGGTGGGTTGTTGCCTGCCCCTCCAAGGTTTCCTTGGTTTGGATCGGGATTGTTTCTGGCAGCTTCTAGGGCTGCTTGAACCCTCTAATTGACGAGTCTTTCGATATCAGAGGAGCTCATTTGACATTTTGGTGCCATGATTCTAAAAGAAAGAAAATAAGTGGCACATAAGATTTCGTTGAGCAAGATCTAAAGTTATTGAAGATGCATAAAAGAGAGTAAAATAAGTATCTACGACAAGTCGAGACAATCAATAAAGCAAGGAAGCAAATTTCACAACCATACAAAGGCGCAAGTTCAAATGATTACAATACTTTGAGAGTTCACAAAACATGCCGGGTAGTGCTACATCCTGTCTTAGTTCAAGAGTTTACAAAAGACAACATAAGATAGATAGTTGGGCACATCCTGCCTCAATAGGTTACAAGATAAAGATCAAACTAGTCTTAACGCAATTTAATTCATTCCATTAGTGTGACAAGTCGGTCCACGGTTCCTGCAAGTCTTCCAGCTTGTCTGGCATTATCCTCAGCCAAGGTTAGTTGTTGCTCTAGTGCTCGGGTGTACTCTTCAGCTTCCCGTGAGTGTTGTTCACATTCTTCCAATCTTTCTTGTAGGAGATCAACCGTGCCTCTGTCATCAATTACTTTTTGGTGAATCATCTTTATAGTACGCGTCGCGGCCTCGTGTTCTCGAAAAAGTTGTGCAATGCGGTCGTGTGATTGGCTCATCCAGTATGTTTGTACCACATATTCCTCCCGCTCTAAGCTTTCAAGTCTTGCCTCATGGCATTGAAGTCGAGCGGCTAACACGGGTACAGTGTGGTGTATTGGTTCCTGGGTGTATAGAGAGATGTCCACGAGGTCATCAGGAATTTGTATGTTTTCCTCAGACCTCCAAGTATTGAGAGTTGTGGGTAGCAAGTCCCATCTACGGGTGTATGCGGGACGGCGTATGGTATTAGCAATGGAGTTTGAGTAAGGGTTGGCTCGAGATGATCTGGTACTCCTTGGGCGAGTACGTAACACTCGGGCTTCGCCAGTGATGTAGTAAAGTCGTTCAGGAGAGTTTGGTGCTGAAGACATAGTAACGATTCCCTCAGTAGCGGGTCGTGTTTGGGCTTCGTTCTCAGAGTTGGGAGACGTAGCGGTGGGAGTGGTTGCCATTTTCTGTGGCAAGGAGTTTTAGTATACATAAGGTTATGTATAGAATATAATAACCTAGCACATAAGCAAGTATCAGGGTTGGTCCCGTTCTATCCTTGGTCAAAGTCCTCTAATGCATTCCCGTTCACTATAACCATTTCAGGTCTTGCATCGATTCTTCTTTAATTGTACATAGTTGATAGGGCTATGTTAAATTAAATTCAAATGATGCAATTGCTGAACCAGTCAAACCAAACTTGGAATACTAACCTAACAGTTATAGTCTAGGTCACTAATGCAATCCTAGTTCGCTATAACCTTAAGCTCTGATACCAATCTGTCGCACCCCCAAAACACGTGGCAGCGGAAACATGAGGTGTCATGGGGGCGCCGACCAAATCAAATATCATTACACAAAGATTAAAGCAAACGACCTCTATATGAGACGTTTGAAAACATTACATTCCATAATTCAAATTTCTTACAATAGTTGTACAAAACATTTGGAGTTCCCATAATATAAGTTGAATTACAAAGTTACTAAATATAAGAAACTATGCAATCTAGATCCTGTGATGTTTGAAAACAATGCGACTCGAGCTATCCAATAGCTTCCTACTGCGGCGGGTTACCTGAGAAATACATACTAAAAGGTCAACATAAAGTTGGTGAGTTCATAGGTTTGTTTAACAATTGTTCAAATGTTGGTATTAAACCCAATGTTAAGAAACACGAGTTATGAAACACAAGATTTCTAACAGTTGTATCATTCAACAATGATAAGTAATTGTATCGTTAACGAACGATAAGTAAATGTTATATGTAAATGTATCGTAAACAAACGATAAGTAACAGAATGTATTTGCACGAATGCAAAAAAAATAGATGTATGCCATTTGCCATGAGCTCATAGCCCGAAGCTTAACAATGTGTGCCGTGCCTCTTTCGAGTACACGATCGTGGGTGCCCCAATGCAAGTGTCTAATCCGGTACACTCGTTATGAACAAATATTAATACGTCCGTTTGACAGGTTAGCGCGACTAACCCGGATGGGGATTGTCAGTCCCAAATAGATCTATTTACTAATATTCACGCTTTACCAAAACTAACAAACTATGATGTGTACGACCTTTGTGGATTAGTGTGTTAACTCATGCAATCCGTATAACGTTGTTTATGGTACATGTGTTCATAAAAGTAGTTGTATAAAGCAATTGTATAAAGCAGTTGTAGTATGTATTCTCCCCCAAAATAGTTACAAAACAGTAAAAAGAGGGGCTATGAAACTCACATGAGTTCTAACAAATAGTAAGCAAGCAATATCAAATAGCAAGCAAAGTGTGATCCAATGTGTAACCTTCTAACGTCCTAAGCGTACTGCATTAAGATTTAAGACTTGTCGTCTACTTGAAGGAAATGTTTGGAACAGGGAACTTACAATAACAGGGTTGTATGAGTAGATGTCTTGAAAGATCATCTATGTAAGTGGAGGGTTAATGTCCACTTATAGCTAGCTCATTCAACTAGTTATGTCCAAATAAATTGTTCAAGTTCGTTTATCAAAACGCGTATGACCCATTGGTGAAAGTTTGTAATAATAATTCATTTAGGCATTATTATCAAGTTTGTTTTGTTGTATAATATTCAGTAGTACAAATCGTGTGTTGCAAACAGATTATTTTAGTTTGTATAAGCCTTAAACCGTAGGTCAAAGCTGGTAAACTCGTTGGTCAAACCTGGTCAAACTAGTCAAACCTGGTCAACCTATGAGTCACTTTTCAATTTATAGAGTCACTTCTCAATTTATAGATTCACTTCTCAATTTATATGTCGGTTTCTAATTCGGGAAACTTTCTAAGTTTAGTTTTTGGTCCAAGTTACTAACTAAGTTACTCAAACCCATATTTGTTACCCATTTCCAAAAATAGTAAGTTTTGTCGTTTTTAGTAACCGAGCCGTTTTTGTTGACTTGGTCAAACTTGCTCGGTTTGACCCGAAACTTTTACCCAACCCATATCTCACTTAATATAGCTCATAAAAATTGTCGGTTCATGTCGGGATCATCCCGAGGTGTCGGTTTTTAAAACGCAACTTAAAACATTAAAAACTCACATTTTTCGGTTTTGTGGGTTTAATTCGCAACAAGATTACTATATCTTCTTGTTCAAATTAAGGTCTCAAACTTTAACCAACTGTTCTATCATGTATCTAGTTCATTTCCTAATTTTTCTAAGACTTCTAGGTCTCATCTTCATAGGGAAACAAAATTTACAAGAATGTCTAGCTCAGATTATGTTTTCATTCAGTCCAGTCCCACAAATCAGTTTCTAGAGAAAAATAAGTACGGATCCGGTAAAAACGTAAAACATTAAAGTTGTAGATCTTTTAAATACTCAGATTTGAAAAAAAAAATGCATCTTCTAACTCCTCCTAGAACTCAAGATATGACGTTTTTACTAAACAATGTTTTTGGAGTCAAATTATGTAATCTTTGTATATAAATTATAAAAACGTATTTTAGCAAGGTATTTGGACATAATATTATTGGATGAGCTTTATAACATGTAAATGAGCTATATGTGAGTAAGAAAGAATTTCCTTAAAATGAGTTTGATGGAAAGAGGATGAGATGAGTTTACTTGAATTCTTGAGCCAAAAATCCTTGCAAAATGTTAACTTTTAAAGTGGTGGTGCTATGGTGGTTCAAGGTGGATGTAGGGTGACTTTGTGGTGGTGTAAAAACTGAGATAATTCAGTCAACTAAAGAGAAAAGGTGATGGAGAAAGTAGAGAGAAAATGACTTTGGAGTGTAAAAATGGGAATGAAAGGATTGCATGCCATCTAAGTGGTTGTATAGAAAAATGATGATGACTTTGGAGGGAGGGAGGCCGACCAGAGGGCCCCACTAGGTGGGTTTTTGTGTTTTAATTTCAGTTTTTAGACTGTGTTTACGTATCATGCTCGTTTACCCGTTATTCGTGTTTAAACGTTAAATCGCGTAACGTTTTCGTTTGTCGTTTTAATTCACGATATATTTAGGAATATTTTTCATTGAAGTATTATTTAAAGTACTTAGTTTAAGTTGTAAAATTAAATTTTTACGTTTGTTTGGTTGCCGAATTAAATTCACGCGTTATCGTTGCGTTTGAGACGTTTTAATCGAAACGTCTAGGTTTTCATGTATTATTTCAACAAAATAATAAATAATGATAAATAACTTCTAAAAATAGGTTTAAGTTATTTATAGAAATGTTTTCACCAACGTCGTATTCTTTGTCAGAATCTGTCTGATCGCTTTGCGTAATTACAGTTAAACATATAATCACGTAATTGTGTATTCAAATACACGTGAAATTACAAATATTTAGCCTAATACAAACTAAATACAAGTAATTTAGAATTTCAAGTAGGTCTAACAATAATCCTAAATCGTCGGGTGTCACACCCGGGCATAAAAGAGCAAGTTGCTGGAATTTGGTGGTATAATCAGCGATGTCAGATCCCTGAACAGTCAGGTGCCAGAATTCTTCCTCCAACCTGTGAAGTTCCTCGTTGGGACAGTATTCGTCTTTCAGCATTTTCTTCAGATCAGCCCATGGGAGTTGATTTGCTACCTCGATACCCACAGAACTGGCATGGGTATTCCACCACGTGAGTGCACCTTCGTGAAAGGTGTAAGCAGCAAATTTGACTTTGCTGTCTTCCGTACAGTTGCACTAACTGAAGACCGATTCCATTCTTTCCATCCATCTGATTAACCCGATAGCACCTTCCGTGCCCTTGAAGTTGAGGGGTTTGCATCTTAGGAAGTCCTTGTAGGAGCAGGGTTTGACTGGAGGTGTGTTATACAGTGTGTCCTCGCTGCCAGAGTTTTGTCGGCCAGCTAAGGCTTGGGCTACACCCTGTGCGATGAGTTGAGTGATCTCAGCTTGACTGTACAATCGTCTCGACGGCATGATTCTTTAGGAAAAGAAATGAAGATACATGAGATTTTGTATAAGGATGATTATCATAGATGTATATATATAAAAAGCGATAATATATAACATCACAATATGAAAATCAATAATGTAAAATAAACGAGAGAAATTGTCGATTGATATTACGAGGTCAAATGATTACAGACAATTTCAAATTACGAGTTTCCAAAAGTTGCAGACTTAGATGTTTTACAAAAAGTACTGGGAATTGTTACATCCGGTCGAATTACAAGGATCTACGACAGCATAATGGATTACAAGATAGTTACTACACTAATCTTGAAGCAGGTTCATCCGTGTCATTAGGGTGACAAAGTGATTGATAGTTTCTGCAAGTCTGCTAGTCTGTCTAGCACCATCTTCAGCCAAGGTTAATCGTTGTTCCAGCACTCGAGTGTATTCTTCAGCTTCGTGTGAGCGCTGCTCACATTCTTCCAACCTTGCATGTAGGAGATCGACCGCTCCTCGGTCGTCAATTACTTGTTGATGAATCATTTCTAGAGTCTGATTCATGTCTTCCTGTTCTCGATGAAGTTGTGCCATGTGATCATGTGCTTGGCGTAACTAGTACATCAGTACTATGTATTGTTCCCATTCTAGACCTTCAAGTCTTGCCTCATGGCGGTGTAGTCGGGCGGCTAACACCGGAACAGTATGGTGAACGGGTTCTTGTGTATACGGAGAGATGTCCATGGGGTCAGCAGGAATCTGAATTTCTTCCTCGGACCTCCAGGTGTTGAGGGTTGTGGGTAACCAGTCCCACCTACGAGCGTAGGCCGGACGGCGTGTACCAGTTGTGGTACCAGCAATGGGGTTTGAGTAAGGGTTTGCTCGAGACGATCCGGTACCCCTTCGGCGAGTACGTATCACTCGGTCTTCGCCAGTGATGTGGTAAAGACGTTCAGGAGAGTTTGGGAAAGTAGTAGTTTCCTCAATAGAGGGTAGTGTTTGAGTTTCGTTGTTCGAGCCGGGTGATGCTACGTTAGATGAGTCTGCCATTTCTGTGGCAAAGCGTTAGGAAAAGTGAGGCCTATATTCATATAATTGATATATAATATAGCCTAAAGTGTAGTACGTAAGCGAGGCCTATCCATGTATATGTATACATATATCACATAATAGCCTAGAGTGTCTATCATAGACATGTTTGAGTTCGGTTTCTCTCGTGGTCAGAGTCAACTATCGTATCCCTATTCCAGTACAACCATTTCAGATCTTTCATCATCTTTATTTAATTGTACATAGTTGATCAGGATATGTTAAATTAAACTCGTATGATGAAATTCCTGAACCAGTCATACTAAATAGAAAATACTGCCTAACGGTCATAGTCTAGGCCCACTAAATGCAACCTAGTTCACTATAACCTTAGGCTCTGATACCAATCAGTAGCACCCCCAAATATACTGTTGAGCGGAAGCATACTTTGGGGTGCTACTAATCAATAAACAAAGCACATAAGATATATAACGAACGACTCTATATGCGTCATTTTACAATTACATTAATATAATAAAATGTTTACAAAACATTGAGTTCACGTGATTTTTCCTTGGGAGATTCTATTACATATCTAATTGTACAAAATATAGAAATGCAGTAAAATCTCTTTGATGTTTCGTGTTTGCATGAGACTCGAGATAATGTATCCTGATGGGCAGTCCAACCTACTGCTGAGTACATGTGATACATGCTAAAAATGGTCAGCGAAACGCTGGTGAGCTCACAGGTTTGTATGTCAAAACATATCTTATGCATCGCAAGATTTCATTGAATTTAAATTGCAATTAAGAAAATAAAAGAGAGTATACAGCCATGAGCACATAGTCTGAGCTTAACTTGAGGGTCGGATCCACAATTAAGGAATTCCGATCGAGGTGCCTCCTACGAGTGCCTAATCTACACTCGTCTACACAAATGCTAATGCGTCCGTTTGACCAGTTAGTGCTTGCTTACCCGGACGAGGATTGTCAATCCTATATGGTATCATTCACTAATATTCACGCTACAGAAGTATTACCAAACTATGTTGTGGAGGACTTTAAAATGATTAGTTGTGAGAAACTCATGTAGTATAAAGCGTTGTTTGTACTTGCATTCACATGTAAATGAAACGAGCAATGAATCACACCCCTAAGTGAAAAACAGTAAAATAGGGGCTATGAGACTCACCTGAGTCTGATGCGTTTATCTCAATAAACGTGCGTTGCTTAGCCAAGCAGTGATGTCCGAAGACTGTAACCTGAGGGCGTCCAAGACGCGCGTTGGTTAATACGAGTAAGTATCTTAAAAGATCACATATGCTAGTTAATCACACAACTAATAATGTCCAAATAGATTTGGTTTGTTTGTTTGCGTTTTGAAAATGTGTACGGCTCGTTGGTGATGGATTGTAATAATAATCTCAACTATTATTATTATACTTTTGTTGCTGTATACATGATAAAGTACATATATGTCTTGTGTATAGGTCGTATCGTATTTGATTTGTTTGATATAACATGTCCCAATACTTAGAAAAATAAGTGTTCAATTCTCTATTTTTGGCGACACTAGGCTAGTGTCGCTATAGGCGACACTAGTTAGGCGACACTATGTAAGTGTCGCTAGATTCGTGATTTTTAATTCTTTAGCGACATTAGATTAGTGTCGCTATAGGCGACACTTATTCAATTTTGGCGACACTAAAAGTAGTGTTGCTAGTATTGATCTGTTTAAGTATTTCAGCGACATAGGGGTAGTGTCGCTAAATTGGCGAAACTTGGCTCAGCGACACTATGCTAGTGTCGCTAATAATATTTTTGGCACACTAGCGACACTAGCCGCTGTTAGTGTTTTTCGTGTTTCGTTTTAAGGTCAGACGTGCTCGGTTTAACCCGAGACTTTTACACAACTCTTAAAATGGTTCATAAGGCTCATAAAAATTATCCGCTTCATAAGGTTCATAAGGCTCAAGCAAAATGGGGTTGAGCAAGATACAATCCGCTTATATCTGTTCCCCTACTCTCTTTCTCATCACGCACAGACTTGGTTCGAGGAATTAGAGACCAACTCTATCTCCTCATGGGTGGAAATGGAAGATAAGTTCTTAACAAAGTACTTTCCCCCATCCAAACGAATTAAGTTAAAGAAAGACATCTTGAACTTCCAACTGTTTCATGATGAATCAATCTACAGTGCGTGGGAAAGATTTAAGAGTTGCTTAGAAGATGTCCTAACCACCAAATCAACGATCAACCCAATTGTACACATTTTACAATGGTCTTGCACCGCATCACAAGCCAACGCTCGACGCCGCTGCTCGAGGCAACTTCACGATATGCACAGATGACGAAGCCTGGAATCTAATTGAAAGCATGACCATGAATTACAACGATTAGAACACTGATGAACATTCATCATCATCGGCACCGCTTACCCTTCTCAATCCTGTGCAAACTGATGTGACACCCCTCAAAAATTTAATACGCATAGTATTACTTAATTCGTAATTAATTATAATTACGTACAAAATTTTCGGAACGAACCCGAAAAAAATACGGACGTTGGTGAACTAAATTATTAAATAATAGGAAATTATTTAATAACATTATTATTTACTAAATATTATGTTGATAATATTTATAACGTATTTCGAATAGTATAAAACACGCCGTAATCGATGAAAACGCGCGAAACGCGCTCGACAACCCGACGAAACTCAAATGTATATTTTATAATTCAAAATAAATTATTTCGAATAAAGCTTGCAATAAAAATATTACGTTTTAAACCGATAACAAAAACGTAAGAATTTAACGTCACGCGATTAAACAACCGTATCACGAACACGCAAATCGAGACCGATTAATTAACGGAAAATTTTTATAAATGTTTTCAAGTATCTAGAGTAAATATGTCAAGTGAACATATTGAAATTTAATCGTCATTTAAAACACGTGTATAAAATGTTTAACGTCTAAAAATACGACTAAACGGACGAGGAAACGAATACCGCACGGAGCACGAAATTACGGAATATAAATTTGAGACTCCCACACCTTGTGGGGCCTCTCTTGGGCCGGCTCCCATGTGAAGGGGGGGAGGATGCCCATCTTTTGATTCACCAACACTACACTCCATCTTCACTTTTCACTTCACCACCATCATTTTCCTTTCACCCTCTCCAACTTCTCTCTCTTTCACTTCCATTTCTTCTCCAAAAATCAGTCAAGAAACCTCCCTCATATCATCATCATAATCGACATTCATCATCATCATCAAGAACAAGAACACAAGAGATTGGAGGCAAGTTCATCATCATCATCATCATTCTTCCTTGTTCTTCACCATTTCTTGGTATGAATGACCACTCTCTCTCTCAAATGCTTGCATGTTACTGATTTTGATGTTTTATAGTTGCCTTAACTTGATTATGTCCAAACTTGATGTTAAAAATCGTTTTTATAAAACATATATAAACATGCATAATCTGTCCCAGAAAAGTCAGTCCAATAAATCGACCATAACTTGAGTTCTAGGTGGAATTAGACCATGAAACACATACCAAAATCTTCATATGGAAAATCTCTACAAAAAGTTGTCCTTTGGCTCCTTCCAGAAATCTACAGATTTTTAGTTATAACGGGATCTTTGAGACTGGTCTGATTTTGTTCGAAAACTGAGTTCGGTTCTTACGCGGAATTATTTAACTAACAAGATGGACCCTATAATTACCGGAAAAACTACGTAATGAACTAGAATTATAGAGGATCAGTTGAGAATTTTTGTGAGAGTTGATGTGGATTAGAAAGTGTAGAAAACTTGTGGCGAAACAAACCGACAAAACCGAAAATGTGACACTTTGAAGTTTAAAGATACGTTTTAAAAACCGACACTTCGGGATAACCCCGACACGAACCGACAATTTTTATAAACTTTATGAACCATTTTAAGACTTGGGTAAAAGTCTCGGGTCAAACCGAGAACGTTTGACCACAAACCCGAACTTAGAAAACTAGTCAGATTCTAGTGTCGCTACGGGCCCAAATCCGATAGCGACACTAGCCCAATGTCGCCAAATCAAATCGTGTGTCGCCTTAGCGACACTAACCGAATGTCGCTACTATAAATTGAATGTCGCATATAGCGACACTAAACCTAATGTCACCATAATTAATTTCAGTGTCGCCAAACTAGCAACACTACTTCTTGTGTCGCCAAAATTGATTAAGTGTCGCCAAACTAGCGACACTCAACCTTGTGTCGCTACTTACAGACTTGGGAAATATTTTTAAGGGTCGAACACTTACTACATTCAAACTTTATATGGTAATACTTTTACATGATATACATATACTCTGTTAAGTATACAATACAATGAAAACATATAATAATAATACTTCCGAATTATTATTACAAACTGTCACCAACGGGCCGTACATGTTTTCAAAATTATAAACCTAAACGACAAACGAATACTTTGGACATATCTAGTTGAGCGAACACTAGCATGGATGGTCGACTAAGACATCCACTTACTTATACTTATAATCTCATACATTTAGGACGTTAGGAGATTATCGACCTGAGACATATTTGCACTAGAGATGCTAGCAACCACATGTGAGTTCACAGCCCCTACTTTTACTGTTTTCAATGCTTCTTTAACAGGGGTGAAGGACATAGCTACTACTTTACTGTTTTAATACAAACGTACAACGATTATTATAAATACTTTAATGCTTTATACGAAATGTTTACGATTTACTCATACTATTACAAACTGTTTACTTATGGAACGAGGATTCATACTATTACTTGAACTGTTTACGAAATGACTTTTCACACTATTTTGGGAACATGACAACGAATCTTGGTACGGACCTAGGTTTACGAGAGGTAGTTGTAGTACACAAAAGTCCCAGTGTACGCAGCCTATAACCATTAGCTAGGTGATTCTAGCCACTAGATATACGGATAGTATGTGACACCCCGCAATTTCAACATAATTATAAACGTTAATTGCACGCATTTTTAGGCTAATTCCCTACCTTGAGTGAATTCACAACGCATTTTAGAGGTAAGTCTAGCAAAGCCCAACTAGTTAATACACATAGTATTACATTTTTGTAATTAGTTGTAATTACGTACGAAACCATTGGAACAAACGCGACAAAAATATACGACTGTTGGTGAACAAAAATTATTTAATAAAACGAAATTATTAAATAACATTATTAATTATTAAATATTACGTTGATAATATTTACAAAGTATTTTGCAACGTATAAACATTCATCTCGTAAACTGAAACGAAACAAAGTTAAAATTTTATAAACTTAACTAAATTACTTCTATAAAAGATTTCAACCAAAAATATAAGCGAATACGTATTTAAATATTTATCATTTAATATATATTGTGACACCCAACCAATTAGGGCTAGTAATTAGTGCCTAATCATAGTACTAATACATGTAATTAGGATTAATTATGTGTATCGTTATGTGTATTGACATACTTATTATATATACACACACGTATGCGATTTGGTTAAATCGTACATTTTACTATCGGATGGATTTCGATACATTATAAATGCGGACGTTGGTGAACAAAATATTAAATAATATGAAATTATTTAATAAACTCGTAAACTCATAAATATTATGTTGATAATATTTAACATGTAAAACGTATCGTATAAAGTATCACAAACGCGACGAAAACGCGCGAAACGCGCCCGATAACTAAATGAGAACCAAAATATATTTTATAAGTTTAAAATATATCATTCCGAGTAAAACTTTCATTTAAAATATCGTATTTTAAACCGATAACGAAAAACGTCTAGTTTAAGCGTCGCGCGACTAAATCTCCGTACAACGAACACGCAAATCGAGACCGATAAATAAACGGGACATTTTTATAAATGTTTTTAAGTATTTTAATAAATACTTCATTCAAAAATATCGAGATTTAAATCGTTATCCAAAACGTGAATAGAAATCGTTAAACGTCTAATTAAACGTACAAACGGGCGAGAAAACGAACACCGCACGGAACACAAATTGTAGGATTAAAATTTGGAGACCCACACTTGAGTGGGCCCCCTTGGAAACCTGCCCAAGGCCACCACCACCTCCACCATGAGCCATTGCATGTTGATCTATGCCACTCATTCACCATTTTCCTTCATTTGTACTCAATCAAAACACACACACAACCTCCCTTTTTCCTCTCTCTATCCATCAATTTTTATCACTAAAAACAGACCAAAAATCAGTCCATAATCATCCATTATCATCATCTTTCATCACCCATTGAAGATCAAGAACAAGGAGGAGGAAGAAACTAGAATCAAACTTCTTTTCATCACCACCATCTTCTCTTCATCATTTTGTTGTAAGAAACACCAAAACCCTCATCTAATTTACTTGCATGTTGTTTATTTTGATGTTATATAGCTCATCTAACTATGTTATGTCCAAAAATAATGCTAAAAATCGTTTTTATACATTAAACATGAACATGCAAAAAGTGACAGAATCTGTCTTCATAAAATCAGTTTACAAAAACAACCATATCTCGAGTTCTAGGAGGAATTAAACAACGAATTTTTTTTTTAAAGTTGCGTATTGAAAAGAGCTACAACTTTCTTGTTTTACACTTGTTCCAGATCCGTACGTATTTTTGGTTATAATCCGATCTTTGCGACTGGTCTGCATGTGTTCGAAAACCGGGTACGGTTCTTTCGCGAATTTATTTACCCATCTAAATGAACACTTTAATTCTTGGAAAAATCATTTTATGAACTAGATACATAGGTGATCAGTTGGTAAAAATTGTGGAAACTAAATTGGACCAGAAGTTATAAAAATCGAGTGGCGAAGTAAACCGACAAAAACCGAAATCATGAGATAGGGACTGTTTTTGACATAAACATAAAACCGACACTTCAGGCCGACCATAAAATGTGCCGACAACTTTATAAGTCCTAGTTAACTATTTTAAGACTTGTGTAAAAGTTTTGGGTCAAACCGAACACGTTTGACCAAGTCAACCGAAACAAGCCTCGGTACGAAAAACGTAAAACGAAATGTAAAACTTTAGATTTTGGCTCGAAACAATTGTTTTAGGTGTTTTACTATGAAATTTGAACAAAAACGATGCTACGATATTTACGGATAACGATACATGTGTTGAAACACTTAAACAAATACGTATACTTTTACAAGTCAATAAACGAAACAAACATATAATAATAATACTTTGGGAAATTATTATTACAAACCACCACCAACGGGCCGTACATGTTTTTAAAAACACGAACAAACAAACCAATGTATTTGGACATAACTAGTTGAGGGAACAACTAGCATAGACGTTCTGTTGAGACATCTAATCATTTAAAACCTTGCGCGTTTTGGACGCCCGGCAGGTTACAGTCTGCGGACACATCATTTGGTGCAACATCATATTTTCTTGTTTTGCTAACACATCAGACTCAGGTGAGTCTCATAGCCCCTATTTTACGGTTTTTACTCTAGGGGTGAGAATACATGCTTGCTTTTTTTACATGTGAACGCAAGTATCAAAATATCGCTATAGATTGCATGAGTTGTTTTCTCTAATCATTTTAAGTCCTCTAGCATAGTTTGGTAATACTTTTGTAGCGTGAATGTTAGTGTATGGTACCATATGGGACTGACAATCCCCGTCCGGGTCAGCAAGCACTGACTGGTCAAAACGGACGCATTATCATTTGTTCATACGTGTGTTGATTAGGCATACGCATAGAGGCACCCTCGCTCAGGCACTTAATTTGTGATCCTGACACCTCAGTTAAGCTCAGACTATGTGCCCATGGCAGTTATATACATCATTTATCATTTACTTATTTGCTTAATTGTAAATCATTATACTTAAATTTTGCGGTTCATACATTATACTTTATCATTAAACCTGTGAGCTCACCAGCGTAAGCTGACCATTTTAGCGTGTATTCTTAGGTTCGTAGCAGCAGTAAGTCTGCTCACTCAGGATGCCCATTAGCTCGAGTCTCATGCAAACATCAGGAGATTATCATGCATTACTATATTTTGTATAAATTAGTTATGACATAGAATCTCTTACATCAATTCGAGCTTTTGTAAACTATTATAACAATGTAAGACTTTTATAATATCAATGTATTGTAAACGACGCATATAGAGTCGTTCATTATATCTTATGTGCTGTTGATATTTGATTAGTCGCGGCCCGACCAAAATAGCTTCCGCAACCCGAATTTGGGGGTGCGACAGATTGGTATCAGAGCCTAAGGTTATAGTGAACTAGGTTGCATTTAGTGGGCCTAGACTATGACCGTTAGGCAGTATTCCTCATTAGGTATAACTGGTTCAGGAATTACGTCATACGAGTTTAATTTAACATAGCCTAGCTAACTATGTACAATTAAATAAAGATGATGTGATATCTGAAAGGGGTTATGCTGAAACAGGGATACACTAGTTGACTCTGACCATGAGAGAAACCGGGACTTATACTTGGTTTGTGCTAGACACACACTAGGCTATTAGGTGATATAGGTGTATATACATACATAGGCCTCACCTGCGTACTACCCTCTAGGCTATTATATATTGAAGATATATGAATAGGCCACATACGATAATATACTCGCAAACACTTATTTATACTCGCGTAGCAATTTACAACACATATCGCCGTACCGTCATGTGCTAAAGAGGAATATATCATTTCGTATTCCTTCCATCATATTATTTCTCCGAAATCACAAGTGGAACCTATTGTTAGAAGGACTTATAGGCTTCCATAAGTAAAATCTTACACCGCCCACTCGCAAACTCGCATCTTGTATTCAACTCTATTATCTGTTGAATTATGATTATCACTTGTGCTGTTGTGATATATCGTGAATTTGTACGGACAACTCATTTATCCTTTTCTTGTTTCTTTCTTGAAGAATCGTGCCGCCAAAGAGGAAGAGTTACAGTGAAGCGGAACTCAATGCAGCTGTTTCCCGAGCTGTAGCTGAAGCCTTGGCCGCTCGAGACTCTCGAAGGAGTGATGAGACACTCAATACCACTCCTACTCCTGTTATCAAACCTTGTTCCTACAAGGATTTTCTCAGTTGTAAACCATTGTACTTCAAGGGCACGGAAGGTGCCATTGGCCTGATCCGATGGATGGAACGAATGGAATCCGTCTTCAGTCTCTGTAACTGCACTGAAGACAGCAAGGTCAAGTTTGCTGCTTACACCTTTCAGGAAGGAGTCCTCACCTGGTGGAATACTCATACTAACACTGTGGGAATCGAAGTGGCTAACCAACTCCCCTGGGGATATCTGAAGAAGATACTAAAGGAAGAGTATTGCCCCAACGAAGAACTTCAGAGGTTGGAGGAAGAATTCTGGGGTCTGAGAGTTCAGGGCACTGACATCGCTGGTTACACCACCAAGTTCCAACAACTCGCCCTCCTCTGCCCATCTATGGTAGATACGGAGGAAAAACGCATCAAGAGGTATATTCGCGGACTCCCGGAAAATATCCAGGGGAACGTTGCCTCATCCAAACCGACAACCATTCAGAGTGCTATCCATCTTGCACACGAACTTATGGCCATGGTCGTCAGCCGTGAGACATCTGCTCAATCTTCTGGTAACAACAACAACAAAAGAAAGTGGTCTGGAAACCCCACTCAAAACCAACCATCGTCCAAGAAGTCTGAGTCTGATAAGACCACCAACACTGGATCTGCTTCCAACAAGGGTTACACTGGGAATAAACCCTTCTGTTCAAAGTGCCACCGACATCATGAAGGTCCCTGCGGTACTCCCTGCAATAAATGTCAAAGGTATGGTGTAACACCCCTCAAAAATTTAATACGCGTAGTATTACTTAATTCGTAATTAATGTAACACCCCTAAAAAATTTAATATGCGTAGTATTACTTAATTCGTAATTAGATATAATTACGTACAAAACATTCGAAACGAACCCGACAAAACTACGGACGTTGGTGAACTAAATTATTAAATAATATGAAATTATTTAATAACATTATTATTTACTAAATATCATGTTGATAATATTTAAAACGTATTTTGTATCGTATGAAACACACCGAACGCGACGAAAACGCGCGGAACGCGCTTGACAATCAAACAAAAAAACAAAATATATTTTAAGAATTTAAAATATATCATTAAAAGTAAAACTTTCATTTAAAGTATCTCATTTGACGTTAATAACGAAAAACGTCTAATTAAAACGTTACGCGATTAAACATCCGTAAAACAAACGCACAAATCGAGACCGACGATTTAACGAAGCATTTTTATAAATGTTATCAAGTACCTAGGTTAAGTAATTCAAGTGAAAATATCAAAATTTAAATCGTTGATTAAAAAACGTCAATTAAAAGTTAAACGTACGAACTAACGTCTAAACAATCGGGGAAACGAACGAAAACGTAACTAACTAAATGGGAATAAGGAAATGACCAAAATACCCTTGAGTGGGCCCACTAGGCCAGCCCCCTCCTCTCCCATGTGCACCCATGTGCCACCTCCATTTTTCACCTCTAAGGACTCATGCAAATGAGTCAAATCACCCCACTCCCATACACCACCACACTTCACTCATTTCACACACTTTTCTTAAAAATCCACCAACACTTTCTCTCTCAAAACTCTGGTGATCTCAGCCCTTTTTCACCACCTATACCACCATAATAAACCACCACAATCACCACTATAAACCACCATCAACCACCAATTAATTTCTTAACTTTTTGTAATAATAATTAGCTCAAGAACTCTAGCATCATCATCTCATCTCATCTCTATCAAAATCTTTGTAAGGAAACTCATCTCTAATCTTTTCTATGTTATTTACATGTTATATAGTTCATCTAACTTGAAAGTGTCCAAAACGTTTGCTAAAAATCGTTTTTATAAAGCAAACATAAACATGCAATAATCTGTCCATAAAAACACAGTTTACAAAAAAATTCGTATCTGGAGTTCTACTAAGAGTTAGACAACGAATTTTTTTTTAAAAGTTGCGTATTGAAAAGAGCTACAACTTTAGTGTTTTACACTTTTTCCAGATCTGTGCGGATTTTGTGAATAAACTGATCTTTGAGTCTGACCTGAATGTTTTCGATAAATATGTTCGGTTCTTACGCGAAATTATTTAAATATGTAAATGAACACTCTAAATCTCAGAAAAATTATGTTAGAAACTAGATTAGTAGAATATCAGTTAGTAAAAATTGTGGACTCAAATTTGGACCAGAAGTTGTAGAAATCTAGTGGCGAACTAAACCGACAAAAACCGAAAACATGAGTTTTAAAGGTGCGTTTTAAAAACCGACACCTCGAAATAAATACGACACGAACCGAAAAATTATTTGAACCCTATTAACAGAAATAAGGCTTGGGTAAAAGTTTCGGGTCAAACCGAATAGGTTTGACCAATTCAACAAAAACGGCTCAGTTTCTAAAAACGACAAAACTTGCTATTTTTGGAAAATGGTAACAAAAATGGGTTTGGATGACTTATTTAGTAACTTGGACCAAAAACTAAACTTAGAAAGTTTCCTGAATTAGAAACCGACACCTAGAACACTTGGACCAAATACTCTAACTCATAAATTGGAAGTGTCTCATAAATTGGAAATGTCTCATGAAGTGTCTCATAAATTGGAAGTGTCTCATAAATTGGAAGTGTCTCATGAAGTGTCTCATAAATTGGAAGTGTCTTATAAATTGACATGTATTGCTAAGGTTTGACCAACTTTGACCAGTTTGACCAACTTTGACCAGTTTGACCAACTTTGACCAACTTTGACCAGTTTGACCAGGTTTGACCAACTATGACCAGTTTGACCAACTTTGACCAGTTTGACCAGGTTTGACCAACTTTGACCTACGGTTTAAGGTTTTTACGAACTAAATAATCTATTTGCAACATACGATATAAATAATATACAACAAAACAAACTTAATAATAATGTCTAAATGAATTATTATTACAAAACGAACTTGAACAACTTATTTGGACATAACTAGTTGATGAACGCTAACATGGATGGTCAACTACGACATCCACATACTTACACTTGTAATCTCATACGTTTAGGACGTTAGGAGATTATTGACTCGAAATATAATTGCATTAGAGACACTAGCAACCACAGGTGAGTTCACAGCCCCTACTTTTACTGTTTTCAATACTTTTCTCTAACAGGGGTGAAGGACATAGCTACTACTTTACTGTTTTTATACAAACGTACATCGATTATTATAAATGCTTTCATACTATTACTTGAACTGTTTACGAAATGACTTTTCACACTATTTTGGGAACATGACAACGAATCTTGGTACCGACCTAGGTTTACGAGAGGTAGTTGTGTGCACAAAAGTCCCAGTGTACGCAACCTATAACCATTAGCTAGGTGACTCTAGCCACTAGATATAAGGATAGTACTATCGAGTTGACAGCCCTCCCACCATTATAACTTGTTGGTCGCGCCAACCGCACGACGGCAGTCGTAACGAGGAGCGTATATTTAAAATGTTACTGTGGCAAAAACGTTAAACGTCGTGGATTGGTTATAGCACTAGGGGTCGTTACTATAACTCATAAGGTCTAGCTAACCTTCAAGGGATCACCGTCTTTGTCTCCCTACTATTTTGAACATTTTGGAAATAACATTTTCCTACGCTTGCTTACATAGGAGTGCGTTCCTACTATTTATACAACTGGATTGGTTTTCCAAACGTATACCATTGGATGTGTTGACATCACTAAAATGAAATGATGTGTTGACATCACTAAAACGAAAATGTACTTTTGGGTAACATCCCAACAAAACGATACTTTTGGATGACGTTCCAACTAAAACGAAACATTATTTGACTTTTGAGTCAACAAGCTTACAAACAAACTGGTTTAACGAACAACACTTGTAAACATAAAACCTGTGAATTCACTCAACATTTTTGTTGACTTTTTGCTATGTCTTTCAGGAAACTAGCAGCACCAGTAAGACTGCATACATTCTGGATTAGGCGACCCACGAAGAATTAGGATGCCACGTTTTGGGACACTAAGGATTTCCTTTGTATAACTGATTTCCATTAGTCATATTTATGAAATCCTCTTTTGAAATATGTAACTATTAACTATTTGTATCTTACAAATACTATTCCTACGACTCTGACGAGTCATAGCTTTTTGTAACAAATGTTTACTTAAATGGCACCTTAATTTACTGTTCAGCAATAATCATATGCTCTGATATGCGTGATTGTCCAGCGTTAACGTCGGCACCCCCGACAACACTAATGCTTCCGCTAACCACGATTAACGAATTTGGGGGTGCGACATATGGGCATCTGGCCAAAGACTGCAGATCTACCAATGCCAACACCGCCACTGACAAACCTAAGTCCTGCTATGAGTGTGGAGACACAGGGCACTTCAGGAATGAGTGCCCAAAGCTGAAGAATAAGGGCAACAACAACACCGCTAAAGGAAGAGCATTTGTTCTGAACTCAGGAGAAGCCCGTCAAGACCCGAATGTAGTCTCGGGTACGTTCCTTCTCAACAGTCTTACTGCTTCTGTCCTATTTGATACTGGTGCTGATAGAAGTTTCATATCTGATGAGTTTAGTCCACTGCTTGACATCACTCCTATTGCTTTAGATGTTAAGTAGATTGTAGAACTAGCGAATGGTAAACTCATTGAAACTGATAGTGTGATACCTAATTGCACTTTAAACCTAGCCGACGAACTTTTCCCCATTGACCTTATACTTGTTGAGATCGGTAGCTTCGACATCATTGTTGGCATGGACTGGTTGTCCAAACACCGAGCCGAAATCATCTGCTTTGATAAAGTCGTTCGTATTCCTCTCGTCACCGGTGGTACTTTAGTCATACAAGGGGAGACCGGTGGGACGAGATTGAATATAATATCATGCATGAAAACCCGCAAATACCTGAGAAAGGGTTATTAGGCAATCCTCGCGCACGTTATGGAGAAAAAGTTGGAAGAGAAGCGACTTGAGGATGTGCCCATTGTTAGAGACTTTCCAGAAGTCTTTCCCGAAGACTTGTCTGGTCTACCACCACCGAGACAAGTTGAGTTCTCAATCGACCTCGTGCCCGGGGCAGCACCCGTTGCACGAGCACCTTATCGCTTAGCCCCATCCGAATTGCAGGAGTTGTCCACTCAATTACAGGAACTTCTGGACAAAAGATTTATTAGACCGAGTTCTTCACCTTGGGGAGCTCCGGTCCTGTTTGTGAAAAAGAAGGACGGTTCATTCAGGATGTGTATCGACTACAGAGAGTTCAATAAATTAACCATCAAGAACCGTTACCCACTCCCTCGTATTGATGACCTATTCGACCAACTTCAGTGGTCAAGTTTCTATTCGAAGATAGATCTACGATCAGGTTATCATCAGTTACGAGTCCGTGACATCGACATCCCAAAGACTGCCTTCCGAACTCGCTATGGACATTACGAGTTCCAAGTGATGCCATTTGGTTTAACAAACGCACCGTCTGTATTCATGGATCTTATGAACCGAGTGTGCAAACCATATCTCGACAAGTTTGTCATTGTCTTCATCGATGACATTCTCATTTACTCGCGCAATGAACAGGAACATGCGCAACATTTCAAAGCCATTCTAGAACTTCTTAGACACGAAGAGTTATATGCCAAATTCTCCAAGTGTGAGTTCTGGATGCAAACCGTTCAATTCCTCGGTCATGTGAATGACAGTCAGGGAATTCACGTAGATCCATCAAAGATTGAGGCTATCAAGTGCTGGCAAGCACCGACAACGCCAACCGAAGTACGTCAATTTTTAGGACTGGCTGGTTACTATCGACGTTTCATAGAGAATTTCTCAAAAATAGCCCAACCTCTCACGACACTGACTCAGAAGGAAAAAAAGTTCGTTTGGACTAATAAGCAAGAGTCAGCATTTCAGCTATTGAAACAAAAGCTTTGCAGTGCACCCATTCTATCGTTACCCGAAGGCAACGATGACTTCGTGGTATACTGCGATGCCTCACACCAAGGTCTTGGTTGCGTGTTGATGCAACGAGACAAGGTTATTGCCTATGCCTCCCGACAACTCAAAGTTCATGAGAAGAACTACACCACTCATGATCTCGAACTAGGAGCCGTATTGTTTGCACTCAAAATCTGGAGACACTATCTGTATGGCTCAAGATGTACCATCTTCACCGATCATAAAAGTCTCCAGCATATATTTGATCATAAGGATCTCAACATGAGGCAACGTCGTTGGGTCGAGTTGCTTACCGATTACGACTGCGAAATCAAGTACCATCCGGGCAAAGCAAATGTGGTCGCCGATGCTCTAAGTCGAAAAGAACGTCCAAAACCACTTCGAGTCCGAGCCCTTAGTATTACCATTCATAATGATTTTATCATTCAAACCCTTGCTGCTCAACTCGAAGCAATGAAACCGGAAAAACATCAAAGATGAGGCCTTGCGCAACATGGAGAAACAATTCGAAACCAAACCCAACGGGGTCAAATACTTCGCAAATCGGATCTGGTTGCCCTACTTCGGAAACCTTCGAGGCTTGGTGATGGATGAAGCTCACAAGTCCAAATACTCTATACATCCTGGATCGGACAAGATGTATCATGGCATCAAGGAGTTATACTGGTGGCCAAACATGAAAGCAGAGATTGCCACGTATGTCAGCAAGTGCCTCACATGTTCAAAAGTTAAAGCTAAATATCAGAAACCCTCAGGTCTACTACAGCAACAGGACATTCCTGAATGGAAATGGGAGCAAATCGCTATGGACTTCATCACTAAACTCCCGAAAACATCAAGCGGTTGCGATACCATTTGGGTGATCGTGGATCGGCTTACCAAATCTGCACATTTCCTTGCCATCAAGGAAACCGACAAAATGGAACGTCTCACACGAATCTATTTGAAGGAGATCGTATCCCGACACGGCGTTCCAATCTCAATTATCTCAGATAGAGATAGCCGTTTTACATCTCACTTTTGGCAATCATTACAAAAATCCTTGGGTACTCGTTTGGATATGAGTACAGCCTATCATCCACAAACCGACGGCCAAAGTGAAAGGACAATTCAAACACTAGAAGATATGCTACGCGCCTGCGTAATTGACTTCGGTGCAAATTGGGAACATCACTTGCCATTGTGCGAATTCTCGTACAACAACAGCTATCATACCAGCATTGGAGCTGCACCGTTCGAGGCACTGTACGGTCGTAATTGCCGATCGCCTATCTGTTGGACCGAAGTGGGAGACAGCCAACTCACTGGTCCTGAAATCATTTACGAAACCACCGAGAAGATCGTTAGTATCCAGCAACGGTTGAAAGCCGCACGTGATCGTCCGAAGAGTTATGCTGACGTGAGACGAAAGCATCTCGAGTTCCAAGTTGGGGATCGAGTATTACTCAAAGTATCACCTTGGAAAGGGGTCATCCGCTTCGGCAAACATGGAAAGCTAAATCCTAGATACGTTAGACCTTTTGAGATCCTTGAAATGATTGGTCCAGTCGCATATCGATTACAACTACCTCCCGAGCTTAGTAACGTGCATCTCACATTCCACATTTCTAATCTTAAGAAATGCCCGTCCGATGAGACACTCATTATCCCGCTCGAGGAGATTCAAATCGACGACATACTTCATTTTGTTGAGACACCAGTGGAGATCATGGACCGTGAGGTCAAACAACTTAAGCAAAGTCGTATCCCTATCGTCAGAGTTCAGGGGAATTCGCGGCGTGGTCCGGAATTCACCTGGGAACGGGAATACCAAATGCGACTCAAATACCCACAACTTTTCACAGACTCTCCTCATACAAAAACTCAGAGCTAAATTTCGGGACGAAATTTTCTTAACAAGGGAGAATGTGACACCCAACCAATTAGGGCTAGTAATTAGTGCCTAATCATAGTACTAATACATGTAATTAGGATTAATTATGTGTTTCATTATGTGTATTGACATATTTATTATATATACACACAAGTATGCGATTTGGTTAAATCGTACATTTTACTATCGGATGAATTTCGATACATTATAAATGCGGACGTTGGTGAACAAAATATTAAATAATATGAAATTATTTAATAAACTCGTAAACTCATAAATATTATGTTGATAATATTTAACATGTAAAACGTATCGTATAAAGTATCACAAACGAGACGAAAACGCGCGATACGCGCCCGATAATCAAATGAGAACCAAAATATATTTTATAAGTTTAAAATATATCATTTCGAGTAAAACTTTCATTTAAAATATCGTATTTTAAACCGATAACGAAAAACGGCTAGTTTAAGCGTAGCGCGACTAAACGTTCGTACTAGGAACACGCAAATCGAGACCGATAAATAAACGGGACATTTTTATAAATGTTTTTAAGTATTTTAATAAATACTTCATTCAAAAATATCGAGATTTAAATCGTTATTCAAAACGTGAATAGAAATCGTTAAACGTCTAATTAAACGTCGAAACGGGCGAGAAAACGAACACCGCACGGAACACAAATTGTGGGATTAAAATTTGGAGACCCACACTTGAATGGGCCCCCTTGGAAACCTGCCCAAGGCCACCACCACCTCCACCATGAGCCATTGCATGTTGATCTATGCCACCCATTCACCATTTTCCTTCATTTGTACTCAATCAAAACACACACACAACCTCCCTTTTTCCTCTCTCTATCCATTAATTTTTATCACTAAAAACAGACCAAAAATCAGTCTATAATCATCCATTATCATCATCTTTCATCACCCATTGAAGATCAAGAAAAAGGAGGAGGAAGAAACAAGAATCAAACTTCTTTTCATCACCAACATCTTCTCTTCATCATTTTGTGGTAAGAATCACCAAAACCCTCATCTAATTTACTTGCATGTAGTTTATTTTGATGTTATATAGCTCATATAACTATGTTATGTCCAAAAATAATGCTAAAAATCGTTTTTATACATTAAACATGAACATGCAAAAAGTGACAGAATCTGTCTTCATAAAATCAGTTTACAAAAACAACCATATCTCGAGTTCTAGGAGGAATTAAACAACGAATTTTTTTTTTTAAAATTGCGTATTGAAAATAGCTACAACTTTCTTGTTTTACACTTTTTCTACATCCGTACGTATTTTTGGTTATAATCCAATCTTTGCGACTGGTCTGCATGTGGTCGAAAACCTAGTACGGTTCTTTCACGAATTTATTTACCCATCTAAATGAACACTTTAATTCTTGGAAAAATCATGTTATGAACTAGATACATAGATGATCAGTTGGTAAAAATTATGGAAACTAAATTGGACCAGAAGTTATAGAAATCGAGTGGCGAAGTAAACCGACAAAAACCGAAATCATGAGATAGGGACTGTTTTTGACATAAACATAAAACCGACACTTCAGGCCGACCATAAAATGTGCCGACAACTTTATAAGTCTTAGTTAACTATTTTAAGACTTGTGTAAAAGTTTCGGGTCAAACCGAACAAGTTTGACCAAGTCAACCGAAACAAGCCTCGGTACGAAAAACGTAAAACGAAATGTAAAACTTTAGATTTTGGCTCGAAACAATTGTTTTAGGTGTTTTACTATGAAATTTGAACAAAAACGATGCTACGATATTTACGGATAACGATACATGTGTTGAAACACTTAAACAAATACGTATACTTTTACAAGTCAATAAACGAAACAAACATATAATAATAATACTTTGGGAAATTATTATTACAAACCACCACCAACGGGCCGTACATGTTTTCAAAAACACGAACAAACAAACCAATGTATTTGGACATAACTATTTGAGGGAACAACTAGCATAGACGTTCTGTTAAGACATCTAATCATTTAAAACCTTGCGCGTTTTCGACGCCCGGCAGGTTACAGTCTGCGGACACATCATTTGGTGCAACATCATATTTTCTTGTTTTGCTAACACATCAGACTCAGGTGAGTCTCATAGCCCCTATTTTACGGTTTTTACTCTAGGGGTGAGAATACATGCTTGCTTTGTTTTACATGTGAACGCAAGTATCAAAATATCGCTATAGATTGCATGAGTTGTTTTCTCTAATCATTTTAAGTCCTCTAGCATAGTTTGGTAATACTTTTGTAGCGTGAATGTAATACTTTTGTAGCGTGAATGTTAGTGTATGGTACCATATGGGCCTGACAATCCCCGTCCGGGTCAGCAAGCACTGACTGGTCAAAACGGACGCATTATCATTTGTTCATACGTGTGTTGATTAGGCATACGCATAGAGGCACCCTCGCTCAGGCACTTAATTTGTGATCCTGACACCTCAGTTAAGCTCAGACTATGTACTCATGGCAGTTATATACATCATTTATCATTTACTTATTTGCTTAATTGCAAATCATTATACTTAAATCTTGCGGTTCATACATTATACTTTATCATTAAACCTGTGAGCTCACCAGCGTAAGCTGACCATTTTAGCGTGTATTCTCAGGTTCGCAGCATCAGTAAGTCTGCTCACTCAGGATGCCCATTAGCTCGAGTCTCATGCAAACATCAGGAGATTATCATGCATTACTATATTTTGTATAAATTAGTTATGACATAGAATCTCTTACATCAATTCGAGCTTTTGTAAACTATTATAACAATGTAAGACTTTTATAATATCAATGTATTGTAAATGACGCATATAGAGTCGTTCATTATATCTTATGTGCTGTTGATATTTGATTAGTCGCGCCCCGACCCGAATCGCTTCTGCAACCCGAATTTGGGGGTGCGACATATATTAACATTTAACGAACGGGTAAACGAACACCGCACGGATCGCGAATACACGGGACTAAAGATGGAGACCCACACCTCGGTGGGCCCCCACCAAAATCAGCCAAAAGGAGGGGGTGATCCCACCCCTTTCCTCATTCAACATCATCACCATCTCATCTCTTCTCTCTCTCCTTCTTTCCTTTCATCCACCACCACAAACCACCACCTTCCATCACAAAATAACACCCTCAAACGACCTTATATCACCACGCTCATTTGGAGAAAAAGAACCACCTCGCAACGATCTACAATCCTATCTTTTCGGATTCCTCCCGCGTTAACTTTGTAAGATTCCGACATTTCGTAAACTTTTAGATTTCGAAGTTTCATTTGATATTTCATGTTTAGTGTACTTAGATCATCATGTTTTAGTGTTTTATACAACCGAAAATGTCCAAAGTCGAGCCAAAAACCCGTTTTTGTGAGCTGTTCGTCGAACAGTGGTAAGTGACGCATAGAGACCAAAAACAGTGTAGCGACACTTAAGTGACGCATTAAGTGTCGCATAAAACCCTAATCTTGCGTCACTTCCCTAAGTGACGCCAAAAACCCTCTTTTCCCGACACTTCCATGCGTCACTAACTTAAGTGACGCCTATACTCGAATACTGATTTAGACCCGACACTTGTACCCGTCACTTGTTTAAGTGACGCCCCATATGCGTCACTTCCTCGAGCGACGCTAATAATTCAGAACTTATCATTTTATGCGGCACTTCCTAAGTGTCGCTAACCCAAGGCAAGTGACGCCTCAAGTGACGCTAAAAACAGAAAGTTCACCAACCAGGGGCTCTGCCCCTTGGACCCCGCCAGGGGTTGCCACCCCTTGGACCCCGCTACCAGGGGCGCTGCCCCCGGACACTCGTACACAATTTCATACTTTATAACAATACAATGAAACAAACAGAATTATACTCCTGAAGTTATGATTTTAAACTATCACCAACAAGTTGTATACATTTTCACAACTATAAAATACAACCGTACGTATTTAACAAACACTTTGGACATAACTTGGTTGTACGAACACTAGCATGGATGGTCAACTACGACATCCACATACTTATTAAATCTCATACGTTTAGGGCGTTAGGAGATTCAAGATTATACTTGGGCTTTAGGATTTGCTAGCTCTCAAACATATTCAACTCAACAGGTGAGTTCACAGCCCCTACTTTTACTGTTTTTAACTGCTTTTGAACAGGGGTGGAAAGCATAGTCAACGCTTTTGCTACATGAGCAAACTTTTATATAACTATTGTGTTATACATTCTACGATTGCCATAACTGCTTTTACTACATGATTGTATACGTATTTACTCGAACGATTAGAGTACTTTGAACTGTTGTGCAAACTAATGCCTATGAAATAACAATTTCATACTATAAACTAAAACAAATGTGGTGAACTATTTGACAAACCGTTTTACTAGACCAGAGAACGACCGGTAAACTATTTTGTTTGGACGGGAGAACGACCCGTGCGTATTTAGCTGGAGAACGACCGGTACCTTTTATGAAAATGCTGGAGAACGACCAGCAACGTATTTTTGTGCCAGAGAACGACTGGCCAAGTGGACGGGAGAACGACCCGTGCGTTTTGGATGGGAGAACGACCCATGCGTCTTTAGACCGGAGAACGACCGGTACAGTGTCTCGCTGGAGAACGACCAGCAGTGTTTGGACGGGAGAACGACCCGTGCGTATCTAGACCGGAGAACGACCGGTAAACTGTTTTGTTTGGGCGGGAGAACGACCCGTGCGTATTTGACCGAAGAACGACCGGTACTGTTTGTAAAACGCTGGAGAACGACCAGCAACGCATTTTAAACTGTGTTTTGGGTAACATTCCAACGTAAACTGTGCTTTGGGTACATCCCAATGTAAACCGTATTTTGGGCAGACATCTCACATAACTTGTATTTGGATGACATTCCACTAAACTTATTCAACTGTTATGGCAATAACTATTGTGAACGTATTTGGTTTAACAACTGTGCTTACAACCTTGATCCAACTATTGCAAACATAAAACCTGTGAATTCACTCAACCTCATTGTTGACTTTTACTATGTTTTCAGGGAATTAGCTGCACACGTAAGGACCGCCTGCACAAAAGGAACCTAGGCGACCCTTGAAGATTTAGGATGCCAACTTTTTGAAACATATGGATTTCTTTTGTATAACTAATCTGTTTTTAGTCATATTTACGAAATCCACTTTTGTACAATTTAACTACTTATGCGATTCGATGAATCGTAAACTTTGTGACTATTACCCTTGGCATCTTAATATATATGTTATGTTGTAATCATATGCTCTGATACGTATGCATGTACAATGTAAATGTGGCATCCCCAGCTTATACCAATGCTTCCGCTAAACGAATTTGGGGGTGTTACATAGTACTATCGAGTTGACAGCCCTCCCACTATTATAACTTGTTGGCCACGCCAACCGCACGACGGCAGTCGTAACGAGGAGCGTATATTTAAAATGTTACTGTGGCAAAAACGTTAAACTACTTGGATTGGTTATAGCACTAGGGGTCGTTACTATAACTCATAAGGTCTAGCTAACCTTTGAGCGATCACCTTCTATGTCTCCCTACTATTATGAACATTTTTGGAAATAACATTTTTCCTACGATTAACTACATAGGAATGCGTTCCTACTATTTATACAACTGGATTGGTTTTCCAAATGTATACCATACGATGTGTTGACATCACTAAAACGAAATGATGTATTGACATCACTAAAACGAAACGATACTTTTGGGTAACATCCTAACAAAACGATACTTTTGGATGACGTTCCAAGTCAAACGAAACATTGTTTGACTTTTGAGTCAACAAACTTACAAACAAGCTGGTTTAACGAACTATACTCATAAACTTAAAACCTGTGAATTCACTCAACATTTTTGTTGACTTTTTGCTATGTATTTCAGGAAACTAGCAGCACCAGTAATACTGCATACATTCTGGATTAGGCGACCCATGAAGAATTAGGATGCCACATTTTGGAACACTAAGGATTTCCTGTAACACCCCGCAAATTTAAACGCGATTAATAACATTAATCACTTGCATTATTAGGCTAATTCCCTACTTGAGTGAATTCACAACACATTTTAGAGGTAAGTCTAGCATAGCCCAACTAGTTGATACGCGTAGTATTACGTACTGAACAATTTGAAAACAGACGCGACAAAAATATACGACTCTTGGTGAACAAAATTATTTAATAAAACGAAATTATTATATAACGTAGAAAACAATTAAATATTATGTCGATAATATTTACATATCATTTTATAACGCAAAACGCCAACTTGTATAATTAAAATAAAACAAAGTTTGAGATTTATAAAATTTATTAATTTAGTTTCATAAAAAGATCTTAATTAAAAATAATGAAAAATGTAAATAAAAACATATTATTTAAAATAAAATAACATTTAACGATCGGGTAAACAAACACGGAGTGCGAACACGGAGGCAGAAAATGGGGACAAAACCCCACTCCTACCTCCACCATCCTCATTCTCCATCTTTCTCTTCTCTCTCATCACTCTCTTTTCTCTCTAAACTCACCACCAAAATCACACAAAATCAAAGAAAACTACCACAAAAACGTCACGAATCACCTAGCTCCTTTGGAATAACGTGACCACGAGACAACGATCTATCTTTCCATCTTTTCGGATTTCAAATCCGACACTCGTAAGTTTCCGACAAATCCCGCAAATCTTTAGATTTCAAAGTTATAATTGCTATTTAGTGTTTAATATACTTAGATTATCGTGTTATAGTGTTTTATACAACCGAAAATGTCCAAAATCGACCTAAAACTCGTGATTTTCAAGCTGTTCGTCGACCAGTAGTAAGTGTCGCATAGGGACCGAAAACAGTATAGCGACACTTAGTGTCGCATGTTAGTGCCGCGGTCTAGTGCCGCATGAAACCCAAAATATAACGTCACTTGTCTAGTGACGCTACAAACTTTACTATACCGACACTTCTTGAGTGACGCTAATCTTTGACCGACACATCTATGCGCCACTTACCAAGTGCCGCATAAAATCAGATTTTTCTTTATATACGACACTCCGATAGTGACGCACCGATCTTATACCCGACACTTCCTAAGTGTCGCATAACATCCTGATCACCACTTAACCCGACACTAGCCTAGTGTCGCATATCCAAAGCAAGTGACGCCCCTAGTGTCGCATAAAACAGCAGGTTCCAAACCAAATTTTCACTAAGTGTCGAACTTAACCGGCATCGAATACTCACATATTATACGATACACGAACTATACAAACATTATAAACATACTTGTTTTATCGAAATGTTGATTTCAAACTATTACCAACGAGTCGTATACATTTTCACAAACACGAAATACAAACGTAAACATTTAAACGAATGATTTGGACGTGACTTGGTTGTACAAACACTAGCATGGATGATTAGTTTAGACATCCACATACTTATTACATCTCATACGTTAGGGCGTTAGGAGATTTCAGACTGTACTTGGGCTTAGGTTTGCTAGCACTCGCACAACTACTTAACTCAACAGGTGAGTTCACAGCCCCTACTTTTACTGATTTAATTGCTTTCGAACAGGGGTGGAAAACATAGTCAACTGTTTTACTTATTGCCATAAACTGCTTTTACCTATATTATTGTTTATCATACATGTTTACTCAAACTATTAGAGTACTTGGAACTATTAAACTGTTGAACAAACTGGTGTTTGCGAAATAACATTTACATATTGACACACTGAACTAATGGGATAAATTATCGACAAACTGCTTTAACTAGACCGGAGAACGACCGGTAAACTGTTTTGAAATCGACTGTAAACTTTTAAACTTATTTGTGATACCGGAGAACGACCGGTACTTTTGTGAAAATGCTGGAGAACGACCAGCTACGTATTTTAGTGCCAGAGAACGACTGGCCAAGGGACGGGAGAACGACCCGTGCGTCTTGGATGGGAGAACGACCCATGCGTTTGTTGGACGGGAGAACGACCCGTGCGTAACTAGACCGGAGAACGACCGGTAAACTGTTTTTGTTGAACGGGAGAATGACCCGTGCGTATTTGGCCGGAGAACGACCGGTACTGTCTATTTGTAAATCGCTGGAGAACGACCAGCACGTGTTTTAAACCTGAACTTTGGGCGAACAACCCACTATACTTGAACTTTGGGCGAACAACCCACTATACTTGAACTTTGGGCGAACAACCCATTATACTTGAACTTTGGGCGAACAACCCACTATACTTGAACTTTGGACGAATAACCCACTAAACTTGAACTTTGGGAGAACAACCCACAAAACCTGTATTTGGATAGCATTCCACTAAACTTATTTTCGACTATTATGGCAATACTATTTGTGAACGTATTTGGATAACAAATGTAATACAAACTTGATTCAACTTGTGTAAACTTAAAACCTGTGAATTCACTCAACCTAGTTGTTGACTTTTACTATGTTTTTCAGGGAATTAGCTGCGCATGTAAGAATCGCCAACACATGGAGAATTAGGCGACCCGTGAAGCTTTAGGATGCCAACATTTTTGGAAAAACATATGGATTTCTCCAGTATAACTGAAACTATTTTGTCATATTCTAGAAATCCACTTTTGTAAACTTATTACTCTTAACTTGTACGATTCGATGAATCGTAAATCTTGTAATTAACATTTTGGCATCTTAATATATATTATGTTCTGTTGTAATCATAAGCTCTGATATGTATGCATGCTTTATTATTGTGACACCCCAGTACTTAAACTAAATGCTTCCGCTAAACAAATTTGGGGGTGTTACAGATTGGTATCAGAGCCATTGGTTATAGCGAACTAGGAAACTTTAGGTGACTTAGCAACCTAGAGACCTAGACTATAGCCTTGGCTAGAACGCACGTGCATACACTCATTTGCATACATCTAAACTATCATTACGATACCTCGATACGCGTGAACTGTTCACCACATTCGACTCGTTCATTGTACTCAGATCTCACGTGAACCGGATCGTGTTAAACGGTTGATGGAAAGAAGTATGTATTTAGCATCATATAATGACGCCTGGCCAACGTGATTATATTATACTAAGTACATATGGGTGTTTCATAGTCGTAAGATACGTGATGGGGATCCGACAACTTTTCCCGATACTCTAAAAAAAAAAAAAACTTGAAATATGTGAAACTTCATTCCTCACATATTTTTCATTGGCATTGACTTCTGCATCTTTTCATCGCAGAACGTCAGCATGCCGCCTAAACAAAGAAAGACCCGAAACAGTCGACGAAATTCTCCACCTACACCTCCAGAAACAACCGAACAAATTATCGAACGCCGCGTGGCTGAGGCTATTGCTCAGTACGAGGCCAACCGAAATCGTGAACACGTGGTACATAACAGCGGAGCCACTCCTGTCAACAGTGAGACACCGGCGAATACCCAACAGGGGTGTTCATACAAAACATTCCAAGCCTGCAAACCGAGCACCTTTACCGGGACTGAAGGGGCCGTTGGCCTGGTCCACTGGATTGAAAAGATGGAATCAGTCATCGACATCAGCGACTGCGCCACCGACAAAATCGTGAAATACGCCACCTGCACTTTAGCCGACAAAGCGCTAACCTGGTGGAACGCTCAAGTCCAGATTATGGGACGCCCAGCTGCTCATTCCATGACCTGGGTAACTCTGAAACAGATGATGATGGAGGAATTTTGCCCTTCCAACGAGATGCAGAAACTCGAAACCGAGTTTTGGAACATTCAAATGATCGGAGCTGACATTTCCGGTTACACAACTAGATTTCAGGAGCTTGCACGTCTGGTGCCTCATATGGTAACCCCCGAGAGCAAACGCATTGAGCGTTACAACAGGGGTTTGGCACCACAAATCCGAGGCATGGTTATGTCCTCCAAACCCGCCACTTTTAGGAGCGCAGTGGATCTGGCTCACAGCTTAACCGACGACGCGGTCGAGATTGGAACCCTGAAAGCTATCACAGGGAAAACTGAACCTACCCGTACTGATGCGGGCGAATCTGGAACCCACAAACGCAAATGGAACAACGAGGGTAACGACCGTCAGGGTCAACAAAACAGAAACCCGGGAAACACCCGAGCATACATTGCCACCATCGCTACTGGACCCAAAACCTATCTTGGCAACAAACCAAAATGCGACAAGTGCGGGATGCATCATAATGGCAACTGTGCTTTCTGCCAAGATTGCAAACACTGGGGTCATTTGGCCCAAAACTGTAAAACCATCCCTCCTCCTCGATCAAACGCGTGTTACGAGTGCGGTGAATCTGGACATTTTCGAAACCAATGTCCGAAACTGAACAACAACCAGAACAACACCGGGAACAACAATCAGAACAACAACAACCGCGCCGTTAACAAAGGCTACACCCCAAGCCGCGCATACATCCTCTGTGCACCGGAAACGGTTGCAGACCTCGGCTAACACGGTATGTCCTAACAGTTATTGCTACGATTTAACATACGTTTCTTACGAATGTCTATTCAAACTTAACGCTTGGTAAACTTCGACCATTGTCGAACGCATAACTATTTAAAATATACCGCGAGTATACTAAACTGGTTAAAACCTTTCTGGCAACAATTGAGCGCCACGCAAATTGGTATTATTATTGACGACGTGACTTTTGACGACGTGACTTATTCGGAGAACATACGCCGCGTGCGATCCGACTTGATTTTAAATCTCGGGACGAGATTTCTCTAACATGGGGAGAATGTAACACCCCACAAATTTAAACGCGATTAATAACATTAATCACTTGCATTATTAGGCTAATTCCCTACTTGAGTGAATTCACAACACATTTTAGAGGTAAGTCTAGCATAGCCCAACTAGTTGATACGCGTAGTATTACGTACTGAACAATTTGAAAACAGACGCGACAAAAATATACGACTCTTGGTGAACAAAATTATTTAATAAAACGAAATTATTAAATAACGTAGAAAACAATTAAATATTATGTCGATAATATTTACATATCATTTTATAACGCAAAACGCCAACTTGTATAATTAAAATAAAACAAAGTTTGAGATTTATAAAATTTATTAATTTAGTTTCATAAAAAGATCTTAATTAAAAATAATGAAAAATGTAAATAAAAACATATTATTTAAAATAAAATAACATTTAACGATCGGGTAAACAAACACGGAGTACGAACACGGAGGCAGAAAATGGGGACAAAACCCCACTCCCACCTCCACCATCCTCATTCTCCATCTTTCTCTTCTCTCTCATCACTCTCTTTTCTCTCTAAACTCACCACCAAAATCACACAAAATCAAAGAAAACTACCACAAAAACGTCACGAATCACCTAGCTCCTTTGGAATAAAGTGACCACGAGACAACGATCTATCTTTCCATCTTTTCGGATTTCAAATCCGACACTCGTAAGTTTCTGACAAATCCCGCAAATCTTTAGATTTCAAAGTTATAATTGCTATTTAGTGTTTAATATACTTAGATTATCGTGTTATAGTGTTTTATACAACCGAAAATGTCCAAAATCGACCAAAAACTCGTGATTTTCAAGCTGTTCGTCGACCAGTAGTAAGTGTCGCATAGGGACCGAAAACAGTATAGCGACACTTAGTGTCGCATGTTAGTGCCGCGGTCTAGTGCCGCATGAAACCCAAAATATAACGTCACTTGTCTAGTGACGCTACAAACTTTACTATACCGACACTTCTTGAGTGACGCTAATCTTTGACCAACACATCTATGCGCCACTTACCAAGTGCCGCATAAAATCAGATTTTTCTTTATATACGACACTCCGATAGTGACGCACCGATCTTATACCCGACACTTCCTAAGTGTCGCATAACATCCTGATCACCACTTAACCCGACACTAGCCTAGTGTCGCATAACCAAAGCAAGTGACGCCCCTAGTGTCGCATAAAACAGCAGGTTCCAAACCAAATTTTCACTAAGTGTCGAACTTAACCGGCATCGAATACTCACATATTATACGATACACGAACTATACAAACATTATAAACATACTTGTTTTATCGAAATGTTGATTTCAAACTATTACCAACGAGTCGTATACATTTTCACAAACACGAAATACAAACGTAAACATTTAAACGAATGATTTGGACGTGACTTGGTTGTACAAACACTAGCATGGATGATTAGTTTAGACATCCACATACTTATTACATCTCATACGTTAGGGCGTTAGGAGATTTCAGACTGTACTTGGGCTTAGGTTTGCTAGCACTCGCACAACTACTTAACTCAACAGGTGAGTTCACAGCCCCTACTTTTACTGATTTAATTGCTTTCGAACAGGGGTAGAAAACATAGTCAACTGTTTTACTTATTGCCATAAACTGCTTTTACCTATATGATTGTTTATCATACATGTTTACTCAAACTATTAGAGTACTTGGAACTATTAAACTGTTGAACAAACTGGTGTTTGCGAAATAACATTTACATATTGACACACTGAACTAATGGGATAAATTATCGACAAACTGCTTTAACTAGACCGGAGAACGACCGGTAAACTGTTTTGAAATCGACTGTAAACTTTTAAACTTATTTGTGATACCGGAGAACGACCGGTACTTTTGTGAAAATGCTGGAGAACGACCAGCTACGTATTTTAGTGCCAGAGAACGACTGGCCAAGGGACGGGAGAACGACCCGTGCGTCTTGGATGGGAGAACGACCCATGCGTTTGTTGGACGGGAGAACGACCCGTGCGTAACTAGACCAGAGAACGACCGGTAAACTGTTTTTGTTGAACGGGAGAACGACCCGTGCGTATTTGGCCGGAGAACGACCGGTACTGTCTATTTGTAAATCGCTGGAGAACGACCAGCACGTGTTTTAAACCTGAACTTTGGGCGAATAACCCACTATACTTGAACTTTGGGCGAACAACCCACTATACTTGAACTTTGGGCGAACAACCCACTATACTTGAACTTTGGGCGAACAACCCACTATACTTGAACTTTGGGCGAACAACCCACTATACTTGAACTTTGGGCGAACAACCCACTAAACTTGAACTTTGGGAGAACAACCCACAAAACCTGTATTTGGATAGCATTCCACTAAACTTATTTTCGACTATTATGGAAATACTATTTGTGAACGTATTTGGATAACAACTGTGATACAAACTTGATTCAACTTGTGTAAACTTAAAACCTGTGAATTCACTCAACCTAGTTGTTGACTTTTACTATGTTTTTCAGGGAATTAGCTGCGCATGTAAGAATCGCCAACACATGGAGAATTAGGCGACCCGTGAAGCTTTAGGATGCCAACATTTTTGGAAAAACATATGGATTTCTCCAATATAACTGAAACTATTTTGTCATATTCTAGAAATCCACTTTTGTAAACTTATTACTCTTAACTTGTACGATTCGATGAATCGTAAATCTTGTAATTAACATTTTGGCATCTTAATATATATTATGTTCTGTTGTAATCATAAGCTCTGATATGTATGCATGCTTTATTATTGTGACACCCCAGTACTTAAACTAAATGCTTCCGCTAAACAAATTTGGGGGTGTTACATTTCCTTTGTATAATTGTTTTCTATTAGTCATACTTATGAAATCCTCTTTTGAAATATGTAATTATTAACTATTTGTATCTTACAAATACTATTCCTACGGCTCTAACGAGTTGTAGCTTTTTGTAACAAATATTTACTTAAATGGCATCTTAATTTACTGTTCAGGAATAATCATATGCTCTGATATGCGTGATTGTCCAATGTTTTCGTCGGCGCCCCTGACAACACTAATGCTTCCGCTAACCGCGATTAACAAATTTGGGGGTGCGACAACTGAGGCGATCAAATCTCTGATGGAACACATCGGAACGCTAACCAAGGAAATATGGAAGCTGAAGAAACCTCCTCAACAGGTCTACCATATTCAGTCCTGTCGGAAGTGTACCAATCCACAAGCTACGAACCCTGTTGATGGCACAGCCAACTATGACCAGTTCCGAACTTATCCACATCTACCTGATTATACTCAAACTTCTCCTCCTCGAACCAACCAATACCTACCAGTTCAACCACCCAACCAATTCCAATACCTAACCTACCCACAACAACCGCAACTCAGTTATAACCAACCACCATTGCTTCCTGGAACCACACCTGAAATGACCCCATCTTATAAACCTACTAGGCCAATTGCAAGTCTAGACGACACCCTCATACAAATCATCCAAACGATTACGGTAAGACAAGACCAAGTTGATCTCTTCTTAAGAGAACAGCTAACCTTACTGAATAGTCTTGTGACCCAAGTAGGTCGACTAGCAAAACGTATCGACACTAGATCACAGGGTAGTCTGTCTAGTAATACTTGTCATAACCCACATACCGAAGAAGCCAGCCAAGTAACCAACCAAGACTCCAAGGTAGCACCGAGCCAACCTTTAGTTCTTTCTCCGGTGAAGGAACAATCTCCTGTGACAAAGACAGTTAAGAAAAAGTCTTCTCCAAAGCCTAAAAAGGAAATCTTACCATTTCCAGGACGTCTCAAGCAACAACCTAATGAAGTCAAAGCTTTCAAGTATGCCAAATATGTTACGAGACTTATGTCAAACAAGGAAAAGGTACCCGAAGTACCTAATGTTCCGCTGACCGCCGAATGTTCAGCTATCCTTCAAAATCATCTACCGGAAAAACTAGGAGATACCAGACGTTTTACCCTTCCTTGCTCCATTAACCAATCTGGTGATATTCGCACTCTGGCCGATCTAGGAGCAAGTATCAACCTAATGCCACATTCATTATTCAAAATACTATAATTAGGAGACCTTAAACCTACTAAAATGAGTGTCCAACTAGCTAACCAATCAATTAGATACCCTAAGGAAATAGATACGAACATCATGGTTAAAGTCGACAAATTCTATTTCCCAACTGACTTTGTGGTAATGGATATTCATGAAGAGATAAACATCCTAATAATCATAGGTAGACCTTTTACGAACACCGCCAGAGCAGTCATCGATGTGCACTCTCAGACTATCAGCTTACGCGCTCATGGAGAAAGCATCACATTCAAGATCGATAAGAACGATTATTTTCCGTTGGAGAATGCTGAGCTATATACGGTCTCTGTTAGCCAAGACACATCAGATGACGAGACCTCTGAACCAGCAGCTAAGCAGGAAGAAAAGATGAAAGAAGAAAAGGAGCCTCTTGCCAATGAGGATATTTAATCTCTTGATTCTCCATTACTGCCTGATTCACAAGCATTATCTCAAGAAATCATCTGCATCCCAATCGTCTCCACTCATGAGCAAATGATTTCTGTGATAAACGAATACGATGGTGACCCTCACATCATAATAGAAGCTATTAGAAATTCCATCAACGATTACTCTATGCATCAAAAATGGTTAATACCAGTTATTAAGGCAGCATCCACTATCTATCTCACTAGCAAAGTAACCGAAGATCCGCTCAACCTTAGATATTGCATTAGAACATTCGCCGATGCACTCAAATCTCAGCTCAAGAAGGAAAGAAATAACGCTGAAAAACTACTCTTCTACATCGAACAAAGGCAAATATACCGCAAGGTGTATGATGTTTTCATGGGTTCTGTGTTTCCTTATTCCTCAAAATAGAGGGAGAAGTTGGTTGCTATCAGAAGAAATATAGAAGATGCTAATGAAACCCTAGTAACTTTGGTGACTTCATGGTGATGAGCAATCTGCGGGCATTCCTTGACTTGCTAGCTAAAAAAGATCACTTGAGTACCAAAGAAAGCAATCGATTTATCATCAAATCCACTTTAGAACATCATATCAAATTGATAATTGAAGAGCTTAGGTACATCACTAGGGACGAAAGCAGGTATAACCACCCCATCATGGCTAAAAATTTATCTCTACTCGATGTTGTCACTTTTTTAATAACTCGATTACATGAGATATTAAATGCAGAAGATGCCGAGAAAGCAGAGTTTATCCTCTATTCTGGATATCGCGAAATATTCAACAAACTGATTCATATTTTCCAAAACTCTGGCTTTCCTTTCACCCTTCATCAGCACCAGCTAATCAAAAGCTTGTGCAAGTCTACAGTTGTATTCGAAGGAGATCCTCATAGTGAAGAATTCGAAGATATGAAGTTGAAGTTACTAGAATATATGGACTCCTTCAGACTTATATATCCGATTAGGGAAGTGATCACGATAAGCACAACCACTATGATTGACCCTAACGGGCCAGTCACTAAGGCGGTTGACTACATCACAAACGGATTGCTAGGTCTTTCTAGAGCCACCTCAGAACAACTTCGAAACTTCAAAGTGGATATCATGGAACCGCTAGATCTAATCTCAACCATGGCCTGCCACTTCCAAGGGATCTATCCTCCGCGATACTCTTTCCCACAACCCAGGGCACATAATGTCACCATCAATCGCCCTGGGAGCTCCTTCCCATACACCTAATCTCAGAAGAGTAAAGTCGAGCTCTCGACTCTAACAGCAGCGCTTCTCGGGAGGCAACCCGTGGAATAAGACGTGTAGAGAGAAAAGTGTCAATAAGTGAAAAAAATCTCTGACTATCCTTCACACTTGGATATACCAAAATGCTTTATGAAAACTTTATAGTATTACAACTCTTTTTCAAATAAACCATTCGTCTCAGAAAATAGGAAATCACTTTAAAACTGTTGATTCATGTGTTTCGAGCATTTGAGGTACTTGCATACTACTTTTATGCATTATGCTCGAAATCGTTTAAAAACACATGTTTTATAAAACTGATTTGTAGTAGAAAACATCTTTTCAAATTCTGAGACAATGATTTTTCTTTTCATTTGGAAATATATTGAGTTTGTAAAAATGGTACGTCCAACATGTTCACACTTACGAGATTAATTCACGAGAGAATGATGGATGAATGAAAACCAATAGCAAGACGCTTGAAGCCGAGCCGCTTTTCACGGATGCAGAAAAGGATCCTGGCAACATCTCTTTTCAGCAAATTCAGACTCTCAGCTTCATTGCAGCTCACTATCTGGGGAGTGTCTTTACCCTTTATCTGCTTTTGATCATGATTCTGTATATTATTTGCTTTGTTAGCTTGTTAAGTAATCTATACTCTATCCTAAGCTTATCACTAAGTGTGGGATTCCACCCCAAAACAAACACTTGAGAAACATTTTCTTACATGTTCAAACTCTAAGTGTGGGATTTTACTTTCAGTAAATCTCAACTCAAGAGAACATTAGGGACAATGTTCCTCTAAGTGTGAGATAGTAGGTACATAATACCTTGGTTAGTTTTTTATGATTTTTAATGTCCAAAATAATAAACTCAGAAAATGTTACTCAAATTTTTCAAAAATTTTCAAGAAAATTAAAAAGTATGAGCTAAATCTCTCGATTATCTCTGCTATTTTTGAGTCATAATATCTTTTGAAAGGAGCTATTTTCAAATATGAGTAATATGTTTCGGAATCTGGGGAAAATAAGGTAGAAATTTCTTAAGCAAGAAATGATAATCTAAGAGGAGCATGACTAAGCACATACGAACATATTTGCAATTAGTTATCTTGAGCCTAAAAGCATTCATCTTTAATGCTTCACTATTCATTTCTTGTGTGTGCCGATGCATGTATCTCTGAATTTGAACTTGCTCTTGACATACGCTTCGAGACCACATTGGTGTGTACCGTACACGATATAGGTGCAATTAGATGACCTTGACATTCCCTAGGATTTAACCCCCATTTATACATATCTTTTCAAACCCAAAACCCTTCCGATACTCATTTTTAGTATCGATGATCCGCCTAGTAAACCCTGTTGAGCCTAAACCTTTTCGTTTCATAAAACCCTCATCTTTCAACCCCACTTCCCAAAAATATCCCCAAACTTATCTTAGGATTTCTGAGTTTTATGAAGAACATCTTTTAGAATATCCGCTTCACTTATCCTACCCTTTCGTGTTCTCCAAAAGTCATCTCTCTTGAGAATCCTTGGTGTGTAAAATTAGCACCGCGAAAAGACTTGAAATGTTCAAAGATAAGGGATTTCTGAAAGAATCAATAGCAGAAAAATATCCTTGGAAATTCTCTGGCAAAGAAGTTCTGAAGAAGAAAAGAAAATAGAAAAGTAGAAAAAGCATAAAAAGAAAATAAAAAGCAGAAAAGAAAAGAAAAAAAAATAGTTCCGCAAGAATAAAGCTTAAGTCCTTCTAAGTATCATCCTCGCAAGAAGAATCTGATAGAAGATGAATAGCTATCTCCTTTCCGTTATAAAATAGAGTTTTTCATAATCTCGGTAGTTTTAAGATAAGAAACCCTTACAACCCAAATATACCACTATCCATACCCTTTAGCCCTCACCAAATACTACAACCCTCATGAATGTCTTTGAAAATTAGCACCGTCCTTACCTAAGTGGTGGAGATCCGATTCTCGATCAAGCCCATGCGATGAGTGCTGCATGACTGGTTATTTGATCGATTTCGTTTGTTATAGATTGATAGGAAACCCGATACACTTTGAGTGAATTGAGTGACCACCTTTAGTGAAATCGCCTAGTCATGTGTACTCCAAGATCATGAGATTTGGAAGTATGCCTAAGAGAATCTTTTCTTGTTTATGAGATGATCATCTTATCTTTCCCTATATTCTTGAAACTATCTTACTTATGTTTGGAAGTGGTAAACTTTTAAAAATGTTTTGACTCGCTCTAAAAATATTTTAAAATGTTTTCAAAAACTGAGTGTTGCTTGAGGACAGGCAACGTCTAAGTGAGGGATAACTTGATGTGACGCAAAAAGTTATGTTTTTAAGTACGATATTCCACACTTTTTGGGCACATATTTGGTGAAAACATTCCAAAACAATCATTATTTACTAAAATTCACTAAAGTACTCCAAATATAAGCGTTGCTACAAAAATCACTAAAAACGTCCGTATAACGAGCAAAACATAGCAAATAAACAACAACCAATTCTCACACCCTCATTTACCTTATGAGAAATACATTCTAACCTTGTTATATGATGTCATAGGTAAAAAAGAGACGGGAGAATCAAGAATCATGCAAATCGGATAAAGAACGGAAGAGATACGGCTTCTACAGATCGTTAAAAGTCATTCCGACTATGCCAGAGCTACACACATCCAATTTCCATGAAATTGGTACCAAAATAAGTGTAACAAAATTATGAAGCCGTAGGAAAAAGAATCAGGTCAAACGGACGTGTAAAGAAGGAGATACGGGCGTTTTAAGCAATGAACGAAAACCGACGGACCCCGTATACAGCCCTGGAGACCGTATACGGCCCTACCAAGACCGTATACGGCCTGGTATACACCGTATACGTCCCTATCAAGGCTGTATACGGCCCCCTTGCCCCATATTGTGCTTCGTTTGCTTATACGCTGTGCTGTTTCGCTTTTACGTGTGTTTTGAGACTTTGCCTATAAATAGAGCCTACCTCCTCCTCATTCTACACACAATTATTCATTCCATTCATTTCCCCACTTTCACTTTCTCTCTCTCACACACTCTCTCTCTCTGTTCTTTCTCTCTCTAAAATCTCTCTCTCTAGAATTAGGGTTAGTTTTAGGTTAGTAGTCAGTTAGTTCTTGGTTAATATTTAACCAAGACTAACGGAGGGGTAATATTTTAATATTGTTGAAGATACTTTGAGGAGCTTATTTGAAATATTGTCGAAGATATTTCGGAAGTTTCGCTTGTGTATTCTTTCAGCATATATGTTGCGCTCGTCTTTTGACGGACGGTCAACGGATGTTTAAAATTTATAATTGCTTGGGTCTAAGTGTGACTTACTAGTACCGAACCAAAGGGTTAGTAGGCGGTAAGTTGGACCTAGAGTCATTCTTAAAGAGAAACTGAATTGAAACGGAGGTGATCCAATCAATCTTTCTTTTCTAGTAAATGTTTTTAAAAAAGAGTGCGTTGGGGGTTTTGGTTCAGTTAATTAAGTAAACTAAATAAAGCGAATAAAATGTAATAAGATGTCAGATAATGCAAAGTAGTATTTGTTGTGAGTTCGTTAGTTAATAATCATGGGATGATGACTTTTACGGGAAAATGATTAACTAAATTGGGTTGCTTATGAGATTCATTAACTTATGGTATAACCAATAGATACCTTATTAGTCGGTTATCAACTAATATGTCACGAGGAACTAAGGTATCATGATTCTGACCAGACAGACAATGCTCAACTCTCCACACTCTCCTGTGAGGGAGTCAGTGGCCCATATTATTGAACGCGTTCGCTCGTGGGCGAAGGAATATAGTAGCAAGTCCCTAACATGTCTAGCCGTTCTTAATACCACAATGATTATGAATCCATTAAACAACTAACTTAGAACTTGTGTCAGGACTTATTTAATCGATTTCTACCAATGAAACTTAAGCGTGATAAACGAGGGAAAGCATTTAGGTTTCTTGCATACCGTACTTTAAGTTTCATGGTTTTAGGAAAAAGTATCGGTTTAAGTTGGATTTCAAACTTACCTTTCTTAATACAATTAACAAATCCCTAGGTTTTCGTAAATGATCATTTAGCCTATAGCCGACCTAATCTAATCTAATCTAAACTAAATCAACTAATTAAAATGCTGACGGCTTTTTACAGAAAGTCAAACCCAGACCATGTCGGAAAATGCTATGGTAGCTCACATCGTATTTAATCGTTTACCGATGTTTCCGTTGTGAGTTTAATTGCTTCGCGATGTTTACATGATAAGTACATTGTGATCGGAAGTGTACAATACTCATGGCAAGTCTACGTAATCACATTGCATTTTATAATGCTTGCATGACTTGACAATTAAAAACATAGTTTTTACACACATAACTATTGACCGAGTATTAAGGTTCGCGACTCCTCTTTACAAGGTTATAATCACGTTTGTTAATCGAAAGGCGAATGTAAGTTTTAGGTTTAAAATCCCAAGATAAGTCCGTTCACAAAGTTTCCAATTTTATAACGTCGATCCATAATACACTACCTTCGGTCGTTACCGGCTTCCATATATTTGTACTATGCTCAAAAGCATTTCCAATACTATACCGAGTAATCAGTCGAATCGGGCCATCGTATTATTTCACGACGTATTTAAAGTCATCCCACAATTATATATACTAACTACATCACAACAAATACAATAGTAATCTACTCGCTAATCATGGCATAAACGATCTCTAACATAATTAAAGCAAACATATTTAATTAAGATAGATAAGGATAGAAATAACCGAGATTAATATGCGAGAAGGAATAGACTTGAATTAATGAGCGTAACTCCAAGCGTACACCAAAGATTACAAAACGTTCCTAACTTTCTTTCTACTCTAAACAAAGTGCTAAACTAATCTAATGCTAAATTTAAAGTAAGAAAGTAGAATGAGAAAGTAAGAAAGTAATATGACTAGTGCACATGGGACATTTTGAAATGGAGCCTTAAGCCTCCTATTTATAGGTGAGCTTTGGTTCACATTAGCACTAAGAGGTGCATGTTAGTAAAAGGTAGCCAAAAGGGTGCACCGGGTACCGTACAACAAGAAAAGTAGGCGCACCGGGTACCGTACAACACTAAAAGTAGGTGCACCAGGTACCAAAAGTTGACAAAAACCGAAACCGAGGCGGGGCAAGGGTGGCCGGCGGCGGTGGTGTGGTGGCCGGCGGCGGCTGGCCCACCCCCGCCCCGTTTCACCGTCTTTTGTTTCGTTTCTCGATTCGTGCGTGTTTTCTTCGTTATGCGTCCGTTTGCGTCGATTCTTTTTTTGTTGGATTTGTAATTCAAAAACGAAGATTTTGACATAAGATAGGCCCTGAGATGAGGTTTCTAGCTCCAGATATTGCGTACGAATCATTTGGATCTTCCGGCGGGCGTAGAATCTTCATTCTTTATCCGATTTAGTTGATTCTTCTTCTGTTGGATTCGTATTTTGAAAATGAACATCTTGGACAGAATGGATGCTGGTGGAGGTCATTTTAGTCTTGAAATCCCATTTTGATGCCTTGAATCTTCAAACGTGTGTGGAATCTTCGTTTTTCATCAGTTTTGCTTGATTTTTATCGTGCAACCTTGTTTTGACCATCTTGGCATAATGTTACTAATTTGTGCCATATTTGAGTGAAAATGCCAAGGATCGTTCTAGAATGAGAGGGATATCAGTAGTAAAAACATGACTTTTTACGCGATATCAAGTATCCCACACTTAGAACTTTGCTTGTCCTCAAGCAAACTCATTTTCAACATGGTTAAAGATAAGCAGATAATGAAATATTTTAAGACGGAATTCTGTACTGCATGGGGTTTTTGGAAAAATAAAGATATTTGATTTTTTTTTTTTTGAAAGCAAGGTTGTAATCTTTAGGAGCATGCTTTTGATCTTTGATCTTTGATACATGACTAGGCGATCCTCTCAAGGTGGTCACTCCAATCACTCAAAGTGTTTAGGGTTTCCTATTCTAGCATTTATCAATCACTCAGAACGCCAGTCATGCATCGTTTATCGTCATAGGCTTGATCGAGAATCAAATCGTTACCTTTTTGGGTGAGTGTAAAGTCGATCTAGCCACAATCATTCTAGGGGAGTGATGTAGGGTTTTGGAGTGAGGTGTTGGTGATGTGAGAGGGGGTTTTGTTGGGTTTTTTTTTTTTTTTTTTTTTTTGTGAAGTTGGAAAGCTGAAGTTTTTGACTTTTTAGGACGATTGACGCCCTTTTTCTTTTGGTTCTTGGAAGGAGTCTTTTCTCCACTTGACTTTCTTTTCTTCGAGTTTTCTTGGGTAATTTTGACTTCGCATCCTTGTAGCTTTTCTTCTTTCATCTTTGAAACTCTTTATGAAGTTTGAGGGATGCTTTTGAGTAGGTACGGGATGACGTGTTTATTTTGGGGTGTGTAGAAGGGTTCAAGAATGATGTGATTCGATCTCCTTTTTACTCACTAGTTTGGCTTTGAAATGCATTACAGGAGCAAGTTCTGATTCTAAACGCATACATCGGCTCACTCAAGAATCGAAAAAGTGAAGCATTAAAAGTGAATGCTTTTCATATGGCTCAATATACCTCACGAATCGAAAGTTGGTTTGTTGTGTGCTTAGTCATGCGATGCTCTTTATGGGATTTTTAAACCTGTTTTTCAAAAGAATTTTATTTTTTCTTCTTCCCCAAAGTAAATCATTCCTTAAAATTTTTTATTTTCAACATATTTTTAACTTAATTTTGAAAAATTTTGTTTACTTTTATGGAGAAGCAAGGTCTTATAAAGAGCAACGATTTTAGAATCAAGCATATACCAATGTCCATTTAACAGTAGTGCAACTACTGCTATCCCACACTTAAAGGAACATCATCCTCGATGTTATACTAAGCTCTGAATGGGGTAAAATCCCACACTTAGGGTTTTAACAATCTAAGACTCATTCATTCAGTGTGTGTGTTGGGTTTGAATCCCACTCTTAGTGATAAGCATAATGGATATGGCATATTCAAAACGAATGAAAGAGATGGCATAGAAGTACTCCCCGGTAGTTGCAGTATTCCTTTGGTTGCATCTGCCGGTCTTTGTCTTCTTTGGTGCATTCTTGATCAAGTCTTTTTGTGATTGGTCTCGTGAGTGTGAACACGTCGGATATACTATTCTTTGGCTGTTGATGCTTCCTTGCAGGCTGGAGCATTCTTTGTATGATCCGAGTGTGAAAGATAGTCGGAGATTTCATCACTTCTTGGAAAGTAAAATTGCAGAAATGTAAAAACAAACACGGGTTGCCTCCCGAGAAGCGCTCTTTTAAAGTCGAGAGCTCGACTTAGTCCTTTTCTTCTTCAGATGATGCTTGATGCATCCGTAGTGGTGGCGTGGTCACTATGGTTTCTTGGTAGGGAGTATCGTGGTGGATAGTATTGTAGGAATTGCTCTATCATGTCAGCAATGAGAGTTGGTGGGTTGGTGGATAGCATTCTGAAGCTTTTGAAGTGATCGGTGGCGAGTCGGTCGAGAATTGCCATTCCATAGCAGATGTATCGAACTGCCCTTGTGACTGGTCCGTTAGGGTCAATTCGAGTGCAGGTGTAAGTTCGAATGATTTCACGTTGTGGGTGGTTTCTTCCTATCGAGGCGATTAAAGCCATGAATTTGGTTTTCACTTCTTCAAAATCATTAGCTCAAGGGTCTCCTCCGAAGGATCTAGTTGCTTGGCACACCTGTCTGATTAGTTGATGTTGCTCGCGGTTGAAAGGAAAATCCGAGTCGGTGAAGATGCAAATTAACTTGCTGAATATCTCGCGATATCCATTTTGTGACACCCCCAAATTTAATGATTTGCGGAAGCTTGATTTGGGTGTCACTAATCAATATACAAAGCACATAAGATATAATGAACGACCACTATATGCGTCGTTTTAAACTTGTATAGATAAAGTAAATGTTTACATCAAATTATAGTTACATTAGCTCGATTCCTGAAATTGAGAGATTACATAGCATAATTACTTTTACAAAATATAATAATGCAGTCCAATCTCTAGTTGTATGTATGCTGACTCGAGCTAATATTTCTTGCTTGTGCAGCCAACCTACTGCTGGGTACCTGTGATAAATACTAAAATGGGTCAGCGAAAACGCTGGTGAGCTCACAGGTTTGTATGTCAATGTATAGCTGTCAGAACCGCAAGATTTATATTGAATTTAAAATGCAATTAAGCAAAATAAAAGTTATACTGTCCATGAGCACATAGTCTGAGCTTAACTTGATTTGTCAGGCCCAATTAAGGAAACCTAACTTGAAATGCCTCCTACGAGTGCCTAATCAACACTCGTCTTCCCAAATGCTAATACATCCGTTTGACCGGTTAGTGCGTGCTAACCCGGATGAGGATTGTCAATCCCATATGATATCATATACTAACATTCACGCTATAAAATACTAGAGACTATGCTTATGGAGGACTTTAAATTGATTAGCTTGAAACTCATGTAGTATTTGAAGTTTGGCACTTGCGTTCTACTTGTAAAACAAAATCGAGTAGTAATATCACACCCCTAGTTGTAAAGCAGTGAAAATGGGGCTATGAAACTCACCTGAGTCTTGGAGTGTTTAAGTTAATAAACTTGAAGTAATTAGCTGTGAGTTGATGTCCAAAGACTTGAAACCTGAATGTGTCCACGACACTTGATTGTTATTAATTGTACCGGTATCTCGAAAGACTACCTTTGTAGTTGTTATTTAATTATATATGTCCAAATTACTACGATTTGGTTGATTAATTGTTTTGTTTCAAGTTACTACGACTTGATTGACTAAATTATCCAAGTTACTACGACTTGGTTGATTGAATAATCTGTTTTGTAAGTTTTGAAAACGTGTACGGCCCGTTGGTGATTTAGTTGAAATAATAAAAATTCTAAAATGTTGACTTTGCTACAGTACTGCTACAGTACTGCTACAGTAAATTTGACTTTTTTGAACAGTAACTTTGACTTCAAAATTCTGGTTTTACTGTGTTTTGCGACACAACATGCGACACAAAGATTTGACATGCGACACAATGGTTGTGTCGCAGACGTCATGCGACACAAGGATACGACACAGGGACTGTGTCGCATCGAATACGAAATGCTAATTTAATAGCGACATAGTGGTTGTGTCGTATAGAAGTACGACATAGTTTGCGACATAGAGTGCGACACAATATTGTGTCGCATGAGTTACGACACTAAAGATTTGGTACGACACAAGGTGCGACATAACAGGTTTTATGCGACACAGTATGCGACACAAGGCTTGTGTCGCACTGAAGAACACCAGCCCAGAAACATCGGCTGTTCGTGATTTTTCCGGCCAAAACTCAAATCAAACTCATTTTTAGACTATAAAACCTTGTTATCTTCCTAGTATTGGACATATATAAGTTGTGTAAACATCAAAACATCCAAAGATTACATCAAAATAAACAAATCTAAGTTTTTAGAATTTTTCTTACAAATGCAAATCGAAGACGATGGAGGCCGAAAATGATGGTAGAGCTTTTGTAATTCTTGTTCCCCTTGAAATGGTGATTCCGAAAATATGGTTTTTGTTGTCGGTTTTGCGAGATCCGAAAATTTGGTGATTTTTGGTTGAGAGGTTTTTGGGTGTAAGTGTGTGTTTTATGGAAAATGGAAATGAAAGAAAGAGGAAAGGAGAGGTGAGGTGTAGGTGAAAGCCTCACCTCGCAGTCTCCGTCCCGTGCTCCGCGTGGTGTTCGTTTTCTCCGTCAGTTAACATTAAATATTTGTTTTATTCATTTAATTGTCCGTTTTAAATTACAAATCATTATAGAATGTTTTATTGTAATATTTCACCAATTATCTATTTATGGTATTTAAAATGAATTTCGTTTTATTTGTTTGCGCGTTTGTATTTTTAATTGCGTATACATTAATTGTGTAATAAAACTTGGATACGAAATGTCACAATAAATAATATTCTGAATAACATTTAGTTATTAAATAATATTTGTATTACTTAATAAAATTGTTCACCAACGTCCGTGTTTATTGTATCGAAATTCATTCGATTTGAAACTCGTACGATTTAAACAAACCGCATAATTGTGTAGATATATATTCAACAATATATATGATAATTGATACATTAATTAGCCTAACACAGAACTAATTACATGTATTAAAACTTGATTAGGCACTAAATTCTAGTCCTAAATTGACGGGTGTCACATTCTCCCCCTGTTAGAAGAATTTCGTCCCGAAATTTATGTTGAAGTTGTATTTGAAGTTGAGTCATTGAAGAGTTGAGGATACTTGAGTCGCATTTGATCCTCTCGTTCCCAGGTGAATTCCGGACCACGCCTCGAATTCCACCTGACCTTGACAATTGGAATGCGACTTTGTTTGAGTTGTTTGACCTCACGGTCCATGATTTCGGCGGGTTCCTCAACAAAGTGGAGTTTCTCGTCAACTCGAATTTCATCGAGTGGAATGATAAGTGTCTCATCAGACAGACACTTCTTCAGATTTGAAACATGAAATGTGGGATGCACGCTGCTGAGTTCGGATGGCAGCTGCAATCGATATGCTACTGGACCAATCCTTTCAAGGATCTCGAATGGTCCAATGTATCTGGGATTCAACTTTCCTCGTTTGCCAAATCGGATTACGCCTTTCCAAGGCGATACTTTGAGTAGAACTCGATCCCCAACCTGGAACTCGAGTGGTTTGCGTCTCACGTCAGCATAACTTTTCTGACGATCACGCGCGGCCTTAAGCTTGTTTTGAATTTCAACGATTCTCTCGGTCGTCTCGTGAATGATTTCTGGACCTGTGAGTTGGCTATCCCCAACTTCGGTCCAACAGATAGGTGACCGGCACTTACGACCGTACAGTGCCTCGAAGGGTGCAGCTTTGATGCTGGTATGATAACTGTTGTTGTACGAGAACTCGCACAATGGTAGATGTTTTTCCCAGTTCACACCGACGTCTACTATGCAGGCCCGTAGCATGTCTTCTAGTGTTTGAATGGTTCGTTCGCTTTGACCGTCTGTTTGAGGATGGTATGCGGTACTCATATCAAGTCGAGTACCCAGGGATTTTTGAAGTGATTTCCAAAATTGTGAAGTGAAACGACTATCTCTATCGGAGATAATTGAGATTGGAACACCGTGTTTGGTCACGATTTCCTTCAGATAAATGTTGGTGAGGCGTTCCATTTTGTCGGATTCCTTGATTGCCAGGAAGTGAGCAGATTTGGTGAGACGATCCACGATCACCCAAATGGAATCGCAACCGTTCGAGGATTTGGGTAGTTTGGTTATGAAGTCCATGGCAATTTGTTCCCATTTCCATTCAGGAAGACTGGGTTGTTGAAGTAAACCAGAAGGTTTTTGATATTCGATTTTGACTTTGGAGCAAGTAAGGCACTTGCTGACATAGGTGGCGATTTCGGCTTTCATGTTCGGCCACCAGTAGAAGTCCTTGATACCGTGGTACATTTTGTCGGATCCCGGATGGATAGAATATTTGGACTTGTGAGCTTCATCCATCACCAAGTCTCGTAGGTTCCCAAATTTAGGCAACCAGATTCGGTTTGAGAAATACTTAATCCCGTTAGATTTGATTTCGAATTGTTTATCCATGCCCCGCAAGGCTTCATCTTTGACATTTTCAGGTTTTAAGGCTTCGAGTTGAGCAGTGAGGATTTGAATGTTCAAATTGTTGTGAATGGTCATACTGAGGGCTCGAACCCGAAGTGGTTTCACTCGCTCTTTTCGACTGAGGGCATCAGCAACAACATTTGCTTTGCCTGGATGATATTTGAGCTCGCAGTCGTAATCGGTAAGCAACTCGACCCATCGACGTTGCCTCATGTTGAGATCCTTCTGATCGAATATGTGTTGAAGGCTTTTATGGTCGGTAAAGATTGTACATCTGGTACCATAAAGGTAATGTCTCCAGATTTTGAGGGCAAAAACGACAGCTCCTAGCTCGAGGTCGTGGGTGGTGTAATTCTTTTCATGAATCTTAAGCTGTCGAGAAGCATAAGCTATGACTTTGTCCCGTTGCATGAGCACACAACCGAGACCTTGATGAGAAGCATCGCAGTATACCATGAAGTCATCGGTGCCTTCAGGTATAGATAGGATAGGAGCACTGCAAAGCTTTTGTTTTAAGAGTTGGAATGCCGACTCTTGTTTATCAGTCCAGTCAAACTTTTTGTCTTTCTGGGTCAGCGTCGTGAGTGGTATGGCTATCTTGGAGAAATTTTCAATGAATCGTCGATAGTATCCGGCCAGTCCTAGAAACTGCCGTATTTCGGTCGGAGTGGTTGGCGATTGCCAGTCTTTGATAGCCTCGATTTTTGACGGGTCGACGTGAATCCCCTGACTGTCAATCACGTGACCAAGGAATTGAACGGTTTTGATCCAGAACTCACACTTAGAGAACTTGGCATAGAGCTCCTCGTGTTTAAGTAGTTCAAGGATGGTTCTGAGGTGTTGCGCATGCTCTACTTTGCTTCGTGAATATATGAGGATGTCATCGATGAATACAATGACAAACTTATCAAGGTAAGGTTTACACACCCGATTCATAAGGTCCATGAATACAGCCGGTGCATTGGTTAGGCCGAATGGCATCACTTGGAATTCGTAATGCCCGTAACGGGTTCTGAAAGCGGTTTTTGGAATATCGGCATTGCGAACACGCAATTGGTGATAACCGGATCGGAGATCAATCTTTGAATAACAACTCGACCCTTGAAGTTGGTCGAACAGGTCATCGATTCGAGGAAGTGGATACCGGTTCTTTACAGTTAACTTGTTCAACTCTCGATAGTCGATACACATTCGAAAAGAACCATCTTTCTTCTTAACAAATAGGACCGGAGCTCCCCAAGGTGAAGAACTCGGCCTGATAAATCCTCGTTCCAGGAGTTCCTGTAATTGGGTGGACAGCTCCTGAAGTTCGGATGGAGCTAAACGGTATGGTGCTCGGGCCACAGGCGCAGCACCTGGTACAAGATCGATTGAGAACTCAACCTGTCTTGGTGGTGGTAGACCAGGCAGTTCCTCAGGAAAGACTTCTGGAAAGTCTCGAACAATTGGAACATCCTCAAGTCGCTTCTCCTCTGACTTTTTCTCCATGATGTGCGCGAGGATTGATGGATAACCCTTTCTCAGAAATTTCCAGGTTTTAAGACAAGATATGATGTTAAGCCTCGTCCCTCCGGTCTCCCCCTGTATGACTAGGGTTCTACCGACAGTGAGAGGTATGCGAACAATTTTGTCATAGCAGATGATTTCGGCACGATGTTTGGATAACCAGTCCATGCCTACGATGACATCGAAACTTCCTATCTCAATAGGCATAAGATCTATGGAGAAGATTTCGTCGGCTAGATTTAAAGTGCAATTAGGCATCACACTATTGGTTTCTATCAATTTGCCATTTGCTAGCTCTACGGTGTACTTAACGTCTAAAGCAACAGGTGTAATGTCAAGTAGAGGGCAAAATTCATCGGAAATAAAACTTCTATCGGCACCAGTATCAAACAGTATGGAAGCAGTTAAATTGTTGAGGAGGAACATACCCGTGACCACGTTCGGGTCCTGACGGGCGTCCCCTGAGTTGATCACGAAGGCGCTACTTTTGGTGTTGTTGTTGTTGTTGCGGTGGTTGTTGTTGTTGCCCTTGCTCTTCAATTTTGGGCAAGAATCCCTAAAGTGTCCTGGGTTTCCACATTCGTAGCAGGACTTAGGTTGTCGGGTATTTTTGTCAGAGGGGCTGTTGTTGGATTTGGGGGCTCGGCAATCCTTAGTCGAATGCCCGTACCTCCTGCAGTTGTTGCAAGGAGTACCGCACTGACCAAAGTGGTGATAGTTACACTTGGGACAATAAGGTCTGTCCCCGGTGTAGCTGCGGTTGGATTCAGAGTTGGTGGTGTAGACTTGGATGGCGTTGTTTTTCTTGTTTGAGTTGTGGTGGTGTTCAGTGGATTTGCGTTTGTTGTTGTTGGAGGATGAGGTGTTGGAGGTCTCACGGCTGACAACTAGAGCCATGAGTTCGTGGGCCAATCGAATGGCACTTTCAGTAGTAGTTGGTTTGGATGAGGCGACGTTTCCCTGAATGTTCTCGGGAAGTCCACGAATGTATTTCTTAATGCCCTTACTTTCTGGTTCGACCAAACCTGGGCATAATAAGGCAAACTGCTGAAACTTGGTGGTATATTCAGCAACATCATTTCCCTGCACCTCCAGATGCCAGAATTCTTCTTCCAGCCTGTGCAATTCCTCTTCAGGACATTATTTTTCTGTCAGTTTCTTCTTCAGTTCGGCCCAAGGAAGCCGATTTGCAACCTCAAGGCCTACAGAGTTTGCGTGGGTTTTCCACCACGTGAGTGCACCTTCCTGAAAGGTGTAAGCAGCGAATTTGACCTTGTTGTTCTCAGTGCAGTCGCAGAGACTGAAAACAGATTCCATACGCTCAATCCAACGGATCAAGCCAATGGCACCTTCCGTGCCCTTGAAGTGTAGCGGTTTACAGCTAAGAAAGTCCTTATAGGAGCAAGGTTTGGGTGGTGGAGTATTGGTTGCTGTGTCCTCGCTACCGGGTGGTGTTCGGGTAGCCAAGGCTTCGGTCACACTGCGGGCAATGATTCCCGCGATCTCAGCTTCGCTAAGGGTAATTTGACGACGAGGAGGCATGATGCTGAGTAAGAAAGAACAAGGAAATGAAATAAGATACTAGTCCGAGTATGATGAACTAGTGGTGTGTTTGTCATTTCGAGACAAAGCGTTAGAGAGAAAGAGGCCTATATTCATATAATATAATATAGCCTAAAGTTGTAATGAGGTCTACTTATGTAAATATATGTATATCACATAATAACCTATTGAGTGTCTAGCACAGACGTGTTTTGAGTCCCGTTTCTCTCGAGGTCAGAGTCAAATAATGCATTCCTGTTCAACATAACTCTTTTAGATTTCACATCATCTTTCTCTAATTGTACATAGTTGATCAGGCTATGTTAAATTAAATTCGTATGATGTAATCCCTGAACTAGTCATAACTAATAAGGAATGCTGCCTAACGGTCATAGTCTAGGCCCACTAAATGCAACCTAGTTCACTATAACCTTAGGCTCTGATACCAATCTGTGACACCCCCAAATTTAATGATTTGCGGAAGCTTGATTTGGGTGTCACTAATCAATATACAAAGCACATAAGATATAATGAACGACCACTATATGCGTCGTTTTAAACTTGTATAGATAAAGTAAATGTTTACATCAAATTATAGTTACATTAGCTCGATTCCTGAAATTGAGAGATTACATAGCATAATTACTTTTACAAAATATAATAATGCAGTCCAATCTCTAGTTGTATGTATGCTGACTCGAGCTAATATTTCTTGCTTGTGCAGCCAACCTACTGCTGGGTACCTGTGATAAATACTAAAATGGGTCAGCGAAAACGCTGGTGAGCTCACAGGTTTGTATGTCAATGTATAGCTGTCAGAACCGCAAGATTTATATTGAATTTAAAATGCAATTAAGCAAAATAAAAGTTATACTGTCCATGAGCACATAGTCTGAGCTTAACTTGATTTGTCAGGCCCAATTAAGGAAACCTAACTTGAAATGCCTCCTACGAGTGCCTAATCAACACTCGTCTTCCCAAATGCTAATACATCCGTTTGACCGGTTAGTGCGTGCTAACCCGGATGAGGATTGTCAATCCCATATGATATCATATACTAACATTCACGCTATAAAATACTAGAGACTATGCTTATGGAGGACTTTAAATTGATTAGCTTGAAACTCATGTAGTATTTGAAGTTTGGCACTTGCGTTCTACTTGTAAAACAAAATCGAGTAGTAATATCACACCCCTAGTTGTAAAGCAGTGAAAATGGGGCTATGAAACTCACCTGAGTCTTGGAGTGTTTAAGTTAATAAACTTGAAGTAATTAGCTGTGAGTTGATGTCCAAAGACTTGAAACCTGAATGTGTCCACGACACTTGATTGTTATTAATTTTACCGGTATCTCGAAAGACTACCTTTGTAGTTGTTATTTAATTATATATGTCCAAATTACTACGATTTGGTTGATTAATTGTTTTGTTTCAAGTTACTACGACTTGATTGACTAAATTATCCAAGTTACTACGACTTGGTTGATTGAATAATCTGTTTTGTAAGTTTTGAAAACGTGTACGGCCCGTTGGTGATTTAGTTGAAATAATAAAAATTCTAAAATGTTGACTTTGCTACAGTACTGCTACAGTACTGCTACAGTAAATTTGACTTTTTTGAACAGTAACTTTGACTTCAAAATTCTGGTTTTACTGTGTTTTGCGACACAACATGCGACACAAAGATTTGACATGCGACACAATGGTTGTGTCGCAGACGTCATGCGACACAAGGATACGACACAGGGACTGTGTCGCATCGAATACGAAATGCTAATTTAATAGCGACATAGTGGTTGTGTCGTATAGAAGTACGACATAGTTTGCGACATAGAGTGCGACACAATATTGTGTCGCATGAGTTACGACACTAAAGATTTGGTACGACACAAGGTGCGACATAACAGGTTTTATGCGACACAGTATGCGACACAAGGCTTGTGTCGCACTGAAGAACACCAGCCCAGAAACATCGGCTGTTCGTGATTTTTCCGGCCAAAACTCAAATCAAACTCATTTTTAGACTATAAAACCTTGTTATCTTCCTAGTATTGGACATATATAAGTTGTGTAAACATCAAAACATCCAAAGATTACATCAAAATAAACAAATCTAAGTTTTTAGAATTTTTCTTACAAATGCAAATCGAAGACGATGGAGGCCGAAAATGATGGTAGAGCTTTTGTAATTCTTGTTCCCCTTGAAATGGTGATTCCGAAAATATGGTTTTTGTTGTCGGTTTTGCGAGATCCGAAAATTTGGTGATTTTTGGTTGAGAGGTTTTTGGGTGTAAGTGTGTGTTTTATGGAAAATGGAAATGAAAGAAAGAGGAAAGGAGAGGTGAGGTGTAGGTGAAAGCCTCACCTCGCAGTCTCCGTCCCGTGCTCCGCGTGGTGTTCGTTTTCTCCGTCAGTTAACATTAAATATTTGTTTTATTCATTTAATTGTCCGTTTTAAATTACAAATCATTATAGAATGTTTTATTGTAATATTTCACCAATTATCTATTTATGGTATTTAAAATGAATTTCGTTTTATTTGTTTGCGCGTTTGTATTTTTAATTGCGTATACATTAATTGTGTAATAAAACTTGGATACGAAATGTCACAATAAATAATATTCTGAATAACATTTAGTTATTAAATAATATTTGTATTACTTAATAAAATTGTTCACCAACGTCCGTGTTTATTGTATCGAAATTCATTCGATTTGAAACTCGTACGATTTAAACAAACCGCATAATTGTGTAGATATATATTCAACAATATATATGATAATTGATACATTAATTAGCCTAACACAGAACTAATTACATGTATTAAAACTTGATTAGGCACTAAATTCTAGTCCTAAATTGACGGGTGTCACATTCTCCCCCTGTTAGAAGAATTTCGTCCCGAAATTTATGTTGAAGTTGTATTTGAAGTTGAGTCATTGAAGAGTTGAGGATACTTGAGTCGCATTTGATCCTCTCGTTCCCAGGTGAATTCCGGACCACGCCTCGAATTCCACCTGACCTTGACAATTGGAATGCGACTTTGTTTGAGTTGTTTGACCTCACGGTCCATGATTTCGGCGGGTTCCTCAACAAAGTGGAGTTTCTCGTCAACTCGAATTTCATCGAGTGGAATGATAAGTGTCTCATCAGACAGACACTTCTTCAGATTTGAAACATGAAATGTGGGATGCACGCTGCTGAGTTCGGATGGCAGCTGCAATCGATATGCTACTGGACCAATCCTTTCAAGGATCTCGAATGGTCCAATGTATCTGGGATTCAACTTTCCTCGTTTGCCAAATCGGATTACGCCTTTCCAAGGCGATACTTTGAGTAGAACTCGATCCCCAACCTGGAACTCGAGTGGTTTGCGTCTCACGTCAGCATAACTTTTCTGACGATCACGCGCGGCCTTAAGCTTGTTTTGAATTTCAACGATTCTCTCGGTCGTCTCGTGAATGATTTCTGGACCTGTGAGTTGGCTATCCCCAACTTCGGTCCAACAGATAGGTGACCGGCACTTACGACCGTACAGTGCCTCGAAGGGTGCAGCTTTGATGCTGGTATGATAACTGTTGTTGTACGAGAACTCGCACAATGGTAGATGTTTTTCCCAGTTCACACCGACGTCTACTATGCAGGCCCGTAGCATGTCTTCTAGTGTTTGAATGGTTCGTTCGCTTTGACCGTCTGTTTGAGGATGGTATGCGGTACTCATATCAAGTCGAGTACCCAGGGATTTTTGAAGTGATTGCCAAAATTGTGAAGTGAAACGACTATCTCTATCGGAGATAATTGAGATTGGAACACCGTGTTTGGTCACGATTTCCTTCAGATAAATGTTGGTGAGGCGTTCCATTTTGTCGGATTCCTTGATTGCCAGGAAGTGAGCAGATTTGGTGAGACGATCCACGATCACCCAAATGGAATCGCAACCGTTCGAGGATTTGGGTAGTTTGGTTATGAAGTCCATGGCAATTTGTTCCCATTTCCATTCAGGAAGACTGGGTTGTTGAAGTAAACCAGAAGGTTTTTGATATTCGATTTTGACTTTGGAGCAAGTAAGGCACTTGCTGACATAGGTGGCGATTTCGGCTTTCATGTTCGGCCACCAGTAGAAGTCCTTGATACCGTGGTACATTTTGTCGGATCCCGGATGGATAGAATATTTGGACTTGTGAGCTTCATCCATCACCAAGTCTCGTAGGTTCCCAAATTTAGGCAACCAGATTCGGTTTGAGAAATACTTAATCCCGTTAGATTTGATTTCGAATTGTTTATCCATGCCCCGCAAGGCTTCATCTTTGACATTTTCAGGTTTTAAGGCTTCGAGTTGAGCAGTGAGGATTTGAATGTTCAAATTGTTGTGAATGGTCATACTGAGGGCTCGAACCCGAAGTGGTTTCACTCGCTCTTTTCGACTGAGGGCATCAGCAACAACATTTGCTTTGCCTGGATGATATTTGAGCTCGCAGTCGTAATCGGTAAGCAACTCGACCCATCGACGTTGCCTCATGTTGAGATCCTTCTGATCGAATATGTGTTGAAGGCTTTTATGGTCGGTAAAGATTGTACATCTGGTACCATAAAGGTAATGTCTCCAGATTTTGAGGGCAAAAACGACAGCTCCTAGCTCGAGGTCGTGGGTGGTGTAATTCTTTTCATGAATCTTAAGCTGTCGAGAAGCATAAGCTATGACTTTGTCCCGTTGCATGAGCACACAACCGAGACCTTGATGAGAAGCATCGCAGTATACCACGAAGTCATCGGTGCCTTCAGGTATAGATAGGATAGGAGCACTGCAAAGCTTTGGTTTTAAGAGTTGGAATGCCGACTCTTGTTTATCAGTCCAGTCAAACTTTTTGTCTTTCTGGGTCAGCGTCGTGAGTGGTATGGCTATCTTGGAGAAATTTTCGATGAATCGTCGATAGTATCCGGCCAGTCCTAGAAACTGCCGTATTTCGGTCGGAGTGGTTGGCGATTGCCAGTCTTTGATAGCCTCGATTTTTGACGGGTCGACGTGAATCCCCTGACTGTCAATCACGTGACCAAGGAATTGAACGGTTTTGATCCAGAACTCACACTTAGAGAACTTGGCATAGAGCTCCTCGTGTTTAAGTAGTTCTAGGATGGTTCTGAGGTGTTGCGCATGCTCTACTTTGCTTCGTGAATATATGAGGATGTCATCGATGAATACAATGACAAACTTATCAAAGTAAGGTTTACACACCCGATTCATAAGGTCCATGAATACAGCCGGTGCATTGGTTAGGCCGAATGGCATCACTTGGAATTCGTAATGCCCGTAACGGGTTCTGAAAGCGGTTTTTGGAATATCGGCATCGCGAACACGCAATTGGTGATAACCGGATCGGAGATCAATCTTTGAATAACAACTCGACCCTTGAAGTTGGTCGAACAGGTCATCGATTCGAGGAAGTGGATACCGGTTCTTTACAGTTAACTTGTTCAACTCTCGATAGTCGATACACATTCGAAAAGAACCATCTTTCTTCTTAACAAATAGGACCGGAGCTCCCCAAGGTGAAGAACTCGGCCTGATAAATCCTCGTTCCAGGAGTTCCTGTAATTGGGTGGACAGCTCCTGAAGTTCGGATGGAGCTAAACGGTATGGTGCTCGGGCCACAGGCGCAGCACCTGGTACAAGATCGATTGAGAACTCAACCTGTCTTGGTGGTGGTAGACCAGGCAGTTCCTCAGGAAAGACTTCTGGAAAGTCTCGAACAATTGGAACATCCTCAAGTCGCTTCTCCTCTGACTTTTTCTCCATGATGTGCGCGAGGATTGATGGATAACCCTTTCTCAGAAATTTCCAGGTTTTAAGACAAGATATGATGTTAAGCCTCGTCCCTCCGGTCTCCCCCTGTATGACTAGGGTTCTACCGACAGTGAGAGGTATGCGAACAATTTTGTCATAGCAGATGATTTCGGCACGATGTTTGGATAACCAGTCCATGCCTACGATGACATCGAAACTTCCTATCTCAATAGGCATAAGATCTATGGAGAAGATTTCGTCGGCTAGATTTAAAGTGCAATTAGGCATCACACAATTGGTTTCTATCAATTTGCCATTTGCTAGCTCTACGGTGTACTTAACGTCTAAAGCAACAGGTGTAATGTCAAGTAGAGGGCAAAATTCATCGGAAATAAAACTTCTATCGGCACCAGTATCAAACAGTATGGAAGCAGTTAAATTGTTGAGGAGGAACATACCCGTGACCACGTTCGGGTCCTGACGGGCGTCCCCTGAGTTGATCACGAAGGCGCTACTTTTGGTGTTGTTGTTGTTGTTGCGGTGGTTGTTGTTGTTGCCCTTGCTCTTCAATTTTGGGCAAGAATCCCTAAAGTGTCCTGGGTTTCCACATTCGTAGCAGGACTTAGGTTGTCGGGTATTTTTGTCAGAGGGGCTGTTGTTGGATTTGGGGGCTCGGCAATCCTTAGTCGAATGCCCGTACCTCCTGCAGTTGTTGCAAGGAGTACCGCACTGACCAAAGTGGTGATAGTTACACTTGGGACAATAAGGTCTGTCCCCGGTGTAGCTGCGGTTGGATTCAGAGTTGGTGGTGTAGACTTGGATGGCGTTGTTTTTCTTGTTTGAGTTGTGGTGGTGTTCAGTGGATTTGCGTTTGTTGTTGGAGGAGGATGAGGTGTTGGAGGTCTCACGGCTGACAACTAGAGCCATGAGTTCGTGGGCCAATCGAATGGCACTTTCAGTAGTAGTTGGTTTGGATGAGGCGACGTTTCCCTGAATGTTCTCGGGAAGTCCACGAATGTATTTCTTAATGCCCTTACTTTCTGGTTCGACCAAACCTGGGCATAATAAGGCAAACTGCTGAAACTTGGTGGTATATTCAGCAACATCATTTCCCTGCACCTCCAGATGCCAGAATTCTTCTTCCAGCCTGTGCAATTCCTCTTCAGGACATTATTTTTCTGTCAGTTTCTTCTTCAGTTCGGCCCAAGGAAGCCGATTTGCAACCTCAAGGCCTACAGAGTTTGCGTGGGTTTTCCACCACGTGAGTGCACCTTCCTGAAAGGTGTAAGCAGCGAATTTGACCTTGTTGTTCTCAGTGCAGTCGCAGAGACTGAAAACAGATTCCATACGCTCAATCCAACGGATCAAGCCAATGGCACCTTCCGTGCCCTTGAAGTGTAGCGGTTTACAGCTAAGAAAGTCCTTATAGGAGCAAGGTTTGGGTGGTGGAGTATTGGTTACTGTGTCCTCGCTACCGGGTGGTGTTCGGGTAGCCAAGGCTTCGGTCACACTGCGGGCAATGATTCCCGCGATCTCAGCTTCGCTAAGGGTAATTTGACGACGAGGAGGCATGATGCTGAGTAAGAAAGAACAAGGAAATGAAATAAGATACTAGTCCGAGTATGATGAACTAGTGGTGTGTTTGTCATTTCGAGACAAAGCGTTAGAGAGAAAGAGGCCTATATTCATATAATATAATATAGCCTAAAGTTGTAATGAGGTCTACTTATGTAAATATATGTATATCACATAATAACCTATTGAGTGTCTAGCACAGACGTGTTTTGAGTCCCGTTTCTCTCGAGGTCAGAGTCAAATAATGCATTCCTGTTCAACATAACTCTTTTAGATTTCACATCATCTTTCTCTAATTGTACATAGTTGATCAGGCTATGTTAAATTAAATTCGTATGATGTAATCCCTGAACTAGTCATAACTAATAAGGAATGCTGCCTAACGGTCATAGTCTAGGCCCACTAAATGCAACCTAGTTCACTATAACCTTAGGCTCTGATACCAATCTGTGACACCCCCAAATTTAATGATTTGCGGAAGCTTGATTTGGGTGTCACTAATCAATATACAAAGCACATAAGATATAATGAACGACCACTATATGCGTCGTTTTAAACTTGTATAGATAAAGTAAATGTTTACATCAAATTATAGTTACATTAGCTCGATTCCTGAAATTGAGAGATTACATAGCATAATTACTTTTACAAAATATAATAATGCAGTCCAATCTCTAGTTGTATGTATGCTGACTCGAGCTAATATTTCTTGCTTGTGCAGCCAACCTACTGCTGGGTACCTGTGATAAATACTAAAATGGGTCAGCGAAAACGCTGGTGAGCTCACAGGTTTGTATGTCAATGTATAGCTGTCAGAACCGCAAGATTTATATTGAATTTAAAATGCAATTAAGCAAAATAAAAGTTATACTGTCCATGAGCACATAGTCTGAGCTTAACTTGATTTGTCAGGCCCAATTAAGGAAACCTAACTTGAAATGCCTCCTACGAGTGCCTAATCAACACTCGTCTTCCCAAATGCTAATACATCCGTTTGACCGGTTAGTGCGTGCTAACCCGGATGAGGATTGTCAATCCCATATGATATCATATACTAACATTCACGCTATAAAATACTAGAGACTATGCTTATGGAGGACTTTAAATTGATTAGCTTGAAACTCATGTAGTATTTGAAGTTTGGCACTTGCGTTCTACTTGTAAAACAAAATCGAGTAGTAATATCACACCCCTAGTTGTAAAGCAGTGAAAATGGGGCTATGAAACTCACCTGAGTCTTGGAGTGTTTAAGTTAATAAACTTGAAGTAATTAGCTGTGAGTTGATGTCCAAAGACTTGAAATCTGAATGTGTCCACGACACTTGATTGTTATTAATTGTACCGGTATCTCGAAAGACTACCTTTGTAGTTGTTATTTAATTATATATGTCCAAATTACTACGATTTGGTTGATTAATTGTTTTGTTTCAAGTTACTACGACTTGATTGACTAAATTATCCAAGTTACTACGACTTGGTTGATTGAATAATCTGTTTTGTAAGTTTTGAAAACGTGTACGGCCCGTTGGTGATTTAGTTGAAATAATAAAAATTCTAAAATGTTGACTTTGCTACAGTACTGCTACAGTACTGCTACAGTAAATTTGACTTTTTTGAACAGTAACTTTGACTTCAAAATTCTGGTTTTACTGTGTTTTGCGACACAACATGCGACACAAAGATTTGACATGCGACACAATGGTTGTGTCGCAGACGTCATGCGACACAAGGATACGACACAGGGACTGTGTCGCATCGAATACGAAATGCTAATTTAATAGCGACATAGTGGTTGTGTCGTATAGAAGTACGACATAGTTTGCGACATAGAGTGCGACACAATATTGTGTCGCATGAGTTACGACACTAAAGATTTGGTACGACACAAGGTGCGACATAACAGGTTTTATGCGACACAGTATGCGACACAAGGCTTGTGTCGCACTGAAGAACACCAGCCCAGAAACATCGGCTGTTCGTGATTTTTCCGGCCAAAACTCAAATCAAACTCATTTTTAGACTATAAAACCTTGTTATCTTCCTAGTATTGGACATATATAAGTTGTGTAAACATCAAAACATCCAAAGATTACATCAAAATAAACAAATCTAAGTTTTTAGAATTTTTCTTACAAATGCAAATCGAAGACGATGGAGGCCGAAAATGATGGTAGAGCTTTTGTAATTCTTGTTCCCCTTGAAATGGTGATTCCGAAAATATGGTTTTTGTTGTCGGTTTTGCGAGATCCGAAAATTTGGTGATTTTTGGTTGAGAGGTTTTTGGGTGTAAGTGTGTGTTTTATGGAAAATGGAAATGAAAGAAAGAGGAAAGGAGAGGTGAGGTGTAGGTGAAAGCCTCACCTCGCAGTCTCCGTCCCGTGCTCCGCGTGGTGTTTGTGACACCCGACGATTTAGGGTTACTGATAATCCTACTTGAAACCCTAATTACGTGTGTTTAGTTTAGTATTAGGCTAAATACTTGTAATTACTTGTAACTATTTGTATATTTGTGTGAATATACACTCCCGTAATTGATATATATTACGCTTACGTAATTAGTTGTAATTACGCTTACACAATTTGGTGAAATTGTGCAAAACGACCGGACGGAGTCCGACACAGTTTAAATACGACGTTGGTGAAAAACTTTCTATAAATAACTTTAAACTATTTTTAGAAGTTATTTATCATTATCTATTATTTTGCTAAAATAATACTCGAAAAACCTAGACGTTTCGGTTAAAACGTCTCAAACGCAACGATAACGCGCGAATTTATTTCGACAACCAAACGAACGTCAATAATTAAATTGACAACCTAAATTAAGTATTTTAAATAATACTTCAATGGAAATTTATCCAAATTATATCGTTAATCTAAACGACTCAAAATAACGTTACGCGATTAAACCGCCGTAGAACGTGCACGCAAATCGAGGCCAATAATTTAACGAAACATTTTTATAAGTGTTTCCAAGTACTATATTAAATATTTCAAGTAGAAATATCGAAACTCAAATCGTTAAATAAAAACGTCAACTAAACATTTAACGTACGAATAAACGTTTTAAAGCAAATAACGAGTAAACGCCCACAGTACGTGAATTCAGTCCAAGAAACAAATTAAAATACAAGACTCCCATGATGGGACCCAGCATAAATCAGTCCATGTGATCACCACCCAAATAGCCCAATTAGGATCCATGCAAATGAAGCAAGATCATCAACACTTTCATCACCTCTTCTTGTTCTTCATCAATTCTTGGTATAAATCATCAAACCTTTTACTTATTTTACTTTTAATCTACTGATTATGATGTTATAATGTTCATCTATCATAAATATGTCCAAGATTGTTGTTGAAAATCGTTTTTAAAGCAAACACATGAACATGCATGAATCTGCCTAAAAATCGACAGTTCACGAAAATATTCGTATAAAATCATCTGTTAAGAGTTAGAGGTTGAATTCTTTTTTAAAATTTGAGTATCGAAAAGATCTACAACTTTCATGTTTTACACTTTTTCCAGAAACGTACTCATTTTTCTCTACGAGCCGATTTATAAGACTGACCAGGAAGTTTTTCGATAAAATGTGTTCGGTTGTTACGCGGCTTTATTTAACTATGTTAATGGACTTGTTAGAAGCTGAAAATTTGATATGTTAGTCAAGACACTTAGTAAATCAGTTGGTAAAAATTTGGAAGTTTTATTTGGACTATAGATAGATGAAATCAGTTGGCGTAATGATCCGACATAAACCGAAAACATTAAATCTTGAAGTTTAAGGTGTAAACTTGAAACCGACATCTCGAAACGACTACAATATGAAATAATAACTTTTATAACCTTTATTTACTGGAATATGACTTGAGTAAAAGGTTTGGGTCAAACCGTCATAGTTGACCACGTTTTTGGACTTAGCAAATTGAGACAGACTTAAGTGACGCATGATCCCTGAAATTATAGCGACACTTGGCAAGTGACGCTTGTAGTGACGCTACTTTATTTTTAACGACACTCCCATAGTGACGCCCTATTTATCTGAAAATGCTTATGTACGACACTACTTAAGTGACGCTTAATCACCTTACCCGACACTACCTAAGTGACGCCTGAAGTGACTGAACTATTATATTAGCGGCACTTACCCTTAGTGCCGCCATGCCTTAGTGACGCCCGTATCCGACACTTCTTAAGTGACGCTATTTAAATCTGAAAACGCATATTATGCGGCACTTCCTAAGTACCGCCCCTAACTAGCAAGTGACGCATGAAGTGTCGCATGAAACAGAATCTTTAAAAACTAGTTTTCTCACTAAGTGTTAAACTTCAAGTAACTTTAATACTTATACAATGCAACGTTATAACTCATGAAACATACTATACATATGAAAGTATAACATCATTCTAATAATAATGTCTTAACGAATTATTATTACAAACTTTCACCAACGGGTCGTACACGTTTTTGATAAACAACATGAACAACTTATTTGGACATACTGGTTGATGAACTAGCTTTAGGTGGACATTAACCCTCCACCTACACGATTGGCTTAAGTGGACATTGACCCCCACTTATACAATCACTCTAGATAGTCTTATGAGACATCTACTTACACAACCTTATACGCTTAGGACGTTAGAAGGTTGCGCTTTGGACTTTGCTTGCTATTTGATTATTGCTTGCTACCTGCTTAACTCTGGTGAGTTTCATAGCCCCTTTTTACTGTTTTACAACTACTTTTGGGGGAGAATACATACTACAACTGCTTTATACTCATTTTTGCATTCGTGCAATAACATATTTACTTATCGTTTGTTAACGATACATTTGCAACATATTTACTTATCGTTTGTTAACGATACACTTGCAACATATTTACTTATCGTTTGTTAACGATACATTTGCAACATATTTACTTATCGTTTGTTAACGATACACTTGCAACATATTTACTTATCGTTTGTTAACGATACACTTGCAACTCATTTACTCATCGTTTGTTAACGATACATTTACAACACCACTGCTTTTATGATCACAAGTACTATAACAACTTTTTATACGGATTGCATGAGACCTGAATAATCCACTAAAGTCCTCTACCCCATCATAGTCATTAAAATTTGTGCGTGAGTATTATTGGGTGGTACCATCAGGGTTTGACAAACCTCGTCCGGGCTAGTCGCGCTAGCCAACCCACGGGCGCAGTATTACTTGTGATTTAGAGGTGTATTCGGATTAGTACACTTACCGGAGGCAAACAACGTTAAGCTTGACTATGAGACTCATGTAAATGGTATACTTATATTGCATTTTGCAATACTTTTACTTATCGTTGGCTAACGATACTTTTAACTGTCATTTGTGAATGATACAACTTGAAATCTTGTGGATCATAACTAAACGATTGTTTACAAACCTATGAACTCACCAACTTTATGTTGACCTTTTAGTATGTATTTCTCAGGTAACCCGCCGCAATAGGAAGCTTATGGAAAGCTTAGCTCGAGTCGCATTGTTTTTCAAACATCAAGAGAGTAGATTGCATTTAGCTGTATTTTGTATAATCAGTTATGTATTAGAAATCTCTTAGCGGTTTATGCGAACTCCAGACTTATTGTAAACATTTGAAAGTATGGTAATGTAACTTTTTATTAAAACGTCTCATATAGTGGTCGTTTGTTGTAATCTTGTGTTGTGATATTTAATTTGGTCGGCGCCCCCATGACAACTTATGTTTCCGCTGCCACGTGTTTTGGGGGTGCGACAGATTGGTATCAGAGCCTAAGGTTATAGCGAACTAGGATTGCATTAGTGACCTAGACTATAACCGTTAGGTTAGTATTCCTCATTTGTTATGACTGGTTCAGCAATTGCATCATTTGAATTTAATTTAACATAGCTTGATCAACTATGTACAATTAAACAAGAATTGATGCAAGACCTGAAATGGTTATGGTGGATGGGAATGCATTAGAAGGCTTTGACCGAGGATAGAACGGGACCAACCTTATACGTGCTTATGTGCTAGGTTATTATATTGCTATATATGACCTCAACTTCCCGTATATTAAACTCCTTGCCACTCTATATGGCAACCACTCCCACAACTATGTCGCGTGACATCGAACACGAAACACAAACCTTACTTACCACTGTGGAGACTTTCGCGGTACCACTCGCTCAACCGAATCGGGCAACGATATAATTGAATCGAACTCACTTGGGGAGAATCCATCTTTGGATTCGCCACCCAAACAAGTGACACCTATTTCACTTTCTTCTTTCCGCTCACAACTAAATCACTCGGGGAAAACGGTATAGAACTTAGACCATACGATACTCCGTCACCTCAACGAACTTACTCCTGTTAGTACGCACTCATCATTCCCACTTATATCGTAGACCCATAAGGCATGCGTGCTACACACGACTAGAGGAACAGACACACCTACTTATCGGAAATGATTCTTCCAACAATTGAATGAACTTCAACAATCCACTCAACTCTTTACTTGATCATGATTGATCACTCTTTGACTTGTATGTCAACAATCCTTTCAAACACGAGACTTACTACTTGATCATGTTTGGTCACCATTTTGACACGTTTGTCAAACGATTTACTCATAACTTGATTCGCGACTTTGTCTGTTCCAAACATCACTGGATTAGTATTGCGAGGGATACTTACAACGACTAAATCTATAAACTACTTCAAACTATTTCAAACTATGACTTGAACATTCTAATCACTACTGCATGGACTACCCGCAACTATGAATATATCAACTATCTAATCACCTTCACCAAGCATTTGTTCATTTCAAAACAACATAGTCATGGTTGACTACTTTGGAAACACTACCCTGTCATTTTTGTGACTACTCTTTGAAACTACGACATTGACTAAACCTTCTTATTGTTGATTCATTGTCTTGATAGAACGCCCTCCTGAAAGAGATGGCAAACTCCCCTAAGAACGACTACTCGTCAGACGACGACCTAATCTGCGAAGAACAGATTCAGTACACATACCTCGATGAGGAAATAGCACCAATGGGAGAAATCGTGATGGAGGAAAATGAGCAACCAAATTTCGGAACGATTGGCATCGAGGAATACGAAAGAGTGAGAGATCAGGCCGAAGATTTAGATGACCGCAATTGGGAGCTCAAGCTTAGGTGTAAGACCTACGAGCAAGAATTGAGGATTCTGAAAAGGTCTATTCCCGACCGAATCAGGGATAGGATTCACTACTGGAAGGAAGTGGCCACTCATTTTAAGCAAATAACAAAAACGTGGATCAAAGGGATGTGCCAACACTCAACAGACAATATCTTACTCCACTCTGCACTCCCGCGATACAGTGACATGCTCGAAGCACGTTACTATCCACACGACCTGAACTTAGAATAGATTAGAAGTAGACTCGAACAACGGTGAACGTAGCTAGTGTTAGCTCGATGATCTATCGATGGGTGTATAAAACCCCATCACATTTTGTATAAGACTTATGTATTCGTCCGGATGTAACGATGCCCGGCATGTTTTGTAAACTTTGAATTCTATGAACTATCAACCTATTAACCTTGCGCCTTATTAGTTACAAATCATATTACATTGTACTGATTTACCGTCGTACTATGAAGCCACATATTGCTCTTAATCATGAATGTGACAATCTTAGCTCTCATACTAAGATCTAATTCATTCTTCTGTCCCCCTTTCGTTTAAGGAGACACCACTATAAGAATCAACTAAAACTTTCAACACTTTACAATAACAAGAGTTTTCAAGAGATTTTTCAACAGATTTCTACCGATTCAAGTTTTCAAAGAATTTTCACCAAACAACTACCCGGAACTATTTACAACTTCTAACGTTCAATTAAATTGGCTAGACAGAAATTTTCAACGTCTTATTGACAACCAGATTTTTCCAACATATTTTGAATTACTCAAGTTTTCAACGGACTTAATAGTTCCAAGCAAACTATTATCATAGAAATTTATCGACTGATTTTACACCATCGCAAGCGAACATTTCCCACATAGATCTCATAACCGTCAAAATCGATTATCCATATCATCATAAGCATAGACCGATTGTCCAAACACTGTTCCTAAAGCAATGGTCTCTAGAAAACCGCTAGTGTTCCCATCATTACCGGTGGAACTTTGATCAAACAAGGGGAGACCGGTAGACCGAGAACAAAATAAATCAACCATCGAGAACCGATACCCACTACCTAGAATCGATGACTTATTTGACCAACTTCAAGGTTCAAGCTTTTATTCAAAGATCGACCTTCGGTCTGGTTATCACCAACTCCGCGTTCTAGACGCCGACATCCCAAAAACCGCATTCCGAACCCGCTACGGGCATTACGAACTCCAAGTGATGCCTTTTGGCTTAACCAACGCACCGGCTGTATTCATGGACCTTATGAATCGGGTGTGCAAACCATATCTATATAAGTTTGTCATTGTGTTCATTGATGACATCTTGATCTACTTTCGCAACGAAACCGAACATGGCCAACACCTGAAAACTATCTTGGAATTACTCAAACACGAGGAGCTATACGCCAAGTACTCCAAGTGTGAGTTCTGGATGCGAACAGTACAATTCCTAGGGCATGTCGTTGACAGCCAAGGGATACGTGTTGATCCAGCAAAAATCGAGGCCATCAAGTGCTGGAAAGCACCAACTACTCCAACCGAGGTCCGACAATTCTTAGGTCTCGCTGGATATTACCGACGATTCATCGAAAAAATTTTTTCCGAATTGCTCAACCGTTAACCTCCTTGACTCAGAAAGACAAGAAATTCGACTGGACCGACAAACAGGAGTCGGCTTTTCAACTCCTTAAACAGAAACTCTGCAGTGCACCAATCCTATCCTTACCCGAAGGCACCGATGATTTCGTAGTTTACTGCGACGCCTCACACCAAGGACTAGGTTGTGTGTTAATGCAACGTGAAAAAGTCATCGCCTACGCCTCCCGGCAACTGAAAATCCATGAGAAAAACTATACCACTCACGATCTCGAATTAGGAGCCGTTGTTTTTGCGCTCAAAATTTGGAGACACTACCTATATGGTACCAAGTGTACTATCTTCACTGACCACAAAAGCCTTCAACATATCTTTGATCAGAAGGACCTAAACATGAGACAACGTCGTTGGGTCGAGTTACTTAGTGACTACGACTGTGGAACCCGATACTTCTCTACCCGAATTTGGTTACCTAACTTTGGGAACCTACAAGATTTGGTCATGGATGAAGCTCACAAATCCCGATACTCCATACATCCTGGTTCTGACAAGATGTATCATGACGTCAAACAACGGTATTGGTGGCCCAACATGAAAGCTGACATAGCCACGTATGTTAGTAAGTGTCTAACCTGTGCCAAGGTTAAGGCCGAATACCAGAAACCTTCTGGGTTACTTCAACAACCCGAGATACCTCAATGGAAATGGGAAAACATAACCATGGACTTCATCAACAAGCTACCAAAAACACCGAGCGGTTGCGATACCATTTGGGTGATCGTAGATCGTCTCACAAAATCCGCCCATTTCCTAGCTATCAAAGAAAACGACAAGATGGAGCGCTTGGCTCGTATCTACATCAAAGAGGTTGTAGCACGACACGGTATACCCATTTCGATCATCTCCGATAGAGATAGCCGCTTCACCTCTCGATTTTGGCAAACGCTTCATAAAGCTCTCGGTACTCGTCTTGATTTGAGTACTGCTTATCACCCACAAACCGATGGTCAAAGTGAACGGACCATTCAAACTCTTGAAGATATGCTTCGAGCATGTGTAATCGACTTCGGAAACACCTGGGAAAACCACCTACCTCTGTGTGAGTTCTCCTACAACAACAGTTACCACACCAGCATTGGTGCTGCACCCTTCGAGGCACTTTATGGTAGAAAGTGCCGATCACCCATTTGTTGGACCGAAATCGGCGATAGCCAACTCACTGGTCCTGAAATCATCCATGAAACGACCGAGAAAATCGTGACCATTCAAAACCGGCTGAAAGCCGCACGTGATCGTCAGAAGAGTTACGCTGACGTAAGACGCAAACCACTCGAGTTCCAGGTTGGGGACCGAGTACTCTTGAAAGTATCACCTTGGAAAGGTGTCATTCGTTTTGGTAAACGCGGTAAACTAAACCCTAGGTACATCGGACCTTTTGAAATTCTTGAAAGAATTGGTCCGGTGGCATATCGACTGCAGCTACCCCCTCAACTCAGTAGCGTGCACAACACATTCCACATTTCTAACCTGAAGAAATGTCTGTCTGATGAGACACTTGTTATTCCTCTCGACGAAATCCATATCGACGATAAACTCCACTTTGTAGAGGAACCAATAGAAATCATGGACCGTGAGGTCAAACGATTGAAACAGAGTCGTATTCCCATCGTTAAAGTCCGGTGGAATTCTAGGCGCGGTCCTGAATTCACTTGGGAACGGGAAGACCAAATGCGACTGAAACACCCACATCTATTTTTAGATACCCCACAAACTGCGGCAACAAACTAATTTCGGGACGAAATTCTCTTAACAGGGGGAGAATGTGACACCCGACGATTTAGGGTTACTGATAATCCTACTTGAAACCCTAATTACGTGTGTTTAGTTTAGTATTAGGCTAAATACTTGTAATTACTTGTAACTATTTGTATATTTGTGTGAATATACACTCCCGTAATTGATATATATTACGCTTACGTAATTAGTTGTAATTACGCTTACACAATTTGGTGAAATTGTGCAAAACGACCGGACGGAGTCCGACACAGTTTAAATACGACGTTGGTGAAAAACTTTCTATAAATAACTTTAAACTATTTTTAGAAGTTATTTATCATTATCTATTATTTTGCTAAAATAATACTCGAAAAACCTAGACGTTTCGGTTAAAACGTCTCAAACGCAACGATAACGCGCGAATTTATTTCGACAACCAAACGAACGTCAATAATTAAATTGACAACCTAAATTAAGTATTTTAAATAATACTTCAATGGAAATTTATCCAAATTATATCGTTAATCTAAACGACTCAAAATAACGTTACGCGATTAAACCGCCGTAGAACGTGCACGCAAATCGAGGCCAATAATTTAACGAAACATTTTTATAAGTGTTTCCAAGTACTATATTAAATATTTCAAGTAGAAATATCGAAACTCAAATCGTTAAATAAAAACGTCAACTAAACATTTAACGTACGAATAAACGTTTTAAAGCAAATAACGAGTAAACGCCCACAGTACGTGAATTCAGTCCAAGAAACAAATTAAAATACAAGACTCCCATGATGGGACCCAGCAAAAATCAGTCCATGTGATCACCACCCAAATAGCCCAATTAGGATCCATGCAAATGAAGCAAGATCATCAACACTTTCATCACCTCTTCTTGTTCTTCATCAATTCTTGGTATAAATCATCAAACCTTTTACTTATTTTACTTTTAATCTACTGATTATGATGTTATAATGTTCATCTATCATAAATATGTCCAAGATTGTTGTTGAAAATCGTTTTTAAAGCAAACACATGAACATGCATGAATCTGCCTAAAAATCGACAGTTCACGAAAATATTCGTATAAAATCATCTGTTAAGAGTTAGAGGTTGAATTCTTTTTTAAAATTTGAGTATCGAAAAGATCTACAACTTTCATGTTTTACACTTTTTCCAGAAACGTACTCATTTTTCTCTACGAGCCGATTTATAAGACTGACCAGGAAGTTTTTCGATAAAATGTGTTCGGTTGTTACGCGGCTTTATTTAACTATGTTAATGGACTTGTTAGAAGCTGAAAATTTGATATGTTAGTCAAGACACTTAGTAAATCAGTTGGTAAAAATTTGGAAGTTTTATTTGGACTATAGATAGATGAAATCAGTTGGCGTAATGATCCGACATAAACCGAAAACATTAAATCTTGAAGTTTAAGGTGTAAACTTGAAACCGACATCTCGAAACGACTACAATATGAAATAATAACTTTTATAACCTTTATTTACTGGAATATGACTTGAGTAAAAGGTTTGGGTCAAACCGTCATAGTTGACCACGTTTTTGGACTTAGCAAATTGAGACAGACTTAAGTGACGCATGATCCCTGAAATTATAGCGACACTTGGCAAGTGACGCTTGTAGTGACGCTACTTTATTTTTAACGACACTCCCATAGTGACGCCCTATTTATCTGAAAATGCTTATGTACGACACTACTTAAGTGACGCTTAATCACCTTACCCGACACTACCTAAGTGACGCCTGAAGTGACTGAACTATTATATTAGCGGCACTTACCCTTAGTGCCGCCATGCCTTAGTGACGCCCGTATCCGACACTTCTTAAGTGACGCTATTTAAATCTGAAAACGCATATTATGCGGCACTTCCTAAGTACCGCCCCTAACTAGCAAGTGACGCATGAAGTGTCGCATGAAACAGAATCTTTAAAAACTAGTTTTCTCACTAAGTGTTAAACTTCAAGTAACTTTAATACTTATACAATGCAACGTTATAACTCATGAAACATACTATACATATGAAAGTATAACATCATTCTAATAATAATGTCTTAACGAATTATTATTACAAACTTTCACCAACGGGTCGTACACGTTTTTGATAAACAACATGAACAACTTATTTGGACATACTGGTTGATGAACTAGCTTTAGGTGGACATTAACCCTCCACCTACACGATTGGCTTAAGTGGACATTGACCCCCACTTATACAATCACTCTAGATAGTCTTATGAGACATCTACTTACACAACCTTATACGCTTAGGACGTTAGAAGGTTGCGCTTTGGACTTTGCTTGCTATTTGATTATTGCTTGCTACCTGCTTAACTCTGGTGAGTTTCATAGCCCCTTTTTACTGTTTTACAACTACTTTTGGGGGAGAATACATACTACAACTGCTTTATACTCATTTTTGCATTCGTGCAATAACATATTTACTTATCGTTTGTTAACGATACATTTGCAACATATTTACTTATCGTTTGTTAACGATACACTTGCAACATATTTACTTATCGTTTGTTAACGATACATTTGCAACATATTTACTTATCGTTTGTTAACGATACACTTGCAACATATTTACTTATCGTTTGTTAACGATACACTTGCAACTCATTTACTCATCGTTTGTTAACGATACATTTACAACACCACTGCTTTTATGATCACAAGTACTATAACAACTTTTTATACGGATTGCATGAGACCTGAATAATCCACTAAAGTCCTCTACCCCATCATAGTCATTAAAATTTGTGCGTGAGTATTATTGGGTGGTACCATCAGGGTTTGACAAACCTCGTCCGGGCTAGTCGCGCTAGCCAACCCACGGGCGCAGTATTACTTGTGATTTAGAGGTGTATTCGGATTAGTACACTTACCGGAGGCAAACAACGTTAAGCTTGACTATGAGACTCATGTAAATGGTATACTTATATTGCATTTTGCAATACTTTTACTTATCGTTGGCTAACGATACTTTTAACTGTCATTTGTGAATGATACAACTTGAAATCTTGTGGATCATAACTAAACGATTGTTTACAAACCTATGAACTCACCAACTTTATGTTGACCTTTTAGTATGTATTTCTCAGGTAACCCGCCGCAATAGGAAGCTTATGGAAAGCTTAGCTCGAGTCGCATTGTTTTTCAAACATCAAGAGAGTAGATTGCATTTAGCTGTATTTTGTATAATCAGTTATGTATTAGAAATCTCTTAGCGGTTTATGCGAACTCCAGACTTATTGTAAACATTTGAAAGTATGGTAATGTAACTTTTTATTAAAACGTCTCATATAGTGGTCGTTTGTTGTAATCTTGTGTTGTGATATTTAATTTGGTCGGCGCCCCCATGACAACTTATGTTTCCGCTGCCACGTGTTTTGGGGGTGCGACAGTGTTCGTTTTCTCCGTCAGTTAACATTAAATATTTGTTTTATTCATTTAATTGTCCGTTTTAAATTACAAATCATTATAGAATGTTTTATTGTAATATTTCACCAATTATCTATTTATGGTATTTAAAATGAATTTCGTTTTATTTGTTTGCGCGTTTGTATTTTTAATTGCGTATACATTAATTGTGTAATAAAACTTGGATACGAAATGTCACAATAAATAATATTCTGAATAACATTTAGTTATTAAATAATATTTGTATTACTTAATAAAATTGTTCACCAACGTCCGTGTTTATTGTATCGAAATTCATTCGATTTGAAACTCGTACGATTTAAACAAACCGCATAATTGTGTAGATATATATTCAACAATATATATGATAATTGATACATTAATTAGCCTAACACATAACTAATTACATGTATTAAAACTTGATTAGGCACTAAATTCTAGTCCTAAATTGACGGGTGTCACACATTTCGATAGATGTCGAGTTCTATGTCTTCTTCTTGGTACATTCCGCGCAGTCGGGTAGTCACATAAGTGGCTAAATTGATTTGCGACATGTGCGGGATGAATCTCGGTACCTCACGGGTTTCCTCTTCATAGGCTGGCTCGTTCAGCTCATCAATTATTAGTTCAACGTGGTTCCCAATGGTGGATTGAATGACGATCCTGCAGTTCTCTGATGCTGTGAGGTGCTCTCCAGTTTCGATGAGATCTAGAAGAGTTCTAAGATCTCCCACCATTCTAATGTCGGCATAACTTCTTGGGTTCCCAGTGGCTCTTTCTAGATTGGTTCTCATTGATGCAAGAATAGCTTTTTGACTTGATGAGTACGGAAAAGCTGATCCGGCTAAGGCACAATATACTTTTTGGTATATTCGCCTTTGGTTTCCGTAGAATTCGATTTCTCCCATTGGGTAGTTGGGTCTTTCTCGCTGTCGAGCTTCTCTGGTGAGTTGTTCTTGAAGCAGATCAGAGAATGCTCGAATGTTTCTCCGAAGAGTGCTAGGCTCTGGTTCTCCATAATTGGCGAGGTATGAATCGTAGTCTCGTATGATTGCCCTTATCATGTGTCTCTGGGCGGTGTTGTAGTCGTTAGTTGACTCTTTGATAGCTTCTACGATGATTCGGACATCGTCGTATTCATCAATCATCTCGATCATGTCTTGATGACTATCTATTAGAGGAATTTCTAGTCACTCAGTTGCGACAGCAGGGGAATTAGGGGGAGCAAGAGGTGTTAGCGGAATAGAGCGTTCATCAAGAGTGATGTTGACGTAATCGTCATCGCATTCACTGTTGCAGTCGGAGTCCTTGTCACGTGAATCGGGAAATTGGTGGAGTTCCTTGTCTGAGGGTGCGTTGTTGAAGGTTCGAGAACTATCGATTTCGATGGTTCGGACTTCGGTTGTTATGTCATGAATGTTCTCTTCTGCAATGCTTCCTGGTTGACGTTCCTTGTATGCTGAAATTCTATGTAGTAGTTTGGCATACTGGTCTGGTTGTGGTGATGATCGGAGTCCTTCTTCAAAGATTTCTATGTCTCGGAGTAGGGTTCTGGTGAAGGGTTTTGATGGATCGAGATAGGAATTTAGGAGGTTTCCCATTATTTTAAGATGAGAGGATCTGAGCTCTTGACGGATGACTCCGTAATCAACTGATTCTTCATATGAAGAGCAATCATCGCAGTTTTGTATTCTTTTAACTTCGGCCATTTGTGGCGAATCAGTGTGATCTTCATCTTCTTCCATTTCTTCCTCTTCCTCTTCTTCTTCCTCCTCAGGATCAGATTCAATTTCTTCATCTGCTTCCTCGTATTCTTCTTCTTCTGGGTCGTATTCGGTGTCAGAAATGAGAACTGATGATCGGGTGAATTGCGGTTCCTCCTCTGGTTCTGATTCATCATCGGAACAGACTTTTCCTGTGGATATAGCACAACATTCTTCCTCTTCTGGGGTGCATTCCGGTTGGTCGATTTTGTAAGTGATGCTTTCACCATGCGATCGTAAAACAATCGTGTGGTTATACACATCAATCACTGCTCTAGCTGTGTTCATGAATGGTCTTCCAAGGATAATTGGGATGTTTATGTCCTCGTGGATATCCATTCCCACGAAATCCGTTGGAAAGAAAAATTTGTCAACTTGAACAAGGACATTCTCAGCTATTCCCTTGGGGTATCTAACAGATTGGTCGGCTAGCTGGACGGTCATCTTAGTGGGTTTCAAGTTTTCAAGTTCTAGCCTCTTAAACAGGGAGTAGGGCATAAGGTTAATGCTGGCTCCTAAGTCGGCTAAAGCGCTCATATTTCCGGAATTGTAGATAGAACAAGGGAGTGTAAATCTACCATTATCTCCTAATTTTTCGGGAAGGCTATTTTTAAGTAGGGCTGAAGTTTCAGAACTAAGGGGAATGTTGTTCACTTCAGGCAATTTATATTTGGTGGATAGCAATTTTCTAATATACTTATTACGACCAGGAACTCTAGACATGGTATCAAGGAATTTTCCATCTAGCTTAAAGGATAACAGTTTCTTAGGTTGAACTTTAAGTCTAGCGGGGTAAGGGATTCTAACCTCTTTGTTCATTGTTTCCACAGCTGGTATCTTGACCTTTGGTTCTTCCATTACTGGAACAGCAGCAGGTGGAGTAGTAGCTGCTTCCTTGGGTGTTGTAAGTTGCTTTGCTTCCTCAACATGCGGATTTTGAACCGTGTTGCTAGGCAAACTTCCTCGGGGTCTATTCTCAAGACGTTGTGCCAATTGTCCAATTTGAGCTTCCAAATTCTTTAGCACAGCCAAATGATTCCTCATGAAGAGGTCGGCTTGGTCTTGCCTAGCGGACGTCTTTTGGTTGAGCAGGTGTTGACCTTGCATGAATTGGGTGAAGGCGTCGTCTGAACTTGAAGCTGGGGCATTTATCTTGGTGGTTTGTTCAGTGGTTTGGTTTGTGTCGGAAGTGGGTGCAGGAAGTGCAAGGGGTTGATTATAAGAAAGTTGTGATTGTTGTTGGTAGGGTGGATATCTAGGTGGGTATCGGGGTTGGTATGGTTGTTGGTTGTTTCTCGGCGGAAAGGGAGGTCCTCTAGGTTGGTTGTTGTTTTGGTTGAAACCGGGTGGTCGAGCTGGAAACTAAGCATAGTAGACGGTGCCATCTACTTCTTCGTATTCAACTTGGTATTCGCCAGATGGTTGCGGGTTGGTGTAGTGTTGACAGACTTGCACTTGGTGTACTTGGTGCTTTTGTTTCTTAAGTTCTCCAAACTGTTTGACGAGCGAGTCCATTTTCTCTGTTAATGCCTTAATTGCTTCGACTGGAATCGGGTTTGCAGCAGCGATAGGTGTGGAAGATGTTGAATGATCTCCAGAATTCCAATCGTGGTGATGCATAGTCATGTTTTCTATAAGGTTCCATCCTTCTTCGTCGGTCTTTGCCATGAAGCTTCCTTGTGCAGCAGTATCGAGGGTAGTTCGGTGGTTAGGATCTAAACCATTGTAGAAAGTGCACAATTGTGCAGACTTATCGAGTCGGTGATTAGGGCATTTCTTCAAGGCTCCTTTGAATCGTTCCCATGCGGTATATAATGACTCATCGAAAGGTTGTCGAAAGTTCATGATGTCATTTCGGAGTTTGGTTTGTTTAGAGGGCGGAAAGTACTTGGTCAGAAACTTTGTCGCCATCGCAGTCCATGAAGGGATAGAGCCGGTCTCTAGACCTTCAAACCATGTTTGCGCATGATGGGTGAGCGAATAAGGGAAAAGGTATAAACGGATTGTATCTTGGCCAATTCCGTTTTGCTTGTAGGAATTTGAGAGAGAGATGAACTTGTCGAGGTGAGAGTTTGGGTCATCACTGGGCAATCCATGGAATTGACAGTGGTTTTGGATTAGTTGGATGATGTGGTGTTTAAGCTCAAAAGATTGACCAGGGGTTTCAGGGTAGAGAATTGGTCCTCCTCTTCCTTCGATAGAGGGTTTGCTATTGTCAGCGAGAGTGATGCGTTCAGCCATTGCTTGCTTAAGTGCAGATTGCTTCTTTTCTCGTCGAATAGTGCGTATTATAAGTTCTGGATCGGGGAAGTTAAACAGTGGTGCAGATCTAGGGGAACATGTCATACACTAAAAGAAAAGATAATAAAGAAAATGTTTTTGTGTGTTTTTTTTTAGAAGGTCTTATCCTAAGGGTTTACTAGAATTGGGATTGGTTGGGCCTCTGTATCGGACAGTTAGTCTCCCCGGCAGAGGCGCCAAAAACTTGTTGCGCTCGTCTTTTTACAGACGGTCAACGGATGTTTAAAATTTATAATTGCTGGGGTCTAAGTGTGACTTACTAGTACTGAACCAAAGGGTTAGTAGGCGGTAAGTTGGACCTAGAGTCGTTCTTAAAGAGAAACTGAATTGAATCGGAGGTGATCCAATCAATCTTTCTTTTCTAGTAAATGTTTTTAAAAAAGAGTGCGTTGGGGGTTTTGGTTCAGTTAATTAAGTAAACTAAATAAAGCGAATAAAATGTAATAAGATGTCAGATAATGCAAAGTAGTATTTGTTGTGAGTTCGTTAGTTAATAATCATGGGGTGATGACTTTTATGGGAAAATGATTAACTAAATTGGGTTGCTTATGAGATTCATTAACTTATGGTATAACCAATAGATTCCTTATTAGTCGGTTATCAACTAATATGTCACGAGGAACTAAGCTATCATGATTCTGACCAAACAGACAATGCTCAACTCTCCACACTCTCCTGTGAGGGAGTCAGTGGCCCGTATTATTGAACGCGTTCGCTCGTGGGCGAAGGAATAGAGTAGCAAGTCCTTAACATGTCTAGCCGTTCTTAATACCACAATGATTATGAATCCATTAAACAACTAACTTAGAACTTGTGTCCGGACTTATTTAATCGATTTCTACCAATGAAACTTAAGCGTGATAAACGAGGGAAAGCATTTAGGTTTCTTGTATACCGTACTTTAGGTTTCATGGTTTTAGGAAAAAGTATCGGTTTAAGTTGGATTTCAAACTTACCTTTCTTAATACAATTAACGAATCCCTAGGTTTTTGTAAATGATCATTTAGCCTATAGCCTACCTAATCTAATCTAATCTAAACTAAAACAACTAATTAAAATGCTGACGGCTTTTTACAGAAAGTCAAACCCAGACCATGTCGGAAAATGCTATGGTAGCTCATATCGTATTTAATCGTTTACCGATGTTTCCATTGTGAGTTTAATTGCTTCGCGATGTTTACATGATAAGTACATTGTGATCGAAAGTGTACAATACTCATGGCAAGTCCACGTAATCACATTGCATTTTATAATGCTTGCATGACGTTACAATTAAAAACATAGTTTTTACACAAATAACTATTGACCGAGTATTGAGGTTCGCGACTCCTCTTTACAAGGTTACAATCACGTTTGTTAATCGAAAGGCGAATGTAAGTTTTAGGTTTAAAATCACAAGATAAGTCCGTTCACAAAGTTTCCAATTTTATAACGTCGATCCATAATACAACTACCTTCGGTCGTTACCGGCTTCCATATATTTGTACTATGCTCAAAAGCATTTCCAATACTATACCGAGTAATCAGTCGAATCGGGACCATCGTATTATTTCACGACGTATTTAAAGTCATCCCACAATTATATATACTAACTACATCACAACAAATACAATAGTAATCTACTCGCTAATCATGGCATAAACGATCTCTAACATAATTAAAGCAAACATATTTAATTAAGATAGATAAGGATAGAAATAACCGAGATTAATATGCGAGAAGGAATAGACTTGAATTAATGAGCGTAACTCCAAGCGTACACCAAAGATTACAAAACGTTCCTAGCTTTCTTTCTACTCTAAACAAAGTGCTAAACTAATCTAATGCTAAATTTAAAGTAAGAAAGTAGATTGAGAAAGTAAGAAAGTAATATGACTAGTGCATATGGGACATTTTGAAATGGAGCCTTAAGCCTCCTATTTATAGGTGAGCTTTGGTTCACATTAGCACCAAGAGGTGCATGTTAGTAAAAGGTAGCCAAAAGGGTGCACCGGGTACCGTACAACACGAAAAGTAGGCGCACCGGGTACCGTACAACACGAAAAGTAGGCGCACCAGGTACCAAAAGTTGCCAAAAACGGAAACCGAGGCGGGGAAAGGGTGGCTGGCGGCGGCCTTAGGGTGGCCGGTGGCGGTGGTGTGGTGGCCGGCAGCGGCTGGCCCACCCCCGCCCCGTTTCGCCGTCTTTTGCTTCTTTTCTCGATTTGTGCGTGTTTTCTTCGTTATGCGTCCGTTTGCGTCGATTCTTTTTTTGTTGGATTCGTAATTCAAAAACGAAGATTTTGACATAAGATAGGCCCTGAGATGAGGTTCCTAGTTCCAGATATTGCGTACGAATCATTTGGATCTTCCGGCGGGCGTAGAATCTTCATTCTTTATCCGATTTAGTTGATTCTTCTTCTGTTGGATTTGTATTTTGAAAACGAACATCTTGGATAGAATGGATGCTGGTGGAGGTCATTTTAGTCTTGAAATCCCATTTTGATGCCTTGAATCTTCAAACGTGTGTGGAATCTTCGTTTTTCATCAGTTTTGCTTGATTTTTATCGTGCAAACTTGTTTTGACCATCTTGGTATAATGTTACTGATTTGTGCCATATTTGAGTGAAAATGCCAAGGATCGTTCTAGAATGAGAGAGATATCAGTAGTAAAAACATGACTTTTTACGCGATATCAAGTATCCCACACTTAGAACTTTGCTTGTCCTCAAGCAAACTCATTTTCAACATGGTTAAAGATAAGCAGATAATGAAATATTTTAAGACGGAATTCTGTACTGCATGGGGTTTTTGGAAAAATAAAGATATTTGATTTTTTTTTTTTTTTGAAAGCAAGGTTGTAATCTTTAGGAGCATGCTTTTGATCTTTGATCTTTGATACATGACTAGGCGATCCTCTCAAGGTGGTCACTCCAATCACTCAAAGTGTTTAGGGTTTCCTATTCTAGCATTTATCAATCACTCAGAACGCCAGTCATGCATCGTTTATCGTCATAGGCTTGATCGAGAATCAAATCGTTACCTTTTTGGGTGAGTGTAAAGTCGATCTAGCCACAATCATTCTAGGGGAGTGATGTAGGGTTTTGGAGTGAGGTGTTGGTGATGTGAGAGGGGGTTTTGTTGGGTTTTTTTTTTTTTTTTTTTTTGTGAAGTTGGAAAGCTGAAGTTTTTGACTTTTTAGGACGATTGACGCCCTTTTTCTTTTGGTTCTTGGAAGGAGTCTTTTCTCCACTTGACTTTCTTTTCTTCGAGTTTTCTTGGGTAATTTTGACTTCGCATCCTTGTAGCTTTTCTTCTTTCATCTTTGAAACTCTTTATGAAGTTTGAGGGATGCTTTTGAGTAGGTACGGGATGACGTGTTTATTTTGGGGTGTGTAGAAGGGTTCAAGAATGATGTGATTCGATCTCCTTTTTACTCACTAGTTTGGCTTTGAAATGCATTACAGGAGCAAGTTCTGATTCTAAACGCATACATCGGCACACTCAAGAATCGAAAAAGTGAAGCATTAAAAGTGAATGCTTTTCATATGGCTAAATATACCTCACGAATCGAAAGTTGGTTTGTTGTGTGCTTAGTCATGCGATGCTCTTTTGGGATTTTTAAACCTGTTTTTCAAAAGAATTTTATTTTTTCTTCTTCCCCAAAGTAAATCATTCCTTAAAATTTTTCATTTTCAACATATTTTTAACTTAATTTTGAAAAATTTTGTTTACTTTTATGGAGAAGCAAGGTCTTATAAAGAGCAACGATTTTAGAATCAAGCATATACCAATGTCCATTTAACAGTAGTGCAACTACTGCTATCCCACACTTAAAGGAACATCGTCCTCGATGTTATACTAAGCTCTGAATGGGGTAAAATCCCACACTTAGGGTTTTAACAATCTAAGACTCATTCATTCAGTGTGTGTGTGTTGGGTTTGAATCCCACTCTTAGTGATAAGCATAATGGATATGGCATATTCAAAACGAATGAAAGAGATGGCATAGAAGTACTCCCCGGTAGTTGCAGTATTCCTTTGGTTGCATCTGCCGGTCTTTGTCTTCTTTGGTGCATTCTTGATCAAGTCTTTTTGTGATTGGTCTCGTGAGTGTGAACACGTCGGATATACTATTCTTTGGCTGTTGATGCTTCCTTGCAGGCTGGAGCATTCTTTGTATGATCCGAGTGTGAAAGATAGTCGGAGATTTCATCACTTCTTGGAAAGTAAAATTGCAGAAATGTAAAAACAAACACGGGTTGCCTCCCGAGAAGCGCTCTTTTAAAGTCGAGAGCTCGACTTAGTCCTTTTCTTCTTCAGATGATGCTTGATGCATCCGTAGTGGTGGCGTGGTCACTATGGTTTCTTGGTAGGGAGTATCGTGGTGGATAGTATTGTAGGAATTGCTCTATCATGTCAGCAACGAGAGTTGGTGGGTTGGTGGATAGCATTCTGAAGCTTTTGAAGTGATCGGTGGCGAGTCGGTCTAGAATTGCCATTCCATAGCAGATGTATCGAACTGCCCTTGTGACTGGTCCGTTAGGGTCAATTCGAGTGCAGGTGTAAGTTCGAATGATTTCACGCTGTGGGTGGTTTCTTCCTATCGAGGCGATTAAAGCCATGAATTTGGTTTTCACTTCTTCAAAATCATTAGCCCAAGGGTCTCCTCCGAAGGATCTAGTTGCTTGGCACACCTGTCTGATTAGTTGATGTTGCTCGCGGTTGAAAGGAAAATCCGAGTCGGTGAAGATGCAAATTAACTTGCTGAATATCTCGCGATATTCATTTCGATAGATGTCGAGTTCTACGTCTTCTTCTTGGTACATTCCGCGCAGTCGGGTAGTCACATAAGTGGCTAAATTGATTTGCGACATGTGCGGGATGAATCTCAGTACCTCACGGGTTTCCTCTTCATAGGCTGGCTCGTTCAGCTCATCAATTATTAGTTCAACGTGGTGCCCAATGGTGGATTGAATGACGATCCTGCAGTTCTCTGATGCTGTGAGGTGCTCTCCAGTTTCGATGAGATCTAGAAGAGTTCTAAGATCTCCCACCATTCTAATGTCGGCATAACTTCTTGGGTTCCCAGTGGCTCTTTCCAGATTGGTTCTCATTGATGCAAGAATAGCTTTTTGACTTGATGAGTACGGAAAAGCTGATCCGGCTAAGGCACAATATACTTTTTGGTATATTCGCCTTTGGTTTCCGTAGAATTCGATTTCTCCCATTGGGTAGTTGGGTCTTTCTCGCTGTCGAGCTTCTCTGGTGAGTTGTTCTTGAAGCAGATCAGAGAATGCTCGAATGTTTCTCTGAAGAGTGCTAGGCTCTGGTTCTCCATAATTGGCGAGGTATGAATCGTAGTCTCGTATGATTGCCCTTATCATATGTCTCTGGGCGGTGTTGTAGTCGTTAGTTGACTCTTTGATAGCTTCTACGATGATTCGGACATCGTCGTATTCATCAATCATCTCGATCATGTCTTGATGACTATCTATTAGAGGAATTTCTAGTCTCTTAGTTGCGGGAACAGGGGAATTAGGGGGAGCAAGAGGTGTTGGCGGAATAGAGCGTTCATCAAGAGTGATGTTGACGTAATCGTCATCGCATTCACTGTTGCAGTCGGAGTCCTTGTCACTTGAATCGGGAAATTGGTGGAGTTCCTCATCTGAGGGTGCGTTGTTGAAGGGTCGAGAACTATCGATTTCGATGGTTCGGACTTCGGTTGTTATGTCATGAATGTTCTCTTCTGCAAAGCTTCCTCGTTGACATGCCTTGTATGCTGAAATTCTCTGTAGTAGTTTGGCATACTAGTCTGGTTGTGGTGATGATCGGAGTCCTTCTTCAAAGATTTCTATGTCTCGGAGTCGGGTTCTGGTGAAGGGTTTTGATGGATCGAGATAGGAATTTAGGATGTTTCCCATTATTTTAAGATGAGAGGATCTGAGCTCTTGACGGATGACTCCGTAATCAACTGATTCTTCATATGAAGAGCAATCATCGCAGTTTTGTATTCTTTTAACTTCGGCCATTTGTGGCGAATCAGTGTGATCTTCAACTTCTTCCATTTCTTCCTCTTCCTCTTCTTCTTCCTCCTCAGGATCAGATTCAATTTCTTCATCTGCTTCCTCGTATTCTTCCTCTTCTGGGACGTATTCGGTGTCAGAAATGAGAACTGATGATCGGGTGAATTGCGGTTCCTCCTCTGGTTCTGATTCATCATCGGAACAGACTTTTCCTGTGGATATAGCACAACATTCTTCCTCTTCTGGGGTGCATTCCGGTTGGTCGATTTTGTAAGTGATGCTTTCACCATGCGATCGTAAAACAATCGTGTGGTTATACACATCAATCACTGCTCTAGCTGTGTTCATGAATGGTCTTCTAAGGATAATTGGGATGTTTATGTCCTCGTGGATATCCATTCCCACGAAATCCGTTGGAAAGAAAAATTTGTCAACTTGAACAAGGACATTCTCAGCTATTCCCTTGGGTTATCTAACAGATTGGTCGGCTAGCTGGACGGTCATCTTAGTGGGTTTCAAGTTTTCAAGTTCTAGCCTCTTAAACAGGGAGTAGGGCATAAGGTTAATGCTGGCTCCTAAGTCGGCTAAAGCGCTCATATTTCCGGAATTGTAGATAGAACAAGGGAGTGTAAATCTACCATTATCTCCTAGTTTTTCGGGAAGGCTATTTTTAAGTAGGGCTGAAGTTTCAGAACTAAGGGGAATGTTGTTCACTTCAGGCAATTTATATTTGGTGGATAGCAATTTTCTAATATACTTGTTACGACCAGGAACTCTAGACATGGTATCAAGGAATTTTCCATCTAGCTTAAAGGATGACAGTTTCTTAGGTTGAACTTTAAGTCTAGCGGGGTAAGGGATTCTAACCTCTTTGTTCATTGTTTCCACAGATGGTATCTTGACCTTTGGTTCTTCCTTTACTGGAACAGCAGCAGGTGGAGTAGTAGCTGCTTCCTTGGATGTTGTAAGTTGCTTTGCTTCCTGAACATGCGGATTTTGAACCGTGTTGCTAGGCAAACTTCCTCGGGGTCTATTCTCAAGACGTTGTGCCAATTGTCCAATTTGAGCTTCCAAATTCTTTAGCACAGCCAATTGATTCCTCATGAAGAGGTCGGCTTGGTCTTTCCTAGCGGACGTCTTTTGGTTGAGCAGGTGTTGACCTTGCATGAATTGGGTGAAGGCGTCGTCTGAACTTGAAGCTGGGGCATTTGTCTTGGTGGTTTGTTCAGTGGTTTGGTTTGTGTCGAAAGTGGGTGCAGGAAGTGCAAGGGGTTGATTATAAGAAAGTTGTGATTGTTGTTGGTAGGGTGGATATCTAGGTGGGTATCGGGGTTGGTATGGTTGTTGGTTGTTTCTCGGCGGAAAGGGAGGTCCTCTAGGTTGGTTGTTGTTTTGGTTGAAACCGGGTGGTCGAGCTGGAAACTGAGCATAGTAGACGGTGACATCTGCTTCTTCGTATTCAACTTGGTATTCGCCAGATGGTTGCGGGTTGGTGCAGTGTTGACAGACTTGCACTTGGTGTACTTGGTGCTGTTGTTTCTTAAGTTCTCCAAACTGTTTGACGAGCGAGTCCATTTTCTCTGTTAATGCCTTAATTGCTTCGACTGGAATCGGGTTTGCAGCAGCGATAGGTGTGGAAGATGTTGAATGATCTCCAGAATTCCAATCGTGGTGATGCATAGTCATGTTTTCTATAAGTTTCCATCCTTCTTCGTCGGTCTTTGCCATGAAGCTTCCTTGTGCAGCAGTATCGAGGGTAGTTCGGTGGTTAGGATCTAAACCATTGTAGAAAGTGCACAATTGTGCAGACTTATCGAGTCGGTGATTAGGGCATTTCTTCAAGGCTCCTTTGAATCGTTCCCATGCGGTATATAATGACTCATCGAAAGGTTGTCGAAAGTTCATGATGTCATTTCGGAGTTTGGTTTGTTTAGAGGGCGGAAAGTACTTGGTCAGAAACTTTGTCGCCATCGCAGTCCATGAAGGGATAGAGCCGGTCTCTAGACCTTCAAACCATGTTTGCGCATGATGGGTGAGCGAATAAGGGAAAAGGTATAAACGGATTGTATCTTGGCCAATTCCGTTTTGCTTGTAGGAATTTGAGAGAGAGATGAACTTGTCGAGGTGAGAGTTTGGGTCATCACTGGGCAATCCATGGAATTGACAGTGGTTTTGGATTAGTTGGATGATGTGGTGTTTAAGCTCAAAAGATTGACCAGGGGTTTCAGGGTAGAGAATTGGTCCTCCTCTTCCTTCGATAGAGGGTTTGCTATTGTCAGCGAGAGTGATGCGTTCAGCCATTGCTTGCTTAAGTGCAGATTGCTTCTTTTCTCGTCGAATAGTGCGTATTATAAGTTCTGGATCGGGGAAGTTAAACAGTGGTGCAGATCTAGGGGAACAGGTCATACATTAAAAGAAAAGATAATAAAGAAAATGTTTTTGTGTGTTTTTTTTAGAAGGTTTTATCCTAAGGGTTTACTAGAATTGGGATTGGTTGGGCCTCTGTATCGGACAGTTAGTCTCCCCGGCAGCGGCGCCAAAAACTTGTTGCGCTCGTCTTTTTACGGACGGTCAACGGATGTTTAAAATTTATAATTGCTGGGGTCTAAGTGTGACTTACTAGTACTGAACCAAAGGGTTAGTAGGCGGTAAGTTGGACCTAGAGTCGTTCTTAAAGAGAAACTGAATTGAAACGGAGGTGATCCAATCAATCTTTCTTTTCTAGTAAATGTTTTTAAAAAAGAGTGCGTTGGGGGTTTTGGTTCAGTTAATTAAGTAAACTAAATAAAGCGAATAAAATGTAATAAGATGTCAGATAATGCAAAGTAGTATTTGTTGTGAGTTCGTTAGTTAATAATCATGGGATGATGACTTTTACAGGAAAATGATTAACTAAATTGGGTTGCTTATGAGATTCATTAACTTATGGTATAACCAATAGATTCCTTATTAGTCGGTTATCAACTAATATGTCACGAGGAACTAAGGTATCATGATTCTGACCAGACAGACAATGCTCAACTCTCCACACTCTCTTGTGAGGGAGTCAGTGGCCCATATTATTGAACGCGTTCGCTCGTGGGCGAAGGAATAGAGTAGCAAGTCCTTAACATGTCTAGCCGTTCTTAATACCACAATGATTATGAATCCATTAAACAACTAACTTAGAACTTGTGTCCGGACTTATTTAATCGATTTCTACCAATGAAACTTAAGCGTGATAAACGAGGGAAAGCATTTAGGTTTCTTGCATACCGTACTTTAGGTTTCATGGTTTTAGGAAAAAGTATCGGTTTAACTTGGATTTCAAACTTACCTTTCGTAATACAATTAACGAATCCCTAGGTTTTCGTAAATGATCATTTAGCCTATAGCCTACCTAATCTAATCTAATCTAAACTAAAACAACTAATTAAAATGCTGACGGCTTTTTACAGAAAGTCAAACCCAGACCATGTCGGAAAATGCTATGGTAGCTCACATCGTATTTAATCGTTTACCGATGTTTCCGTTGTGAGTTTAATTGCTTCGCGATGTTTACATGATAAGTACATTGTGATCGAAAGTGTACAATACTCATGGCAAGTCCACGTAATCACATTGCATTTTATAATGCATTTTATAATGCTTGCATGACGTTACAATTAAAAACATAGTTTTTACACAGATAACTATTGACCGAGTATTGAGGTTCGCGACTCCTCTTTACAAGGTTACAATCACGTTTGTTAATCGAAAGGCGAATGTAAGTTTTAGGTTTAAAATCACAAGATAAGTCCGTTCACAAAGTTTCCAATTTTATAACGTCGATCCATAATACAACTACCTTCGGTCGTTACCGGCTTCCATATATTTGTACTATGCTCAAAAGCATTTCCAATACTATACCGAGTAATCAGTCGAATCGGGGCCATCGTATTATTTCACGACGTATTTAAAGTCATCCCACAATTATATATACTAACTACATCACAACAAATACAATAGTAATCTACTCGCTAATCATGGCATAAACGATCTCTAACATAATTAAAGCAAACATATTTAATTAAGATAGATAAGGATAGAAATAACCGAGATTAATATGCGAGAAGGAATAGACTTGAATTAATGAGCGTAACTCCAAGCGTACACCAAAGATTACAAAACGTTCCTAGCTTTCTTTCTACTCTAAACAAAGTGCTAAACTAATCTAATGCTAAATTTAAAGTAAGAAAGTAGAATGAGAAAGTAAGAAAATAATATGACTAGTGCATATGGGACATTTTGAAATGGAGCCTTAAGCCTCCTATTTATAGGTGAGCTTTGGTTCACATTAGCACCAAGAGGTGCATGTTAGTAAAAGGTAGCCAAAAGGGTGCACCGGGTACCGTACAACACGAAAAGTAGGCGCACCAGGTACCAAAAGTTGCCAAAAATGGAAACCGAGGAGGGGCAAGGGTGGCCGGCGGCGGCGGTGTGGTGGCCGGCTGCGGCTGGCCCACCCCCACCCCGTTTCGCCGTCTTTTGCTTCGTTTCTCGATTCGTGCGTGTTTTCTTCGTTATGCGTCCGTTTGCGTCGATTCTTTTTTTGTTGGATTCGTAATTCAAAAACGAAGATTTTGACATATGATAGGCCCTGATATGAGGTTCCTAGCTCCAGATATTGCATACGAATCATTTGGATCTTCCGGCGGGCGTAGAATCTTCATTCTTTATCCGTTTTAGTCGATTCTTCTTCTGTTGGATTCGTATTTTGAAAACGAACATCTTGGACAGAATGGATGTTGGTGGAGGGAATTTTAGTCTTGAAATCTCGTTTTGATGCCTTGAATCTTCAAACGTGTGTGGAATCTTCGTTTTTCATCAGTTTTGCTTGATTTTTATCGTGCAACCTTCTTTTGACCATCTTGGCATAATGTTACTGATTTGTGCCATATTTGAGTGAAAATGCCAAGGATCGTTCTAGAATGAGAGAGATATCGGAAGTAAAACATGACTTTTTACGCGATATCAATATATTCAATCTACGCACTATTTACGGTTACATCTTTCCTTATCTATTATAATGCATGTTTATACTATTGTTATGCTAGATTTAGGATTTATTGCCATGATTAGTGAGTAGTTATATTGTGTGTTTGTTGTGATGTAGTTAGTCGTTAATTGGGATGATATCATTATGAAACAACAGAAGTAACGTTATACGGCTTTCATTTGTATAGCGTTGGAAGCACCAATGTGTGTAGTACAGAACGTGGAAGCTATGAAAGTCGTGGGAACAATCTATTGTGGATTACTGTTCCAAACTATTATATCTTATAAATGAAAATCCGGTGCTTTGATTACGTGTTTCATCTACGATTTTTAACCGCATATTCAACTAACGCCTTTCCACCAATAAACGTGGTTAAAACCTTTTGATAAAACGTCATATCGAGGGTAATTAATTATCTGTGTTTTGGTTTTAAAGCTGTGGAAATACTTTATCCGTATTGTACACCGTAAATAAACTCCGGATTAAATATCTGTGTTTAAATAACATGGTCTGGTTTTGAAGCCGTGGAAATACTGTTTTAAACAAGTATTGTACACTGTGAATAAACTAGGAATTTATTGGTTAAATATAAGTGAGGGCTGGTTAAAATCATAAATAGGGAATCTCTAATCTAAAATACAAACTTAGTTTATGAATCAGGAAAGGAAGACGAGGAATCATCTAGTATTCCAAATTTGTCTATCACCCCTGGATTCTACAAAAACCATTGATGGAAAGTAATCAAACACCAACCAAGTCTTAAACTTAAATGTTTTATTCAATTGATTATCAATGTGGTGTTAAGAACGGTCGGACCATTAGTGGGTCTGTTACTCTATGCATGAGCCCATGAATCTTCGTATTTCAGAAAAGGGCCACTGTTCCGTAACAGGGCAGTGTTGAGAGTTGAGCACCCTACTCCGATCAGAATCACGATAGCCTAGTTACTCAGTGACATACTGATTGAGCATTCAATCAGTAGGGTGCTAGTGCTTACACCATAAATACTCAAGACAAATAAAATACAAATCTTTAGAAAGACGTTTTCATAACTTAACTAAAACATCATCCCAATGCAAGGCTAACAAAGTCACAACAAACACCCCCTTTATCCTGACTGCTATCCCTTTATTTTATTTTATTGCTTAGTTTAATTTGTAGTATAACTTAGAAAACAAACAAAACAAAACCAATCTCCAACTACTTTCAAAACCCCCTTCACTAGCTAGATTCGGACATCTTGATTTCTCTGTTTCACAATACCGTTGGTTTTGAAGAACGACCCTAGGTCATACTTGTTGATGTACACCTTTAGGTTACATAGCACTAGTAAACTTAGGCCCCAGCATTTACAAATTTAAAACTCCACTGACACGTCGCCAGTAGTCGGAGCAACGACAGGGTAATTCCTTACCGACCTCTGGTGGCGCGTCAAGTTTTTGGCGCCGCTGCCGGGGAATCAACTGTAAGACTCAGAGGCGTCATGATGAAATTTCTTTCTAGTGAAACTTTAGGATGGTTTTCCCTTCTTAGACCCCTAAAAATTCTTTCAACCCTTCCTTTCCCTTATCCCGAAAACGATATCCTAACCATCCGGCAAGAAAAGTCATCACCTTCCCACAATCCTACAACCACCGCACGAGTAACTCTCGCTGATAGCAACAAACCCTCGATAGAAGTTCGAGGATAACCTATACGCTACCCGGAGAATGAAGGAGCATCATTCAAACTCAAGCACGACGTAGTGCAGCTGATCCTAAATCATTGCCAATTCAACGGACTACCGAACGATGACCCCTACTCCCACCTCAATAAATTTTTCACCCTATCCGACTCTTTCAAGCAAAATGGGGTTGAGCAAGATACAATCCGCTTATATCTGTTCCCCTACTCTCTTTCTCCTCACGCACAGACTTGGTTCGAGGAATTAGAGACCAACTCTATCTCCTCATGGGTGGAAATGGAAGATAAGTTCTTAACAAAGTACTTTCCCCCATCCAAACGAATTAAGTTAAAGAAAGACATCTTGAACTTCCAACTGTTTCATGATGAATCAATCTACAGTGCGTGGGAAAGATTTAAGAGTTGCTTAGAAGATGTACTAACCACCAAATCGAACGATCAACCCAGTTGTACACATTTTACAATGGTCTTGCACCGCATCACAAGCCAACGCTCGACGCCGCTGCTCGAGGCAACTTCACGATATGCACAGATGATGAAGCCTGGAATCTAATTGAAAGCATGACCATGAATTACAACGATTAGAACACTGATGAAAATTCATCATCATCGGCACCGCTTACCCTTCTCAATCCTGTGCAAACTGATGTGACACCCCTCAAAAATTTAATACGCATAGTATTACTTAATTCTTAATTAATTATAATTACGTACAAAACATTCGGAACGAACCTGAAAAAAATACGGACGTTGGTGAACTAAATTATTAAATAATAGGAAATTATTTAATAACATTATTATTTACTAAATATTATGTTGATAATATTTATAACGTATTTCGAATAGTATAAAACACGCCGTACGCGATGAAAACGCGCGAAACGCGCTCGACAACCCGACGAAACTCAAATGTATATTTTATAATTCAAAATAAATTATTTCGAATAAAGCTTGCAATAAAAATATTACGTTTTAAACCGATAACAAAAACGTGAGAATTTAACGTCACGCGATTAAACAACCGTATCACGAACACGCAAATCGAGACCGATTAATTAACGGAAAATTTTTATAAATGTTTTCAAGTATCTAGAGTAAATATGTCAAGTGAACATATTGAAATTTAATCGTCATTTAAAACACGTGTATAAAACGTTTAACGTCTAAAAATACGACTAAACGGACGAGGAAACGAATACCGCACGGAGCACGAAATTACGGAATATAATCTTGAGACTCCCACACCTTGTGGGGCCTCTCTTGGGCCGGCTCCCATGTGAAGGGGGGGAGGATGCCCCATCTTTTGATTCACCAACACTAAACTCCATCTTCACTTTTCACTTCACCACCATCATTTTCCTTTCACCCTCTCCAACTTCTCTCTCTTTCACTTCCATTTCTTCTCCAAAAATCAGTCAAGAAACCTCCCTCATATCATCATCATAATCGACATTCATCATCATCATCAAGAACAAGAACACAAGAGATTGGAGGCAAGTTCATCATCATCATCATCATTCTTCCTTGTTCTTCACTGTTGAGAACTGAGACACTGTTAGATTTGCTCAGAATACAAGTATTGTGCCGCTGTTAGAAGTACTACCACTGTTAGTAGTTGCCACTGCTAGTTAGTAGCTGCCGCTGTCAAGTAGTTTGTCTAACAGTGCCACTGTTAGTGTGTAGTTTGTATTTTGTATTAAGTACTCAACCACTGTTGATAATATACGAGTACTACCCCTGTTAGTGATATAGATAACCACTGTTGGTTAGATATAGTTGAATAGAGAGAATTATGGAATAGATATGATTCCATAATAGTTTGATTCTGTAAAGGACTCTATATGTTATAAATAGAGATCCTGTAAAACCCTAGAGGGTGACGAATTCATTCTAGTTATTAGCTTCAAGGTTGTAAACCCTAACACAAATTGTGTGTTCGTATTATTGTTAATAATATTGAAGCTTTTGGTTAGATATTCTGTTATATACAAGTTTGTTCTTCAAGTTATTAATAAACTATTCCGCAAGCTTATTAATAATCAATCAAAGTAATACATACTAAGATCTCTAGCTGGGATCATCAAGTGGTATCAGAGCTTGGTATTACTTTGATCTTGAAGAAGGTAATTAAATTTTGCAGCTTTTTCAACAAACAACAACATGTCTACTGAAACAATGGAAGGTATTCAAGCTACAAAAATCCCCATGCTCAAACCCGATGAGTTTGAGCTATGGCAGACTAGGATCAGACAATACATGTTGCTGACTGATTATATGATGTGGGAGGTGGTTACTAATGGACCAGTTTATGCTAAGGATGCAGATGGTAAAAAGGAAGAAAGACCACCACCAAAGACTGATGCAGAGAGAAAAGAAAGAGCAATAGAGTGGAAGGCATTAAGTACTCTACTTTTGTCTATTCCTAATGAGTATCAAAGGAAGTTTGAAAACTGTGAAGATGCTCAGGTTCTTATGCAAGCAATTGTTAAGAGATTTGGTGGTAATGATAACACCAAGAAGAATAAGAGATCTCTTCTCAAACAACAGTTTGAAAACTTTGCAGGTGTAAAGTCTGAAACTCTGACTCAGACTTTTGATAGATTTCAAAAGCTTGTGGGTGATCTTGAGAATCACAATGTTAAGGTTGATAAAGATGATTTGAATAGGAAGTTTCTAAGATCATTAGGCACAGATTGGAATATGTATACTGTGGGACTTAGACAAAGTGCAGATCTTGAAGAAAAGGAGATTGAAGATCTATACAATGATCTGAGGAACTTTGAGCCTGAGGTGATGGCTCTGAAACAGTCCAATAGTAGCTCTAACAATGCTGCTTTTGTGTCTGTTGGTGAATCTGGTAGCTGTAGCACATCTGGTGCTAATGATAATATCTTGGAAGCCTTCTTTGCGAGTCATGTTAATTCATCATTAACAACAGAGGATTTGGAACAGGTTAATGAAGAAGATCTTGAAGAGATGGATTTGAGATGGCAGATGGCTATGATTACTATCCGGGCAAAAAGGTTTATGCAGAGGTCTGGGAACAGAAACTTCACTTACAAGAGAGATGGTGTAGCTGGATTTGACAAGAGCAAGGTGGAGTGCTTCAACTGTCACAAGATGGGACACTTTGCTAGAGAATGCAAGAGCACACAGGCTGGAGGATCTCAGAATGGTATTATGAGAAATAGTTCTGCTCCACAAAGAAGATTGGTACCTGTTCAGAACACCACTTCTGATTCATTGGTTGCACAAGATGGGATGGGAGGATTTGACTGGAGTGACCAAGAAGAGCTTGTAGTTCAGAATCAAGCTTTGATGGCTGTCACAGAAGAACCAGAGCCTTCAGACATTCCATATGAGGTACAATCTAAATTATGTTCTCCTGCATGTAAGAAAATGGTTAAATTTTATAGGGATCATAATCTGGTTGTGTGTAATGAATTAAAAGCTTGTGTGGAAAAGAGTCAACATTCAACTTTAGCCATTGAAAACTTAGAAAGACAGATAAAAGCTTTTGAAAAGAATGAATCACAATTTCACTTAGATATTAAATATCTGAATTGGGAAAAGAAAGCTTTACAAACAAAAGTTGATATGCTAAGTGCAAAGTTGGCTGAGGCAATTTCTGATAAAGAGTCAATAAAATTGAAAGTTGATGAATTGGAAAATGCTTCAAAAGGTGTTCAAAACTTAATCAAGTCTCAAATTCATGATAAATTAAAACTTGGATTAGGTTACAACCTTAATGCTGTACCCCCACCTTATAATCATACTTACTTCCCATCTAAGCTTGAGTTTGACTTAGAAAAACTTAAGGTAGGTGTGTCTGAGGAGGTTAAAAAGGTAGATCCAGTTGTTAATTGTGATGATAATGTGAATTTTGATAAAGTTGAGGTATCTGATTGGACTGAGGAAGATGAGAGTGATAGTGATAGCTCATCTAGTGGTAATTCTGTGGATGATTGTGTTAAGCCTATTACTGGTCTAGTTTCTGAACTAAATAGTACTAAACTAGAAGAGGGTAAAAAGATGTTTGTTGAGAAGGCAAAGGCTCAGTTAGATCAATTTAGAAAATCCAATAAATCTAGATCTGGTCTAGGTTATGTGCACAAAAGAGTTAATCCTGAATCAAAAGATAAGTCAAAAGATAAATCTGAATGTGAAAAGTGTGCATGTAAATCAAACAGGTCTGATTTAATTTCTGCAAATAATGCAAATAGATCCATTTCCAGGGGTAATCAGAGAAATTGGAACCAATTGGTTTCACAAAGGTTGGGTAATGGGTTTGAATGTATGAAAAGAAAGGCATGTTATATATGTGGCAGGTACAACCATACTCAACAGGACTGCTACTTCAATCCTAATAATAATAGGAACAGAGGTACAAGTCCATTGTTGAAAAACAAGCCAAACAGAGGCAAGGCTGCAACCACTGTTAATGATGCAGCAGTGCCACTGTATAAGGCTAACAGAGGCATGAACAGAACAGGGGAAGGCTTGGCCACTGCTAGGCATGCTACCTCTGCTAGTGTTAAGCATTCCAAAAGAATGTTTACACCAAGTAGAGCTACCACTGCCAGGCTTATCAATACCAATTTGAAAGTGACCACTGTTAAGCTTATTGCCCCTGTTAGGTCAAAAATTGATTGTTTTTGGAGACATAAAAATGAGTGTAAATCTGAAGTGTCCAAAACCAATGCAGCACTGAGATCAATCACTGTCAAAAGGGTTGATGTCAAAGGTGCTCATGGGAAACCCAAAGCCAAATTGGTTTGGGTTCCCAAGAAAAACTAATTGTTTTTCTCATATATGTGCAGGGCAAGCCACCAAGCTTATGGCATATTGATTCTGGCTGTTCAAGACACATGACTGGAGACAGGAAAAAGCTACAGGACTTTAAAGCGTTTGATGGAGGAGATGTAGCATTTGGAAGCAATCCTAAAGGAGGTAAAATCACAGGTAAAGGTAAGGTAAAAAGCAGTAAGCTCACTTTCAATGATGTTTATTATGTTGAGCAATTGAGATACAATTTGCTTAGTGTGAGTCAAATCACAGATAAGCAAAATCCTGTATATTTCACTGACACAGAATGCCTTATACTTTCTGAAAAACTCAAAATACCTGAAGATAAGATTTTAATGAGAGTTCCAAGAAAGGATAATGTATACTGTAGTGATTTAAACAAGATGGAATCTCAAAATGTTAACTGTCTCATTTCTAAAGCTACTGTATCTGAATCTGAACTATGGCATAGGAGGATGTGTCACTTGAATTTCAAGACCATGAATAAACTTGTTAGGAATAAGCTAGTGAGAGGCTTACCTGAAAAGTTATTTGAATGTAGTGACCACTGTGTAGCATGTCTCAAAGGCAAGCAACACAAGACCTCTTATAAGACCAAGCTTGTGAATACCAATACCACTCCCTTACACCTGTTACATATGGATTTGTTTGGCCCTACCAATGTAGCTAGTCAAGGGAAGAAATCTTACTGTTTGGTAATAACTGATGATTACTCTAGAATGAGTTGGGTGTTCTTTCTTAGGACTAAGGATGAGACAGGTGAAATACTTAGATCATTCATAACTAGGATTGAGAATTCAACTAATCAAAAGGTTAAGATCATCAGGTGTGATAATGGGACAGAATTTAAGAATCATGAGATGAATAAGTTCTGTGAGGATAAAGGTATAGAAAGACAGTATAGTTCACCTAGGACTCCACAACAAAATAGAGTAGCTGAGAGGAGGAATAGGACACTAATTGAGGCTGCTAGAAGCATGCTAGCAGATGCTAAACTTCCAATGTCCTTTTGGGCAGAGGGAGTTAGCACAGCTTGTTATGTTTTGAATAGGATTTTGATTATTAAACCTCATAACAAGACACCCTATGAGTTATTCTTTAAGAGAAAACCTTTGGTTAGCTTTTTAAAACCATTTGAATGTCCTTGTACTGTCTTAAATACCAGAGATCATCTTGGTAAGTTTCAGAGTAAGGTAGATGAGGGTGTATTTGTTGGATACTCTATTCAAAGCAAGGCTTATAGAGTATTTAACAAAAGGACTAGGATCATAGATGAGACCATGGATGTGACCTTTAATGAACATACATCAAATGTAGAAGGAAAAGGTCCAGAAGTTTTGTTTGATATTGATGCACTAACCCATGCTTTTAGATATCCAGATTTGTCTATTAGTGCAGATACAGATGCAGGTACAGATGCAGGTAATGATGCAGGTAAAGATGGGCTTTCAAGCACAAGTCAGACTAAAAAGGATGACTTGCAGTATGTATTGTTTCCTATTTGGTCTCCAGATCCTCCAGAAGCATTCCAGTTAGAGCAAGATGAACCTTCAGATGATTCAAGTGGGTCAAGTAGCAAAAATGGTTCAAAGGATGAAGATGGTTCAATTCCAACAGAAAATCAACCATTTACTTCAAAGGGTTCTCATATAGTTTCAGAGCATGATTCAGAAGGAGAGCCCGATTCTCCAAAATTTGTTGAACAAAGTCCTCCATTTCAAGTTTTGGAAAGGACTTCTTTGTCAGATTCTGAAGCAACTCCAAAGCCTTCACAAGAAAGAGAAGAAAGAAATTCTTACTCAGAATCTGAAATAGATAATCTTTTGGGTCCAAATTTGGAAAGAGAACTGCTTGATACATCAACATCTAAGTATCTGGTTCACAAAGATCATTCTTTGGATTTGGTCATTGGTGATATTAATTCATCTGTTCTGACCAGACAGCAGTCAAAGGTCAGCGAAGAAGATTTACATACTTCATTATATGTTTGTTTTCTTTCTCAGATGGAACCAAAGAAGGCAGTGGAAGCTCTCAAAGATCCAAGTTGGATAGAGTCAATGCAAGAAGAATTGTTGCAGTTTAAACTGCAAGATGTATGGGATTTGGTTGATCTACCAAAAGGAAAGAGGGCTATAGGCACAAGGTGGATCTTCAAGAACAAGAGAGATGAAAGAGGTATAGTGATAAAGAATAAAGGAAGGCTGGTAGCACAAGGGTATACACAGGAAGAAGGCATAGATTATGATGATGTTTTTGCTCCTGTTGCTAGAATAGAAGCTATTAGGTTATTTTTAGCTTATGCATCTTATCAGGATTTCAAAGTTTATCAAATGGATGTGAAGAGTGCTTTTCTTCATGGTCTAATTGATGATGAGGTGTATGTATGCCAACCACCAGGGTTTGAAGATCCAACATATCCAGATAGAGTGTGCAGATTGAAGAAAGCGTTGTATGGGCTACATCAAGCACCAAGAGCTTGGTATGATACACTATCCGAGTATCTTCTCAAGAATGGATTCAAGAGAGGTACTATTGACAAGACTTTGTTTACCAAGAGGGTTCAGAGAGATATATTGTTGGTACAGGTTTATGTTGATGATATTATTTTTGGTTCAACTAGGGACTCATTGTGCAGAGAGTTTGAGAGTTTAATGCATAAGAAATTCAAGATGAGTTCCATGGGTGAACTCACTTTCTTTTTAGGATTGCAGGTTAAACAGAAGTCAGATGGAATCTTTATTAACCAAGGAAAGTATGTGCAGGATATTCTGAATAAATTTGATTATAAAGATGGGAAGATAGCTAGCACTCCTATGGAGGCACACAAACATCTTACTTCTGATCCTGATGGAGAAGAAGTAGATGTGCACTTGTACAGGTCAATGATTGGTTCTTTGATGTATTTAACTTCATCTAGACCTGACATTATGTTTGCAGTGTGTCTTTGTGCTAGGTATCAAACCAATCCAAAGCAGTCACACATGTATGCTGTGAAACGGATCTTTAGATACTTGAAAGGTCAACCTGATTTGGGACTTTGGTATGCTAAAGGATCAGATTTTGAGCTTAAGGCTTTCACAGATAGTGACTATGGTGGTGAGAACATGGATCGAAAATCCACCAGTGGAGGATGTCAATTTCTTGGAAATAGATTAGTGTCATGGCAATGTAAAAAGCAGACCACGGTTTCCACTTCTACAGCAGAAGCAGAATATGTTGCAGCATCAAGTTGCTGTGCACAGGTTCTTTGGATTCAGAATCAAATGCTGGATTATGGTTTGACTTTCATGAACACTCCTATTTATATTGATAATACTTCTGCTATTAGTATCATTCAGAATCCAGTTAAGCATTCAAAAACCAAACACATTGAGATCAGATATCATTTTATACGAGATTGTTATGATAAAAGATTGATTCATATTTTTAAAATTCATACTGATAATCAACTTGCAGATCTTTTTACAAAAGCATTTGATGTAGGAAGATTTACATTTTTGATAACTAATATTGGTATGATCAATCTCACGTAGTGTTTTGGTCTGGATTTGATACTAACAGGGGTAAAATATATTGTATGTGACAGGGTCAGGTGTTGCCACTGTTAGCTTCATCATGATAACAGATGGTGCCACTGTTAGTTTACCTTTGCCACTGTCAATGTATTTTAAACCCCTGCTGTATATGTGTGTAATTTAACCCCTGCTAGTTGTTTTTCTTAGTTTAATATTGCAGGTTTCAGCCACTGTCAAGAGACATCACTTGAGCTGGAATTTAATGTTTTATTTGTTTCTTCTTATTTTTTGGTTAAAAAATAAAAAAATAAAAATAAAAAAAAAATAAAAAAAAAATAAAAAAAATTCGTTGTCTAACTAAGATAAGTTTATGCCCCTGTTAGTTCTAAGTTGGCGTTTCCTTTGTCGGATGCCCCTGCTAGACTATCAGCCGCTGCTAGCTTTGTTAGATGGTTAGAAAGGGTTGACTATAAATTGACCAAGTGAGGTACCCCTGTTGGGTTTGTTTGTAAATTGTGCCCCTGTTGGGTATAATCAGCAGTGCCACTGCTAGTTCTATTTTTAGGGCTTGGCACTGTCATCAAATAAATACTCAAATACTTCACTTTTTCAATTACGCTTTCAAAATTTTCAAAACCCTTCAATAATCGCTCTCGCTTTGAGTTGTTTATTGTAATTCACTCTTCGTTCGTTCATCAATTACATCAATGGCATCTTCATCTGATTCTGATCATTCTACGCTAAGTGTTCATTCTGAACACAATATGAGGGCTTTCTTGAATAAAGAACTTGCCGATGAGTATTTTCACCCTATTATTGATTTCTTGAGTAATTGTCCAGTTACACATGCCCTTACTGTTTGTCCACGATTAATTCGATCGCATATTCAAGAATTCTGGCAGAATGCAAAGGAAGGGAATGTTAATGGCATTACTCACATTCATTCCACTGTCAAGGGTAAGAAGGTAATGGTTACTGAGATTGTTCTAAGAGAGCTTTTACAGTTTGATGATGAAGGTGGAATTCTGGAATTATCGAGAGAAGATTTGTTTAAAGGCATTATGGATATGGGGTATGAAGGTTCAGGAAAGACAAGATCAGAATATACTTTCTTGAAGTCATGGTTTTGTCCTCAATGGAAGTTCTACATTCATACTTTTCTGGTATGTTTGTCTCAAAAGAGAACTAGTTTTAATGAATTTAGTTCTACTATTGCATATCCTATTATCTGCTTGGCACAGGGTATTAAATTTAATATATCTAGATTTATCTTAGATAATATGGTTAGGAATGTAAAGGGTGATACATTCGTTATGTACCCTAGATTTGTTCAGCTTTTATTGAATAATCAATTGTCAAATCTGCCAGCAGAGGATAGTGTGATTGTTAGTTCTACTCTATCTTTGAGGACTATTAAGGCTATGAATCAGTATCAGAATGCTTTTTCTAAGAAGGAAACTGCATTATTTTCTACAATGCTAGTTACTCCTTCTGCCACTGGTGGTGTATTACCAACACCATCTGGACCAAATGATGACAGACCAACAACACAAGTTGGTTCTGAACACACATCAGGAGGTGGCATCAAAAGAAAACAAGGGAACAAACAGCCTACCCAATCTAAAGCCAAGAAATCCAAGAAGGCTACACAGGCTATGGAGATTCCTGTTTCTCCACAGTCTCAGTCAACTGTCCCAACACAACAGGTGAACATACTTGATGAAAATGTTCATTCTGGAAGGGCTGCCACTACTGTTTCTAGCCCACTGGCAGGGCAGGATAGTGGTAACATTAATCAGACCCAACCAGAGGCAACTATGTTTGATGAACCTATGGGTGATGATTCAAATGTAGGTCCCAGTACCAATAACCAAGGGACATCTGCAGTGGCAGATGTGGGCAAGGATTCAACTAAGAGGTCACACTCTAATGTTGATGAGCCTAGTGATACTGATGAATTGACGATTTCCTATCTTGTACATGATATCAATAAACTGTGGAGCAAATATGAGAGGGAAAGGGCTTACAGAAAAGAGGCTCAACAGAAAATTCAAGCTCAGGATGAGTTAATTGCTAAGCAGAAGGAGATCATTGATCATCAGAAGGCAGAGTTGCTTGATGTGCAGAATAGATTGGTAATGCTTGAGGAGGCTGTCAACAATATTCTTCTACCTGCGAATAAGTTAAAGGAATCTTCAGGCAAGGGGGAGAAGAAAGCAGATGATGATAATATGCCTGAAGATGATGGTTCAAGAAAAGCAGGTGATGATGATGATGATGATGATTCACATGGACCTCATGATGATATGAGTGGAGCAATGATAAATATTGATGAGATGCATGATGATTCTGCAGCTACAGAGGTGCTTGAGCTTGATGATAATACAGTTGAGATGGATATATGTGAGCATAATGAGGCACAATCAGAAGACACTGTGGAGTTAGTGTTTGATGATAAAGATGATGATTATGTGCAGAGCAGGGATAAGGCTGAGGAGGAGCTCAATGTCTCTGATTATGTGATACATGAAAGTTTAGATGATGAGATGGTAAATGCTGCAGATGACAGAAGAATGGTGGTATATACTGGTGAAGATTCTTCTGAAAATGTTAATACAAGTGATGGTGCAGGAGCAGAGCAGACTGATGAAACAGATGAAACAGTTTATTAGGTATTTCCATTGAATAAAGGGTTGCCTGAGAAAGCTGCACTTAGATTATATTTTTGGGATGTGATGGGTGCTAACCTGGAAAATAAGAAAAGAGTCAGTTTCAGTGATAGGCCAGTGTATGAGGTGGTTGATGATGTTGAAAAAGAGATGAAAGAAGGAGAAGTTGAGATTAAGGGGGAGCAATCAAAGTCAATTGATGAAGAGAAGAAGTTGCAGACCTTTACAAGAAAGAAATCTATTCCCAGAAGAAAGCCAACTAATACTTTATCTCCTGTCAAAACTTCTACCACTGTTGTCACAATTTCAACCACTGTCAACACTAACACTACCACTGTTACATCTACCCCTGTTAGTACACCAACACCTACCACTGTTGATACACCAATCACCACTGCTGTCATATCAACCCCTGTCACAACTACCACAACAACAAGACCAAGAGAGGTACCTGTTACAATAAGAGAACCAACTTCACCACTCAAGTCTGAGTCTAAATTGCCTCTGATTGATCCAAAAGACAAAGGTAAAGGAAAGTTAAAAGAAAAATAAAAAGTGAAAGAAATTAAAGAACCTCATCTTGAGTCTCATGATATGCTAAGGATGCAAGTAGAAGAAAGGGAAAGGTTGATAAGGAGAGCTGCAGAAGCTAAAGCTGAAGAAGAGGGTGATGATGTTAAAATGATTTTGGATGATCTGAGTGTAGTGACTATTACACAGAAAGCTGCAGAGATTGTTAAAGAAAAGACTGCACAAGGATTAAAGCTTCCTGCTCAGAGAGTTCATGATTATTTAAAGAAGAAGAAAGGTAATGAAGAGGAAGAGTTATCTTCTGGATTTTTGTTGATGAAAAGGTCAAATGAGGAAAGGGCTAGAAAGAAAAAGCAAGAGGAATTAGCCAAGAAGAGGAGTAAACCTTTACCATATGCTGAAAGGAGAAGACAAATGATCAATGCTCTGTCTGAAAATTATGCCTCAGCTAAAATTGTTAAAGGATGGAATATGCAGAAGCTGGAACAGGCATATGATAGGTATATGGGAAGAGATGATGAGTGGACCAAGAAATTGGAAGAGAATAGGCATTTGAATGCATTGATGAAGGAGAAGAAAGAAAAGGCAGATAGGGAAATGGTAAAGTTTTTGAAAGAAGAAGAAGAAAGAAGAGAAAAAGCAGCTGCTGAGGCAGCAGAGAAAGCCTTAGAGGATAAGCAGAATGAAGTCAGAAGAAATTCATGGAAAAATCAGATTTCTAAAGACAATGTTATTCCTGACATTCCAAGATTTGATCCAGAGCTGAAAAAGAGAATCAAGATTCTGACTGATAGCAAGGAGATTTCTGAAGGACCAAGAAAGGCTAGAATTATAAATTGGGAAGGAGTAGCAATTGATTATGGTTTCAGAAAAATGATCCTTGAGATCAAGATTGAAAGGGAAAGAGGATTTGATGATCATGTTGGGAGTATGATTGATTTGCTCAGAATCTGTACAAGAGATGATCTTATGGAGTTGTATCAAGTGAGCAGAATCAGGAATAGAAAGAACTCTGAGGCTGTGATTGAAAGACAAATGATGGAGTTATTGCAAAGCATGTTTGAACCAGCCAGCATGTATCATTTATTCTTTCACTGTTATCAAAGGGTTATAACCTGGAGATATTTTGCCAGAGCTGGAGTACACATGGTAGTATTTAACAATGGGCAGGTGATCTACATGTTTGATGATCGACACTATGTGCTGGGAACAGGGCTGCTGAATAGATTGGTTGATTTGAAGTTATCTACAACCATCATTACTGAAGGAGCTTATAGAGCTTTATACATGGTGTTCAATCAACTGCATAAGAGGCAAACGATGAAGGAGATAGAAGAAGAAAAGAAGGATTGAAACTTGAATCATTACTCTGAATGATCAAGTTTAGGGGGAGATTGTTGAGAACTGAGACACTGTTAGATTTGCTCAGAATACAAGTATTGTGCCGCTGTTAGAAGTACTACCACTGTTAGTAGTTGCCACTGCTAGTTAGTAGTTGCCGTTGTCAAGTAGTTTGTCTAACAGTGCCACTGTTAGTGTGTAGTTTGTATTTTGTATTAAGTACTCAACCACTGTTGATAATATACGAGTACTACCCCTGTTAGTGATATAGATAACCACTGTTGGTTAGATATAGTTGAATAGAGAGAATTATGGAATAGATATGATTCCATAATAGTTTGATTCTGTAAAGGACTCTATATGTTATAAATAGAGATCCTGTAAAACCCTAGAGGGTGACGAATTCATTCTAGTTATTAGCTTCAAGGTTGTAAACCCTAACACAAATTGTGTGTTCGTATTATTGTTAATAATATTGAAGCTTTTGGTTAGATATTCTGTTATATACAAGTTTGTTCTTCAAGTTATTAATAAACTATTCCGCAAGCTTATTAATAATCAATCAAAGTAATACATACTAAGATCTCTAGCTGGGATCATCATTCACCATTTCTTGGTATGAATGACCACTCTCTCTCTCCAAAATGCTTGCATGTTACTGATTTTGATGTTTTATAGTTCCCTTAACTTGATTATGTCCAAACTTGATGTTAAAAATCGTTTTTATAAAACATATATAAACATGCATAATCTGTCCCAGAAAAGTCAGTCCAATAAATCGACCATAACTTGAGTTCAAGGTGGAATTAGACCATGAAACACATACCAGAATCTTCATATGGAAAAGCTCTACAAAAAGTTGTTCTTTGGCTCCTTCCAGAAATCTACAAATTTTTAGTTATAACCGGATCTTTGAGACTGGTCTGATTTTGTTCGAAAACTGAGTTCGGTTCTTATGCGGAATTATTTAACTAACAAATAATTACCGGAAAAACTACATAATGAACTAGACACATAGAGGATCAGTTGAGAATTTTTGTGAGAATTGATGTGGATTAGAAAGTGTAGAAAACTTGTGGCGAAACAAACCGATAATTCCAAAAATGTAAAACTTTGAAATTTTAAGATGCGTTTTAAAAACCGACACTTCGGGATAACCCCGACACGAACCGACAATTTTTATAAACTTTATGAACCATTTTAAGACTTGGGTAAAAGTCTCGGGTCAAACCGAGGACGTTTGACCACAATCCCGAACTTAGAAAACTAGTCAGATTCTAGTGTCGCTACGGGCCCAAATCCGATAGCGACACTAGCCCAATGTCGCCAAATCAAATCGTGTGACACCTTAGCGACACTAACCGAATGTCGCTACTATAAATTGAATAAACCTAATGTCGCCATAATTAATTTCAGTGTCGCCAAACTAGCAACACTACTTCTTGTGTCGCCAAAATTGACTAAGTGTCGCCAAACTAGCGACACTCAACATTGTGTTGCTACTTACAGACTTGGGAAATATTTTTAAGGGTCGAACACTTACTACATTCAAACTTTATATGGTAATACTTTTACATGATATACATATACTCTGTTAAGTATACAATACAATGAAAACATATAATAATAATACTTCCGAATTATTATTACAAACTGTCACCAACGGGTCGTACATGTTTTCAAAACTATAAACCTAAACGACAAACGAATACTTTGGACATATCTAGTTGAGCGAACACTAGCATGGATGGTCGACTAAGACATCCACTTACTTATACTTATAATCTCATACGTTTAGGACGTTAGGAGATTATCGACCTGAGACATATTTGCACTAGAGATGCTAGCAACCACAGGTGAGTTCACAGCTCCTACTTTTACTATTTTCAATGCTTCTTTAACAGGGGTGAAGGACATAGCTACTACTTTACTGTTTTAATACAAACGTACAACGATTATTATAAATGCTTTCATGCTTTAAACGAAATGTTTACGATTTACTCATACTATTACAAACTGTTTACTTATGGAACGAGGATTCATACTATTACTTGAACTGTTTACGAAATGACTTTTCACACTATTTTGGGAACATGACAATGAATCTTGGTACGGACCTAGGTTTATGAGAGGTAGTTGTAGTACACAAAAGTCCCAGTGTACGCAGCCTATAACCATTAGCTAGGTGATTCTAGCCACTAGATATACGGATAGTATGTGACACCCTGCAATTTCGACATAATTATAAACGTTAATTGCACGCATTTTTAGGCTAATTCCCTACCTTGAGTGAATTCACAACGCATTTTAGAGGTAAGTCTAGCAAAGCCCAACTAGTTAATACGCATGATATTACATTTTTGTAATTAGTTGTAATTACGTACGAAACCATTGGAACAAACGCGACAAAAATATACGACTGTTGGTGAACAAAAATTATTTAATAAAACGAAATTATTAAATAACATTATTAATTATTAAATATTACGTTGATAATATTTACAAAGTATTTTGCAACGTATAAACATTCATCTCGTAAACTGAAACGAAACAAAGTTAAAATTTTATAAACTTAACTAAATTCCTTCTATAAAATATTTCAACCAAAAATATAAGCGAATACGTATTTAAATATTTATCATTTAATATATATTAACATTTAACGATTGGGTAAACGAACACCGCACGGATCGCGAATACACGGGACTAAAGATGGAGACCCACACCTCGGTGGGCCCCCACCAAAATCAGCCAAAAGGAGGGGGGATCCCACCCCTTTCCTCATTCAACATCATCACCATCTCATCTCTTCTTTCTCTCCTTCTTTCCTTTCATCCACCACCACCACAAACCACCACCTTCCATCACAAAATAACACCCTCAAACGACCTTATATCACCACGCTCATTTGGAGAAAAAGAACCACCTCGCAACGATCTACAATCCTATCTTTTCGGATTCCTCCCGCATTAACTTTGTAAGATCCCGACATTTCGTAAACTTTTAGATTTCGAAGTTTCATTGTATATTTCATGTTTAGTGTACTTAGATCATCATGTTTGAGTGTTTTATACAACCGAAAATGTCCAAAATCGAGCCGAAAACCCGTTTTTGTGAGATGTTCGTCGAACAGTGGTAAGTGACGCATAGAGCCCAAAAGCAGTGTAGCGACACTTAAGTGACGCATTAAGTGTCGCATAAAACCCTAATCTTGCGTCACTTCCCTAAGTGACGCCAAAAACCCTCTTTTCCCGACACTTCCATGCGTCACTAACTTAAGTGACGCATATACTCGAATACTGATTTAGACCCGACACTTGTACCCGTCACTTGTTTAAGTGACGCCCCATATGTGTCACTTCCTCGAGTGACGCTAATAATTCAGAACTTATCATTGTATGCGGCACTTCCTAAGTGTCGCTAACCCAAGGCAAGTGACGCCTCAAGTGAAGCTAAAAACAGAAAGTTTACAACTTTTTCACTAAGTGTTGAGACTGAGATTTTACCACCTGGTTTTACTCCGAAATGAAATTTCGAATGCATTTTCACTACAGCAACATAACAGAAATAATAATTTTCCAAGCTGACTTGGCAGCTCGACCCCAACCAGGGGCTCTGCCCCTTGGACCTCGCTACCAGGGGCGCTGCCCCCGGACCCCCGTACACAATTTCATACTTTATAACAATACAATGAAACAAACATAATTATACTCCTGAAGTTATGATTTTAAACTATCACCAACGAGTTTTATACATTTTCACAACTATAAAATACAACCGTACGTATTTAACAAACACTTTGGACATAACTTGGTTGTACGAACACTAGCATGGATGGTCAACTACGACATCCACATACTTATTAAATCTCATACGTTTAGGGCGTTAGGAGATTCAGGATTATACTTGGGCTTTAGGATTTGCTAGCACTCAAACATATTCAACTCAACAGGTGAGTTCACAACCCCTACTTTTACTGTTTTTAACTGCTTTTGAACAGGGGTGGAAAACATAGTCAACGCTTTTGCTACATGAGCAAACTTTTATATAACTATTGTGTTATACATTGTACGATTGCCATAACTGCTTTTACTACATGATTGTATACGTATTTACTCGAACGATTAGAGTACTTTGAACTGTTGTGCAAACTAATGCCTATGAAATAACATTTTCATACTATAAACTAAAACAAATGTGGTGAACTATTTGACAAACCGTTTTACTAGACCGGAGAACGACCGGTAAACTGTTTTGTTTGGACGGGAGAACTACTCGTGCGTATTTAGCCGGAGAACGACCGGTACCTTTTATGAAAATGCTGGAGAATGACCAGCAACGTATTTTAGTGCCACAGAACGACTGGCCAAGTGGACGGGAGAACGACCCGTGCGTTTTGGATGGGAGAATGACCCATGCGTCTTTAGACTGGAGAACGACCGGTACAGTGTCTAGCTGGAGAACGACCAGCAGTGTTTGGACGGGAGAATGACCCGTGCGTATCTAGACCGGAGAACGACCGGTAAACTGTTTTGTTTGGGCGGGAGAACGACCCGTGCGTATTTGACCGGAGAACGACCGGTACTGTTTGTAAAACGCTGGAGAACGACCAGCAACGCATTTTAAACTGTGTTTTGGGTAACATCCCAACGTAAACTGTGCTTTGGGTACATCCCAATGTAAACCGTATTTTGGGCAGACATCTCACATAACTTGTATTTGGATGACATTCCACTAAACTTATTCAACTGTTATGGCAATAACTATTGTGAACATATTTGGTTTAACAACTGTGATTACAACCTTGATCCAACTATTGCAAACATAAAACCTGTGAATTCACTCAACCTCGTTGTTGACTTTTACTATGTTTTTCAGGGAATTAGCTGCACACGTAAGGACCGCCTTCACAAAAGGAACCTAGGCGACCCTTGAAGATTTAGGATGCCAACTTTTTGAAACATATGGATTTCTTTTGTATAACTAATCTGTTTTTAGTCATATTTACGAAATCCACTTTTGTACAATGTAACTACTTATGCGATTCGATGAATCGTAAACTTTGTGACTATTACTCTTGGCATCTTAATATATATGTTCTGTTGTAATCATATGCTCTGATACGTATGCATGTACAATGTAAATGTGGCATCCCCAGCTTATACCAATGCTTCCGCTAAACGAATTTAGGGGTGTTACATAGTACTATCGAGTTGACAGCCCTCCCACTATTATAACTTGTTGGTCACGCCAACCGCACGATGGCAGTCATAACAAGGAGCGTATATTTAAAATGTTACTGTGGCAAAAACGTTAAACGACTTGGATTGGTTATAGCACTAGGGGTCGTTACTATAACTCATAAGGTCTAGCTAACCTTTGAGCGATCACCGTCTATGTCTCCCTACTATTATGAACATTTTTGGAAATAACATTTTTCCTACGATTAACTACATAGGAATGCGTTCCTACTATTTATACAACTGGATTGGTTTTCCCAACGTATACCATACGATGTGTTGACATCACTAAAACGAAATGATGTGTTGACATCACTAAAACGAAACGATACTTTTGGGTAACATCCCAACAAAACGATACTTTTGGATGACGTTTCAACTAAAACGAAACATTGTTTGACTTTTGAGTCAACAAACTTACAAACAAGATGGTTTAACGAACTATACTCATAAACTTAAAACCTGTGAATTCACTCAACATTTTTGTTGTCTTTTTGCTATGTCTTTCAGGAAACTAGCAGCACCAGTAAGACTGCATACATTCTGGATTAGGCGACCCACGAAGAATTAGGATGCCACGTTTTGGAACACTAAGGATTTCTTTTGTATAATTGTTTTCCATTAGTCATACTTATGAAATCCTCTTTTGAAATATGTAATTATTAACTATTTATATCTTACAAATACTATTCCTGCGGCTCTAACGAGTTGTAGCTTTTTGTAAAATATTTACTTAAATGGCATCTTAATTTACTGTTCAGCAATAATCATATGCTCTGATATGCGTGATTGTCCAATGTTTTCGTCGGCGCCCCCGACAACACTAATGCTTCCGCTAACCGCGATTAACAAATTTGGGGGTGCGACAACTGAGGCGATCAAATCTCTGATGGAACACATCGGAACACTAACCGAGGAAATAGGAAAGCTGAATAAACCTCCTCTACATGTCTACCATATTCAGTCCTGTTGGAAGTGTACCAATCCACAAGCTACGAACCCTGTTGATGGCACAGCCTACTATGACCAGTTCCGAACTCATCCACGTCTACCTGATTATACTCAAACTTCTCCTCCTCGAACCAACCAATACCTACCAGTTCAACCACCCAACCAATTCCAATACCTAACCTACCCACAACAACCACAACTCAGTTATAACCAACCACCATTGCTTCCTGGAACCACACCTGAAATGATCCCATCTTATAAACCTACTAGGCCAATTGCAAGTCTAGACGACACCCTCATACAAATCATCCAAACGATTACGGCTAGACAAGACCAAGTTGATCTCTTCTTAAGAGAACAGCTAACCTTACTGAATAGTCTTGTGACCCAAGTAGGTCGACTAGCAGAACGTATCGACACTAGATCACAGGGTAGTCTGCCTAGTAATACTTGTCATAACCCACATACCGAAGAAGCCAGCCAAGTAACCAACCAAGACTCCAAGGTGGCACCGAGCCAACCTTCAGTTTTTTCTCCGGTGAAGGAACAATCTCCTGTCACAAAGACAGTTAAGAAAAAGTCTTCTCCAAAGCCTAAAAAGGAAATCTTACCATTTCTAGGACGTCTCAAGCAACAACCTAATGAAGTCAAAGCTTTCAAGTATGCCAAATATGTTATAGACTTATGTCAAACAAGGAAAAGGTACCCGAAGTACCTAATGTTCCGCTGACTGCCGAATGTTCTGCTATCCTTCAAAATCATCTACCGGAAAAACTTGGAGATACCAGACGTTTTACCCTTCCTTGCTCCATTAACCAATATGGTGATATTCGCACTTTGGCCGATCTAGAAGCAAGTATCAACCTAATGCCACATTCATTATTCAAAATACTAGAATTAGGAGACCTTAAACCTACTAAAATGAGTGTCCAACTAGCTGACCAATCAATTAGATACCCTAAGGAAATAGCTACGAACATGATGGTTAAAGTCGACAAATTCTATTTCCCAACTGACTTTGTGGTAATGGATATTCATGAAGAGATAAACATCCTAATAATCCTAGGTAGACCTTTTACAAACACCGCCAGAGCAGTCATCGATGTGCACTCTCAGACTATCAGCTTACGCGCTCATGGAGAAAGCATCACATTCAAGATCGATAAGAACGATTATTTTCTGATGGAGAATGCTGAGCTATATACGGTCTTTATTAGCCAAGACACATCAGATGACGAGACCTCTGAACCAGCAGCTAAGCAGGAAGAAGAGATGAAAGAAGAAAAGGAGTCTCTTGCCAATGAGGATATTTATCCTCTTGATTCTCCATTACTGCCTGATTCACAAGCATTATCTCAAGAAATCATCTGCATCCCAATCGTCTCCACTCATGAGCAAATGATTTTTGTGATAAACGAATATGATGGTGACCCTCACATCATAATAGAAGCTATTAGAAATTCCACCAACGATTAGTCTATGCATCAAAAATGGTTAATAGCAGTTATTGAGGCAGCATCCACTATCTATCTCACTAGCAAAGGAACCGAAGATCCGCTCAACCTTAGACATTGCATCAGAACATTCGTCGATGCACTCAAATCTCAGCTCAAGAAGGAAAGAAATAATGCTAAAAAACTACTCTTTTACATCAAACAAAGGCAAATATACCGCAAGGTGTATGATGTTTTCATGGGTTATGCGTTTCCTTATTCCTCAAAATAGAGGGAGAAGTTGGTTGCTATCAAAAGAAATATAGAAGATGCTAATGAAACCCTAGTAACTTTGCTGACTTCATGGTGATGAGTAATCTGCGGGCATTCCTTGACTTGCTAGCTAAAAAAGATCACCTGAATACCAAAGAAAGCAATCGATTTATCATCAAATCCACTTTAGAACATCATATCAAATTGATAATCGAAGAGTTTAGGTACATCACTAGGGACGAAAGCAGGCGTAACCACCCCATCATGGCTAAAAATTTATCTCTACTCGATGTTGTCACTTTTGTAATAACTCGATTACGTGAGATATTAAATGCAGAAGATGCCGAGAAAGCAGAGTTTATCCTCTATTCTGGATATCGCGAAATATTCAACAAACTGATTCATATTTTCAAAAACTCTGGCTTTCCTTTCACCCTTCATCAGCACCAGCTAATCAAAAGCTTGTGCAAGTCTACAGTTGTATTCGAAGGAGATCCTCATAGTGAAGAATTCGAAGATATGAAGTTGAAGTTACTAGAATATATGGACTCCTTCAGACTTAGGTATCCGATTAGGGAAGTGATCACGATAAGCACAACCACTATGATTGACCCTAACGGGCCAGTCACTAAGGCGGTTGACTACATCACAAACGGATTGCTAGGTCTTTCTAGAGCCACCTCAGAACAACTTCGAAACTTCAAAGTGGATACCATGGAACCGCTAGATCTAATCTCAACCATGGCCTGCCACTTCCAAGGGATCTATCCTCCGCGATACTCTTTCCCACAACCCAGGGCACATAATGTCACCATCAATCGCCCTGGGAGCTCCTTTCCATACACCTAATCTCAGAAGAGTAAAGTCGAGCTCTCGACTCTAACAGCAGCGCTTCTCGGGAAGCAACCCGTGGAATAAGACGTGTAGAGAGAAAAGTGTCAATAAGTGAAGAAAGTCTCTGACTATCCTTCACACTTGGATATACCAAAATGCTTTATGAAAACTTTATAGTATTACAACTCTTTTGTAAATAAACCATTCGTCTCAGAAAATAGGAAATCACTTTAAAACTGTTGATTCATGTGTTTCGAGCATTTGAGGTACTTGCATACTACTTTTATGCATTATGCTCGAAATAGTTTAAAAACACATGTTTTATAAAACTGATTTGTAGTAGAAAACATCTTTTCAAATTCTGAGACAATGATTTTTCTTTTCATTTGGAAATATATTGAGTTTGTAAAAATGGTACGTCCAACGTGTTCACACTTACGGGATTAATTCACAAGAGAATGATGGATGAATGAAAACCAATAGCAAGACGCTTGAAGCCGAGCCGCTCTTCACGGATACAGAAAAGGATCCTGGCAACATCTCTTTTCAGCAAATTCAGACTCTCAGCTTCATTGCAGCTCATTATCTAGGGAGTGTCTTTACCCTTTATCTGCTTTTGATCATGATTCTGTATATTATTTGCTTTGTTAGCTTGTTAAGTAATCTATACTCTATCCTAAGCTTATCACTAAGTGTGGGATTCCACCCCAAAACAAACACTCTAGAAACATTTTCTTACATGTTCAAACTCTAAGTGTGGGATTTTACTTTCAGTAAATCTCAACTCAAGAGAACATTAGGGACAATGTTCCTCTAAGTGTGAGATATTAGGTACATAATACCTTGGTTAGTTTATTATGATTTTTAATGTCCGAAATAATAAACTCAGAAAATGTTACTCAAATTTTTCAAAAATTTTCAAGAAAATTAAAAAGTATGAGCTAAATCTCTCGATTATCTCTGCTATTTTTGAGTCATAATATCTTTTGAAAGGAGATATTTTCAAATATGAGTAATATGTTTCGGAATCTGGGGAAAATAAGGTAGAAATTTCTTAAGCAAGAAATGATAATCTAAGAGTAGCATGACTAAGCACATACGAACATATTTGCAGTGAGGTATCTTGAGCCTAAAAGCATTCATCTTTAATGCTTCACTATTCATTTCTTGTGTGTGCCGATGCATGTATCTCTGAATTCGAACTTGCTCTTGACATACGCTTCGAGACCACATTGGTGTGTACCGTATGCAGTATAGGTCCAATTAGATGACCTTGACATTCCCTAGGATTTAACCCCCATTTATACATATCTTTTCAAACCCAAAACCCTTCCGATACTCATTTTTAGTATCGATGATCCGCCTAGTAAACCCTGTTGAGCCTAAACCTTTTCGTTTCATAAAACCCTCATCTTTCAACCCCACTTCCCAAAAATATCCCCAAACTTATCTTAGAATTTCTGAGTTTTATGAAGAACATCTTTTAGAATATCCGCTTCACTTATCCTACCCTTTCGTGTTCTCCAAAAGTCATCTCTCTTGAGAATCCTTGGTGTGTAAAATTAGCACCGCGAAAAGACTCGACATGTTCAAAGATAAGGGATTTCTGAAAGAATCAATAGCAGAAAAATATCCTTGGAAATTCTCTGGCAAAGAAGTTCTGAAGAAGAAAAGAAAATAGAAAAGTAGAAAAGCATAAAAAGAAAATAAAAAGAAGAAAAAGCAGAAAAGAAAAGAAAAAAAAATAGTTCCGCAAGAATAAAGCTTAAGTCCTTCTAAGTATCATCCTCGCAAGAAGAATCTGATAGAAGATGAATAGCTATCTCCTTTCCGTTATAAAATAGAGTTTTTCATAATCTCGGTAGTTTTAAGATAAGCAACCCTTACAACCCAAATATACCACTATCCATACCCTTTAACCCTCACCAAATACTATAACCCTCATGAATGTCTTGGGAAAATTAGCACTGTCCTCACCTAAGTGGTGGAGATCCGATTCTCGATCAAGCCTATGACGATGAGTGCTGCATGACGGGCTATTTGAACGATTTTGTTTGTTATAGATTGATAGGAAACCCGATACACTTTGAGTGAATTGAGTGACCACCTTTAGTGAAATCGCCTAGTCATGTGTACTCCAAGATCATGAGATTTGGAAGTATGCCTAAGAGAATCTTTTCTTGTTTATGAGATGATCATCTTATCTTTCCCTATACTCTTGAAACTATCTTATTTATGTTTGGAAGTGGTAAACCTTTAAAAATGTTTTGACTCGCTCTAAAAATATTTTAAAATGTTTTCAAAAACTGAGTGTTGCTTGAGGACAAGCAACGTCTAAGTGTGGGATAACTTGATGTGATGCAGAAAGTTATGTTTTTAAGTACGATATTCCACACTTTTTGGGCACATCTTTGGTGAAAACATTCCAAAACAATCATTATTTACTAAAATTCACTAACGTGCTCCAAATATAGGCGTTGCTACAAAAATCACTAAAAACGTCTGTATAACGAGCAAAACATAGCAAATAAAGAACAACCAATTCTCATACCCTCATTTACCTTATGAGGAATACATTCTAACCTTGTTATATGATGTCATAGGTAAAAAAGAGACGGGAGAATCAAGAATCATGCAAATCGGATAAAGAACGGAAGAGATACGGCTTCTACATATCGTTAAAAGTCATTCTGGCTATGCCAGAGCTACACACATCCAATTTCCATGAAATTGGTACCAAAATAAGCGTTACAGAATTATGAAGCCGTAGGAAAAAGAATCAGGTCAAACGGACGTGTAACGAAGGAGATACGGGCGTTTTAAGCAACGAACGAAAACCGACGGACCCCGTATACAGCCCTGGAGACCGTATACGGCCCTACCAAGACCGTATACGGCCTGGTATACACCGTATACATCCCTATCAAGGCTGTGTATGGCCCCCTTGCCCCATATTGTGCTTCGTTTGCTTATACGCTATGCTGTTTCGCTTTTACGTGTGTTTTGAGACTTTGGATATAAATAGAGCCTACCTGCTCCTCATTCTACACACAATTATTCATTCCATTCATTTCCCCTCTTTACCTTTCTCTCTCTCACACTCTCTCTCTCTCTTCTTTCTCTCTATAAAATCTCTCTCTCTAGAATTAGGGTTAGTTTTAGGTTAGTAGTCAGTTAGTTCTTGGTTAATATTTAACCAAGACTAACGGAGGGGTAATATTTTAATATTGTTGAAGATACTTTGAGGAGCTTATTTGTAATATTGTCGAAGATATTTCGGAAGTTTCGCTTGTGTATTCTTTCAGCATATATTCAATCTACGCATTATTTACGGTTACATCTTTCCTTATCTATTATATTGCATGTTTATACTGTTGTTATGCTAGATTTGGGATTTATTGCCATGATTAGTGAGTAGTTATATTGTGTGTTTGTTGTGATGTAGTTAGTCGTTAATTGGGATGATGTCATTATGAAACAACAGAAGTAACGTTATACGGCTTTCATTTGTATAGCGTTGGAAACACCAATGTGTCTAGTACAGAACGTGGAAGCTATGAAAGTCGTGGGAACTATCTATTGTGGATTACTGTTCCAAACTATTATATCTTATAAATGAAAATCCGGTGCTTTGATTACGTGTTTCATCTACGATTTTTAACCGCATATTCAACTAATGCCTTTCCACCAATAAACGTGGTTAAAACCTTTTGATAAGACGTCATATCGAGGGTAATTAATTATCTGTGTTTTGGTTTTAAAGCTGTGGAAATACTTTATACGTATTGTACACCGTAAATAAACTCCGGATTAAATATCTGTGTTTAAATAACATGGTCTGGTTTTGAAGCCGTGGAAATACTGTTTTAAACAAGTATTGTACATTGTGAATAAACTAGGAATTTATTGGTTAAATATAAGTGAGGGCTGGTTAGAATCATAAATAGGGAATCTCTAATCTAAAATACAAACTTAGTTTATGAATCCGGAAAGGAAGACGAGGAATCATCTAGTATTCCAAATTTGTCTATCAACCCTGGATTCTACAAAAACCATTGATGGAAAGTAATCAAACACCAACCAAGTCTTAAACTTAAATGTTTTATTTAATTGAGTATCAATGTGGTGTTAAGAACGGTCGGACCGTTAGTGGGTCTGTTACTCTATGCATGCGCCCAGGAATCTTCGTATTTCAGAAAAGGGCCACTGTTCCGTAACAGGGCAGTGTTGAGAGTTGAGCAGCCTCCTCCAATCAGAATCATGATAGCCTAGTTACTCAGTGACATACTGATTGAGCAATCAATCAGTAGGGTGCTAGTGCTTACACCATAAATACTCAAGACAAATAAAATACAAATCTTTAGAAAGACGTTTTCATAACTTAACTAAAACATCATCCCAATGCAAGGCTAACAAAGTCACAACAAACACTCCCTTTATCCTGACTGCTATCCCTTTATTTTATTTTATTGCTTAGTTTAATTTGAAGTATAACTTAGAAAACAAACAAAACAAAACCAATCTCCAACTACTTTCAAAACCCCCTTCACTAGCTAGATTCGGACATCTTGATTTCTCTGTTTCATAATACCGTTGGTTTTGAAGAACGACCCTAGGTCATACTTGCTGCTGTACACCTTTAGGTTACATAGCACTAGTAAACTTAGGCTCCAGCATTTACAAATTTAAAACTCCACTGACACGTCACCAGTAGTTGTAGCAACGACGGGGTAATTCCTTACCGACCGCTGGTGGCGCGTCATACTTTTTCGATCAGCGAGATTTAATATGAGGTAGAGACGTTGGCTTGATTTAGTAAAAGATTACGATTGTGAAATTCTTTATCATCCAGGAAAGGCAAATGTGGTAGCAGACGCACTTAGTAGAAAAGCAATCCATCATGCTTTAATTGTTAAATCTCTCCGAATCACTGTCATTCCTAATTTACTTGATCAGATTAAAGAGGTAGCACAGAAAGCTTGGCATAAGGATGATTTGAAAGTAGAACATATGAAGGGTCAAGTTCAGAATATTATTGATGATTCACGTGGGGTTGAAAACTCGATATGGCAAAATCTGGATATCAAACTCAATTGAGTTAAAGAAGCTGTTACTTGATAAAGCACACAAGTCCAGATATTCTATTCATCCGAGTGCAACAAAAATGTACCATGATTTGAAGTCATAATACTGGTGGCCAGGTATGAAAAGAGAGATTGTTAAATATGTGGAACAGTGTTTGACTAGCTTACAGGTAAAGGCCGAACATCAGAAACCTTATGGGAAATGCAGCCTTTGGATATACCTGTTTGGAATTGGGAACACATTACTATGGATCTTATCACCAAATTGCCCAAAACACAATGTCATCATGACACAAGTTGGGTGATAGTTGATCGTTTGACAAAGAGTGCATTGTTCTTTCCGATTAAAGAAACTTCATCTTCAGAAGCACTTGCTGATTTGTATGTACATGAAGTTGTGGCACGACATGGAATACCTATTTCTATTGTTTATGATAGAGATAGTAGATTTACTTCACGGTTTTGGATGAAGTTCTAGGAAGATATGGGCACTCGCATTAATTTGAGCACATCTTACCATCCACAAACAAATGGTCAAAGTGAAAGTACTATTCAAATATTGGAAGATATGTTAAGAGCGTGTGCTATTGATTTCGGTGGTAGTTGGGATACACACTTACCACTAGTAGAGTTCTCTTATAACAACAGCTATCATGCAAGTATATAGATGCCACCTTACGAGATGCTTTATGGGAGAAAGTGTAAAACTCCTATTTGTTGGGGTGAAATCGGGCAACGAGAATTGGGAAGTACAGATATCGTTCAGAAAACTACAGAAAAGATCAATCAAATCAGAGAACGGTTGAAAATGGCGCAAGACAGACAAAATTCGTATGCTGATTAAAGAAGACACCCGATAGAATTTCAGGTAGGAGACAATGTCATGCTGAAAGTACTCCATGGAAAGGTATAATTCGGTTCAGGAAACGAGGGAAGTTGAGCCCTCGGTTCATTGGTCCATTTGGATTTAGACCGCCGATTATGTAAAACCTAGTGCTTTAAGTATCCTAAGTCACTTGAACTTTTACTTTCAATTCTAAGTCTTGTTTGTAATCATGTACGTTCTGGTTATTTTGACTTATGACTTAAATGTATCCTTTTTAAACAGTTATACATGGATTATTCACAGTTTATTAAAACGTGTTTCATATGCAGACCATACCTTTCAGTGATTCACCTTGTACTTTACTACATAGTATTTCCAAAGTTCCTCACCTCTGTCATGCTTTTGTAAAGTAATAAGCTGGAAAATACACTGAAATTCCATAGCGATTAATTACGATGTACTAGACGGTGCTCTCGCAGTGTCTTACTTTGTCATGGACTAAGTACAAATAACTATGTTGGCGCCCGATCAGGTTGGTGTCGTTAACGATTACTAACCGGGCACCAGAAGTGGGTTGTTTTAAATTTGTAGTTGCGGGGCCTAAGTTTTTCCTAACAATGCTAATCCTAAGGGTGAGCAAGTGGTAGGTATGACCTAGAGTCGTTCTTCAAACCGACTGAATTGAAACTAAGGCGAGGCAGATGAGGGCTTTCAAACTAGTGAATGGTTTATAAAATAGTGGCGTTTTTGGTTTTTATATTAACTAACTTAGGCAAGTAAATAAACAAAAGCGAAATAAAAGTAAAACCTAAAGCAGATAAATAAAGATAGTGTTTGCTGAGACTTCGTTAATTAAGTTATGGGATGATATTTGGAGAAACTATTTTGAAAGATATTAGTTAATTATCATTCTTGAATACTTGCATGTGAACACTAGATTCTCTACTAATTAAAATCCCATTAGCATGTCACACCGGGAGCTAGGTTATGGTAACATTACAAAGTATTTTGAATAATAAGCAAAATCTTAACTAGGGTCTAATGATACTTTCATATGAACGGGAACAAAATCTTAAGGTACTAGACATTACTGAATCATATAACGATTCCTCGTCATCCTAACAGATTCATGTATTTAAAACAGTTCATTTATGACTTTAAACCAGTCCTTGCTTAAGACTACCCAATAAATCCCCTAATTATCCACAGCGTTCCTCACTTTAAGTGGTTCCGCCGCTTCAAACCTTGGCCATGTCTTGTCCTATGATAATCGCCCATGTAGCCTTGCGGTTCCATAGTTTCATACCTTTGACAAATTATATTGACACAGATAATTGACTACCTTTTAATTGGACGTCGTAAAAAGGTGTTGTAATCACGTTTATTGGTGGAAAGGCGATAGATTAATTTGAAGTTTAAAAGTCTATTTAGAAAGGTTAATTAAACTAGGTTTCTCATTTTATATATATTAGTCCTTAATATAACTACCTTCGGTCGTTACGCAGCTTCCACGTATTTGTACTACACCTAAAGTGTTTCCAACGCTATACTGAGTAACAGTCGAATAGGGGCCATCATATTACTTCATAATATTGTATCGTTTCGTAATATGACTACCTTCGGTCGTTCCTCGACTTCCATACATTTGTACTCCACCTTGAAGTGTTTCCATTACTATATCGAGTAACAGTGTGACGATAATTAAGACCGTTTATATTTTACTACTATGATGATCCTAAGGCAACAATCAAACAAGAACATGCAATAAGACGATCAAATCAATATTACCGATCTTTAATATTTAATTATAAATCATCCCATAATTAACTAACTACATCGCAAACAAACACAATAGTAATCTGCTCGCTAATCATGGCATAAACGATCTCTATCATAATATGCGAGAAGGAATAGACTTGAATTAATAAGAGTTGCTCCAAGCGTACACCAAAGATTACAAACACGTTCCTCACCAAAGAATACAAGCTCGTTCCTTGCTTCTATTTTAACTAGCCTACTACTACTCTAAAGTAAGAAAATAAACAAAGAAATAAAAGCTAGAAGCTATAGAAAGAAAGTGTGTTTTTCCAAGGATGGAAGTCGTGTCTTGCAAATGAACCAAAGCCCCATATTTATAGGTGAGTTTTGGCTCACATTAGCATCAAGGGGTGCATGTTAGTAAAATGTAGCCAAAAGGGTGCACCGGGTACTGTACAACACGAAAAGTAGGCGCACCGGGTACTGTACAACACGAAAAGTAGGCGCACCAGGTACCCCGTTCGCTGCGTTGCTTAATTCGCGAGTATCTTCTTCGTTATGCGTCCGTTTGAGTCGATTCTTTTTTTTGTTGGATTCGTAATTCAAAAACGAAAATTTTGACATAAGATAGCCCCTGAGATGAGGTCCCTAACTCCAGATATCGCGTACGAATCATTTGGATCTTCTGGCGGGCGTAGAATCTTCATTCTTTTTCCGTTTTAGTTGATTCTTCTTCTGTTGGATTCGTATTTTGAAAACTAACATCTTGGATAGAATGGATGTTGATGAAGGGCACTTTAGTCTTGAAATCTCGTTTTGATGCTTTGAATCTTCAAACGTGTGTGGAATCTTCGTTTTTCATCCGTTTTGCTTGATTTTTATCGTGCAACCTTGTTTTGACCATCTTGGCATAATATCATTGATTTGTACTGTTTTTGAACTAATATGCCAAGAATCGTTCCAGAATGAGAGAGATATCGGTAGTAAAAACGTGACTTTTTACGCGATATCAAGTATCCCACACTTAGAACTTTGCTTGTCCTCAAGCAAACTAGTATTCAACATGGTTAAAGATAAGAAGATAATGAAATATTTTAAGGCGGAACTTTTTACTAAGAGGGTTTTGGAAAAAAAAATAAAGTACTTGTTCTTTGAAAAGGAAGGATTGTAATCTTTAGGAGCATGCTTGAGATCTTTGACCTTGGATACATGACTAGGCGATCCTCTCAAGGTGGTCACTCAAATCATTCAAAGTGTTTAGGGTTTCCTATTCTATTATATCAATCGCTCAGAACGCCAGTCATGTATCGTTTATCGTCATAGGCTTGATCGAGTATCAAATCGTTGCCTTTTAGGTGAGCGCAAAGTCGATCTAGCCACAATCATTCTAAGGGAGGTGATGTAGGGTTTGTGGAGTGGAGTGTTGGTGGCATGAGAGGGGGTTGTGTTGGTTTTTCATAGGTTTTATTTTTAGTGAAGCTGAAAGCTAAAATTTTTGAATTTTCGGGAGATTTGACGCCTTTTTCTTTTGGGAGGAGTCTTTTTCTCCATTTGACTTTCTTTTCTTCGAATTTTCTAAGATATTTTTTTCGACGTCATATCCTTAATACTTCTCTTTTTTTCATCTTTGGAACTTTCTATGAAGTTTGAGGGATGCTTTTGAGTAGGTAAAGGGGGTAACGTACTTATTTTTGGGTGTATGGATGGGTTCAAGAATGATGTGATTCGATCTCCTTTTTGATTCACCAGTTCGGATTCGAAATGCATAGCAAGAGCAAGTTCTGATTCTAAACGCATACATCGGCACACTCAAGAATTGAAAAAGTGAAGCATTAAAAGTGAATGCTTTTCATATGGCTCAAGATACCTCACGAATCGAAAGTTGGGTTGTTGTGTGCTTAGTCATGCGATGCTCTTTATGGGATTACTAAACTTGTTCTTCAAAAGAATTTGTATTTTATTTTTCCTTCTTCCCCAAAGTAAATCATTCTTTGTTTAAATTTTTTCATTTTCAACATATTTTTAACTCAATTTTGAAAATTTTGTTTACTTTTATGGAGAAGCAGGGTCTTATAAAGAGCAACGATTTTAGAATCAAGCATATACCATTATACATTTAACAGTAGTGCAACTACAGCTATCCCACACTTAAAGGAACATCGTCCTCGATGTTAAACTAAGCTCATAATGGGGTAAAATCCCACACTTAGGATTTGAAACATCTTAGACGTACTCTTTTAGCGGTGTGTTTTGGGTTTGAATCCCACACTTAGTGATAAGCATAGTGGATATGGTATATTTAAAACGAATGAAATAGACGGTATAGAAGTACTCCCTAGTATTTGCTGTGTTCCTTGGTATGCGTCTGCCGAACTTCGTCTTCTTGGGTTCACTCTAAATCAAGTCTTCTTGTGATTGGTCTCGTAGGTGTGAACACGTTGGATATACTTTTCTTTAATGCGCGGCGTCAAAAACTTGATGCGTCGGGCTGAAACTTGGTCGTATATCCAAGTGTGAAAGATAGTCGGAGACTTTATCACTTCTTGGAATGTAAAATTGCGGAAATGTAAAACACGGGTTGCCTCCCGAGAAGCGCTCTTTTAAAGTCGATAGCTCGACTTCTTTTCTCCTAGCTAGATGGAGATGGATGCATCCATGGGATCCACTGTGTTGATGTTGTGGGCCCTAGGTTGCGGAAAATTATATCGAGGTGGATAGATTCTTATGAAATGATTTACTATTGTCGTAATCAATTCAAGTGGACTATCTCTCAATGTTTCCTTGTAGTTCAGAAGATGCTCTGAAGTTGTCCTTGCAAGTCCGTGAAGTCCGAAGGTGATGTAGTCAACTGCTTTAGTGACAGGTCCACTAGGGTCGGTCATGGTGGCTGTGTCTGTCTTAACAACCTCTCTTGGCGGTGGGTTTTGCCAGAGAGAGCAAACAAACGCCAAGAATTGCAGTTTTATGCCTTCATAATTCTCGGTCTTGGGGTCTCCGTTGAATCTTCTGATGGACGTGCACAGGTCCTCTATTTGCCGGTGCTGATGGTTGTTGAATGGAAAGTCGGATTCTGAAAAAACTAGAATAAGCTGACGAAGTATCTCCTTGCATCCTGAGTAGAATATGAACTTCATTCTGGAGTTACTTTTTCGTTGTTGAATCTCCCTTAGATGGATCGTAACAGAAGTAGCGATATCAAGTGGTGATTCATATGTAATCCTAAAGGGTCGTTCGCGCCTTAATTCCTCCCAAACGAGATCACTAAGTTCTTCGATCATTGACTCAATTTGTTTTTCCATAGTGGAGTTGATAACCACAGATCCGCTTTCCTTGGAGCTGAGGTGATCTTCTCTACTTAGCAAGTTAAGCAATGATGTGAGGTCATTCATCATTGAAATGTCGGCACGACTGCTCGGATGTCCAGTAGTCTCTTTTATATGCGCTCTAATGGATCCTAACATCTCCCATTGCGTTGAGGTAAATGGGATGTTAGATCTTTTAAGGGCATTGTAGATCCTAGCGTAAGTCCGTTTCTGTTGTAGACAGAATTGCAGTTCAGCAGGGGAAAGAGCAAGCATGTTGACTACGCCGCTTATTCCTCCTACTACTTTGTCAAATCTCTGGATGAATTCTTCGAGCACTTTGTGATCTATGATGGTTTGCGGTTTGTATCTTGTGCGTTTGGAATATTCCTCCAGTGTTTCTCTTCTCATGGGATGGTTGTGGTTACTTTCCGCCATTTCATCAGTGTTAAATAGGTTGAGTGGCGGTCTGCTTCTTTTGTTTTCTTCTTCCATCTTTCTCGTTCTGATCAATTCTTCCATCGTTTGGTTGTTTGCTGATGGAGATGCGTTTTTCATCTCTTGTCCTATTCGTCGGAGGACAATTGGGAAATATGGCGTGATTGCCATTTCCTTGCTAGATTTACTTTCACTTGTTGACTTTGCAGTTTCTTCGTCTCTAGCGGTCTTCATGGAGATCATGTACATATCGGCTTGCTCTCCAGCATTTGGATTGTCGATATGGAAAGTGATGGTTTCTCCCTGAGACTGCAAGCTGATGGTTTGTGCGAAGACGTTGATGATTGCCTTGGCCGTATTCATGAAAGGTCTTCCTAGTATGATTGGGATGTGTACGTCTTCCTGCATATCCATTATTACAAAATCTGCTGGGTAAAGAAATTTATCAATCCTAACTAAAACATTTTCAGCTATTCCCCTAGGGTATTTGACCGAGTGGTCAGCAAGCTGTATGGTCATTTTGGTAGGTCGAAGATTTTCTAACTCAAGTCTCTTGAAAAGTGAGTATGGCATAAGATTAACACTAGCTCCTAAATCGGCGAGAGAACAGATAATGCCTGAATTGTAGATGGAAATAGGGAGAGTAAAACGTCCGGTGTCTCCGAGTTTTTCTGGAATGGTATTGTTAAGAATAGCTGAACATTCCTCGTTCCGCGGGACATTGGGTACTTCGGGTACCTTATCCTTGGTTGTAAGAAGTTTTCTGAAGTACTTTTTGGAGTGAACTTCAGAGGCAGTATCTAGGAATTTCCTATCAAGCTTAAAAGACTTAAGTTTGTCGGGTCGTTGTTTAAGACGAGCCGGAAATGGGATTTTCCTATTTGGTGTAGACTCTAAATCTATTGTCGATGGGACAATAGGTGGTTCCTTCACCGGAGAAGAAACCGTAGGTGGGCTATGTGCTACCTGAGAGTCTTGAATATGGGAAGCCTCCTTATGGCAACTAGTTGGACTATCCTGAGGTTTAGCGTTAATACACTGTGCTAATTGTCCTAGGATGAGATCAGTTTGGTCGTGTTTAGCCGAGATTCCTTGAATGACTTGTATCAGGGTGTCGTCAAAACTAGAGGTCTGTGAAGGAGAGGGTTCGGAAGGTTGGAATTGGTAAGCTGGTAGACTATTCCTAGGTAGGTTAAGAGAAGGGTTAGTATTGGGTGAAGTTAGATGAGACTGAGGAATTTGGGCTGAGTGGTTCAGATTAGCACAATTAAGGCAGGTTTGAACTTGGCAGACTTGTTGTTGTTGACTTTTCAATTCCTTAATCTCCTTGGTTAGGTCTGCCACTTGCTGAGTGAGGGTTTTGATAGCTTCATTCCCGATTGTAGTAGGTGAATTCACTAGCGAGGGGTGATTTTCACTGTTCCAGTCATGGTTGTGTATTGTCATTTTCTCAATAAGGCTCCAAGCTTCATTTGCCGTACAGTCTATGAAACTACCTTGAGAGGCGGTATCAAGTAAAGGACGGTGATGTGGGAAGAGACCATTGTAGAAAATGCGCAACTGGTCTGAGCGCTCAAATCGATGATTTGGACATTTCTTAAGCAATCCCTTAAAGCGTTCCCATGCATCGTAGATTGATTCATCATGAACTTGACGGTAGTTTATGATGTTGGACCTAAACATGGCTTGTTTTGATGGGGGGAAATATTTGGCCAAAAATTTGGTTGCTAATTCTGCCCAAGAGGTTATAGAGTTAATTTCTAATTCCCCAAACCAAGTTTGTGCATTAAGAGTGAGTGAGTAGGGAAATAGGTATAGGTAGACTATGTCTTGATTAACCCCAATCGGCTTAAAGGAGTTGGATAAGGAAATAAATTTGTCAAGGTGTGAGTTGGGATCATCATTTGGTAGGCCATGAAATTGACAGAGGTTTTGGACTAACTGAACAATGTGTGGCTTTAACTCAAATGATCCTCTACCAATTTCCGGATAGACAATTGGTCCTCCTCGACCTTCAATCAAAGGTTTAGAGTCTTCAGCGAGAGTTATACGTGTAGCTGTCATAGTCTCATTGGCAGGTGGTTGACTAGTTGAGTGGATAGGGATAACGTAATTTATAAAAGTACTAAAAGTAAGGAAAATCAAAGAAATACGTAGGGGTCTAAGGAGAAGAGTTAATCCTAAAGGTTCACTAGCGAGTAAGTTCATCTTGACGCCTAAGGATCGTACAGTTGGTTCCCTGGCAGCGGCGCCAAAAACTTGTTGGCGCCCGATCAGATCGGTGTCGTTAACGATTACTAACCAGGCACCAGCAGTGGGTTGTTTTAAACTTGTAGTTGCGGGGCCTAAGTTTTTCCTAACAATGCTAATCCTAAGGGTGAGCAAGTGGTAGGTATGACCTAGAGTCGTTCTTCAAACCGACTGAATTGAAACTAAGGCGAGGCAGATGAGGGCTTTCAAACTAGTGAATGGTTTATAATATAGTGGGGCTTTTGGTTTTTATATTAACTAACTTAGGCAAGTAAATAAACAAAAGCGAAATAAAAGTAAAACCTAAAGCAGATAAATAAAGATAGTGTTTGCTGAGACTTCGTTAATTAAGTTATGGGATGATATTTGGAGAAACTATTTTGAAAGATATTAGTTAATTATCATTCTTGAATACTTGCATGTAAACACTAGATTCCCTACTAATTAAAATCCCATTAGCATGCACACCGGGAGCTAGGTTATGGTAACATTACAAAGTATTTTGAATAATAAGCAAAATCTTAACTAAGGTCTAATGATACTTTCATATGAACGGGAACAAAATCTTAAGGTACTAGACATTACTGAATCATATAACGATTCCTCGTCATCCTAACAGATTCATGTATTTAAAACAGTTCATTTATGACTTTAAACCAGTCCTTGCTTAAGACTACCCAATAAATCCCCTAATTATCCACAGCGTTCCTCACTTTAAGTGGTTCCGCCGCTTCAAACCTTGGCCATGTCTTGTCCTATGATAATCCCCCATGTAGCCTTGTGGTTCCATAGTTTCATACCTTTGACAAATTATATTGACACAGATAATTGACTACCTTTTAATTGGACGTCGTAAAAAGGTGTTGTAATCACGTTTATTGGTGGAAAGGCGATAGATTAATTTGAAGTTTAAAAGTCTATTTAGAAAGGTTAATTAAACTAGGTTTCTCATTTTATATATATTAGTCCGTAAGATAACTACCTTCGGTCGTTACGCAGCTTCCACGTATTTGTACTACACCTAAAGTGTTTCCAACACTATACTGAGTAACAGTCGAATAGGGGCCATCATATTACTTCATAATATTGTATCGTTTCGTAATATGACTACCTTCGGTCGTTCCTCGACTTCCATACATTTGTACTCCACCTTGAAGTGTTTCCAGTACTATATCGAGTAACAGTCGAATAGGGGCCGTCATATTATTTGACAATAATTAAGACCGTTTATATTTTACTACTATGATGATCCTAAGGCAACAATCAAACAAGAACATGCAATAAGATGATCAAAGCAATATTACCGATCTTTACTATTTAATTATAAATCATCCCATAATTAACTAACTACATCGCAAACAAACACAATAGTAATCTACTCGCTAATCATGGCATAAACGATCTCTAGCATAATTAAAGCATACATATTTAATTAAGATAGATAAGGATAGAAATAACCGAGATTAATATGCGAGAAGGAATAGACTTGAATTAATAAGAGTTGCTCCAAGCGTACACCAAAGATTACAAACACGTTCCTCACCAAAGAATACAAGCTCGTTCCTTGCTTCTATTTTAACTAGCCTACTACTACTCTAAAGTAAGAAAATAAACAAAGAAATAAAAGCTAGAAGCTATAGAAAGAAAGTGTGTTTTTCCAAGGATGGAAGTCGTGTCTTGCAAATGAACCAAAGCCCCATATTTATAGGTGAGTTTTGGCTCACATTAGCATCAAGGGGTGCATGTTAGTAAAAGGTAGCCAAAAGGGTGCACCGGGTACTGTACAACACGAAAAGTAGGCGCACCGGGTACTGTACAACACGAAAAGTAGGCGCACCAGGTACCAAAAGTTGCCAAAAACGGAAAGTGAGGCGGGGTTACACCCCCGCCCCGGTCGGGGGTACACCCCCGCCCCGGTCGAGGGTACACCCCCGCCCCGTTCGCTGCGTTGCTTAATTCGCTCGTATCTTCTTTGTTATGCGTCCGTTTGAGTCGATTCTTTTTTTTGTTGGATTCGTAATTCAAAAACGAAGATTTTGACATAAGATAGCCCCTAAGATGAGGTCCCTAACTCCAGATATCGCGTACGAATCATTTGGATCTTCCGGCGGGCGTAGAATCTTCATTCTTTATCCGTTTTAGTTGATTTTTCTTCTGTTGGATTCGTACTTTGAAAACGAACATCTTGGATAGAATGGATATTGATGAAGGGCACTTTAGTCATGAAATCTCGTTTTGATGCTTTGAATCTTCAAACGTGTGTGGAATCTTCGTTTTTCATCCGTTTAGCTTGATTTTTATCGTGCAACCTTGTTTTGACCATCTTGGCATAATATCATTGATTTGTATTGTTTTTGAACTAATATGCCAAGAATCGTTCCAGAATGAGAGAGATATCGGTAGTAAAAACGTGACTTTTTACGCGATATCAAACTACTTACCCAAATTAATCTTGATCGGTTCCTAATTACTAGGTTGCAGTCACGTGGACAACCAGAAAGGGTACTCCATAAATAAAACTTAAGTTCATAAAGCCTAAACAACACAAACGTTATTAATTCCTATTTATCTGATCGTATTGACGAACATTACTTTACAGTATTTTGACGTTCGTAGGATTTACCAGTTAGTTTATAAAATTTTATTATCCTTTCGGAGTTCCAATGTTAAACCAGAGCTGATTCCTGTAATATGACAACCTTCAGTCGTTCTCAGACTTTTGTACATTAGTACTCTGCGTAAAGAGTTTCCTGTACTATATCGGAGAACAGTCGAATAAGGGCCGTCATATTACTTTACGATTGTCGTGCACTGATTAAATAATGCCATCCCTACTTTTAATTATTGACATCTCAACAATCACAATAATAAACTACGTCTCGCAATTCATGGCAATATATAGTTCACATACCAAATGATTACGCGTAATTAAATATAACATAAAACGAGTATGAAAAAGTTCAGATATCACCAGGAAATTAAAGTCTAGTACCGTATTATTATAATTGACAAACTCTTCACACGTACAAAAGAAATCTTTAATTACGATCGTTCCTTCTAGTTCCTGGATTAATCCGTAGATTAATCTAACTAATCCTAGAGAGAGAAAGAATGAGAAAAATTAAAGAAAATTTAGAAATGTGTTTTTGGAGCTGAAATTTATCCAGGAGTGTGTGTTTTTCAATTACGAATCCTACGATGTATTTATAGTTGAAATCCAGCTTACGATAGCGAAAATAGACTCATTTTAAGGGAAAGCGATCGCGGTACGAAGATCCCATCCGAAACCAGGTCGGGTCAACCGGTTGCGGCCCAAAACCCATGGGTACGGCCCACACAGAAGGCAACACCGGGTCATGTACTGCTTTCCAGCTAGCGGTTAGCTAGTTCCAGCCGGCAGTTGGCCGGTGCCGGCTCAGGTGCTTTTTGATTTACATTTTGCTTCGTATCTTTTTCGTTAAACGTCCGTTTTTAATGATTCTTTTTGCGTTGGATTTAATTTTTAACAATGAATACTTTGATGTAAATAAATTTCCGAGATGAGTCTTCTAACTTGAGATAGCTCATTCCGAATGTTTTGAATCTTTCGTTGCACGTAGAATCTTCGTTTTTCATCCATTTTCGTTGATTCCTTTTGCGTTAGATTCAATTTTCGAAAACGAACTTTGGTATAGAGAAATCTCTGAGATTATTCTTTTATCTTGATATATTTTGTCTCGAATTTTTTCGAATCTTCAAAAGCGCGTAGAATCTTTGTTTTTCTCTCGTTTTGCTTGATTTTTCTCGTGCTTCCTTATTTTAACCTAGTTGACAGAATAACATCAATTAATGTAACATTTTAACTCATTTTCCAAGTATTGATCTTAAAATGAGGGAGATATCGGTAGTAAAAACGTGACCTTTTACACGATATATGTTACCTTACGGAAGTTGTCCTTTGCGTGGTCTCATTACTTAAAAGCTATCAATCACCACTTTAGTTGGAACATCTTCAAGTGCTTCTTTTTCTATAGTCGAAACTAGAGCACCATTCACGTAATTATCACCCATTCTATTGAACAAACTAGACTTTACAATCTTCATTTGTGAAAAACATCTTTCAATCGTGTCCTTCATTGAGTGCATTTTTAGCTCTTTGACATAGTAAGGCGGGAAGGCATGCAAGGCACTTACAGCATCACGTGCGACTTTGGTCGAGAGCAGCGCCTCAGACTCACTGGTATGGAACAAAGGACGTTTCCAATACCGATAGCAGCTCCCGCTGAAGCAATTGTAGCAGCTCCGACCCCTATTAGTTTTGCACCTTCTGGGTAGTACGCCTGGAACAAGAAGGTTCGTCAAAACTGGAATTGGCACAATCTCGTTTATTTGCTGTAATAATAATTGGGCCATGAGAGACTTTTTTAAGTATTGCAAAAGAAAGGGCCTGGTGGAGGTTGCAACATGTAATACCAAAGTTAGCTTCAATAATCGATACACCAAAGGAAAAGAAAGATGTCTTTTTGTTTTCATGATCAAACGAGCTAGGTCAGCAATTCCATTCAGTTAAGCAAATCTGACATCTTCTTGCACGGTGTGATAGTAAAGTGTAAGTTGACCAAAAAAGAGAATTCATTTCTGAATCATCAAAATCATGTGGATACATCTTACTTAGCTTCACTAATTTTGATACATCAAACTTCAATAATGAATCACAAGGACTTAATGCTGCCATATTTGCTAACAATCCGGCGTTTATCTCACTGAAATGGTCACTAAACTCTTGAATTTGCATATCCAAAACCGTGTTATAAATATCGACTTTGAAATGATGTTTATTGGTAATGCCAGGCCTTCGATTTCTTGAAGTGACATAAGGATATGTCATCTTCACCATATGAGTATTGTGCTTTTGACAAAAAGTTGAGAATTTCTTCAAAATTCCATCAAACCCATTTGCTCTTTTATCTTTCAATATATTTTGATCTTTCTTTTGAAGATGTCTTGACAAGGTATCTGCCAGACCTAAAATTTCTTCTAACAAGTGCAAATAAAACACAAAATCAAGTGTTTTAAAATATGTTAGGAGACCTTTTGCTTGAGTTCGGTTAGATAAAGCAGAGCCCTCATCTTTAACATTTTTAAGCACCTTTAGAACTTCTGGAAACAAATTAATCAAACTTGTGAGTGTTCTACAATGAGACCCCCATCTTGTATCTCGGCTCGTTGAAGAGAAATTTCCTGATTATTCCCTCTTTCGGTTTCAATTACACCCTTTGCAATTTCCTTTTTCACTCTTTCTATATAACTTTCTCGTATGATATCTTCAGGTTTGCAAGAAGCACAAACCACATTTATCACCAAGCCTAGTTTATCAAAAAAAATTGCAACACCTACATGGTTCTTAGAAACAGCCACGATCACTAATTGAAGTTTGTGAGCAAGCAATGCATATAATATGCCGATGGGTTATCTTTCAAGATTAAAGCTTTCAAACCATCAAACTTACCCGCATATTAGTTGCTCCATCGTAACCTTGACCTCTAATCGAAATCAAAGATAAATAAAAGATTTAGGAGATTAAGCATGTATGGATTTAATTACATAATTCAGAAATAAAGAAAGTCATATATAAATTGTATGGACACCTGAGCCATACTCAAGTGACTTTGAGAGATACAAAATCAATGGCAGCTTTAAGTGTCGAAGAAGATGTATCCATCACATGAACAATCCCAAAGAATCTCTTTTTAAGAACTCCAAGTTTATCAACATATCTCAAAACCACAACCATTTGCTCCTATTTAGATACATCACTAGACTCATCAACTAACAGCCCAAATACACCATCCCAGTTTCATCACAAATTGATCTGAGTATTTCTTTTGAAAAGCATTCAATGACATCCTTTTGAATCATTGGAGGCGTTGACTTAAGATTTCTAGGTGAGTTCTCTAATACAACCTCTCGAATATTCTCATTATGATCTGCGATTAATGTAACATCCCGAATTTCCCGATTTTAACAATAAGGAATCAGATAACTATAAAAATGATATCAATAATGAAATATAAGCTAACAAGATTATGGATTTAGTTACATCTATTAGGACTGAGATTGTAAGAAAAAGTCCATCTAGGGGCTATAATGCATATACCGAAAGTTTGAGGACTAAAGCTGTCACAAGTTAAGGAGATCAATATACTCAAAGATGACGACTAAAGGATGATTATTGAGTGACTAATTTAAGGTAATAACTTCTGTGAAAATCGTAATTAGGGTTCTATAGTATTTAATCATGAATTTAACGAAATACGAATTAGATTGTATGTTTTAAGATAATCTGAAATCGGTTCGGTTAATAAATTCGTAGAAAAACGAAAAAAACTCCGATTGACCAAAAATTTGCTATACGGGTAAAAAATTACGTTCTCTACAACTTTGTAGTTTTAACTTTTTTCTTATTCGAATTTGAAATAGGTCAAACGGGTCACTTTATCTAACTGGGCAGATTGTTGACGAATTCAGAAACATGTGACTTGTATAAATCATATAAAATAGAATTATTTTCCTAAATATTTGAAATTATGGATTATACTATTTAGATAAGTTATAAAATGTACTGAAAATTTATGTAGGATTTGGATTATTGAAAATAAGTCAAACGAGTGGTTCAACTTAAGTGGTCAGATTCTAGTTAAATGTAGCAACGTGTGTGTTAATATAATCATATAATATCACCATTAAATCCGATTGACTTGAAATTTCATATGGAGGTATAAGAGCTCGTTTTATACAAGTTATTTGTTTTACCTTTTTGCTAATGTGGATTTGAAACGGGTTAAATGGGTCGATGTTTAAATCTGGATAGTTTGTAGATGAACATAGCAATGTGTGTTTTGTGTAAATATTGTAAATTTATATTTAACTCCAAATATTATGAAATTATGGATTAAAGTTGATGATTGGACCACTCCCAACAGTGCTTTCGTCACTTCTTTCTTCCCTTGTGCCAGCTCAGCGCCACATCAGCACAACCAAAACTAACGAAAGACTGACAAAGTACTGCCAACAATCCTTTCATCCTTTATATTTCTGGGACCCACTAACTTTTATTTTAATTAATTCAACACAAGCTAAATAAAAACATTACATTAATAAATAAAAACATTACATTTATTATTAAAAACATTACATTAATTATTAAAAACATTAAATTAACGAAAATAAAACATTACGATAACGAAAATAAATCATTACATTAACGAAAATAAAACATTACGATAACGAAAATAAAACATTACCATAACGAAGATAAAATATATTTTTATTTTGTTCCACTTGGTGATTAGTTGATTTGTAGTACGTTTCACCGCAACTCTAGAGTTGTAGTTTTGTCGTATGGTTTCCCAAAAACTTTTTTGCGTTGGTGAAGTTCCAATCGGATTGTTTTGGGAAGCCTTCTCCCACTCTTCGATCAAGATGTTGACATCATTCTCGGTCCATGGCACGGATGTTGGTGTTTGGGAATGATTTTGGGAAGAATTGTTGGGATGTTGTGATATTTTTGTGTGTAAATTTTGTGTGAATTGTATAAAATATTGTTGTGATTGTGTGTAAAAAGTTGTAAGAGTTGTGTGTATATTTATAGTGTACATTGGGGTATAATTTTAATATTTTAAAAAATAATTTTTTTATGAAAAAACGGATATAGCCGTTGGTTTTTATTTTTATTATTATTTTTTGTAACGGTTAAATGAAAAAAAAATGATGTGGGCCCCACCAGAACCCTCTCCATTTCGTCTGCCAACCGACGAGACTGTCCCAACGGCGTCGGTTCGCTGGGGCTCGTCGGTTCCCAACCGCACAAACCCGTTGGCAATGGTCTTATAGTGTAAATCGACCTGAAAAAGTATACTATAGTTGGATGATTGAAAGTGGGTCAAAAGCATCAAATTTCAAAAACTTTATGTTGGTCAGTTTGTTTAATAAACGGATCAAGGATTACTTAAAATGATTTTAGATTATATATAAAAAAAAGATTATGAACTTGTTAAATGTGGTTTAGAATCGAGCTTGGATGTACAAAATATAGAAAGTACCATTTTTGGATAAAAGGTGTCAAAAGATATCTAATTGAACGTTAAACTTCTTGAATATGATGAATATGTTTTGCGGTCACTTTAGAGGAATATTGACATTGGAATTGGATGGCTAGCACCAAAAATAAGATAACGTTTACAAAAACCGGGTGCACGATCAAAACGATATGATTTCATAAGTTTAACTTGTATTATATAATTATACTTGTTACTCTTTAACGAATGATTATTATATTATAACAACACTCTAAATCCTAAACCTTATTACGATTTGGTTTCAGTCGCTAATCACTGGTTTTCCGGCTAGTGTTTTTCCGGCTGATTTTCGGGTTTAAACTCCAATCGGACTGCTGCTATTGCGTGGCCTTGTGACTACGTGGTTTTTTCAGAGACGTTTTTGATCAGATTGCTTGTGGTTTGCTTGATTGATCCGATTGATCTGGTTGCCTCACCTTGAAGCAGATTAGGGTTTGTTTGCGGCTATATTGATTACAATCTGCTTATTGGGTGGCTAGTTTGAGGGTCGAGAGAAAAGTTGGTTCGGGGGGGGGGGGGGGGGGGGGGGGGGGGGGGATTGCGATTGGTCTTGCTTTACCAATCTATTTTCCTGGTCGGTCTTTCTTAATCAATGGAGCATTTTTGTTGATTGAACGCGTCACTATGATGCGTTTCATATCAACTTCCATTGATGGTTTTTCCGATTGGCTGTTTTGTGGCTGATTTTAGCCACTTGGGGAGTGCCTGGACCTTTTGCCATCACTTAGTTGGTAGGGCAGGCTCTCTCTTGTCGAAGAGTTATATTGATGTTTCCTGGACCTTTTGCCATCTTGCGTGTTGGTAGAGTAGGAGGGTGATACGACTTTATACGTGTATTCTGCTATTGCAGCTTGGAAGTTGGTGGTGTACTCATGGGTCTTTTAATGATGATATATGAGGACATAGTCATTCATTATGGATATGGTTTATTACCGTGAATTGTGGCTGTTCCAGCCTTTTGGAGTGTGCCTGGACCTTTTGCCATCTCTATGTTGGTAGGGCAGGTTCATTCTTGTCGACGGATTATATTGGTTGTCCTGGACCTTTTGCCATCTATAGTGTTGGTAGGGCAGGTTGGCAATATAATGCTAAATGTGTTTGCTGCTATTGCAGCTTGGAAGTTGGTGTTGCGTTTTATGGTCACTTAATGAAGATAATTGAAGACCAAGACGTTTCACTATGGATGTGGTTCTTTTGAACTTGGTTATTTACATTTATTTGTTCTTCTTTTAAATGTAATTGGTTATTTCTATGTTTAGCAGTGTGGTTGCGTTTAGCAGTAGATTTGCTTTGCTATAGGCTAGTGTGTAGTGGTTATGTCCTATTATGTAGTCTTTATCGCCTATGTAACGGGCTAAGGTGTGGGATTCGCTCACATTCATTGTACTTCATCGCTTTTGGGAATATATTTACCGGGTAAAATCTTACCCTTTACCCCAAAAAAAAAAGATTATTATATTGCCATGACTTACGGGTTTAACTGGGAAACGATAATTGTATGAGGGATGATAAAATATGGTAGTATATTGTATCATACATGTATGTTGTAACTTCTTTGGATTAAATGTACTCTTTGTTTGATGCTAGTACACTAGACATATTTACACGACACTTAGGATTCATGACACGATTAGGGCCCCCAGCTATATGTGAACATAACGAACAATAACGAATCTTAAACAATAACGAAGATTAAACTTAACGAACACGATTAGAGATATCTCGATGACTCCCGAAATGGTTTCATGATGTTTACCCGTGAGGGGGCATTACTTTCTGATCATAGCACAGGATATCTAGACTCTACCCTGTAGCACCACCCGATTACGATTACGATTACGATACGGGAATGAACGAATTAGTAGTGACGTGTAATTCCCTAACGATTACGATTACGATAATGATAACGATAAGATAATGAAATACGATAACGAATACGAATACGATTGCAATAGGCACGACTTTAGGATATTATGGTTATATGATATCTTGCTTTGTCCTTAAATGATTATATTGTTACAATTATATGGTATTTCATTACCCGTTTTATTTGTCATGGATTATGATAATTGTTATGAATTATACGGGTTATACGATTTTTTTAATTGAATTGTTTTCAACTAAACCCGTTATGCTTACTTAGCTTTTTAAGCTAACACTTGCTTTTCTACTTGCCCAATCGTGTATTCCGTACAGGTTAGAAAGCTATACGATTACAGATGCGAGTGAGATGGGTAGCTTGCTTAATGATATAAGGAATTATACCTTAGCTCACATACGAATTAGTTATGTAGTGGATTAGTTGTACTTTATTGGGTTCTTATACTATTGTAATGATACGAGTTATGTAACACCGTTATCAAGACTTAACCAAATTTGTTGGTGGCTTTTATTTCTAAAATGGGACTTCCACATTAACTATGATTATTTATTAAAAAGTTTTTGAGAACCCATATTTTGAAAAATCAGGGTGTTACAATTAACTTTAATGTGTCAAGGGAAAGTCCTCTACAAATAGAGTCTGCCTTCTCATTATGACCGCGCATTAGAATCTATGTTTCAATAAGAATCTAACACAAAGAATTGTAGCACTTAATCGAATTCATATCTAATCCTCTCGTTTTCAGTTTGCTTATGTAAGGCTACAACACTGGACTGATTTTGTTACATTAAACTTTCACACTTTTGGACTGCTTTATTGTGAAAACAACCAACCTCGCCCACATGCATTTTTAACGTACTTTTTTTACTCCAAGTATTAAATCGCTCCGTCACAAATACATCTCTGTGACAACCGTCACCAAACCGTTATCGTTGTTCGAGCCGTAAAAAGTCATTTTTATGAAAATACTAATTTCAATGATTTCTTTACATCAAAGTCTTCGTTTTTGAAAAACGAATCCAACGCAAAAAGAATCAACTCAATCCAATGTGTAACGAAGAAGTTATGAAGCAAAACGTAACCGAAACTTGGGCTGAAAGCTGAGCACAAATCGCGACGCGATTTGTACCCTTTAGCGACGCGATTTTCACCATTTCGTGACGCGATTTGGGGTGTTTCGCGACGCGATCCTGTCTGACGAGTATAAATTCGATTTTTAACCCAAAAAACGTATTTGTAAACCCTAAATTCGTATTTCTGCGGCCAGAGATGATTCTTTCTTCATATTTTTGAATTCCAAACCCTAAGAACTCAAATAATCAATTTCTAAATCAATTTATTGATCGGGAACTCACGTGTAGGTGTATTTCGGTAAGTTTTGTGTTCTAAATCTTCGTATCTTCGGATTCATTGTGTTTTGGGTGTACTGATCCTCACGAAACATTATTCATACAGATTCTAAGGGGTGTTCTCGTGCGATCATTCGATAGTTGGTATTATTCCTATCCGATTTCATTCATTAATACGTTATTTCGATTGTTTCGTTTTTTTTATCATTTCCTTTCGGTTCGATCCATTGTATTCCGGGTCGTGATATCGTTAGGATGCTATTAAAATCAGTATATAAGTTGGTATAATTGAGATATATGATTATGTTGCGGTTTGGATTATTTATACAAGCGATTAGAGTTGATTTATTATAAACCCTAATCTGATCAGAAATTTTGTTTGGATTGGGAAGCTTGTAACTTGGTCATATCACGATCATTTTTGATGAAACAGGAGTCTAAACATAAGTATTTGGAGTCTTATTTCAAATGGAGTTGATTTCATGGTTAAATGTGGAGTATAAATTGGTCAAAACAATTTTACAAGATTGTGTGTCATTTCTGAGTTCTTCGGTTCCAGATTTCGGTTAAGTTGTCGATTTTTGAAAGGTACCTTAAACTAAGGATTAGATCTTGAAATTTTTACTCTAGTGTTTTTAAAGTGTTAACTATTTTCTGTAAAAATATTATAATCATTTCAAGTTTTAAGTATTTTTAATAAATGGTGACTTTTTAGTACTCAGAAATGGTTATGGTTTCTGAGCAGATTGTTTTGGTAAATTTTTAAAAATAGTAAACTACAATATTTAATTTTGTAAACATTACAGGGTCTTCTAAACTCATTGAAGTGTCACTGGTTAAATTTGTAGAGTCAAATGATTTCATTAAGTCACGTTTAAAAATCAGTAAAATGGTATGAAAATTGTGGACAGAATCCGATTTTTACTCGATAGGTTGATTCAAGTTAATATACATGAGTTGAGTTGTGAGAGAACTTACTGGAAGTATTTAGACTTGGGATACAATGGAATTACCTAGTTATGTCTAGGTTGTAACCCATGTGCATTATGATATTGTAGATTTGCGAGTGGTTTAATGGATTACATTTAAGGGCGATACTTACATCATTTCTTGAGGTGAGTTTTCGTGGCCCCATTTTCATTTACTTATTTTCAAATTGGGGGAAAAGTATGCTCATGTTTTATAAATGGTTTTTCATGCTGTGAACGTGTTTATTTCTATTTTTGGACATATGCTTGAAATGTGTAACACTTTGTGATTATGTGCTTTGGTTGTTGGATTTATTTTACAAGGCATTGCTCCCTTAGGAGTGATTACCTGATGTGTACTTTTGTATGCATCAAAGCCACGTTTGTTTGCAAGGCATTGCTTCCTTAGGAGTGATTACCTGATGTGTACTTTTTGTATGCATTAAAGCCACTGTTGGAGTTGCTACTGCCATTTGAGTTGTTGTTTGGGTCATACTCCTTCGTGGGGTGATGACAGCTTTGTGAGATGGTTGGTTATATTATATCACTTGTGTACCTTTTCATATGCATTGTCCTAACTTACTTTCATCACAGCAAAATGTTTATTTTTCTGGTGTCTGGTTTCAAACCTACGAAACTCACCAACATTCATGTTGACGTTTTTGAGCATATCTTTTCAGGTTATACTAGTGGACTTAAAGCAGAGGACAAGAGAACTTAGTGGACCTTTAGGGTTGCATTAAGAGTTATTCAATACTTGTGGTACATCGTGTTTGTTTGTGAAGGCATATTTTGCCTTAACATTGTAGGGTACATTTGATTGTAAGATTTTGAATTCATTGTTGAAATGTATGCGCAACATGAACCGTTATTCATGTTAATGGCATCATGACACATTTTATATTGTATTTCATATAGAATTCTTTATAATGTTGTGTTATGATCTTATCACCGTTATACCCCGTTGTTTCCGCTTTAGACGGGGTGTGACAGATTGGTATCAGAGCCAGGTTTATAGAGATCTAGGTGGATTGGCCTAGACTATAAATAAGGAACCCACATATAGAACATGAGTTAGGAAGTTATGTGTGCATACAATTCCGTGAAGCTAGTTGTAGTTAGTGTCGATCATTCATCTTAACCATTTCAAGTAAGAAGGACGTTGTAAGCGTTTCTTCATCATCTTACAACTCTTTATGTGGTTCGTCTACATGTTACTTAGGATTCCATAACTATCTGATCTCTTTCCGTGAATACAAAGGTTATTGTGATACAAAGACTTGGAAGATAAGTATGGGTATGAAAGAATACTTTCACAATTACGGCTGCAGATGTAATTGACAAAGGTGTTCCGACGTATGTGTGTTTATCCGACCATATTTGCGTGTCTCATGTGCTATCTTTGTGTCGTATTGTAATAAAATCCCAATTATATTCCTTACCGAATTATCTTATGGTTGTGAGTCTTGTGCATTTATGCCTTGACAAACTCCAAAATATTCATCTATTCTAAACTCGTATGAATTCGAACTTATAGTGAGCATATTTTTAAGTCGTTTGACTCGTAAATTTTACTCGTGGAGGAGAAACACTCGGTGGTGGAAGACATGGTGGTCATACAAGTAAAGATGGCGATTGAACTGATGGTTGAATTGGAGGAATTATTGGTATTGAAGGCAAGAACTCAAATATTGTTGCGATCATTGCACAACAGTGTTGGGCCTTGATATTCAAAAATTGTAATGCAAGTTGGAAACAGCATATTGAAACACGGTAGAGCTAATGACACCAAAGGCGAAAATGGAACTAATAATTGTGAATTCAAATGATGGAAATGGTGATGGCGCGAAAAGGATGGAAAATAAAGGAACTGCTTAAGGAGAAATATTCTTTCAATAACGAAATGAAGAAGTTAGTGAAAAAGTTTTGGAATTCCTCTGCGATGGGAGTTAATCATACGACATATATCAGACAATTTCATGAGTTGGAAAAAATTAGACCTCATTCCGTGGCACTTGAAGCTAAGAAAATTGAAGAGTACATCAACAGCTTTGTTTTGGAAATTAGCAGAACGGTAGAAGTGACTGAGCCTCCTACCATCCAAGGCGCAATACTGCTGGGTGGATTGTTAATCGATGAGACTAATAAGACGGGTAATGTAGAAACAATACCAAGAACGAGAGGGTACTCAAGAAATTCGTAGATACTGACACATGAAGAGAGGGTTACATTGGTTCACATCTTCTGTGAGTAAGATGTAACTACTATCATCACACATCTGCATCATGTTGTGTTTATTCAAACTGCAACTTAAGAGGTCACTATACAATTAAATGTTGGATGACAGCTCGTCAAGTGGCACCAATCAACACAGTAGGAAACTCGATGGCTTGTTTTGAGTGGAAGACTTTGAAATAATTTTATTAATGAGTGCGCATAGATAATAAAAGACGTTACATAAGGGTATACTCTAGTGCTAGAAGATTTCTCTTTTAGCATTGACTTGTTACCCTTCGGACTCGGAAGTTTTGGTGTAGTTGTGGGGATGGATTAGTTGACGAAATTTAGGTAAAAATTGTATGTTTGAGAAAGTATTTCGTATACCACTTAAGTGGTGGTGTAATACCTGAGATTTTCATAGAACACTTCAAAGACGAAAAGAAACAACTCATGAGCATAAAGGCTAATAAGTTAAAATTTCAAAACATTTTATTATCAATGATTTCCTCGAGGTCTTCTCGGAAGATTTAGAAGGATTATTTCCCTCTTTACTCGTAAAGTTTTGTATCGATCTTATTCTTGGAGCAACCCCAGTTGCAAAAACTCCAAATCGCTTAACACTATTTGAATACAAGAGTTATTTAATTCACTTTAAAGATGCTCCAAGACAAGGGTTTTATTCGCCCTAGTCTTTTTCCTTTGGGAGCACCTGTCTTATTTGTCAAAAAGAAAGATGGTTCTTTTCATTTGTGCATTGGTTATCGTGAACCTAACAAATTTACGGCAAAGAATCGCTGTCCTCTTCCAGGGATGGATGATTTGTTTGATCAACTTCAAGGGGTTTAGTGGTTTTCAAAAAAAAAAAAATCAATCTTCATTTTGGTTACCATCAATTGAGGGTACATGAATCAGATCTACCAAAGATTGCGTTTAGGACTCGTTATGGGCATTTTGAAATTGTTGTTATGTCTTTCGGTCTTACTAATGCGACTATAGCATTCATATATTTAACGAACACGTATGTAAACTGTATCTCAACGAATTTATCATACTTTTCATTTGTGACGTTCTAATTCATTCTAAAACCAAGGAAGAGCATGGAGTTCCTTTAAGACTAATTCTAGAGTTACTTTTTGAAAGAAAGGGTCTATGCAATATATTCGGAGTACGAAATTTGACTACAAGAGGTTTGTTTTTCTTGGACACGTTGTGAATAAAGAAGTCATTCTTGTAAATTTTAGCAAAATAGAAGTTGTAAAGGGATGGAAGGTCCCATGGTCATCATTGGAGGTTTGTAAAGCATTTAGGATTCACATGCTATTATCGGCCTTTTATCGAGATTTTTCTAAGATCGCTCAAACACTCACGCAAATATATCATACGTTTGTTTGGGGTAAGAACTAAGAAGAATCTTTTCAAGCATTAAAGGATTCCTTGTGTAATGCATCAATCCGGACTCTTCCCGACGGATCGGAGGATTTCATTGTGTATTGTGATGCATCCGACCGAGGTCTAGGTTGTGTTTTTATTACATGGGAAAGGTAATCGCATTCCTCTCTCAACAAATCAAGGTATATGAGAATTATCCTATTACCCACAAATTGGAACTTGGAGCGGTAGCATTCGTACATATGTGTTGAAGACACTACTTGTATGAATTGAAGAATGTTGTTTGTACCGATCATAAGAGCTTTTAACACATCTATGTTCAAAAGAAGTTGAACACGAGGCAAATGAGGAAGCTCGAAATATTTAGTGGCTAAGATTGTGAATTTCGATATCATCCGGGGAAGACGGATGTTGTGGCAGATGTTTTGAGTAGGAAGGAAGGAGTAAACCAAGGCGAGTGCAAATCAAAGTATGATGATTTACTCTGGCATGAAGGGTGGAGTGTTTGAAGCACAAGATGAAGCGTTGAAGTATACTCATATGCAAAACACAAAGTTGCATGGGTTAGACAAACAGTTGGAACACAAGGTGGATGAGATTGTTACATCTTGTGAGAAGATTATGGATTTAATTGCTAGGTGGTCTATGGACACTAGTAATGGACAGAGTACATAAGTCAAAATATTCCATACAACAGGAGTTGTTAAGAAGTAGTATGATGTCATGGATTTATATTGGTGTCTGGGAATGAAGAAGGACATCATTTAATACATTCTTCATTTAGTCCATGCATGATCTGTTTGAAGTTCAAGGCTGAATACTCGAGACTCTCAGGTCTATTACAGCAACTGGAGTGTCCCGAATGGAAAAGGGGAAAACATAATCTAGGATTTCATTATGAAGTTTCATAGAACTGGTAGTGGGGGCGATTCGATTTGGGTAGTGTTGATAGAATGACTAATTCAGCTTATTTCTTAGCTATCCACGAGGATTTCAAGGTGGGAATTTTGGTAAGGCGTTACATCGACAAAGTAGTAGCAGGGCATGGAGTGTTTGTATCAATTATATCTGATTTTTGATGGACGGAGAGAGAACCATTCAAACCTTTGAGAATATACTTTAGTTGTGTTATCGATTTTTGTAGAAGTTGGGATACCCACTTACCATCAGTCGAGTTCTCATACAACACACTTATCATTCTAGTATTCAATGTACGCTATTTGAAGTACTTCAGGAGTGTAGGAGTCGTTCATTGTAGTGTGGGTTGAAGTTGGATTAAAGTCAGTTGATTAGATTGAAATAGTCCATGAAGCTATTGACAAGATCGTTCAAATCAATGAGAGGTTGGAAACAGTACATGATAGGCAAATGAGTTACACAAGCAAACGTCGACAACATATAAAGTTTTGTGTTGAGAATTATATATTGTTTAAAATGTTACTTTGCGAAGGTGTCGTACATTTTGGGAAGTTTGAAATATTAGCATATGTGTTTGTTGGACCGTTCTAAATTGTTGAACGTATGGGTTCACTAATGTATCGATTGGAAGTTGTCACAAGAGTGAAGTGGTGTTCATGAGGTATTTCATGTTTCAAATCTCCGAAAGTGTTAGCTGGTAAAGTCTTACAGGTATTTCTAGAAGGATTGACAGGGAATCACAGATAACATTGGGTAGAGAAAACGGTAGAAACTATGGATTGAGAGGTCAAAATGTTGAAGCACGAAAAGTTTTAATTTGTCATTGCTTGATCGAACGCTTAGCGAGGATTTGAATTTACTTCGAAATGAAAAGAGTGTACAAAGCTTAATTTTACGTACTTACTCAGTGATCGTGTTGACAGTATAGCTCCGACTGAATTTCGGGACGAAATTCCCTCAACTGGGGGTAACTGTGACAACCGTCACCAAACCGTTATCGTTGTTCGAGATGTAAAAAGTCATTTTTGTGAAAATACTAATTTTAATGATTTCTTTACATCAAAGTCTTAGTTTTTGAAAAACGAATCCAACGCAAAAAGAATCAACTCAATCTGACGTGTAACGAAGAAGTTATGAAGCAAAACGTAACCGAAACTTGGGCTGAAAGCTGAGCACAAATCGCGACGCGATTTGTACCCTTTAGCGACGCGATTTTCACCATTTCGTGACGCGATTTGGGGTGTTTCGCGACGCGATCCTGTCTGACGAGTATAAATTCGATTTTTAACCCAAAAAACGTATTTGTAAACCCTAAATTCGTATTTCTGCGGCCAGAGATGATTCTTTCTTCATATTTTTGAATTCCAAACCCTAAGAACTCAAATAATCAATTTCTAAATCAATTTATTGATCGGGAACTCACGTGTAGGTGTATTTCGGTAAGTTTTGTGTTCTAAATCTTCGTATCTTCGGATTCATTGTGTTTTGGGTGTACTGATCCTCACGAAACATTATTCATACAGATTCTAAGGGGTGTTCTCGTGCGATCATTCGATAGTTGGTATTATTCCTATCCGATTTCATTCATTAATACGTTATTTCGCTTGTTTCGTTTTTTTTATCATTTCCTTTCGGTTCGATCCATTGTATTCCGGGTCGTGATATCGTTAGGATGCTATTAAAATCAGTATATAAGTTGGTATAATTGAGATATATGATTATGTTGCGGTTTGGATTATTTATACAAGCGATTAGAGTTGATTTATTATAAACCCTAATCTGATCAGAAATTTTGTTTGGATTGGGAAGCTTGTAACTTGGTCATATCACGATCATTTTTGATGAAACAGGAGTCTAAACATAAGTATTTTGAGTCTTATTTCAAATGGAGTTGATTTCATGGTTAAATGTGGAGTATAAATTGGTCAAAACAATTTTACAAGATTGTGTGTCATTTCTGAGTTCTTCGGTTCCAGATTTCGGTTAAGTTGTCGATTTTTGAAAGGTACCTTAAACTAAGGATTAGATCTTGAAATTTTTACTCTAGTGTTTTTAAAGTGTTAACTATTTTCTGTAAAAATATTATAATCATTTCAAGTTTTAAGTATTTTTAATAAATGGTGACTTTTTAGTACTCAGAAATGGTTATGGTTTCTGAGCAGATTGTTTTGGTAAATTTTTAAAAATAGTAAACTACAATATTTAATTTTGTAAACATTACAGGGTCTTCTAAACTCATTGAAGTGTCACTGGTTAAATTTGTAGAGTCAAATGATTTCATTAAGTCACGTTTAAAAATCAGTAAAATGGTATGAAAATTGTGGACAGAATCCGATTTTTACTCGATAGGTTGATTCAAGTTAATATACATGAGTTGAGTTGTGAGAGAACTTACTGGAAGTATTTAGACTTGGGATACAATGGAATTACCTAGTTATGTCTAGGTTGTAACCCATGTGCATTATGATATTGTAGATTTGCGAGTGGTTTAATGGATTACATTTAAGGGCGATACTTACATCATTTCTTGAGGTGAGTTTTCGTGGCCCCATTTTCATTTACTTATTTTCAAATTGGGGGAAAAGTATGCTCATGTTTTATAAACGGCTTTTCATGCTGTGAACGTGTTTATTTCTATTTTTGGACATATGCTTGAAATGTGTAACACTTTGTGATTATGTGCTTTGGTTGTTGGATTTATTTTACAAGGCATTGCTCCCTTAGGAGTGATCACCTGATGTGTACTTTTGTATTCATCAAAGCCATGTTTGTTTGCAAGGCATTGCTCCCTTAGGAGTGATTACCTGATGTGTACTTTTTGTATGCATTAAAGCCACTGTTGGAGTAGCTACTACCATTTGAGTTGTTGTTTGGGTCATACTCCTTCATGGGGTGATGACAGCTTTGTGAGATGGTTGGTTATATTATATCACTTGTGTACCTTTTCATATGCATTGTCCTAACTTACTTTCATCATAGCAAAATGTTTATTTTTATGGTGTCTGGTTTCAAACCTACGAAACTCACCAACATTCGTGTTGACGTTTTTGAGCATATCTTTTCAGGTTATACTAGTGGACTTAAAGCAGAGGACAAGAGAACTTAGTGGACCTTTAGGGTTGCATTAAGAGTTATTCAATACTTGTGGTACATCATGGTTGTTTGTGAAGGCATGTTGTGCCTTAACATTGTGGGGTACATTTGATTGTAAGATTTTGAATTCATTGTTGAAATGTATGCGCGACATGAACCGTTATTCATGTTAATTGCATCATGACACATTTTATATTGTATTTCATATAGAATTCTTTATAATGATTTGTTATGATCTTATCACCGTTATACCCCGATGTTTCCGCTTTAATCGGGGTGTGACAATCTCTCCCACCCTCTTTCCCAACAATGTCTCAGAATAAGTAACAACATAAACAATAAGCCTTGTCCTTTTTTATGCTATACACTAACCATTGATATTTGTCTAACCATTCAACAAAAAAACGTCTTACTTGACCAGCCATAATTTTTTAGGGAAACATGTGGTCACGTGGTTGACAAGGCCCTCTAGTCAAATAAGTTCGTTGATGTGTGCTAAGTATAGGCAATTATAATCACAAGTTTTAAATTAAGGAAATAATAAATAATACTATCACACAATTCAGCAAGATTGACCCGTTCATGTAATATAGCTTAATAAGTAAGTCCAAATTCGAACACAAGGAACACAAGAAACGTGATTCTTATTTATAACTAATTATCAATTTATTTCTAATTACAAATATTTACAATTATAATACAAATAAATAAAAGATCCGGTTTACAATAATCTACAAGATAAGGTGGACGTTTTAGTTCCGAACGAACATATTTATATTTATATTTTGATACATATTCTAATAGATAAGTTTCAGAAACAACTTAATAATACTCAGATGGATAGAAAATTATAATTATTCAAACTATTATTTATTAAATCTATTATATGTACTTATGTCTATTTGCTTTGTTGACTATTATTACTGGTGAATTACTAATGTAGAAAATTACTTAAGGTTAAGCTAATCTTCATCATAGCAATACAGTCATAAGGTTACGCAAAGTATCACTAATTAATAAGATCTATCATCAGTTTATTAATACAATTTCTAAGGTTAGACTTGAATCACAGTATTACTTTATATTAATGAATCATTCTTCGTCTATCGCATAAGGTTAAGATCAAGACATAAACACAATCACTTAATTTATATAAACTTAATATGGTCATCCTCGTTTAATATAAATCAGTCTAACTATGTCAAGAACAATCATCAATATATCATAATAAAGACAATTCTTGTATAATAAACATTCAATAATATAGTTCCAACATAAACATATAATTCATATAATAAACTCAATAAACATTCATTCAAATAACTATAACGAAAACCTAATTAACAAGTAATTCAAATAAACAATATCCATAAATTAACTCAATAAGGTTATTAAAGTTACAAGAATAAAGAAACCGAACCAATTGTAGAACCAGCTTCTCCTAGGGTTAAAAAACCTTCAAACCCTAGCTCCTTAACCTCAAAAATCGCACCTTAAGTCGACCTAAAACCCTAATAATCGGTTTTGGTATTCTTGAATCGTATATGAAAAACCTAAACTTAAGCCTCTATTTATACTTTTTCTGGCCGACCTCCCAGCCGCCGGTTGGGACCTCCAACCGCCGGTTGGATCAAGTTGAATCCTGGTCCAACTCCATGTGTCTCCACCGCCTTACAACCCTAATACTCCAACCGCCGGTTAGGCTTTCCAACCGCCGGTTGGACTTCAATTCCAGAATGTTCCAACTTCGGGTTTGGGCTCACTTTTGGGCTTCTTCTTTTCTTTAACGGATTTTAATCTTCATCTTGGCCCATTTCTTCATTTTAACACTTTGGTCTTCATTTCTTTAAAGTTTAAGTTCCTTTTTCTTCATTTCTTCATTTTCTTCAGTTTCTTTCAGTTTTAGATTCGTTCTTGTTCCTTTTTCTTCAATCTTCAATTAAAATACATCTCTGCAAATATTAACAAAATAAGTATATAAAATCATATAAATGCACTAAAATGTATATAAATATAGGGATAAATTACTATAAAATATACTATCTATTTGATGCTTATCAAATATCCCCACACTTAAGTTATGTTTGTCCTCAAGTAGAATACTGAATAAAATTTAAAATAAGCATCGAACTAATATTTAAGAATTAGAATACCAATACTAAAAATCTGTTTCATAAATTAAAATTTTAAACAATTTAATTAATATGGATAACTATAATGTATAAATAAAATTTATTATTATTTGTGTAATATATAGCTCATGAAATGATTACTAATATATTTGTCCACTTTAAACAGTCTATATTTATATTTCTGAATACACTTTTATTGTTAGTATGTATATTACTTATGATTTCCATATATGATATACTTTTAAATTTAATCATACAATTTACTTTTATATTCCCATTAAATATATGAAATACATTTTTAAGAATCAAGACATTGGTGACAGGTCTGCATTTTCATGCAACAGAGCGACATAACTTGATTCAGGTTTAAGCAAAACCAGACTTGGTCAAACCATTTTGGCGACCTCATTAGGTATCTTTTATTTTTAAGACTTTTCAAGTACTTTTGACTTGCGTTTGCTTAAATTTTAAGTATATATTAATAGAAACCAGGTCTATACTTTCGTATAACAGAGGAAACCATTAATATATACCTCCAAATGTATTCACATAAGTAAAAAGATATAAAATTATTGCATAATAAATTTAAAAATTAAGACTTTTATGTCATACATCATATTATGTACCATAAAATAATAAACAAGTTATATTATTAATTTTTTAAAATTCAGAAATCCTCATATAGATTGCCTATTAGTACATCATATCATGTAACTATATATCACTTATTATTTAAGTAGCTTACATTATATATACAAAACAGTTAATCCATATTAAAGTCTAAACTATTAAATACAAAACAAAACTTTTAACAAAAGTATTCTAACTAATAAATACTTAGTTATTAACTTAAAAATTTTAAATTTTTAATAAAATTTAAGAACAATAGAAACTTAAATGATTAATTAAAGAAATTATTTTTCTTACGAACCCTATCCCCACACTTAAATTATACAATGCCCTCATTGTATAAAAATTGATAAACAAAAGTGAGTAAGGGAAAGAAAAATAGAACAGAAAAACTCCCCTGACTGAAATTATGAATTTCATCATCGGCTAAGAAAAATCTGCTTGGTTGGTTCCTTCATCTCTTGAAAAATAATATACAACATCCACACTTTCGCAGTTAATCACGATTGCATTTAGCATATGCAATAAGCCTTTAAACCCCTCAGTATCCCGAGTGGACGAGTTATAGTCTCGTGAGGGTTTCCAGTGAACATACCCACAAAGTTCATAATTAATAAGTAAGAACTTTATAAATAAAGTGCTGAACGTACTGCCAGTCTAATGCTATCAAAAATAAACAACCATATTAGCATAATAATAATAAATATGATGAGTAAAAATAATAATAAGTACAGTCATCCCAAATGTATCAAATGTATCAAACATAATCTAATCATCATATGAATCCTCCTGCCCTGGCTGTCTCGAAGGTCCAGCTCCATCATCAACTATCGGAACATACGGCTGTAACTCAATAGACCTATCTCTCAACAACTGCTGTAATAATCCAAGCTGATAATCAGATCTACGGAAACTCTCTCTCTCAAACCTATCAAACCGCTGCTCAATCCTGGCAAATCTCCGATCAATCGTATCAAATCTCCTACCATATCCAATCTCTATCCTCTCCAGTCTCTGCTGAATATCATCAAACATATCACCCCGTCCACGGCCTCTACCACGTCCTCTGCCTCTACCTGCTGGCAGATCAATCTCGGGTACTGGTATCTCCGGTACTGGTGGTGGTGGAACAGGTGGTCCTCTCAATCTCGCTCTCTGTATAGGCTGCTGTCCAGGGGAAACCTCGGGCGTCCATAACAAAACTCCCTCCTGTACACCCTCCTGAATAATCCCTAACTCAATCAACTAGTCCTCGCCTAGCAAGGAAATCCCAGGTGTAACCGGTTTACAAGTCAAAAAATCTGCAGCTCCCATTTGATAATACTGAGCTATCCTAGTAACATACTGCCCTCCACATAAACTACTGGTAAGCCTATGCCCAGTCGCTCAGGTGGTCATCCAATGAACTAATCTCTAGGGAACATTGATCAGCGTCCTCTGAATCATAGTATGCAAATAAAAGAAATCGGGCTGATAGACCTTCTCAGGTCCAGTATGCCTACCACAGATAGAAAATGATAACAACCTATGTACAAGCCTATGCACCGGGCTCCTCATATGTATATCCGAAGGTGCTCTATCCCCATAATCAACAATAGCCAGCTGTCTCCAATACTCAGCTATCTCAACAGATGAATACTGCTCTACCATACCTACAGTCAAATGATCTCCAAAAGAATGGTTGTGGAGCTCATCTAGTGTATAGAGCCCCACAGCTACTCCAAACTCAATCAAACTCATGGACCTAGGCTGACCTCCTAAATAAAAAGAAATCGAAGGCTGGTCAAACTGTCTAGAAGCAGCATCAAACCTAAGGGTCGTATAAAACTCAATAACAAGCTCTCTATAAATAATCTCCCGAATCTGAAATAATCTAACCCAAGCCAGAGAAACAAAACCAACATCACCTGACGGTAAAAGATAACTCTGAGTCATCAGCCTCCTCAAAGTAGTATCCCCAGTCTCACCCTCTCTGCGAGGATCTATAACTCTCTCCATAACCGACCAATCTAACACATCCGGTGTCTCTACCGGCTGAGCAATATGCTCCAGTAATCCATCAGCAAACTCTGCTCTATGCTCTGCTGTAATCGTCTCATGCTCAAATCGTAAATACGGATGTAGCTGGAAATCCTCTCTATCTAATAATGCACATCCTCTCTGTCTCCTGGTAGACATATCTGCAATATCAACTTAAACAACGTATTAGTTTAACATAATATCGGCTGCATGAATTTGCTGAAAATGTTGGCCAACCGCCGGTTGGTCAAATTTCATGCAGGCAGCATTTCGGCTTAAATTTTGATAGCCACCTGTTTAATTTCTAAATTTTATAAAAGCTATTCTTAATATAAACTAAATCAAATAATGAAGCTTATTAACTTTTAATACTATTCTATCGTAAAATTTTAAATTTTTATAAATGTTCGTTATCTCGAAAATAATATTGAATCTTTATAATAAAATTCGACACATTTTATAGTTAAAACTATGTCAAATTCAATAATGTCATTTGTAACATATTCCCATAATATAGAATCTAAACAAAACTTTTATGTAATGACATATAGATATATATAAAATAACGTTTTTATTTCAAAAAGTATTATCAAAATTTTGGATAATAATTTCGTATAAAAATTTAATATGAACATTATTTCAAAATAAAAATATCGAGTCTAAAAAGTTTGTAAAATGTTATAATTATAAATAATATTTTTGTTTCGTATCATCTAATTCAAATTCAAATATAAAGTTGAATTTTATTTCAAAATTTTATTGAATCAAAAATGTATCGTTTTTATTTAAAATGTACCAAATTCGATATAATTGTGGTTAACTAATTATAAGTCGAACCGCTAATCGATTCGATCCGCAACAATCCGCAAACAAACCTCAAACCGCAAAATCATAACCTAACTAACCTAAACTAGTTTCTAAGCATTCCTAATCATTTAAACTAACAATATAACTAGTAATCAATCACAAACCGCAAATAATCAAATATAATTCGGATTAAAATTCGGAAAAAAACATAAAAACGAGTTTAGATGATACCTTTGATGAAGCAAATCACAAAAACGTAATGTAATGATGATGAAAATACGATTTCCGGTCGAAATACAATCGGAATATGTGTGTGGTGTGTGTGAAAATGGTGTGTGACCCGAACAGACTGAGGTCTGTTGGGGGTTTTGATCGCAAAAGTGTCCAACCGCCGGTTGGGCTTTCCAACCGCCGGTTGGCTTGAACAGGCCCAGTTCTTTTTTTATTCGGCCCATTCAATTTATTGGGCTTAAGCCCGTCATAAGTTTGTTATGTAATTTTAATAATTTTTGTTTTTACGAGTAATATTAAGTTTGCGTAATACATAATAACAATTTTCAGTACATTTACAAAATATCTACAAATCATAATCTATGTGTATTTTAGAATTTGTTTCTTATTTTTAGATAATAACATTTTAAAATTTTAAATAATAAATGGATAAAAAGATTTATTGTTTTGGTAGTTCATATCTTTAATATAAATTCTTGTAATGCTGTTAGTTGTGACATATAACGGATATAATAAATCTTACCTTGGTATACATAGATTTTTCAATCGGTGATTGCGTCGACTCATCCACCGTTTGGAAATTCAATTGTCGACTTTATCGAATTCCAACTATTGTTTCAATCTTTTTGTCACAAAAAATATTATATTAATATATCTGCAATCTTGTATACAATGTTAAGCATAATTTCAAAACTTATTATTTAATCTCTTTTAAGTAATTTATGAATTTAATTTTTATCACTATTGCAACTCGTGTAAAAATTAATTCTAAATACTTAAAATTTCTAACATTTGTGTAGCTAATACAAATAAAGATGAGATAATCATATAATTCTGAAAACAGTAAATTCTATCAAATATGAAACTGAAAACAGTAAACTTTAATATCCAAATAACATTCAAATCCTAAACAATTATTTAACTAAAACAAAAAATAGAAAGAATTTAACTAGTTATTAAAAACGGAGAGGTTGCAAATGATCTTCAGAAATGATATTAGATGTTTAAGCCTAATTCCCACTAACAGGTCTTCCAAAGTTCTCAAGATAAATTCTTCGAAAGTGCACATAGATCTTATTCGTTATCTCGGGTATTGGCGAGGCATATTCAGAGAAACTCTCATGATGAATCTTTTCAGCATCTTCTACTTCTATGAGTGTGTCAGCTAATCTTTTGACCTTCTTAGCTATTCTTCCATCTTCATCAGTAACCATGTAATTATTTTCAACCTTTATTTCTCGTTCCACATGATTATATCTTAATGAATCCAATAATCCATAGAAACCTAAATGTATATCCTGATAATCATATGTGTTGTGGGTTCTCACTGCCTTTCCTATGTCCTTTAAGATTCTCCTATAGTATCCTTCTTGATGCTCCGTTGTTATCTCAGAATACCTAAAAGTATCTACTAACTGATAGTAAACTTCAGATAACCCTAAATGAAAAAGGTTATTTCTCTGATTGTAATGAACTCCATTGTAAGCTAGCTGCAACTCCATTTTAGCATAAGTGACCAAGTTTGCCATTGGTTCGTCAGAAAAGTACTCAGGAATTGTACGTGTTCTTTCGTCCCATTCTCCATAGTAAAATTCATCAACAATTTCTTGAACATAAAAGTCAACCGTACAATCAATGAAGAATCTTCCAGAACCAATATGCTCTCTAGCCTTTATCGAATTGAAGAAATCTTGAAAGTTTTCAAGTAAACATATGTCAGCCATATTACTTAAGTTTCCAGTGGCATGCTCTATTATTTCCTTAAGCTCTCTTAACATTTCTCTTTGTTTATCAGAATAAGGAAACAAAGACTTCTCAAATGTTTCATGCACATATGTATACTTCAACAGTTGCTCTTCACAAAAAGTTGGACCTATCATCTCATGCTCGCTCACAATATCATGCTTCAACTCATTCACATAGTTTCATTAGATGTAACCCAAGCAGTGAATTGTTCTTCCATTTTCTTAATCAACTCTTTCTGATAATCAGTATACTCTAAAGTGGATTTGTGTATGAGTTCCATAATAAACCTAAGCTCATCTTCATGATATTCTAAGTAGTGAAACATATCTTCCTTATTTGAAACTACAGGGGGTTGCTCATAGTCTTCTTCTTCATTAGTTAGCTTGATTTTCTTGTTTGGTTCAAAAGAATGGTAATCTAATTCTATATCTTTGAAATCCATATTTTCACTTCCAAAGTCCATTTGCATCGACTCCATTCTAATAACAGCTAAATTTTTCTTTGCACAAAGAATAACACATAGTTCAGATTACTTATCTAATCCTATTTTATCTAAGGTAACTTACTATACATATATTAATTTAATTTCTTTTACATTGCTAGTCAAAAGATCTCGGTAGCTCCATTGATAGTACACAAAAGCGGAGAAACAGGTCAGTGCGAAGCTTATTAAAAACCTATTTCTTTCGAGAAGCACCTTACCTCTTATATGATAAATCACTAAGGTAGGGCTTTACTCTCCTTATACCTTTGTTTTTGTCAGTATTCTCAATGGGTGAGCCGATATTTCTTATTGATTTTGCAAAATATCATAAATAAAAATTATACAAGTAAAATAATTAGCTTAATTAAAATACACCGCTCCCCCGGTAAAACAAGAGTTCAACCGGTTAAGTGTTCCCCGGCAGCGGCGCCAAAAACTTGATGTGCGCTAAGTATCGGCAATTATAATCACAAGTTTTAAATTAAGGAAATACTAAATAATACTATCACACAAGTCAGACAAGTTTGACCCGTTCATGTAATATAGCTTAATAAGTAAGTCCAAATTCGAACACAAGTAACACAAGAGACGTGATTCTTATTTATAACTAATTATCTATTTATTTCTAATTACAAATATTTACAATTATAATACAAATAAATAAAGGATCCAATTTACAATAATCTACAAGATAAGGGGGACATTTTAGTTCTGAACGAACATGTTTATATTTATATTTTGATACAAATTCTAATACATAAGTTTCAGGAACAACTTAATAATACTCAGATGGATGGAAAATTATAATTATTTAAACTATTATTTATTAAATCTATTATATGTACTTATGTCTATTTGCTTTGTTGGCTATTATTACTGGTGAATTACTAATGTAGAAAATTACTTAAGGTTAAGCTAATCTTCCACATAGCAATACAGTTACGCAAAGTATCACTAATTAATAAGATCTATCATCAGTTTATTAATACAATTTCTGTCGCACCCTCAAATTATGATGCGGAAGCGGTTCGGGTCGGGGCGCGACTAATTACATATCACAGCACATAAGATATAATGAACGACTCTATATGCGTCATTTTACAACTTGTATTGATAAAATCAAAGTTTACATAAAAAATATAGTTATATTAGCTCGGTTGAAATTGAGAGATTTAAGTACATAATTAATCTATACAAAATATAATAATGCAGCTAAATCTCTGATTGTTTGCATGCTGAGTCGAGCTAATTGATCCTGATTGAGCAGTCCAACCTACTGCTGGTTACCTATGATACATGCTAAAATGAGTCAGCGAAATGGTGGTGAGCTCACAGGTTTGTATGTCAACACATATTTGTATGAACCGCAAGATTTATAATTGAATTTAAAATGCAATTAAGCAAAATAAAAGTTATACAGCCATGAGCACATAGTCTGAGCTTAACTTGAGTGTCAGGTCCAATTAAGGAAACCCAACTGAGATGCCTCCTACGAGTGCCTAATCTACACTCGTCTTCCCAAATGCTAATACATCCGTTTGACCAGTTAGTGCGTGCTAACCCGGATGAGGATTGTCAATCCTATATGATATCATATACTAACATTCACGCTACTACGTATTACCATACTATGCTATGGAGGGCTTTAAATTGATTAGCTTGAAACTCATGTAGTATTTGATTTGATTTGTACTTGCGTTCAACTTGTAAAACAAAAGAGCAATAATATCACACCCCTGATTGAAAAGCAGTAAAATAGGGGCCATGAGACTCACCTGAGCCTTGCGTGTTTATGGAAATAAACTTTGATTAGCTTGTAAATTGATGTCCAGAGACTTGTAACCTAAGGGCGTTCAATACCCTTGTAGTTGTTTGTCCAAATTACCCCGATTTGGTTCATTTGACTTGTCCAAATTACTACGATTTGGTTGATTTGACTTGTCCAAATTACTACGATTTGGTTGATTTGACTTGTCCAAATTACTACGATTTGGTTGATTGACTTAAGTTTCGAAAAACGTGTACGGCCCGTTGGTGATTGTTTGTAATAATAATCTCGATATTATTATTTTGATTTTTGAAGTGTTGTACTTAAAAAGTGTTTACAAGTTTTTAGGTGATGGGGGTCCGGGGGCAGCGCCCCTGGTTAGCGGGGTTCCAGGGGTGGCAACCCCTGGCGGGGTCCAAGGGGCTGGCCCCTGGTTGGGGTCGAGATGCCAAGTCAGCTCGAAAATTTTTTATTTCTACTAAATTGCTTTGGTGAAAAACGCATCTGGACTTGAATTTGGGTGAAATCAAGTGATAAAATTTTGGATTCGACACTTGGTAAAATGAGTTGTAAATATTCTGTTTTTGGTGACACTAAGCTAGTGTCGCTACGGGCTTAGGCGACACTTAGTAAGTGTCGCTATATTTCTGATTTTCAATAGTTGGGCGACACTTGAGTAGTGTCGCTATGGCGACACTTATGAATTTTGGTGTCACTAAGGGAGTGTCGCTAAGTTAAATCTGGTTAAGTAATTCAGCGACACTTAAGTAGTGTCGCTATAGGGGCGACACTTAGGCATAGCGACACTTGGCTAGTGTCGCTAGTACTGTTTTTGTAACAACCGGCAAATTAGGACTAGAATTAGTGCCTAATTCTTTGTTAATACATGTAATTAGTTCTGTGTTAGGCTAATTTATGTATCGAATTACATATATTGTTGAATATATACGAAAATGCGATTTGGTTAAATCGTACGCAATCTAAATCGAATGTATTTCGATTCAATTTAATACGGACGTTGGTGACCAATTTTATTAAATAACATTGTTATGTCAAAAATATTATTATAATAATATTTCGTATTCATTCGTATTGTACAATCAGAAAGTTACACAATTTAAAATGTTAAAACGCGCGACTAAATAAAATAACGTACACTTTATAACTCAAATATAAATTAAACTGTAAAATATTTAAATAAAATATCGCGTAATAAATTGTATTTTAAAATGTACCAATTAATAGGTAAAATAATTATTTAACGTTTAAACTACGGAATAAACGAACACCGCACGGAGCGGAAACGCAGGGCGAAATTGGGAGCTTAACCTCCCAATCCCACCTCCTTTTCTTTCATTATTTCATTATCTCTCTCTCTCTTTCTTTTTTTACTTTCAATCATCAAACCACCTTCATCACAAAAATCATCAAATAACACCATCAAACCTCGCCGAATCATACCACTCGTTTGGAGGAAAGTGACCGCGACATCACGATCTACATTCCTATCTTTCCGGATTTTCATTTCGGCATTTCGTAAGTTTCCGACAAAACCCGAAACTCTCCGTTTTTACTCATTTTTACGTTTTTATAGTTTATATATGCTTAAAATGTCCAAAAATGGGTTGGGTAAAAGTTTTGGACCAAACGGAAACCTCGTTTTCGACACATTTTCCGGCCAACAGAACGCTACGTCGCTTTTGGACCCAGATTTATGCGACGTCAGCTGCGACGTCGCAAAACCCCTCGTAACGTCGCATAGTGCGACGCAGCACCCTACGTCGCATTAAATTGCGAAACGTCGCCTATAGCGACGTCATGCTCAACGTCGCAGTCCTACCTGCGACGTCGCACCCAACGTCGCACAAAACAGAACCTTGCAAACTCAGATTTTTACTAAGTGTCAGAACCAAGATTTTAACACCTGATTTTACCCAAATTCGGATCCAGATGCGTTTTTCGTCAAAGCAATATTGTAGAAATAAAAATTTTCCAAGCTGACCTGGCAGCTCGACCCCAGCCAGGGGCTCTGCCCCTTGGACCCCGCCAGGGGCTGCCGCCCCTTGGACCCCGCTACTAGGGGCGCTGCCCCCGGACCCCCGTCATTAAATGTTGTAAATACATTTCACACTAAGTGTTGAACACTTACAAATAACGAAACCTGATTCAACGATACATATAATGATAACACTTTGAATCATTATTACAAACCGTCACCAACGGGCCATATTTGTTTTCAAACTACAAACGGATTACTAAACAAACACTTGGACATAATGAGTTATGTAAACAACTAGCCTAGATGGTCTTGCGAGACATCTACTTACTTAACTCTCTATGTTTAGGCATTTGAAGGTTACGGGTTCAGAGAACCTACAGTTGATATTACTTACTCGTTTATTGATATAAACGTACTTGCAAAGACTCAGGTGAGTCTTACGGCCCCACTTTTACTGTTTTATCTTATTGGGGGAGATACATGCTACTTATTTTTCCTGAACACAAGTACTAAACTGATTTCTATACCAAACGGAATTGCATGAGTTAATTTCTATTTACTGAAGTCTCTCCATCATATATCGTTAGTTATGGACTTAAGCGCGAACAGTAGTTAATGGATCCATTAGGGAAATGACCCTCCCTGCCCGGGGTAGTAGCGCTACCACGTACCGATTTACACGTATAAACGGGTGACTATTATTTCGTTACTTATGCTTGCTCAATTTCGAGCATGTCACGGGAGCAACTGATTATTTACGGGTTAAGCTTCGATTATGAGCCTCATGGCAACGGTATAACTTGATTTCTTTATTTTTGCGAGATTTGCAAATACTTGATATATACCTACGGGCACTACTGATGAAATCTTGTGTTCAAACTGATTATTTACTGATAAACCTGTGAGATTCACCAACCTTTTGGTTGACCCTTTTTAGCATGTATTCTCAGGTACACTTATGGAGTAGGATCACTCCAGGATTACTAGCTAGAGTCGCATGATTTCCAAACTGCATTTAACGGAGATTCTTTGGCATTATCTTTTGTAACTATGGTTATGTAATAGAATCTCCCGCCACATACGCGGACTCTAGGCTTACATATTTTTGTAAAGAAAACTATATGTTTTCAAACGATTTAATTATGAAATGTAATTATTTTACAAAACGTCTCATTTAGAGGTCGTTTGCTGTATATCTTGTGCTTTGTATATTGATTAGTAACACCCAAGTATGCTTCCGCAAATCACTAAATATTGGGGGTGTTACAGATTGGTATCAGAGCCTAAGGTTATAGTGAACTAGGTTGCATTTAGTGGGCCTAGACTATGACCGTTAGGCAGTATTTTCTTATTAGGCATGACTGGTTCAGGAATTACAGCATACGACTTTAATTTAACATAGCCTGATCAACTATGTACAATTAAGGAAAGATGATGTAATGTCTGAAATGATTATGTTGAACGGGGATACGTTAGTTGACTCTGACCACGAGAGAACCGGACCATTACTTGATACGTGCTAGACACTAGGCTGGATATGATATATATTTATATATATTAGCCTCGTCTTACTTACACTCTGCCACAGGAATGGCAAACACACCATCTAATCCGACACACTCTCACTCACGTGGGTCACGGAACCCACGAGTAGCCAGGAGGAACACAAGGTCACCTCGAACCAGCCCTTATCCTATACATAACTCTCAGAACTCGGCACATCTCACGTTGCCAGTATTGGCTACCCAATCCCGCCGTCAGGAGCAAAGACTCGAAAACCTGGAACTGGAACAACACCGAATGACTTACCTGCTTCGTCAAGCTCTTGACCGCATATCACAACTACAGCGAGAACAAGAGGATACCAACCTCTCTGTAAGCATAATTCAGGATTTCATGACCGCCGAATTAGGTGCAGATGAACTTGTAAGAAACCGATTAGAAGAATGTGAACAGCGTTCACAGGAGACTGCGAATCATTCTCGAACACTAGCACAACGACTGGCCTTGGTTGAAGACAACGCCAGGCAAACCAACCGACTAGCAGAAACCGTGGACCGCCTTATCGCGCTGATGGAACAAATTAATCTACATTAAGATTAGGGTAGTTTTTGTCTTGTAATCTATCTCGTAATCTAGGGACTATCTAGCACTACTCTATAAACTAGTCGGATGTAACCATTCCCGACACCTTTTGTAATATCTCTGTAGGATGTAACTTTTGAACTCACTTTATCTATCAGATATCCTTTGTTATCTCAACTCACATTAATTGTCATTTTTTTCCATGTTGATGTTATGTATTACTGCTTTCATACATGTACATCTGTGACAATTACAAGTTCATACAAAATCTCATGTATCTTCATTTCTTTTATTGAAGAATCATGCCGCCAAAGACACGACCATACACCGATGCCCAGATTACCTCCCTTATAACCCAGGCTGTTACTGAAGCCTTGGCTCGGAATACTCCACCAAATTCCTCGAGAAACAACGATGCCGCTGAAACCACTGCTGCTAAACCTTGTTCTTACAAGGACTTCCAGAACTGCAAACCTCTAAACTTTGCAGGTACCGAGGGAGCAATCGGTCTAATACGCTGGATCGAGAAAGTTGAATCGGTATTCCTTATCTGCAACTGTGCGGAGGGGGACAAAGTTAAGTTCTCTGTTAGTACTTTTACCGACACCGCACTCACGTGGTGGAACACCTATGCCCAAACTGTGGGCGTTGCCAATGCTTACAAACTCCCGTGGGAGGAGTTGAAGGAGATGTTAAGGGGTGAGTATTGCCCCCGGGATGAACTGAAACAACTGGAGCTGGAATTCTGGAACCATAAGATGCAAGGTAATGATATCACCGGTTACACCAACCGTTTCCACCAGCTGGCACTCCTGTGCCCAACCATGGTCGATCCTGAGTACAAGAGGATCGAGAAATATATTGATGGATTGCCCGAGAAACTCCAGGACCTGGTGACTTCATCCAAACCAGGTACTATCCAGAACGCCATCCGTATGGCCCACGAACTCACGGCAAACGCTGTCCGCCGTAACACAACTTCAGCCCCACCTGCAAACAACAAACGAAAGTGGGAAGGAAACCCCAACTCATCCAACCAAATCACCAACCGAAAACCTGAGCCCCTTAGGGCTTATTCATCTAGCACTTCTGAAAGGAAAGGGTACGTGGGAAGCAGGCCCTACTGTCCCAAATGCAATTGTCACCACGACGGTTCCTGCCCTTGCACGAACTGCAAACGTTTTGGGCATCTGGCCAAGGATTATCGAAGTCCCAGTGCCCCGAAGACTTGTTATGGGTGCGGGAGTCCTGGGCATTTTCAGAATAATTGCCCTAAGCAGAAAAACAACAACAACAACAACAAGCGGAACAACAACTCTGCTCGCAGCAGAGCATTTGTCATCAAAGCTGGGGAAGCTAGGGAAGACCCGAATGTTGTAACTGGTACGTTCCTTCTCAACGATCTTACTGCTTCAGTATTATTTGATACCGGTGCTGATAAAAGTTTCATATCTGATGAGTTTTGCCCACTACTTGATATCACCCCCGCGGCCTTAGATGTTAAGTACACAGTAGAACTTGCAAATGGTAAACTCATAGAAACCAATAGTGTAATACCTAATTGCACTTTAAACCTCGCCAACGAAACCTTCTCAATCGATCTAATGCCTGTTGAACTAGGAAGTTTCGATGTCATCGTGGGAATGGACTGGTTGTCCAAGCACCGGGCCGAAATTGTTTGCCATGATAAAATCGTCCGAATTCCTCTCGCCGCCGGTAGTACCTTGATCATACAGGGGGAGACCGGTGGGTCGAGACTAAACTTAATCTCCTGTTTAAAAACCCGAAAATTTCTGAGAAAGGGTTACCCAGCAATACTCGCGCACATCACGGAGAAAAAGTCGGAGGAGAAGCGACTTGAAGATGTGCCAATCGTTAGAGACTTTCCCGAAGTCTTTCCAGAAGAACTACCTGGTTTACCTCCACCTAGACAGGTTGAGTTCTCGATTGATCTCGTGCCGGGTGCCGCACCGGTGGCCCGAGCACCGTACCGCCTAGCTCCATCTGAACTTCAGGAGTTGTCCACGCAGTTACAGGAACTCCTGGATAGAGGATTCATCAGACCGAGTTCTTCACCTTGGGGAGCTCCGGTCTTGTTTGTTAAAAAGAAAGACGGTTCATTTCGAATGTGTATTGACTACCGAGAGCTGAACAAACTAACCGTCAAGAACCGATATCCACTTCCTCGAATCGATGATCTGTTCGATCAACTTCAGGGATCAAGCTGTTATTCAAAGATTGATCTTCGATCAGGTTATCATCAGTTGCGTGTTCGCGATGCTGACATCCCGAAAACCGCATTCAGAACCCGTTACGGGCACTACGAATTCCAAGTAATGCCCTTTGGTCTAACCAACGCACCGGCTGTATTCATGGACCTTATGAATCGGGTGTGCAAACCTTACCTCGACAAGTTTGTTATTGTTTTTATCGATGACATCCTTATATATTCGCGAAACGAACAGGAACATGCACAACACCTCAGAACCATCTTAGAACTACTTAGACACGAGGAGCTTTACGCCAAATTTTCTAAGTGTGAGTTCTGGATACACACCGTTCAATTCCTTGGACACGTTATCGACAGTTGGGGAATTCATGTAGACCCGACGAAAATCGAAGCAATCAAGAACTGGAAAGCGCCGACTACTCCAACCGAGGTACGCCAATTTTTGGGATTGGCCGGTTACTACCGCCGCTTCATCGAAAACTTTTCAACAATTGCCAAACCCCTCACCATGCTGACTCAGAAGGAAAAGAAATTCGATTGGACCGATAAACAAGAGTCGGCATTTCAACTGTTGAAATCCAAGCTGTGCAGTGCACCTATTCTATCACTACCCGAAGGCACCGACGACTTCGTGGTATACTGCGATGCTTCTCACCAAGGTCTCGGTTGCGTGCTGATGCAACGAGACAAGGTCATTGCTTACGCCTCCAGACAACTTAAAGTTCACGAGAAAAACTACACAACTCACGACCTCGAACTAGGGGCCGTGGTGTTCGCTTTAAAAATCTGGAGACATTATCTTTATGGTACCCGCAGCACTGTATTCACCGACCACAAAAGCCTCCAACACATTTTCAACCAGAAAGATCTTAACATGAGGCAACGTAGATGGGTTGAATTACTCACCGATTACGACTGTGAGATCAAATATCATCCGGGCAAAGCAAACGTGGTAGCTGATGCTCTCAGCCGTAAGGAACGAACAAAACCACTCCGAGTCCGGGCACTCAGTATTACCATTCATAACGACCTCACCACCCAAATACATCTTGCCCAACTCGAAGCCCTGAAACCCGATAACTTCAAGAAGGAGGCCTTGCGAGGCATGGATAAACAATTCGAGATCAGACCCAACGGAGTTAGGTATTTCTCTAACCGAATCTGGTTGCCTAATTTCGGAAACCTGCGGGACTTGGTGATGGATGAAGCTCACAAGTCCAAATATTCTATCCACCCAGGATCCGACAAAATGTATCACGGCATCAAGGTGTTTTACTGGTGGCCGAATATGAAAGCTGACATTGCTTTGTACGTCAGCAAATGCTTAACTTGTTCCAAGGTCAAGGCCGAGCACCAAAGACCTTCCGGATTGCTCCAACAACCTGAAATTCCTCAATGGAAATGGGAGCAAATTACCATGGACTTCATAACCAAACTACCTAAATCGGCGAGCGGTTACGATACCATATGGGTTATCTTCGATCGTCTCACCAAATCGGCTCATTTCTTGGCAATCAGAGAAACCGACAAAATGGAACGCCTTACACAAATTTACATCAAAGAAATCGTTTGCCAACATGGTGTCCCTCTCTCGATTATCTCTGACATGGATGCTCGTTTCACATCTCGCTTCTGGCAATCACTCCAAAAATCACTGGGTACCCGTCTCGATATGAGTACCGCGTACCATCCTCAGACCGATGGCCAGAGCGAACGAACTATCCAGACACTGGAAGACATGCTACGAGCCTGCGTAGTTGATTCCGGTACCAATTGGGAAAGACATCTACCGTTGTGCGAGTTTTCGTACAACAACAGCTATCACGCCAGCATTAAAGCTGCACCCTTTGAGGCACTGTACGGTCGTAAGTGCCGATCACCGATCTGTTGGACTGAAGTGGGAGATAGTCAACTCACTGGTCCTGAACTCATACATGAAACCACAGAGAAAATCGTTGAAATCCAAAACCGACTCAAAGCCGCGCGTGATCGTCAGAAAAGCTATGCTGACGTGAGACGCAAGCCACTCGAGTTCCAGGTTGGGGATCGAGTACTCTTAAAAGTATCGCCTTGGAAAGGCGTAATCCGATTCGGCAAACGCGGAAAATTAAACCCCAGGTACATTGGACCTTTTGAGATCCTCGAGAAAATAGGTCCAGTGGCATATCGATTGCAGCTGCCCTCTGAACTCAGCAGCGTGCACCCTACTTTTCACATTTCTAACTTAAAGAAATGTTTGTCTGACGAGACACTTATTATACCCCTTGACGAAATTCGCATCGATGACAAATTACATTTCGTTGAGGAACCTGTCGAAATTATGGACCGTGAGGTCAAACAACTAAAACAAAGTCGTATTTCAATCGTCAAAGTCAGGTGGAATTCGCGGCGCGGTCCGGAATTCACTTGGGAACGGGAAGACCAAATACGACTCAAGTATCCCCACTTATTCACAGATTCTACCCCTAACGTGACTTCGACTTAAATTTCGGGACGAAATCCTTTTAACAGGGGGAGAATGTAACAACCGGCAAATTAGGACTAGAATTAGTGCCTAATTCTTTGTTAATACATGTAATTAGTTCTGTGTTAGGCTAATTTATGTATCGAATTACATATATTGTTGAATATATACGAAAATGCGATTTGGTTAAATCGTACGCAATCTAAATCGAATGTATTTCGATTCAATTTAATACGGACGTTGGTGACCAATTTTATTAAATAACATTGTTATGTCAAAAATATTATTATAATAATATTTCGTATTCATTCGTATTGTACAATCAGAAAGTTACACAATTTAAAATGTTAAAACGCGCGACTAAATAAAATAACGTACACTTTATAACTCAAATATAAATTAAACTGTAAAATATTTAAATAAAATATCGCGTAATAAATTGTATTTTAAAATGTACCAATTAATAGGTAAAATAATTATTTAACGTTTAAACTACGGAATAAACGAACACCGCACGGAGCGGAAACGCAGGGCGAAATTGGGAGCTTAACCTCCCAATCCCACCTCCTTTTCTTTCATTATTTCATTATCTCTCTCTCTCTTTCTTTTTTTACTTTCAATCATCAAACCACCTTCATCACAAAAATCATCAAATAACACCATCAAACCTCGCCGAATCATACCACTCGTTTGGAGGAAAGTGACCGCGACATCACGATCTACATTCCTATCTTTCCGGATTTTCATTTCGGCATTTCGTAAGTTTCCGACAAAACCCGAAACTCTCCGTTTTTACTCATTTTTACGTTTTTATAGTTTATATATGCTTAAAATGTCCAAAAATGGGTTGGGTAAAAGTTTTGGACCAAACGGAAACCGAAAAACTCGTTTTCGACACATTTTCCGGCCAACAGAACGCTACGTCGCTTTTGGACCCAGATTTATGCGACGTCAGCTGCGACGTCGCAAAACCCCTCGTAACGTCGCATAGTGCGACGCAGCACCCTACGTCGCATTAAATTGCGAAACGTCGCCTTTAGCGACGTCATGCTCAACGTCGCAGTCCTACCTGCGACGTCGCACCCAACGTCGCACAAAACAGAACCTTGAAAACTCAGATTTTTACTAAGTGTCAGAACCAAGATTTAACACCTGATTTTACCCAAATTCGGATCCAGATGCGTTTTTCGTCAAAGCAATATTGTAGAAATAAAAATTTTCCAAGCTGACCTGGCAGCTCGACCCCAGCCAGGGGCTCTGCCCCTTGGACCCCGCCAGGGGCTGCCGCCCCTTGGACCCCGCTACTAGGGGCGCTGCCCCCGGACCCCCGTCATTAAATGTTGTAAATACATTTCACACTAAGTGTTGAACACTTACAAATAACGAAACCTGATTCAACGATACATATAATGATAACACTTTGAATCATTATTACAAACCGTCACCAACGGGCCATATTTGTTTTCAAACTACAAACGGATTACTAAACAAACACTTGGACATAATGAGTTGTGTAAACAACTAGCCTAGATGGTCTTGCGAGACATCTACTTACTTAACTTTATATGTTTAGGCATTTGAAGGTTTCGGGTTCAGAGGACCTACGGTTGATATTACTTACTCGTTTATTGATATAAACGTACTTGCAAAGACTCAGGTGAGTTTTACGGCCCCACTTTTACTGTTTTATCTTATTGGGGGAGATACATGCTACTTATTTTTCCTGAACACAAGTACTAAACTGATTTCTATACCAAACGGAATTGCATGAGTTAATTTCTATTTACTGAAGTCTCTCCATCATATATCGTTAGTTATGGACTTAAGCGCGAACAGTAGTTAATGGATCCATTAGGGAAATGACCCTCCCTGCCCGGGGTAGTAGCGCTACCACGTACCGATTTACACGTATAAACGGGTGACTATTATTTCGTTACTTATGCTTGCTCAATTTCGAGCATGTCACGGGAGCAACTGATTATTTACGGGTTAAGCTTCGATTATGAGCCTCATGGCAACGGTATAACTTGATTTCTTTATTTTTGCGAGATTTGCAAATACTTGATATATACCTACGGGCACTACTGATGAAATCTTGTGTTCAAACTGATTATTTACTGATAAACCTGTGAGATTCACCAACCTTTTGGTTGACCCTTTTTAGCATGTATTCTCAGGTACACTTACGGAGTAGGATCACTCCAGGATTACTAGCTAGAGTCGCATGATTTCCAAACTGCATTTAACGGAGATTCTTTGGCATTATCTTTTGTAACTATGGTTATGTAATAGAATCTCCCGCCACATACGCGGACTCTAGGCTTACATATTTTTGTAAAGAAAACTATATGTTTTCAAACGATTTAATTATGAAATGTAATTATTTTACAAAACGTCTCATTTAGAGGTCGTTTGCTGTATATCTTGTGCTTTGTATATTGATTAGTAACACCCAAGTATGCTTCCGCAAATCACTAAATATTGGGGGTGTTACAGTTTTTGGCACACTAGCGACACTTCCAACTGTTCGCCGGATTTTGAGCCGAAAACGTGTTTTCCGGCGACCACTTGTTCCAAATCTTTTACCCAACCCTTATATGGACATTTTAAGCTTATTTAAACTACAAACATGTAAAAATGAGTGAAATCGGAGAGTTTTGGGTTTTTGTCGGAAACTTACGCGGTGTCGAATCGAAAATCCGAAAAGATGAGGTTGTAGATCGTTGCGTGGTGGTCGTTATTCCCTAATTAGATTTGCGATTTGAGGTCGTTTTGTGGTGTGATTTGAGGATTTAGTGTGATGAAAGTGTTTGATGTTTTTAGAAAGAAAAAGAAGGAAAGAGAGAAGAAAGAGATGGTGGTGATGTTGAATGAGGTTGAGAAAATGGGGATCCCCCATTTTGGAGGCTTGGGGGCCAGCCCACATGGGCCCCATCCATGTGTGGTTGGCTTCTAATTTTTGTTCCCGTGTTTGCGCTCCGTGTGATGTTTGTTTTCCCGGTCGTTTAATTGTTTAATTACTTTAATACGCGTTTAAATATACATTTTTAAAAATTGAATACTTATCTAATATTTTCATTGAAGTATTTAGCCAAATACTTAATGTTTCAGTTATATACTGTAACTTAAATTGTTTCGTTTTGTTTGTGCGTTTACATTTCAATCGCGTAAATTTTATTTGTACGATACGAAATGGATACGAAATATTATAAAAATAATATTTTGGATATAATTGTGTTATTAAATAATATTATATTATTTAATAAAATTGTTCACCATAGTCCGTATTTAATTGAACCGAATTACATTCAATTTGAACCTTGTACGATTTAATCAAATCGCATACTTGTATATATTCTACAATATATATTAATTGGTACATCAATTAGCCTAACACAGAACTAATTACATGTATTAAAACTTGATTAGGCCCTAATTAATAGTCCTAATTTGACGGGTGTCACAATTTCTAAGGTTAGGCTTGAATCACAATATTACTTTATATTAATGAATCATTCTTCGTCTATCGCATAAGGTTAAGATCAAGACATAAACACAATCACTTAATTTATATAAACTTAATATGGTCATCCTCGTTTAATATAAATCAGTCTAACTATGTCAAGAACAATCATCAATATATCATAATAAAGACAATTCTTGTATAATAAACATTCAATAATATAGTTCCAACATAAACATATAATTCATATAATAAACTCAATAAACATTCATTCAAATAACTATAACGAAAACCTAATTAACAAGTAATTCAAATAAACAATATCCATAAATTAACTCAATAAGGTTATTAAAGTTACAAGGATAAAGAAACCGAACCAATTGTAGAACCAGCTTCTCCTAGGGTTAAAAAACCCTTCAAACCCTAGCTCCTTAACCTCCAAAATCGCACCTTAAGTCGACCTAAAACCCTAATAATCGGTTTTGATATTCTTGAATCGTATATGAAAAACCTAAACTTAAGCCTCTATTTATACTTTTTCTGGCCGACCTCCCAACCGCCGGTTGGGACCTCCAACCGCCGGTTGGATCAAGTTGAATCCTGGTCCAACTCCACGTGTCTCCACCGCCTTACAACCCTAATACTCCAACCGCCAGTTGGGCTTTCCAACCGCCGGTTGGACTTCAATTCCAGAATGTTCCAACTTCGGGTTTGGAATCACTTTTGGGCTTCTTCTTTTCTTTAACGGATTTTAATCTTCATCTTGGCCCATTTCTTCATTTTAACACTTTGGTCTTCATTTCTTTAAAGTTTAAGCTCCTTTTTCTTCATTTCTTCATTTTCTTTAGTTTCTTTCAGTTTTAGATTCGTTCTTGTTCCTTTTTCTTCAATCTTCAATTAAAATACATCTCTGCAAATATTAACAAAATAAGTATCTAAAATCATATAAATGCACTAAAATGTATATAAATATAGGGATAAATTACTATAAAATATACTATCTATTTGATGCTTATCATTCATCTTATTTCATCTATTTGATTAGGGTCATAAACTGTAATTTTTAGTATATCAGCGGGATCCGATGGAAGATTATTCATATTAATTGTAGTCTTACTTGTAGTTGGTTTTGCAGCTGCGGGATTAGTATATGTTGTTGAGTTAGGTTGTGAATAATTATTTGTGGCCTTTCCTTTAGAGCATGAAGGAGTTTTCTCTGTCCCTACTTTCTTTGCAAAAAACTTCCCGATAGAAGACTACAAGTAACAAGTTTAACAAATTAACAAAAAAAAATAATAATAAAACAAAAAACAAACCAACTAATCTAAGACGTTTTACAACTTTTAGGAAGCAATAAATAATAAATAATAGTTTTAAAAAAGTCAGAATATTGATTTCAAAAGGTCAATGTTAGTACATGTTTTGGTATCGATTGTAAATTAATAAATGAAGATTGTAAAAATTACATGTATCATCTTGATTAGAAGCTTGATTTCCAAAAGTAAAAGTATTAGAACATGGCGATCTGATTGTTTGATTGAGTAACAAAGAATATAAGCCTTAAACCTAGGTTTGAAACTTATGTTTAAGAGAATTGTTGTGACACCCGACAAATTAGGACTAGTAATTAGTGCCTAATCATTTATAAATACATGTAATTTGTGCTATATTAGGCTAATTGTGTGTATCACTATATATATATTGGAATATATATACACGTACGCGATTTATTTAATCGTGCATTTTTATATCGGGTGGATCCCGATACATTAATACGGACGTTGGTAAAACACTTATTAAATAATATGATGTTATTTAATAACATTGAAAATCACTTTATATTATGTTTATAATATAACAAATATGTCCGTTTTGCTTAAAACGTTACCTTACGCGACAAAAACGCGCGAGACGCGCCCGACGAATCAAGTAACTTCAAGTTATATTTTTATAACTTCAAACAAAATATTTTTATACAATATTTCTATTGTAAATATTGAAATTTATATCGATAACAAAAACGTTAAATTAAACGTCACGCGATTAAACTAATCGTAACACGTGCGCGTAAACCGAAACCGACACATTACCAAAACATTTTTATAAATGTTATCAAGTATTATTGAGTGAATACTTCAACTAAAAACATCGAAATTCAATTGTTATGTAAAACACGTACGTATAACGTTTTACGTATAAATAAACATTCAAACGATCGGGTAAATAAACACGGAGTAAATACCAAAGTTTGGAGACAAGTTTTTAATGAAACTTTCCTCCCTTTTGACCATAAAAATCGGCCAAACAAGATCCCCAAAAGGTGGATCTTGTTTGTTGACCATAAGCCACCACCACACCCCCACAACCCTCATTCATGTTCCCTCACTCTCTCACTACCCTCTCACTACAACACACACTCTCATTCCCTCTCTCCCTCTCCAAAATCAGTTCCACCACCATCCACCACACAACCACAATCATCCACCATCATCTCTTGAAGAAAAACGAAGAAGAAGCAAAGGAAAACGAAGAGGAGAAGAAACCGAGCTCCATCATCTTGTTTCCGCCTCTAGATCTCGATTTCTCGTAAGAACCATCCACTTTCTCTCACTAGATTTCTATGCTTTACACTTATAAACATGTTAGTATGCTTAACCAACAAGAAAATGTCCAATTCTAAGCTTGAAACATGTTTTTATAAACACATATATATCAACAGTTTTCTGTCCAGAAAAATGACCTCACCAAAACGTCCATAACTTGAGTTCTGGGTTGAATCAACACATGAATCTTATATCAAAATCTCCGTATGGATGTCCTCTACAAAAAGTTCTTCTTTGACCATTTCCATAAATTCACAGATATTAGTGTAGAAACTGATCTTTGAACTAATGTCTGTTTTGGCTTAAAACCGACAACGCGTCGTTCTCGATTTTATTATAAATTTTAGAGCCCTCTATAATTCTTAGGAAAAATAGGAAATGTACTAGACATATATATGTTCATCTGTGATTTTTGGTAAGGATAGATTCGGAATAAAAATTGTCCAAACTGAGACCCGAATCGAATGGAAAACTTGGAAATAGAAATACTAAAGGTTGTTTTGGTAATTTTATAAAACCGACACTTCGGGTTAACCCCGACACGAACCGATAATTTTAATGAACTTATTTTATCATTTTGAGGGTTGGGTAAAAGCTTCGGGTCAAACCGAGACCTTTGACCACGTTTTCGAGATAGAGTAAAACACATCAGACTCCAGTGTCGCATGGACCAAGCCAGTCCTGCGACACTACCCCAAGTGACGCCTATCATGGACTGACGCATACTAGCGTCACTTCACCGAAGTGACGCCTATTTTCGGAACAGTGCTCTCGCGACATTCACTAAGAGTGACGCCTAGACTCAATCTTGACCCTCACCCGACACTCACCTAAATGACGCTACAATACCCGTAAACTATTATTAGCGACACTCCACTTGAGTGACGCATTAACCAAATGCCGCATATTTGTGACACTTCCTCAAAGTGACCCCTATTTTAGAAACAGCATACCTGCAACACTCGCTCTAAGTGACGCAACTTAGTGATGCCACCTTATGCGACACTTCACTCAGTGACGCAAACAATACCGAACTTCTTCATATATGCGACACTCTCTTAAGTGTCGCCAAAAACTAATAAGTGACGCCAAAAACAGAAAACTTATAACTCTTTTTCACACTAAGTGTCGAACTCATGAAACCTCAAACACTTATACAATACGACTTCTAAATACATGAAATATACTTTATAAGTATACGATACAACATAATAATAATAATAATACTTTAAAATTTATTATTACCAACCGTCACCAAGTGGTCGTACACGTTTTCAAAACACAAACAAACAAATCAAACCTGATTATTTGGACATTACTAGTTGAATAAACAACTAGCATGGACGGTATCTTGAGACGTCTACATATACTTATAACCTTGCGCGTTTTGTACGGCCGGCAGGTTACGGTCTTTGGACACCTCATTGTACTGCATCCCAATTGCTTCACTGCAAATTATCAGACTCCGGTGAGTCTCATAGCCCCTCATTTTACTGTTTTCAAACCCAGGGGTGGGAATACATGCTTTACCTTGTTTTACATGTGAACACGAGTACAAAACTCGCTATATTCCGCATGAGCTGTTTACTAATCATTTAAAGCCCTCCATCGATCATAGTGTCACACCCCGCCAAACGGTAATTACAATCAGTACTAATTAAGTGTGCGGAAGCCTTGGTGATGTGGCGGGATGCGAACAGTAATACAAACCAAATGGTACATACATACTCAAAGCATATGGCTATTGCCTAACATAATGTATTAAGATGCCAAGTTAAATAGTTATTACAAAAGATTACGACTGGATAAGTCGTAAAAGTAGTAATAGTGTTTAAAACATTAAGTTTTAAAATACATAAGGTTAATATAAGATTTCATGGGTATGACTGCAAGGTTTTGCAGTTGTACAGAGGAAATCTCCAAAAGCGTCCCAAAATAAGTGGCATCCTAATTAAGTCTAGGGTTGTCCATCCTGAATGGATGCAATCTTACGTACGCTGCTAATTTCCTGAAAAACATAGAAAAGAGTTTGTCAACAAAATGTGTTGAGTGAATTTAAAGGTTTCATATAAGTATGTGGTTTGTTAAGCCAAGTTTGTTTGTATTAATGAAATGTTATTCATTTACAAAGTATAAGTTTTGTAGGGTTGTTACCCGAAAACATCAAGTTTTATGTGGGATGTCATCCCAAAGTATGTTACTGGTTGTATGCCAGTATAAATTAAGTAACCAGTATGTTTTCTGGTATGAAGCAGTTGTAGGATTCGTTCTTCCTAAAAATATGTGGGAAATACTTAGACTATGATCCCTCGTAAAGTGAGCTAAACCTCACAAGTTAAAGTAACGTGACCTAACCCTATAACCAAACCATGGATAGCAGTTTTGTTGTTTGCCTGAAGGACAATGTAAGTATACGCTCCAATCCGTAGGAGGGTCGTCACGACAATAGTACTATCCGTATACTCAGTGGCTAGATTCACCTAGCTAATGGTTATAGTCTGCATGACATAAGGTCATTTCATGCATACATTGCAAATCTAGGTCTGTACTAGGATTCGTTGTCTAATTCTCAAAACAGTTGTGAAAATGTAATTTCATCAATCAATCATTTGTATAAAAGCAATAAAGCAATTATAATTTGATTGCATGTGTTGGCATGCAATTTCTATGTTTAACACCCCTGTGTTTAAAAGCAGATAACATTTAAAAGTAGCGGCTGTAAACTCACTGTAGTAGATGCGATGTGAATGCTAGCGGATGTGTGTAGCGTCGCCCAAGGTATGTTGACCTATACGCAATAATTGTATTAACATAAGTACTTGGATTTGTTCATCAAATTATGTTAACAGTCTGTTTGTTTTGAAGAAATTGTTGATTTCTTATCCGTACAAGTTGTTGGTGATGATATGTGTTGGAAATATGTAGTATTTCTCAAGTCGTAAATTTTGCTAAGTATATATACATGTATGTGGTTGTATATATATTTGAATGTCGTTTCGTTGTCATTGTACATACATATACTTGTTGTATATCATTAATTCGTACGTTGGTAAGACGTGTATTCCATTTATATGTCAAGATATATAAATTTACAATTGTCGTATGTATATATATATATATATATATATATATATATATATATATATATATATATATATATATATATATATGAATTTTAAATACGTTGTTTACGTATATGAATAGACATGTTTTCGTTCGTCAACAAGTCTCAAATTGTGAATATCACATTTTCAATCTATAGTTTGACATGGGTGGACGTACGCGTATATATATATACATATATAAAAGTTGGTGGTTTGTTATATATATACAAAATAATGTTTCAAATGATATGTTAATTCATTACATTTTATTTGTCGTATTCATTTCTGTTTAAATAATGTTATCATTTCGTAAAGCGTCGCGTTTAGTCCATTTACATATTATCAATATACCATAAGTCATAATATTGTCTCGTGCCAAAGTAATTGTTTAAACACTTGTACATGTTTAAAAATCTTAACAGTTTGCTGGTCTGAGGCATGGATCCGCCGGATCAAAGCATGATCCGCCGGATTGGGTTCATTTTCGTGGATCCCCCGGATCCTTTTATCATTTGGCCGGATCACATCCAATAATAGTGATCCGCTGGATCAGAGTGTGATCCGCCGGATCGAGTCGTTTTCCATGTGTTCTACGTTTAAACTTGTGATCCTACGGATCATTCAAAGAAATTTGCCGGATCGTTCAAGTGATCCGCCGGATCAATAACTGATCCGCCGGCTCAAGGTTGTCTTTTACTCGTTCACGCGTGTTTAAACGGTTAAAATCGTGAGGTTTTTACATAGGATCCGCCGGATCAGTATGGTGATCTGCCGAATCATCATGGTTTGCAGAGGCTCTGTTCGTTCCAGATTATATATATACTCAGGTTGTTTTTGATTCCAAATGTTTATCTTGCGTTACCAAACATCTATATCATCATAATATTACATAATAACTATTCTTTATATGTCGATTTCCTTTAAGAGTTTGGTTCCATAACTTTTATTTCAAGAACACCAAATCGTTTAATCATCAAATTATTGTGTTATATACATGGATTATGATATATATATATATATATATATATATATATATATATATATATATATATATATATATATATATATATATATATAAACATGATATAAAACGAAATTTAAGTATAGAATTCAAAGATTTAAAGTTCTCACAATGAAATTATGATGATGATGAGTTGATGAAGATGAAGAAGAAGATGAAGCTCAGTTTCTACTCCTTCATGTTGCTTCTGTTCTTCCTTCCAGATGAGAAAGCACAGAGAAGATTTTTTTTGTAGGTGAGATTGAATTATTGGTGTTTGTTGTGTGATCAATCGTGAGGGAGGGAGTATATATTTAAAAAAATGAAACGAGTATGGTTTCAACACAGGAACGGTCTCTTGCATTATTTGAGTTAGTTGTAATTTTTAGCCCGTTAATTTCGAGTACGGGTATAATTAGTGCAATAATAAATTTAATATTTTATATTCTTATTTTGTAGATGTTCTCCAGACACGTTATTAAAGTCAGAAAAATGATATTTTCATTATTTTTGACTGTTGTACATTTTGTACATTACTAATATTGCGAGTGTTAAATATGTAATTATAACACAATATTATTTCAGTTTGAAATTTTTCCCGAATATTATTTTTGTTAAATAATATTTCGAAATAGTTTTGGAAACATTTTGGAGACATTTTTCAGACTCGCGTTTCACTAATTATTTAAATATTTAGTATGTAATTATATAAATTACAAATGTTGTAATACTTCTCGTATTATTACTTTGGGCTTGCTAGGCTTATTTCACATCAGAAGTTTTCGTTTAAACTTTTTTCAGGAAATTAGTGTAAGAATGCACATGCATAAGTTTAATTAATACCTAATTTGGAGAGTTGTCACATTCACCCCCCGTTAGAGAAATCTCGTCCTGAGATTTAAGTTGAGCCGTGAGTCACGGTCACGCTCTCGAATAAGTGAGGATATTTCTTTTGCATCTCGTCCTCTCGTTCCCAGGTAAACTCTGGGCCATGTTTTGAGTTCCAACGAACTTTAACAAGTTTGATTCGTTTGTGTCGAAGTTTCTGCGCTTTCGAGTCCATAACTTCGATAGGTTCCTCCACAAAGTTTAGTTTTGAGTCAATAAAGGCTTCGTCAGGAGGAATGATTAACGTTTCGTCCGATAGACACTTCTTCAAGTTAGATACATGAAAGGTGTCATGGATACTACTAAGCTCTTGCGGTAGTTTGAGCTTGTAGGCGACAGGACCAATCCTCGCTAGGATTTCGAAAGGCCCAATGTAGCGTGGGTTTAGTTTTCCTCGTTTGCCAATTCGTGCAACCCCTTTCCAGGGTGCTACCTTGAGTAGGACTTTGTCACCTACTTGAAACTCCAATGGTTTTCGTCTGTTGTCGGCATAACTCTTTTGTCGGTCTCGTGCAGTTTTCAATCGATTGAGTACTTGAGATATCTTGTTCGTTGTTTCTTGGACTATCTCAGGACCTGATAACTGTCTGTCGCCCAACTCTGCCCAACAGAGTGGGGATCGGCACTTACATCCATACAAAGCCTTAAAAGGTGCCATTTGTATGATGGTGTGATAACTATTGTTATAAGAGAATTCAGCTAGAGGTAGGTGAGTATCCCAATTACCTCCGAAGTCTATCACACATGCTCATAACAACTCCTCGAGCGTTTGTATCGTTCGCTCGCTTTGGCCGTCGGTTTGTGGGTGGTAGGCAGTACTCATGTCGAGTCGAGTACCCAATGCCTATTGGAGTGTTTGCCAGAAACGAGATGTAAATCGTGCATCTCTATCGGAGATGATTGATAATGGCACACCATGACGGGAAACAATCTCCTTCAGATAGATTCTAGTTAGTTTTTCCATCCGGTCGGTTTCTTTGATGGCTAGAAAATGAGCTGACTTAGTCAGTCGATCCACAATTACCCATATGGTGTCCATTCCAGATGATGTTTTTGGTAGCTTCATGATGAAATCCATCGTGATATTTTCCCATTTCCATTGGGGCAATTCAGGTTGTTGCAAAAGTCCTGAAGGTTTCTGATACTCAACCTTTACTTTTGCACAAGTCAGGCACTTGCTAACATATGTTGCGACGTCTTGTTTCATGCCAGGCCACCAATAGAAATCCTTCAAATCGTGGTACATTTTGTCTGCACCAGGATGTATCGAGTAATTGGACTTATGAGCTTCGTCCAATATTAGGCTACGTAATTCGTCAACACAAGGAACCCAAATTCGATCCATAAAATACAACACTCCGTTGTCCTTTGTTTCAAGTTGTTTGTCCATTCCCTTCAAGGATTCTTCCTTAAGGCGTTCGGGAACGGAAGCTAATCGTTGAGCGTCACGAATTTGCGTAATGAGGTCCGAGTAGATTGTCAATTCCAAAGCTCGAACTCTGCGAGGTTTTGTTCTTTCTTTACGAATCAAGGCATCCGTTACTACATTAGCTTTACCCGGGTGGTACTTGATTTCACAGTCGTAATCATTCAGCAGTTCAACCAAACGTCTTTGTCTCATGTTGAGTTCTTTCTGATCAAATATATGTTGAAGACTTTTGTGATCAGTGAAGATAGTACACTTTGTACCGTACAGGTAGTGTCTCCACATTTTAAGAGCAAAAACGACTGCTCCCAGTTCTAAGTCATGCGTCGTATAGTTCTTCTCATGAACTTTCAACTGACGAGACGTATAAGCAATGACTTTGTCGTTTTGCATTAACACGCAGCCCAATCCCTGATGTGAAGCATCATAGTAGACAACAAAGTTTTCTGCTCCTTCAGGTAATGATAGAATGGGCGCGGTACTCAGTTTCTGTTTTAACAGTTGGAAAGCATTCTCTTGCTTCTCGCCCCAGTTAAATTTCATATTCTTTTGAGTTAGAGCGGTAAGTGGCTGGGCTATCTTTGAAAAATTCTCGATGAATCGTCGGTAATAGCCTGCTAGCCCAAGAAATTGTCGTATCTCGGATGGAGTTTTCGGGGCTTCCCAGTTCTTAATCGCCTCAATTTTGGATGGGTCCACGTGAATTCCTTTGTTATTGATCACATGACCAAGGAAATGAACCTCACGCATCCAAAATTCGCACTTAGAGAACTTTGCATAGAGCTTCTCTTTCTCCAGTAGTTCAAGAATTATTCTCAGATGTTGTTCGTGATCTTCCTTCGTTCGTGAGTATATCAATATATCGTCGATAAACAAAATGATGAACTTATCGAGATAAGGTTTGCATACTCGATTCATGAGATCCATGAACACTGCTGGCGCGTTTGTCAACCCAAATGGCATAACTAGGAACTCATAATGACTGTATCGAGTCCTAAACGCAGTCTTAGGGATATCCTTATCCCGTACCATCAGTTGGTGGTAACTAGATTTCAAGTCGATCTTCGAGTAGTAACTCGACCCTTGCAGCTGGTCAAATAGATCATCGATGCGAGGTAGTGGGTATCGATTTTTGAAAGTTACTTTGTTCAGTTCCCGATAATCGATGCACATTGATATCGCGTAAAAAGTCACGTTTTTACTACCGATATCTCTCTCATTCTGGAACGATTCTTGGCATAATAACTCAAAACCATTACAAATCAGTAGTATTATGCCAAGATGGTCAAAACGAGGTTGCACGATGAAAATCAAGCAAAACGGATGAAAAACGAAGATTCCACACACGTTTGAAGATTCAAGGGATCAAAACGAAATTTCAAGACAAAACTGCCCATCACCAACATCCATCTTAACCAACATGTTCGTTTTCAAATTACGAATCCAACAGAAGAAGAATCAACAAAAACGGACGAAGAATGAAGATTCTACGTACGCCGGAAGATCCAAACGATTCGCACGACACATCTAAAGTTCAGAGATATATTTTTGGGATATCTTTTCATCAAAGTCTTCGTTTTTGAATTACGAATCCAACAAAAAAAGAATCAACGCAAACGGATGCATAACAAAGAAGATACGCGTTAAACGAGCAACGAGGCAACGGGCGACGAACCGGGGCTGGTGGCAGCCAGCCGCTGCCGGCCAGCCACCAGGCCGCCGGCTGCCAGCCACCAGGACGCCGGCTGCTGCCACCCCCATCCAGATCCCGCTTTTTGATCCTTGCGTGTACCCGGTGCTCCTTTCCGCAACTTTACGTACCCGGTGCTAGACCTTTCCACAACTTTACGTACCTCGTGCCACTATATGCCCGTACCCGGTGCCACTACCTTTTTCACCTTTTGCTATTGTGAGCTTCTACTTGCTAACATGCACCAAAACTCTCTTATAAATAGGAGCCATGGGTTTCATTTGAAAATGCACCATATATATTCCACACTTTGGAAAACACAGATTTCTATATCTTTATTTCTTTGTAATTGTAACTCTTCCAAGTTAATTAGACTAGCTAATTAACTAGTCAAGGAAGATTTGTACGGAGGTGCTCCGGGACGCATATTTTAGTTACGAGTTATTTGTATCTCTTTCCAGGTGTTAATCTATCTTTCGTATTTAAATATGCTTGTTTTCTTTTCTTTAATAAATTTAAATATGCATGCTAGAACTACCATGATTAGCTAAATAACTCAATTGTCTGCTATGATAGTCGTTTAGGAAGTATTAAATATGTGACAATGTGGTATGTTATGAGATTGCGGATGGTTTACATTACAAATAGATATAGGAATTAAATCTTTATCGTTTATCTGCCCAACTCATGTTGTGACTAAAACCTTATCCAAAAATGAACGTAGCTAACTCATAGGGTACGGGTCACTTAGTTATACTACGTTAGATTGAATCATTGAGCTCGGCATGGCCGGTGTTCTCTAGACCAAAATAGGATCCAAGAGACATGGAACATGGGAATAGAGGTAGATTAAGATTAAATTAATATAGACGATATTTTTGAGACAACTTTCGGAATATCCTCGACTTAGATAATACTTTTGAATGCTTATGTTGAACTGTTTCTTTGATCGTCTTATTGCATGTTCTTGTTTGATTGTTTCCTTAGGATCATCATAATAGTGAAATATAAAAGGCATTAATTATCGTGAAATAATATGACGGCCCCTATTCGACTGTTCTTTGATATAGTACTGGAAACGCTTACGGCGGAGTACAAATGTATGGAATCAAGAACGACCGAAGGTAGTTGTATTATGAATCGAATAACAAACGTATTACTTAGGTTTCTATTTGTGGCATAAATCATCCCTGTTTTGTTGCATCCCTGAGTAATGTTGATAACTCGTACGAATAAGTGATGACACGTTATCCGGCCGCCTAGACCAGTTAGCCCAACCTATTCCGGTGAGGATAACCCTCATTCATAAGATTGTTTATTCAACAAACTATGCCATGATTTGGACATCTCTGATGACCGAGATTGGGGAATAGGATTCGAGGTTAACTGTCGGATAACGTGGGTGTACATTGAGAGAACTTTCGGTGTATACTTTAATATATTGTGCAATCCACGTGACATTCTATTTGCCTGATTGTGGACACCTCCGCGTTAGTCCGATAGAAGGATTGTAGTAATAGCTCACATCAACTTACGAACTTATCTTCATTAGAACTCTCCATATTTAACAACTTTTAAACCACGTCATAATAGACAATCGCTTTAATTGCTGAACGCCCGAAGTAACCTCCACCTTTTAATTTAATTTAGTTTAGTTTAGGAAACCCCAAAACCAAAACTAACTCTTTCAAACCTAGTTAAACGCATAAAAGTTTCTAAAACCCCTAGTTTCAATTTGTCGCATTTTGAAGAACGATCCTAGGTCATACTTGTCCTTTGCTAGCCCCTTTGATTAGCATAATAAGTAACCCTAGGCCCCAGCTTTATAAATTAAAAACACCCATTGTTGTAACCGGATAGTTATCATTAACGATACCGACCTAATCGGACGCAACACACATCCGCATTGATCCATCCTTTTTCTTGACAAACAGAACCGAAGCTCCCCAAGGTGAAAAGCTCGGTCGGATGAATCCTAAGTCTAAGAGTTCCTGCAACTGTGCAGACAACTCCTGCATCTCTGACGGAGCTAGACGATAAGGTGCGCGAGCAATCGGTAGTAAGTCTATGTTGAAAGAATGTCCTTCCAATGTTAAGGTACATCCTGGTACTATTTCTCCTGATTCAATCAACTTACCATCGGCTAGCTCTACAGTGTATTTGTTATCTCGTTTAAGGGATTCGATCTCTAGTAGTGGTCTAAACTCAGTGGACACAAAGCTTAAATCAGCACCAGAATCAAATAGCACAGATGCAAAGTGGTTGTTTACTGGAAACGTACCAGTAACTGTGTTAGGATCCTGACGTGCTTCTGTTGCTGCTATCACAAACGCACGTCCACGAGCCAGCTGATTGTTGTTGTTGTTACCGCGGTTGTTATCATTGTTGTCGCGATTGTTGGTGTTGTTGGTATTGCGGTTCTAATTATTCCGGTTGTTGTTGTTAGGGTTTTGGTTGTTGAGTCGAGGGCAACGGTTCCGATAGTGCCTCGTGTCGCCACATTCAAAACACCCTTGATTTTGGCATTCCGTGTTTTCCCTAGGTGTAGGGTTAACTTTGCAGTTTTGGGTTTTGTGACCCCAACCTCTACAGTTGTTGCAAAACCAACATTCACCCTCGTGGTGTTTGTTACACTTATCACATCTAGCTTTGTTACCCAAGTATGGCTTTGGTTCTACGGTGGTGGCAGCATAGGACTTTGGATTTCCAGATCATTTCTTACTTGTTTGACCCTGACGGTCACTTCCTCTGCCGTTCCATTTACGCTTCGTACCCCAAGAAGTACCAGCTTCAGTGCTGCTTGGCTCAACTTTTCCCGTCACAACCTTTTTGGTTAAGGTCCCCATTCTGACCGCCTCATCGGTCAACCTCTGAGCTAAAGTAACAGCACTCCTGAATGTGGCAGGTTCTGATAATGTAACTAGACTACGGATCTGAGGTGCCAATCCCCAGATGTAATGCTCAATGCGTTTGAACTCAGGTGTCACCATATGTGGCACTAATCGTGCTAGTTCCTGAAACTTAGTGGTGTACCCAGTGACATCAGCGCCAATCATCTTAATATCTCACAAATCAGTTTCAACTTTCTGCATCTCACTACGGGGACAGAACTCTTCAAGCATCATATTTTTCAGAACTCCCCATGACATGGAATGGGCAGTTTCCCGTCCAAGGGATTGAAGTTGACTGTTCCACCATGTTAGCGCCTTGTCAGCCAAGGTGCAGGTGGCATACTTCACCATACAGTCTGGTAGACAGTCACTGATATCTAACACTGATTCCATCTTTTCTATCCAGTGAATGATAACAATAGCACCCTCGGTGCCGCGGAAAGTAGTTGGCTTACAAGCAAAAAATGTTTTGTATGAACACCCTCGGCGGTTATTCACAGGTGTCTCAGTGTTAACAGGGGTAGATCCGCTGTTATTTATTCTATTCTCACGATTTCGGCTTGCCTCATACTCAGCAATACCTTCAGCTATTCGTCGCGCGATCATTTGTTCAGTAGTTTCCTCGTTGTTGGGTGGTGGAATGGTTTCAGGGGCTGGAGGTGTAGTCGCCCATCGACTATTCCTAGTAGTTCGTCGTTTTGGTGGCATGATTCCGTTCTGCGATGAATAAGATGCAGAAGTCAATGCCAAGATAGTGAATGTGAAAAGATCAAGATTTCACATGGTTTAACAAAGGAACAGTATGAAGGATAAAGAACAAGTGTTCACATTATATGTCACACGACTTTGAAACGCCCACATGTACTTAGTATAATATAATCACGTTGGCCAGGCTTCATTATATAATGCCATATACATATTTCTTTTCATCATCATTTAACACGATTAGGTTCAACGGAATTTAATACAAGAATCAATAATCAGTGGTTAATGGGTTTCAAGGAGTACAAGATGTGGTTATATGGAGTGATCGTTTCGTTTTCGTTTTAACACATGTATGTAGATATAAATGCAATATTATAGTCGTTGACAAATGTAATGAATACGAAATACAAACCAAACATAAGTTATATTAGATCAAAAGTTATAACGCTGATACAATCGTTTCGTACAAAACAAGATGGGATCCCTAATACGCCCATCGGCGGTTAGCGCTATACAAAAGATAATGGGTTTTCCTATACATATACCCATTCTAACAACAGTTTCCACCTAGTACAAATCTAGCACATACATAAGCCCATCTGATATAAGTCTATACAATACGTGATGGGTCTCCTAATATACCCATCAGCCAAAAGTAGTCTATCTAACCCTAAGTAGGCACAACCCGCCATACATGGGTCTAATGAAAATAACGTAGAAACAATCCCACAGCTGTCCTCAGCACAGCCATCAGCACACAAGCTCCAATCACTAACCCTGCTGTCCTCGCACATCTCTCCAGTACCCTTACACGAGCATGTGCAGTCTCAGCTATCTCTCTGGCAGCAACCATGTTGCCCATCAAGAAATGACAATGCTCATGCATGTAAGCCATGTCTCCGTACAAACGGGAGACATTGCCCTGTAACTCCAAAATGTGAGTACCCCTACCACCAGAAATACGAAACAATGTACGTATCACAGCAATCAAAGTGGGGAGGGTCAACTCTACGGGCTCTCCAGTAGTAGGCAGTGGAGCTGGTGATCGCGAGGACTCCCGAGTCTCAAACGTAGAGGGAATACCCTCTAGTGATCTCCACCGCCCTAGCATAGGAGTCATCTACTCCAGGTGAGCGAATCTAGGTACCCTTTGTGGTGACTCGGCGGACTCGTCCATCGGCGCCTTGTCCCTCGGCGCTAATGGTCTAGTGGGGAAATCTTGGACACACATCCAGGGTGTCCTCCTCGGTACCGGTCCTCTAGAAGGTCCAGCAGTCATACGGCGTGTTGCCATAAAGGTAGACCCTAACATACGCGTGGTAGGATCAGTGGTAGTAGTAGTAGGTGTGACCACAGGTACAGTAGGTGGACCTACGTAGGCGTCGCTAGAGTGGTCAGATGTAGCTCTAGGATGAACAGTCAAGCTCTCGACTCCTGAGCTCGCAAGGCTCTGATAGGAGTCCTCCATCGGCTCCTCCTCTGAGTCAGATACATATATCGGGTGCTGTCTCAACATGCTGAGACAAAAGAAATCGTGGGTGACGTGTCAGTCGTATGTTAGATGTATGCAAAGTATGTATGCGTGAATGCATAAATGTTTCTTGCCAAGGCTATAGTCTACGTCTCTAAGGTTTTCAGTCACTTAAAGATTTCTAGTTCGCTATAACCAATGGATCTGATACCAAGTCTGTCACACCCCGCCAAACGGTAATTACAATCAGTACTAATTAAGTGTGCGGAAGCCTTGGTGACGTGGCGGGATGCGAACATTAAAACAAACCAAATGGTACATACATACTCAGAGCATATGGCTATTGCATAACATAGTGTATTAAGATGCCAAGTTTAATAGTTATTACAAAAGATTACGACTTGATAAGTCGTAACAGTAGTAATAGTGTTTAAAACATTAAGTTTTAAAATACATAAGGTTAATATAAGATTTCATGGGTATGACTGCAAGGTTTTGCAGTTGTACAGAGGAAATCTCCAAAAGCGTCCCAAAATAAGTGGCATCCTAATTAAGTCCAGGGTTGTCCATCCTGAATGCATGCAATCTTACGTACGCTGCTAATTTCCTGAAAAACATAGAAAAGAGTTTGTCAACAAAATGTGTTGAGTGAATTTACAGGTTTCATATAAGTATGTGGTTTGTTAAGCCAAGTTTGTTTGTATTAATGAAATGTTATTCATTTACAAAGTATAAGTTTTGTAGGGTTGTTACCCTAAAACATCAAGTTTTATGTGGGATGTCATCCCAAAGTATGTTACTGGTTGTTTGCCATTATAAAATAAGTAACCAGTATGTTTTCTGGTATGAAGCAGTTGTAGGATTCGTTCTTCCTAAAGATATGTTGGAAATACTTAGACTATGATCCCTCGTAAAGTGAGCTAAACCTCACAAGTTAAAGTAACGCGACCTAACGCTATAACCAAACCATGACCAGCAGTTTTGTTGTTTGCCTGAAGGACAATGTAAGTATACGCTCCAATCCGTAGGAGGGTCGTCACGGCAATAGTACTATCCGTATACTCAGTGGCTAGAGTCACCTAGCTAATGGTTATAGTCTGCATGACATAAGGTCATTTCATGCATACATTGCAAGTCTAGGTCTGTACTAGGATTCGTTGTCTAATTCTTAAAACAGTTGTGAAAATGTAATTTCATCAATCAATCATTTGTATAAAAGCAATAAAGCAATTATAATTTGATTGCATGTGTTGGCATGCAATTTCTATGTTTAACACCCCTGTGTTTAAAAGCAGAAAACATTTAAATGTAGGGGCTGTAAACTCACTGTAGTAGATGCGATGTAAATGCTAGCGGATGTGTGTAGCGTCGCCCAAGGTATGTTGACCTATACGCAATAATTGTATTAACATAAGTACTTGGATTTGTTCATCAAATTATGTTAACAATCTGTTTGTTTTGAAGAAATTGTTGATTTCTTATCCGTATAAGTTGTTGGCGACGATATGTGTTGGAAATATGTAGTATTTCTCAAGTCGTATATTTTGCTAAGTATATATACATGTATGTGGTTGTATAGATATTTGAATGTCGTTTCGTTCTCATTGTACATATATATACTTGTTGTATATCATTAATTCGTACGTTGGTAAGACGTGTATTCCATTTGTATGTCAAGATATATAAATTTACAATTGTCGTATGTATATATATATATATATATATATATATATATATATATATATATATATATATATATATATATATATATATATAAGTTTTAAATACGTTGTTTATGTATAAGAATAGACATTTTTTCGTTCGTCAACAAGTCTCAAATTGTGAATATCACATTTTCAATCTATAGTTTGACATCGGTGGACATACGCGTATATATATATACATATATAAAAGTTGGTCGTTTGTTATATATATACAAAATAATGTTTCAAACGATATGTTAATTCGTTACATTTTATTTGTCGTATTCATTTCTGTTTAAATAATGTTATCATTTCGTAAAGCGTCGCGTTTAGTCCATTTGCATATTATCAATATACCATAAGTCGTAATATTGTCTCGTGCCAAAGTAATTGTTTAAACACTTGTACATGTATAAAAATATTAACAGTTTGCTGGTCTGGGGCATGGATCCGCCGGATTGGGTTCATTTTCGTGGATCCTCCGGATCCTTTTATCATTTGGCCGGATCACATCCAATAATAGTGATCCGCCGGATCAGAGTGTGATCCGCCGGATCGAGTCGTTTTCCACGTGTTCTGCGTTTAAACTTGTGATCCTACGGATCATTCAAAGAAATTTGCCGGATCGTTCAAGTGATCCGCCGGATTAATAACTGATCCGCCGGCTCAAGGTTGTCTTTTACTCGTTCACTCGTGTTTAAACGGTTAAAATCGCGAGGTTTTACATAGGATCCGCCTGATCAGTATGGTGATCCGCCGGATCTTCATGGTTTGCAGAGGCTCTGTTCGTTCTAGATTATATATATACTCAGGTTGTTTTTTATTCCAAACGTTTATCTTGCGTTACCAAACATCTATATCATCATAATATTACATAATAACTAATTTTTATATGTCGATTTCCTTTAAGAGTTTGGTTCCATAACTTTTATTTCAAGAACACCAAATCGTTTAATCATCAAATTATTGTGTTATATACATGGATTATGATATATATATATATATATATATATATATATATATATATAAACATGATATAAAACGAAATTTAAGGATAGAATTCAAAGATTTAAAGTTCTCACAATGAGATTATGATGATGATGAGTTGATGGAGATGAAGAAGAAGATGAAGCTCAGTTTCTACTCCTTCCTGTTGCTTCTGTTCTTCCTTCCAGATGAGAAAGCATAGAGAAGATTTTTTTTGTAGGTGAGATTGAATTATTGGTGTCTGTTGTGTGATCAATCGTGCGGGAGGGAGTATATATTTAAAAAAATGAAACGAGTATGGTTTCAACACATGAACGGTGTAACACCCCCAAATTTAACAGTTTGCGGAAGCGATGTTTTGGGTGTTACTAATCAATAATCACAAGCACAAAGGATACAGTGAACGACTCTAAATGAGACGTTCGAAAAGTTATTACATTAATACATAAGTAGTTTCAAAATACAAGCTCGAGTTCGAGTAAATTCCTAGAGATTCTAATACATAACAGTAAGTACAAAAGTAATGCAATAAAATCTCCAAGCTTGTAATGCATGCGACTCGAGCTAAGTAAGCTTATCCTGCTGGGCATCCCTATTGATGCTGTGTACCTGAGAAGCATTACTAAAACGGTCAACCAAAAAGGTTGGTGAATCTCACAGGTTTGTAAGTAAGTAAACAGTTTGAACACACAAGTAGTATTTGTAAATCATAGCTAGCCAGTAAGTAATGATCACAGGTTATGCTCATCAATTACTTAAGTTTCAATAAGTGGGTGGTTGCAAGTCATGCAAACCGTTTGATACAATCGCCATGAGCCCCCATAGTTGATGCTTAACGTACAGTAAATATCGGTACCCCCTCATGAATGTAATCCAAAACATTCATACGGAACGAGTAAGAAACGCCCGTTTCTACAGGAACGGTTCGTGGTAGTGCTTGCTACCCCGGGCGGGGATTGTCAGTCCCATATGGATCCATATACTAAAACTCGCGCTTATCACATAACTAACAACTATGGTTCAGGAGGATTTCATTGGATTAGTCGTAAACTCATGCAATTGGCGTATCGTTAATCTCGTACAGTAAGTAAATCATGGCAGCAAGTAAGTTTTGTGTGTTCATGTAAAACAGTAATGCATCTCACCCCTGAGTATAAAACAGTAAAGTAGGGGCTGTAAGACTCACCTGAGTCTGGCAGACAATGCAGTAAGTAAGCAAGTAGTAATCCCGAACTAGCAACCCTTAGCGTCCTAATACGCATAAGGTTTGGTAAGTAAATGGAATACTTGTAAAGTATTCATGCTAGTTGTTCCCAAACTAGTTAATGTCCATTAGTTTGTTTGTACGTTTGTAAATCGTTTGTTATCGGTGTATAATAATAATTCCATCCATTATTATTATGTATTCGTAGTAGTTATACTTTTGTAAAGCGTACGTGTATAACTGTTTGTTTCGTATCACATTGTATATCGTTTGCGTAAGTTCCAATGGGCTTAGTCCCCAAAGGGTACGAGTGAAATCTCGTAAGTATTCGTATGTAAGTTCGTATCAGTTAACGTGTAATCCAGCACGTAACTAGTGGGTGAACTTGTAAGTTTGTATCGGTTGTAATCCGTGTAGTGTACAAGAGTAAGTTCGTTGGAGTGTAATCTCCTAAGTATTTCGAGTGTAAACTCGTGTGCGGGTGTGAGTGAAATCTCACGTTCAGTTTAGTATAAACTTGTACGTATTCGGGTATCGATGTATACTTTCAAAAGTATATTGTTTTCCTGTATAAGTTGTATCGTATTCGTTTTAGTAATTGAGAAGTGGTTCCAACACTTAGAAAAATATTTAGTTTTCTGTTCTGGGCATTATGCGACACTATAATGCGACACTGGGGTAGTGTCGCAGACAATATGCGACACAAGGGAAGTGTCGTATGACTTGGTTCTGGTTTGTAGTTTATGCGACACAAGGGCTGTGTCGCAGACATGGGTACGACACTATATACGACATAGTCGTAGTGTCGCAATCAAGCGAAAATATGCGACACAAGAGAAGTGTCGTGGAAACAAGGTGCGACATAAGAGTTGTGTCGCAGTCAAGCGACGGGTACGACACAACCATGCGACACTATGGTAGTGTCGCATAAAGATGTGTCCAGATGCGACACAAAGGGGCTGTTTTGGTGTTTGCTCGGTTTTGAGGTCAAACGTTCGAGTCTTGACCCGAGGCTTTTACCTAAGTCATATTATGGCTAATAATCACTTTATCAACTGAGTTTTCGGTTCTAGAGGTCCTCGAGGTGTCGGTTTTTAGTTAATCTTTTCCAAAGTTTTGACACAAAATATATATGTTTGTAAATTGATTTTTATAGCAAAACGAGGGCGTTTCTGGGCTAAACCTTCTTCACGAAAGTTGTAGCCGACGAAAAGACGAAGATTTTATGTTTAGAAAGTTTTCGCTAGTTTCAAACGTATGATTTTATAAAAATTCGAGAAGTGGACTGATCTCAGTTTAGTGGTTTCCTGTTTCAGATTCTTGGCTCGGTTCCAACCCTCGATTTAACCCATTTGTAGTCCATTTCAAGCCTAACGAAAAATCACCCATATTCTCATATATCTAAAGTTCATTTCTGCATTTTATGGTATTTTCTTATGTCCGTTTACTATTTTAAACAAAAATAAAAGTGAAGTGTGGTCAGATTTGGTTCCAAACAGAACTAAGTCCAAAGTTCTAGTATTAGCCGGAGATGGGTGTATTTCTGGGCAAAACGCCCTTCATGAAAGTCGTAGGCGACGAAGAGACGAAGATTTCTTATTTAGAAAGTTTTCGTTGATTTTGAACACACGATTTTATAAAAAATCCGGAAGTGGACTGTTTTCAGTGGTGGTTCTCGGTTTAAGTTTTCGAGTTCCAAAAACGAGTGTTAACGTATAATTTGGACATTATAAAGCTAGGGGAACAACATGTATGTAAAATAATGATAATCGGAAAAGTTTACGAGTCGCCGGAAAACTTACAAAGTGATCGAATCGAGAAACCGAAAAGATGGGTTTGTAGCTCTCGTGATGGTGATCGACTTTCTCCAAACGAGCCTAGCGTTTTAAGGTGTTTTAGTGATGGTTTTTAGGGGTGTTTGGGGCTGTCGAGTAGAGAGAGAGAGTGCAGATTTTAGAGAGAGAGATGAGAGGATTTTGGTGGTTGATTGAGTGTGAAATTGGAGAAGTGAGGAGGTGATGGGGTGGTATGGTGTTGTGTTTGAGTGTGGAAGGAGAAAGCATGGGGGGTGATGTCCCCATGCTTGGGCCGGTTTTTGGGTGGGGCCACAAGGTGTGGTCTCACCAATTTTTCGTTCCCCCGCGTTTGCGCTCCGTGCGGTGTTCGTTTCCCCGGTCGTTTAAACGTTAAAATCATTTTATGCGCGATTAAATATACGTTTTAAAATACGAAACATTACACGATAATTTAGTGGTAGTATTTTACCAAAATACTAGTTTCTAAGTTATAAAATATAACTTTGATTTGTTTAGTCGGTTGGTCGAGTTTTCGGAGAGTTCGGTGACGTTTTGGTTAAAACATACGTTTTCGTTATATTATAATTATAATATAAAGTAATAATCATAGTAATTAAATAATGTCACATTATTTAATAGTTGTTTTATCAGTGTACGCAAGTTTGTACAGTTGTTGTTTTATACGATATTTGTACTAATCGTATACGCGTATATATACATATATTCCATCCATATACATATATATAAGTAAGTAATGTATATAATCCTATTTCATATTATATACAAGTAATAAACACGTAATTAGGAAAATTTTTAAATTTACCCTAAATTTGGGGTTGTTACATTCTCCCCTTGTTAATTAAATTTCGTCCCGAAATTTGTTCGAAGTAGTAATCGGTAGTTTGATATTCGTCAGGTAGCTACAATACATACTAGCAGTCTACGGTAGTAGGGTAGGTCCTACAGTGTTTGAAATCAAGTAATCGTCAGGTGGTAACGTACCCTAAATTTTGTTGCCTGATGGTAGTGGGCATTTGGCCTTGAGATGGCCAGCACTCCCACAGTTGAAGCAGAGTTTCACCTTAGGAGGATTCGTACTTTTAGGGTAGGATTTGCATTGACCCGTGGGTATGGTACATGGGTTGTCATGATGCCGAGTGCATTGGGAACAGTAGGGTTTATTTCCTAAGTAAACCTTCACCCTTTTTGCTAGAGGCGGGGTACAGTCAGTGTCGGTATCCTCTTCAGTAGGAGTAGTTTGTGAAGTTGATGGTGAAGTAGGGTTTTCTAAAGCTGTTAGACGTAGCTCGTACTCACGCATACTCAGGTCATTTTGGAAGGCAATTCGTCGCAGGTCATCAATGTCTTCCCGTGCTTCAGTCAGTTGTTTTCGCAGCGAATCGATAGTTTGGTTGAGGTGGCTGACTGATTCAGCAGTCAAGGTTACATCAACTGGTGCTTTTGCAGCAGTTGGAGCAGCAGGAACAACAGGTGTCATTTCTGATTCAGCGGAGTGTTCTGTATCACACTCGAGTTCGAGGAGGTAAGGAAACATCTTCGGTTCCTCACTGAGCAGTTCATTTTGCAGTGTAGGGTTGTTGACGGAGTGAGTTGTCATTTCCTACGAAATAAGTGTTCTATTTAAGAATTTGCCTCAAGTAAGTAAAGTTATATTAAATTATCTGTTTAAAGTAACGAATAGCAGGTGAGTTCCCGGTCTCAACCAGTGTGAGATAACTGGGAAGGGAGTTTGGTTACAGTATCTTGAGTGTAAAGCAATTCGTGTTGTCGGGATTTAAGCAATCGGTCGTTTCCTAATCCTATTGGGTACTTAGGATCAAAGAAAACACACAGAATAAAATACAGTTATACATAAATCATTAAGCGAGAGATTTATGAGAAAATAGATTCGGGTAGTCAAAGAATGAACGTACCCGGGTTGAGTAAATCGCAAAGTCTCGGGTTCGGGTCTTCTTCCCTAGCGTTAATTACATACGCTCTACTCCTTGTATTGTTGGTTCGGGGTTTCAGCTTAGGGCAATCCTTCCTGAAGTGCCCGGTACCGTTGCACTCATAGCAGGTTTTGGGTGCAGAAGTATCAGTACCAGTGAGGTTGGTTCGGCAGTCTTGGGCCAGGTGCCCGAATTTCTTGCACTTAGTGCAGGGACAGGAGCCGTTATGATGACGACTACATTTGGAGCAGTAAGGCTTGCTCCCCTTGTAAGCCTTTGAGTCATTGGCATTGACTGTTGCAGGCTTTTTGTCAGAGGTAGGGTTGGATGAGTGGGGAATCACTTCCCATTTACGTTTGTTATTCGCAGGTGGGGTTGAAGTCGAGCCACGGCGAACAGAATTGGCCGTTAACTCATGAGCCATACGAATGGCACTCTGAATGGTTCCTGGTTTGGACGAAGTGACTAAATCTTGTAGTCGCTCGGGGAGTCCATCAACGTACTTTTCGATCCTTTTGTATTCAGGATCAACCATGGATGGGCACAGAAGTGCCAGCTGGTGAAAGCGGTTGGTGTAACCGGTGATATCGTCGCCTTGCATCTTGTGATTCCAGAATTCTAATTCCAACTGTTTCAGCTCGTCTCTTGGGCAGTACTCGACCCTCAGCATATTCTTCAGTTCATCCCAAGGTAATTTATAAGCATCGGCAACACTCACCGTTTGCGCGTAAGTGTTCCACCAGGTAAGGGCAATTTCAGAAAAGGTACTGGCGGCGAACTTGACTTTATCCTCTTCCTTGCAGTTGCAGATGAGGAACACGGATTCAATTTTCTCGGTCCAACGAATCAGACCAATCGCTCCTTCAGTTCCTTGAAAAGTCAAGGGTTTGCAGTTATGGAAATCTTTGTAGGTGCAGGTTTTGGGTTGTGGTCCGTTGTTAGCGGTATCTTCACTACCGGGTGCTGAAGTCCGGGTAGCTAGTGCTTGAGCCACGCTACGGGCAATTAGGCCCGCGACTTCGGCTTCAGTAAGCATGATTTGTCGTCGAGGAGGCATGTTCCTTGAAACAATAAATAAAGAACATGTGAAGGTTTGAACAAGAATTATGGTTGTGATGATTTAATAAGTACAAAGAAATTTCGTCAAAGGTTGAAATTTGTTTAAAATTGCGAATTATAAATAAGTTTATACGGTTTCAAGAATTTTGAGAATTTCATAAAACATTTTGTGAGAATTTAGGTAATATTTTTTTTTATAAAAATGTACGTTTGTTATAAAATTTTGATAGTAAGAATTGGTTGAAAAGTTTTGAAGTCTGGTGGAGACTTGAGTTGAAAATGATTCTATTAGGTTACACCTAACGGTACAGTGGAGTACGTCGAATTGGGTAGAGTTAGTGAATAAAACAGAATCCCGATCTTCATATCAAAGGATGTTCGAGTAGCTATGGTTGTCAATTATAACGGTGTGGAAGTCTTCAAACGTATGTCGGTATTCGTGAGTTCGTAAAAGTTGAATAAAGATAGAATGACAAGAATCGAGTTGTCGTTCGTTTGGTAAAATTTGAAAGTGAATTTCGTAGTAGTCGAGAGAGGGTATCGTGTCGGGGAAAGAGGCCTATGTATATATATATATAACACATAACCGCCTAGTGTGTGTCTAGCACACAATCAAGTAAAAGTCCCGGTTCTCTCGAGGTCAGAGTCAGCTAATGCATTCCGGTTCAACATAACCCCTTTCAGAACTCACATCATCTTCATTTAATTGTACATAGTTGATCAGGCTATGTTAAATTAAACTTGTATGCTGTAATTCCTGAACCAGTTATACCTAATGAGGAATACTGCCTAACGGTCATAGTCTAGGCCCACTAAATGCAACCTAGTTCACTATAACCTTAGGCTTTGATACCAATCTGTAACACCCCCAAATTTAACAGTTTGCGGAAGCGATGTTTTGGGTGTTACTAATCAATAATCACAAGCACAAAGGATACAGTGAACGACTCTAAATGAGACGTTCGAAAAGTTATTACATTAATACATAAGTAGTTTCAAAATACAAGCTCGAGTTCGAGTAAATTCCTAGAGATTCTAATACATAACAGTAAGTACAAAAGTAATGCAATAAAATCTCCAAGCTTGAAATGCATGCGACTCGAGCTAAGTAAGCTTATCCTGCTGGGCATCCCTATTGATGCTGTGTACCTGAGAAGCATTACTAAAACGGTCAACCAAAAAGGTAGGTGAATCTCACAGGTTTGTAAGTAAGTAAACAGTTTGAACACACAAGTAGTATTTGTAAATCATAGCTAGCCAGTAAGTAATGATCACAGGTTATGCTCATCAATTACTTAAGTTTCAATAAGTGGGTGGTTGCAAGTCATGCAAACCGTTTGATACAATCGCCATGAGCCCCCATAGTTGATGCTTAACGTACAGTAAATATCGGTACCCCCTCATGAATGTAATCCAAAACATTCATACGGAACGAGTAAGAAACGCCCGTTTCTACAGGAATGGTTCGTGGTAGTGCTTGCTACCCCGGGCGGGGATTGTCAGTCCCATATGGATCCATATACTAAAACTCGCGCTTATCACATAACTAACAACTATGGTTCAGGAGGATTTCATTGGATTAGTCGTAAACTCATGCAATTGGCGTATCGTTAATCTCGTACAGTAAGTAAATCATGGCAGCAAGTAAGTTTTGTGTGTTCATGTAAAACAGTAATGCATCTCACCCCTGAGTATAAAACAGTAAAGTAGGGGCTGTAAGACTCACCTGAGTCTGGCAGACAATGCAGTAAGTAAGCAAGTAGTAATCCCGAACTAGCAACCCTTAGCGTCCTAATACGCATAAGGTTTGGTAAGTAAATGGAATACTTGTAAAGTATTCATGCTAGTTGTTCCCAAACTAGTTAATGTCCATTAGTTTGTTTGTACGTTTGTAAATCGTTTGTTATCGGTGTATAATAATAATTCCATCCATTATTATTATGTATTCGTAGTAGTTATACTTTTGTAAAGCGTACGTGTATAACTGTTTGTTTCGTATCACATTGTATATCGTTTGCGTAAGTTCCAATGGGCTTAGTCCCCAAAGGGTACGAGTGAAATCTCGTAAGTATTCGTATGTAAGTTCGTATCAGTTAACGTGTAATCCAGCACGTAACTAGTGGGTGAACTTGTAAGTTTGTATCGGTTGTAATCCGTGTAGTGTACAAGAGTAAGTTCGTTGGAGTGTAATCTCCTAAGTATTTCGAGTGTAAACTCGTGTGCGGGTGTGAGTGAAATCTCACGTTCAGTTTAGTATAAACTTGTACGTATTCGGGTATCGATGTATACTTTCAAAAGTATATTGTTTTCCTGTATAAGTTGTATCGTATTCGTTTTAGTAATTGAGAAGTGGTTCCAACACTTAGAAAAATATTTAGTTTTCTGTTCTGGGCATTATGCGACACTATAATGCGACACTGGGGTAGTGTCGCAGACAATATGCGACACAAGGGAAGTGTCGTATGACTTGGTTCTGGTTTGTAGTTTATGCGACACAAGGGCTGTGTCGCAGACATGGGTACGACACTATATACGACATAGTCGTAGTGTCGCAATCAAGCGAAAATATGCGACACAAGAGAAGTGTCGTGGAAACAAGGTGCGACATAAGAGTTGTGTCGCAGTCAAGCGACGGGTACGACACAACCATGCGACACTATGGTAGTGTCGCATAAAGATGTGTCCAGATGCGACACAAAGGGGCTGTTTTGGTGTTTGCTCGGTTTTGAGGTCAAACGTTCGAGTCTTGACCCGAGGCTTTTACCTAAGTCATATTATGGCTAATAATCACTTTATCAACTGAGTTTTCGGTTCTAGAGGTCCTCGAGGTGTCGGTTTTTAGTTAATCTTTTCCAAAGTTTTGACACAAAATATATATGTTTGTAAATTGATTTTTATAGCAAAACGAGGGCGTTTCTGGGCTAAACCTTCTTCACGAAAGTTGTAGCCGACGAAAAGACGAAGATTTTATGTTTAGAAAGTTTTCGCTAGTTTCAAACGTATGATTTTATAAAAATTCGAGAAGTGGACTGATCTCAGTTTAGTGGTTTCCTGTTTCAGATTCTTGGCTCGGTTCCAACCCTCGATTTAACCCATTTGTAGTCCATTTCAAGCCTAACGAAAAATCACCCATATTCTCATATATCTAAAGTTCATTTCTGCATTTTATGGTATTTTCTTATGTCCGTTTACTATTTTAAACAAAAATAAAAGTGAAGTGTGGTCAGATTTGGTTCCAAACAGAACTAAGTCCAAAGTTCTAGTATTAGCCGGAGATGGGTGTATTTCTGGGCAAAACGCCCTTCATGAAAGTCGTAGGCGACGAAGAGACGAAGATTTCTTATTTAGAAAGTTTTCGTTGATTTTGAACACACGATTTTATAAAAAATCCGGAAGTGGACTGTTTTCAGTGGTGGTTCTCGGTTTAAGTTTTCGAGTTCCAAAAACGAGTGTTAACGTATAATTTGGACATTATAAAGCTAGGGGAACAACATGTATGTAAAATAATGATAATCGGAAAAGTTTACGAGTCGCCGGAAAACTTACAAAGTGATCGAATCGAGAAACCGAAAAGATGGGTTTGTAGCTCTCGTGATGGTGATCGACTTTCTCCAAACGAGCCTAGCGTTTTAAGGTGTTTTAGTGATGGTTTTTAGGGGTGTTTGGGGCTGTCGAGTAGAGAGAGAGAGTGCAGATTTTAGAGAGAGAGATGAGAGGATTTTGGTGGTTGATTGAGTGTGAAATTGGAGAAGTGAGGAGGTGATGGGGTGGTATGGTGTTGTGTTTGAGTGTGGAAGGAGAAAGCATGGGGGGTGATGTCCCCATGCTTGGGCCGGTTTTTGGGTGGGGCCACAAGGTGTGGTCTCACCAATTTTTCGTTCCCCCGCGTTTGCGCTCCGTGCGGTGTTCGTTTCCCCGGTCGTTTAAACGTTAAAATCATTTTATGCGCGATTAAATATACGTTTTAAAATACGAAACATTACACGATAATTTAGTGGTAGTATTTTACCAAAATACTAGTTTCTAAGTTATAAAATATAACTTTGATTTGTTTAGTCGGTTGGTCGAGTTTTCGGAGAGTTCGGTGACGTTTTGGTTAAAACATACGTTTTCGTTATATTATAATTATAATATAAAGTAATAATCATAGTAATTAAATAATGTCACATTATTTAATAGTTGTTTTATCAGTGTACGCAAGTTTGTACAGTTGTTGTTTTATACGATATTTGTACTAATCGTATACGCGTATATATACATATATTCCATCCATATACATATATATAAGTAAGTAATGTATATAATCCTATTTCATATTATATACAAGTAATAAACACGTAATTAGGAAAATTTTTAAATTTACCCTAAATTTGGGGTTGTTACAAACGGTCTCTTGCATTATTTGAGTTAGTTGTGATTTTTAGCCCGTTAATTTTGAGTACGGGTATAATTAGTGCAATAATAAATTTAATATTTAATATTTTTATTTTGTAGATGTTCTCCAGACACGTTATTAAAGTCAGAAAAATGATATTTTCATTATTTTTGACTGTTGTACATTTTGTACATTACTAATATTGCGAGTGTTAAATACGTAATTATAACACAATATTATTTCAGTTTGAAATTTTCCCGCATATTTTTTTTGTTAAATAATATTTCGAAATAGTTTTGGAAACATTTTGGAGACATTTTTCAGACTCGCGTTTCACTTATTATTTAGATATTTAGTATGTAATTATATAAATTACAAATTTTGTAATACTTCTCGTATTATTACTTTGGGCTTGCTAGGCTTATTTCACATCAGAAGTTTTTGTTTAAACTTTTGTCAGGAAATTAGTGTAAGAATGCACATGCTTAAGTTTAATTAATACCTAACTTGGAGAGTTGTCACACATAGTTTTGTTAATACTTTTGTAGCGTGAATGTTAGTGTATGGTACCATATAGGATTGACAATCCTCGTCCGGGTTGGAAGCCCCAACTGGTTAAACGGACGCATTAGCATTTGTTCATACAAGTGTAGATTAGGCACTCGCAGGGAGGCACCCTCGATCAGGCACTTGATTGTGATCCTGACACCTCAGTTAAGCTCAGACTATGACCTCATGGCAGACATATACATTATTTGATTTATTTCAAACACTTATTAAATCTTGTGGTTCACACTTATTTATTTATTATACAAACCTGTGAGCTCACCGGCGTTAGCTGACCCTTTTAGCATGTGTTCTCAGGTACCCCACAGCAGTAGGCCTGTTCAGTCAGGATGCCCATAGCTCGAGTCAGCATGCACATCAGGAGATTACATAGCATTACTACATTTTGTAATATAGTTATGCCGCATAATCTCTAAACATTTGTAACTATTGGGCTTTTGTAAACATTATACATTGTAAAACTTATTATTATCAATGTATCAGTAAAACGACGCATATAGAGTCGTTCATTATATACCTTGTGTGTCTTGATTATTGATTAGTCGCGCCCCGACCCGATTCGCTTACGCAACCCGAATTTGGGGGTGCGACAATTGTGGTGCTGGAATTTATGAGATTAAAATTAAAAAAGGACTTACAATTAGGCCAAGTAAGTAATTGTCTAATTGGGTAAAAGTGATCGGACATTTTTTAATAGGCAATCTTGAATTGGATTTACCAATTGCCTTTTTAAATGGTATCGGGCTATGTTTCTAATTAGTATTATGCATTTTTGCTTGTTATATAATTAGACTTGGTGTATTTATACATTTATACTAGTTATAAATTTTTTTAAATTGACAACATACAACTTAGTTTATTATGTAGGGACCGGTAGCTAAACTTTTGTGGACCCGTAGCAGGAGTAAAGAATACTAATTTTTTTTTAAAAATTTACACTTCGTACGCTAAACGGACCCGTAGTGACAACTACCCCTACCTTGTACATGGCTCCGCCCCTGTTTTTTACTAGAACTAGAATACTTTTCCAACATTATTACATCATATCAATCACTCACATGAATTATCGCAAGTAATATGCAGATATGTCAATACTTATTCACTTGCCAAACCTATGGTAGGAACTAGGAACGATCTCATGTACTTGCAAATGGAGGTTGCAAGCCCATAGTAGCTTTATATATATTACTATTTTTTCGTAGATCTCAAATTGTTATATTAACATATAAGTACTTGAATTATACTATGACTAAGTTATATACATTGCAACTCATATAAGATCACTCCCATTGCGTTTGGTCGGTTTGGGTCGGTTGGAACCGACGAGACCGACGGCGATGGCACCGTCGCGTCGGTTGGCTCGTCGGTTCAAACCCTTCGGTTTGGTGACGAGAGGTGGGGGTGGTTGTGGGGCTCAATTTTCTTTCTTTTTTTTTATGAATCCGCCAATTATATAAAAAATTAAAAAATTTTAAAAAAAAATCCAATGGCTTTGTGACCGTTTTTTTTTTAAAAATTTTTTTACACCACTTTTCAACTATAAATACACACTCCATTTTACCTACTTTCACACAACAATCTACACCACTTTCATACACAAATACACACTTCATTTTTTACCCACTTTCACACAACAATTCTCACCAATTTTATACATTCCAAACACTACACTTTCTTCCAACATCTCTCTCACAAAAATGTCTAAAAACAACAAATCAAAACCCAAAACCAAAAAGAAAGATCAACAAAATATTGCCAAAGATATGTGACAAAATTTGTTGAATAACCCCTTACCAAATTCGAATTCACCAAACACTCAACCTTCCGGATCCTCGTCTCAACCACCACAATATGTCTCATTCCCACCGATTGCAAACCCGTTCAACTTTGCTTCCTATGATCCGAGAAATAACTATCAATATCAAGGGTGGTACCAAAACACACAATGGTCACCACCACAACCACAATTTTCCCACCACAACCACAATTTTGCCAAAACACACAATCGTCACCACAACAACCACAATTTTCTCCAAGCACATCCAATCCCAATTACCAACAAATGAATTTCACCGTACCCTAAATGTTGGAAGAAAGCTCCGATGAGGTGCAACCTGATCCCGAACACGAATTCGAATCCGAACCCGAAATCGAACCCAAACACAACAAGAAAAAGGGTAAACAAGTTCAAAAGTAGAAACGGGTTCAAGTACGTTGGACGGACGACGAGGCCCGAATTTTAGCGGAACGGTGGATACATTGTTCCCAAAATGGGGTCCAAGGAAAAAACCAATCGAACGAGTCTTTTTGGGCTAAAGTTCGACAAGGTTACAATTCTTGTGTGTCACGCGAACGCAACCTTAATCAACTTACCGACAAGTGGAATAAGATTTCACACGACAGCAAAATTTTCCAAGGTCTCTACAAACACTACATAGTGTGACAACTCTCCAAATTAGGTATTAATTTGAACTTAAGCATCTGCATTCTTACGCTAATTTCCTGACAAAAGTTTGAACAAAAACTAGTGATGTGAAATAAGTCTAGCGAGCCCAAAATAATAATACGAAGAGTATTACAAAGTTTGTAGTTTATATAATTACACAGTAATTACTTAAAAGATTAGCGAAATACGAGTCCGAAAAATGTCTCCAAAATGTTCTCAGAATCATTTCGAAATATTATTTAACTAAAATAATATGCGGGAAAATTTTTAAAACGAAATAATATTGCGTTTTAAATACATGTTGAGCACGCAGAACATTTAAAATGTACAAATCATACAACAGTCTAAAATAATGAGAATTTCATTATTCTAATTTTAAATAACGAACCAGGAGGGCATCCACAAAATAAATATATAAAATATTAAATTTTATATTGCACAAATTATACCCGTACTTGAAATTAACGGGCTTATAATATCTCAACCACCTCAAATAATTGAGGAACCGGATACTGTGTTCTACCATACTCGTTTGAAAAACATAACCCGTATATCACTCCCTCTCATCTTCTTCTTTGATCATTTCAACACACACACAGACTCACTTACCAAACCTCAATAATTGACCATCACCACTGTGTTCCTCCTTTCTGTGGTTGCATCGGCTGGAAGAGAAGCAGGAGCAGCAGCTGAGATCCCTCTTCTTTACTTCCACATTCACCTCCACCTAAATCATCTATCATCACAGCTTCAAAATCATCATCATCATTATCATCATCGTCTGGATCGTCATCATCATTTCAACCAAAGTGAGAAAACTTCTCAATCCTTAATTCTATACTTGAAAGTCGTTATATATATTGTCTTTACAACATAATACATGCATATAGTATATCGATTTGATGATTAAAATATTTGGTGTTCTAGAGATAAAATTTATGGAACCAAGATGAATATATGTAATCGAATTATAAAAACGTAAAATCAAAAGGTAAAAACTTGTGTAATATTGTGTACAAACATATGTAAACGATTACCACTCGAAACTATAACAAAAACATATAACGAAATCGAGCTAAAAACAAAGACAGAATGCAGAACCAGATGAGAACATACCAAACCCGAATGGGTAAGGCATCATATCCGATCGGGTATGGGCCTCTACCCGAACGGGTAAGCCCACTCACCCGAACGGGTGGGTCTCCTTTGGGCTGAAACTGTAATGGGCTTGGCTGGGTACTTGGACTTGGGCCGTATGCGTCGGACATGGACTAATTAAACAAAAACACAAAAGACCCGAACGGGTCACAAGACTCACCCATACGGGTAGTGTCTTGGACTCGGACGGGTTAGCACTCAACCCAATCGGGTGAGAGTGTTTATGGGCCGAACGGGCTGTACAAAACAATTGGGCTGGACTCATGATAACTACTAATGAGCCGGATTGAGTTTCCGGAATAAACGGGCCAAGTGTTGGGCCGAGCTCACGAACCATTTAAAAAAAAACTTGAAACATAAACGCGATTCGAGTTAATATATTGGAACGAGTATTTATTTCAAACAAAACGAACGGAATATATTTGGAACGAGTTAAGTTTGGTACAAACTTTATTGGATTTATATTTTTTAACGTCAACTAATAATATGTATCTATATTCGATCGATAAACCATGTATATATAAATAAATAAATATATATATATATATATATATATATATATATATATATATATATATATATATATATATATATATATATGTATGTATGACGACATTTGAAACGACAACATTATTTATTTTATTAACGGAAATAAATACGAGGAAATATACTAACGGCATATCATATTGTTTTAATGTGATGTTCACGAGTTGAGACTTTATTGACAAACGAAAACCTGTCCATTCTTCTATGTAAACAACGTATTTAAGACTTATACATATATAAATATATATGGACATATATACATATATATATATACACACACGACAACTGAGAATTATATATCCTTATATACAATAAGGACACGTTTAACAAACGTACAAATTTATAATATACAACAAGTATACTTACATAGATATATATATATAGAACAAGTATATATATACAATGAGATCGAAACGACATTCAAATATATATATAATTACATATATGTATATATACTTAGCAAAATATTCGACTTGAGAAATACTACATATTTCCAACACATATCGTCACCAACAACTTATACAATTAAGAAATCAACCATTTTTCAAACAAACGAACCATTAACATAATTTGATGAACAAATCAAAGTACTTATCTTAATACAATTATTGCGAATAGGTCAACATACCTTGGGCGACGCTACACACACCTGCTAGCTTTCACATCGCGTTTACTACTATGAGTTTACATTCCCTACTTTTAAATGTTTTCTGCTTTTAAACACAGGGGTGTTAAACATAGAAATTGCATGCCAACACATGCAACTAAATTATAAATGCTTTATTGCTTTTATACGAATGAGTGATTGATGAAATTACATTTTCACAACCATTTTGGGAATTAGACAAAGTATCCTAGTACGGACCTAGACTTGAAATGTGTGCATGAAAAGACCTTATGTCATGCAGACTGTAACCATTAGCTAGGTGACTCTAGCCACTGAGTATACGGATAGTACAATCGTCATGACGACCCTCCTACGGATAGGAGCGTATACTTACATTTCCTTCAGGCAAACAACATAAGTGCTGGTCGTGGTTTGGTTATAGGGTTAGGTCGCGTTACTTTAACTTGTAAGGTTTAGCTCACCTTGCAGGGGATCATAGTCTAAGTCATTCCCACATATTTTTAGGAAGGACGAATCCTACATCTGTTCCACACCGGAAAACATACCGATTACTTATTTTATACTGGCAGACAACCAGTAATATACTTTGGGGTAACATCCCACATAAAGCTTGACATTTTAGGGTAACAGCCCTACAAAACTTATATTTTGTAAATGAATAACATTTCATTAATACAAACAAACTTGGTTAAACAAACCACATACTCACATAAAACCTGTAAATTCACTCAACATATTTTGTTGACGACTCTTTTCTATGTTTTTCAGGAAATTAGCCGAGTAAGTAAGAATCGCATGCATTCAGGATGGACAACCCTGGACTTATTTAGGATGCCACTTATTTTAGGACGCTTTTGGAGATTTCCTCTGTATAACTGCAAAACCTTGTAGTCATACTCATGAAATCTTAAATTAATCATATGTATCTTAAAACTTTATATTTTAAATATTTCTACTACTGTTACGACTTATCTGGTCGTAAACTTTTGTAATAACAGTTGAACTTGGCATCTTAATACACTATGTTACGCAATAGCCATATGCTCTGAGTATGTATGTGTTGGGTTTTCTATTCCCTAACTAGATTATTATGTACGCAGCGGAATAACAAAACTTTAAATAATCTAAGGCAATTAGGAAACTAAAACCCTAAGGGATCTTTAACTTTAACAACATAGTACAATGAATAAATTGGACAAGGAGAATACAAAGAAAGTACTAACCTTAAGAGAAAACCTATTTCTCGCTCGTAGACCAACGAGCAGAGCTTCGTTACTTGGAGGCAAGTACCCAAAGTAGAATACCTCTAATGCTTCATACCCAAAAACCCAAGAGATAGTAGAATTTTCAAAATTCTTGAAAATTCGTACTTGAAAATCGTATGGAATAAGGTATAGGTTTGACCCCTATTTATAGTTGAGGAAGAAAACCCCAAATTTCTGAATTCGACCTTCAACCGGCGATTGGACCTTTCAACCAGCGGTTGGGGCTGTGTCCTTAACCGACTCGGAAACCCTAATCCCAACCGGGGGTTGTACTCTCCAACCGGCGGTTGGATTGGTTCTGGAACCTTCCGCCTTTTAATTCTATTTGATAATTAATAAACTATTATTAATTTAATCAAAACAATTATAATATTAATACTAATTAATATTACACCTTATGTAACTCTCTTGACTGTTTATTGAGGGCAACCCAAAAAGGACTTTACCATTAATGATAGTCTCACCAATTAGTTATGATATTGGACACTATTCCAACAGTCTCCCACTTGGACAATTCATCAACTATTACTGGTCTCAAGGCTATATCACATTAACTATGTAAAGTGTGCATCCAAGCAACTGCCGAACTCTGATCTCATCTTTAGAGTTAGTCCTTTAGATAAGTGATCAACCATTCCTTTGTTTCACGATATCTTATGAATCGAGACATGGATTATAATCAATCTCAAGATTCATATATGTTTTCCGATTTCCGATTATATTGACTATATGAGACTACTGAACTATCACTTTAGTCTCGGCCAGGCCTAGCACTTTTTAAGTCAAACATTAATCATCAGAGGGCCCATGATATCTCTTTTCCATTTTAGGCAAAAGGAACAAATAAATATCGACTACATAGCACTAGTCAACTTATCGTATCATACCCATCATACCTTTTATAACTGCCTTTTACGCACAGTTTTAGAATAGATTAAAGTATAACAGATTTAAAGAACTAGATACTCATGTATCTCCATTTTAAGAATAGAAGATATTATCATCTCAGAGTTACTCGTGATTTTAATCCATGAAGTAACTTCCATGAGTGCGGGTTTCTCTTATACTTAAATCCCCATTAAGTACTCATGAGTGTTGCAGCAATCTCCATGCCATGTCTATCTCCATAGTCATCTACTAACACTCCATGACAGTCTTAATTCACCACATACTTCCTTTAGTGTGATCGACTGAGGAGGTTTGAGTAAGAACTTATTACTCTGGAAGTGGTGTCTAAACATGCAAAACTGAAACACAACGACAAACAATAGTAAATGGTAGAACTCCTTCCCATTAAAAATCTTCATTATTAATCACCAAGTCTATTACAGTTTCTATCATTGTTTATAACGTTTGAAATTCAAACTATTAACTAAAACTTTACATTATCTCTTAAACCTATGCTCCTAGCATGTTCATCGTGTTTGGACTTTCCTAGAGGCTTTGTGAACGGATCAGCTGGATTTTCCTCTGATCTTATGCACTTCACAATTACATGTCCTTCTTCAACTTTACTTCGGACAAAATGGTATTTCCTTTCAATGTGCTTTGACTTTCCGTGATCCTTGGGTTCTTTACTCAAGGCGACTGCACTTTCATTATCACAGAATATAGCAATAGGATCTTGTACTGTTGGAACAACTCCAAGATCTCCAATGAAATTCCTCATCCAGATAGCTTCCTTTGCTGCTTCACTAGCCGCAATGTACTCAGACTCGCATGTAGAGTCTGCCACTGTATCTTGCTTAGAACTTTTCCATGTAACCGCTCCCCCATTCAGTAGGAACACCCAACCAGACTGTGATCGACATTCATCTCTGTCTGTTTGGAAACTAGCGTCACTGTAACCCATTACTCTAAGTTTTTCTTCTCCACCATAAACCAAGAACCTGTCTTTAGTATTTCTCAAATACTTGAGAATGTTCTTTACAACTGTCCAATGACCTTCACCAGGATTCTGCTGATGTCGACTCACTAAGCTCAAAGCAAATGAGACATCAGGTCTTGTACATGTCATGGCATACATGATCGATCCTATAGCCGAAGCATATGGGATTCGACTCATTCTGTCCAATTCTTGTTCAGACTTTGGACATAGATCCTTACTGATCTTAATGCCATGATTCAAGGGTAAGTTCCCTTTCTTAGAATTTTCCATATTGAATCTTTTCAATATTTTATCTATGTACGTATCCTGGCTGAGTCCTATGAGACGTTTTGTCTTATCTCTATAAATCTTTATACCTAGGATATATGCTGCATCTCCAAGATCTTTCATAGCGAAACATTTTCCCAACCATGCTTTTACACCTTGTAAAGTTGGGATATCATTTCCTATGAGCAGTATATCATCCACATATAATACTAAGAATACTACAATACTCCCACTGAACTTGACATATATACAGGACTCATCTTCACTTCTAGAAAATCCAAACTCTGTGACCTTTTCGTGGAAGCAGAGATTCCAGCTACGTGAGGCTTGTTTAAGTCCATAAATAGCCTTTTCAAGCTTGCACACTCTATTAGGATACTTTGCATTTTCAAAACCTTCCGGTTGTGCCATGAACACATCCTCTGTCAGTTTCCCATTAAGGAAAGCGGTTTTGACATCCATTTGCCAAATTTCATAGTCATGAAATGCAGCTATGGCTAGCATAATCCTAATTGACTTAATCTTAGCTACTGGTGAGAAGGTTTCCTCATAATCAATCCCATAGGTTTGAGTATAGCCCTTCGCTACCAACCTAGCTTTATAAGTATGCACTTTCCCATCTATGTCTGTCTTCTTCTTGAAGATCCACTTACATCCCACTGTCTTAAGACCGGGTGTAGTGTCAACTAAATTCCAAACTTGGTTGTCATACATGGACTGAATTTCACTTTTCATAGCTTCCTTTCACTTAGCAGCCTCAGGGCCTGCCATCGCTTCCTTGTAGTTAGCAGGCTCATCTAATTCAGCCAGTGCACTATCACTTATCTTATCCCCTTCTTCTATTTGGTAACCATAATAGAACTCAGGAGGATTGCTAACTCTACTAGATCTGCGAACGGGTAAGGATATGTCTTCAGGTTCAACAGGTGTCTCCACCTCTTGTTAAACGTCAGTGTTTATTATAGGTTCTTCATCGGTAGATTCTTGAATTTCTTCAAGATCAATTTTACTCCCACTGTCCTCTTTAGATATCATTTCTCTTTCAAGGAACACTCCTCTTCGAGCTACAAAGACCACATTATCCTTGGGTCTGTAAAATAAATATCCAAACGACTCTTGTGGATAACCGACGAAAAGACACTTTTCAGATCTGGAGTCTAGTTTGTCCTGAGTCTCCCGTCTAACGTAAACTTCACAACCCCAGATTTTGATGTGACCAAGAGAAGGTTTCTTTCCCTTCCACATCTCATAAGGTGTCTTTGAAACTTTCTTAGTGGGTATTTGATTTAAGATATGGGCGGCTGTTTCTAATGCATAACCCCATAAACTTATTGGAAGTGTTGCTCGACTCATCATAGATCGAACCATGTCTAACAAAGTTCTGTTTCTCCTCTCAGCAACACCATTAAGTTGCGGTGTTCTAGGAGGAGTTAATTGTGAAACTATTCCACAATCTCTAAGATGATCGAGAAACTCGATACTAAGGTACTCTCCTCCCTTATCGGATCGGAGAACCTTTATCCTTTTGCCCAGTTGATTCTCTACTTCGTTTTGATATCTTTTGAACACCTCAAAGGTATCCAACTTATGTTTGATCAGATAAACATGTCCAAATCTGCTGAAGTCATCAGTAAATGTAACATAGTATCTATTTCCATCTTTTGTAGCACATCGGAATGGTCCACATACATCAGTATGTACCAAATCCAATAGTCCTTCACCTCTTTCACATGATCATGTGAATGGTGATTTGGTCATTTTGCCTAATAAACAAGATTCGCATACATCATCCGATTTTAGGTCGAATGATTCCAATACTCCATCCTTTTGGAGTTGGGCGATGCGTTTCTTGTTTATGTGCCCTAGACGATAGTGCCACAACTTGGATTTATCAAGCTCATTAGACGAATCAACATTTAAAATAACATTGCTAACACATTCAACATTTTCATATATGCCTTTGTAAGGAGAAGCTTTAAAAACAAAACAATTATTTAAATAAACCAAAATATCTCCATTTTCATTATCAAAAGTAAAATGATAACCATCTTTAAACAAAGCATAAAATGAAATAATGTTTCTAGTCATTTTTGACGAATAATAGCAATTATTTAAATCTATCCTAACTCCAGAATTCAGCATGAGCTCAAATCTTCCAATCTTCGTCACAGGTACAATTCCCTTGTTTCCCATAACGAAGTTGAGCTCTCCATGCTTCACACTTCTACTTTCCTTTAGCCCCTGCAATACAGTGCAAATGTGATTACCACACCCTGTATCCAGAACCCATGAATTAGAAGTTGTGGTATTATGGAGTTCGATCATAAACATACCTGAATGAGTACTCTTCTCGACCTTTCCATCTTCAAGGTCCTTCAGGTATTTTGGGCAGTTACGCTTCCAATGCCCCTTAGTGTTGCAGTAGAAGCACACTGCTTCCTTCGGGTCACTTACAGGTGCAATCTCAGAATCGGTCCCTTTCTTAGACTTGCGAATAGACTTTCCATCAGCAGTCTTCCTTTTCCAATTAGAATTTGACCTTTTTCTTTTCTTTGCACTTTGACCAACAGTCAACACAGGAGCGGCTGAGCCAGAGGACACATCATCCTTTTTGATTCCTTGCTCAGCAGTTTGCAGTAAATTGTGGAGTTCCATTATTGAGCCTTCTCTCTCATTCATATTCATCTGATATGACATTACAAATTGATTGTAGACAGCTGGCAAACTGGATAGAATTATGGCGATGGAAAACTCTGTGTCAAATACCATGTTCAATGACTCCAACCTATCAAAGTACCCTTTCATCTCTAAGACGAAAGCACAGATAGAAACTTCAGGTTTGGGCATGCAAGCCATGAGGGATTTCACCACATCAAGGCGTTCCTTGCTTGCCTTAGCCTGAAACATTTCTTTCAGCTGTTGGTTCATTTCATAAGCCCAAGTGTTTTCAAAAGTCTTTTGCAGTTCAGGGCTCATGGAAGATGCCATGATACAAGACACTTTATTCGCATCATCATAATGTTTCCGGTGAGCCTCAATCTCCTCTTGGGTTGATTTTTCATCAATTACGGGAATCTGCTCATCGAGAACATATTCCTTGTTCTCGTACCTCAAGGTAAACCTTAGGTTATGCATCTAGTCCATATAGTTTGGACCGGTTAGTCTTTCCCTTCCAAGAACCGAGAGTAGTGAGAAGTTCGAGTAATGTGCGGGATTCGGGACGGGAGGATTTGCACCATTTAAATTAGCCATCTATTAAGATAAAACAGTTTTAGTTAGTTTGAATATTCCTTAATTATTTACCCAATTTTCTAAATAAAGGCTAGGATCCTTATTTTCAGTTTTATGAAAAGGGTCGCCGTAATCATATAACTAAAATACCATTATCTATTTCATTTCTATGAAACTCCTAGATCTTTGAGATTCATTGATTTCTATCAATGGCATGTTAATCTCGGTTATGCACATCTTCTATTCATGACTGTTATGCCGAGGATCATGAACAAGATGGTGAATTAACCATGCAAACCCCGCGTGATCCCCGGCTCGAGTACGCTCGAGAATCGCGAGTCTCAATCATCTCTCATTATGTCCTCATATTAATGTGCCGGTAAACCACACACGCTCCATTAACAGTTCATACGAGAGATGTGCGGATTTCATGGGTTAGCATACTATTCATCATTTCCTATAGCTAAAACGGGATTTTGTTTTACTATTTTAAGTCTACTTTTAATCTTGACATCATCCTATCAAAAGTCCTCGGTAGCTCCATCGAACGCACAAAGAAGCGAAGAAGTAGGTCAGCGCGAAGCTTATTAAAAACCTGACTTCTTTAGTGAAGCAGAGCGACCCGCCTTATACCTCTCTTATAGTTTGTTCCTTATGGGTGAGCCGATTTATTAATTTACTGACGATGTATTTAGACTTTAATTATACATATAATCTCTCTTGAAGTTTAGGGTTCTATTTTAAACCTTTTAAAATTTGTGGTCTATTTTTAAACAATTTAAAATTATCAATATCTAAACTGTAATTACATATTACCTATTTAGATAATTCTCTTTCCAATTTATCTTTACCTACATACTATTGCAGATAATTGCATGCTACTATTTGTTAAGCTATGTCTCTGATACCACTGTTGGGTTTTCTATTCCCTAACTAGATTTTATGTACGCAGCGGAATAACAAAACTTTAAATAATCTAAGGCAATTAGGAAACTAAAACCCTAAGGGATCTTTAACTTTAACAACATAGTACAATGAATAAATTGGACAAGGAGAATATAAAGAAAGTACTAACCTTAAGAGAAAACCTATTTCTTGCGCGTAGACCAACGAGCAGAGCTTCGTTACTTGGAGGCAAGTACCCAAAGTAGAATACCTCTAATGTTTCATACCCAAAAACCCAAGAGAGAGTAGAATTTTCGAAATCCTTGAAAATTCGTACTTGAAAATCGTATGGAATAAGTTATAGGTTTGACCCCTATTTATAGTTGAGGAAGAAAACCCCAGATTTCTGAATTCGACCTTCAACCGGCGGTTGGACCTTTCAACCGGCGGTTGGGGCTGTGTCCTTAACCGACTCGGAAACCCTAATCCCAACCGGGGGTTGTACTCTCCAACCGGCGGTTGGATTGGTTCTGGAACCTTCCGCCTTTTAATTCTATTTGATAATTAATAAACTATTATTAATTTAATCAAAACAATTATAATATTAATACTAATTAATATTACACCTTATGTAACTCTCTTGACTGTTTATTGAGGGCAACCCAAAAAGGACTTTACCATTAATGATAGTCTCACCAATTAGTTATGATATTGGACACTATTCCAACAGTATGTACTATTTAGATTGTATTACTATTCGCAGCCCCGCCACATCACCAAAGCTTCTGCACATTTAATTAGTACTGATCGTAATTACCGTTTGGCGGGGTGTGACAGACTTGGTATCAGAGCCATTGGTTATAGCGAACTAGCAGTCTATAAGTGACCTGAAACCTTGGAGACCTAGACTATAGCCTTGGCTAGAAACATTTATGCATTCACGCATACATACTTTGTATACATCTAACATATGACTGATATCGCGTAAAAAGTCACGTTTTTACTACCGATATCTCTCTCATTCTGGAACGATTCTTGGCATTTTAAACTCAAAAACGGTACAAATCAATAGTATTATGCCAAGATGGTCAAAACAAGGTTGCACGATGAAAATCAAGCAAAACGGACGAAAAACGAAGATTCCACGCACGTTTGAAGATTCAAGGCATCAAAATGAGATTTCGAAACAAAAGTGCCCATCACCAACATCCATCTCATCCAATATGTTTGTTTTCAAATTACAAATCCAATAGAAGAAGAATCAACAAAAACAGACGAAGAATGAAGATTCTACGTACGCTGGAAGATCCAAACGATTTGTACAAGACATCCAAAGATGGGAGACATATTTTTGGGACATCTTTTCATCAAAGTCTTCGTTTTTGAATTACGAATCCAACGCAAAAAGAATCAATGCAAACGGACGGATAACGAAGAAAACACGCGTGAATTAAGAAACGAAGCAAAAGACGACGAACCGGGGCGGGGTGTGCCCGCCGCCGCCGGCCACCACCCTGCCGCCACCGACCATAGGGTGGGCGGCGCCAGCCACCTGCCCCGTTTCCTCTTTTTGGTCCTTGCGCGTACCTGGTGCACCACCTTTACATGCTTTTTGGTACCAGGTGCACCACCTTTACATGCTTTTTGGTACCCGGTGCACCACCTTTTCCACCTTTTGCTAATGTGCGCCTTGGAATGCTAACGTGAGCCGAATCTCTCCTATAAATAGAAGCCCCTAGGTTTCATTTTAACACACTCTCACATTCACACTCATATACATACTCTCTCACTCTTCCATTTCCACTTTCTCACTCTAGAAATTCTCTTACATTTTATAGTCTAGGATTGTTGTAATTAATCTACGGATTAACATAGAGGCTACAACGAACGTTAGGGATTTGGAGATTTATCTTTGTACGTGTGAACGAGTTGTCAATCATAATAATACGCTGCTACGCATTTATTTCCGGGTGATATCTAAACCTTTATCATACTTGCTTTATTTCATATTTTAATCATGAGTTATTGTCTGGTATGTGATATATTTGTTGCCATGAATTGCGAGTAGTCTATTATTGTGATTGTTGATGATGTAGATAATTATAAGTAAGGATGACATTATATAATTTGTGTACGACAATTGTAAAGTGATATGACGGCCCCTATTCGACTGTTTATCTAATATAGTACTGGAAACGCTTCAAGTGGAGTACAAATGTATGGAAGTCAATAAACGACCGAAGGTAGTTATATCACTGGAATCAGCTCTGGTTTAACAGTTGGAATTCTGAAAGGATAATACAACTTCGCAACTAACTGGTATATCCTACAAAAGTCAATACACAATAAAATGATGTTCGTAAAACAAGTTCAGATAAAATAGGAATTAGTAAACCTTGTAATGTTAAGACTTTACGAACTTGAGTTTAAAAAAATTTATGGAGTACCCTTTCTGGTTATCCACGTGACTGCAACCTAGTAATTAGGACCTGATCAACCTTAATTATGGTAAGTAGTTATCTGTGCCCATGACATGCAATAAGTAAGACACACTGAAACCACTCGTTGTATATATTAGGTTTACATTTCTGCTTTGCTTTACATTTAATTAGATAGAGTGTCACTTTCACTGTCAATTACTCTTGACCGCATGTTGGATGTAAGAAGCCGTGAACTTACTATGTAAAGTACACTGCCTATTACTGAAAGGCATGGTCCGCATATGAAACATGTTTTAACAAACTGCGAATAATCCGGGGATGTATAACTGTTTGAAAAGGAGAAACTTAAGTCGTAAGTCAAAGTAACTAGAGCTTAAATGAATGAAGATAAGGCTTCAGAATAAGAGTAAAGTCGTAATGACCTAGAATCCTTAAAACACCAAGTCTTACAAAATCGGCGGTCTAAACATACGAAGTTATTAATTTATGTGCTAATTGAGTAGTAAACTATTTTATGAGTTAAGAAAGGTCGGACCTATGAGACGATACGCTACTAATTCATGCACCTCGGTATAAAACCAAAATATGTTGCTTATCTTTCAACTAGATAAGTATTGGAAGTTTGCGTATTGTTCCGATCAGAATCATGATAACCTAGTTCCTAGTGACATGCCAATGGGAATTTGAGTTGGTAGGGTTCTAGAGTTTACACCTAGTAGTTTAACTGCCTTATTAAGTATCACCCCTATTTATTCTGTCATCTTGAAACAATAATTATCAAAGTCTCAGCAATCACATATTTATCTTTATCTGCTTTCCTGTATTTTAATTTCCTACAATTTACTTTCCTGCATTTTAATTATTAGTCTTTAGTTTAAAAACCCCCAAACCTACCTACTTTGTCCCATCCTAAATACTTGCCTACCGAAAGCACCAACTTTAATCACCCACACGTTTGGATTCATAGAACGATCTTAGGTCATACTTACCGCTTGCTAACTAGAGTAGGTAGTACGTATAATTTAAGCCCAGCTAATTATAAATTTTAAAACCCCTGCTACGCCCGCATCACCATCAGAAATCACAACGACCGGTTGCGGGTGCAACAAGTTTTTGGCGCCGCTGCCGGGGATCGAACCCGGGTCACCCGCGTGACAGGCGGGAATACTTACCACTATACTAATACATCCAACGTGTTCACACCTACGAGACCAATCACAAGAAGACTTGATCAAGAGTGAACCCAGCAAGACGAAGCTCGGCAAACGCATACCATACAGCTACTGGGGAGTAGTTCTATACCAGTCTCTTTCCTTCGTTTTAAATATACCATATCCACTATGCTTATCACTAAGTGTGGGATTCAAACCCGACACACACTACTAAAAGAATACGTCTTAGATGTTTCAAATCCTAAGTGTGGGATCTTTACCCCAGTCAGAACTTAGAATAACATCGAGGACGATGTTCCTTTAAGTGTGGGATAGCAGTAGTATACACTACTGTAAAATGGATAATGGTATATGCTTGATTCTAAACTCGCTGTTCTTTAGACCATCCTTCTCCAAAAAGTAACTCGAAAATTTAAACAAAATTTTTCAAAATTGAGTTAAAAATATGTTGAAAATGAAAATTTTAGACAAAGAATGATATACCTTGGGGAAGAAGGATAAATAAAATACGAATTCCTTTAAAAGATTAGTTTAGTAATCCCATAAAGAGCATCGCATAACTAGGTACACAATAAACCAACTTTCGATTCATGAGGTATCTTGAGCCATATAAAGCATTCACTTTTAATGCTTCACTTCTTCGATTCTTGAGTGTGCCGATGTATACGTTTAGAATCAGAACTTGCTCCTGTTATGCATTTCGAATCCGAACTGGTGAGTAAAAAGGAGATCGAATCACATCATTCTTAAACCCATCCATATACACCCAAAAAATAAATACGTTATCCCTACCCTCTCAAAAGCATCCCTCAAACTTCATAGTAAGTTTCAAAGATGAAAGAAGAAAAGCTACAAGGATATGACGTCGAAAAAAATCCAAGAAAAGAATTTGAAGAAAAGAAAGTCAAGTGGAAAAAGACTCCTTCCAAAAATCATAAGAAAAGGGCGTCAATCCTCCCAAAAATTCAAAATTCCAGCTTTCCTTTTCACTAAAAATAAACCCATGAAAAACCAACACAACCTCCTCTCATATCACTAACACTCCACCCCTCCTAGAATGATTGTGGCTAGATTGACTTCGCGCTCACTGAAAGGTATCGATTTGATTCTCAATCAAGCCTATGACAATAAACGATACATGATTGGCGTTCTGGGTGATTGATAATATTAGAATAGGAAACCCTAAACACTTTGAGTGATTGGAGTGACCACCGTGTGAGGATCGCCTAGTCATGTATCCAAGATCAAAGATCGAAAGCATGCTCCCAAAGATTACAAACCTACTTTCTCAAAAGCACGAATATTTTATTTTTCCAAAACCGCCTCAGTAAAAAGTTCTGCCTTTAAATACTTCATTATCTACTTATCTTTAACCATGCTTGAAAGTCGAGTTTGCTTGAAGACAAGCAAAGTTCTAAGTGTGGGATACTTGATATCGCGTAAAAAGTCACGTTTTTACTACCGATATCTCTCTCATTCTGGAACAATACTTGGCATTTAGACACAAATAATGCACAAATCAGTGATAATATGCCAAGAAGGTCAAAATGAAGTTGCACGAGAAAAATCAAGAAAAACGAGCGAAAAACGAAGATTCCACGCACAATTGAAGATTCAAGACATCAAAACAAGATTTAGATACAAGGTACCCATCACTGAGATTTCTCTTATCCAAGATGTTTGTTTTCAAAATACGAATCCAACAGAAGAAGAATCGGCAAAAACGGATGAAGAATGAAGATTCTACGTACGCCGGAAGATTCAAACGATTCGTACGAGACATCTAAAGTTCAAAGACATATTTTTGGAATTGCTTTTCATCAAAGTCTTCATTTTTGAAAAACGAATCCAATGCAAAAAGAATCAACTAAAACGGATGCATAACGAAGAAGATACGTACGAATCAAGAAACGAGCAAAAGAAAGCGAACCGGGGCGGCAGCACGGCGTATTAGGCCGGCCACCAGCCTCCAGGCACCGACCACCTGCCCCCCATCCCAATTCCACTTTTTGGTCCTTGCTTGTACTCGCCTCGTACCCGGTGCTACACCTTTCCGCAACTTTAGGGTACATGTGCTACACATTTACAGGCTTTAGGGTACATGTGCCACTACCTTTTGCAACTTTTGCTAATGTGTTCCTTGGAGTGCTAAAATGAGCCAACTCTCACCTATAAATAGAGGCCCTAAGCCTTCATTTGAACACACACCTTTCCTAGCTTATTTTTCTCACTCTAGAAATAAGCTCCTATTTTCTCTCTCTACATTCTTTCTTTAGATTAGTTTTTACTAGTATTTAAACTAGTTTAGGAGTTTTATTAGAAGTAGAAGGAAAGTGCGGAACGCAATGTAATCTTCGGTGTATGCTCGGAATTGTATCAATTAATTCAAGTCTATTCTCTCTCGCATTTAATCATGGTTCTTTCTATCCTTATCTACCTTAATTAATTAAGTTTTTATTGATTATGCTAGATTTAGTTATTGACATGATTAGAGAGTAGTATACTTGTTGTGTTTGCTTGCGATGTAGTTAGTTAATTATGGGATGATCTATAATTAAATATTAAAGATCGGTAGTATTGCTTCGATCATCTTATTGCATGTTCTTGTTTGATTGTTGCCTTAGGATCATCATAGTAGTAAAATATAAACGGTCTTAATTATCGTGAAGTAATATGACGGCCCCTATTCGACTGTTACTCGATATAGTACTGGAAACACTTCAAGGTGGAGTACAAATGTATGGAAGTCAAGGAACGACCGAAGGTAGTAATATTACGAAACAGTACAATATTACGAAGTGATATGACGGCCCTTATTTGACTGTTATGCAGTATAGCGTTGGAAACACTTTAGGTGGAGTACAAAAACGTGGAAGCTGGGTAATGACCGAAGGTAGTTATATTACGGACTAATATATATAAAATGAGAAACCTAGTTTAATTAACCTTTCTAAATAGACTTTTAAACTTCAAATTAATCTATCGCCTTTCCACCAATAAATGTGATTACAACACCTTTTTAACGACGTCCAATTAAAAGGTAGTCAGTCATCTGTGTCAATATAATTTGTCAAAGGTATGAAACTATGGAACCGTAAGGCTACATGGGGGATTACCGTAGGACAACACATGGCCAAGGTTTGAAGCGGCGGAACCACTTTAAGTGAGGAACGCTGTGGATAATTAGGGGATTTATTGGGTAGTCTTAAGCAATGGCTGGTTTAAAGTAATAAATGAACTTTTTAAATATACATATCTGTTAGGATGATGAGGAATCGTTATATGATTCAGTTATGTCTAGTAGCTTAAGATTTTGTTCCCGTTCATATGAAAGTATTATTAAACCATAATTAAGATCTTGCTTATTACTCTAAATACTTTGTAATGTTACCATAACCTAGCTCCTGGTGTGACATGCTAATGGGATTTTAATTAGTAGGGAATCTAGTGTTTACATACAAGTATTCAAGAATGATAATTAACTAATATCTTTCAAAACAGTTTCTCCAAATATCATCCCGTAACTTAATTAACGAAATCTCAGCAAACACTGTCTTTATTTTATCTGCTTTACGTTTTAATTTTATTTCGCTTTTATTTATTTACTTGCCTAAGTTAGTTAATATAAAAACCAAAACTCCCCCACTATTTTATAAACCCTTCACTAGTTTGAAAGCCCTCATCTGCTACGCCTTAGTTTCAATTCAGTCGGTTTGAAGAACGACTCTAGGTCATACCTACCACTTGCTCACCCTTAGGATTAGCATTGTTAGGGAAAACTTAGGCCCCGCAATTACAAATTTAAAACACCCACTGATGCCCGTCGCCAGTAGCCGGTGCAACGACAAGGGTAAGTAATCTTCCTTACCGTCACCTGTCATATTACTTCGTAATATTGTACCGTTTCGTAACATGACTACCTTCGGTCGTTCCTCGACTTCCATACATTTGTACTCCACCTTGAAGTGTTTCCAGTACTATATTGAGTAATAGTCGAATAGGGGCAGTCATATTATTTCACGATAATTAAGACCGTTTATATTTTACTACTATGATGATCCTAAGGCAACAATCACTTACCCATGCTACTTCACAATAGTTTGACTCTTTCAAAAGGATGTACTTTGACCTATTAATTAAGTCTAGAATTTTGCTTGATTAAGTGTTAGTTGTTAAATATTTAAGTAATTATGGTGTTCTGAATGATTGCTCTATGTTAATTGCACAATGCGGATAAATTAGGATTACCAAGTTTGACTTTTGAAAGTCAACAAAAAGTTAACTAGCATGCATGAATAGAATAGTGAATTAGGATTACTTGACAACTCTTGCTTACTAGGATGCTTGTAGCTTGACTAGTTAAAGTAGGCAATATAACTTGAGAATCATTATTGTGAAGACAAAAAGTCTTGAATAAAACCAAACACATGGGTGACATAACTCTTTATGCATGACCTAGCTTGTTTACCAATTAGGAAATGCTTAAAATAGTTTAGATCATATTTACATGTATAGGTTATAATTTTGGCTTGCGGATACTTGAAATTATCATTTGAAGTAAGCTTTGACCTAAAAAGTCAACTTGAAGTATTGCATTTTTAAACAAATCAATTGCAATTTTTATTCAAAAACCTTCCTTCAACTTTGACTTTTAAAAGTCAAAAACCTACCATGTGACCATAAATTGTGAAATAACGACGTTTCAAACTTGGGTAACACCAAACTTTGCAAATGACATTACCTCACAATATAGTTACCGCCACTCCATGACTATATATTTTCACATATTAATGATTGCCTTAGTATTATAAAAACTGATTATTGGTCACTTGGAGACATTTCATATTTAATGGACTGTCAAAAATTTAAAGCCCTCATTTCAAATTTTCCATTGGAAATTTCGAGAAGTGCTTTATATTTTCTCTTTCTTAAGAATCTATTACTTTAAATCTGTAACACCCCCAAATTCACTGTTTGGCGGAAGCAAGTTTTGGGGAGCTACTAATCAAATATCACAGCACAAAGATAAAGCAAACGACATCTATATGCAACGTTTGTAAATTAGTTACATTCCCATAGATATAATGTTTGAAAACTTAGTGTTTTCATATACAAAAATGTAGTTTCCTAGAGTCCACGCGTATAGCGGGAGATTCTATTACATAATCGAAATATACAAAAGATAATGCTAAGAATCTCCGTTAATGCAGTTGTGTTGAAATCATGCGACTCTAGCTAAAGTCCTGGAGTAATCCTACTCCGTCTGGGTACCTGAGAAAACATGCTAAAAAGGTCAACACGAATGTTGGTGAATCTCACAGGTTTGTAAGTAATATCAGTTTTGAACACAAGATTTCGTCAGTTGTGCCCGCAGGCGTAAATCAAGTATTTGCATCCCAGCAATTGTAAAGTAAGTAAGTTATACCGTTGCCATGAGGTTCATAATCGAAGCTTAACCCGTAAGTAATAAATTGCTCCCGTGACATGCTCGTAACTGAGCAAGCATAAGTAACGAATAATAGTCGCCCATTTATACAGAACGGTTCATGGTAGCGCTACTACCCCGGGCGGGGAGGGTCATTTTCCTAATGGATCCATTAACTAGTGTTCGCGCTTAAGTCCATAACTAACGATATATGATGGAGAGACTTCTGTAAGTAGTAAATAACTCATGCAATTCCGTTTGGTATAATAAATGTACAGTTCGTACTTGTGTTCAAGAAAATAGTTAAGCAATGTATCTCACCCCGTATGTAAAACAGTAAAAGTGGGGCTGTAAGACTCACCTGAGTCTTGTAATAATCAGTAGCAAATAGCAAGTAGTAAGTAAAGCAAGTAGGTTCTCGGAACCCGTAACCTTCAAATGCCTAAACATACGAGGTTATGTAAGTATGTGTCCCGCAAGACGTTTCGTTTAGTTGTACACAACTAGTATGCCCGATGTCTGTTTAAGTGTTTGTAATCGTTTGTCTTTAGAAAACATGTTTGGCCCGTTACTGACGGTTGTAATAATAATTTTCAAAATATTATTATTGTTTTAGTGAAAATTCTTCAAAATTCTGATCCTGCGACACAATTTGTGACACAAGGATTTTGTATGCGACACAAGGGTTGTGTCGCATAGGAATGCGACACAAGAGCTTAGCGACACAAGGGTTGTGTCGCATAAGCGTTCGATGCTAAATCAATAGCGACATAAGGGTTGTGTCGTATTTGGTTTACGACACACGGTGCGACATAATGGTACGACACAAAATACGACACAATATGGTTTATGCGACACAACATGCGACATAAGCGTTGTATCTCAAAGATGAACACCAGGCCAGAAAGTTTCGGCTATCACGATTTTTTGACCAAAAACACAAATATAACATATTTTTAAGCTGTACAATCGTGTATTATTCTTACATATGGACAATACTAAGTTGTGTAAACATTATAACATCAAAATAATACATCAAAATGAGTAGATCTAAGTTTTTAGAAATTTCTTACAATTGCAAATCGAAGCCAAACGGGGAAGAAAACAAGTATGGTGCCTTTGTTAATCTTGTTCCTCTCGTGATGGTGATTCCGAAAATATGAATTTTGTGGGTTGATTTGTAAATCCGAAATTTTGGTGTGGATTGGGTTGAGAGAGTTTTTAGAGTGTGTGTGTGTTTTGAGTAATGAAAATGAAAGAGAGGAGGGTGAGGGAGAGGGGGGGTTTGGCTGATCCCAAAAGGGCAAATGAGGGGAAAACACTCCCAAAATGCAATATTTACTCCACGTTCTAATTGGTTGATTGCTCGTTTCTAGTATTTAACCAAACGGTTATATTTTTAAAAAAATGTAACTGGAGTATTCAAATAAAAATACCTTGAAATTGATTATAAACATATTTGTCGAGATATTTAAATTATTGATTCGCGTTTAATACGTTTTTTTTTTTTTTTGCTAAAATATTCAGAATGTTGTCGCGCTAATCTAATAGTGTCCGTTCGAATATGTATTTATACAGTAAAATACGTTCCCATTATTTAAGTAAGTTTTGTCACCAACGTCCAAGTAAAATGTATTGGACTCTGTCCGGTTAATCCGTACGATTTATCCAAATCGCGTAAGTACACACATATATATAAATCACCTTATATATACAAATAGAGTCTGTAATTAGTCCTATTACATACTAATTACAACTAGTTACAAATAATTAGGCATAATTAATTATCCTAATTAGGCAGGTGTTACATTCTCCCCTTGTTAAAGAAATTTCGTCCCGAAATTAGCTCGAGTGCACGGACGGTGCTTTGTCTGGGAAGAGATGTGGGTATTTTAGTCGTATTTGGTCTTCCCGTTCCCAATTGAATTCAGGGCCACGCCTAGAATTCCACCTGACTTTTACGATGGGAATACGACTCTGTTTCAATCGCTTGACCTCACGGTCCATGATTTCCATAGGTTCCTCGACAAAATGAAGTTTATCATCGATTTGGATTTCGTCGAGCGGTATTATTAGTGTCTCGTCAGCCAGACACTTCTTCAGGTTAGAAATGTGAAAGGCGTTGTGAACGCTGCTAAGCTCAGCAGGAAGTTGCAGGCGGTATGCCACTGGACCAATCCTTTCAAGGATTTCGAATGGTCCGATGTATCTAGGGTTTAGTTTGCCTCGCTTTCCGAATCGAATGACACCTTTCCACAGTGCCACTTTGAGAAGTACCTTGTCCCCTACCTGGAACTCAAGGTGTTTGCGTCTCACGTCAGCATAGCTTTTCTGACGATCACGTGCGGCTTTCAGCCAGTTTTGAATACCAATGATTTTCTCAGTAGTTTCGTGAATGATTTCCGGACCCGTGAGTTGGGAATCTCCTAACTCAGTCCAACAGATAGGTGATCGGCACTTACGCCCGTAGAGTGCCTCGAAGGGTGCAGCCTTAATGCTGGTATGGTAACTGTTGTTGTACGAGAACTCGCACAACGGTAAGTGGCTTTCCCAAGAAGTACCGAAGTCCACTACGCAGGCTCGTAGCATATCCTCCAGTGTTTGGATGGTTCGCTCGCTTTGACCATCGGTTTGCGGGTGATAAGCTATATTCATATCCAGACGAGTACCGAGAGATTTCTGTAACGATTGCCAAAAGTTGGAAGTGAAACGGCTGTTTCTATCCGAGATGATCGAGATAGGTACACCGTGTCGCTAAACATATTCTTTGATGTAGATGCGAGCCAAACGCTCCATCTTGTCAGTTTCCTTGATGGCCAGAAAATGAGCAGATTTTGTGAGACGGTCCACAATCACCCAAATGGTATCGCAACCGCTCGAAGTTTTTGGTAGTTTGGTAATGAAGTCCATGGCAATTTGCTCCCATTCCCATTGAGGAATTTCAGGCTGTTGGAGCAATCCCAAGGGTCTTTGGTGTTCGGCCTTGACTTTGGAACAGGTTAAGCATTTACTGACGTACATGGCGATGTCAGCTTTCATGTTAGGCCACCAATACAACCCTTTGACATCGTGATACATCTTGTCAGAACCAGGATGTATAGAGTATCGAGATTTGTGAGCTTCAGCCATCACCAAATCTCGCAAGTTTCCAAATTTGGGTAACCACACCCGGTTAGAGAAGTATCGAGTCCCATCGGGTTTGATTTCGAATTGTTTATCCAAGCCTCGTAAGGCTTCATTTTTTAGGTTTTCATCGCTGAGTGCTTCAAGCTGAGTGGTAAGGATTTGAGCAGGGAGCTCGTTACGAATTGTCATAGAAAGTGCTCGGACTCGAAGGGGTTTCACTCGTTCTTTTCGGCTTAAGGCATCGGCAACTACGTTTGCCTTGCCCGGATGGTATTTGATCTCGCAGTCGTAGTCACTAAGTAACTCAACCCAACGACGTTGCCTCATGTTTAGATCCTTCTGATCGAATATGTGTTGGAGACTTTTGTGATCGGTAAAGATAGTGCTTTTCGTACCGTAGAGATAATGTCTTCAGATTTTCAATGCGAAGACCACGGCATCTAACTCGAGGTCGTGGGTCGTATAGTTTTTCTCGTAGATTTTTAGTTGTCGTGAGGAATAGGCAATGACTTTTTCCCGTTGCATTAACACGCAACCAAGTCCTTGGTGTGAGGCGTCGCAATAAACTACGAAGTCATCGGTGCCCTCGGGTAAGGACAAGATTGGTGCACTGCAAAGTTTGTGTTTCAATAGCTGGAAAGCTGACTCTTGTTTATCAGTCCAATCGAACTTCTTATCTTTCTGAGTCAGTGTTGTTAAGGGAACAGCTATTCTTGAAAAGTTTTCAATGAATCGGCGTTAATAACCAGCAAGACCTAAGAATTTTCTCACTTCGGTTGGAGTGGTCGGTGACTCCCAGCCCTTGATTGCTTCAATCTTGGCGGGATCAACATGAATTCCCTGGCTGTCAATCACGTGTCCAAGGAATTGAACGGTTCGAATCCAGAACTCACACTTAGAGAATTTGGCATATAACTCTTCGTGTCTAAGGAGTCCTAGAATGGTTTTTAGATGTTGAGCATGTTCCTGTTCATTGCGAGAGTAAATCAGGATATCATCGATAAACACAATGACGAATTTGTCAAGATATGGTTTGCACACCCGATTCATAAGGTCCATGAATACGGCCGGTGCGTTGGTTAGACCGAATGGCATCACTTGGAATTCGTAATGCCCATATCGAGTTCGGAAAGCTGTCTTTGGGATATCATTGTCTCGGACTCGGAGTTGATGATAACCTGACCGTAGATCAATCTTTGAGTAAACACTCGATCCCTGGAGTTGGTCAAATAGGTCATCGATTCTAGGAAGCGGGTACCGATTCTTTATGGTTATCTTATTCAGCTCTCGATAGTCGATACACATGCGAAAAGATCTATCTTTCTTTTTCACGAATAAGACCGGAGCTCCCCAAGGCGAGGAACTTGGTAGAATAAATCCCCTGTCCAGGAGTTCCTGTAATTGGTTAGACAACTCCTACATTTCGGATGGTGCTAGACGGTACGGGGCTCGTGCCATGGGTGCAGCCCCTGGCACAAGTTCGATTTGAAATTCAATTTGTCTAGGTGGCGGAAGTCCGGGCAAATCCTTAGGAAAGACTTCCGGGAAATCCCGCACGATTGGAACATCCTCAAGTCGCTTCTCCTCCGACTTCTTCTCCGTTACATGTGCAAGGATGGCTTGATACCCTTTTCGCATATATTTTCTAGTTTTCAGGCAGGATACAATATTCAGATTCCGCCTGCCGGTCTCCCCTTGCAGGACTAAGGTTCCACCGGAGACAAGAGGTATGCGAACGAGTTTGTCATAACAGATGATTTCAGCTCGGTGCTCGGATAACCAATCCATACTGACAATAATATCGAAGCTGCCAATCTCGACAGGGATTAAATCAATGGAAAACGTTTCGTTCGTAAGGTTAAGTGTGCAGTTGCGTATGATGCTATCAGTCTCAATCAGTTTGCCGTTAGCTAGTTCTACAATGTATTCAGCATCTAAGGCAGTGGGAGTTATATCAAGTAAAGGGCTAACTTTCTCAGAAATGAAACTTCTATCGGCACCGGTATCAAATAATACAGAAGCAGTAAGGTCGTTGAGAAGGAACGTACCCGTCACGACATTCGGGTCTTGTCTGGCTTCCCCAACCTTGATAACGAATGCTCTACCGCGAGCAGGGTTGTTGTTTTTCAGCTTTGGGCAATCTTTCTTGAAATGCCCTGAATTTCCGCACCCAAAGCAGGTCTTTGGTGCATTAGTATTGGGGGTAGGAACGTTGGCCCGGCAATCCTTGGCTAGATGCCCGAACCATTTGCAGTTGGAGCAAGGGCAAGAACCGTCATGATGGCAGTTGCATTTGGAACAGTAAGGTTTGTTCCCAATGTACCCTTTCTTCTCCGAAGTCCCCGATGAATAAGCCTTAACAGACTCAGGCTTTTTGTTGGAGGTTTGGTTGGATGAGTTGGGGTTTCCTTCCCATTTGCGTTTGTTGTTTGCAGATGGGGTTGAAGTTGTGCCACGGCGAACAGAATTTGCCGTTAGCTCATTGGCCATACGAATGGCGCTCTGAATAGTACCCGTTTTGGATGATGTCACCAGGTCTTGGAGTCTTTCAGGAAGTCCATCAACATATTTCTCGATCCTCTTGTACTCAGGATCGACCATGGATGGGCACAGAAGTGCCAGTTGGTGGAAACGGTTGGTGTAACCAGTGATGTCATCACCATGCATTTTGTGGTTCCAGAATTCCACTTCCAGTTGTTTCAGTTCATCTCTGGGACAGTACTCGCCCCTCAACATCTTCTTCAACTCCTCCCACGGGAGTTTGTAAGCATTATCAATACCCACAGTCTGGGCATAGGTGTTCCACCAGGTGAGAGCGGTGTCAGAGAAAGTACTGGCGGAGAACTTGACCTTGTCTCCCTCTGTGCAGTTGCAGATAAGGAATACAGATTCGATTTTCTCGATCCAGCGTACTAGACTGATAGCTCCTTCAGTACCTGCAAAGCTCAAAGGTTTGCAGTTGTGGAAGTCCTTGTAAGAGCAGGGTTTGGGTTGCGGCCCGTTAGTAGCTGAATCCTCACTACCAGAAGTCGGCGTTCGGGTAGCCAAGGCTTGAGCCACACTGCGGGCAATCAGCCCCGCGATTTCAGCTTCACTGAGGGTGACGTGTCGGCGAGGAGGCATGATGCTGAGCAAGAAAAGAACAAGGAGAAAAAGGAATAAGATAATTGCATGAAATTTATGATATATCACAAGTGTATATGATGAGATACACGATAACAGTACGAAGTGATAATCACGTTCCATTTAGATAATCAGTTGGATACAAGGTACTAGTTTTTCCAAAATATTACAGTGTAGTAGTAGTACAAAAGTGTCGGGAATTATTACATCCGGTCGGATTACATAGATTCCTACGAAAGCATAAGAGAATACAGATTCAGCCTAAGCTAATTCTGACGCAAATTGAATTGTGGCAATAGTGGGTTGAGGTGGTCCACAGATTCTGCAAGTCTGTTGGCCGTTCGGAGGGCGTCCTTGGTTTCCCTTAGACGTGTCTCGCACTGGTGCAATCTTGATTGTAGGACAGCGATCTCATTTCGGTTGCCGATCACTTGGTTTTGGACAACCTCCATGGTTCCGACTGTTTCCCCTACTTGATTTTGAAGGGTTTCCATAGTGGTGACGGTGTTCTCGTGATCTTCGGAGACTTGATCGATTCGTTCCATCGCCGTGAGTCTCCAATGTTCGCGGGTTTCTTGTAGTTCAATGTCCATCTCGTGGAGTCGTTGGTCATGGTGATGTACCCTAGCGGCCAAGTCCGGTAGAGTGGGGTGAGTTGGATATGGGCTAGCCCGAGGCGACTCGGTGTCCCTCCTAGCCACTCTTGGGTTTCGTGGTCCATACGGATGAGTGCGTGTAACAACCCCAAATTTAGGGCCAATTTAAAATTTCCCTAATTACGTGTTTATTTCTTGTATATAATATGAAATAGGATTATATACGTTATTTACTTATTATATATATATATGGATGGAATATATATATATATACGCGTATACGATTCTTACATATCGTATGAAACAACAATTGTACAAACTTGCGTACATTGGTAAAACAATTATTAAATAATGTGAAATTATTTAATTACTTTGACTATTACTTTATATTACGTTTATAATATAACGGAAAACGTACGTTTTAATTAAAACGCCACCGAACTCTCCGACAACTCGACCAATCGACAAAACAAAATAAAGTTACATTTTATAACTTAAAAACGAAGTATTTTATTAAAATGCTTCAACTAAATTATCGGATATTATTTCGTATTTTAAACGTATAATTAATCGCGTATAAAATGATTTTTACGTTTAAACGACCGGGGAAACGAACACCGCACGGAGCGCAAACGCGAGGGAACGAAAAATTGGTGAGACCACACCTCGTGGCCCCACCATGGGCCGGCCTAGGTGAGGGGACCTTAAGCCCTCACCCTTTTGGTTAGTCACATACACAACATCACCATACCCCATCACCTCCAAGTTTTCTCTCAACCCTCTCATTCTCTCTCTCTAAATCGGTACTCTCTCTCTCTAGAAAAACGCCACAAAAACTCCTTAAAACACCTAGCTCCTTTGGAGGAAAGTGATCACCGCAACGAGGACTACAACTTCATCTTTTCGGTTTCTTGATTCGACAACTTTGTAAGTTTTCCGGCGACCTCGAAACTTTCCGATTACATTTATTTTGCTAGATTATTGTTTCCCTAACTTAGTAATGTCCAAATATGTAATTTAAACTCGTTTTTGAACACTTTTACGGAAATGTCGGTTTTGGTCATTTTAAAGAAAACGACACCACAAACCTTAAAAACGACCACCAATAGTTACTATGGACTCATTATAACCTATTAAAACTAGTATAAAAGTTCTAGATCCAACGGAAATCGGAAAATACGTTTTCGGAAACTTAAATTCCGAACAGACCTCTTGTGTCGCATCGGACCAAAATTTCATGCGACACAACACTGTGTCGCATGTTATGTCGCACGTTATGTCGCAATGTATGCGACACAACGCTTATGTCGCACTATATGTCGTATCATCTACGACACAAAGTTTACCTATCGCTTGATTGCGACACAACGACTATGTCGTATCATTGTGTCGTACCCTTGTCTGCGACACAACCATTGTGTCGCATAAACAACAAACCGAATTCAATCCATACGACACAGACCTTATGTCGCATACGGTCTGCGACACAAGCCTTGTGTCGCAGATAGCCCAGATCAGAAAACAAAATATATTCTAAGTGTTGGAATCACTTTTCAACTACTAAATCAAATACGATGCTACATATACATGAAAATACTATACCTTCGAGAGTATACAACAACACTTGAATACGTACAAGACTATACTAAACTAACGTGAGATTTCACTCACACACGCGTACGAGATTACACTTGGAAATACTTAGGAGATTACACTCCAACGAACTTACACTTGTACATTACACGGGATTACATCCGATACGAACTTACAAGTTCACTCACTAGTTACGTGCTGGATTACACGTTAACTGATACGAACATACACTCGAAAACTTACGAGGTTTCACTCGTACCCTTTGGGGTTTAAGCCCATTGGAACTTACGCAAACGATACACATTGTGATACAAACAAACAGTTATACACGTACGCTTTACAAAAGTACAACTACTATGAATACATAATAATAATGGATGGAATTATTATTATACACCGATAACAAACGGACCGTATAACTTTTCTACAAACTACAAACGATTACAAACGTACAAACAAACTAATGGACATTAATTAGTTTGGGAACAACTAGCATGGATACTTTACAAGTATTCCATTTACTTACTAAACCTTATGCGTATTAGGACGCTAAGGGTTGCTAGTTCGGGATACTACTTGCTTACTTACTGCATTGTCTGCCAGACTCAGGTGAGTCTTACAGCCCCTACTTTACTGTTTTATACTCAGGGGTGAGATGCATTACTGTTTTCCATGAACACACAAAACTTACTTGCTGCCATGATTTACTTACTGTACGAGATTACGGATACGCCAATTGCATGAGTTTACGACTAATCCAATGAAATCCTCCTTAATCATAGTTGTTAGTTATGTGATAAGCGCGAGTTTTAGTATATGGATCCATATGGGACTGACAATCCCCGCCCGGGGTAGCAAGCACTACCACGAACCGTTCTTGTAGAAACGGGTGTTTCTTACTCGTTCCGTATGAATGTTTTGGATTACATTCATGAGGGGGTACCTATATTTACTGTACGTTAAGCTTCAACTATGGTGGCTCATGGCAATTGTATCAAACGGTTAGCATAACCTGCAACCACCCACTTATTAAAACTTAAGTAAACGATGAGCATAACCTGTGATCGTTACTTACTGGCTGGCTATGATTTACGAATACTACATGTGTGTTCAAACTATTTACTTACTTACAAACCTGTGAGATTCACCAACCTTTTTGGTTGACCGTTTTAGTAATGCTTCTCAGGTACACAGCATCAGTAGGGATGCCCAGCAGGATAAGCTTTCTTAGCTCGAGTCGCATGCATTTACAAGCTTGGAGATTTACATACATTACTTTTGTACTTACTGTTATGTATTAGAATCTCTAGGATTTTACTTGAACTCGAGCTTGTATTTTGAAACTACTTATGTATTAATGTAATAACTTTTCGAACGTCTCATTTAGAGTCGTTCACTGTATCCTTTGTGCTTGTGATTATTGATTAGTAACACCCAAAACATTGCTTCCGCAAACTGTCAAATTTGGGGGTGTTTCAGATTGGTATCAGAGCCTAAGGTTATAGTGAACTAGGTTGCATTTAGTGGGCCTAGACTATGACCGTTAGGCAGTATTCCTCATTAGGTATAACTGGTTCAGGAATTACAGCATACAAGTTTAATTTAACATAGCCTGATCAACTATGTACAATTAAATGAAGATGATGTGAGTTCTGAAAGGGGTTATGTTGAACCGGAATGCATTAGCTGACTCTGGCCTCGAGAGAACCGGGATTTCTACTTGATTGTGTTAGACACACACTAGGCGGTTATGTGATATATATATATATATACATAGGCCTCTTTCCCCGATACGATATTCTCTCTCGACTACTACGAAATTAATATTCCTTAAAATTTCATCGAACAAACGACAACTCGATTCTCGTCATTCTGTCATTATTTAACTTTTATGAATTCATGAATACCGGCTTACGTCCAAAGATCTCCACACCATTATAACCGACAACTATTGTTACTCGAACATCCTTCGATATGAAGATCGAGACCTTGTTTTCATTTGCTATTCCTATCTAATTCTACGTTTATAACATTCCACAATGTACACTACTGTACCGTTAGGTGTAACCTAATAAAACATTTTCAACTCAATTTTTGTCAGATTTCAAATTATACAACCGATTTTTACTATAAAAATTTTATAACAAATGCATTTTTATCAAAAATGCTACAAAATTTCTCACAAAAATATTTTATAAAATTTTCAAAAACTTCAAAATCGTATAAACTCACTAAAATCATCACAATCCTAATTCTTGTTCAAACCTTCACGTGTTCTTTATTTATTGTTTCAAGGAACATGCCTCCTCGACGACAAATCACCCTTACTGAAGCCGAAGTCGCTGATATTATTGCCCGTAGTGTGGCCCAAGCTCTAGCTGTCCGAGCAACCAATCCTGGTAGCGAAGATACGGCTAACAATACACCTCCACCCAAAACCTGCACCTACAAGGACTTCCAAAACTGCAAACCCTTGAGCTTTGCAGGTACTGAAGGAGCGATCGGTCTGATTCGTTGGACCGAGAAGATCGAATAAGTATTCCTCATTTGCAACTGCAAGGAAGAGGAAAAAGTTAAGTTCGCCACCAGTACTTTTTCTGACACCGCCTTTACCTGGTGGAACACATATGCACAGACTGTGAGCATTGCCGAGGCTTACAAACTACAGTGGGATGAACTGAAGAATATGCTGAGGGGCGAGTACTGCCCAAGAGATGAGCTGAAACAATTGGAAGTGGAATTCTGGAATCACAAGATGCAGGGTGATGACATCACCGGTTACACTAACCGCTTTCACCAACTGGCACTTCTCTGCCCAACCATGGTTGATCCTGAATACAAAAGGATTGAAAAGTACGTTGATGGACTTCCCGAACGACTTCAAGATTTAGTTACTTCATCCAAACCAGGAACTATTCAGAGCGCCATTCGTATGGCTCATGAGTTAACGGCCAATTCTGTCCGCCGTGGCTCGACTTCAACCCCGTCTACGAATAACAAACGTAAATGGGAAGTAAGTCCCCACTCATCCAACCCGACTTCTGACAAAAAGCCTGCAACTGTCAATGCCAATGACTCAAAGGCTTACAAGGGGAGCAAGCCTTACTGCTCCCAATGTAGTCGCCATCATAATGGCTCCTGTCCCTGCACCAAATGCAAGAAATTCGGGCACCTGGCCCAAGACTGTCGAACCAACCCCACTGGTACTGATACTCCTGCACCCAAAACCTGCTATGAGTGCAATGGTACCGGGCACTTTAGAAAGGATTGCCCAAAACTGAAACTCCGAACCAACCACACGAAGAGTAGAGCTTACGTAATTAATGCTAGGGATGATGACCCAAACCCGAGACTTTGTGATTTGCTCAACCCGGGTACGCTCATTCTTTGATTTCTTGAAACTGTTCTCCATAAATCTCTCGCTTAATGATTTATGTGTAATTGTCTCTTATTCTGTGTGTTTTCTTTGATCCTAAGTACCCAATAGGATTAGGAAACTACCGACTATACGAATCGCGACCATAAAACTTGTATTACCCTTGGATTACCAATAACAAACTCTTTTCCCAAATATCTCACACTGGTTGAGACCGGGAACTCGTATATTATTTATTACTTTAAACAAGTCATCCAATAGAACTTCACTTTTTTTGCAACAATTATTAAATAGAATAATTATTTCGTAGGAAATGACAACACACTCCGTCAACAACCCTACCTTGGATGATGAACTGCTCAGTGAGGAACCAATAATGTTTCCTTACCTCCTCGAACTTGAGTGTGATACCGAACCTTTCATTGAATCAGCAACAGCACCTGCTTCTCCTGTTGCTCTAACTGCTGCAAAAGCACCAGTTGATATAACCTTGACTGCTGAATCAGTCAGTCACCTTAACCAAACTATTGATTCGCTGCGAAAACAACTGACTGAAACACGGGAAGACATTGATGACCTACGACGAATTGCTTTCCAAAATGTCATACGTATGCGTGAGTACGAGCTACGTTTGATAGCCTTAGAAAACCCTACTTCACCACTAACTTCCCAAAGTACTCCTACTGAAGAGGATAACGACACTGACTGTACCCCACCTCCAGCAAAAAGGGTGAAGGTTTACTTGGGAAATAAACCTTACTGCTCCCGATGCACTCGGCATCATGACGAACCGTGTACTACACCTACCGGTCGATGCAAATCCTACCCTAAAAGTACGAACCCTCCTAAAGTGAAACTCTGCTTCAACTGTGGGAGTGCTGGCCATCTCAAGGCCCAATGCCCACTACCTCCAGACAACAAAACTAAGGGTACGTTACTACCTGACCACTACCCTACCCTGAATACTATAGGATTTACCGTCCTACCGTAGGCTACTAGTACACATTGTAGCTACCTGACTAGTATCGAACTACCGACCACTACTTCGAACAAATTTCGGGACGAAATTTTATTAACAAGGGGAGAATGTAACAACCCCAAATTTAGGGCCAATTTAAAATTTCCCTAATTACGTGTTTATTTCTTGTATATAATATGAAACAGGATTATATACGTTATTTACTTATTATATATATATATGGATGGAATATATATATATATACGCGTATACGATTCGTACATATCGTATGAAACAACAATTGTACAAACTTGCGGACATTGGTAAAACAATTATTAAATAATGTGAAATTATTTAATTACTTTGACTATTACTTTATATTACGTTTATAATATAACGGAAAACGTACGTTTTAATTAAAACGCCACCGAACTCTCCGACAACTCGACCAACCGACAAAACAAAATAAAGTTACATTTTATAACTTAAAAACGAAGTATTTTATTAAAATGCTTCAACTAAATTATCGGATATTATTTCGTATTTTAAACGTATAATTAATCGCGTATAAAATGATTTTTACGTTTAAACGACCGGGGAAACGAACACCGCACGGAGCGCAAACGCAAGGGAACGAAAAATTGGTCAGACCACACCTCGTGGCCCCACCATGGGCCGGCCTAGGTGAGGGGGCCTTAAGCCCTCACCCTTTTGGTTAGTCACATACACAACATCACCATACCCCATCACCTCCAAGTTTTCTCTCAACCCTCTCATTCTCTCTCTCTAAATCGGTACTCTCTCTCTCTAGAAAAACGCCACAAAAACTCCTTAAAACACCTAGCTCCTTTGGAGGAAAGTGATCACCGCAACGAGGACTACAACTTCATCTTTTCGGTTTCTTGATTTGACAACTTTGTAAGTTTTCCGGCGACCTCGAAACTTTCCGTTTACATTTATTTTGCTAGATTATTGTTTCCCTAACTTAGTAATGTCCAAATATGTAATTTAAACTCGTTTTTGAACACTTTTACGGAAATGTCGGTTTTGGTCATTTTAAAGAAAACGACACCACAAACCTTAAAAACGACCACCAATAGTTACTATGGACTCATTATAACATATTAAAACTAGTATAGAAGTTCTAGACCCAACGGAAACCGGAAAATACGTTTTCGGAAACTTAAATTCCGAACAGACCTCTTGTGTCGCATCGGACCAAAATTTCATGCGACACAACACTGTGTCGCATGTTATGTCGCACGTTATGTCGCAATGTATGCGACGCAACGCTTATGTCGCACTATATGTCGTATCATCTACGACACAAAGTTTACCTATCGCTTGATTGCGACACAACGACTATGTCGTATCATTGTGTCGTACCCTTGTCTGCGACACAACCATTGTGTCGCATAAACACCAAACCGAATTCAATCCATACGACACAGACCTTATGTCGCATACGGTCTGCGACACAAGCCTTGTGTCGCAGATAGCCCAGATCAGAAAACAAAATATATTCTAAGTGTTGGAATCACTTTTCAACTACTAAATCAAATACGATGCTACATATACATGAAAATACTATACCTTCGAGAGTATACAACAACACTTGAATACGTACAAGACTATACTAAACTAACGTGAGATTTTACTCACACACGCGTACGAGATTACACTTGGAAATACTTAGGAGATTACACTCCAACGAACTTACACTTGTACATTACACGGGATTACATCCGATATGAACTTACAAGTTCACTCACTAGTTACGTGCTGGATTACACGTTAACTGATACGAACATACACTCGAATACTTACGAGGTTTCACTCGTACCCTTTGGGGTTTAAGCCCATTGGAACTTACACAAACGATACACATTGTGATACAAACAAACAGTTATACACGTACGCTTTACAAAAGTACAACTACTATGAATACATAATAATAATGGATGGAATTATTATTATACACCGATAACAAACGGACCGTATAACTTTTCTACAAACTACAAACGATTACAAACGTACAAACAAACTAATGGACATTAATTAGTTTGGGAACAACTAGCATGGATACTTTACAAGTATTCCATTTACTTACTAAACCTTATGCGTATTAGGACGCTAAGGGTTGCTAGTTCGGGAATACTACTTGCTTACTTACTGCATTGTCTGCCAGACTCAGGTGAGTCTTACAGCCCCTACTTTACTATTTTATACTCAGGGGTGAGATGCATTACTGTTTTCCATGAACACACAAAACTTACTTGCTGCCATGATTTACTTACTGTACGAGATTACGGATACGCCAATTGCATGAGTTTACGACTAATCCAAAGAAATCCTCCTTAATCATAGTTGTTAGTTATGTGATAAGCGCGAGTTTTAGTATATGGATCCATATGGGACTGACAATCCCCGCCCGGGGTAGCAAGCACTACCACGAACCGTTCCTGTAGAAACGGGCGTTTCTTACTCGTTCCGTATGAATGTTTTGGATTACATTCATGAGGGGGTACCTATATTTACTGTACGTTAAGCTTCAACTATGGTGGCTCATGGCAATTGTATCAAACGGTTAGCATAACCTGCAACCACCCACTTATTAAAACTTAAGTAAACGATGAGCATAACCTGTGATCGTTACTTACTGGCTGGCTATGATTTACGAATACTACATGTGTGTTCAAACTATTTACTTACTTACAAACCTGTGAGATTCACCAACCTTTTTGGTTGACCATTTTAGTAATGCTTCTCAGGTACACAGCATCAGTAGGGATGCCCAGCAGGATAAGCTTTCTTAGCTCGAGTCGCATGCATTTACAAGCTTGGAGATTTACATACATTACTTTTGTACTTACTGTTATGTATTAGAATCTCTAGGATTTTACTTGAACTCGAGCTTGTATTTTGAAACTACTTATGTATTAATGTAATAACTTTTCGAACGTCTCATTTAGAGTCGTTCACTGTATCCTTTGTGCTTGTGATTATTGATTAGTAACACCCAAAACATTGCTTCCGCAAACTGTCAAATTTGGGGGTGTTACAGTGCATGATGAACTGGGTGGTATGTTTGCCATTCTGAGACAAAGTGTTAGAGAAAGTGAGGCCTATATCTATATAACACGTATATAATATAGCCTAAGATTGTACGGAGACATATCTATGTATACTTAGTATCACATAATGGCCTATTGAGTGTCTAGCATATACATGTTTGAGTCCCGGTTTCTCTCGAGGTCAGAGTCAACTAGTGTATTCCTATCCCAGTATACTCTTTCAGATTTCACACCATATTCGTTTAATTGTACATAGTTGATCGGGCTATGTTAAATTAACTTCGTATGATGAAATTTCTGAAGTAATAGTATTAAATAGGCAATACTGCCTAATGGTCATAGTCTAGGCCCACTAAATGCAACCTAGTTCACTATAACCTTAGGCTCTGATACCAATCTGTAACACCCCCAAATTCACTGTTTGGCGGAAGCAAGTTTTGGGGAGCTACTAATCAAATATCACAGCACCAAGAAAAAGCAAACGACATCTATATGCAACGTTTGTAAATTAGTTACATTCCCATAGATATAATGTTTGAAAACTTAGTGTTTTCGTATACAAAAATGTAGTTTCAATTCTTGGGAAAATTATGTAAGGTACTAGAGATACAGATGAACATATGTGATTTTTGTCATGAGTTATTGCGGACAAAAATTGGTCGAAATCGATAAGTTAAAACGACTTACAAAAGTAGCAATAACGAGTTACCAAGGGCAGCAATAACGAGTTACAAGGGCAGCAATAATGAGTTACAAAGGCAGCAATAACGACTTACAAAGGCAGCAATAACGAGTGTCGCCACTTATAACTAACAGCCATAACTTATAACTAGCAGTCATAACGAGTGTCGCCACTTATAACTAGCAGCCATAACTTATAACTAGCAGTCATAACGAGTGTCGCCACTTATAACTAGCAGCCATAACTTATAACTAGCAGTCATAACGAGTGTCACAACTTACACTAGCAGTATTAACTAGTGTAGCTCATCACATAATACATGAAAACACTTAACGACCAATTACTGGATTCGTGTAACAACTAAATCTTATACGATACAACTTGTACATGAAATACATATACCTTATGAGTATACAATGAGTCAAACATAATAATAATACCTTGGGAATTTTTATTACAATCCGTCACCAACGGGCCGTACATATTTTCAAAACTACAATCAACAATCAAACATTTGGACATAACTAGTTATATGGACAACTAGCATAGATGGTCTGTTGAGACATCTACATATTTATAACCTTGCGCGTTTTGAACGCCTGACAGGTTACAGTCTGCGGACATCACACCATTGCTTGTAGCAACATATACACTACAGACTCAGGTGAGTCTCATAGCCCCTATTTTACTATTTTTACTCAAGGGGTGAGAATACTTGCTTGTTTTGTTTTACATGTGAACGCAAGTATCAAAATATCGCTATAGATTGCATGAGTTGTTTTCTCCATTTTAAGTCCTCTAGCATAGTTTGGTAATACTTTTGTAGCGTGGATGTTAGTTTATGGTACCATATGGGACTGACAATCCCCGTCCGGGTCAGCAAGCACTGACTGGTCAAACGGACGCATTATCATATATTCATACGTGTGTTGATTAGGCACACGCATAGAGGCACCCTCGCTCAGGCACTTAATTGTGATCCTGACACCTCAGTTAAGCTCAGACTATGTGCTCATGGCAGTTATATACATCATTTATCATTTACTAATTTGTTTAATTACAAATTATCATACTTAAATCTTACGGTTCCAACAGTAAACTTTATCATTAAACCTGTGAGCTCACCAGCTTTTAGCTGACCATTTTAGCGTGTATTCTCAGGTTTGCAGCAGTAGGTCTGCTCACTCAGGATGCCCATTAGCTCGAGTCGCATAAAGACATCAGGAGATTCCCTTGCATTTCTTTATTTTATAATTAGATATGCCCTAGAATCTCTATCATTTGGCTTACGAGCTTTTGTAAACTATTATAAAGGTGTAAGACTTTTATAATATCAATTTATATATAAATGACGCATGTAGAGTCGTTCATTATGTATCTTATGTGCTTTGTTTATTGATTAGTAGCACCCCAAAGTATGCTTCCGCTCAACAGTAAATTTGGGGGTGTTACACCACATCCTAACTTATCACTAAGTGTGGGATTCCAGCCCAATTCAACACTTAGGAAACATTTTCTTACATGTTCAAACTCTAAGTTTGGGATTTTAGTCGTAAAATCTTAACTCAAGAGAACATTAGGGACAATGTTCCTCTAAGTGTGGGATGGTAGGTACGGAATACCTTGGACAAATGATTTTTATGTCTACATAGCATATCTTAGAAAATGTTCCCTAAAATTTTTCAAAATTTTCAAAAATATTTTTCAATAAAATTTAAAATATGAGCTAAACCTTGCGATTAACTCTAAATTTTTGAGTTTTGGTATGCCTGAAAGAAATCATTTTCTAAATATGAGAAATATTATTCAAAAAAACTTAAGGAAATTAAGGTAGGAATTTCTTAAACAGTGAGCGATAATCTAAGAGGGGCATCGCGTGACTAAGCACATACAACCCAAATTTGCAGTGAGGTTTTGAACCTTAAAAGCATTCATTTTTAATGCTACATTGTTCATTTCTTATGTGTGCCGATGCATGTATCTCTGAATTAGAACTTGTTCTTGACATACGCTTCAAGACCACATTGGTATGTACCGTACGCGGTATAGGCGCAATTAGATGACCTTGACATTCCTTAGGAATTAACCCCTTTTTAGCCTTCTCTTTCAAGCCCAAAACCCTTCCGACACTCATTTTAAGTATCGATGATCCGCCTAGTAAACCCTGTTGAGCCAAACCCTTTCATTTCTTCAAAACCCTAAATCTTAAACCCCACTTTCCCAAAATTCCCAAAACCTTATCTTAGAAATTCAGAGGTTATGAAAAACATCTTGAAGAATATCCAACTCGATTATCCTACTCGTTCGTGTTTTCCAAAAAGAATCAAAACTCTTCAAAAGTGCGGGAAAATTAGCACATAAGAGAGACAAGATGACAACGGTGCGGGAAAATTAGTACCTAAAGAAAAGACTCGAAATGATTAAGATAAAATGAAGGATTTCTGAAGGACTCAAAGAAAAAAATTATTATCCTCGGAAATTCTATGACAAAGAAATTCTGAAGAAGAAAAAGAAAATAAAAAGCAGAAAAAGAAAGAAAAGAAAAAGAAAAGGAAATAAAGCTCGAAGTGCTTCAAAGTATCAAAAGAAGATCCGGTAGAAGACGAGTAGCTAATTCCTCCGTTTTTCAAATAAGTTTTTCATGATTCTTGGAAAGCCTGAGATAAGCGACACCCCTACAACCCAAAAATTACCTTATCCATACCCCTTAACCCTCACAAAACATTACAACCCTCTGAATGTCTAGGGATAATTAGCGCCGTTCTCACCTAAGTGGGAGAGATCCGATTCTCGATCAAGCTTATGACGATGAGTACTGCATGACTGGCTTTATGAGCGATTTCGTTTGAATTAGATTGATAAGAAACCCGATACACTATTGAGTTAATTGAGTGACCACCTTATGTGAGATCGCCTAGTCATGTATACTCCGAGATCACGAGAGTTGGAAGTATGCCTATGAGAATCGCCTCTTGTTTCAGAAAGGATCATCTTATTTTTCCTTTGTTTTCTGAAACTATCTACTCATATGAGGGAACGGTAACCAACAGGAATGTCATAACTCTCCCTAAAACCTGTTTTAAAATGTTTTCAAGGGGAGTATTGATGAATGTTGCTTGAGGACAAGCAACGTCTAAGTGTGGGATACTTGATGTGACTCAAAAAGTCATGTTTTTAAGGACATATTTCCGCACTTTTTAGACTATTCTTTGGTGAAAACATTTCAAAACCATCATTATTTACCAAAAATCACCAAGGTAGTCTAAATACAGACGCTGTAACATCCTCGTTTTGGGCCTAGTAGAAATCGGTAATTTCTTTATTTTAATTAATTATTTAAATTGTGTTATAAATGATTTATATTATTTGGGCATTGAAAATAATCAGTCAAACAGTTAAATGACTTATTGTGGATAGTAAAATATTACCTGTTTTAAATTAATTTAGTTGACGGAAAAATAAAATAGTTTTCTCGCAAATGGTTTTTAGGTTCCAGACAATAGATTTATAAGGGAGCAAAACTAGTACACATATATTGTAATATATGTGTAAAAATACGGGTTTCATCATCTCAAAAATCTCTGTAACATCGATGAAACCTAGAGGAAGATTGAAACCCTAATTCAAACCCCAAATCATCATCAATCTTCAAAGTTCTTGTGAAATCACCCTCCTTTTTCTTCCTGTGGTGTTCGGCCGACCCAAACCACGCACAGGAACAACTCTTGAGTTGTGAATCAAGTATTCAAGCAAAATTGAAGCCATAGAACTTCGAATTAAGCTTACATAACATGAATAGATCATCCCTTGATCCTCTTAAACACTTTGTAAGTCTCAATTTCTTGATTTAGTTAACCTAGAAATGGGTTTTTGGGGTTTTTGCTAATTGGTAAGTTGAAATCCGAAATTAGGGCTTGATTTTGTTAAATTGGTATGGGTTAAGCTTATGAATGATAATGGTTAACATTATTCAAACTAAAGTTCATGAATTGTTTGTGGTTCTTAGGTTGTTAGATGATGCATGTATAGGAATTGTAGTTTGATGATAAATGTTTATTGTTAGCTAACAATCATTGATGATATTTGTTGATTTTAGGTTGCTAGTAAACCTAGAACATGATAAATTCTTATTATTTTGGATAATTAAGTGAATTAGTGATTAAATGGTTATAAATATGGTAATTGAAGTTTGGTTAAGTTGTTTGTTGTTACATCATGTTTATGTATGATGATTTTGATGGTTTAATGATTTTAATTCGAAATTAAGGTATTAAAATGGGTATTTGTCAAAGATGATAATTGGGTGCTAATCTACCTTATTTAGTAAATATAGAAGTTGTTATTATTAGTGAACATTGAGTTAGCAAGTCAAGTAGTTAATCATTGGACTTGAGATAATCATGAGAATGATTATGGGTCACTAATGAAATAATTGATATGATGAATTAAGAATGAAAGTCTTAAGCTTGCGTTAGTAACACATAATTGATAATTGTTGTTAACATGATTCTAAGTATTGAACTTAATTACTTGTGAAATAGTATGGTAGTTGATTACCACTTGATTATTGATAATAATGATACCAAGTATTGAGGTAATGCGTAATCATAAAATGAGTTGTTATAACTTAGTGATTATTTGTAGTTTGACATTATTAAATTAAATGAGTTATATGTTACGAATTAATTACTAACTCTTTATTTATATTGTGTTCTTAGATATGGAGAACACTCAGTGACATTAGACTACTGAGTGGACGATGGAGGTATTGGTGAGTGGACCTGTAATCTTCAGCGTAACTTAGTTGTAACAGATTTGGTTATAACGGGTAAACGTGGTTTTACTGTTTATAGATTGTTGATTGACATGTTGCCTTGATAGATATAGATTTATCTGGCCTTTGGGCATATGTGCTTTTTGGAGGTCAACATGGTTTGGGTTTAGGGATACTATTGAGTTGCCAACACAGGTCCTTGTACACGGTTGGTTATAGGAATACTGTGTTGTGTGGGTAAATAGTACCTAAGCTATCGGTTTACCACTGTATTGGCCTGCAGTTGGTGTGAGGTTTCTTGACGGGCCACCCGGGCATGAGGGCGCCTCAAGGACCGCCGATCCTCCTTGTGGATATTTGTTTGCGATGCTTTATTCGGTAAACAAATGATTGTGTGTTTACGATGCTGTTGCTGTAAACTTGTTTATTATGCTATGATTAGTTGTAAACAGATTTGCTATGCTAGGTTGCACTGTAGGCTATTGGTTCATTCACTTAGCATTGAGCTAATCCCCCACATTACCATTCCTTGCAGGATATGATTAGATTATGGGATGAGCAAGGAGCTGTTGACTGGATGGAATGTTTGACGACTCGATGTTACTCTGATCTTTGATTTTATAAATCATTGTTGTATTTCAAATTATGTAACACCCAAATCGTAAATTATGTATTGAAATAGATTGACTTTATATGAGTATTATACAATGTAAAACTATTAATGTTTTGTTGGACTTTCGCTTCTGGTTAAAAAAAAAAATGGTTCTGAAATTGAAGGGTGTTATAGACGCTGCTGCAAAAATCGGTTAAAAAGTCCAAATAACACGCAAACCGAGGCAAAACAATCACCTTAAATTTTCCGTTCTTAATATTCTTATAGAAATAGATCTTAATTCATATTTTATGTTTCTATAGGAAAATCCAATACCGGAGGTGAAAGAATCAGAAGAAACGGATGAAAGAAGGAGAAGATATGCAGTCTAGAAGCTCGTCGATCGTCATCCGGAACACTCAAAAGTCAAACACTTACAAATTTGAAAAAATTAGTGTCATTATAAGCGTAACGGAAAAACGAATCCAACGGCGCAAGAATCAAGCAAAACGGACTTAAAACGAAGAAGATACGGACGAACCAAGCAACCGAGAAGTCAGCAGAGGACAAATGGAGCACCAACCCCCCCTCCCCCCTTCACTCTAGGTACCGTAGACGGTACATAGAGTGCCGTATACGGCACTTATGGTGCCATTTGGTGCTTTGTTTGCCTTGTAAATGGTACCTAGGGTGCCATTTGACCCCCCCTGTTGCTTGCTCGCCCCGTGTAATGCTTTGGTGCTTGTTCTTTGAGCTTAAAGACTTGTACCTCACCTCCTCCACTTATCCTATAAATAGTCACCTCATTTCCATCATTTCACACACCTCACTTCTCATTTCTTTCTCTCTCTAAAATACTCTCTCTCACTAGTTTGTTTCTCTCTCTAGAAATAAGCTAGTAGGTTATAGTTTAGGGTAGAAGCTTCTAATAGCTTTTGTACGGAGATACTGCGATACTGCAGATTCGTGAAGATTTGTCTGTATTACTCTCTTATTCAGGTTTAATACAATCTCTCGTATTTATTCTTTTAATTATGCTATCTTATTATGCATGCTTAGGAATGAATGCTAGAATTATGCTAGGCTAGACAAATCAATGTTTGCCGTGATGTATGCAATGTTAGGATAGTTATGATTTAATTTGCCAAGCTGTTACTCTGCCTGTATGAGTTTAAACTGTTTGTGAACTTATAAGCTGAACCTCTGCCCATTTTATCTATCCAACTTATGATGTGGTTTGTATCCTCCTCCATAGAACATGGCCAATTGCGAGAAGTAGGATTGCCAACTATTCTGTGTATGATGATCAATGAACTCAACATGGTCGTTGTTCCCTGGATTGAAACATATCTGAGGGACACGAAGCATAAGAGTAGAGATATATTAGGTTCATGCTTGTTTGTTGTGTATCTTTAGGACAACTTCCGGGATACCCATGATTTAATCCTCAGGTCAGTTAATGTGATGCTAGTGTTCCGTCCTACTGCACGTTCTTGTTTGTTTGTTGCTAAGGCACTGCATGCTAGACATACATAACCATTATCACTGCCCTGCTAATTAGATTTTTATAAATATAATAAACGTAATACAGGTAGGTTAACATGCATGTAATAGTTGTGATGATTGTATGATTAATGATGAACAATTCAACTGACCGCTAGACAGATTATTCCAACCGGTTCCGCGGGTAAAACCCTGTTCATGTTATTGTTCAATGAACGATTCATGCCACGATATGGACGTCCTCCGGATGTCTGAGACTGGGGACCTGGATTAGAGGATGGTTGTTGGTTGAATTGGTCCGTGCATTTGGGAGAACTTCCGGTGTACTGGACACTCTGTAACTGCTATCCATGTGACATATTATGTATCTGATTGCGAACAACTCTACGTTAGGTATATAATAGGATCGTAGTTGTAGCTCATTAAGAAATATAGGAATTTCTAGTGAGTAATCTGGAATTCTAATTGGTATAACGGAAAAGCTGTAAAACGTCCGAGTATCCGGTATAGCGTTGGAAACACCACTGGTGTAGTACCAACACGTGGAAGCCGAGTAAAGGTCGTAGGCATAATACTTTATTACCAATTAAGCTTCTATGACCTCACCGGATTAGTCATCGCACCTAGTAGCCTTATCCCCCATAGCTGTCCACCTAATAACATTGCCGAAATCACAGCAAACATATTCCTTATCTTGATTTCTCTGCGTTCTCCGTACAACCCCACCTTAAATTTAGTCTTTAATTTTAGTAATTAGATTAGAAAACCAAACCAACCTATCAAAAAGTTTAAAAATCCCAGCTAAATTACAAAAGGTAATTAATCCTCCTAAGATCCCATGCCCGTTGTAGTTTGAAGAACGACACCTGAGTCATACGTACTACTTACTGCTCTTTAGGTCTTTAAGTTGTATCAAAACTTAGGATACCCAGCATAACAAATATAAAACCCACTGCCGTGAGCCCTTGCCGGACGGTTCAACGACCGGAGTAAAATCCGACCGACCGTTGGGGTAGCGACAAATGCTGCCTCTTGTTTATCAGTCCAATCGAACTTTTTGTCTTTCTGAGTCAGTGTCATGAGTGGTTGGGCTATTTTCGAGAAGTTTTCAATGAATCGCCGATAGTACCCGGTAAGACCCAAGAATTGGCGTACTTTGGTCGGTGTCGTAGGCGCTTGCCAGTTTTTGATAGCCTCGATTTTTGAAGGATCAACATGAATTCCTTGAGTGTCAATCACGTGTCCAAGGAATGGAACGGTCTGCATCCAGAACTTACACTTGGAGAATTTAGCATATAACTCTTCGTGCTTATGTAGTTCTAGGATGGTTTTCAAATGTTGCGCATGCTTTTGTTCGTTGCGTGAGTAGATAAGAATGTCGTCGATGAAGAGAAATGACAAACTTGTCGAGATACGGTTTGCACACCCGATTCATAAGGTCCATGAATACAGTCGGTGCGTTGGTTAGACTGAATGGCATTACCTAAAATTCGTAATGCCCGTAACGGGTTCTGAAAGCAGTCTTTGGGATATCGGTGTCACGAACACGTAGTTTGTAACACCCCCAAATTCGTTGATTTAGATTAGCGGAAGCATTTAGTTTGAGTACGGGGGTGCCACAATAACAAAGCATGCATACGTATCAGAGCATATGATTACAACAGAACAATATAGATACATTAAGATGCCAAAAGTATTTAATTACAAAGTTTACGATTCATCGAATCGTACAAGTTAAAAGAAATAAGTTTATAAAAGTAGATTTCTGAAATATGACTAAAACATTTCAGTTATACTAAAGAAATCCATGTGTTTCCAAAAAGTTGGCATCCAAAAACTTCACGGGTCGCCTAATTCTCCATGTGTGTTGGCGGTTCTTACATGCGCAGCTAATTCCCTGAAAAACATAGTAAAAGTCAACAACTAGGTTGAGTGAATTCACAGGTTTTATGTTTGCAATAGTTAAACCAAGTTTGTAAGCACAGTTGTTATCCAAATACGTTCACAAATAGTGATTGCCATAATAGTCACGTAATGATTTGTGGAATGTTATCCAAATACAAGTTTAGTGGGTTGCTCGCCCAAAGTTTGGTTTACGTGGGATGTTACCCAAAACAGATACGTGGGATGTTACCCAAAACAGATACGTGGGATGTTACCCAAAACAGATACGTAGGATGTTACCCAAAATGTCAGTTTAAAACACGTGCTGGTCGTTCTCCAGCGGTTTACAAATAGTACCGGTAGTTCCCCGGCCAAATACACACAGGTCGTTCTCCCGTTCAAATAAAACAGTTTACCGGTCGTTCTCCGGTCTAGTTACGCATGGGTCGTTCTCCCGTCCAACAAACGCATGGGTCGTTCTCCCATCCAAGACGCACGGGTCGTTCTCCCGTCCCTTGGCCAGTCGTTCTCTGGCACTAAAATACGTAGCTGGTCGTTCTCCAGCGTTTATATAAAAGTACCGGTCGTTCTCCGGTATACCAAACAAGTTTAAAGGTTTACAGTCATTTGCAAAACAGTTTACCGGTCGTTCTCCGGTCTAGTTAAAACAGTTTGTCGAATAAGTTATCCCATTTGTTCAATGTGTCAATATGAAAATGTTATTTCATAAACGCCAGTTTGTTCAATAGTTTAATAGTTCAAAGTACTCTAATTGTCGAGTAAACACGTATGATAAACAATCATATAAGTAAAAGCAGTTATGGCAAGAAGTAAAACAGTTGACTATGTTTTCCACCCCTGTTCAAAAGCAGTTAAATCAGTAAAAGTAGGGGTTGTGAACTCACCTGTTGAGTTAAGTAGTTGTGCGAGTGCTAGCAAACCTAAGCCCAAGTACAGTCCGAAATCTCTTAACGTCCTAAATGAATGAGATTTTATAAGTATGTGGATATCTAAGCTAATCATCCATGCTAGTGTTTGTACAACCAAGTTATGTCCAAAGTGTTTGTTAAACGTTCAAGTTTGCATTTCGTTGTTTGTGAAAATGTATACGACTCGTTAGTGATAGTTTGAAACAATAGTTCTAAAATGTTATTATTTCGATTGCTACAGTGCATTGCTACAGTGACTTTGACTTCAAAATCCTGATTCTGGTTTCTGCGACACAATTTGCGACACAACAGTTTGGTATGCGACACAAGGGTTGTGTCACATAGGAATGCGACACAAGAGCTTAGCGACACAAGGGTTGTGTCGCATAAGTGATCGGTGCTAAATCAATAGCGACATAGGGGTTGTGTCGCAGAGAGTCTACGACACAATGGTGCGACATAGTGGTACGACACAAAATACGACACAATATTGTTTATGCGACACAAGCCTGCGACACAAGCGTTGTGTCGCAAAGATGAACACCCAGACAGACCCCAGCGGCTGTCGCGTTTTTCCGATCCAAAACCCAAATCAAACGCATTTTTAAGCTATAAAATCATGTTTTCTTTGTTGTTTAGGTTATATGTAAGTATATTAAACACTAAATATTAACTAAAACTTTAAAATCTAAGAATTGACGGGATTTGTCGGAAACTTACGAGTGGCGGATTTGAAATCCGAAAAGGTAGAAAGGTAGAGCGTGTTGTCGTGGTCGTTTTATTCCAAAGGAGGGTGATGATCCAATGCGTTTTTGGTGTAGTTTTTGTATGATTTGTGTGGTTTTTGATTTAGTTTTTAGAGAGAGATTTGAGAGTGAATAGAGGTGAGGAGAGAGAAGTGAAAGATGAGAAATGAGGAGAAAGGAGGTGGGGAGGTGGGTTTTGTTTCCCTTTTTCGCCTCTGTGTTTGCGCTCCGCGTGGTATTCGTTTATCCGATCATTAATTATTTACATTATTTTAACTAATACATTTTTAAATACGTACTTCGTTATATTTTTAAATTAGGACATTTTTATAAAACCCATTTAATTAAGTTATAAAATTTTAAACTTTGTTTTATTTTAATTGTACGTTTTAACGTTTTGCGTTATAAAATGATTTGTAAATATTTTCGACAAAATATTTATTTGTTAACGACGTTATTTAATAATTTCGTTTTATTAAATAATTTTGTTCACCAACATCCGTATATTTTGTCGCGTTTGTTTAAGTTGTTTCGTATGTAATTACAACTAATTACAAATAAGTATTACTACGCGTAATAACTAGTTGGGCTTTGCTAGACTTACCTCTAAAATGTGTTGTGAATTCACTCAAGTATGGAATTAGCCTAATATGCAAATGTTTAACGTTAATAATTATGTTTAAAGTTACGGGGTGTCACATAGTTGATGATAACCTGACCGAAGATCGATCTTTGAATAAAAACTCGACCCTTGAAGAAATCAAACAGGTCATCTATACGAGGAAGTGGATATCGGTTCTTGACGGTCAACTTGTTCAACTCTCGGTAGTCGATACACATTCTGAAAGAACCGTCTTTCTTTTTCACGAATAAGACCGGAACTCCCCAAGGTGAAGAACTTGGTCTAATGAATCCTCTATCCAGGAGTTCCTGGAACTGGGTGGACAGCTCCTGAAGTTCGGATGCGGCTAAGCGGTAAGGTGCTCGGGCCACAGGTGCAGCACCTGACACGAGATCGATTGAGAAATCAACCTGTCTTGGTGGTGGTAGACCAGGCAGTTCTTCGGGAAAGACTTCTGGAAAGTCTCGAACGATGGGCACATCCTCGAGTTGCTTCTCCTCCGACTTTTTCTCCATAATGTGTGCAAGGATTGCCGGATAACCTTTTCTCAGAAATTTATGAGTTTTCAAACAAGAGATGATGTTCAGTCTCGTCCCACCGGTCTCCCCTTGTATGATTAGGGTTTTGCCAGCGGCGAGAGGAATGCGAACGACCTTATCATAACAAATGATTTCGGCACGGTGTTTGGACAACCAGTCCATACCAATGATGACGTCGAAACTTCCGATCTCAACAGGCATAAGATCGATTGAAAAGAGTTCGTTAGCGAGGCTTAGAGTGCAATTAGGTATTACACTATTGGTTTCTATGAGTTTACCGTTCGCTAGTTCTACATTGTACTTAACATCTAGAGCAACAGGGTTGATGTCAAGCAGTGGATAAAATTCATCAGAGATAAAGCTTCTATCGGCACCAGTATCAAATAGAATAGAAGCAGATAAGTTGTTGAGGAGGAACATACCCGAGACCACATTCGGGTCTTGACGGGCGTCCCCAGAGTTGAGTACAAAGGTTCTACATCTTGCGTTGTTGTTGTTGCCCTTGTTCTTCAGTTTTGGGCATTCATTTCTAAAGTGCCTGGTATCTCCACATTCGTAGCAAGATTTGGGCTATTTAGTGTTGCTGCTGGAATAGTTGTTGTTGGATTTGGGAGCTCAGCAATCTTTGGTCGAATGTTCGTACCTCCTGCAGTTGTTGCAAGGGGTATTACATGGACCCTCGTGGTGGTGGTTACACTTGGAACAATAGGGCCTATTCCCGGTGTATCAACGTTTGGGTTCAGAGTTGGAGTTGTAAGCTTTGATGGTGTGGGGTTTCTTGTCTGGTTGATTGCGGTGTTCAGTTGATTTGCGCTGGTTTTTGCTGTTGGAGGATGAAAGAGATGTCTCACGGCTAACAATCAATGCCATGAGTTCGTGTGCTAGACGAATAGCACTTTGAATGGTGGTTGGCCTTGATGAGGCGATGTTTCCCTGGATGCTCTCCGGGAGACCGTGGATGTATTTCTTAATGCGTTTTTCTTCCAGATCAACCAAACTCGGGCATAAAAGAGCAAGTTGCTGGAATTTGGTGGTATAACCAGCGATGTTAGTCCCCTGAACAGTCAGGTGCCAGAATTCTTCCTCCAACCTGTGGAGTTCCTCGTTGGGACAGTATTCATCTTTCAGCATTTTTGTTGCGCTCCCAGCCGTCAGTGTCGTTGTGATTTCTGATGGTGATGCGGGCGCAGCAGGGGTTCTAAAATTTATAATTAGCTGGGCTTAAATTATACGTACTACCTACTCTAGTTAGCAAGCGGTAAGTATGAGCTAAGATCGTTCTATGAATCCAAACGTGTGGGTGATTAAAGCTGGTGCCTTCGGTAGGGAAGTATTTTTGATGGGACAAAGTAGGTAGGTTTGGGGGTTTTTAAACTAAAGACTAATAATTAAAATGCGGGAAAGTAAATTGCAGGAAATTAAAATACAGGAAAGCAGATAAAGATAAATATGTGATTGCTGAGACTTTGATAATTAATGTTTCAGGATGACAGAATAAATAGGGGCAATACTTATAATAATTAAACTATCAGGTGTAAACTCTAGAACCCTAGCAACTAAATTTCCCATTGGCATGTCACTAGGAACTAGGTTATCATGATTCTGATCGGAGCAATACGCAAACTTCCAATACTTATCTAGTTGAAAGATAAGCAACCTATCTTGGCTTGATACCGAGGTGCATGAATCAGTAGCGTATCGTCTCATAGGTCCGACCGTTCTTAACCCCTAAAATAGTTTACTATTCCATTAGCATGCAGATTAATAACTTTGTATGTTTAGACCGTTAATTATGTAAGACTTAGTGTTTTAAGGATTCTAGGTTGCTAGGACTTTACTCTTATTCTTAAGCCTTGTTTTGTGTATTAAAGCTCGGTTACTTCAACTTATGACTTAAGTTGTAACACCCCCAAATTTAATGTTTAGCGGAAGCAAGTTTTGGGTGTTACTAATCAATAATCAAGCACCAAAGTAAAGCAAACGACATCAATATACAACGTCGTACAATAGTACAAAAGTATTATAGTGTTAACTGCTAGTACAAGCTTCGAGTTCGTAAATAGTTTCCTAGAGATTCTAATACATAACTGATTTACAAAACGTAATGCAAAAGAATCTCCACAAGTTTGTATGCATGTGACTCGAGCTATCAGTCCCCTCAGGGTGTGCAGTCCTACTGCTGTAATGTACCTGAGATAAATGCTAAAAAGTGTCAACCAAAAAGGTTGGTGAATCTCACAGGTTTAGTATAGTAATCAGTTATGAACCACAAGTAAAGTACCAGTCATGCCCTCGAGCATAGTAAGTAAATCAGTAATCCAGTAAATCAGTAGGTCAATACAATTACCATGAGCTCACAAGTTGAAGCTTAACAGTGTAGTGTGAATGGTACAGTCAAGTACAGCATCACGTACCCCCATGAGTGCTATCCGGACACTCATATGTAACAAATACTAATATGCCTGTTTCTACGGTGTAATCCGTGATGGCGCTACCACCCCAGGGAGGGATTGTCAGTCCCAAATGGATCCATCTACTAGTAATCGCGCTTAAGTACCATAACTAACAACTTATGATTCGGAGGATTTCAGTGGATAAAAAGTAACTCATGTAATGTACGTAAAAGTAGTGTAAGCAGTTCAGTACTTGTGTTCATACGTAAAACAGTAGCAAATATCTCACCCAAAGTAAAACAGTAAAAGTGGGGCTGTAAAACTCACCTGAGTCTAGCAAATGTGTTTGTGTAAGTAAACAAGTATGTCGGATGTAAGTCCGTAAGTATCGGGTGTAATCCCGTAAGTTGGTTCTTCGAACCCTGCAACCTTCTGGCGTCCGAAACGCACAAGGTCGTAAGTAAGTAAATAAGTATGTTGGTGTCCCGAAGGATCACCCATGCTAGTTGTCCACTCAACTAGGAAATGTCCAAGTATTTGTTTGTACGTTTGTAATCATTTTGTAAATAAGTGTGGCCCGTTGGTGACGGAGGTGTAATAATAATTCAAATATTATTATTATGTAATTCATCATGTTTGTATACCTTGTAAGTATATACATAAGTTAAGTATTTGTAACGTGACAAGTAAACGTTGTTCGAATGTAAGTCCGTGCGAGTGTAAGCTCGTAGTAATGTGGGCGAAATCCCAATTAAGCGTATGTGTAAACTCGAGTGAGTACAAACTCACGTTCATGTACTTATACATATAAGTAGTAATTGTTGCGAGTGTAATCTCGTAATAATTAATTGTGTCCCAAGTGTACATATATATATAGGTTTATATGTTCGAGTGTATATATGTATATGTAGGTATATTTGTCCGAATGTATTTTTATCCGAAAGTGTCATCAAGTCCGTCAATGTCTAGGTCCGAAACTACCAAGTCCGAAACTATCAAGTCCGAAACTATCAAGTCCGAAACTATCGAGTCCGACAGTCAACAAAAGTCAATTTTTACTGTTCATCCGTCACTAGAAGTCACGGAGTACTGTTCATCCGTCACTAAGATTCACGGACTACTGTTCATCAGTCACTAGGATTTTTATTTAAAATAGTAAACATTATCGAATCGTTCTGTAATTTTTACACAATGTTCCTCTATGTCTTGGGTACCTTCAGTAATGTTTTCACGAATATTGGAGGTCGGTTAGTAATTTTTAAAAATCGGGAAGTGTGACTGTGTACTGTTTATCCGACAGTAGAGGTGTTCTCATGTTTCGGATTTTCTGGAAAAATGCAGGCGTTTTCAGTCGAAGCTAAAGAAAACTTTTTAAAGTTGACAAAATTTGTGAGATTTTGGCACTGGTCTCATACATTTTAGTGGCCTATAACTCGAGATATGGTCTCGAGAAGTAGACGGAAATTCCTGTCCGCCAGAACAGTAACGTGTACCTTAACGGAAAAATTATTTACGAGTAGTAAACGGAGTCGATAATTCACGAGACTAATTTTTTTGGAAAGTTAACTTCTTGTACTACATTTTAGGCTCAAGAAACGCATCATTTCGTGTTGTAATGATTTTTATATGATTTGTTGAAGTTGGGTACAAAAATCTGGACAGAAAACAGGAAGTATAAATTCGAGTTTTAGGTTGTGTTTTGACTTATGATTTGGACATTTTCGAGTTGAAAGAGCAACATAACATGTATATAAACATCATAAAAGTATATTCAATAAAATTTTGAGGTCCTTACAATAGTCGGTTTGAAAAACCGAGAAGATAGAAACGTAGAGGATCGTGAGGTGGTCGTTTTCTTTCAAATGCTCCTAGCAATCCAAGGCTTTATTGTGGTGTTTTTGTGATGATTTAGAGGTGTTCTAGGGCTGGCTTTCCAGCGATTTAGAGAGAGAGAGGAGAGGTAGAGAGAAAGATTGAGTGTAAAGATCAAATGGGAAAAGAGATGGGAGGTGGAGTGAGTATGTAACAAAGGGAAAAGAAGTCAAGGGCATGGTATGCCTTGATTCTTGCAGATTTTCTGCATAAAAATCATGGGTCCCACCCCCATTTGGTGTTTAAATTGTTTCCCCAAAGTTGTGTTAAGTCCCGTGTTCGTTTACCCGTTCGTTTTGCGTTTTATTTAATCGTATAACGTTTTATATATTACGTTTTGTTACAGATTTAAAACCGGATATTATAAGTAAAAGTTTCACTCAAATAACATATTTTAAGTTACTAAAATAATATTTGAGATTTCGTTTGTTCATCGATCGCGAATCGTGCGTTTATCCGAATTGTGTAACGTTTCTAAACGTTTTAACTGTACGCGTGTAATCGCGATATTTTTACTAGAAGTATTTTATCAAAATACTTATTATGAAGTTATAAAAATATAACTTAAGTGTATTTCACGTGTCGGGCGTGTTTCGTGTACTTTCGTCGCGTAAAGTTACATTTTTAACAAAACGTATAACGTGTAATATATTTTCGTAATATATTAAAGTAAATAATGTTTGTTTGGATAAATCCACATTATTTTAAAAGTTTGTCACCAACGTCCATCGTAAATAGTGTCGGACCTCGTCCGGTTCATAAATGTACGGTTTAAACAAATCGTAGAAATGTGTATGTAATTACACAAAAGGTCACGTATATTTAGATTAATATAATACTGAATACACGTAATTACAAGAAATTAGGCGCTAATCATAGTCCTAAATCAGTGGTTGTCACATTCTCCCCCCGTTAGGAGAATTTCGTCCCGAAATTAGCTCGAAGTCACGGTGCGAGTAGAATCTGTGAACAGGTGTGGATATTTCAGTCGCATTTGGTCTTCCCGTTCCCAAGTGAATTCAGGACCACGCCTTGAATTCCACTTGACCTTAACGATGGGAATATGACTCTGTTTCAAACGTTTGACCTCACGGTCCATAATTTCCACGGGTTCCTCGACAAAGTGTAGTTTGTCGTCAAGGTGAATCTCATCGAGAGGTATAATCAGTGTCTCATCAGACAGACATTTCTTCAAGTTAGAAATGTGGAAAGTAGGGTGCACGCTACTGAGTTCAGGAGGTAGCTGCAGTCTGTATGCAACTGGACCAATCCTTTCAAGGATTTCGAACGGTCCAATGTATCTGGGATTCAGTTTCCCATGTTTGCCAAAACGGATAACTCCTTTCCAAGGCGAGACTTTCAGAAGTACTCGGTCCCCAACCTGGAACTCGAGATGTTTGCATCTCACGTCAGCATAGCTTTTCTGACGATCACGCGCAGCTTTCAGTCGGTTTTGTATGCCGACGATCTTTTCAGTTGTTTCGTGAAGGATTTCCGGACCGGTGAGTTGTGTATCCCCCACCTCAGTCCAACAGATAGGTGACCGGCACTTACGACCGTACAGTGCCTCGAATGGTGCAGCCTTAATGCTGGTATGGTAGCTGTTGTTGTATGAAAACTCACACAACGGTAAGTGATGTTCCCAGTTTGTTCCGAAGTCAACTACGCAGGCTCGTAGCATATCCTCTAGTGTTTGTATAGTTCGTTCGCTGTGACCGTCAGTTTGAGGATGGTAAGCTGTACTCATATCCAGACGAGTACCAAGAGATTTTTAAAGTGATTGCCAGAAGCGAGAAGTAAATCGAGCATCTCGATCAGAGATAATAGAGATGGGCACGTCGTGTCTTGACATGATCTCTTTCAGGTAGATCCGTGTCAAACGTTCCATCTTGTCAGTTTCCTTGATGGCTAGGAAACGAGCAGATTTAGTGAGTCGGTCTACGATCACCCAAATGGTATCGCAACCGCTAGAAGTTTTCGGGAGTTTAGTAATGAAATCCATGGTGATCTGCTCCCATTTCCATTCAGGAATTTCCGGTTGGTGTAGCAAACCGGAAGGTTTCTGGTGTTCGGCTTTAACCTTAGAGCAAGTAAGACACTTGCTAACATAGGTAGCAATGTCGGCTTTCATGTTGGGCCACCAGTACAACTCTTTGATGCCATGGTACATTTTGTCGGCACCAGGGTGTATAGAGTATTTAGACTTGTGTGCCTCGTCCATCACCAAGTCTCGTAAGTTCCCGTAGCTGGGCAACCAGAGTCGGTCAGAGAAGTACTTGGCCCCGTTTGGTTTGGTTTCAAACTCTTTATCCATGCCTCGCACGGCCTCGTGTTTGACGTTTTCAGGTTTGAGTGCTTCGAGTTGAGCGGTAAGAATCTGTGTAATAAGGTCATTGTGTATAGTCATGACAAGTGCTCGGACTCGAAGGGGTTTCACTCGTTCTTTACGACTTAAGGCATCGGCAACAACGTTTGCCTTGCCTTGATGGTAACGTATTTCACAGTCGTAATCAGTAAGCAACTCGACCCATCGACGTTGCCGCATGTTAAGATCCTTTTGATCGAAGATGTGCTGGAGACTTTTGTGGTCGGTGAAGATTGTACACTTGGTACCGTACAAGTAGTGTCTCCAGATTTTTAGAGCGAATACAACTGCCCCCAACTCTAGGTCATGAGTTGTGTAATTCTTTTCGTGGACCTTGAGTTGTCGAGAGGCGTAAGCAATAACTTTGTCTCGTTGCATCAGCACGCAACCGAGACCTTGGTGTGAAGCATCACAGTATACCACGAAGTCATCGTTGCCTTCGAGTAAGGATAAGATAGGTGCACTGCAGAGTTTTTGTTTGAGTAGCTGGAAAGCTGACTCTTGTTTGTTAGTCCAATCGAACTTCCATTCTTTCTGAGTCAGTGTAGTGAGAGGTTGTGCTATTTTTGAAAAATTCTCAATGAATCGCCTGTAGTATCCGGCGAGTCCTAAGAATTGGCGTACTTCAGTAGGTGTAGTAGGTGCTTGCCATCCCTTGATAGCCTCAATTTTTGAAGGATCAACATGAATTCCTTGACTGTCAATCACGTGTCTAAGGAATTGCACAGTTTGCATCCAGAACTCACACTTGGAGAATTTGGCATATAATTCCTCGTGCTTGAGTAGTTCTAGGATGGTTCTCAGGTGTTGCGTGTGTTCTTGTTCATTGCGCGAGTAAATCAGAATGTCGTCAATGAAAATGATGACAAACTTGTCGAGGTAAGGCTTACACACCCGATTCATAAGGTCCATGAATACCGCCGGTACGTTGGTTAAGCCGAATGGCATCACTTGGAATTCGTAATGCCCGTAACGAGTTCGGAAAGCCATTTTAGGAATATCTTCATCACGAACTCGGAGTTGGTGATAACCCGACCGTAGATCAATTTTTGAATAAAAACTCGACCCCTGAAGTTGGTCAAACAGGTCATCAATGCGAGGTAGTGGGTAACGGTTCTTAACAGTTAACTTGTTGAGTTCACGATAGTCAATGCACATGCGAAAAGAACCGTCTTTCTTTTTCACAAAGAGGACCGGGGCTCCCCAAGGTGAGGAACTTGGTCGAATGAATCCCTTATCCAGAAGTTCTTGTAGTTGTGTAGACAACTCCTGAAGTTCGGATGGTGCTAAACGATAAGGTGCTCGTGCCACGGGTGCCGAGCCGGGCACAAGGTCAATAGAAAATTCGACTTGTCTATGTGGCGGAAGGCCAGGCAAGTCTTCAGGAAAGACTTCTGGAAAGTCTCGAACAATAGGCACATCCTCAAGTCGCTTCTCCTCCGACTGTTTCTCCATAATGTGTGCGAGGATTGCCTGATACCATTTTCTCAAGTATTTTTGGGTTTTCATACATAAAATAATGTTGAGTCTCATCCCACCGGTCTCCCCTTGTACGATTAAAGTTCCACCGGTGACGAGAGGAATACGGACAATTTTATCATAACAGATAATCTCGGCGCGGTGTTTGGATAACCAATCCATACCGACAATTATGTCGAAGCTGCCGATCTCGACAGGTATAAGGTCGATAGAGAATAGCTCATCAGCTAAGTTTAACGTGCAGTTAGGTATCAAACTATCAGCCTCAATGAATTTACCGTTTGCCAATTCTACTGTGTACTTAGAACCTAAGGCAATGGGCGTAATGTCAAGTAGTGGGCAAAACTCGTCGGATATAAAGCTTCTATCAGCACCAGTATCGAATAACACAGAAGCAGTCAAATTGTTGAGGAAGAACGTACCCGTGACCACATTCGGGTCCTGGCGGGCATCATTAGCATTGATCACAAATGCTCTGGCTCGAGCATTGTTGTTGTTGTTTCCTTTCTTGTTCTTTAACTTGGGGCAATCATTCCTAAAATACCCAGCAACACCACATTCGTAACAGGTCCTGGGTGCATTGGGTTTGGTGTTGGTGTTGGTAGTATTGGCTCTGCAGTCCCTAGCAAAGTGCCCGAATCGTTTGCACTTGCTACAGGGGCAAGAACCATCATGATGTAGTTGGCACTTAGGGCAGTAGGGCTTGTCCCCCTTGTAGTTCTTCCGGTCGTCGGAGCTAGAGGTGTAAGCTTTGATGGTTTCAGGCTTCTTGGACGGTTGCTGGGTATTAGAATTCCCAGACCATTTCCTCTTGTTGTTGCCAGAGGATGAGGCGGGTGTTTCACGGCTAACAACCATTGCCATGAGCTCGTGTGCAAATCGGATAGCACTTTGAATGGTAGTTGGCTTGGATGATGCGACATTCCCTTGGATGTTTTCCTGAAGGCCGCGGATGTACTTTTTGATGCGTTTTTCGGTTGTGTCCACCAAACCTGGACATAGAAGAGCGAGTTGCTGGAATTTGGTGGTATAACCAGCGATATCATTGCCCTGAACGGTTAGGTGCCAGAACTCTTCCTCCAACCTGTGGAGTTCCTCGGTAGGGCAATATTCATCCCTAAGCATTTTCTTCAGATCAGCCCAGGGGAGTTGGTTTGCGATTTCAACGCCCACAGAATTTGCATGGGTATTCCACCATGTGAGTGCACCTTCTTGAAAGGTGTAAGCAGCAAATTTGACTTTGTTGTCTTCTGTGCAGTTGCACAAACTGAAGACCGATTCAATTCTTTCGATCCACCGGATTAGACCAATGGCACCTTCAGTGCCCTTGAAGTTTAACGGTTTGCAACTAAGGAAATCCTTGTAAGAACAAGGCTTGACGGCAGGAGTAGTCTCAGCAGTATCATTACTCCTCCTGGATTTTTGTGGCGATTCCCGGGTAGCCAAAGCTTCGGCCACGGCTCGGGAGACAATAGTATTGATCTCGGCATCGCTGTAACTTTTCTTTTTCGGTGGCATGATTCTTCAAGAAAAGAAATAATAGGTACATTAGAATTTATACCAGTATGATGATTACAATGGTTGTATAGATAATGCAGTAACGGTAAAATACAGCATAATAATAGAAGTAGGTTCTGATTGATAATATGAGTTCCAAAAGGTTACAACCATAGATGTTTTACAAAAGATACTAGGTATGATACTTCCAGCCAAATTACAAGAGTTCTACGATAGCATAATAGACTACAATAGACATTATACTAATTCGGGCGTAGGTTTAGTCGTGATATCGCAGTGGTAAGACGGGTAACAGTTTCAGCAAGTCTGCCGGCTTGTCGAGTGCCGTCCTTGGTCAAAGTCAACCGTTGTTCCAGTACACGAGTGTACTCTTCAGCTTCCTGTGAACGCTGTTCACATTCCTCTAACCTTGCTTGCAAGAAATCAAACGCACCTCTGTCGTCGATCACTTGTTGGTGTACCATGTCCAAAGTATGGTTTGTTTCTTCCAGTTCCCGTTGTAATTGTGCCACGCGATCGTGGGCTTGACGTAACAAGTAGGTTGTCATCATGTGTTGCTCCCGCTCGAGGTCCTCGAGCCTTTGCTCATGACGGTAAAGGCGAGCAGCCAACACGGGTGTAGTGTGATGTATCGGTTCCTGAGTATACGGGGAGGTGTCCATGGAGTCAGCAGGAATTTGAATCTCTTCCTCAGACCTCCATGTGTTTAGTGTTGTGGGTAACCAGTCCCACCTGCGGGCAAGTGGAGTACGAAACATCCTGGTAGTAGGGTTGCCCGTGTAGTGTGTATAGCACAAGTAAGTAGTAGTCCCGTTTCTCTCGTAGTCAGAGTCAACTAGCGTATTCCTGTTCAACATAACCCATTTCAGATTTCACATCATCTTCATTTAATTGTACATAGTTGATCAGGCTATGTTAAATTAAAGTCGTATGATGTAATCCCTGAACCAGTCATACCTAATAAGGAAATACAGCCTAACGGTCGTAGTCTAGGCCCACTAATGCAACCTAGTTCGCTATAACCTTAGGCTCTGATACCAATCTGTAACACCCCCAAATTTAATGTTTAGCGGAAGCAAGTTTTGGGTGTTACTAATCAATAATCAAGCACCAAAGTAAAGCAAACGACATCTATATGCAACGTCGTACAATAGTACAAAAGTATTATAGTGTTAACTGCTAGTACAAGCTTCGAGTTCGTAAATAGTTTCCTAGAGATTCTAATACATAACTGATGTACAAAAAGTAATGCAAAAGAATCTCCACAAGTTTGTATGCATGTGACTCGAGCTATCAGTCCCCTCAGGGTGTGCAGTCCTACTGCTGTAATGTACCTGAGATAAATGCTAAAAAGTGTCAACCAAAAAGGTTGGTGAATCTCACAGGTTTAGTATAGTAATCAGTTATGAACCACAAGTAAAGTACTAGTCATGCCCTCGAGCATAGTAAGTAAATCAGTAATCCAGTAAATCAGTAGGTGAATACAATTACCATGAGCTCACAAGTTGAAGCTTAACAGTGTAGTGTGAATGGTACAGTCAAGTACAGCATCACGTACCCCCGTGAGTGCTATCCGGACACTCATATGTAACAAATACTAATATGCCTGTTTCTACGGTGTAATCCGTGATGGCGCTACCACCCCAGGCAGGGATTGTCAGTCCCAAATGGATCCATCTACTAGTAATCGCGCTTAAGTACCATAACTAACAACTTATGATTCGGAGGATTTCAGTGGATAAAAAGTAACTCATGTAATGTACGTAAAAGTAGTGTAAGCAGTTCAGTACTTGTGTTCATACGTAAAACGGTAACAAATATCTCACCCCAAGTAAAATAGTAAAAGTGGGGCTGTAAGACTCACCTGAGTCTAGCAAATGTGTTTGTGTAAGTAAACAAGTATGTCGGATGTAAGTCCGTAAGTATCGGGTGTAATCCCGTAAGTTGGTTCTTCGAACCCTGCAACCTTCTAGCGTCTGAAACGCACAAGATCGTAAGTAAGTAAATAAGTATGTTGGTGTCCCGAAGGATCACCCATGCTAGTTGTCCACTCAACTAGGAAATGTCAAAGTATTTGTTTGTACGTTTGTAATCATTTTGTAAATAAGTGTGGCCCGTTGGTGACGGAGGTGTAATAATAATTCAAATATTATTATTATGTAATTCATCATGTTTGTATACCTTGTAAGTATATACATAAGTTAAGTATTTGTAACGTGACAAGTAACCGTTGTTCGAATGTAAGTCCGTGCGAGTGTAAGCTCGTAGTAATGTGGGCGAAATCCCAATTAAGCGTATGTGTAAACTCGAGTGAGTACAAACTCACGTTCATGTACTTATACATATAAGTAGTAATTGTTGCGAGTGTAATCTCGTAATAATTAATTGTGTCCCAAGTGTACATATATATATAGGTTTATATGTTCGAGTGTATATATGTATATGTATGTATATTTGTCCGAATGTATTTTTATCCGAAAGTGTCATCAAGTCCGTCAGTGTCTAGGTCCGAAACTACTAAGTCCGAAACTATCAAGTCCGAAACTATCAAGTCCAAAACTATCGAGTCCGACAGTCAACAAAAGTCATTTTTTACTGTTCATCCGTCACTAGAAGTCACGGAGTACTGTTCATCCGTCACTAAGATTCACGGACTACTGTTCATCAGTCACTTGGATTTTTATTTAGAACAGTAAACGTTATCGAATCATTCTGTAATTTTTACACAATGTTCCTCTATGTCTTGGGTACTTTCAGTAATGTTTTCACGAATATTGGAGGTCGGTTAGTAATTTTTAAAAATCGAGAAGTGTGACTATGTACTGTTTATCCGACAGTAGAGGTGTTCTCATGTTTCGGATTTTCTGGAAAAATGCATGCGTTTTCAGTCGAAGCTAAAGAAGAACTTTTTAAAGTTTACAAAATTTGTGACATTTTGGCACTGGTCTCATACATTTTAGTGGCCTATAACTCGAGATATGGTCTCGAGAAGTAGACGGAAATTCCTGTCCGCCAGAACAGTAACGTGTACCTTAACGGAAAAATTATTTTCGAGTAGTAAACGGAGTCGATAATTCACGAGACTAATTTTGTTGGAAAGTTAACTTCTTGTACTACATTTTAGGCTCAAGAAACGCATCATTTCGTGTTGTAATGATTTTTATATGATTTGTTGAAGTTGGGTACAAAAATCTGGACAGAAAACAGGAAGTATAAATTCGAGTTTTAGGTTGTGTTTTGACTTATGATTTGGACATTTTCGAGTTGAAAGAGCAACATAACATGTATATAAACATCATAAAAGTATATTCAAGAAAAGTTTGAGGTCCTTACAATAGTCGGTTTGAAAAACCGAGAAGATAGAAACGTAGAGGATCGTGAGGTGGTCGTTTTCTTTCAAATGCTCCTAGCAATCCAAGGCTTTATTGTGGTGTTTTTGTGATGATTTAGAGGTGTTCTAGGGCTGGCTTTCCAGCGATTTAGAGAGAGAGAGGAGAGGTAGAGAGAAATATTGAGTGTAAATATCAAATGGGAAAAGAGATGGGAGGTGGAGTGAGTATGTAACAAAGGGAAAAGAAGTCAAGGGCATGGTATGCCTTGATTCTTGCAGATTTTCTGCATAAAAATTGTGGGTCCCACCCCCATTTGGTATTTAAATTGTTTCCCCAAAGTTGTGTTAAGTCCCATGTTCGTTTACCCGTTCGTTTTGCGTTTTATTTAATCGTATAACGTTTTATATATTACGTTTTGTTAACGATTTAAAACCGGATATTATAAGTAAAAGTTTCACTCAAATAACATATTTTAAGTTACTAAAATAATATTTGAGATTTCGTTTGGTCATCGATCGCGAATCGTGCGTTTATCCGAATTGTGTAACGTTTCTAAACGTTTTAACTGTACGCGTGTAATCGCGATATTTTTACTAGAAGTATTTTATCAAAATACTTATTATGAAGTTATAAAAATATAACTTAAGTGTATTTCACTTGTCGGGCGCGTTTCGTGTACTTTCGTCGCGTAAAGTTACATTTTTAACAAAACGTATAACGTGTAATATATTTTCGTAATATATTAAAGTAAATAATGTTTGTTTGGATAAATCCACATTATTTTAAAAGTTTGTCACCAACGTCCATCGTAAATAGTGTCGGACCTCGTCCGGTTCATAAATGTACGATTTAAACAAATCGTAGAAACGTGTATGTAATTACACAAAAGGTCACGTATATTTAGATTAATATAATACTGAATACACGTAATTACAAGAAATTAGGCGCTAATCATAGTCCTAAATCAGTGGGTGTCACATAAGTTCTCCTTTTCAAACAGTTATACATCCCTGGATTATTCGCAGTTTATAAAAACGTGTTTCATACGCAGACCATGCCTTTCAGTAATCGGACAGTGTACTTTTCATGACAGTTCCACTGCTTTTTACGTCGAACATGCGGTCAAGAGTAATTGACGGTGAACGTGACACTCTAAACTACTAAATGTAAAGCAATGCAGAAATGTAAACCTAATATGTACAACGAGTGGGTTCGCTGTGTCTTACTTGTTGCATGTCATGGGCACAGATAACTACTTACCATAATTAAGGTTGCTCAAGTCCTAATTACTAGGTTTCAGTCACGTGGATAACCAGAAAGGGTACTCCATAAATTAAACTCAAGTTCATAAAGTCTTAACAGTACAAAGGTTACTAATTCCTATTTTATCTGAATGTGTTTTACGAACATCATTTTATTGTGCATTGACTCTCATAGGATATACCAGTTAGTTGTGTAGTTGTATTATCCTTTCAGAATTCCAACTGTTAAACCAGAGCTGATTCCAGTGATGTAATTACCTTCGGTCGTTTATTGACTTCCATACATTTGTACTCCGCTTGAAGCGTTTCCAGTACTATGTCAGATAAACAGTCGAATAAGGGCCGTCACATTACTTTACGATCGTCGTACACTAATCATATAATGTCATCCTTACTTATAATTATCTACATCATCAACAATCACAATAATAGACTACTCGCAATTCATGGAAACAAATATATCACATACCAGGCAATAACACATGATTAAAATATGAAATAAAGCAAGTATGATAAAGGTTTAGATATCACCTGGAAATATATGCGTAGCAGCGTATTATTATGTTTGACAACTCGTTCACATGTACAAAGATAAATCTCCAAATCCCTAACGTTCGTTCTAGCCTCTATGTTAATCTGTAGATTAATTACAATAATCCTAGACTAAAATATAAGAGAATTTCTAGAGTGAGAAAGTGGAAATGGAAGAGTGAGAGTATGTGTATGAGTGTGAATATGAGTGTGTGTTGAAATGAAACCTAGGGGATCCTATTTATAAGATATTTTCAGATCACGTTAGCATTCCAAGGCACACGTTAGCAAAAGGTGGAAAAGGTGGTGCACCGGGTACCAAAAAGCATGTAAAGGTGGTGCACCAGGTACCAAAAAGCATGTAAAGGTGGTGCACCGGGTATGCGCAAGGACCAAAAAGCGGAAATGAGACGGGGGAGGGGAGGCCGGCGCCGCCCACCTGTAGGCCGGCGGCGGCTGGTGGTAGGCCAGCGTCGGCTGGCTGCCACCCGCCCCGGTTCGTCGCCTGTTGCCTCGTTTCTTTATTCGTGCGTGTTTTCTTCGTTACGCGACCGTTTGCGTTGATTCTTTTTGCGTTGGATTCGTAATTCAAAAACGAAGACTTTGATGAAAAGAAATCCCAAAAGTATGTCTCTGAACTTTAGATGTGTCGTACGAATCATTTGGATCTTCCGGTTTACGTAGAATCTTCATTCTTCGTCCTTTTTGTTGATTCTTCTTCTGTTGGATTCGTAATTTGAAAACGAACATCTTGGATGAGATGGATGTTGGTGATGGGCACTTTTGTCTTGAAATCTCGTTTTGATGCCTTGAATCTTCAAACGTGCGTGGAATCTTCGTTTTCCATCCGTTTTGCTTGATTTTCATCGTGCAACCTTGTTTTGACCATCTTGGCAAAATACTATTGATTTGTACTGCTTTTGAGTTAAAATGCAAAGAATCATTCCAGAATGAGATAGATATCGGTAGTAAAAACGTGACTTTTTACGCGATATCAAGTATCCCACACTTAGAACTTTGCTTGTCCTCAAGCAAACTCATTCATAAAAAGCTTTTGGAAGGATTCTAATTGAATTAGTTTTTAGAGATACTATTTCTAAAGAACATAAGATTACAGTTATGATTGAGTTCTTACTGGAAACTAAGGGTTTGTAGAATTTGATACCTTATTCGAGCAACTTATATGATGATCATGACTAGGCAATCCTTACAAGTGGGTCACTCAAGTCACTTAGGTGTTTAGGGTTTCCTACTTACTAGTGTCAATCACTCATATAGCCAGTCATGTCGCATTCTCGTCATAGGCTTGATCAAGAATCAAATCTCCATCACTTTTGATGAGGACGATACTAACCTCTTGAGATATCTTGGAAAGGAATCGGCTGCTTGGTTTTGAAGAAGGTGTGTGATGAGGGGTGTGATGGGTTTTTCCATGTATTTTCTCGAAACTGGGGTGCTTCTCTTGAGAGAGTCTCTTTTGAGATTTCTTAGATTTTGGAAAGACTTTGTAGCCCTTTCCGTTGAATTTTTCTTTCTTTTCTTGGCCCTTTTCTTGGTCGTGCCGGCATAATTCTTTTCTTTCTTTCTCTTTTTTGTTTTCTTTTCTTCTATTATGCCGGCCTCACTGATATATATGGCCTTGAAGGTTTCTCAATGGTATTGGGTTGTGATGGCTTTTCTCGCAAAAGTCTTAGGAAATTGAGAGTGTCTCTGAAAATTTGTTGGAAGATGAAACTTCTGTAGGTTCGAGATGAATAATAGGAAGTTTTGATTGGGTGTGAAGAGTGAATGTTGAGTGGGTGGATGTTTGGTGGTGTAAGGGTGTTTGGATTCCTTAGAAGTTATCAAGATAGGTTGTACCTATGCCACGTATAGCACTCATTGGTGTGATCTCGAAATGCATTGCAAGAGCAAGTTCTAATTCAAATGCGTACATCGGCGCACACATGAATCGAAAGTGAAGCATTGTAAAGATGAATGCTAATTATGGGCTCAATCCTCACGAATCGAATGTTTTGGTCAATGTGTGCCTAGCCATGTGTTGCCCTTTTCGTCCGTATCTTATTCTAAAATAGTTTTGTTTCTTTGTTAAAACTTGTTTCTTGCTATAATTTATAGTTTTGAAAGATAGGATTCCTAAAGAATAATGTTTTTGAATCCGAAAATTTTTGAAAATTTCTCCATTTTTATCCTTTTAGTGAAAATTTTGTTTGACTTACGGACAAGAGGTAAAACTTGCGGTTGAAGGCCGTATATCCCACACTTAGAGGAACATTGTCCCTAATGTTCGAATCTATCTGTTGAGTACCTCTTGTTGAAGTATCCCACACTTAGAGATTCTACTTATTTTCGGATTGTTTCTTAAGTGTAGTGTGGTTTTTAGGATCCCACACTTAGTTTTCGGAATATCGGATGAGATAATCAATGCATTAAACGGATAGAGGGTCTTGGAACGGTGTACCGATTTTGTTGTGCACGTTGTGGGCTACTCGTTAGAAGTCTGCTGGTTCGCGGTTTGTAGCTTACGTCTCTTGGCGTTCTTCATGGCGAGGTCCACAGTTTCCTTTGCTTTGGTCTTCTATAAGTAGTGTTTGAATCAAACATACATGCCACTCAACAATCAAATAATAACTGCTAATAAGAAAAGTAAAGTGATAGCATAATAAAGTAGTAACTAGATAGAGGTGATGTCTATGCATCCACAGTACATCAAATACACACAATAATAATAAAGTCTTGATAGAAAATAGAAAGAAGTCAGAAAGTGGAGCAATATATTGCTCGGCTGGTGGTGATACTGCTGCTGAAGATACTATAGGTCCAGGAGATCTCTCATCTGATGAAGAATCATCGTGCTGATAGTGGGTGCCTTCATCTGACGCATCTCGATCAGCCTCTGCATCTGGTGTACCTGTAGTGAATACTCCATGCTATATCAAATGATCAACAAATTCCCTTGCAGGCATGTCAAAGCTGTCCAGTGGGATCTCGGGTGTCCTCTGAATAAATCAGTCTATCTATGAGAGGATACTGGGTCAATCGGTGCAGCTACAGGGCTGACACTCCTGAGAATCCTATGACTCTGAACAATGGTGGCTCGCGTGGAGACTCTGGATATCCTGCTGCTTCTCGAAGTATGCCCCGGACTGAACCAACAGTTGAGGGAACATGCTGTATCGGAGTAGGAATATGTGCTAATGGTACTCGTGGCCTAGGTGGAACTGTGCGAGGTGGTAAACCATGGCCACGGTCAAGAACTGGATGTCAGTGAGGTGCTAGAGTAGGAGCTACAGGGGTATATAAGTGTGGTGGCGCTCGGCCCAATCCACATGGTATGTCTGGAAGTGGGCACACTGGCATCCCTGCGATCTGCTGCCTCATAGCTCTATAACATCTGACCTGCATCTGCATCAGCCAGTACCAGTAATCGGGCCCCGGAGGTGTCCCGTAATGGTATATGTAAGCAGGCATCTGAGCTCTAGGAGCCGGTATAGAAGGTCCTGGCCTAGTAGGCTGTGGCGGTGCAACTGGGTCATCATGATCGTCTGCATACTCATCCTCATCTGACTCTGAGTCGCTGGTCTCTTTGGGTGGTTTCCTCTTCTTTGCTTCCCTAGGTAGAACTAGACCTAGACCTGCTACCAATGTATCAACACTATCAGGGTCTGATGATCGTGCCCTAATGTAAACAGTGCCATCTCTCAGAATCTGAAGTATATCCATGCTTCTCAGAAAATCGTAATCTATCGGCTTGGCACTCCATTCTGGCAGGCTCTTGAATCTCTCTACCTCTGCTGTCCGGATCAATCCCATTCTTCGAATCAACCTTGTAATTACTGGACCCATAAATGATCTTTTTGCACCAAAGTCCTTTTCTTCCAGAATCCGCTGTGTAACTAAATGGGCAAACTGAATGTTCCTCCTCTCGAGGATACATGTCATCATGGCAACATCAAAGATGGTGACTCGACCGCTCGTCGTATATTTCCCATCGAATGTACAGGCTATCAGCTTGTGTAGAATTTGCATGACTGGATCTCTGAGTCTTGTAGCTTTCATACCCGAGAAATATGTTGCTGGCGATAAGCTACTCCATGCCTCGGCTGGTGTGATCAAGGTGGAAATCGAGGTGGCTCCAATAGTGAATAAAGGAGAACGTATCTCCTCTGGTTTGTATAGATCCAGGTGCTGTGCAAACTGGGCTAGTGACAAGGTGAATGAATTTCCCATGTACCGAAATGTGATCAAACTGTCTCCAACTCTACTTCCTGTCTCGAATGTGTAGGTGGTCATGAATTCGGTAACCATTTCCATATATACCGGTTCATCAATGCTGAACAGCCTTTTTAAGGACTCGAACTGCTGACCCTCAACTGGATAACTGATTAGGCTCTCTAGTCTTTGTCTGAATCCCAATACTTGCAACTTTTCGCAGTCCACATATCTGAAACGACCGAATTTCTTGTCCCTCCATATGCGTGCCATCTGGTCGTGATCGGGTGAGGCACTAAGATAGGCGAGAGATCCTGTAAGTGGTCGTGCTGGGTTTAGCTTTTTCTTCTTCGGCGACATAGTACCTGAGAACATAAGAGATTTGAAGTAATAGTTTCTTAAGAAAGAGAAAATTTAAAGCACTTCTCAAAATTCCCTATGGAAAATTCAAAATGAGGGCTTTAATTTTTTTGACAGTCCAAAGATTACATTAAATATCAAATGTCCCCAAGTGACCAGTAATCAGTTTTTATTACACTAAGGCAATCATTAATACGTGAAAATATATAATCATGGAGTGGCGGTAACTTTATTGTGAAGTAATGTCGTTTACAAAGTTTGGTGTTAGTCAAGTTTGAAACGTCATTATTTCACATTTTATAGTTGCCAGTAGGTTTTGACTTTTAAAAGTCCAAGTTGAAGTAAGGTTATTGAATAAAAACTGCAATTGATTTGTTTTAAAATTGCAATACTTCAAGTTGACTTTTTAGGTCAAAGCTTACTTCAAATGATAATTTCAAGTATCCGCATGCCAAAATTATAACCTATACATGTAAACATTATTTTAGACATTTCCTAATTGGTATACAAGTTAGGTCATGCATAAAGAGTTATGTCACCCATGTGTTTGGTTTTATTCAAGACTTTTTGTTTTCACAATAATGATTCTCTAGTTATATTGCCTACTTTAACTAGTCAAGCAAGTATAAGCATCCTAGTAAGCAAGAGTTGTTAAGTAATCCTAATTCACTATTTTATTCATGCATGCTAGTTAACTTTTTGTTGACTTTCAAAAGTCAAACTTGCTAATCCTAATTTATCCGCATTGTGCAATTAACATAGAGCAATCATTCAAAACACCACAATTACTTAAATATTTAACAACTAACACTTAATCAAGCATAATCCTATATTTAATCAATAGGTCAAAGTATATTCTTTTGAAAGAGTCAAACTAGTGTGAATTAGTATGGGTAAGTGGTAGTAACATGTAGTTCCTAAGCATCTAACCAAGAAAAGGTCTAATTCCTAGTTACTTAGCCAACTTCATAGAATAAGATATTTTAGGTTCAAAGTAGGTTTCTTATGATCATACCTTGTTTTAGTGCGTAAAACTTCAAAACGAATGTACAACCGAGAATAACATGCAACGAGGAGTTCAAAAGGACGCGAAATTATTGAGTTTGGTGAAGATTTGATGGTGGTTCATGGTGGCATAGTGGTGGCCGGTTTTGGGAGAGGTGAAGGAAGGAGAAGAAGTTTTTCTTCTTTGTTTTTGAATTATGGGGAGATATGGAAGGCTTGTGGTCCCTAAGAATATTTGTCATGTCCTTAAGTCCTATATTCCTTACATATGGTCCCTAATGTACTTAAGGAGTACAAGATTAATATCCTAGGTAAAGTTCTAATGCCCTATTAATTATTTTTACGAATCCTAAGTATATTTATTGTAACCAGCTACTGTCAGTTTTTCGTTACGTTATAAACAATTTAAGAAACGCGCAAATTTTTACAGGACAATTATAATCAACCTGAAATATTAAACTTAAGTTATTTTTGGTGTTCAAAAATTATTTGTCTAACGTGGACTTGCTGAATGTACATGTTTTGGCTAAAAGCTCAACGTTGTACGTTCTTTTCGTCGCGCACGTGTTTTCATGCAAAAACTTTTTAAAAACGTTTTTCTTTTAAAGGAAACTTTCAAAAATTTATTATATTATTATATTTATACTAAAATATGCTCATTTAAAGTCGCGAGCCTTGACCTTTTTCGGAAGGAATTGTTTTAAGATTCTTTCTGATCCCTCCATAGAGAAAGGGTCGAGATTTGCTCCCTTAAGCGAACGTTTTTAGGCACAAAACATTTTGAAAGTTCCAAAATGACGTTATAAACTAAATAGTAATGACGATTCTCTAATAACCCTAGTACTTTTCGTTCTTCTTATCCTAAATCGATAAGATCACTAATTAACTTATTATATGCCTTCCTTATCTTTTTAGGGTTTGAAAAACCGACGCGTGGTCCTTGGTCTTTGTAATTCAGATCGTGAGTGAGTTTATTCATGACTTCCAGAAACGCGTTTTCTTCCTGCGAATCAGGTTCTCCGGTCATAGACTTAACTATCCTACAGAGTTCACTGATTTTGGCTTTTTGTGTGGAAGTGAAGGGTTATTTGGTAAAGGCAAAGATTTGAGTAAGCTTGACGTGAAGGTCTTTTCTTTTTGCGAAGAAAGCTGTGTCGATTCTTTCCTTGGCGGAATCAGGAAAAACGTCTCGTAATTTGGAGATCAAGTAAGAGGCGGTGTCAACAAAGAACGGAATTTTACCAGGAATGATGATGGGGATCATCGGATCTCGTTCTATCCAGAACTAAAGTTTGTTGATCATTGCGGCGACATTGTGATTGATTAATATCATAGATATTGGGAGAAAATCCATGTCGGCAAATGATTCAAAGAGTAGATCTAAATCTGCTATAAACTTTAGTTCTTGGTCTCTGAAATTTGTGGAAGGGTTTTCGCATTCTTGGCTTGACAGGCGAAGCAGGAATTCTACTTGTTTCTCTAATTCGGCAATCGTTTCTCGTTGTTCGTAAGAAAACGGGAGGTCGGCATAGGTTAATTGCCTGATGAATGCTTTATAGACGTCTACCCTACGGGAAGGATCGAAAGAAGCACCGAGGTGGCGTTCTTCAAAACAAGGTTGTTCTGACTTGACCGATGGAACCTTATCCACCACTCGATAAATGGTATATTTGGGTTCGTGTGACAGGAATGGAAAGATGTCGTCATTACGAGAATCGGACGTGGTTTGGGTATACACTGATGTTTCAGGAATGAGGGTGATTAAGTCACAAAATTTCGAAGGGTTGTCTTCGTAATCATCTTCGGGAAGATAATTGAAGTGGGCAGAATTTGGTAAACCAGGTAAATGCAAAGTTGGAGAGTGATCTTCTGGAGATGATGTAAGGTCAGGTAATTGGTCCGTGTCATCAAAATCCAGGCAATGTTTTGGAATGGAAAGTGGGGTACTCAATTCTTCTTGGGTGTCGGAGGTTTCCTTAGCTTTAGAGGAAGAAGGTGAAAAGAAATCAGATCCTATCTCCTTTTCTAAGTAATTAAAGAATTCCGTATCATCCATTGCCTTAAATTCATCCATTGAAATGAGGCAAGATGTGGGTTTTCGAATTGCCATTTTTTAAAACTAATACTTATACTAATTAACTAATACTAAATTAACAGTAAACTAATAATTAATACTAAGTTACTTAAATTAACTTTCGAAGGATATCTGAAAGGATTTCAATCGGAAGGATCTCCTAAATATTACTACTTAACGCGGCTTTGAATCGTACGTTTGTGATTCTCCGGCAGCGGCGCCAAAAACTTGTTGCGCTCCCAGCCGTCAGTGTCGTTGTGATTTTTGATGGTGATGCGGGCGTAGCAGGGGTTTTAAAATTTATAATTAGCTGGGCTTAAATTATACGTACTACCTACTCTGGTTAGCAAGCGGTAAGTATGACCTAAGATCGTTCTATGAATCCAAACGTGTGGGTGATTAAAGCTGGTGCCTATGGTAAGGAAGTATTTTGGATGGGACAAAGTAGGTAGGTTTGGGGGTTTTAAAACTAAAGACTAATAATTAAAATGCGGGAAAGTAAATTGCAGGAAATTAAAATACAGGAAAGCAGATAAAGATAAATATGTGATTGCTGAGACTTTGATAATTAATGTTTCAGGATGACAGAATAAATAGGGGCAATACTTATAATAATTAAACTATCAGGTGTAAACTCTAGAACCCTACCAACTAAATTTCCCATTGGCATGTCACTAGGAACTAGGTTATCGTGATTCTGATCGAAGCAATACGCAAACTTCCAATACTTATCTAGTTGAAAGATAAGCAACCTATCTTGGCTTGATACCGAGGTGCATGAATCAGTAGCATATCATCTCATAGGTTCGACCGTTCTTAACCCCTAAAATAGTTTACTATTCCATTAGCATGCAGATTAATAACTTTGTATGTTTAGACCGTTGATTATGTAAGACATAGTGTTTTAAGGATTCTAGGTTGCTAGGACTTTACTCTTATTCCTATGCCTTGTTTTGTGTGTTAAAGCTCGGTTACTTCAACTTATGACTTAAGTTCTCCTTTTCAAACAGTTATACATCCCTGTATTATTCGCAGTTTATAAAAACGTGTTTCATATGCAGACCATGCCTTTCAGTAATCGGACAGTGTACTTTTCATGACAGTTCCACTGCTTTTTACGTCGAACATGCGGTCAAGAGTAATTAACGGTGAACGTGACACTCTAAACTAACTAAATGTAAAGCAATGCAGAAATGTAAACCTAATATGTACAACGAGTGGGTTCGCTGTGTCTTACTTGTTGCATGTCATGGGCACAGATAACTACTTACCATAATAAAGGTTGATCAAGTCCTAATTACTAGGTTACAGTCACGTGGATAACCAGAAAGGGTACTCCATAAATTAAACTCAAGTTCATAAAGTCTTAACAGTACAAAGGTTACTAATTCCTATTTTATCTTAACGTGTTTTACGAACACCATTTTACTGTGCATTGACTCTCGTAGGGTATACCAGTTAGTTGTGGAGTTGTATTATCTTTTGGGAATTCCAACTGTTAAACCAGAGCTGATTCCAGTGATGTAACTACCTTCGGTCGTTTATTGACTTCCAGTACTATATCAGATAAACAGTCGAATAGGGGCCGTCACATTACTTTACGATCATCGTACACTAATCATATAATGTCATCCTTACTTGTAATTATCTACATCATTAACAATCACAATAATAGACTACTCGCAATTCATGACAACAAATATATCACATACCAGGCAATAACACATGATTAAGATATGAAATATAGCAAGTATGATAAATGTTTAGATATCACCCGGAAATAAATGCGTAGCAGCATATTATTATGATTGACAACTCGTTTACACGTACAAAAATAAATCTCCAAATCCCTAACGTTCGTTCTAGCCTCTATGTTAATCCGTAGATTAATTACAATAATCCTAGACTGAAATATAAGAGAATTTCTAGAGTGAGAAAGTGGAAATGGAAGAGTGAGAGTATGTGTATGAGTGTGAATATGAGTGTGTGTTGAAATGGAACCTAGGGGCTCCTATTTATAGGATATTTTCAGCTCACGTTAGCATTCCAAGGCACACGTTAGCAAAAGGTGGAAAAGGTGGTGCACCGGGTACCAAAAAGCATGTAAAGGTGGTGCACCGGGTACCAAAAAGCATGTAAAGGTGGTGCACCGGGTACGCGCAAGGACCAAAAAGTGGAAACGAGACGGGAAAGGGGAGGCTGGCGCCGCCCACCTGTAGGCCGGCGGCGGCTGGCTGCCACCCACCCCGGTTCGTCGCTTGTTGCCTCGTTTCTTTATTCGTGCGTGTTTTCTTTGTTACATGACCGTTTGCGTTGATTCTTTTTGCGTTGGATTTGTAATTCAAAAACGAAGACTTTTATGAAAAGAAATCCCAAAAATATGTCTCTGAACTTTAGATGTGTCTTACGAATCATTTGGATCTTCCGGCGTACGTAGAATCTTCATTCTTCGTCCGTTTTTGTTGATTCTTCTTCTGTTGGATTCGTAATTTGAAAACGAACATCTTGGATGAGATGGATGTTGGTGATGGGCACTTTTGTATTGAAATCTCATTTTGATGCCTTGAATCTTCAAACGTGCGTGGAATCTTCATTTTCCATCCGTTTTGCTTGATTTTCATCGTGCAACCTTGTTTTGACCATCTTGGCATAATACTATTGATTTGTACTGCTTTTGAGTTAAAATGCCAAGAATCGTTCCAGAATGAGAGAGATATCGGTAGTAAAAACGTGACTTTTTACGCGATATCAATTTTCTTCAGATCAGCCCATGGGAGTTGATTTGCTACCTCGATACCCATAGAACTGGCATGGGTATTCCACCACGTGAGTGCACCTTCTTGAAAGGTGTAAGCAGCGAATTTGACTTTACTGTCTTCCGTACAGTTGTACAAACTGAAGACCGATTCCATTCTTTCCATCCATCTGATTAGCCCGATGGCACCTTCCGTGCCCTTGAAGTTGAGGGGTTTGCAACTGAGGAAGTCTTTATAGGAGTAGGGTTTGAATGGAGGGGTGTTGTTCAGTGTGTCCTAGCAGCCAGAGTTTTGTCGGCCAGCTAGGGCTTGGGCTACAACCTGTGCAATGAGTTGAGTGATCTCAGCTTGATTGTACATTCATCTCAGCGGCATGATTCTTTAGGAAAAGAAAAGAAGATACATGAGATTTTGTACAAGGATGATTACCATTAATGTATATATATAAAGGCGATAACATATAACATCACAATATGAGAATCAATAATGTAAAATAAATGAGGGAAATTGTTGATTGATATTAACGAGGCAAATGATTACAGAAAATTTCAAGTTACGAGTTTCAAAAGTTACAGACTTCGATGTTTTACAAAAAGGTACCGGGAGTTGTTGCATCCAGTCGAATTACAAAGGTTTTACATAGATAGCTAGTAGGTTACATGCTTGATACAATACTAATCTTGGTGTAGGTTCACTTGAGGCAGTAGTGCGGTGAGATGGTCCACATATTCAGCAAGTCTGTTAATCATTCGGAGGGCGTCCTCGGTTTCCCTTAGACGTGTCTCGCACTGTTGTAGCCTTGATTGCAACACGGAGATCTCGTTTTGGTTACTGATTACTTGATTATGAACGATCTCCATGGTTCGAGTGGTATCTTCCATCTGATCATGAGTACGGTTGACAATTACAGATAGATCTTCCTGATCTAAGTATATTTGTGCAATGCGGCCCTGAGCCGTTATCATCCAGTTTTCTCAAGTTTCCTGTAGTTCTATGTCCATGTCGTGCAACCTGCGTTCATGACGGTGCACGCGAGCAGCTAACACCGGTACAGTGAGATGCGTTGGTTCTTGAGTGTACGGGGAGAGATCCATAGGTGAATATCCTCCAACATCGTCAGGGATCTCGATGTGTTCCTCAATCCTGCATGTGGCCATAGCCGCTGGTAACCAGCTCCATTGATGAGCAACCGCTCGATGGCGAGCTAAAGTAAATGTGTTACCAGTAGTGGCAGGATTGGCATAGGGGCTAGCTCGGCGCGAGCTACCAGTGCATCTAGTCACTAGGGATTCCGAGTGGCTACGAAGTGAGCGAGAGAGAGATTTGATGGAGTACGTGTGGTTTGCCTAGATGCCGAGTCTGCCATTTATGTGGCAAGAACGTTTGAATGAGTGAGGCCTATCATATACATATATATACATATATCATATAATAGCCTAATGTGTCTAGCACAAACATATAAGTGATGGGTGCCAAGAGGTCGGTTGCGATTTCACTCGCGTCGTTGCGGACCTTCCTCCGGGCACGGCCACCAGAGGGTTTTAAAATTTGTTTTGCTGGGCCTAAGTATACTAAAGCTATGGGTGAGTACAGCGATAGGTATGACCTAGGGTCGTTCTTCAAACTACAACGGGCATGGGATCTAGGACTTCAGTTATCTATGTGGATTTAGCTGGGGTTTAAAAGAGATTTTTGGTTTGTTTTGGTTTTAACTAACTACTAATTATCTAAAATTAAATTAAAATAAAGTAAAGTGGAGGGGAGGTGGCAACGAGAACTTATAGGTGAAGCGAGTGTTTACTATGATAATTACTCATGCTATTTAGGGGTAGTTAATGGGATAAAGCCTTAGTTAAGATGACATCTATATTTCCTAATGAGCCATAACTCCCAGCCTATTATCTATCTAACGTAGAGTTGTCCGCAATCAGATAAATAACATGTCACGTGGATAACAGTTATGGAATGTAAACTACACCGGAAGTTGTCCCAAATGTAGCAACCAATTTAACCAACAACCATCCTCGAGTCTTATTCCCCAATCTCGGACATTTGAGATATCCGAATCATGGCATGAATTGTTGAATAAACAAAAACATGAACAGGGGTTCCCTACCGGAACAAGTTGGGATGATCTTGTCTAACGGTTGATTAAATTGTTCATCATTATTTCATATAAATCATTTTAACTATTCTATGCATGTTAAACTGGTGTATGCAATTGATAAATATTCGAAAACCTAATCATGTAACTAATCAGCATAACAGATACTAGCATGCAAACCCTAAGCAACAATCAAACAAGAACATGCAGAAAGGCAGCATAGCAGGGATCAATTATGCAGAGTGACGGGGTACATGGTTAAGTCACAAGTGTCCCGAAAGTTCTCTCAAAGACACTCGTTAAATGACTTGAATCTAATCTATCTCTAATCCTACGCTCCGTGTCTCCCTCCGGTAATATTTCAACCAGGAGAACACCGGCCATGTCGAGTTCAACGATCATCAGACACAGAATAATTAGCGGCATACAACTAGCAATTGGTCAAGCCTAGAAGGATGTTACTAACCACAGCATAAGTTGGATAGATAAACATTTGAGATTCAATTCATAGATTCAAATATATTTCAACAGCATACGGACAGAGTAACAGCATGATTTAAGTATAACTACCCTAGCATGGCAACTATCATAGCAAACACAGATTTGTCTAGCTAAGCATGGCAATAATCCTAGCAAGTAATTCTAAACAAGCATAGCAACAGCACAACATTATTTAAAATAACAAGATAGAGATTATAATAAAACCTGACAAAGCGTTATTACAAATCGTGCGACACCGCAGTCTCGGAGCACCTCCGTTACAAGTAAGCTACTAATCTACTAGCTTAACTAACCTAATTAACTAACTAACTATTTTAGAGAGAGAGTAGTGAGAGAAAGAAAGAAAGAATGAGAAAACATGATGTGAAAATGATGAAATGAGGCTTCTATATATAGAGATCGCACAACCGTATCCGTAGACCGTATCCAAATCTTCAAATGCACAACCGTATTGCAAACCCGAATAAAAACCTGATTTTTATCGCCCAAACGCACGATACGGTTGAGCTAGGGCAAATACGGGAGAACTGGAGTGTATACGGTTGAGCATAGGGTGAATACGGGAGAACACAGACCGTATACGGTTGTGCTAGGCCGTATACGGTCTAGCTAGGCCGTATACGGTCTGTGCTAGGCCGTATACGGTCTAGTTTGGCCGTATACGGTCTAGCTCTCCCGTATCTTGATTCTTCGGTTCTTCGTTTCTTCGTTCGGGCGTAACTTCTTCGTCGTTTATCCGTTTTGAGTGATTCTCGCGCTCACGGTTTCGTAATTTCCTAATGAAGAAAATGACATAAGTTAGAGGTCATAATTCCAAGTATAGCTTAATTTGTGCTTAAATGCGTGAACGGAAGATTCGTTAACCGTTTGTGCTCTATTTTACTCGTTTTTGGGTCTTTTTGGTTGAATCTTGAAACATCGTCTATATTTTAGCCCTAATGATGAAATGTGACATTTAAGTTCATTTTTAAGTGTTTTCATTAATAATTGGGCTAAAATGGTGAGATAATGGCACACAAAAACATGACTTTTTGCGTGTTATCAATAAGAGTCACGTTTCTCTCGTGGTCAGAGTTAACTAGTGTATCCCTGTTCAACATCACCATTTCAGCTCTTACATCATCCTTGTTTAATTGTACATAGTTGATCAGACTATGTTACATTAAACTTGTATTATGTATTCCCTGAACCAATCTTACCTAATAAGGGAATACTGCCTAACGGTCATAGTCTAGGCCCACTAAATGCAACCCAGTTCACTATAACCTTAGGCTCTGATACCAATCTGTCGCACCCCCTAAATTATGATGCGGAAGCGGTTCAGGTCGGGGCGCGACCAAATACGGTAATCACAGCACAAAGATATAATGAACGACCACTATATGCGTTGTTTTACATTTGTATTGATTAAACCAAAGTTATATCAAAAGTATAGTTTACATTAGCTCAGTTTCTGAATTGAGAGATTTACATTACATAATTACTTTATACAAAAGATAATAATGCAATTAAATCTCTGATTGATTGAATGTTGACTTGAGCTAATGAATCCTGATGGGCAGTCCAACCTACTGCTGAGTACCTGTGATACATGCTAAAAATGGTCAGCGAAACTCTGGTGAGCTCACAGGTTTGTATGTCAAAACATATTGTATGAACCGCAAGATTTTTAATTGATTTTAATTGCAACAACAAATTAAAATAGAGTATACAACCATGAACACATAGTCTAAGCTTAACTTGAGTTGTCAGATCCACATTTAAGGATTCCGATCGAGGTGCCTCCTACGAGTGCCTAATCTACACTCGCCTAAACAAATACTAATGCGTCCGTTTACCCAGTTAGTGCGTGCTCACCCGAACGAGGATTGTCAATCCTATATGGTACCATACACTAATATTCACGCTACATCAGTATTACCAAACTATGTTGTGGAGGAATTTAAAATGATTAGTTGTGAAAACTCATGTAGTAGCTGTTTAGTTTCGTACTTGCGTTCATATTGTAAATAAATCGAGCAATATATCACACCCCTGAGAAAACAGTAAAAGAGGGGCCATTAGACTCACATGAGTCTTGAGTGTTTATCTAAATAAACGTGAGTTGATTAGTCAAGCAGTGATGTCCGAAGACTTGTAACCTATGGGCGTCCAATACGCGCGATGGTTATAAACGTAAGTAGGTATCTTAAAAGATTACCTTTGTAGTTGTTCATCCAACTAGAATGTCCAAATGACTAGGATTTGGTTGATTTGTTTGAGTTTTGAAAACGTGTACGGCCCGTTGGTGATTGTTTTTAATAATAATTCTAAAGTATTATTAATATGATGTTGAAGTGCTATACTTATAAAGTATTCACAACTTTAGGTGACGGGGTCCGGGGGCAGCGCCCCTGGTTAGCGGGGTTCCACAGGTGGCAACCCCTGGTGGGGTCCAAGGGGCAGAGCCCCTGGCTGGGGTCGAGATGACGCATTTAAAATCTGAATTCGGTCATCGTTAAGTGATAAATTTTCAGGTCTTGACACTTGGTAAAAATTGAGTTTTCAAGGTTCTGATTTGTGCGACATAAGGCTCTGTGTCGCTATATGTGACATTGTGGATTTAGTGCGACATAGGCTATTGTGTCGCAGGTCATGACTGCGACATAGGTCTTTGTGTCGCTATGTGCGACATCCGCAATTTAATGCGACATAAGGTGTTGTGTCGCTACTGCGACGTTGTAATCTGGTTGCGACATAGGGTCTCATGTCGCTAGTTCATAGTCGCTGATGGTTCTGCGACATAAAGGTTTGCGTCGCTGGTTCTCGCTGAGGATTAAGGGTGCGACATTAGGTCTTATGTCGCAAATGACTCAAGGCCTCTACGACATAATACGCTGATCAGGTTTTGATGTGTCGAGAAAGGGGTTAAACGACTATGGTTTGGTCCGAAACTTTTACACAAGTGTTAAGATGGTTACTAGAGTTCGTAAAAATTGTTAGTTTGTGTTGGCTGTGTTCGAGGTGTCGTTTTCTTTAAAATGGTCAAAACCGACATTTTCCGACGATGTTCCGAAAACAAGTTTTGATCACTTATTTGGACATAACCAAGCTAGATGAACAACAAACAAGTAAAATAAGCAAAATATAAGTAGTTTCGAAAGTGTCGGGATTCTTAAAAATCGTCACAAGGAGAATCCGAAAAGATGGATGTGTAGCTCTCGTCGTGGTGATCGTTTTCTCCTAAACGAGCCTTGGATGATGATGAGTATTTGATGGTGTTATTGTGGTTTTTGATTAGGGTTTTAGAGAGGGAAAATAGAGAGAGATTTGAGGTGTAGAGAGAGAAATGGATGAAGATATTTTGTGGGTGGAAGTGTTTGGTCAAAGAGAAAGGGGAGGGGAAAGGAGGGAGTGTGGGCCGGTTTTAGGAGGGCCCCACTTGAGGTGGGAGTCTCCCAACTTCGCTCCCTGCGTTTGCGCTCCGTGCGGTGTCTGTTTCCCCTGTACGTTTAATTAATATTACACGCGTTTAAATGCGTGTTTTAAAATACGAAAAATTATCCGATATTTTGTTGAAGTATTTCATCAAATACTTTGAAATTGAGTTATAATGAATAACTTAGGTTCGTTTCGATTAATTACGCGTTCGTTTATTTTTGTCATGTAAACGTTACTTGTACGATACGAAATAATTATGAAATATTATCAAAATAATATTTATGATAAAATAGTGTTATTAAATAACGTTATATTATTTAATAAATTTGTTCACCAATGTCCGTTTTAATTGTATCGAATACATTCGATTTGAAATGTGTACGATTTAAATCAAATTGCATAGAGATATATATTCAATAATATATATAATGATACATTAATTAGCCTAATCTTGGAACTAATTACATGTATTGGAGGGGATTAGGTACTATTCACTAGTCCTAATTTGGCGGGTGTCACATTCTCCCCCTGTTAGGAGAATTTTGTCCCGAAATTTTGCTCGAAGTCGTATTTGATGTAGAGTCAGCGAATAACTGAGGATACTTGAGTCGCATCTGGTCTTCCCGTTCCCAAGTGAATTCCGCACCATGCCGCGAATTCCACCTGACCTTAACGATGGGAATACGACTTTGTTTGAGTTGTTTGACCTCACGGTCCATGATTTCAGCGGTTCAACGAAATGAAGCTTGTCATCAATACGGATTTCATCGAGTGGAATAATAAGTGTCTCATCAGACAGACATTTCTTCAAGTTAGAAATGTGAAAGGTGGGATGCACGCTGCGGAGCTCGGATGGCAGCTACAATCGATATGCCACTGGACCAATCCTCTCGAGGATCTCGCATGGTCCAATGTACCTGGGATTTAACTTCCCGCGTTTACCGAATCGGATTACGCCTTTCCAAGGCGATACTTTCAAGAGTACTCGGTCCCCAACCAGGAACTCGAGTGGTTTGCGTCTCACGTCAGCATAACTTTTCTGACGATCACGTGCAGCTTTGAGTTTGTTTTGAATTTCGAAGATCTTTTCGGTGGTTTCGTGTATGAGTTCAGGGCCAGTGAGTTGACTGTCTCCCACTTCTGTCCAACAAATATGTGAGAGACACTTACGACCGTACAGTGCCTCGAAAGGTGCAGCCTTAATGCTGGAGTGATAACTTTTGTTGTACAAAAACTCGCACAATGGTAGATGTTTTTCCAATTTGCACCGAAATCAACTACGCAGGCTCGTAGCATATCTTCCAGTGTTTGAACCGTTCGTTCACTTTGTCCGTCGATTTGAGGATGATATGCAGTACTCATATCTAGACGGGTACCCAATGATTTCTGAAGAGATTGCCAAAAGTGAGATGTGAAGTGACTATCCCCATAGAAGAGAATCGAGATTGGAACACTGTGACGGGTTACGATTTCTTTCAGAAAGATTCGAGTGAGGCGTTCCATTTTATCAGTTTCCTTGCTCGCAAGAAAATGAGCAGATTTTGTGAGACGATCGACGATCACCCAAATGGTATCGCAACCGCTCGATGTCTTTGGTAGCCTGGTTATGAAATCCATGGCGATTTGTTCCCATTTCCATTGAGGAATTTCAGGTTGTTGGAGTAAACCAGAAGGTTTTTGATATTCAGCTTTGACTTTTGAGCAAGTAAGACACTTGCTGACGTATGTGGCAATTTCGGATTTCATGTTTGGCCACCAATAGAACCCTTTGATGCCATGATACATTTTATCGGATCCCGGATGGATAGAATATTTGGACTTGTGAGCTTCATCCATCACCAAGTCCCGAAGGTTTCCAAAACTATGCAACCAGATTCGGTTAGAGAAGTACCTAACTCCGTTAGTTTTGATTTCAAACTATTTATCCATGCCTCGCAAGGCTTCGCTTTTGATGTTTTCAGGTTTCAAGGCTTCGAGTTGAGCGGTGAGAATCTGAAAGGTAAGATCATTGTGAATGGTCATACTAAGGGCTCGGACTCGAAGTAGTTTCGATCGTTCTTTTCGACCGAGGGCATCGGCAACAACATTTGCCTTCCCTGGATGGTATTTGATTTCGCAATCATAATCGGTAAGCAACTCGACCCATCGACGTTGCCTCATGTTGAGATCTTTCTGATCGAATATGTGTTGGAGACATTTGTGGTCGGTAAAGATCGTGCACTTAGTGCCATAGAGATAGTGTCTCCAGATTTTGAGAGCAAAAATAACATCTCTAAGTTCGAGGTCATGAGTGGTGTAGTTCTTTTCGTGAATTTTGAGTTGTCGCGAAGCATAGGCAATGACTTTGTCTCGTTGCATCAATACGCAACCGAGACCTTGATGTGAAGCATCGCAGTATACCACGAAGTCATCAGTGCCTTCGGGTAATGATAGAATAGGAGCACTGCAAAGTTTTTGTTTCAGAAGTTGGAATGCTGCCTCTTGTTTATCAGTCCAATCGAACTTTTTGTCTTTCTTAGTCAGTGTCATGAGTGGTTGGACTATTTTTGAGAATTTTTCAGTGAATCGCCGATAATACCCGGCAAGACCCAAGAATTGGCGTACTTCGGTCGGTGTCGTAGGCGCTTGCCATTTTTTATAGCCTCGATTTTTGAAGGATCAACATGAATTCCTTGAGTGTCAATCACGTGTCCAAGGAATTGAACGGTCTGCATCCAGAACTCACACTTGGAGAATTTAGCATATAACTCTTCGTGCTTAAGTAGTTCTAGGATGGTTTTCAAATGTTGTGCATGCTCTTGTTCGTTGCGTGAGTAGATAAGAATGTCATCGATGAAGACAATGACAAACTTGTCGAGATACGGTTTGCACACCCGATTCATAAGGTCCATGAATACAGCCGGTGCGTTGGTTAGACCGAATGGCATTACCTGGAATTCGTAATGCCCGTAACGGGTTCTGAAAGCAGTCTTTAGGATATCGGTGTCACGAACACGTAGTTGATGATAACCTGACCGGAGATCGATCTTTGAATAAAAACTCGACCCTTGAAGTTGGTCAAACAGGTCATCTATGCCAGGAAGTGGATATCGGTTCTTGACGGTCAACTTGTTCAACTCTCGGTAGTCGATACACATTCTAAAAGAACCATCTTTCTTTTTCACGAATAAGACTGGAGCTCCCAAGGTGAAGAACTCGGTCTAATGAATCCTCTATCCAGGAGTTCTTGTAACTGGGTGGACAGCTCCTGAAGTTTTGATGGAGCTAAGCGGTAAGGTGCTCGGGCCACAGGTGCAGCACCTAGCAAGAGATCGATTGAGAACTCAACCTATCTTGGTGGTGGTAGACCAGGCAGTTCTTCGGGAAAGACTTCTGGAAAGTCTCGAACGATGGGCACATCCTCGAGTCACTTCTCCTCTGACTTTTTCTCCATAATGTGCGCGAGGAATGCCGAATAACCTTTTCTCAGAAATTTATGAGTTTTTAAACAAGAGATGATGTTCGGTCTCGTCCCACTGGTCTCCCCTTGAATGATTAGGGTTTTGCCAGCGGCGAGAGGAATGTGAACGACCTTATCATAACAAATGATTTCGGCACGGTGTTTGGACAACCAGTCCATACCAATGATGACGTCGAAACTTTCGATCTCAACAGGCATAAGATCGATTGAAAAGAGTTCGTTAGCGAGGTTTAGAGTGCAATTAAGTATTACACTATTGGTTTCTATGAGTTTACCGTTCGCTAGTTCTACAGTCTACTTAACATCTAGAGCAACAGGGGTGATGTCAAGCAGTGGATAAAATTCATCAGAGATAAAGCTTCTATCGGCACCAGTATCAAATAGAATAGAAGCAGATAAGTTGTTGAGGAGGAACATACTCGCGGGTCTTGACGGGCGTACCCGGAGTTGATTACAAAGGCTATACCTCTTGCGTTGTTGTTGTTGCCCTTGTTCTTCAGTTTTGGGCATTCATTTCTGAAGTGCCTGGTATCTCCACATTCGTAGCAGGATTCGGGCTGTTTAGTGTTGCTGCTGGAAGAGTTGTTGTTGGATTTTGGAGCTCGGCAATCTTTGGTCGAATGTCCGTACCTCCTGCAGTTGTTGCAAGGGGTATTACATTGACCCTCGTGGTGGTGGTTACACTTGGAACAATAGGGCCATTTCCCGGTGTATCCACGTTTGGGTTCAGAGTTGGAGTTGTAAGCTTTGATGGTGTGGGGTTTCTTGTCTGGTTGATTGTGGTGTTCAGTTGATTTGCGCTTGTTATTGTTGTTGTAGGATGAAAGAGATGTCTCACGGATGACAATCAATGCCATGAGTTCGTGTGCTAGGCGAATAGCACTTTGAATGGTGGTTGGCCTTGATGAGGCGACGTTCCCCTGGATGCTCTCCGGGAGACCGCGGATGTATTTCTTAATGCGTTTTTCTTCAGGATCAACCAAACCCGGGCATAAAGAGCAAGTTGTTGGAATTTGATGGTATAACCAGTGATGTCAGTCCCTTGAACAGTTAGGTGCCAGAATTCTTCCTCCAACCTGTGGAGTTCCTCGTTGGGACAGTATTAATATTTCAGCATTTTCTTCAGATCAGCCCATGGGAGTTGATTTGCTACCTCGATACCCACAGAGCTGGCATGCGTATTCCACCACGTGAGTGCACCTTCTTGAAAGATGTAAGCAACGAATTTGACTTTACTGTCTTCCGTACAGTTGCACAAACTGAAGACCGATTCCATTCTTTCCATCCATCTGATTAGCCCGATGGCACCTTCCGTGCCCTTGAAGTTGAGGGGTTTGCAACTGAGGAAGTCTTTATAGGAGCAGGGTTTGACTGCAGGGGTGTTGTTCAGTGTGTCCTCGTTGCTAGAGTTTTATCGGCCAGCTAGGGCTTGGGCTACACCATGTGCAATGAGTTAAGTGATCTCAGCTTGACTGTACATTCGTCTCGGCGGCATGATTCTTTAGGAAAAGAAATGAAGATACATGAGATTTTTTACAAGGATGATTACCATTGATGTATATATATAAAGGCGATAACATATAACATCACAATATGAGAATCAATAATGTAAAATAAACGAGGGAAATTGTCGATTGATATTACAGAGTCAAATGATTACAGACAATTTCAAGTTACGAGTTTCAAAAGTTACAGACTTAGATGATTTTCAAAAAGGTACCGGGAGTTGTTACTTCCGGTCGAATTACAAAGGTTCTACATAGATAGCTAGTAGTGTACATGCTTGATACAATACTAATCTCGGCGTAGGTTCAGTTGAGGCAGTAGTGCGGTGAGATGGTCTACAGATTCAGCAAGTCTGTTAACCATTCGGAGGGCGTCCCCTGTTTCCCTTAGACGTGTCTCGCACAATTGTAGCCTTGATTGCAACACGAAGATCTCGTTTCGGTTACTGATTACTTGATTATGAACGATCTCCATGGTTCGAGTAGTATCTTCCATCTGATCGTGAGTACGGTTGACAGTTATAGATAGATCTTCCTGATCTAAGTATATTTGTGCAATGCGGCCCTGAGCCGTTATCATCCAGTTTTCTCGGGTTTCCTGTAGTTCTATGTCCATGTCGTGCAACCTGCGTTCATGACGGTGCACGGGAGCAGCTAACACCGGTACAGTGAGATGCGTTGGTTCTTGAGTGTACGGGGAGAGATCCATAGGTGAATATCCTCCGACATCGTCAGGGATCTCGACGTGTTTCTCAATCCTCCATGTGGTCATAGCCGCAGGTAACCAGCTCCATTGATGAGCAACTGCTCGTTGGCGAGCTAAAGTAGATGTGTTACCAGTAGTGGCAGGATTGGCATGTGGGCTAGCTCGGCGCGAGCTACCAGTGAGTCTAGTCACTAGGGATTCCGAGTGGCTACGACGTGAGTGAGAGAGAGATGATGGAGTACGTGTGGTTTGCCTAGATGACGAGTCTGCCATTTATGTGGCAAGAACGTTTGAATGAGTGAGGCCTATCATATACATATATCATATAATAGCCTACTGTGTCTAGCACAAACATATAAGAGTCCCGTTTCTCTCGTGGTCAGAGTTAACTAGTGTATCCCTGTTCAACATCACCGTTTTAGCTCTTACATCATAGCTAATAAGGGAATACTACTTAATTGTACATAGTTGATCAGGCTATGTTAAATTAAATTTGTATGATGTATTCCCTGAACCAATCATACCTAATAAGGGAATACTACTTAACGGTCATAGTCTAGGCCCACTAAATGCAAAATAGTTCACTATAACCTTAGACTCTGATACCAATCTGTCGCCCCCCCTAAATTATGATGCGGAAGCGGTTCGGGTCGGGGCGCGACCAAATACGGTAATCACATCACAAAGATATAATGAACGACCACTATATGTGTCGTTTTACATTTGTATTGATTAAACCAAAGTTATATCAAAAGTATAGTTTACATTAGCTCATTTTCTGAATTGAGAGATTTACATTACATAATTACTTTATACAAAATATAATAATGCAATTAAATCTCTGATTGATTGAATGCTGACTCGAGCTAACGAATCCTGATGGGCAGTCCAACCTACTGCTGAGTACCTGTGATACATGCTAAAAGTGGTCAGCAAAACGCTGGTGAGCTCACAGGTTTGTATGTCAAAACATATTGTATGAACCGCAAGATTTTTAATTGAATTTAAATTGCAACAGCAAAATAAAAAAGAGTATACAGCCATGAGCACATAGTCTGAGCTTAACTTGAGTTGTCGGATCCACATTTAAGGATTCAGATCGAGGTTCCTCCTACGAGTGCCTAATCTACACTCGCCTTAACAAATACTAATGCGCCCGTTTATCCAGTTAGTGCGTGTTAACCCGAACGAGGATTGTCAATCCTATATGGTACCATACACTAATATTCACGCTACAGCAGTATTACCAAACTATGTTGTGGAGGACTTTAAAATGATTAGTTGTGAAAACTCATGTAGTATCTGTTTAGTTTCGTACTTGCGTTCAAATTGTAAATAAATCGAGCAATATATCACACCCCTGAGAAAACAGTAAAAGAGGGGCCATGAGACTCACCTGAGTCTTGAGTGTTTATCTAAATAAACGTGAGTTGATTAGTCAAGCAGTGATCTCTGAAGACTTGTAACCTGTGACCTCATGGCAGACTTATACATTATTTGATTCATTTCAAACGCTTATTACCAAATCTTGTGGTTCACAACTTACATACATATTTATATGCAAACCTGTGAGCTCACTGATGTGTGCTAAGTATAGGCAATTATAATCACAAGTTTTAAATTAAGGAAATACTAAATAATACTATCACACAATTCAGGCAAGATTGACCCGTTCATGTAATATAGCTTAATAAGTAAGTCCAAATTCGAACACAAGGAACACAAGAAACGTGATTCTGATTTATAACTAATTATCTATTTATTTCTAATTACAAATATTTACAATTACAATACAAATGAATAAAGGATCCAATTTACAATAATATACAAGATAAGGGGGACGTTTTAGTTCCGAACGAACATATTTATATTTATATTTTGATACAGATTCTAATAGATAAGTTTCAGGAACAACTTAATAATACTCAGATGGATAGAAAATTATAATTATTCAAACTATTATTCATTAAACCTATTATATGTACTTATGTCTATTTGCTTTGTTGGCTATTATTACTGGTGAATTACTAATGTAGAAAATTACTTAAGGTTAAGCTAATCTTCATCATAGCAATACAGTCATAAGGTTACGCAAAGTATCACTAATTAATAAAATCTATCAACAGTTTATTAATACAATTTCATCGGTATGGCGTGAATCACGGTATTACTTTATATTAATGAATCATTCTTCGTCTATCGCATAAGGTTAAGATCAAGACATAAACACAATCACTTAATTTTTATAAACTTAATATGGTCATCCTTGTTTAATATAAATCAGTCTAACTATGTCAAGAACAATCATCAATATATCATAATAAAGACAATTCTTGTATAATGAACATTCAATAATATATTTCCAACATAAACATATAATTAATATAATAAACTCAATAAACATTCATTCAAATAGCTATAATGAAAACCTACTTAACAAGTAATTCAAATAAACAATATCCATAAATTAACTCAATAAGGTTATTAAAGTTACAAGGATAAAGAAACCGAACCAATAGTCGAACCAGCTTTTCCTAGGGTTAAATACCTTCAAACCCTAGCTCCTTAACCTCCAAAATCGCACCTTAAGTCGACCTTAAACCCTAACAATCGGTTTTGGTATTCTTGAATCGTATATCTAAAACCTAAACTAAGGCCTCTATTTATAGTTTTCAAAACCGCCAGTCCAACTGCCGGTTGGACTTTCCAACCGCCGGTTGGATCAAATTGAGTCATGGTCCAACTCCGCGTCTTCCACCGCCTTAAACCCTTTACACTCCAACCGCCGGTTGGACTTTAATCCAGAATCTTCCAACTTTGGGTTTGGGCTTCATTTTGGGCTTCTTCTTTTCTTTAACGGATTTTAATCTTCATTTCGGCCAAATTCTTCAATATTTACATTTAAGTCTTCATTTCTTTAAGGTTTAAGCTCCATTTTCGTCATTTCTTCATTTTCTTCAGTTTCCTTCAGTTTTGGATTCGTTCTTGTTCCTTTTTCTTCAATCTTCAATTAAAATACATCTCTGCAAATATTAACAAAATAAGTATCTAAAATCATATAAATGTAATAAAATGTATATAAATATAGGGATAAATTACTATAAAATATACTATCTATTTGATGCTTATCAAATATCCCCACACTTAAGTTCTGTTTGTCCTCAAGTAGAATACTGAATAAAATTTAAAATAAGCATCAAACTAATATTTAAAAATCAGAATACCAATAGTAAAAATCTGTTTCATAAATTAAAATTTAAATAATTTAATTAATATGGATAACTATAATGTATAAATAAAAATTATTATTATTTGTGTCATATATAGCTCATGAATGATTACTAATATATTTGTCCATTTTAAACTGTCGCAGCCCCAATTTATGATGCGGAAGCGAATCGGGTCGGGGCGCGACTAATCAATATACAAAGCACATAAGATATAATGAACGACTCTACATGCGTCGTTTTCAACTTGTATTGATAAAATCAAAGTTTACATCAAAAATATAGTTACATTAGCTCGGTTGAAATAGAGAGATTTAAGTACATAATTAATCTATACAAAATATAATAATGCAGCTAAATCTCTGATTGTATGAATGCTGACTCGAGCTAATTATTCCTGCTTGGGCAGTCCAACCTACTGCTGTGTACCTGTGATACATGCAAAAATGGGTCAGCGAAACGCTGGTGAGCTCACAGGTTTATATGTCAACACATATTTGTATGAACCGCAAGATTTATAATTGAATTTAAAATGCAATTAAGCAAAATAAAAGTTATACAGTCATGAGCACATAGTCTGAGCTTAACTTGAGTTGTCAGGTCCAATTAAGGAAACCCAACTGAGGTTGCCTCCTACGAATGCCTAATCAACACTCGTCTTCCCAAATGCTAATACATCCGTTTGACCAGTTAGTGCGTGCTAACCCGGATGAAGATTGTCAATCCTATATGATATCATATACTAACATTCACGCTACTACGTATTACCAGACTATGCTATGGAGGGCTTTAAATTGATTAGCTTGAAAAACATGTAGTATTTGATTTGTTTTGTACTTGCGTTCAACTTGTAAAACAAAACGAGCAATAATATCACACCACTGATTGAAAAGCAGTAAAATAGGGGCCATGAGACTCACCTGAGCCTTGCATGTTTATGGAAATAAACTTGAATTGATTAGCTTGTGAATTGATGTCCGGAGACTTGTAACCTGAGGGCGTTCAATACGCGCGATGGTTATTGATTGAATATGTATCTTAAAAGACTACCCTTGTAGTTGTTTGTCCAAATTACTCCGATTTGGTTGATTTGACTTGTCCAAATTACTATGATTTGGTTGATTGACTTAAGTTTCGAAAAACGTGTATGGCCCGTTGGTGATTGTTTGTAATAATAATCTCGATATTATTATTTTGATTTTGAAGTGTTGTACTTAAAAAGTGTTTACAAACTTTTAGGTGACGGGGGTCCGGGGGCAGCGCCCCTGGTTAGCGGGGTTCCAGGGGTGGAAACCCCTGGCGGGGTCCAAGGGGCTGGCCCCTGGTTGCGGTCGAGATGCCAAGTCAGCTCGAAATTTTTTTATTTCTACTAAATTGCTTTGGTGAAAAACGCATCTGGACTTGAATTTGGGTGAAATCAAGTGATAAAATTTTGGTCTCGACACTTGGTAAAATGAGTTGTAAATATTCTGTTTTTGGTGACACTAAGCTAGTATCGCTACGGGCTTAGGCGACACTTAGTTAGGTTTCGACACTTAGTAAAAATATGTTGTAAGTATTCTGTTTTTGGCGACACTAAGCTAGTGTCGCTATAGGCGACACTAGTTAGGCGACACTAGGTGAGTGTCGCTACAGGCGGCACTTGTTAGGCAATACTTGATGAGTGTCGCTAGATTTCTGATTTTTAATTGAAGGGCGACACTTGATTAGTGTCGCTATAGGCGACACTTCTAATTTTTGGCGTCACTAAGGGAGTGTCGCTAAGTTAAATCTGGTTAAGTAATTCAGCGACACTTAAGTAGTGTCGCTATAGGGGCGACACTTAGGCATAGCGACACTTCCAACTGTTCACCGGATTTTGAGCCGAAAATGAGTTTTCCTTCCACTTTTCGATCCAATACTTTTACCCAACCCATATTTGGACATTATCAACTTATATAAACAACAAACACGTAAAAATGAGCGAAATCGGAGAGTTTCGGGTTTTTGTCGGAAACTTACGCGGTGTCGAAATGAAATTCCGAAAAGATGAAGTTGTAGATCGTTACGTGGTGGTCGTTATTCCCTAATTAGATTTGCGATTTGAGGTCGTTTTGTGGTGTAATTTGATGGTTTTTGATGATGGTGGTGGATGGTTGTTTTGAAAGAAAATGGAAAAGAGAGAGAGATAAAGAGGAGGTGATGATGATGGAATGAGATAAGATGGGGGAAACCCCATCTTTTGGCTGATTCGGTGGGGGCCCACCGAGGTGTGGGTCTACACTTTTTGCTCATTGTATTCGCTCTCCGTGCGATGTTCGTTTTCCCGATTGTTTAATTAATTTAATACGCATTTAAATGTACATTTTAAAATGTGAATAATTATCTAATATTTTCATTGAAGTATTTAGCCAAATACTTAATATTTGAGTTATATAATATAACTTAAATTGTTTCGTTTTGTTTGTGTGTTTACATTTCAATCGCGTAAATTTTATTTGTACGATACGAAATGGATACGAAATATTATAAAAATATTATTTTGGATATAATTGTGTTATTAAATAATATTATATTATTTAATAAAATTGTTCACCAACGTCCGTATTTAATTGAACCGAGTTACATTCGATTTGAACCTTGTACGATTTAATCAAATCGCATACTTGTATATATTCAACAATATATATTACTTGATACACAAATTAGCCTAACATCGAACTAATTACATGTATTAAAACTTGATTAGGTACCAAATACTAGTCCTAATTTGACGGGTGTCACATTCTCCCCCTGTTAGAAGAATTTCGTCCCGAAATTTAGGTTGAAGTCGTGTTTGAAGTAGCACCAGCGAATAACTGAGGGTACTTGAGTCGCATCTGGTCCTCTCGTTCCCAGGTGAATTCCGGACCACGCCGCGAATTCCACCTAACCTTGACGATGGGAATACGACTTTGTTTGAGTTGCTTGACCTCACGGTCCATGATTTCGGCAGGTTCTTCAACGAAGTGAAGCTTGTCGTCAACCCGAATTTCATCGAGTGGAATGATAAGTGTCTCATCAGACAGACACTTTTTCAAATTTGAAATGTGAAAAGTGGGGTGCACACTACTTAGCTCGGATGGCAGCTGCAACCGATATGCCACTGGACCTATCCTTTCGAGGATTTCAAAAGGTCCAATGTATCTTGGGTTTAGTTTACCACGTTTGCCGAAACGAATGACACCTTTCCAAGGTGAAACTTTAAGTAGTACTCGATCTCCAACCTGAAACTCGAGTGGTTTGCGTCTCACGTCAGCGTAACTTTTCTGACGATCACGTGCGGCTTTGAGTTTGTTTTGAATTTTGACTATTTTCTCGGTTGTTTCGTGAATGATTTCCGGACCCGTGAGTTGGCTATGCCAAACTTCGGTTCAACAGATAGGTGAACGGCACTTACGACCGTACAGTGCCTCGAATGGTGCAGCCCCAATACTGGTATGGTAGCTGTTGTTGTACGAAAACTCGCACAATGGTAGGTGTTGTTCCCAGTTTACACCGAAGTCAACTACGCAGGCTCGTAGCATATCCTCAAGTGTTTGAATTGTTCGTTCACTTTGGCCGTCGGTCTGAGGAAGGTATGCGGTACTCATATCGAGGCGGGTACCCAATGATTTTTGAAGTGATTGCCAAAAGTGAGATGTGAAACGACTATCCCTATCGGAGATAATCGAGATTGGAACACCGTGTCGAGAAATGTCTTCCTTGATGTAGATTCGTGTGAGGCGTTCCATTTTATCGGTTTCCTTGATCGCCAGGAAATGGGCAGATTTTGTAAGACGATCGACGATCACCCAAATGGTATCGCAACCGCTCGATGACTTGGATAGTTTGGTTATGAAATCCATGGCGATTTGTTCCCATTTCCATTCAGGAATGCTGGGTTGTTGAAGTAAACCAGAAGGTTTTTGGTATTCAGCTTTGACTTTTGAGCAAGTAAGACACTTACTGACGTAAGTGGCAATTTCGGCTTTCATGTTTGGCCACCAGTAAAATTCCTTAATACCGTAGTACATTTTATTGGATCCCGGATGAATAGAATATTTAGACTTGTGAGCTTCATCCATCACCAAGTCTCGCAGGTTCCTGAAACTAGGCAACCAGATTCGATTTGAGAAACACCTAACTCCGTTAGGTTTGATTTCGAATTGTTTGTCCATGCCTCGCAAGGCTTCGTTTTTGACATTATCAGGTTTAAGGGCTTCGAGTTTAGCAGCGAGAATCTGAAGGTTTAGATCATTGTGAATAGTCATACTGAGGGCTCGGACTCGAAGTGGTTTCGATCGTTCCTTTTGACTGAGGGCATCAGCAACAACATTTGCCTTCCCTGGATGATATTTGATTTCGCAATCGTAATCAGTAAGCAACTCGACCCATCGACGTTGCCTCATGTTGAGATCCTTTTGATCGAATATGTGCTGGAGACTCTTGTGGTCGGTAAAAATTGTGCACTTAGTGCCATAGAGATAATGTCTCCAGATTTTAAGAGCGAACACTACAGCTCCAAGCTCGACGTCGTGAGTAGTGTAGTTCTTTTAGTGGATTTTGAGTTGTCGTGCTGCGTAAGCAATGACCTTGTCTCGTTGCATCAGCACACAACCGAGACCTTGATGAGAAGCATCGCAGTAGACCACGAAGTCATCGGTGCCTTCGGGTAATGATAGGATTGGAGCACTGCAAAGCTTTTGTTTCAGAAGTTGAAAGGCTGACTCTTGTTTTTCAGTCCAGTCGAACTTTTTATCTTTTTGAGTCAGTGTCGTGAGTGGTAAGGCTATTTTTGAGAAGTTCTCGATGAATCGTCGATAGTAGCCTGCCAGTCCTAAAAACTGCCGTACTTCTGTTGGAGTTGTCGGCGATTGCCAATTTTTGATAGCCTTGATTTTCGAAGGATCTACATGAATTCCCTGACTATCGATGACGTGTCCAAGGAACTGAACGGTTTGTATCCAGAACTCACACTTGGAGAATTTGGCGTAAAGTTCCTCGTGTCTAAGTAGTTCTAGAATGGTTTTGAGATGTTGCGCGTGTTCTTGTTCGTTTCGCGAATATATGAGGATTTTGTCGATGAAGACGATGACAAACTTGTCGAGATAAGGTTTGCACACCCGATTCATAAGATCCATGAATACAGCCGGTGCGTTGGTTAGACCGAATGGCATCACCTGAAATTCGTAATGCCCGTAACGGGTTCTGAAAGCGGTTTTTGGAATGTCGGTGTCGCGAACACGTAGTTGATGATAACCTGACCGCAGATCGATCTTTGAATAAAAACTCGATCCCTGAAGTTGGTCGAACAGGTCATCGATTCGAGGAAGCGGGTATCTGTTCTTGACGGTCAACTTGTTCAACTCTCGGTAGTCGATACACATTCGGAATGAACCGTCCTTCTTTTTAACAAACAGGACCGGAGCTCCCCAAGGCGAAGAACTCGGTCTAATGAATCCTCTGTCCAGGAGTTCCTGTAATTGGGTGGACAACTCCTGAATGTCGGATGGGGCTAAATGGTATGGTGCTCGGGCCACAGGTGCGGCACCTGGCACGAGATCGATTGAGAACTCAACCTGTCTAGGTGGTGGTAGACCAGGCAGTTCTTCAGGAAAGACTTCTCCTCCGACTTTTTCTCCATGATGTGTGCGAGGATTGCTGGGTAACCCTTTCTCAGAAATTTCTGGGTTTTCATGCAAGAGATGATATTCAGTCTTGTCCCACCGGTCTCCCCCTGTATGATCAAAGTTCTACCGGCAGCGAAAGGAATGCGGACAATTTTGTCATAGCAGACGATTTCGGCGCGGTGTTTGGACAACCAGACATACCAATGATAACGTCAAAACATCCAATTTTGACAGGCATAAGATCGATTGAGAAGGTTTCGTCGGCTAAGTTTAAAGTGCAATTAGGTATCACACTATTGGTTTCTATCAGTTTGCCGTCCGCTAATTCTACAGTGTACTTAACATCTAGGGCAACAGGTGTGATGTCAAGCAATGGGTAAAATTCATCTGAAATAAAGCTCCTATCGGCACCAGTATCAAATAGAACAGAAGCAGATAAGTTGTTGAGGAGGAACATACCCGAGACCACAGCCGGGTCTTGACGGGCTTCCCCAGAGTTGAGTACGAAGGCTCTACCTCTGGCGTTGTTGTTGCTGTTGTTGTTGCCCTTGTTCTTTCGTTTAGGACATTCATTCCTGAAATGTCCCGCCTCTCCACATCCATAACAGGATTTAGGTTGTTGGGTATTGTTGTTAGAGGGGTTGTTGTTGGTTTTGGGTGCTCGGCAATCCTTGGTCAGATGCCCGTACCTCCTGCAGTTGTTGCAGGGAGTACTGCATGGGCCGTCATGGTGGTAGTTACACTTGGAACAGTATGGTCTGTCCCCAGTGTAGCTGCGTTTGGTTTCAGAATTGGTGTTGTAAACTTGGATGGTGTTAGTTTTCTTGTTTGGTTGGTTTTGGTGTTCAGAGGATTTTCGCTTATTGTTGGAGGAGGTATTGGGTGTCTCACGGCTGACAACCATAGCCATAAGTTCATGTGCTAGTCGGATAGCACTTTCAGTAGTGGTTGGCCTAGCTGAAGCGACGTTCCCCTGGATATTTTCCGGGAGACCGCGGATGTATCTTTTGATGCTCTTCTCCTCCGGATCAACCAAACCCGGGTATAACAAAGCGAACTGCTGGAATTTGGTGGTATATCCAGCAATGTCAGTTCCCTGCACTGTCAAGTGCCAGAATTCTTCCTCCAGACGATGCAGTTCTTCTTCAGGACAGTATTTCTCCCTTAGCTTTTTCTTCAGTTCAGCCCAGGGGAGTTGGTTTGCTATTTCGATGCTTACTGAGTTGGCGTGGGTGTTCCACCATGTAAGTGCACCTTCCTGAAAGGTGTAAGCAGAGAATTTGACCTTGTTTTCTTCAGCACAGTTGCAGAGGATGAAGACGGATTCCATACGTTCGATCCACCTGATTAGACCAATAGCACCTTCAGTGCCCTTGAAATAGAGTGGTTTGCAGCTAAGAAAATCCTTGTAGGAACAAGGCTTGATAACCGGGGTGGTATTGACGGTTTGATCGCTAGATTGTTGGGAGTTTCGAGCAGCCAAAGCATCAGCTACGGCTCGGGAAACAATAGCATTGATTTCCGCATCACTGTAACTTTTCTTCTTAGGCGGCATGATTCTTCAAGAAGGAAACAAAAGGTACATAAGAAATTGCACCAGAGTAAAAATTACAACAGATGCATATATGTAAAAGCGGTAACATACGATATCATAATGTAAAATCAATAATATAGAATAATCGAGGGGAATTTTCAATTGATATTACAAGTTCAAAAGATGATATACAATTCCAAATTACGAGTTCCAAAAGTTACAGGATTAGATGTTGACAAAAGTACCGGGAATTGTTACATCCGGTCAAAATTACATAGGTCCTACGAAAGCATAATCTAGTACAGATTTCAGCCTAAGCTAATTCTGACGTAGATTGAGTTGTGGCAGCAGTGCAGTGAGATGGTTCACAGACTCTCCAAGTCTGTTGGCAGTTCGGAGGGCGTCCTCGGTTTCCCTTAGACGTGTCTCGCACTGATGTAGCCTTGATTGTAGGACAGAGATTTCATTTCGGTTGCCAATCACTTGGTTGCGGACAACCTCCATGGTTTCGACTGTTTCTTCCACTTGATTTTGAAGAGTGTTCATGGTGTTGACAGTGTGCTCGTGATCTTCAGAGACTTGCTCGATTCGTTCCATAGCTGTGAGTCTCCAGTTTTTGCGAGTTTCTTGGAGTTCAATATCCATAGCGTTAAGTCGTTGTTCGTGGTGATGTACCCTAGCGGCTAAGTCCGGTAGAGTGGGGTGAGTTGGATACGGGCTAGCCCGAGGCGACCTGGTGTCCCTCCTAGCTACCCTTGAGGTTTGTGATTCGTACGGATAAGAACGCGATGAACCGGGTGGTGTGTTTGCCATTCTGAGATAAAGCGTTAGAAAGAATGAGGCCTATATTCATATAATACATATAATATAGCCTAAGATATTGAGCGGGAGCGAGGCCTATCTATGTATATATATATCACATAATAGCCTAAGGTGTCTAGCACAGACTTGTTGGAGTCTCGGTTCTCTCGAGGTCAGAGTCAACTAGTGTATTTTTGTTCAACATAATCGTTTCAGACCTTACATCATCTTTCCTTAATTGTACATAGTTGATCAAGCTATGTTAAATTAAAGTCGTATGCTGTAATTCCTGAACCAATCATGCCTAATAAGGAAATATTGCCTAACGGTCATAGTCTAGGCTCACTAAATGCAACCTAGTTCACTATAACCTTAGGCTCTGATACCAATCTGTCGCACCCCCAATTTATGATGCGAAAGCGAATCGGGTCGGGGCGCGACTAATCAATATACAAAGCACATAAGATATAATGAACGACTCTACATGCGTCGTTTTCAACTTGTATTGATAAAATCAAAGTTTACATCAAAAATATAGTTACATTAGCTCGGTTGAAATAGAGAGATTTAAGTACATAATTAATCTATACAAAATATAATAATGCAGCTAAATCTCTGATTGTATGAATGCTGACTCGAGCTAATGATTCCTGCTTGGGCAGTCCAACCTACTGCTGTGTACCTGTGATACATGCTAAAATGGGTCAGCGAAACGCTGGTGAGCTCACAGGTTTATATGTCAACACATATTTGTATGAACCGCAAGATTTATAATTGAATTTAAAATGCAATTAAGCAAAATAAAAGTTATACAGTCATGAGCACATAGTCTGAGCTTAACTTGAGTTGTCAGGTCCAACTAAGGAAACCCAACTGAGGTTGCCTCCTACGAATGCCTAATCAACACTCGTCTTCCCAAATGCTAATACATCCGTTTGACCAGTTAGTGCGTGCTAACCCGGATGAGGATTGTCAATCCTATATGATATTATATACTAACATTCACGCTACTACGTATTACCAGACTATGCTATGGAGGGCTTTAAATTGACTATCTTGAAAAACATGTAGTATTTGATTTGTTTTGTACTTGCGTTCAACTTGTAAAACAAAACGAGCAATAATATCACACCCCTGATTGAAAAGCAGTAAAATAGGGGCCATGAGACTCACCTGAGCCTTGCGTGTTTATGGAAATAAACTTGAATTGATTAGCTTGTGAATTGGTGTCCGGAGACTTGTAACCTGAGGGCGTTCAATACGCGCGATGGTTATTAATTGAATAGGTATCTTAAAAGACTACCCTTGTAGTTGTTTGTCCAAATTACTCCGATTTGATTGATTTGACTTGTCCAAATTACTATGATTTGGTTGATTGACTTAAGTTTCGAAAAACGTGTATGGCCCGTTGGTGATTGTTTGTAATAATAATCTCGATATTATTATTTTGATTTTGAAGTGTTGTACTTAAAAAGTGTTTACAAACTTTTAGGTGACGGGGGTCCGGGGGCAGCGCCCCTGGTTAGCGGGGTTCCAGGGGTGGCAACCCCTGGCGGGGTCCAAGGAGCTGGCCCCTGGTTGGGGTCGAGATGCCAAGTCAGCTCGAAAATTTTTTATTTCTACTAAATTGCTTTGGTGAAAAACGCATCTGGACTTGAATTTGGGTTAAATCAAGTGATAAAATTTAGGTTTCGACACTTAGTAAAAATATGTTGTAAGTATTCTGTTTTTGGCGACACTAAGCTAGTGTCGCTATAGGCGACACTAGGTGAGTGTCGCTACAGGCGGCACTTGTTAGGCGATACTTGATGAGTGTCGCTAGATTTCTGATTTTTAATTGAAGGGCGACACTTGATTAGTGTCGCTATAGGCGACACTTCTAATTTTTGGCGTCACTAAGGGAGTGTCGCTAAGTTAAATCTGGTTAAGTAATTCAGCGACACTTAAGTAGTGTCGCTATAGGGGCGACACTTAGGCATAGCGACACTTGGCTAGTGTCGCTAGTACTGTTTTTGGCACACTAGCGACACTTCCAACTGTTCGCCGGATTTTGAGCCGAAAACGAGTTTTCCGGCCACTTTTCGATCCAATACTTTTACCCAACCCATATTTGGACATTATCAACTTATATAAACAACAAAAACGTAAAAATGAGTGAAATCGGAGAGTTTCGGGTTTTTGTCGGAAACTTACGCGGTGTCGAAATGAAATTCCCCCAAATTTAATGATTTGCGGAAGCTTGATTTGGGTGTTACTAATCAATAACAAAGCACAAAGATATATAGTAAACGACTCTATATGCGTCGTTTTAACAAAATATATTGATAATTGAAATGTTTACAACATTTAAAGCTTTACATAGCTCGAGTTTAAATAAAAGGAGATTTCAGTACATAAGTACTTGTACAAAATATACTAATGCAAGAAAATCTCAATCGTCTGTATGCTGACTCGAGCTAAAAATCCTGAAGCAGAAACATCCTACTGCTTGGTACCTGCGATACATGCTAAAAGGTCAGCTAAAAGCTGGTGAGCTCACAGGTTTGAAATCAAGTAATATAGTATGAACCGCAAGATTTAAATAATGAATTTCATCCAGCAATTAAATGATAGTAATCGTGTATACATCCATGAGCACATAGTTGAGCTTAACTCAAGGGCCGGGTCCCCTATAGAGAATTCCGGGCGAGGTGCCTCCACGAATGCCTAATCAACATTCGTCTTCCCAAATATTAGTACGTCCGTTTACCCGGTTAGTGCTTGCTAACCCGAACGAGGAGGGTCAATCCTATATGGTACCATATACTAATATTCATGCTACAACGTATTAACAACTATGCTGACGGAGGACTTTAAATGATTAGTTGTGAAAAACTCATGTAGTATATGAAATGTTTGTACTTGCGTTCACATGTTAAAAATGAGCAATATATCACACCCCTGAGTAAAATAGTAAAAAGATGGGCCATGAAACTCACCTGAGTCTAGCGAGTTTAACTTAATAAACTTTGATTGATTAGCCGAGTAATGAAGTCCAAAGACTTGTAACCTGAGGGTGTCCACGACACGCGATGGTTATAAATGTGAGTAGGTATCTATCAAGACTACCTTGTAGCTGTCTGTCCAACTAGAATGTCCAAATTACATTTGGTTGATTGATTCGAATGTTTGAAAACATGTACGGCCCGTTGGTGATGGATTTGTAATAATAATCTCAACTATTATTATTTTGATTTCGTGGCGTTTTACTTGAAAAATGTGTTTTGATTGTGTTTTAGAAGCCGTTACGGAATCTAAGTACGGGGGTCCGGGGGCAGCGCCCCTGGTAGCGGGGTCCAAGGGGCGGCAGCCCCTGGCGGGGTCCAAGGGGCTGGGGTCAAGCTGCCAGGTCAGCTTGGAAAATTTTTATTTCTACTATATTGCTTTGACGAAAAACTCATTTGGATCCGAATTTCGGTAAAATCGAGTGATAAATTTCGAGTCTCGACACTTAGTAAAAATCTGTGTTTTTGAGGTTCTGGTTTGTGCGACGTTGGGTGCGACGTCGCAGGTAAGGATTGCGACGTCGGACATGACGTCGCTAGAGGCGACGCTTCGCAATTTAATGCGACGTTAAGGATGATGTCGCTATACGCGACGTTGTTGATTCTAGCGACGTAGTAGGCGACGTCACTATGTGCGACTTCGCAATTCGATGCGACGTTATATGCGACGTCGCTAAGGCGACGTTATACGCGACGTCGCAAAGGCTCCAGGCCAGATGCGACGTTACGGGCTGTTGGCCGGATTTTGTGTCGAAAACGAGTTTCCCGGCCACCGTTCGGTCCAATATTTTTACCCAACCCTTTTATGGACATTACAAGTTGTTACAAACCACTAACAAGTATAAACACTTAAAAATGAGAGATGTCGGGTTTTGTCGGAAACTTACAAAATGTCGGATCAAAAATCCGAAAAGATAGGAAGATAGATCGGGATGCGGTGAGCGTTTTCTTCCAAAGTAGTAGTGAAATCCGAGTGCGTTTGATGGTGTAATTTTGTGAATTAATGAGGATTGTGGAGGTGGTGGTGATTAGAGAGAAAAGAAAGAGAGAGAAAAGAGAAAGAGAGAGTGAGGTGAGAAATGAGAGGAGGAGGAAGGAGGTGGGGGTTTTTACCTCCACTTTTCAGTCTCCGTTCTCCGTGCGGTGTTCGTTTGCTCCGTAGTTTAAACGTTAAATAATTACTTTACATATTAAATGGTAAGTTTTAAAATACAAATTTATTACGCGTTATTTTATTTAAATATTTTACTAATCAATTTATATTTGAGTTATAAAATGTAAGTTAGTTTGTTTGCGCGTTTTACATTTTTAAATCATATAAGTTTTGTTTGTATGATCCGAATGAATACGAAATATTATCATAATAATATTTTTGATACAAAAGCGTTATTTAATAAAATTGGTCACCAACGTCCGTATTAAAGTGAATCAAAATACATTCGATTTAAATTGCGTACGATTTAATCAAATCGCATTTTCGTATATATTCAACAATATATATAATTCGATACATTAATTAGCCTAACACAGAACTAATTACATGTATTAACAGAGAATTAGGCACTAATTACTAGTCCTAATTTGGCGGGTGTTACAGATTAGGTACTAAATACTAGTCCTAATTTGACGGGTGTCACATAAACAATCTATATTCATATTTCTGAATACATCTTTATTGTTAGTATGTATATTACTTATGATTTCCATATATGATATACTCTTAAATTTAATCATGCAACTTACTTTTATATTCCAAATAAATGAATGAAATCCATTTTTAAGAATCAAGACATTGGTGACAGGTCTGCATTTTCATGCAACAGAGCGACATAACTTGATTCAGGTAAAGCATTTTTATTTAAATCAAACCAACGGTGACAGGTCTGTACAGCCGTACAACAAAGCGACATAGTTTGATTTTTATTTATTTCTGAATGATTTTTCTTTCTTTTTACTTTATTTAAGAATACTAATTAGAGACCAGGTCTGTACTTTTGTACAACAGAGGAAACAATTAGTAGACACCCAAATGTCTTCATATAAGTATAAAGATATAAAATTATCACATGATAAATTTAAAAATTAAGACTTTTATGTCATACATCATGTTATGTATCATAAAATAATATACAAGTTATTTTATTAATTTTATTAAAATTCAGAAATCTTCATATAGATTGCCTATTAGTACATCATATCACATAACTATATATCACTCCTTATTTAAGTAGCTTACGTTATATATACAAAACAGTTAATCCACATTAAAGTCTAAACTTTTTAAATACAAAACAAAACTTTTAACAAAAGTATTCTAACTAATAAATACTTAGTTATTCACTTAAAAATTTTATATTTTTAATAAAAACTTAAGAACAATAGAAACTTAAATAATTAATTAAAGAAATTCTTTTTTTTACGAACCCTATCCCCACACTTAAATTATACAATGCCCTCATTGTATAAAAATTGATAAACAAAAGTGAGTAAGGGAAAGAAAAATATAACAGAAAAACTCCCCTGACTGAAATTATAAATTTCATCATTGGCTAAGAAAAATCTGCTTCGGTTGATTCCTTGATCTCTTGAAAAATAATATATGACATCCACACTTTCGTAGTTAATCACGATTGCATTTAACATATGCAATAAGCCTTTAAACCCCTCGGTATCTGTCGCACCCCCTAATTCGGGTTGCGGAAGCGGGTCGGTTCGGGGCGCGACTAATCAATAACAAAGCACACCAGATATATAATGAACGACCACTACATGCGTCGTTTTACAAATTACATTGATTAACGTAAAAGTCTACATATGTTTTACAAAAGACGAGTTCGCATAGATATTTGAGAGATTCTAATACATATCTAATTTATACAAAATATAGAAATGCAGGGAAATCTCATGATGTTTATATGATTGCATGCGACTCGAGCTACAGTATCCTGATGGGCAGTCCAGCCTACTGCTGAGTACCTGAGATAACATGCTAAAAGGTCAGCTAAAAAGCTGGTGAGCTCACAGGTTTAATATGATAAGATATGATTTATGAACCGCAAGATTTAATGAGTTGATTTACAAAACATGTAAATAAATGAATAATGAGTATCACTGCCAAGAGCACATAGTCTGAGCTTAACTGAGGGGTCAGGATCCACCTTTAAGGACCTGAGCGAGGTGCCTCTCTATGAGTGCCTAATCTACACTCAATACTGAACAAATGGTAATGCGTCCGTTTGACAGGTTAGTGCTTGCTAACTCGGACGGGGATTGTCAATCCCATATGGTACCATACACTAACATTCACGCTAAATCATATTAACAGAACTATGCTTCAGAGGACTTTGATTGATTAGATGAAAACAACTCATGCAGCATACGTGATAATTTGATACTTGCGTTCACATGTAAAACAAAACAGAGCATGTATCTCACCCCTAGGTAAAAGCATTTAAAATAGGGGCTATGAGACTCACCTGAGTCTAATGAGATGCTACTATGCACAAATGATGATTCACAAGACAATGATGTCGATCAATCGACTGAAACCTGCAGGGCGTCTTAGACGCGCAAGGTTTTGATAAATGATTAGATGTCTTAACAGACTATCTTTGCTAGTTGCTCATTTAACTAGTAATGTCCAAATGATTAGTTTTGGATTGTTTGTATTTTGTAATTATGCACGGCCCGTTGGTGAGTTCGAATAATAATTCCAAAGTATTATTATTATGATGTTGAAATGATATACTTATAAAGTATATTTGAAATGATTAAATGTTTTATTGTATAAGTATTAAATGTTACGCGACGTTTGATACTTATTTTGAAAAATGAATTATAAGTGTCGTAGGTATATGTCATTGTCGAAAACATGGTCAATGGTCTCAGTTTGACCCGAAACTTTTACCCAACCCTTAAAATGGTTAAATGAGTTTATTAAAATTTTCGTTTCGTTTCGTGGGTTTCTCGAAGGGTCGTTTTTATAAAAGTACCAAAACAGTCCCCGTGGTTAGTTTTCCGGATTTTTGTACATGATAAACCTCTCGATTTGGACCCTTTCTAGTCCGATTCATAGCTAACCAAAAATCACACATGTTCTCATATATGTCTAGATCATTTCTGCATTTTATGGTATTTTTACATGTCCGTTTACTATTTTTAACAAAAATAAATATGAAGGGTGGTCGGTTTCGTCTCAACAGTGAAGTCAGTCCAAAGACTCGTGTTTTTAGTTATGATCCGTGAGGATCTGGTCCAAGGGCCAAAAATAAAAGTTGTAGTCGACATCCTAAGGAACATCTTTCGTTTAGAAGTCGAGAGTTGATTCTTCCTAGATATCAAGTTATAGTCGTTTCCGTGAGCCGAAAATTCTGGACAGATTCTACATCTTTACATAGGTGTTCTAAAAACGATTTTCAAAGTGATATTTGGACATTTTATGGTTAGATGAACTACTAAACATGTATATATATGTAAAGCTAGGAATTCTAGAGAGAGAAAACGGATTTCTTACAAGAAAGAAGGTGATCTAGAGAGAGATGAGATGATGGTGCTTCAAACTAGCTTCCTAGCTCCTTTTCCTTTGCTTCGCCTTCAAGTAAAATGGTGGTGGTTGATGGTGGTGGATGGTGGTGGCGTGGCTGGTCAAGAGCAGAGGGAAGAGAGAGTTTCAAGTGTGTGTGTTTTAGTGAGAGAGAGAGAGGTGAAGACATGAATGAGGGAGATGGGTGATGATGTTGTGGTTTAATCTTTCAACAACAAGATCCACAAATTGTGGATCTTGTTTTTGGAGCTGAAAATCAGTGGGGTGTGGGTCCCACAAGGTGGTTATTGTCTCAAATTTTGTTCCCCGAGTTTGCGCTCCGTGCGGTGTCCGTTTCCCCGTTTGTTAAAACGTTCGTTTGTAATTTAAACGTTATACGTAAGTGTTTTAAATAACGTTAGGGTTTCGATATTTTTAAATGGAAGTATAACTTATAATACTTGGAGAACATTTATAAAAATGTTTGTTTATAGTGTCGGTATTGATTTACGTGCTCATGTTTCGGATGTTTAATCGCGTAGCGTTTAAAATACACGTTTTTGTTATCGGTTTGAAATACGATATTTATAATGAAAGTATTTAATCAAATTACTTTGTTTGAAGTTATAAAAATATAACTTATGATTATTTTATTTGTCGGGCGTATCTCACGCGTTTAATTCGTGTCGGTTACGTTTTATACAAAACGTACATTGTTTTGTATATTATTAATACATAATAATATAATGTAAATAACTACTATTTAAACACCAAATAGATTTATGTTATTTATTAAAAAGTTTCACCAACGTCCGTATGAAAGTGTATCGGAAATTCGGCCGATTTGAAAATGCACGATTTAAACAAATCGCGTACTGATATATATATAACAATATACATATTGATACATACAATTAGCCTAAAACATAGCACTAATTACATGTACTACTGGATGATTAGGATCTAATAACTAGTCCTAATTTGATGGGTGTCACATTCTCCCCTTGTTAAGAGAATTTCGTCCCGAAATTTAGCTCTGAGTCGTAGATGGAGTGGAGTCTGTGAATAGCTGTGGATATTTGAGTCGCATCTGGTCTTCTCGTTCCCAGGTGAATTCCGGACCTCGCAGCGAATTCCACCGAACTCTGACTATAGGGATACGACTTTGCTTAAGCTGTTTGACCTCACGGTCCATGATCTCCACTGGTGTCTCGACAAAATGAAGTTTGTCGTCAATCTGAATCTCCTCGAGGGGAATAATGAGTGTCTCATCGGACAGACATTTCTTAAGATTAGAAATGTGGAATACGGGATGCACGCTACTGAGCTGAGGAGGTAGCTGCAATCGATATGCGACTGGACCAATCCTTTCAAGGATTTCAAAAGGTCCGATGTACCTAGGATTTAACTTCCCACGTTTGCCTAATCGGATGACACCTTTCCAAGGTGATACTTTGAGCAATACTCGATCCCCAACCTGGAACTCGAGATGCTTGCGTCTCACATCAGCATAACTCTACTGACGATCACGTGCGGCCTTTAGTCGTTGCTGGATACCAACGATCTTCTCGGTGGTTTCATGAATGATTTCAGGACCAGTGAGTTGACTATCTCCAACTTCGGTCCAACAGATAGGCGATCGGCACTTACGACCGTACAGTGCCTCAAAAGGTGAGCTCCAATACTGGTGTGGTAGCTGTTGTTGTATGAGAATTCACACAATGGCAAATGCTGTTCCCAATTCGCACCGAAGTCAATTACTCAGGCGCGTAACATATCTTCCAGCGTTTGAATTGTCCTTTCACTTTGGCCATCGGTTTGTGGATGATAGGCTGTACTCATATCTAAACGAGTACCCAATGACTTTTGTAATGATTGCCAAAAGTTATATGTGAATCGGCTGTCTCTATCAGAGATAATTGAGATTGGAACGCCATGTCTTGATACGATCTCCTTCATATAGATTCGCGTGAGACGTTCCATTTTGTCAGTTTCCTTCATGGCGAGGAAATGAGCTGATTTGGTGAGCCGATCAACGATCACCCAAATGGTGTCGTAACCACTAGCTGTTTTAGGGTGTTTCGTGATGAAATCCATCGAGATTTGCTCCCATTTTCATTGAGGGATTTCCGGTTGCTGAAGCAAGCAGGAGGGTTTCTGATATTCAGCTTTAACCTTGGAACATGTGAGACATTTGCTGACGTACATGGCAATCTCTGCTTTCATGTTCGGCCACCAGTATAGTCCCTTGATGCCATGATACATCTTGTCCGATCCAGGATGTATAGAGTATTTGGACTTGTGAGCTTCATCCATCACTAAGTCTCGAAGGTTTCCAAACTTAGGTAATCAGATTCGATTTGCGAAGTACTTGACCCCATTGGGTTTGGTTTCGAATTGATTCTCCATGTTTCGCAAGGCCTCGTCTTTGATGTTTTCAGGTTTCAATGCTTCGAGTTGGGGGTTGAGGATTTGAATGATTAGATCATTATGAATGGTAATACTGAGGGCTCGGACTCGAAGGGGTTTGGTGCGCTCTTTTCGACTTAGGGCATCAGCAACTACATTTGCTTTTCCCGGATGGTACTTGATCTCACAGTCATAATCGGCGAGCAACTCTACCTAGCGTCGTTGCCTCATGTTGAGATCCTTCTGATCAAATATATGCTGAAGACTTTTATGATCAGTGAAGATGGTACATTTCGTGCCATACAGATAATGTCTCCAGATTTTGAGTGCGAACACTACGGCTCCTAATTCGAGATCATGGGTTGTGTAGTTCTTCTCGTGAACTTTGAGTTGTCGGGAGGCGTAGGCTATGACTTTTTCTCGTTGCATCAACACGCAACCAAGACCTTGATGTGAAGCATCGCAGTATACCACGAAGTCTTCATTGCCTTCAGGTAATGATAGGATAGGTGCACTACAAAGCTTTTGCTTCAATAGCTGAAATGCTGACTCTTGCTTATCAGTCCAATTGAACTTCTTCTCTTTCTGAGTCAGTGTTGTGAGAGGTTGAGCTATTTTGGAGAAATTTTCAATGAAGCGCCGATAATAACCAGCCAATCCTAAAAATTGGCGTACCTCTGTCGGCGTTGTCGGTGCTTGCCAGCACTTGATAGCCTCAATCTTTGAGGGATCAACATGAATTCCCTGACTGTCAATCACATGACCAAGGAATTGAACGGTCTGAATCTAGAATTCACACTTGGAGAACTTAGCATATAATTCCTCGTGTCTAAGGAGTTCTAGAATGGTTTTGAGATGCTGCTCGTGCTCTTGCTCGTTACGTGAGTAGATAAGAATGTCATCGATGAAAACAATGACAAACTTGTCGAGGTATGGTTTGCACACTCGGTTCATAAGATCCATGAATACTGCCGGTGCGTTAGTCAAACCAAAGGCCATAACCTGAAACTCATAATGACCATAGCGAGTTCGGAAAGCGGTTTTCGGAATATCTTCATCGCGAACTCGTAACTGATGATAACCCGATCGTAGATCTATTTTTGAATAAACACTTGACCCTTGGAGTTGGTCGAACAGGTCATCAATACGGGGAAGTGGATAACGGTTCTTGATGGTTAATTTGTTCAACTCTCTGTAGTCGATACACATCCTGAATGAACCGTCCTTCTTTTTCACAAACAGGACCGGAGCTCCCCAGGGCGAAGAACTCGGTCTTATGAAACCCTTATCCAGGAGTTCCTGTAACTGAATAGACAATTCCTGCAGTTCTAAAGCGGCTAAACGATATGGTGCTCGTGCCACGGGTGCTGCCCCAGGCACAAGGTCTATTGAGAACTCAACTTGCCTTGGTGGTGGAAGGCCAGGCAATTCTTCAGGAAAGACTTCTGGAAAGTCTCTGACGATGGGCATATCCTCAAGTCGCTTCTCTTCTGACTTCTTCTCAATAACATGAGCGAGGATTGCCTGATATCCTTTCCTAAGGTACTTGCGAGTCTTCATGCAGGATATGATATTCAATCTCGTTCCACCGGTCTCCCCTTGTATGATCAAAGTACTACCAGTGACGAGAGGAATACGAACGATTTTGTCATGACAGACAATTTCAACTCGATGCTTGGATAGCCAATCCATGCCTACTACTATGTCAAAACTTCCAATCTCGATGGGTATGAGGTTTATGGGAAATAGTTCGTTTGCGAGGTTTAGGGTGCAATTTGGTAACACACTATCGGCCTCAATCAATTTGCCATTAGCTAACTCTACAGTGTACTTAGCTTCTAAGGCAACTGGGGAAATGTCTAATAGTGGGCTAAATTCCTCAGATATAAAACTCCTATCAGCACCAGTATCAAACAAAACTGAAGCAGTTAAATTGTTGAGAAGAAACATACCCGTGACCACATTAGGGTCTTCACGGGCCTCTCCAGCATTCAGCACAAAAGCTCTGCCCCTAGCATTGTTGTTGTTGTTCCCCTTATTCTTCAACTTTGGACACGCATTCCTGAAGTGTCCAGTGTTTCCACACTCATAGCAGGCTCGGGGTTGGTTGTTGTTGGTGTTGGTGGTGGGGTTGGTTGCAGGTGTTCGGCAGTCTTTGGTAAGATGTCCATATCTCTTGCAGTTGTTACAGGGTGTACCACAAGGACCATCATGATGACGATTGCACTTTGAACAATAGGGTTTACTTCCAGTGTACCCTTTCCTCTCCCCAGAACCTGATGTGTCACTCTTGACAGTCTCGGTCTTTTTGAAGGTTTGCTGGTTCTGATTCCCAGACCATTTTCTCTTGTTGTTGTTCCCAGAAGACGAGACAGGGTTTCCTTGGCTCTCTTGCATAGCCATGAGCTCATGAGCTAATCGAATTGTCCCCTGAATAGTGGTTTTGCTAGAAGAGGCGACGTTCCCCCGGACAGGTTCCGGAAGACCGTGGATGTACCTCTTGACCTTGTCGGTCTCAGTGCTCACTAAGGCTGGGCGAAGGGTCGCAAGTTGTTGGAACCTAGTAGTGTATCCAACAATGTCGGTTCCTTGAACCTTGAGATGCCAGAACTCCTCATCTAGCTTCTGGAGTTCTTCAGATGGGCAATACTCCTCTGTGAGCATTTTCTTCAGATCTTCCCATGGAAGTAGATAGGCGGTATCTATACCCACAGACTGGGCATAAGAGTTCCACCAGGTGAGGGCACCATCAGCAAGGGTGCATGTGGAGAACTGAACTCTATCCCCTTCCGCACATTTACTAATGCGGAAGACGGACTCCATCTTCTCGAACCATCTGATTAGGCCGATGGCTCCTTCAGTTCCTTTAAAGGTCAAAGGCTTGCAGTTCTGGAAGTCCTTGTAGGTACAAGGCTTGGCAGTAGGAGGGGTATTGGCAGCATCACTATTCCTTTCGGAGGTCTCTGACGAATGTCGCGTCAAGGCTTCAGTTACTGCCCGGGAAATGAGGGATGCCATCTGAGCATCAGTGTAAGTCCTTGACTTTGGCGGCATGATTTTCCTGAGAATAGAAGGATAGGGTTCGTGAGAGATTGTCCATAAATGATGATTATCATATATGTACATATACAAATGCGGTAATATACAACATCACAATATGACAATCAACATTATGGAACAATTCAAGAGGTGTTGAATAACCATCTCTACTGACTAGCAACTACGTGCTAACTAGCCTGGTTATTTGATTTGTTGTGAGTTGGATAAGGTCTCGCTCGAAGTGACTCGGTGGTCCTCCAAGCTACCTATGTGTTTCGTGATCCCAAAAGAGGTTGTCGAGAGTGGGATGAAGTAGATGGTTGTTTCAGTGAGTGTGTGTTGCCATCTCTATGACAAAGTGTTTGAGAATGTGAGTGTCTATATATATATATATATATATATATATATATATATATATATATATATATAATACATAATAGACTAGCGTACAGTGCTTGAGCGATGACTATCTATGTATATATACCTATATCACATAATAGTCTTATGAGTGTCTAGCACAAACAATTATGAGTCCCGGTTTCTCTCATGGTCAGAGTCAACTAATGTATTTCTATCCTAGCATAACCATTTCAAGCCTTACATCATCTTTATTTAATTGTACATAGTTGATCAGGCTATGTTAAATTAAACTTGTATGCTGTAACTCTTGAACCAATCATACTTAACAGAAAATACTGCCTAACGGTCATAGTCTAAGCCCACTAATGCAACCTAGTTCACTATAACCTTAGGCTCTGATACCAATCTGTCGCACCCTAATTCGGGTTGCGGAAGCGGGTCGGTTCGGGGCGCGACTAATCAATAACAAAGCACACCAGATATATAATGAACGACCACTACATGCGTCGTTTTACAAATTACATTGATTAACGTAAAAGTCTACATATGTTTTACAAAAGACGAGTTTGCATAGATATTTGAGAGATTCTAATACATATCTAATTTATACAAAATATAGAAATGCAGGGAAATCTTATGATGTTTATATGATTGCATGCGACTTGAGCTACAGTATCCTGATGGGCAGTCCAGCCTACTGCTGAGTACCTGAGATAACATGCTAAAAGGTCAGCTAAAAAGCTGGTGAGCTCACAGGTTTAATATGATAAGATATGATTTATGAACCGCAAGATTTAATGAGTTGATTTACAAAACATGTAAATAAATGAATAATGAGTATCACTGCCAAGAGCACATAGTCTGAGCTTAACTGAGGGGTCAGGATCCACCTTTAAGGACCTGAGCGAGGTGCCTCTCTATGAGTGCCTAATCTACACTCAATACTGAACAAATGGTAATGCGTCCGTTTGACAGGTTAGTGCTTGCTAACTCGGACGGGGATTGTCAATCCCATATGGTTCCATACACTAACATTCACGCTAAATCATATTAACAGAACTATGCTTCAGAGGACTTTGATTGATTAGATGAAAACAACTCATGCAGCATACGTGATAATTTGATACTTGCGTTCACATGTAAAACAAAACAGAGCATGTATCTCACCCCTAGGTAAAAGCATTTAAAATAGGGGCTATGAGACTCACCTGAGTCTAATGAGATGCTACTAAGCACAAATGATGATTCACAAGACAATGATGTCGATCAATCGACTGAAACCTGCAGGGCGTCTTAGACGCGCAAGGTTTTGATAAATGATTAGATGTCTTAACAGACTATCTTTGCTAGTTGCTCATTTAACTAATAATGTCCAAATGATTAGTTTTGGATTGTTTGTATTTTGTAATTATGCACGGCCCGTTGGTGAGTTCGAATAATAATTCCAAAGTATTATTATTATGATGTTGAAATGATATACTTATAAAGTATATTTGAAATGATTAAATGTTGTATTGTATAAGTATTAAATGTTACGTGACGTTTGATACTTATTTTGAAAAATGAATTATAAGTGTCGTAGGTATATGTCATTGTCGAAAACATGGTCAATGGTCTCGGTTTGACCCGAAACTTTTACCCAACCCTTAAAATGGTTAAATGAGTTTATAAAAATTGTCGTTTCGTTTCGTGGGTTTCTCGAAGGGTCGTTTTTATAAAAGCACCAAAACAGTCCCCGTGGTTAGTTTTCCAGATTTTTGTACATGATAAACCTCTCGATTTGGACCCTTTCTAGTCCGATTCATAGCTAACCAAAAATCACACATGTTCTCATATATGTCTAGATCATTTCTGCATTTTATGGTATTTTTACATGTCCGTTTACTATTTTTAACAAAAATAAATATGAAGGGTGGTCGGTTTCATCTCAACAGTGAAGTTAGTCCAAAGACTCATGTTTTTAGTTATGATCCGTGAGGATCTGGTCCAAGGGCCAAAAATAAAAGTTGTAGTCGACATCCTAAGGAACATCTTTCGTTTAGAAGTCGAGAGTCGATTCTTCCTAGATATCAAGTTATAGTCGTTTCCGTGAGCCGAAAATTCTGGACAGATTCTACATCTTTACATAGGTGTTCTAAACGATTTTCATTGTGATATTTGGACATTTTATGGTTAGATGAACTACTAAACATGTATATATATGTAAAGCTAGGAATTCTAGAGAGAGAAAACGAATTTCTTACAAGAAAGAAGGTGATCTAGAGAGAGATGAGATGATGGTGCTTCAAACTAGCTTCCTAGCTCCTTTTCCCTTGCTTCCTTCAAGTAAAATGGTGGTGGTTGATGGTGGTGGATGGTGGTGGCGTGGCTAGTCAAGAGAAGAGGGAAGAGAGAGTTACAAGTGTGTGTGTTTTAGTGAGAGAGAGAGGTGAAGACATGAATGAGGGAGATGGGTGATGATGTTGTGGTTTAATCTTTCAACAACAAGATCCACAAATTGTGGATCTTATTTTTGGAGCTGAAAATCAGTGGGGTGTGGGTCCCACAAGGTGGTTATTGTCTCAAATTTTGTTCCCCGAGTTTGCGCTCCGTGCGTTGTCCGTTTCCCCGGTCGTTTAAACGTTCGTTTGTAATTTAAACGTTATACGTACGTGTTTTAAATAACGTTCGGGTTTCGATATTTTTAGATGGAAGTATAACTTATAATACTTGGAGAACATTTATAAAAATGTTTGTTTATAGTGTCGGTATTGATTTACGTGCTCATATTTCGGATGTTTAATCGCGTAGCGTTTAAAATACACGTTTTTGTTATCGGTTTGAAATACGATATTTATAATGAAAGTATTTAATCAAATTACTTTGTTTGAAGTTATAAAAATATAACTTATGATTATTTTATTTGTCGGGCGTATCTCACGCGTTTAATTCGTGTCGGTTACGTTTTATACAAAACGTACATTGTTTTGTATATTATTAATACATAATAATATAATGTAAATAACTACTATTTAATCACCAAATAGATTTATGTTATTTATTGAAAAGTTTCACCAACGTCCGTATGAAAGTGTATCGGAAATTCGGCCGATTTGAAAATGCACGATTTAAACAAATCGCGTACTGATATATATATAACAATATACATATTGATACATACAATTAGCCTAAAACATAGCACTAATTACATGTACTACTGGATGATTAGGATCTAATAACTAGTCCTAATTTGATGGGTGTCACAGTATCCCAAGTGGACGAGTTATAGTCTCGTGAGGGTTTCCAGGGAACATACCCACAAAGTTCATATATTTCCAAAAATTAATGCATTGTTAAGAGGAATAATGCATTGTTCAGCTGTACTGTACGCATGTACTGTATTGTACTGTATACCAACATTTCAAAATGGTAGTCTAAAAAATAAACAGACAAAGAAATTAAACGTATCAAATATTAAAATGAATAACAAATTAAAGACAATCCAGAACATATAAACACATGCTATTATCTTCTATGGCTTATTGTGTATAAAAACTTATGAAACTACTGCTATTCAGATTCTCTTCCAAATAAATCTAAAAAGTATTCAATCTTTAGTTGGGTACCTACAACCATCGATTTCCTAATTCGATTACTGCTAGGATTCTAAAAAGTATCCAACCGTCGGTTAAATATGTTAACCGCAGGTTGGTTTATAGCAGTGATTTTTACAAGAATAACTTTAATTCAATTTAGCAACGTTTTCTAGTGATCATGGTTTCTCAACCCTATCCTAAAAACTAAAATTAAAGTCTACTAAATAGCCACACAATAGTTCTACACTAATTCTTTAATAATAACGTTAAACTTATTGAACAAACTTCATTTACTTCAAATAATTGATTAAAAGTCTCTTCATCAATGTTTCATATCATTATCTAGTAAAACATTTTATAGTAATTATCTTTATAGCAAAAACATATATACAATTCAGATTCCAAAAATCCTAACTATAAAGAACAATTAAATAAAAATAATTATTTGATTAATGTATCCACACCTTAGTAAGAAAATAATATCAATATTCAAAGAAAAACCATTCATTCACTAAATTAACAATATATTAATAATATGGTATGTATGTTATTAGTCTAGCATATAACATAGTTAGATTTTTCATACCTACTTCCATTATTTTATTAAAATATTTTAACAATTCTTATAAAATAACTCATACTTGTCAAACCAACATTATAAACATTTTACGGTCTCATAAAAAAAACTTATAAAAGTGAGGATAAAATCCAATATGAACCTTAAAATAATTTTTATGCAGGCATAAAATATGGTTATTAATTTGAAAAGTACCATACATTATATAATACAACCGAGATTAATATGAAAACATTTAACCACTTCAATACTAAAAAGAAAAATGACATTCAAACATATATACGAACATGACAATTATTCCTAAAATAACACATATATTAAAAACTTAATAACTGTCAATAAACAAATAATGAAAGTTTAATTAAAAGAAATCATGACTAATAACAAAATGAAAATAAGAATGTGCGAATGTCTTCAAGTTTGATGAACCCATTCTCGAGCTAGTGGTGAAACATAGTAACCATTCGGTAGCATAAAGGTTATAGGGATTTTCTGGTCCGGGGAAAAGATTCTTAAAAATATATAATCATGGTTTTAGTGATATCAGGTACTTGATCAGTGGAATCTTCAAAATGTCGGTGATGTTCATCAGCTGCTATTTGCAATTCGTAAAATTCCCTCATTATTTTCTTTATTGCCTTAGCTACCTGCCCTTCCTCATTAATCAACTTACATCCGTTTACTTCCTTAATTTCATGCTCTTGATGCTTACGTCTTAACTCATCCATAAAACCATAAAATCCTAAATGTAACATTTCATACTTTCCAGTTGTAGGGTCTCTTACTACCTCTTCAACTTCCCATAGCATTCCTTTCATTAACTCCCTCTGACGCTCAGTAAATAACAATCCCGAAAATCTAAACATATATATCATTCTTGTATAAATTTGAGATAATCCTAAATGAAATAGATCATTGTGACAAAAATGATTCATCCCATGAAAGATTGACTTAAGCTCCATAATCACATAATTCGCCACATTAACAAATGCCACTTCAGATATCTCATCCGGAACTTTCCTTTTCAGCTCATCTTGTGCTGGATAGTACAAATCATTGATTATTTGTTGCACATAATATTCCACCGTACAGTCTACATAGTAAGTGCTGCAATTCTTATAATCTTTTTGTTCCAATAAGCTAATTACTTCCTGCAACTCTTCTATCAAACAAATATCTGCCATCTGCGTTGGATTTCCAGTTGCCCAATCCAATTGATTATTATAGGATTCCAATAAACTAATTTGTTTATCAGAATAAGGAAATGGATATCTTGTCAATGCTCTGTAAACACATGAATACAAAATCTTCTGACCTTCAAAGAAATCTTCCTCTTGAGCTTCTTGCTGATATAGCGTATCCTTCAGTTCAGTTATATACTTATCAAAGTAGTTCACCATCTGGGTTTGGTTAGGATTATACCAGTCTTCATATTCTTTTTTAATCTTCTCAATTATGTATTTTTGTTCAGGTGTAAAGTCAATAGTAGATGCCCTGATGACAGAGATAATATGATATGTATCATCTTTTCCAACTTCTAAAAGCTGAATCATTCCACCTCTCGTACTAACTACTGGCACGGGTATCCTTCCTAAATTAGTATCTTCAACCTCAGTGTTAATACCTAAATCAATCCCTTCTTCTTCAGACATACTTTCTAAATCATCTTCCTCTTCTTCAGATATAGTATCTAGTGTAGGGTTATCAAATATCCTAAGAGAATGTTCATCAACACAGACATCCTTGCATTCCACAATTTCATTCAAAATTTCCATTTGCTTATTTTCCATTTCACTAGTAGTTAACGAATTCTGTATACACAAATTATCACTTAATTTAGAACACATATAATACAAGTAAAACATATTATACAAATAAAATACATTTACATAATTACACATATTTAGTCAAATTATTTAAATTTCTTTTACAAAGCTAGTCAATAGATCTCGGTAGCTCCATTGATAGTACACAAAAGCGGAGAAACAGGTCAGCGCGAAGCTTATTAAAAACCTATTTCTTTCGAGAAGCACCTTACCTCTTATATGATAAATCAATAAGGTAGGGCTTTACTCTCCTTATACCTTTGTTTTTGTCAGTATTCTCAATGGGTGAGCTGATATTCCGTATTGATTTTGCAAAGTATTAGAAATAAAAATTTTACAGGGAAAATAATTAGTTTAATTAAAATACACCGCTCCCCGATAGAACAAAAGTTCAACCGGTTAAGTGTTCCCCGGCATCGGCACTAAAAACTTGATGTGTGCTAAGTATAGGCAATTATAATCACAAGTTTTAAATTAAGGAAATACTAAATAATACTATCATACAATTCAAACCTGGTCAACTGGTCAAACCTGGTCAAACCTGGTCAAACTAGTCAAACCTGGTCAACTGGTCAAACCTGGTCAAACTGGTTAAGGTTGGTCAAACTATGAGTCACTTCTCAATTTATGAGTCACTTATAGAGTCACTTCTGATTTATGAGTCACTTCTCAATTTATGAGTCACTTATAGAGTCACTTCTGATTTTATGAGTCACTTATAGAGTCACTTCTGATTTTATGAGTCACTTATAGAGTCACTTCTGATTTTATGAGTCACTTGTAGAGTCACTTCTTGAGACACTTCCAATTTATATGTCGGTTTCTAATTCGGGAAGCTTTCTAAGTTTAGTTTTTGGTCCAAGTTACTAACTAAGTCACCCAAAACCATTTTTGTTACCACTTTCCAAAAATAGTAAGTTTTGTCATTTTTAGCCACCGAGCCGTTTTTGTTGACTTGATCAAACCGACTCGGTTTGACCCGAAACTTTTACCCAACCATATAATTCAGTTAATTAAGTTTATTAAACTTGTCGGTTTGTGTCGGAGTTATTTCGAGGTGTCGGTTTTAAATAGGCATCTTAAAACTTCAAGATTCAATGTTTCGGTTTTTGTCGGTTTGTTACGCCACATGATTTCACCTACTTCTGGTCCAAATCAAACTTCAAAATTTTTACGAGATGTTCTTCTACTAGTCTAGATCCTAACATTGAAATTTCAGCCTCTATAATGTCCATTTACATTTTTAATTAATTCCGCGCAAGAACCGTACAATTTTATCGAAAACTTCCAGATCAGTCCTATAAATCGACTTGTAGGGAAAATCGTGTACATTTCGGGAAAAAGGGTAAAACACAAAAATTGTAGATCTTTTCAATACGCAAATTTTTTTAAAAAATGCATCTTCTAACTCCTCCTAGAACTCCGGATATGGTCATTTTACTAGACTGTGCTTTTGTTGACAGATTATACATCTTTTAGGAATAAATTATAAAAACGTATTTTGGTAAGGAATTTGGACATAATCTTTTTGATGGAGCTTAATAACATCATAATCAGTAACATGAAAGTAAAATTAATGAAAGTTCTTTAGAATCCTTACAAGGAAGTGATGAAGAACTAGTGATGATGAAGAAGATGATGTTCTTGAGCTTGAAAAACCCTAGCAAATGGTGGTGGTTGTTAGTGGTGGTTAATGGTAGTTTATGGTGGTGTGAAGGTGGATAATGGGCTGAGATTTCCAGAGATTTAAGTGAGAGAGAAAAGGTAGAGAGAAGGTGGAGAAATCTTTGAGTGAAAGTGTTTGAGTGTCAAAATGGAAATGAGACTTGCATGACTAATGTATGGAGGTTGTAAGTAAAAGCAATAATTGATTTTTGCATGAAATCTAAGTGGGGGAGGGGGTGGCTGGTCGTTCTCATGGGCCCCACCAAGGGCATTATTGTCATTTTTCATTCCTAGCTTAATTTGTTGCGTTTTACGTTCGTTTACCCGATTGTTTAGACGTTTATATATACGTTAAACGTTTAATACACGTTTTTAAGAAACGATTTAAATTTCGTCATTTTCAATTGAAGTATTTATTCTAAATACTTGAAAAACATTTATAAAAATGTTTCGTTGAAGTTGTCGGCCTCGATTTGCGTGCACGTTTTACGGAGGTTTAATCGCGTAGCGTTTTAAATAGACGTTTTTCTTTGACAACTATTATACGATGTTTTCAATAATAATTTCATACAAAATAATATATTTTAAATTATTAAAATATATTTTGACTTTCGTTCGATTGTCGGGCGCGTTCCGCGCGTTTATGTTGCGTTTGAGAAGTTTTAAGCAAAACGTCTAGGCTTTTCGTGTATTATTTTAACAAAATAATAATAAGTGATAAATAACTTCTAAGAATGGATTAAAGTTATTTATAAAAAGGTTTTCACCAACGTCGTATATTCAGTCGGACTCCGTCCGATTGTTTCGCACAATTTCACCAAATTGCGTAAGCGTAATACAAAATAATTACGGAAGTGTATATTCACATAAATATACAAATAGTTACAAGTTATTACAAGTATTCAACCTAATACTAAACTAAACACACGTAATTAAGGTTTCTAACAGGTTAATCAGTAACCCTAAATCGTCGGGTGTCACATATATATATATATATATATATATATATATATATATATATATATATATATATATATAAATATAAGTATATATGTATATGTAAATATACATACGCATAACCAATGACACAACTTGAGACACAAATATTTTCAATTCAAGAAACATTAATAATTTTCAAAGTATCATCACCAACGAATCGTACACTTTCAAACTCAAATGATCTTTTAACACAAACGAACCATTAACATAGTTTGACGATTAGTCAAATACTTATGTTAATACATTTATTGCGTATAGGTTGACTTACCTGGGCAACGCTACTCTCATCTGCTAGCTCTCACATCACCGCACCCACAGTGAGTCTCATAGCCCCTCATTTTACTGTTTTTAAACCCAGGGGTGGGAATACATGCTTGTTTTGCTTTTCATATTACGCAAGTATCAAATATCGCTATAGTCTCCATGAGTTTATTCATCTAATCATTTAAAGCCCTCCACAACATAGTTTGGTAATACAGTTTGTAGCGTGAATGTTAGTGTATGGTACCATATGGGATTGACAATCCCCGTCCGGGTTGGAAGCCCCAACTGGTCAAACGGACGCATTATCATTTGTTCATACGAGTGTAGATTAGGCACTCGCAGGGAGGCACCCTCGATCAGGCACTTGATTGTGATCCTGACACCTCAGTTAAGCTCAGACTATGTGCTCATGGCAGTTATATACAATCATTTTATTCATTTGCTTGATTGCAAATCACTATACTAAATCTTGCGAATCATACATCAAATTGTATCATACAAACCTATGAGCTCACCAGCTTTTAGCTGACCATTTTTACATGTATTCTCATGTGCTCAGTAGTAGTAGGACTGCCCAGTCAGGATTTCTTAGCTCGAGTCACATGCAAACACTAATCACCAAGAGATTTTACTGCATTTCTATATTTTGTATAATTAGATATGTGCTAGAATCTCCCATGGAATCCATGTAAACTCATTGCTTTTGTAAACAATACGTAACTTTTATTACTTTAACGTATTTTATCAAAACGACGCATGTAGGTGTCGTTCATTATATATCTTATGTGCTGTGATCACCTTGATTAGTCGCACCCAAAGTATGCTTCCGCTAATCATGAAAAAAGGGGTGTGACAGATTAGAATCAGAGCCAGGTTTATAGTGAAGTAGGTTGCATTTAGTGGGCCTAGACTATGACCGTTAGGCAGTATTCCTTATTAGGTATAACTGGTTCAGGGATTACATCATACAAGTTTAATTTAACATAGCCTGATCAATTATGTACAATTAAATGAGGATGATGTGAAATCTGAAATGGGTTATATCGAACCGAAATGCATTAGTTGACTCTGATCACGAGAGAACCGAAACTCTTACTTGTTTTGTGTTAGACACTCTAGGCTATTATATGTACTGTAGGTATATATTAATAGGCCTTACTTGTGTACTAATTTCTACGCTATTATATATAGTGAATATATATGGACCTCACATGATAATACACTCGCTAACGCTCACACCACCGAAAACGACAAGTATAGCTACTACAACATCACTCGATATAAAGAACGAGACTTTGTTCTCATCTACTACCATCTATCTATCTATACACGCATAACAATTTACAACACTTTCAGCCGTACCGTCATGTACTCACGAGGAAGATATCGTTACGCATTCTTCCCACCATTTTTATACTTAGGGATCACGAGTGAAACCTACTGCTAGGTCTCCACTAGCTAAGCCTTATCCCGCGCACACTGTTGATAACATCACCTTCATCCGGATGAATTCCGGATCTCGATGTACTAATTCTCGACATCTTTTGTAACCCTGTATTTTGTAACCTTTGGAAACTCGTACCATGAAATTCAACTCTATTATCTAATGAATTATGATTATCCCTTCGTATTGTTGTATATTATCACATGTACATATACATCTATGATAATCATTACGCCCGTATAAAAATCTCATATACCCTTCATTTCTTTTCTTGAAGGAACTTGCCACCAAAGAGACAAACTTTCAGCGCTGCTGAACTCGCACAATTCGTTTATCAAGGAGTAGCCGAAGCTCTGGCTGCTCAATCATCACGGAGAAATAACAGAAAAAGTGATGACACTGTTAATGATGCTCCCGTCGTCAAACCTTGCACATACAAAGACTTTCTCGACTGCAAGCCCATGAACTTTAAGGGTACGGAAGGTACCATTGGATTAGTCAGGTGGATCGAGAAGATGGAGTCCTTTTTTTAGAATCAGCAATTGCACAGAAGACTGCCAAGTGAAATATTCCACCTGTACTTTCCTAGAAGGTGCTTTGACATGGTGGAATTCTTATGTGCAATCTGTGGGAATTGATGTTGCATATAAACTCCCATGGGAAGAGTTGAAGAGAATGTTGAGGGACGAGTACTGTCCTAATGAAGAACTCCAGAAATTGGAAGATGAGTTCTGGCATCTGACTGTGCAGGGAACCGACATCACTGGTTATACCACTCATTTCCAACAACTTGCTCTCCTCTGTCCATCCATGGTTGACCCTGAAAGCAAACGCATCGAGAGATACATCCGCAGACTCCCGGAGAATATTCAGGGGAACGTCACCTCGTCGAAACCAGGAACAATTCAGAGTGCCATTCGTATGGCACATGAACTTATGGCTCGGGCTGTTCGTCGCGGAACACCTGCAACGACTATTGGAAACAACTCTAGGGATAACAAAAGAAAGTGTGGTGTGGAAACTCAAAGTGTGAGTTCTGGATGCAAACCGTTCAATTCCTTGGACACGTGATTGATAGTCAAGGAATTCATGTTAATCTTCAAGTATATAAAGTAGCAACACAATATATTACTAAGATTTATAATGAAATCAAAGTTTGAGAATTTTTACAGTGATTATGGTGATGACACTGCGATGATGATGATACTATGTTGCTGTTCCTGCTTGCTTCCGAATGATCACAAAGGAGAGCAAATTGTAGGAGTGAATTATTGTAGGTTGGTAAGTGTTTGAGTCTGAGAGTATGGAGGAAGCTTTTATTAAAATGAATCGGCCAAATATTTCAACTGAGGTATGGTTGTGTACAGGAGTGTGTCCGTTAGATATTTTTGAAGTGGTAAAAAGATTGGTATTTAGCCCGTTACAGGTACAATTTTAGCAATTTAAAATTTGATATTTGTAAATTTATTTTGAAGTATTTTTTTTCCAAATACTTTATTCGAAATAATAAAAATATAATTTTTATTATTTTTGGTTATCGTGTATGTTTTGTACTGTTTCTGTCTCGTACGATACGTTTTATATAAAACGTATAAATGTTTTCGTTTCATTTTGATTTCTACTTGTACACATAATATTTTCAAATAAATAATTATTTAAAAATATTTTCGCGTTATTTCCAAACTTTGTATCACCAATGATCATATTTACTTTGTCGGGTTCGTTCCGATAATAGTTCACGTAATTATTAATAATTACGAAATTTGTAATACTTTTTGTATTAAAATTTTGTGAATACGCTAGACTTATCTCAGATCATTAATTTAGTTTCTATTTTCGTAGGGAATTAGCCTAATATATAAACTAAATAACCATAATTACACAGTGATTAGGTACTAAATATAGTCCTAATTTGACGGGTGTCACATTGGAACACTGACGTGGTGAAAGTATAGACAATTATAATCACAAGTTTTAAATTAAGGAAATACTAAATAATACTATCACACAATTCAGGCAAGATTAACTCGTTCGTATAATACAGCTTTATAAGTATGTGACACCCGTCAAATTAGGACTAGAAATTTGTGCCTAATCAAGTGTTAATACATGTAATTAGTTCTGTGTTAGGCTAATTTGTGTATCAAACAATATATATTGTTGAATATATACAATTATGCGGTTTGATTAAATCGTACAAGTTTTAAATCGAATGTAATTCGGTTCCAAATAAGTACGGACGTTGGTGAACAATTTAAATTAAATAATATAATGTTATTTAATAAAACAATTACATCCAAAATATTATTTTATTTAATAATATTTCGTACACAATTCGTATCGTACAATCAAGGGCTACGCGATTAAATTATTAAACGCGTAAACAAACAAAGCAAGTTAACGTTATATTTTATAACGCAATTATTAAGTATTTGGTAAAGTACTTCAACTAAAATATTGAATAATTTTTTCGTATTTCAAAACGCATAATTAAACGCATTTAAATATTAATTCAACGTTTAAACGACCGGGAAAACGAACACCGCACGGAGCGCTATTGCAGGGAATTAAATTGGTGAAGCCCACACCATGGACCCCACCAAAAATCTGCCCCAAAAGTTGGGATCCCTTCCCCATTTCTTCAATAATCATCATCATCACCTCTCTCCTTCTCTCATTTTCTCTCTAAATCACCAACACCTCCACCACCATAATTCACCAAATAACACCCCCAAACGCCGCCTAATCGCTGAAGCTTTTGGAGAAAAAGAACCACCACGCTACGATCTACAACTTCATCTTTTCGGAATTTCATTTCGACACCGCGTAAGTTTCCGACAAAAACCCGAAACTCTTCGATTTCGCTTATTTTTACATGAAAGTTGTTTATATATGTTTAAAATGTCAATATATGGGTTGGGTAAAAGGATCGGACCAAACTATGGCCGGAAAACTCGTTTTTGGCTTCAAAATCCGTTAACAGCCTTAAGTGTCGCAACGAAGACTGTAGTATAGCGTCACTTCGTGCGTCACTTAAGTGACGCATTTAGTGTCGCTAAAAGCCCTAATTTTGCGTCACTTGCCTAAGTGCCGCATAAAACCCCTTTTTTCCTGACACTTGCCTAAGTGTCACAAATTCAATATCCGTCACTCCAAACCGACACTTATAGCGTCACTTGTCCAAGTGACGCCTATAATCGAGAACTGATTTCACCCGTCACTAACCTAAGTGACTCATGACACTGGAACCGACACTTACAACCGACACTTCCTTAAGTGTCGCACTATATGCGTCACTTGCACAAGTGACGCCATTAATCAGAATCCGCCATTTCATGCGACACTTCCTAAGTGTCGCCTAAACCCTTGAGTGTCGCTATAAGTGACGCTGAAAACAGAATGTTTACAACTCATTTTTACTAAGTGTCGAGACCTAAATTTTATCACTTGATTTCACCCAAATTCAAGTCCAGATGCGTTTTTCACCAAAGCAATTTATTAGAAATAAAAATTTTTCGAGCTGACTTGGCATCTCGACCCTAACCAGGGGCCAGCCCCTTGGACCCCGCCAGGGGTTGCCACCCCTAGAACCCCGCTAAACAGGGGCGCTGCCCCCGGACCCCTGTCGTGCCCCCAGCGGTCGGTCGGATTTTACTCCGGTCGTTGGTCCGGCCACCGAGACACACGGCATGGTAGTTTTAAATTTATAATAGTCGGGGGGAGCCTAATCCTCCGTACTACCTACTAGAACTGGTAGGAATACCTGATACGAGTAAGTGGTAAGAATGATCCAGGGTCGTTCCTCACGACGGCAGAATTGAAACAGAGCTAGTTCCGATTAATCAATAATTAAGCTAGGGTTTTAATACGTTGGAAGGGTTTTTGTTTTGGATTTTATATTTAATTAAACTAAACTACTGAAACTAATAAAACATAAAACTAAAGGGAGACTAGCATATATAACACTTAAGGATAATGGGACGTGGTTCACCATGACTTAGAATAGCTGTTATGATATTTTAGTTTGAAAACGTCTTTTAAAGATTTGTGTCTTGCGTTCACGTAGATACCCTGTGGTGTAAACACTAGTACCCTACTGATCGGGTTAACTGATCAATATGTCACTGAGTACTAGGCTGTCAAGATTCTGATCAGATCGGACTGTCTTGAAACCCCCCTCACCGTCTCTTATGATGAGACCAAGTGACCCTCCAGATGGGGTGCAGGAATAAGACAACAGTCCGCAATTTATCCACTGATCTTTCTTAACACAGACAAAGATATCTAAGCTAGGCAAGGCATTTAAGATTTAAGACAGGTGGTGACTGATTAACATATACATTAATGGTTGTGATTGAGTTCAACGTTATTCGGCTGTGATACAGTCTTCAACTTACAGGTTTTCCACGGTTACATTGTGTATTCACCCGTTTTACAGTCTTTCCTGGATCACAGACTCAGCCATGATGTAATACAGTGTTCAGCCTACGGCCTTTCCACGGCTTACCGGATACTCGGACGTTTTAGGGCTTTATCCTGGATTACATACTTTACGGCTATCTAAACTCAATATATCTAAGCTTGTATTACAGTACCATCTATGATAGCTATACAACCCGTTCACTTTATAAATCCCAGCCCAATAAATCCCTGATTAATTCACGGTATACTATACGATAAGTTGGGCAGTATTTCCAAAGCTTCAAAATCAGACCATGTTTATTTTGAAAAACATAGATAGGTAGTGACCGTTTGATCAATGGTTAGCTACTCCTTGTCATAAAGGTTCTAACCACGTTTATTGGAGGAAAGGTGATAGTTTAGTTTAAAAACATAAATGTATAGTTAAACAGCACCACAAGTTTTCAAACCTATATGTATTACATTTATCATGTTTATGAAAACATAATCATTAAGGCAGCAACAGTGTTATTGTATGTTTAGTATGCAGTACCAAAGCAACAATCAAACAAGAACATGCAATAGGACGGAATACTAGCATCACGGTACTAACCTAAGGATTACATCATGGGTACCCCAGAAGTTGTCCCAAAGATACACAACAGATAAGCATGAACCTAATCTATCTCTAATCTTATGCTTCGTGTCCCTCGGATATGTTTCAATCAAGGGAACAACGACCATGTTGAGTTCATTCATCATCAAACACAGAATAGTTGGCAATCCTACTTCTAGCAATTGGTCAGGTTCTAGGGAGGAGGTACAAACCACAGCATAAGTTGGACAGATAAACGGGCAGAGGTTTAGCTTATAAGTTCACAAACAATTGTAATATATAATAATTGGGAACATTATTCCACAATGGATTGTGCCCACGACTTTCATAGCTTCCACGTTCCGTACTACACACATTCGTGATGATTCCGGCGCTATACAAATGAAAGCCGTATAACGTTACCTCCGTTGTTTCATAATGGTGTTATCCCAATTAGATATATCACCACAAACTACTCATTAATCATGGCAAACATACAAGTAATTACTCGCAATGCATAACAATAAACATTTCTAATATTAATAAATCACATACATCAAACAAGAACAATATGACAAATTAATAATAGAAAGGACAGAAAATACCGATATGAATTGCGAGCAGAATAACACTTGTATTTCTTCATTAATATCCAAGCATTACTTAAGCTAGCCTCTACTAATTAACTACGTAATTAATCTAATCCTAATCTTCTCTCTAGTTCTCCTCTAACTCCTAAGAGTAGTGCTAGAGAGAGAAACTAGAGAGAAGAACTAACTACAAGAACAATTCTCCTCTAACTCCTAAGAGTAGTGCTACAGAGAGAATTCTAGATAGAGAAAGAGAAGTTGTAAGAATGAGAGGTGTGTTGTAATGAGAAATGGAGGTGACTATTTATAGGGGAAGAAGGAAAGCCATGGTACAAGCCTTGAAGCATCAAGTACAAGCATCAAAGCAGCATACGGGGCAAGCGGACCAAGGGGGGTCAAACGGCACCCTTCAAGCATAACACCCCCGTATACGGCACCCTAAGGGCCGTATACGGTACCTAGGGTACCGTATACGGTACCTAGGTGGGCAAGGGGGGGGGGGGGGGGGTTGGTGCTCCATATGCTGTATACTGATTCCCCGGTTGCTTGGTTCGCCCGTATCTTCTTCGTTTGAACTCCGTTTTGCTTGATTCTTGCGCCGTTGGATTTGTTTTTCCGTTACGCTTCTAATGACACTGATTTTGCCAAATTTGGAAGTGTTTGACTTTTGCGTGTTCCGGATGACGATCTGCGGGCTTCCAGACTGCACATCTTCTTCGTTCTTATTCCGTTTCTTCTGATTCTTTCACCTCCGGTCTTGTATTTTCCTATGGAATCCAAAAATATGAATTAAGATATAATTACATAAGAAAATCAAGAAAGAAATATTTAAGGTGATAGTTTTGCCTCGATTTGCGTGTTATTTGGACGTTTTAACCGATTTTTGCAGCAACGTCTATATTTAGACTACCTTGGTGATTTTTAGTAAATAATGATAGTTTGGAAATGTTTTCACCAAATAATAGTCCAAAAAGTGCGGAAATATGTACTTAAAAACATGACTTTTTAGGTCACATCAACCCCCGTCACCTAAAAGTTTGTAAACACTTTTTAAGTACAACACTTCAAAATCAAAATAATAATGTTGAAAATTATTATTACAAACAATCACCAACGGGCCATACACCCTTTCTAAACTAAAGTTAATCAACCAAATCGTAGTAATTTGGACAAGTCAATCAACCAAATGGGGATAATTTGGACATTATAGTTGAATGAACAACTACAAAGGTAGTCTTTTAAGATACCTATTCAATTAATAACCATCGCGCGTATTGGACGCCCTCAGGTTACAAGTCTTCGGACATCAATTCACAGCTAATCAATTCAAGTTATTTCGATAAACACTCAAGGCTCAGGTGAGTCTCATGGCCCCTATTTTACTGTTTTTCAATCAGGGGTGTGATTACATTGCTTGTTTTATTTACATGTTGAACGCAAGTACAAATCAATCAAATACTACATGAGTTGTTTTCAACTAATCACTAAAGCCCTCCATAACATAGTTTGGTAATACATCTGTAGCGTGAATGTTAGTATATGATATCATATAGGATTGACAATCCTCGTCCGGGTTAGCACGCACTAACTGGTCAAACGGACTTATTAGCATTTGGGAACACTAGTGTAGATTAGGCACTCGTAGGAGGCACCTCAGTTGGGTTTCCTTAATTGGACCTGACACTCAAGTTAAGCTCAGACTATGTGCTCATGGCTGTATAACTTTTATTTTGCTTAATTGCACTTTAAATTCAATTATAAATCTTGCGGTTCATACAATTATGTGTTGACATACAAACCCGTGAGCTCACCAGCGTTTCGCCCATTTTAGCATGTATCACAGGTAACCAGCAGTAGGTTAGACTGCTCAATCAGGATCGATTAGCTCGAGTCGGCATACAAACAATCAGAGATTTAGCTACATTATTATATTTTGTATAGATTAATTATGTACTTAAATCTCTCAATTTCAACCGAGCTAATGTAACTATATTTTGATGTAAACTTATGTTTTTATCAATACAAGTTCAAACGACGCATATAGTGGTCGTTCATTATATCTTTGTGCTGTGATTATTGATTAGTCGCGCCCCTACCCGAACCGCTTCCGCATCATAATTTGGGGGTGCGAAAGATTGGTATCAGAGCCTAAGGTTATAGTGAACTAGGTTGCATTTAGTGGGCCTAGACTATGACCGTTAGGCAGTATTTCCTCATTAGGCATGACTGATTCAGGAATTACAGCATACGACTTTAATTTAACATAGCCTGATCAACTATGTACAATTAAGGAAAGATGATGTAAGGTCTGAAACGATTATGTCGAACAGGAATACACTAGTTGACTCTGACCTCGAGAGAACCGGGACTCAAACACGTATGTGCTAGACACCCAATAGGCTGTTATGTGATACTAAGTATAAATAGATAGACCTCGTTACAATCTTAGGCTATATTATATATGTATTATATGAATATAGGCCTCGTTCTTTCTAACGCTTTGACTCAGAATGGCAAACACACCACCCAACTCCAACTCGTCGCGCTCTTATCCGTACGAATCACAAACCTCAAGGGTAGCTAGGAGGGACACCAGGTTGCCTCGAGCTAGCCCATATTCCACTCACCTTACTCCACCAGTTTTAGCCGCTAGGCTACACCATCACGAGCAACGACTTAACGCTATGGATATCGAACTCCAAGAAACTCGCGAAAACTACAGACTCACAGCTATGGAACGAATCGAGCAATTCTCTGAAGATCACGAGCACACTGTCTACACCATGAACACTCTTCAAAATCAAGTGGAAGAAACAGTCGAAACCATAGAGGTTGTCCACAACCAAGTGATTGGCAACCGAAATGAAATCTCTGTCCTACAATCAAGGCTACATCAGTGCGAGACACGTCTAAGGGAAACCGAGGACGCCCTCCGAACAGCCAACAGACTTGCAGAGTTTGTGAACCATCTCACTGCACTGCTGCCACAACTCAATCTACGTCAGAATTAGCTTAGGCTGAAATCTGTACTCCATTATGCTTTCGTAGGACCTATGTAATTCGACCGGATGTAACAATTCCCGGTGCTTTTGTAAAACATCTAACCCTGTAACTTTTGGAACTCGTAATTTGGAATTGTCCATCATCTTTTGAACTCGTAATATCAATTGACAATTCCCCTCGATTATTCTACATTATTAATGTTACATTGTGATGTCGTATGTTACCGCTTTTACATATATGCATCTATTGTAATTTTCATTCTGGTACAATTTCTTATGTACCTTTTGTTTCTTTCTTGAAGAATCATGCCGCCCAAGAAGAAAAGTTACAGTGATGCCGAAATCAATGCTATTGTTTCTCGAGCCGTAGCCGATGCTTTGGCTGCTCGAAACTCCCAACAATCTAGCGATCAAACCGTCAATACCACCCCGGTTACCAAACCTTGTTCCTACCAAACCTTGTTCCTACAAGGATTTTCTTAGCTGCAAACCACTCTATTTCAAGGGCACTGAAGGTGCTATTGGTCTAATCAGGTGGATAGAACGTATGGAATCCGTCTTCAACCTCTGCAACTGTGCTGAGGAAAACAAGGTCAAATTCTCTGCTTACACCTTTCAGGAAGGTGCACTTACATGGTGGAACACCCACGCCAACTCTGTGGGCATCGAAATAGCAAACCAACTTCCTTGGGCTGAGTTGAAGAAAAAGCTACGGGAGAAATACTGTCCCGAAGAAGAACTGCACCGTCTGGAGGAAGAATTCTGGCACCTGACCTTGCAGGGAATTGATATTGCTGGGTACACTACCAAATTCCAGCAATTTGCGTTGTTATGCCCGGGTCTGGTTGATCCGGAGGAGAAGAGCATCAAGAGATACATTCGCGGTCTCCCGGAGAATATTCAGGGGAACGTCGCTTCAACTAGGCCAACCACTACTGAAAGTGCTATCCGGCTAGCACATGAACTTATGGCTATGGTTGTCAGCCGTGAGACACCCAATACCTCCTCCAACAATAAGCGAAAATCCTCTGAACACCAAAACCAACCAAACAAGAAAACCAACACCATCCAAGTTTACAACACCAATTCTGAAACCAAACGAAGCTACACTAGGGACAGACCATACTGTTCCAAGTGAAACTACCACCATGACGGTCCATGCAGTACTCCCTGCAACAACTGCAGGAGGTACGGGCATCTGACCAAGGATTGTCGAGCACCCAAAACCAACAACAACTCCTCCAACAACAATACCCAACAACCTAAATCCTGCTATGGATGTGGAGAGGCGGGACATTTCAGGAATGAATGTCCTAAACGAAAGAACAAGGGAAACAACAACAACAGCAACAACAACAACGCCAGAGGTAGAGCCTTCGTACTCAACTCTAGGGAAGCCCGTCAAGACCCGAATGTGGTCTCGGGTATGTTCCTCCTCAACAACTTATCTGCTTCTGTTCTATTTGATACTGGTGCCGATAGGAGCTTTATTTCAGAAGAATTCTACCCATTGCTTGACATCACACATGTTGCCCTAGATGTTAAGTACACTGTAGAATTAGCGGACTCTTTGTACCTTTCTTGAAGACTCATGGAGGTTCAAAGATGAAGACGTCTTCCCTGATGGGAAAGTCCTCAACATAATGCTTTAAGCGATGACCATTAACCTTAAAATTACCTTCTGGAGCCTCGAGTTCGATTGCGCCACAGGGGAATACCTTTGAGATCGTGAATGGTCCGCTCCACCTACTTTTGAATTTTCTGAAGAATTTCTTGAATCGCGAATAGAAGAGCAGCACTTTATCTCCTTGTTTGAACCTAGAGGGCTTTAACTTGGCGTCGTGGACCCTTTTAGTTCTTTCCTTGAAGTTCAGCGAACTGTCGTATGCTTGGTCTCTTAGTTCTGCTAACTCATTCAACTGCATTCTCCGTTGTTCTCCAGCTGCTGAAATTTCCAAGTTGCAATGTTTTAATGCCCAGTACGCCTGGTATTCCAACTCAATTGGAAGGTGACACGCCTTTTCGTAGACTAGTCGATACGGTGTGGTTCCTAATGGTGTTTTGTAGGCAGTTCTAAATGCCCACAATGCATCGTCTAATTTTTCGGCCCACCTGTGCCCGTGATTTCCGATAGTTCATTCCAATATCCTTTTCAAAGCCCGATTTGTCGCTTCAGCTTGCCCATTTGTTTGTGGATGGTAAGCTGTCGAAGTTTTGTGAATGACACCATACTGCTGCAGCACTCGCATGAATTGAGTATTGCAGAAATGCCTGCCACGGTCACTGATTATAGCTCTGGGAGTTCCAAATCGACAGAACAGCTTTTTGAGGAACTGGGTTACTACTTTTGAATCGTTGGTCGGAAAAGCTTGAGCTTCGGCCCACCTGGAGACGTAGTCAACTGCGACTAAGATGTACTCTTTACCGTTAGATTTAGGGAATGGTCCCATAAAATCTAATCCCCAGATATCAAAGATCTCCACGGCCTGTATATTAGTAACTGGCATTTCGTTTCGGGCTGAGATATTGCCTTGCCTTTGGCAAATATCAAAGCGCTTCACCAGGTCGTAAGCGTCTTGAAATATGGTTGGCCAATAAAAGCCGGCATCGTAAACCTTTCATGCAGTCATTTTGTTGCCATGGTGTCCTCCAGTAGGTCCGTGTTGGCTCTGGTGTAGAATTAGTTCTGCCTCATTCCCATCGACGCATGTTTGAATAAGTTGATCGGGACAAACCTTAAAGAGAGAAGGATCGTTCCAATAATAGTTCTTGACATCTCGAAAGAATTTTCGTTTCTGAGAGGTTGGCATTCCTTTTGGTACGATGTTTCCTACCAGATAATTGGTGAAGTCGGCATACCAAGGGTTGTGTGTGAACTGTGACCCTTGTTGGTAGCCTCCTATAGTCATGAGTTGTTCTTCGGGGAACTGATCTTGAATTTCGTTCTCGTGCAACTTTTTTTTTTGGTAAAGGGTAAAATTTTACCCGGTAAATGTATTCCCAAAATCATTGAAGTACAATTCACATAGGTGAATCCCATGCTCTCAGCCCGTTACATAGGCGAAAACAAATGCAACAAAGCAAACAAATCTGCTAAACGCAGTACAACTACACTGCTAACCACAGTAACTAACCAACAACTAGACCTGCTAAACGCAGAATAAACCAATTACATTTAAATAAACCAACTAAATGTAAAAATAACCAGGTTCAAAAAACCACTTCCATAGTGATCTTCTCAGTCTTCAATAATCTTCGAAGTATGACCTATGAGAACAACCACCAACGTCCAAGCTGCATCATACAGCAATCATAATGCATTGAGGTAACTTGCCCTACCAACACGTCCCAATGACCATTGGCAAAAGGTCCAAGCCAACTCCAATATGTTGAATACACCTGCCCTACCAATTCCGGTAATGGAAAAAGGTCCAGGTATACCCACAAACAGCATAAGTCAAAAAAGTGACCTAGCTGACAAATCCAAACAGTGGAACCGTAACCGGAAAGAGGAACCACCTTCAACCAAAACGTCCAAGCAAAGTATGAACCCAAACTTCTCCATTGATGGATTTTCCAATCGGCTAAGATGATCGGCCGCGACGTTTTCTGCTCCTTTCTTATCTTTAATCTCAATATCAAATTCTTGTAGGAGTAGAATCCATCGTAGAAGGCGCGGTTTAGCATCTTGCTTTTTGAAAAGGTATTTCAAAGCGGAGTGATCTGTATAGACAATAGTTTTGGACAAGATTAGATAAGAACGAAATTTATCAAAAGCAAATATTACCGCAAGCAGCTCCTTTTCTGTAGTGGTGTAGTTCTCTTGAGCATCCGTGAGCGTTTTGCTGGCGTAGAATATTGGTTGAAAGTGTTTCTCCTTCCGCTGTCCCAGTACAACTCCAACAGGGAAATCACTGGCGTCGCACATGATTTCAAATGGAAGACTCCAATCGGGGGAAACCATGATCGGTGCATGTACAAGCTAATCCTTCATGTAGTTGAAAGCTTTGAGACATTCATCTGTAAAGTCAAACGGAGTATCTTTTTCGAGAAGATGAGTCATAGGTTGAGAGATCTTAGAGAAATTGTAACATCCTCGAAATGGACCTAGTTGTTTTATATTATTTCTGGATTTAAATATGTATTTAAATGTGTTTGGAAATGATATTGTTTGAAATAATTGGAATAGGAGCCGAATATTCCGATGTGATAAGTGAAATATTAATTGTTGTAAATTAATATAGTTGACGGTACAATAAAATGTTTGGACTCGTATATGGTTTTCGGGTTCCAAACAATAGATTGAGATGGGGTATTAAATTATACCCGTATAATTGAAGTCGGTTAGAGGAACCGACTTATATATTACTTTCTTCTTTTAGAAAGTTTCATATGAAACTTCAAAACTCCTCAAAACCTTAATCAATTCAAAAGAAAACTTAGAAACCAAATTGAAATCGAATTTGGAGCTGTGATTGATTCTAGTTTCATCCTAATCACCATCTCAATTCAGTGTTCTTCAAATCAAGAAGTAAGTTTAATTATTTCCATTTGATTGAAATTGGGATAATTGATGATTTGGAAGAATTGGATGTTAGAAACATGTTATAAGTGTTATATGATGATTACCTGATGTTTCTAGTAGTATAAAACTGTTTAGAATCGAGTTTTTGTTGATTTGAGAATTTGAATTCGAGTTCTGGGCTGTTGAAATAGTTGCAGGTCGCTGGAGGAGACGGGTGATCCGGCGGATCGTGTTTGTGATCCGGCGGATCATGTTGTGGGTAGGGTGATCCGGCGGATCCTAACCCTGATCCGGCGGATCCATTGATTTTATGGGTGATCCGGCGGATCATAGGGTTGATCAGGCGGATCCTAAGGCTGAGTTTTTGTATCCGGTGATGATCCGAAGGATCAAGCTTGGTCGGTACTACAAAGTTAAGGATCCGGCGGATCCTATGGTTGATCCGGCGGATCATGTAAGGAATCCGGCGGATCCAGGGATTGATCCGGCGGATCTTGTCTGTCAGTTTGCATGTTCTTGTGCCTTTTGTGTTTTAGTGTAAACACTGGTGTTGATGAATAAGTAATTGAAATAAGTTATAAACTTATGAACCGGAATTACTTATTGTATAATTTACTGTAATTTGAGAATACTGTAAATTGTAGATAATATCATTGAGACATATGAGTTAAATGCAATTGAGTAGTTATAATAGATATTATAACTTGGTAATTGCAGTGAATTGATATTATGGGTTAAATAATGAGTTATATGTGATGTGACTAGTTACTAACTCATTGTTTATTGATGATATTCTCAGATTCGGAGAAGGCTCAGTAATATTAGACATCTGAGCTTGCAGCTGAGGTAGTCGGTGAGTGGATCTGTAACCTCAGTGTGATTTAGTTGTAATGATTTGATTTACAACCAGTAATTTATAGTATTACTTTGATATGATACATCTGTAGAGATATCTTGATATGATAGTTTAACTAGTTGTTTACTTGGCTGATTGTGCTAGTATGTAAGACTTTGAGGTCAACTTGATTTGATGGTTGGACTTGTTGTTGTTGTAGACGACAGGAGATCTCGGAAACTTGAATTGTCAGTTTAGAGATCTAGGTCGTGTGTGATTGACAACAAGTTATCGGTAGTTCTGTATGGGCCAATACAGATGATTGATAAGAGTTCCTTGAGTACCAAACCGGTATTAGGGTGTCTCAGGGGCCACCGATCCTCATGATGTTGCGTGTATGACATTGATTGGATGTCGAGTGATTGATTGATTATCTGTTTATTGTTATTTGATGTAAACAGATTGTTATGCTAAGTTAGGCTGTTGCTTATAGTTTCATTCACTTAGCTTTATGCTAACCCCACCACAGTTCTTCCTGCAGGTTAAATAGATGGGACATATTTGGGCAGGAGGTTGTTGGACTGGATGGAATGTTTGACAGGCTTTTACTCTGATGTTATTTTGATAACTAAAGAGATGTTTTAAATTATATAACACCAAGTTTGTTGAAATGTCATGTGTTTGGTTTTGAAAAAGTTTATTGACATTTTGAGTACATTGATAGTATGTTTTAAATATACGCTTCCGAGTCGCAATTATTATATTATAGCTTATATTGAAACGAAGGGTGTTATAAGTTGGTATCAGAGCAATAGTTTGGGCGAGTTGAGCATGATAGATTGTTCAATCCTGAACTGTGATTGAGTTGAGTCAAACATTCCAGTGGGTGTGGGTTTAGTTGATTAGTGAATATGTGGGAAAGTAGTTAGTTGAATATGTACTAACCCTTAACAAGTTGTGAAGTTCTTGTTTGAATGCAGAGACGGAGGGACATGAGTAACTGGTTGGTTTATTTCATGTTTCCTCAACATTGCTGGCTTAAGATTTATCAGGTAATCTTTGATAAGCCTATGTTATATTATATTAACTTGAATTGTTTACTCTGTTATGTTAAGTAAGCTTTGTTGAGAAGTTAATTGAGGCAGACTGATATGATTCCCTAGTTTTGAGTCAACTAAGGATTGTTATATGTTGATATCAGATAGAGGTATTAAATGAGTTGCTCATTGTGGCTAGTATTTCTGATTGAATTGAAACATGCAGAAATGTGATTAAATGAGTAGAAAAGAGTTACTTAAGGTTTTAACTGGATTAATGTTAGAACCTAAGATGTGTTTTTATTGGTGAAATAATATAACTGATAGTATTATATTAGTAGATTGATCACAAAGTGTGATCTAAATCCTTGTTAAGAAAAGTTATGGCATTTGATTTGATAATGACTGCTATTTAAGAAAATATGTGTTTATGTGACTATATGATATGTCTTGAATATAGTTAAACACTTGATCTAAACCATGACTGAGAGGTTTAAGAGAAATGTAGAGTGTGATAATGTGAAATTGATTGGGAAGTGATAGATCTTTCTGGTCAATTGTGAAATTAATAAATGAAATGTTTGATAGTAACATGATTAATTAGGCTGGTTGTGACATTGATGCTTGATATGATAGCATATGTCAAAGTGATGATAATTGAGTAAGATGTGTCCTGAATTTTGAGGCAAATAGGGACATTGATTAATGTTAAGTATTGAAACTATGATGATGGGTTATCATATGTTTGAGGTTTCAGATAAGTGATATACTGAGTGATTCAGTTGTTGAAAATTAGAACATTGTGTGTATGTGAAATGGCTTGCATATGTAAGATTTAATATGTAAGTAGTAAGCTGATTTTGAGTATGTATCAGCTGTTAGAAACTATAAAATAGATTATGATTGAATTGAAATCATGAGATATTTAATACCTACGAGATAAGAGTAGATCACATTGATAATTATAATGTAGAGTAGCCTGAGAATGGATTGTGAAGAACATAATCTTGCAACGCCTGATCACCGTTGTTATATTATGTTGTGTCACATGAACTTGTTGAGGCTACTTTGTATAAAATAAATGTAATGTGATTTGGAATAACTAAGCATGAAAGTATGCTAAAGTGTTTAATAATTGTTTTGATAAGAAAACAATTGGTTAATAGAACAGTGTCAGTGTAAGTAATAGTTGTCATTGATATAGGTTTTGATGATAAACCTAAGTGACTAATTTGATTTTGTTGAATAAGTAATTGTGATAAATTACTTGTAAATGAATTTGATAGTGTTTAAATGAATCACTATTTGATAATTGGCTTGTATGAGGCCAAAGTTGAGACATGATGGTATTGTCTTGCTTAAGGAAATGTCTAGTATTATTGAATATAATAATTGAAAGTTTATGTTTGATAATAAACATATAAAATGAAATGGCTTGTATGGAGCCAGGATTAATATAATTTGACCTGGTCCTTGTGAAGGATTGATAAGGTCATTGAAAGTAATAAATTGAATATTTTGTTTGAAAGTAAACATACAAGGTGTAATGGCTTGCATGGAGCCAAAGTTGAAGTATGTTGATTTTGTCCTTGGGAAGGACTGATAATATTATTGAATGAAATAATTTGAAATATATGTCTGAAAGTGAACATATAAAATGAAATGGTTTGTTGTGAGTTAATATTGATAGTATGTTAACTTTGAAAGTCAAACCATGAATAGAAAATTGTGTATAAAATTAATTGCTTGTGATTGGTTTGAGGATAGGTCAAACTTGAGAAAAGCAATTAGAGGATTTTATTTATTTGGTTGATTGAAATCAAAGTGGACATATAGTCAACTGTGTGTGTTGAAATAGTCTAACATAGATTGTAATGTTATGATTGTGAGGAATATGATTGAATTCTTTGATTAGTCAAATTATGTTGAGATGGGTCTTGTAAGATCCAAAGGAGATAGATGAATGGTCTAAGTTTGTGAGACTTGAGTTATTACTTAAAGCTAGTATTAAGTAATTGAAATAGTGTAAAGTATAATTGAGTATTCAGTTAAATAATATTTGATATTTGAACTGAATATGTGTTAAAGAATTATACAGATATGAAGTCATTGTATGATATGACAGTTATAAATTGCTAAGATATGTTAAGAATAGTTAAATCACATTTATTAGAACTGTGATAAGAAAGTCTTACCAGTGTATGAGGCTTGTGATGACAGCCATGATTGGGTAAGAATGTGAGATAAGAAATAATTGAAAGGTTGCATAGATTGATTGGTACCTCATGATGAGTTACTTAAGTATTAAAAGAATTGAATGGACTCTTTAGTTATTTGTTGATTGTATACAAATGAAGTAAGTGATAAAGTGATAGATTGGGATTAGATCCAAATAAGATATGATATGAAAGTATATCTGAATGTAAATGGTGTTAAAGGTTTAGTTTGACCTTGGTTGATAAATTGAGGTATATGAATTGGAAAGTTGTTCATATTTTAAGAAATTGTTGTGTATGTGTCCATTTTAGAGAATATCTGAAATTGTGTAAGTATATATGTGTAGTATACATGATAATAAATGGCATGATAAGTTTTAATAGATTGAATTAAAATATGCCATAAGATATGTGGAGGTTAGTTAATTGTGATTAACTTGATGTAGATTTTGTTGAAATGTGTTGTAGAGTAGCACATTGTGATATTGTGATGCTTGATCTGTAGTATCATAATATGTTGAATAAGACTGACTTAGTTGCTATATTGATGGGATGTAGTACTAAGTGATTATGTGACTAAAGTTGTATAATTTCTAATTGCTTGTGATTAGTGGCTTAAGAGTTTAAGGTTGAGTTGAAATAACTGGTTGCTAAGAATAAATTTTGATGTCTTACCAGTTTAAGTAGTATATAAATTCTAACTTGATGGTTAGTTAGAGTTTGAAGACAAATATTAAGTACTGATAGGTGTACTGGAATGTATAATCATTAATGTTGTGATTATTGTTGAGCAGTAGTTGTTGTCGACTTTGAAGTTGTTGACAATTGATAGGTAGTAATGAAAGGAGTTACAAATGGAAATAAGTCAATGTAGAGGTTGGTTGATTGTAGGTAAGATTGATTGTGGTACTTTTGTTGATTGAGCAAAGTACTTGTTGATTGTGGTTTTACCTACTGAGTTGACCTCTGTTGTACTTATTAAGGTGATATGAATCTGGATTTCTTTTAAGTAAAGGATTTCATATGATTGAAATGATATGTGAATATGATAGGGTATTCAAAAGAGTATAGGTATGAAACTTTTGGATGAAAAGTTGACCTAGATTTGAATTTCAGATCTTTGATGGTAGAGATTTAAGATTGTGATCTGTATATTAGATTGATTGTTGGTCGTGAGCTGAATTATATTTCAATGTTGCTAGGTACATTGTGGTTTAATAACCACTGTTGTGATAATGTGATTGCTGTTTTATTGTTAACAGAGATGAATAGTGAGAATAGGTTAAAGATTTTAGCACATTGCTAATTTCTGGTTGCATAGACCTATTAAGAAATGTGAAGTCTTACTTGTTGATTAAGTGATTGTAGATTTCACTTGTTGAAGTAAGTATTTGTCTATAAGAGATATCTGGTTGATGATATTGATTAAATGCACTGTATGTGTGCGTAGGAAAAGATAGTAGCATGTACATTTGGATATGTGCATGTGGAAAGAATTCAAACAGTCTAAGTATAGTTGTAAGTTGCTATTGAGGATTAATGTATGATAAGATATATGTGATTATATCACATTTGTCAGATTGAGTGAGGTTAGATTTCGGGGACGAAATCTCTTTAAGGGGGGGAGAGTTGTAACATCCTCGAAATGGACCTAGTTGTTTTATATTATTTCTGGATTTAAATATGTATTTAAATGTGTTTGGAAATGATATTGTTTGAAATAATTGGAATAGGAGCCGAATATTCCGATGTGATAAGTGAAATATTAATTGTTGTAAATTAATATAGTTGACGGTACAATAAAATGTTTGGACTCGTATATGGTTTTCGGGTTCCAAACAATAGATTGAGATGGGGTATTAAATTATACCCGTATAATTGAAGTCGGTTAGAGGAACCGACTTATATATTACTTTCTTCTTTTAGAAAGTTTCATATGAAACTTCAAAACTCCTCAAAACCTTAATCAATTCAAAAGAAAACTTAGAAACCAAATTGAAATCGAATTTGGAGCTGTGATTGATTCTAGTTTCATCCTAATCACCATCTCAATTCAGTGTTCTTCAAATCAAGAAGTAAGTTTAATTATTTCCATTTGATTAATTGGGATAATTGATGATTTGGAAGAATTGGATGTTAGAAACATGTTATAAGTGTTATATGATGATTACCTGATGTTTCTAGTAGTATAAAACTGTTTAGAATCGAGTTTTTGTTGATTTGAGAATTTGAATTCGAGTTCTGGGCTGTTGAAATAGTTGCAGGTCGCTGGAGGAGACGGGTGATCCGGCGGATCGTGTTTGTGATCCGGCGGATCATGTTGTGGGTAGGGTGATCCGGCGGATCCTAACCCTGATCCGGCGGATCCATTGATTTTATGGGTGATCCGGCGGATCATAGGGTTGATCAGGCGGATCCTAAGGTTGAGTTTTTGTATCCGGTGATGATCCGAAGGATCAAGCTTGGTCGGTACTACAAAGTTAAGGATCCGGCGGATCCTATGGTTGATCCGGCGGATCATGTAAGGAATCCGGCGGATCCAGGGATTGATCCGGCGGATCTTGTCTGTCAGTTTGCATGTTCTTGTGCCTTTTGTGTTTTAGTGTAAACACTGGTGTTGATGAATAAGTAATTGAAATAAGTTATAAACTTATGAACCGGAATTACTTATTGTATAATTTACTGTAATTTGAGAATACTGTAAATTGTAGATAATATCATTGAGACATATGAGTTAAATGCAATTGAGTAGTTATAATAGATATTATAACTTGGTAATTGCAGTGAATTGATATTATGGGTTAAATAATGAGTTATATGTGATGTGACTAGTTACTAACTCATTGTTTATTGATGATATTCTCAGATTCGGAGAAGGCTCAGTAATATTAGACATCTGAGCTTGCAGCTGAGGTAGTCGGTGAGTGGATCTGTAACCTCAGTGTGATTTAGTTGTAATGATTTGATTTACAACTAGTAATTTATAGTATTACTTTGATATGATACATCTGTAGAGATATCTTGCCATGATAGTTTAACTAGTTGTTTACTTGGCTGATTGTGCTAGTATGTAAGACTTTGAGGTCAACTTGATTTGATGGTTGGACTTGTTGTTGTTGTAGACGACAGGAGATCTCGGAAACTTGAATTGTCAGTTTAGAGATCTAGGTCGTGTGTGATTGACAACAAGTTATCGGTAGTTCTGTATGGGCCAATACAGATGATTGATAAGAGTTCCTTGAGTACCAAACCGGTATTAGGGTGTCTCAGGGGCCACCGATCCTCATGATGTTGCGTGTATGACATTGATTGGATGTCGAGTGATTGATTGATTATCTGTTTATTGTTATTTGATGTAAACAGATTGTTATGCTAAGTTAGGCTGTTGCTTATAGTTTCATTCACTTAGCTTTATGCTAACCCCACCACAGTTCTTCCTGCAGGTTAAATAGATGGGACATATTTGGGCAGGAGGTTGTTGGACTGGATGGAATGTTTGACAGGCTTTTACTCTGATGTTATTTTGATAACTAAAGAGATGTTTTAAATTATATAACACCAAGTTTGTTGAAATGTCATGTGTTTGGTTTTGAAAAAGTTTATTGACATTTTGAGTACATTGATAGTATGTTTTAAATATACGCTTCCGAGTCGCAATTATTATATTATAGCTTATATTGAAACGAAGGGTGTTATAGAAATCCTTAATAAAGCGATGGTAGAATCCGGCGTGACCTAGAAAACTTCGGATGGCTTTCACAGAAGTAGGGGGTGGAAGCTTCGAGATAGTCTCAACTTTTGCTTTGTCAACTTCAATTCCAGATTTTGAAATGCGGTGTCCAAGAACTATGCCTTCTTTCACCATGAAGTGACATTTCTCCCAATTCAGAACTAGGTTTGATTCTTCACATCGAGCAAGCATCCTATCCAAGTTAGAAAGACAAGTGGTGAACGAATCCCCAAAAACTGAGAAATCGTCCATTAACACTTCCATGCATTGTTCAATCATGTCGTGGAAGATTGCTACCATGCATCTTTGAAAAGTGGCAGGTGCATTACATAAACCAAAAGGCATACGTCGGTAAGCAAATGTTCCATAGGGACAAGTGAACGTCGTCTTTTCTTGGTCCTTCGGATCGAGAGGTATCTGAAAATAGCCTGAAAAGCCATCAAGGAAGCAATAGAATTCGTTTCCTGATAACCTTTCGATCATCTGATCAATGAATGGTAGATGGAAATGATCCTTGCGTGTAGCTTCATTCAGTTTCTGATAGTCGATACACACCCTCCAACCATTGATGGTTCGTGTTGGAATCAATTCATTGTTTTCGTTAGCGATGACCATCATGCCTCCTTTCTTTGGGACGACTTGAACTGGGCTAACCCATGGGGAATCTGAGATAGGGTAGATCAGACCAGCATCCAGGAGTTTGATAACCTCCTTTTTCACCACGTCTTGAATCTTCGGGTTGACTCTCCTTTGCCTTTGAACTGATGGTCTGAAGTCGTTTTCCATTAAGATTTTATGCGTGCAGTAGTTTGGACTAATTCCTTGTATGTCAGAGATCTTCCAAGCAATCGCCTTCTTGTGTGACTTTAGAACCTGTACCAACCTTGCTTTCTCTTCGGGCTTCAATTCTTTAGATATGATAACCGGTAAGTGCGAAGTTCCTTCAAGAAAAGCATATTCAAGGTGTGGGGGAGGTTCCTTTAGTTCCAATTCGGGTGGTTCTTCAGTAGATGGTTTCATCCTAGCAATCTCGTCTCTTTTAAGCTCATCGTACGTTGTTTGATAATCTGACTCCATTGCAGGTGATTCCGGGATGTCGGCTGAAGCTATCTCGACCCATTCTGTATTGTTAGACAGCTCATATTTTCTCAGCTCATATTTTACTTGGGAAGATTGAGAGATTGCATTTTCTTCAGTGATAATTTCTTTTCCTTCGTCAGTTGTTGCAAATCTCTGAAATTGAGCTGATGAAGACTCGCTGATGGTGATTTCTAGATTTTCACAACCTTCAGATGGTTGCGAAGCAGGTGTTTTAAGCATTGACTCCATGTTTTTAAGAGTCTTCAGAATTTCTTCCCTTGAGAGAGATGAATGATCTACTTCAGAAGTTGGGTTCCTTCGTAGTAGAGTGACAGGAGTGCCATATCCAAGTGGAGCAGTCAAGATGGAATTGAGCTGCGGTTCGGAATTCTTTAAAGGAAATAGTAACTCTCCAGATGCGTTGGAAGAATCCGAGATAGCTGAGCATAGACCCGCACCTTCTTCACAGAGTATTCTTGAAGTGATGACAGTATTGGGAAGGGGGTTAATGCTGCTTACTGCGAGGATCTCTTCCAAGTGTTCTTCAATTATTTCCTGCATAGAATCTACAAGACCAAGATCTTCTCCCACAGGCTGTTTCATTAGTTTATCAACATTGAAGGTGACCTCTTAAGTTCCAACTCGAAGTTTTAAAGATTTTTCATTTACGTCAATGACGGCCTTGGCAGTGTTTAGGAAAGGTCTGCCAAGGATGAGTGGAACCTGGGTGTCTTCTTCAATATCCATAACAATGAAATCAACTGGAACGACGAATTTGTCGACAGGGACCATAATATCTTCAGCAATTCCTCGGGGGGAGTTTAACTGATCTATCTGCTAATTGGATGGTCATAGGTGTAGGCAAGAGTTCGTTTAATCCTAGTTTCCTATAAAGCGAGAATGGCATGAGGTTTACACTAGCTCCTAGGTCAGCTAAGGCGTTACTTATTTGAACATCCTGAAGATAACAAGGAATAGTGAAACGGCTAGTATCTCCAAGCTTAGGGGGTAGTCCTTGTTGCATAATTAGAGAGCACTCGGCATCTAGGGGTAAGTTAACTATCTGTCTAAGTTTTTCTTTGTTGGATATCAGTTCCTTAAAGAATTTAGCACAACTGGGCATTTCTACTAAAGCATCTAATAATCTGACGTTTAAGTGTAGGCTTTTGAACATTTCTAGATATTTTCCAAATTGAGCTTCTTGTTTCTCTTTCTTAAGCCTACCAGGGAAAGGTATTCGAACGGGTTTAGAAACTTCTGGGGCTTTAGAAGGTTCTGGCTCAGGAGAAGCGACAGGGGTGTCAGCTTGTACCGAGTCAGTAGGTAGAGAAGTAGAAGGTTTATCTGAAGGAATATCTATAGTTTTCTCGTTCTTAGTCTCTTTTCCTCCTCTAGTGACCACAAGCATGTCATCGTGCTCATAGGATGAGTGAAAGACAGAATTGTAGATCGCTTCCTCCCTTTGCTTCTCCTCAACTTTCAAAAACAATCTTTTAACATTATCCTCCATGTTTTTTAATTAAATCATTTGAAATCCTGAGCAAATAATCATTTTGATTTTGAAAATCAAGAATTCGTTTGTTTGTATTATTTTGCTCAACCATGAAGTTATTGAAAATCGTATTGTTTAGACGAGAAGTCAATTGGATAGGAGTAGAGAGAACTAAAGATTGAGATGGGGGGTAGTGTGGTTAACCGCTGAACGAATGATTTAGAATGAAAGGCTTGGTCAGGGTTTCTACCAGTGGTGTCAAGAATTTCTTCGTTGGCCCGTATGTTTGGGAAGAACTTTGGGGTTTTCTTCCTTTGCATGGGTTTAGTAGATTCTTGCAAGTCCTTGACAACTTTAGAGATGGATTCGAGTTGAGTTTTCAAGGTGTCCAAGGCTTGATCTGAAGTATTCCTTTCCTCTAAAGTGGATTCATCTGGCTCCAAGTCATGATGGTGCATCGTTATCGTCTCAATCAATTTCCAAACTTCGTCTGAAGTATGTTGCATGAAGTTTCCGGATGAAGCAGCATCGAGGGTTTGTTGGTGCTGAGGATTTAAACTGTTGTAGAATGTGCAGACCAGATTCGTTTCAGCCAACTGATGGTTTTGACATCTTCCGATAAGATTCTTAAATCGTTCCCAAGCCTTGCTTAATGATTCGTTAGTTTCCTGACGGAAGTTAGCAATGTCGGTCTTAAGCTTGGTTTGCATGGAAGGAGGAAAGTACTTAGCTAGAAACTTAGTAGCCATCTCTTCCCATGTATGAATCGAATTGGGTTCGAAATCATAAAACCAGGTTAAGGCTCGAGAAGATAGAGAATAAGGAAACAGATGGAGTCGAAGAAGGTCTCTATTGGTTCCTATTATATCGAATGAGTCGGTAAGGTTGATGAACTTGTTGAGATGGGCGTTTGAGTTTTCAACCGAAAGACCATGAAACTGACACTCAGATTTAATCATTTTTATGTAGTGAGGCTTAATTTCAAGGGTTTCGTCGGTTGGTGCTACGATCGGTCCTCCTCGTCCCTCTAGTAGTGGCTTGATTGATGAGGCGAGCATGATACGGTTCGTCATAACTCGTAAGGTAGAAATTAGGGTTACGAAAAAGAAAGCTAATCTAACTAAACTAAATTAACCTAATTAAACTAATTAACCTAAGAATAAAGAAGGTAACTTCCGGATGATATTGATCTCCCGAAAGGGTCGCTAAATAACTAAGATAACTAAATTCCTAAAATCGGTCGTTGTAGTTCCCCGGCAGCGGCGCCAAAAACTTGTCGTGCACCCAGCGTATTTATGTTAACGCTATACCGGATACTCGGGCGTTTTACAGCTTTACTCGAGTAAAGTATTATGCCTATGACCTTTACTCGGTTTTCCCACGTATTTATGTTAACGCTATACCGGATACTCGGGCGTTTTACAGCTTTTCCGTTATACCAATTAGGGTTCCAGATTACTTACTAGATATTTCTATATTTCTTAATGAGCTACAGCTACGATCCTACTATGTCACATGGATATATAATATGTCACATGGATAGCAGTTATAGAATGTCTTAGTACACCGGAAGTTCTCCCAAATGCACAGACCAATTCAACTGACAACTATCCTCTAATCCAGGTCCCCATTTACAGACATCCGGAGGACGTTAGTATCATGGCATGAATTGTTCATTGAACAATAACATGAACAGGGTTTAACCCGCGGAACCGGTTGGGATAATCTGTCTAGCGGTCAGTTGAATTGTTCATCATTAATCATACAATCATTACAACTATTACATAGATGTTAACCTATCTGTATTATGTTTATTATGTTCTTGAAAATCTAATTAGCAGGGCAGTGATAATGTTTACGTATGTCTAGCATGCAGTACCTAAGCAACAATCAAACAAGAACATGCAATAGGACGGAACACTAGTCATCACATTAACTGACCTAATAATTAAATCATGGGTATCCCAGAAGTTGTCCCAAAGATACACAACAAACAAGCGTGAACCTAATCTATCTCTAATCCTATGCTTCGTGTCCCTCGGATGTGTTTCAATCAAGGGAACAACGACCATGTTGAGTTCATTGATCATCATACACAGAATAGTTGGCAACCCTACTTCTAGCAATTGGCCAGGTTCTAGGGAGGAGGATATAAACCACAGCATAAGTTGGATAGATAAATAGGCAGAGGTTCAGCTTATAAGTTCGCAAACAGTTTTAAACCTACACAGACAGAGTAACAGTATGTTTACAATTGGGAATCATTATTTCTACAACGGATTGTGCCCACGACTTTCATAGCTTCCACGTTCCGTACTACACACATT